>CM057456.1:1292500-2585000 GCA_016271365.2 Neoceratodus forsteri | reverse complement strand
CACTGAGTCTACCTCTCCACACCATATGGGAATATACTGCTTAGGTGCACAAAAAGTACCTAGCTAAGTATCCCTTAAATTGTTTAAAGTTTGTCGCATCTACTATGTGTTGTGATATTTGTTCCGCAGTTTGGCAGCCCTTACTGTGAAAAAGTATTTCCATTTGTTTTTGTTTACCAGTGGCACAAACAATTGTTTACTGATGCATCTCAATGCATTTGTTTTGTTTACAAAGTTTATACCAAAATCTGTCTTTAGAGTGTTATCAGTTAAGATATTAAATAGCAACAATAATATATCAACCCTGTTTCTATGTGTATCTAAGTCATATAAATTCAGTGCTTTATACCTATCTTTGTAATGTAGATTTTTTAGTCTAGGAATCAGTTTTGTTGTTTTCCTTGTACACTCTCCAGTAAATTTCTGTCCTTTGTTAGATAAGGTGCCCAAAAGGCTGCCCCATCATCTAAATGAGGCCTAATATATGAGTTATAGATTGGAAGTATGCATGTTTCCTGTCTACAAAAGAAAGGTCTTTTTACAGCAGATATAATTCAATGTGCCCTTTGTGTGATGTGCCTGCAGTGTTCCCCTGATGTTAATTGATCATTTACAAAAATACTTAGGTCTCTCCAATGTCACAGATTTTATCTCTGTACCATTTAAATAGTATTTTGTGTGGCGATTGTTTGGCCCAAGATGCATTATGACACACTTTTCTTTATTAAAAATCATTTGATTATTGTTTGACCATTTTTTAAGAGTGGTAATATCATTTTGTAGAGATATCGATTGATCAATAGACTTCACCTTACTACATACTTTGGTGTCACCTGAAAATTTACTGATGTGTCCTTTTATCCCGTAATGTAGATCTGATATAAAAATACTGAATAGAGTGGGCCCCAGTACAGATCCCTGGGGGGCCCTACTGGTTACGAGACTAGGCTTTGAATAGGTATCTTGAATTTTAACCATCTGAGTCCTGTGTTTTAATCATGATGTTACCAATGTGATTATATGCTTATCCAATCCCATGCTCAGCATTTTGTCAATAAGGATTGTATGCGATACTTTATCGAATGTCTTATTGAAATCAAGATATAAGACATCCACTGGGATATTTTGATCTAATGATTGACTAACCTTTTCATAAAAACTGATGAGATTAGTGGCACATGATCTATGTTTTATGAAACCATGTTGTTTAAGATCTTTAAGTCCTTTTGTCTCCATTTCGTTATCTATTCTGTTTCTTAAAATCCGTTCCATAATTTTGTATATAACAGATGTGAGGCTAATGGGACTGTAATTTTCCACTGTGCCTTTATTGCCTTTTTATGAATAGGGGAAACCACTGCTTGTTTCCATTCATTAGGTAATTCTCCCTGTTGTAAAGAAGTATTAAACAGAATTTTTAAAAGTGTGCAGATTGAATTTAGTGTATTTGTTAAAAAAAATATGGATTAATATCGTCCAGTCCTGGGGCAGAATTTAGTTTAACCAACCTCAAAGCTACCAATACCTCGTGCTCATTTACCTCTGAAGTTAATGGCTGAACAATTTTACTTTGATTTATATTCTCCTGATCATTAAATACAGACCCAAAAAAGGAATTGAATTTGTTTGCTATACTTACAGGATCTGTGATTTCATTACCATTTTCATTAAATTTGTCAATGTCATGTACCTTATGTTTGTTGTTGTTAATATACAAATAGAATGCTTTTGGATTTTTTGTAACAGCAAGTTTAAATTCAATTTTCTTCCTTTCCTTTTTGATCACTTGTTTAGTCTGTTTCAATTCATATTTGTAGTTTGAATAGTTTAATTGACTGGGATTTTTTTTATGGTTTTACCCCTGCTTTTTCAGGACCAAGACTTCTGACAAAAGCTCAAGAAAGAAGCTGGGTACTTTTTTATGGACATCCCACCTGTGTTCTCCTCCCCTGCCATGATATGGGAGGCATTTAAAGCCACCATAAGGGGAAAAATTATAGGCTTTGCTACACACCAGCACCATGAACGGGAAAAGGAGGCACAGCTGTTAGAAGACCAACTAAAGCTAAAAAATAACTTATATAAAAAAGATCCTAGTCAATTGACTAACATAAATCTGATTTTTGAAATCATTGTCCTTTGTATCCAGCTGAACATGTTAGCTACTAGGAAAGCTGAACTACAGATCTGTAGACTCAAGCACAAGTACTGGGATCATGGTAACAAGGCCAGTAAATTGCTATCATATCTGCTGCACAAACAACAGGCTGAGAGATATATTGCCCAACTGAGAAATGAGCAAGAGAATATACACTCTACTCTGGACTCCATAAATGCTGCCATGAAGGAGTTTTATAAAAACGTATATACTTTGCACGTTCAGTTTGATAAAAATAAATTTTCTTCATTTATGTACAGCTTACATCTCCCCACCATATCCAAATCCCAGAAGGCTGATTTAGACACCCTCTATCTGGAGTTGAAATTGAGCAAGCCATAAAAAGCAGGTCTACCCATAAGCCGTCAGGCAGTGATGGCTTCATGGCTGATTTTTATCAGCTGATTAGGGACCAAATCTCGGCCCCTTTGTTGCACATGCTACAAGACTCATTTGACCAGCACAACCTCCCTGACACTCTTAATGAAGCTATTATCACTGTGTTGCTGAAGGATGGCAAAGACCCTCTCCAATCTGCTAGCTATAGACTCATCTTGTTGATAAATTCAGATGCAAAGATTCTTGCCAAAATCTTGTCTGTAACATTGGAGGAGGTCCTGCCCTCCATTATCCATCCGTCCCAGGTAGGTTTCATCAAGGAAGGGTCAACTCTGATCATTTATGGGCCCTCATTTCTCTGCATCATTTGGAGGCAAATATTTCTACTCTAGCCACTGCTATAACAGTAGACTTTGAGGAAGCTTTTGATTCTGTGGAGTGGGAGTATTTACATACTACATTTAGTAACTTTGACATTGGCCCTGTATTTGGTGCATGGATCTGGACCTTATACAACATTCCTGGAGGCCAGACTCCTCACCAGCAGCACTTTGTCAAGCACCTTCTCCTTGCGTAGGGACACTAGGCAGGGGTGCCTGCTCTCCCCCTTATTTTTTGTCATTGCTATTGATCCACTAGCAGCTGCCTTTTGATTGCACACTCGGCTAGTATGGGTTAAAGTAGGACACTGCCAATATCACACTAAATTATATGTAAATGACTGCCTAATTCTTACCGGTAACATTTGTACTAGTCTTCCTCCTGTTCTGGAGCTTTTGGAAGAATTTGCAAAGCTCTCTGGTCTGCGCATCAACAAAAGAAAAACAGAGCTTCTCCCCTTCACAAAATGTCTACGCCTGACATTATACAGAACACTGGTCTAGCCTGGGCATCATCAGGAATTAAATATCTAGAGGTACGGATTACCCCAGACCTGAATCATCTGGTGGCGGCAAATTTCAAACCTCTAATAGAGCTTCTTCAGAGGGAGGTGGATAGGTAGAGACATCTTAACATCTCTTTGACAGGGAAGATTGCAAGAATCAAAATAATGCTTGCCCCCAGGTTGCTTTATATTTTGGCCCACCTACCAATGAAAATACCACTTAAATGATTCCAGAAGCTAGATGCACTGGTTGGTAAAACTCTATGGTGCTTCTCTCCCCTAGATACAGATGGGCAAAACTGCAAGCACATTAGAGTAGAGGAGAGTGGAATCTCCCCCACTTTTTACATTACTCATATGCATTCTCAGTAGCAAAATCATGCCAGGCACTTCAGACACCTAAAATAGACCCCCCTATCGGAATAGAAATTGAGACTGCTACCCTTGAAGGTTCACACCCATGGACATACAGTATCCAAGTCTGCCACTCCTACAAAATATCACCACTGGTGGACCTTAAAAGCCACCCACGATGCCTGGAAAAATGGGCCTTCTTACCAAATCCTGTCAATCCTTGGGGGCTCATACATATTTGTGGCATAATCTCTCCTTATGTATTGGGTAAAGGCTGATTTTTTGGAAGGAGCGTGTCACCAAGCACATCTACAAGATAAGGAATTTATTACCCTCAGACCTAGGAACAATGGAATCTTTTGAGTCACTGCAATGCAAATACTCACTTCCAAAATCTGACTTCAGGAGATTTCTCCAAATCTGGCATGTGTATGATAAAAGGTCAAGAACATGGTGCGCTTGTCGTAGCATATCTCAGGGACAGAGTAATCAGCTTCCCTTCCAGAATTGGACTAAGATATCAAAAGGTCAGGACGGCATCATAAAAAAAAATTCTAAGAGATGTGGCCCCCAAACCCCACCAATTTGCCTAAAGGAAAATGACAGTTATCATTAAATATTCCTCTCTCAGATAAGGACTGGGCATATTGCTGGAATCGTGCTTATACAGCTTGTGTGGACCAATGTAGTCTGTTAATACAGAATAAGATACTGCATTATTGGTACCACAACCCAGCACAGCTAAAAGCAACTGGGGTTCTAAATCATGACAGCTGTTGGAGATGTGATACCCCCCCCCCCCCGGAGCAGATCTGTTACACATATTATGAAGTTGTGAGGGTATTAAACCCTTCTGGGACCAGGCTTTATGCTTAGTATTTATACTTGGTTTAGAACCGTAGTAGACCATTTGTCCATATAAACTGTTTCCCACCTTAGTGGGTACACATCGACCTGCTCCCCAACAGATATTTATCAATCTTTCCCTTAAATTCCGTCATATTTTTACTATTCACCACTTCTACTGCTAAAGTATTCTAAACACTCCCTGTTATATTTATAAATGAATAGTATACCCCATTCTTTGTTACAGCTTTAACTTAATCTGCTTTTCATGTCGTCGCAACCCCTTTGGTTTCTCCTGCATCTCCAACCCCATTTCATTTATCAGTTCTTTGTCATTTAATATTCTAAATAACATCATTAGATCTCCTCTTTCTTTTCTTTGTTCTAAGGAAAATAGTCCTGTCCTTTTTAATCTTTCGCCATATTCAGGTTATACAGTATAGCTCAAAAATATTAAACCGACCTATTCCTATGGCTCCTGATTTGATTTTACTTGGAGCTTCTATGCATATGATCATTTATAGTGCCGCAGTGAGGCAATGGCTTCTTCTGTCCACAGTGGAAGCAAAACGATTAATTTTGCTGAAATTGCACACAACAGATGTTCCCACCTCCCGAGTGGCTGTTAGCAATAGAAACATTGGCATCCAATGCAAGCATGTCACAATAGTTATCCAACACCAGCAATAAATTAAAAAAAAGTATGGGCTCCCTATTGACAATTTGTCCAGCAGTAAACTGGGACTGCCATAACCCCCAATAGCAAAGATTTGCTTCGACCTCCATGAGAAGGTATTGTAACTGTTTTTCTCTCTAGGATTTCTTTTTTCTCCCCTATAGATATGTGGACAACCCTTATTTCTCAAGCAGATGTTCGGACCTCCACCAATATGTCACATGCTGCAGTTTGGTTGTATGGTGCTTTAGACCTCTAACCAAGTGGATTGCTTCTCCGGCCTTTTAGCTGAACTCACTGCTTCTGCCCTCTGTTTATTACCTGATTATAACATCTGTTAATGTGTTAGTATGTCAAGAAGCTGCTTAAGTGCTACACACTAATTGTTATGATTTGTCAGCTCATTCCTACTTTTACCCAGAAGTTGAAAAATTGTTGTATGTATGTTCTCATATGTACTCAATAAAAAAGATTAACTGCAAAAACAAATATATGATCAATTTTACATACTCTATCTGAGGTTTGTGTCGAAACAGACCCTCAGAATAAACAAGAAGTCATAATTATTTTATCCAAGGGAAAATTAGGGGTCCAACCATAGTACTGACAACACCCAAACTGCCCTGTCCTCAGACTATTACTGTCAGCAAGTCCAAACAAATGTATTTATTTTATTTATTTCAAAACTCTTACCACAAAGGGCACACTATGCTGGCAACCAGATGTGTCCTTGAGGGAGGGTGGAGGAGAGAACAGTACAATAAACAAGGTGCCATAAGTACAACGCATTAACAATTGTGCAAAAGGCAAATACCAGGTGCAGAAAAATATGATACAATAAGGTGCATATTGTTAAATATATTTGAAAATGTGCAAAAAGCAATATGAGTACAGAGCAGGAACAATACTGTAAATTGGCATGGATGGTTATGGGTGGATACACTAGTGAAAATGTGGAGCAATGGACAAAGGCCTGGATTCTCAGTTACCAGTGTCAGGATAACACAACACTTCATGGCATCAGAAAAAACACATATAAAATTGTACCTGCAATAGTATACACATCCAAACAGTAAATAATCAAAGCACGTACCTTCTAGTCAGTAGGGGTGCTCAGAAGCTGACAGATGGAATCAAATTCTGGCCTATTTTTAAAAAATACAGTAGGATTTTCAGAACTGAAGGCCAAATATCCTAATTCCTAAAAAGGATCAGAACTGAATTCAGAATCAGAATCCAGTACTTATTCCACTCCAAATCTGAGTACTTCTAAAGCTCACCCACCCAGCTGACAGTGATGTTCAAGCCTTAAGGCAACAAGGAAGACATCCCCCTTCCCCTATCCTCATAGCAGACATTCTTCTTCCTTCCCACTCCTCTCCCACTGAATGTACTTTGTGAACTGGATACTGGCTGTGTGACCTACTTCATGGGCCCTGCTGCTGTCTCTGGGTCCTCTGTGGTCATTCTACATCTGGATCATAGGAACCTGAACATCTTCTATCTGCCATCAAACTCCTTACTCCATCACACCACTAGTCAAAAACCACCCTTATGAGCTGGCCTGGTGGTTCAGAGGGTTGAGGCGCTGGACACCTTTCCTGGTGCTACGCTGGCAACCCAGGTTCAGGAATGACCTCAGGTCATCAGGGTGCCGGTGTGGGAGGGGGAGGGTGGAGCAGGATTGAGCATGCCAGCAGGCAGCTCTCCTCTCCCGGGGGTGGTGAGGGTGAGTTGGTGCCCCCCATAGTTCTGATCCCACTCGGTGGAGGTCCAGTGGGTAGCATAGGCGAAGAGGGGGTGGCAAAGTATCAGGAGGTGAAAGCGGCTGAACTAGTGCCACAGGGTGTGAGGCATGCATCCACATGTTCACACAGCCATGTGCCAAGGCCTTATGGTGGGTCAGAGGAGAAAATTCATAAAAATACATGTGTCCCTGTCACCAGTTGGTGGGAGGAGGCAACAGGGACCAAAAAGCTAAAAATAAAGAAAAAAAGCAACCTTATGTGCAATGCCCTGACTTTTCCACAATTCTGAGGCCATGGAGATTGCTGCAGAATTTAATTTAAACCATGGAAAATCCACAGAATATTGAACTGTGGAATATAATTCCACAGTCTACATCAACTGCGGAATATTATTCCACTGTTTACATGAACTGCAGAATATCTTTCCGTGGTTTACATGAAATGCAGAATGCTATTACACAGTTTATACTGAAGAGTCAGTATTTAGCCAGTCCACCAGCATGGTATTACCGCTCACAACACTGTTGACCTGGGTCTGGGAATAAGCCTGGGAAGTTGAAGGGCTGGCTGGGGGGAGATAGATTGAGCATGCTATGGACTGCTTTCCTCATCTGGGGGGGAGGGGAAGGAAGTCGCCAGTGCTCAGGCAACCCCTTGTGGTAGCCTGGGGTATGACAGCCAGAACTGACTACATTTGGGAGGCATGTCAGACGTTCAGCATGCCGCCCCAACATCATTGCATGCAGGTATCACCACCACATGATGACATCTGTGGTCATGTTGCAGACCCATGCCACTAACCGGGCTCTCACTGCCATTCTTCTATTTCAGTCTCCATCGGGGGTCAGAGCCCCCCATCTCTCCGGCAGCAACACCCCTGGTGGTAGACCAGAGATGTTTGGGAGTGAGGTAAGTCCTGGGTTGTGTGGAAGGGCTGAGCGTGTGTAGATCAGCCCAATGGGGGCTGGGGGATGAGGTGATAAAGCATAATAAATAAAAAAAACTGAAGAGTCCATATAAACTGTGAGTAAAACAAATCTGCAGTTTACATTGACTCTGACCAAGGAAAATTATTCCGTGGATCATATAAACTGTGGTTATTCCATGGATCATATAAGCCCCAGAAAACTATTCTGTAGTTTACATTAAATTCCACAGAATGCTTTTTTGAATTCTGTGGAATTTTAAAACAAAAATCTGAAAAGCATGTTGGAACAGCCCCTGGCTATTTGTTTGTCTGCTAGGGCTTTACCTTAAAAATCAAAACAAGTAACCCCCCCCCATCCAGCTCAGCCCCACCACCCTCCTTACCCTATCCTGAGAGTCTCTTTGAGTCCCTTTATTTGAAGTAGAAATATTTTTATCAGGTCTCATACCATGCTGCAATCCCTATCCCTCTAATTTTACCACAGGGTCAGAATTCCACTTTCATATCCCAGAAGTGCTTTTAGCACAGTCCCACAGAAATTGGCATTCTGGCATGGTAAAACTAGAAGGATGAGGATTGCTGCGCAGTGTGGTAGCTGCTAAAACTATTTCTCATTCAAATTTGGTGGATCTGTGGACTCTCAGGATGGGGTGGGGGTGGGGCTGAGATGGATGGGTGGATTTTACTTGTAATACTAAGAACTCAGGAGTTAATTGACAACCTTCTCTAGTTAGCAGTTCCCAGTCAAAAACAAACATTTCCCACTACCTCGGTGCTTGAGGGGATGTTGCTGACTGCTACTCAAGCCCCCAACTGCTGCCGCAGAATTTTTGCAGAAATAGGAAACTAATGCCACAGAGGTTCTGTGGCAACAGGGGAGTTTGCCACAGAATTAGACCCAAATTGCTGCAGAAAAATTTTGGGCCTTGCTTATATGTTTACTGTCTGCCAACCTAGTGATCATGCCCTCTTTCTCAACTGCCCACCATCCTAACGGCTAGTCAGACGATTCCAGTCTAACTGACCAAAGACTGTGAAGAACTTCTTTCCATGAATGAGTTAAGCAGTAAGTGCCCCAGTCACAATTCCTACATGCATTTGGCTTGGTGTGAGGGAGTCAGCCAGATCCTGTATACTTAATTAAATTCTTGATGGTGTCCCAGGGTTTTGTACCAGTTGATCCCTTCACACTGTCCAAAGCAAATGCATGCAGGGACTTTGAAGGAAATGGATACTTCACCCACGTGAAAGACATGGACTTAGTTCAGAGTCAGACTTCGGCGGATAGTGTGTTGGTTGGAGTTTGTCTGTGGCAGCAGACAGCCACAGGGGGCAGAAGAACATTGGCACTGAGCTGGGTGACAATGAGCATGTGACATTGTTTTTTGGCAAGCAATGAGATGGAGTTACATGGAGGAAATGCAGTTATCTGGATGATAAAATACACAGCAGGAATCGGACCCACATGCAGCAGAACCCTGGATCCAGAAACAGCAGCAGAATGGCCCATGAGGTGGGTCACCTTTTAACTAGTCACCATAAAAAGGAATTGCACTGGCAATAACTGGGTCGGGTGCCACCTGAGGGCAGCTAGCCCTTAAACAGAGCACAAGATGGGAGAACTTCCTTATCTGAAGCTGTTATGGAAAACACAACAGAAGTCCAGAGAGGTACAAATCACCAGTTTATTATATGTTCCCCATATACTACGTGTATATATCATAAAAAAATGTGCAAACAGAAAAAAAAATTAGTAGCAGCATAGCAGTGATCAGTACTGATGCCTCGACACTTCACTTAGCAGGAGCTTCAGCAGCAGGCATCGGGGCCTCCCCCCAAGCCATATTTTGGGTGGGTTTTTATGGGCCCTATTTATGTGTCCACAGGGGGCATCTAAGACAACCCCCCAGGTTTAATGACATACCTCAACATGGTGCCAAAGATTTGGTTATTACACTGGTACCCATGCGCTGTATATCCACATTCAGACTTACAGTAGTCACAGTTGAAAGGACTATTTGCAGATGAAGGCAGCCAGCAGTGATAGATAGTGACAGACATTCTCTCCTTTGTAGAGACCTGGCTCTCACCAAAGATCCCTGACGCATCCCTTACCTCAAATGGGTATACCCTCTTCCGACTTGACAGGCAGGGGAAAAGAGTGGTGGTTGTGCAATCTATGTAAAGAATAGCATACAGTATCTTGCCCTACCCTAAATAG
Source organism: Neoceratodus forsteri (assembly GCA_016271365.2). NCBI lineage: Eukaryota > Metazoa > Chordata > Ceratodontiformes > Ceratodontidae > Neoceratodus > Neoceratodus forsteri. The sequence goes on along the minus strand of CM057456.1, from coordinate 2,574,844 downwards.
ACACCAGTAATACCACACAAGCCCTTGCAGTTAGACTACTGCTGGGTGCACAAAGCAAGTCCCTAAAGATAGTCTCTGTTTATATTCCTCCAAGGGAACAGTTCTCTGGATTATGCATGGTCTTGGACTATCTCAAAGGTTTAAAACAAAACTAGGCAGAGGTAGTCCTAGGGGATTTTAATGTAAATTTGCTCTCACATGATGCAGTCCAATACAAAGACGCCCTGTCGAGTGTCAACATCACCCAGATGGTCACATCACCCACTAGGGTCAACTACAAATGAGCATCTAGCACACTGTTGGACTGGATCCTTACAAACTACCACTAATGGATCTCTGATACCACTGTCCTAGCATACTCTTTAAGCAGCAACTTCCCTGTCACCTGCTACTGGACCAACAAGGCCCCTAAGCCCCCATCCACAACCCTAACAACTCGTGTTCTTAAATGAGGACAGCTATATGCACTCAAAACCTACCTTAGAAACATTGACTGGTCCACCCTTGACTAACTTAATGATGTGGACCAAGCACTGGACCATTTCACTGCATTATTTAATGAAGCCTGTGACATTTATGCGCCAATCTGTAAACATAAAATTATGGGCACCCACAAGTCTTGGATCTCTCCCATGCTGCTAAACCTTATGAACACCAGAAACCATTTATGGCAATGAGCCAAGGCCACTGGCAACCAATCTGATGTCCAGAAATACAAATCTGCTTGAAACCTCTGCACCCATGAAGTTGGACTAGCTAAAATTAACATTACAAAGCATGCCTCTCTGACTCATGGGGCAATGGTAGGAAATTCTGGGAAAACCTGAAGGACCTAACTGGTAAACCCAGCAAATCCTCACCATCAATGCTTTCAGTTAATGGAGAGAGATGACACAGTACCATAAAAGCATAGCTAATGCATTTAACAGTGCTTTCCTTGATCTCAGCAGTGCCCTACTACCTAACTTCTTGGACGCAACTGATGATAAAGTGAAAAAGGGCACAACCTCCTACAAAAGCTCCCCCATTGGCCACATCCCATTTTACTTTAAGGTGGTCACCATGGCCAAAACTAAAAAATACCTCCTGTGGACAATAGGATAGGAAAATCTAGGTGCAGCAACAATACTCTGGACCTAAAGCTAATTACCTTCACACTAGATGAAATCCTACTACCTCTGACAAAACTACTGAACTTATTCCTCAGAAAGGACAATTCCCCTAGTAGATGGAAAGCCACAGTAGTCATCCCTGTCCACAAAAGTGTTGACAGTGCCCTCCACCCCAATTACCTCCCCATATCTATTCTACCCCCCCAATGCCTTAGAGCGAATTGTGTCCCAGTAGCTGGTCGACTGCCTTGGCAAGTAGAAAATCCAATGCCCTCAGCAGCAGGGTTTATGGCAAGTGTACAGTACCACCACAGCACTGCTGGAATACACTGACTTCCTCCATGGAACCCTTGACAATGGCCAGCTAGTGGGGTTGATTTACATCGACCTCACGAAGGCATTCAATACAGTCAGTCATAACGTCCTGCTAAATACTCTTCACTCCACTGGCCTATCAATGGATGCAGTGGGATGGTTCAATAGCTACCTCAGTGACTGATCGCAAAAGGTAAAAATTAACAACACCTTCTGTGACACAGGTTCATATGGAAGTGCCACAAGGGTCAATCCTTGGCCCCCTGCTATTCTGCCTTTTCCTGAACTACCTTCCATTAATCTGTACTGAACATATACTTTTATATGCTGATGATGCCAACATTTTCTCCAAAAGTAGTGACCTACACCACCTAGAAGCACAACTTCAAAGGAACTTTTCCGCTGTTGAGGGCTGGTTTACTAAAAACAAACTATTGTTGAACTACAAAAATACCAAGGACATGGTATTCGTGAACACCCACAACAAACACAAGACATATCAATTGACAGTACTGAACAGTGCTATGCACGAACCAATTGGTTTACCCTTCAGGGTAGGATTCAATACCAACTCTGTCTCCTTGGGAAAAAAACATGCCTTGGCTTAACCCCACCCTCACTCCAATACCTCCTAACCCAAGCAGCAAACCCCAACCACACTAGAGGCATGTCAAGGCAATCGCTGAATGTCCCTTTCTTTCTAACCTCTCAGGCACAGTGAACCTTTTCTTATCAAGCCACCAAGTGGCTTAATGATCTCCCCCCTAACATAACCAATTAACCTAATCTTGGGCCATTCAAGAGACTGCTTCACCAACACCTGACCCCCCTGAGCAGCTGTGACTGCCAACCCTAACAGTCTGCCCAAGCTTCCTTCTCCTCCCCTTCTCTGCCACCCTCCCTACACATCATCCCACCTCTCTGCCTCTAATCACCAACACCTATTCAACTTTTCTTCCTACCTCTTTGTTGTCCTGACCCTCCCTCACCTCCTCCACCCTCTCCCCTCACCCATCTCCCAACTACATCACCATCTCCCCTCCCCTTTCTCCCTCCCACCACTCCAGACAAAGCCTACCTTCTGGCTGCCTCCTTTTCTGTTGACTGCTATGTTTCCTTTTAAATGAATTGAAATTAAGTAGGATTCCATACAATTGCAAGTTTACTGTTCCTATGTACCTGTTCTCTGGAACCTTCAGTTTTATTCTAACAATTTGCTCAATTATTAACTGTACATGTCTTTTGTCTTTGATTGTATGACGTGGAACTTTTGTAAATTAGTTTTTAGCTCAAAGGTATGTAACGCCAAGAATGCAATAAATAAATAAAGATAAGTGCCAACCACAGTGTAGGTTACCAAAATTCAATAAATAAATAAAATAAAAAATAAATCAGTGCTATGTCGGTGTGTGTGTGCTTGGTAAGAACATCAGTGGTTAAGGGACCAGTAGACTGCCAGGGCATCTGTGACTATCACAAGGCACAGGGATCGAGGAGGCATTCATATGTTTAACAGTCATGGCACTGGTGCTGCAATCAGAGAGGGTGCTATCCAGGAAAGGCCTGTTTGCTCCTCAGAATATAATGAGGCTATATTGAGATGCAGATGGCCCATAGCACATTGCCTGTGCTATGGGTCATTAGCATGGGGAGGACTGAATACAGCACATTGCTCAACAGGAGCAATTGCCTTTTGTGAGCACTAACAGCTGATTTGCTCTTCATATCCCAATTGTTCCCAATTGGACACATATCTCATGTGTCCAATAAGGGAATGAGGTTTGCTAGGAGCAAATTTGTCAGTGCCTGCATTCGTCAACTGGTATATTGGGACATCCTTTCAGTACTTCAGGCATATTCCAATATACCTGTAGTTGGTTCCAGGCACTAATTTACTCCTGTAGAAAAGATTTTGCCGGTGCTTTTTTTTGGGCTTTGTCTATCCCTGTCATTGTGTCTTATTGTCTAATTAAAGAATGGTTCTGCTGTGATTACACTGATTTGATGTCTAAGACATGACAAAAGAGGTTAATGACATCACCTCAATAAACTCAGCACAGATGAGGTGTAGAACAATAGCAAGACCCCTTTAACTAACACTCTGAAAACATGATTCTGATTGAAGCAAGAAAGTGTTCTCACCTTTCCATAATTCTATGCTTTTTTCTGTAAAAATAACAGCAAAAAGCTGCAATCAAGATCTCTCCTGCTGTTATTTTCACTGTTCACTCATATTCTTCATGACGACTGCCATCAGCCTAAGATATGAAACTATGTAACAGCATGTCAATCCAATATCTATGCTTATTATATGACTAGTAGTAGCAAGTAGCAGCTGGAAGAGAAACATCAGGTTTTAAGTTGTTATTATTCTTTCACTAACAGATGAAAAGGTATGGAACATGGCTCAATCTCTCACCTAAGGTACCATTTGTAGGGGTGAGGATTTTGCATCATACAGCAGAGCCAGTCATGGTGCAATGCAGTACCTTACAGTAAAGGGCATGTGACATACCTACGTGTGCCTTACAGGACACCTTAGCAAAGGAGCGCCACTCAAGGATTCTATCTCTTAATGAAATTGAAATCAAAATGACATATCACAAAATACTGCATGACAAAGGGGCTTAATTGCTATTGAATTTGACTGTTCTCTGTAGCAAACTGCTGCACTAAACAAGACATCCCACGCATTCCAGTGTGGCTGAAAGTGCAACTCAAAATGGCTCCAGCCAAAATGTATTAAAATAAGAGAGCACACACACCACTGCAAGTTTGTGAAATTTATTGAAGAACTGCTTCCACAAATATTCCTAATTGTGCATTTAAAGACAACAATAAAAAACTTATTCTAAGTAATTTAAATTTGTGAACCTACAGGGCTACCCACTGTGATAGTAGTTACTATGTTCTTGTGTTGTCGTAATTTAGTAATTAAAGTGTATATGTGAAAGATAGAACAATGCAGCTTTAAAAATAAAACAATCTAAGAACTAGCCCATGCAGATAACAAGTTATACCTGGCTTTCACTGAATTATTTAACTTCGAGCCATAATTATAACACAGTAAGAATAATTTAATATAACTAATCACAGTTCACATAAATTCTAGCCAGACATATAACTAGTTTACTAGACATGCAGCTACATGTCAATTTACCTAAAATATATCAAAGCTAATACTGCAAAGTACTGCACTGCATCCTGGCTGGCTCCACTGGCACCTATCAGCGAATCAGGGAGGATTCTGACGGCCTTGATGTGGGACTTATTATTAGTTACAATCCAGTCCAAAAGGCTGTGGTTGCCTGTCTTCACGTTAAGTCTGGTAGGTTGGTCTAGTAGTTGCTCCAGTTTGGCATCAGATATAGTTGATTGGTACTGACCCTTGTCGGGCCCGATCCAATCAAGGTTAAAGTCTCCACGCAGTATAGTATAGTTGGGTGTAAGAGTGTCAAGACAAGCTATAAGTTCTGTGAAGGTGGAGGAAGCTAGTTTAGCAGGTAGGTAAATACAGCCTACAGTTATGTGTTTTACCTGTCCGAGGGTGATTGATATGACTAGGTGCTCTATATCAGGACTGATTTGTAAACCAGTCAATTCACCAACTTTGAGACTGACCTTAGTGTAGATTAGCACTCCCCCCCCCCCTCGCTTGTTGGTCCAATCCCAGCGGTATGTGGAGAATCCGGAGAGTGAAATTTCATGGGGTAAGATAGATGGTTTTAACCAGGATTCTGTAATGCACAGGACATCAGGGTTCGACAAATCCAATAGCCTGACGTCCTGGACTATCAAATTTTATGCAGGACAACCATTTTTCATGTCCCCCAGTAGTCCCGGACAAGTATTGCCTGAGGAGGGGGAAAAAAAAAGTACCTGGCTGCGGTTTTGTGGTTTTGCCAGCAGGGGGGATTACTACACTGAGTCAGTCCCATGTGCCTCTGTGAGTCATTCAACGCCGGCAGCTGCTGAATCAGTAGGTGGCACTGTGGCAGACATTTCCACGTAGCGGTGCTTGCCGATGTACTGAAAGAAGGCGAGCAGCTTGGCAGACTGGGTGCTGTAGTCGGGATCGAGAGTAGAAAGCAGCCAGAGAGAGAGAGAGAGAGAGAGAGAGGAATCCTCTGAGGTACGTGAGGAGCAGATTGGTTGAACAGAATGATTGTCAGGTCATACTGCCAATAGTATGAGCTGACAATGCAAGGGTGGAGCTGACAATGCAAGGGTGGCACCTATTGGCCGGTGCGGTGGTGAAGTAGGGGGGTAGAAGCAGACAGCGATTGGAGAGAGAATTTCAACTGAAAGGCAGTGGAGTTGTAACAGCCTCTCCCCTCATCACATTTGGCAGTAAATATTCGGGGGAAAAACTCAAAGGGGGCCAATGTGAGTTGAGAGAGTAACGCTGAGGAGGAGGGTGACTGCGGGGTGCTAAACGGGGGGAAGGGAGGGGAAGGGCGGGGAGTCAGGAGCCATGGAGGAGACCTTGGCGATCAGCAAGGTTGTCTAGTCGACAAGTAACCTGCCGCAGTTAATGCAAATTGAGACCTGCTGTAAACAAATAAAAAAAGGAAAAGAAAATGGACAGGGGAACTTAAGGGATAAAAAAGTGTTGTTTTAGGCGACCTGAGGCAGGCAGGATCAGACGGCGATCACTCAGGGAGATCAAGGACAGGCACTGCAGGCAGAAGACCTGCTGTCTGATTGAGATAATTCTGTGCTCCTCAAAAATAAACAGGAGGAAATAAATAAAGGGAAATAAAATACTAAAACAAAACACTGAGGCAGCCAGGCAGAAACGAGGCCAGGGAAGGAAAGGAATCAGTGAGCAGCACTGATTCAGATTGTTGGTTGGGCACAGTTTGCTGCAGGCTGCAAGTAACAGCACTAAAGTGGCAACTGAGCAAGCAGAGTAGAGGAACAAGACAATTTGGCAAAGCAGCCTTTTTTTATGCCTGTGCCAATAAAGAAACCTAGCTGACTGGCTGCTGTACTAGTACAAAGTGGAAAGTTAGAAGGGACAGAGCAAGCAAGGGTTGGTGTTGGGGTTTTGTTGTGACACCTGCCTCCAAGTTCTGCCTGAGAAAAGTAAAGTTAGCAAAAAGGCAAACTGAACTTAGTGCATTTTGTGCCTAAGGGGAAAAAAACTACCAGACAAGAAAGACCAGACCATCCAGTTCTGAGGTTTTTTTGTATTTTTTGGTCAGTCAGTAAAACAAAAAAGTATAAAAAAAAGAGAACAAAAGCGAGGAGTGCATTCACTGTGCCTAAGGGAAACAAAAAACTAGCAAAGACCAGTACTGAGCGAGGGGGGAGAGGGATGTTTTTTTTTTTGGTTGGTCCCACTGTGGTTCAAAAAAGGAAAAGAACAGAAGTGATCAAAATAAAATGGCAACCAAAAAACCACCATTCTTTGTCCTATCATTAAAAGCCTAGGGGAAAAATAAAGTAGCAATCTTTCTCTCTCCAGACCAGTTGGTACAAGGGAGGAAGAGGAGAGGGTTTGTTTTTTGGGGGAACTTTTCTGGGAAGGGGGGAAGTAAAACAAGGAGGTAAATGAACAAAATAAAGAAAGGCAAAGTACATTTAGTGCCTAAAATAATAAAATAAACTAGTACCGAAACCACCCAGCCAGCACTGAGGTAAAGGAAGGACAGCCAGGGATGTTCCTTTGTTTGTTTTGGAGGTTTTGTTGGCCTATTTGGGAGAAAGTAACATTTTCATTGAAATGTACTGGACTATCACTTTGAGCTTGGGGACTACCATTTTTGATGAGGCCAGTTGTCCTGTACTAGCATGCCATTTTGAAATTTGTCGATCCCTGCAGGACATCCAGTTTATAATATTGAACCTAAGATTTGAGTTCCACCATTTTGCGTCTGATACTTTAGACATTCATATGAGCTACCTTGAGCCCTTTAGTTTTTAACCAGATGGGGCACAAGGTTAGAGGCTTAGGCACAGTTCCCTTGTAAGGACCAGGATTTAACTCAATATCACCAGATAGGAGAAGTAGGCATTGTCTGGACTGTAAGGTACTGTAGGTGGGGGGAGAAATTGCATCTTACATTTATTTTTGATCCTGGATCCAGTCAGGATTGTTTTATTGTGCTGGAGAAGGATAAGCACTCTAGGGTGGGTGGGGGACGTATTTAGTGTGATTGGCAGGTTATAGGGTTGTATGGAACGAGGGGATACATGGTTGGGGTGTTGCAGGAACCCTGTCAGTATGAGATGTATTGTAGTGGAGATAGGCTAGGAGGGAACTCAAAATGAGTAATCCTTTGGAGAGGAAGAGGAACATGGCAGAAGATATGAGGGGAACAGATTCCAGAGTTTAGACAGGCAGGAGAGAAGCCAGTTTTGTAATTGAGGTGATACTGTGTGGTTGTAGATTAGGAGAGGATAGTGGCAGTGCAGGATTTTGTTGTTAGCAGTAGGTGACAGATTTCAGTAGCTCAATGGCTTAGAGGTGAAGATGAGATAAAACAATGTCCTCTAGTGGCAGATAATATAATTTAGATGGGATGCGTGCTGCAGAAATTCAGTTGGATAAAACAAAGCCCTTTAGTGGCAGATAATATAATATTGATGGGATACGTGCTGCAGAAATTCAATTGGATAAGTACCACAGAGGGGATGAGTCAGTAGGCCAGCAAGTGTATTTAATTAGCGTCGGGGGTGGGGGATGGTGGGTGGGAGAAAATTTACCTGAGCTGTGATACTGATTTGAGCTGAGCACAGAGGGCACCAGCTTCAGCCAGAGTCCGTTTTATTCAGTCTTGCTCAGCCGATCGGGAGGAGCGCAGCTGTAAATTGTCCAATCACTAAGGAACAGTGGAGGGTGCCAGGGATTCAAATAATTTTGGTCTGCAACCGTGGCCATACCTTGGCTTAATTCCTTGCTGGTGGTGACTCGGGTGGGTGGCGTCTGCTAGCCGCTCCACAAGTGGGGGAGCGCACCCGTGTCAGGGGGGCTTAACTCCTGTAGAGAGAAAAAAAGATTAGGGTTAGAGGTTAAGAAGGATACGAGGGCAGAAGCAGTTTCAGCAAAACAAAAGAGTAGTGGGGAGCCACGAGATGTCTGGGAAAAATTAACATTAAACAAAGGCAGGGGGGAGTTGAAGCGAGGGCAGGGAAGGTGGCAAATTCACATAGCGAGGAGTAAGGGGGTGGGAACAGGGCGGATCACCACTGAGCACCAGGATGGAAGCTGGGAAGGGGGTAGAGTAAGACTGGAGACTGCAGACTCCTAGGCAGGGAGTTGTGAGTAAAGTGCAAAAGGACAGATAGGAGAGCGAAATAAAAGAAAAAAAAAGTTTTAGCACAAGAATTTCAATTTGGCAGCCAACATAAAAAAAAAAAAAACACAGTGGAAATTAGTTATAGCCTGTAGCAGTGGAAAATTAGCACAAGAATCTAGTTTTGGCAGCCAAAAGCAAAGAAAACACAGTGGAAATTAATTACAGCCTGTAACAGTGGAAATTTACATTCTTCAGCTGGTAATTAAAAGTTAGGAAAAACGAGCTGCAGGAGTAGCACAAAAATCAGATAGACATACCGGGGAAAATTTAGCTGAGTTGCAGTACTGATTTGAGTTAAGCACAGAGGGCACCAGCTTCAGCCAGAGTCCAGTTCATTCAGTCTCACCCAGCCAATTGGGAGGAGCACAATTGAAAATTGCCCAATCACTGAGGAACAGTGTAGGTTGCCAGGGATGAAAATAATTTCGGTTTGACACCGAGGCTGTACTTTGGCTGAATTCCTTGCTGGTGATGATTCCGGTGGGCGGCATCTGCTAGCTGCACCGCAAGTGGGGGAGCACACCCATGTCAGGGGGGCTCAGCTTCTTGGCTGAATTCCTTGCCGGTGGTGATTCGGGCGGGCAGCGTCTGCTAACCGCACCACAAGTGGGGGAGTGCATCTGTATCGGGGGGCTCAGCTTCTTGGCTGAATTCCTTGCCAGTGGTGATTTGGGTGGGCGGTGTCTGCTACCCACACCAGAAGTGGCTGACCGCACCCGTGTCAGGGGGCCTCAGCTTCTGTAGTGGCTATGACTCAACATGTCACCCAAATTTCTGGCTGTACTATAAGTTACCCTTGTTTTTTGTATAAACAGATCGTGGACATTGCAATGTTGCAACAAATTCCAATTTTGTAACAAGATGTTTTTAACCCTTGGTACTACATAGTTGTACTCCAAAATAAAAGTCATGTTTCCTTCCCTCTCTGATTCCCTAACTTGTGGTTTCAATACGGTATTTCGAGCTTGGGTCTTGTTATGCATTATCTAGTGTTTCCCTGCTGTATCCCCTATTTAAGAATCTTTCAAACATTTCTGATGCTTGTATTTCAAAGTCTCTGGTTCAGACCAGTTCCTTTTAAGGTGTAAAAATTGCCCGTAAGGTATTGATTGGACTAACTTTGGTGCACGTGCATTGGTTGCATGCAACACTCTATTGCCTGCTGTTTCCTTTCTAAAACAAGTTGACTTTGTTAAATCTCCATCTGTTGCTGATAACCTTAGGTTAAAAAAAATCAGTTGTCCCCTTATCCATTTTATATGAAAATTTTGGGTAGGAGCAGGAACAGACATGTGAGGGGTGGTCACACAATAAGGCTTTTTAATTCAGAACAGGAGCAGATAGTGAGGGAGAGGGTAGACCAGTAGGCCAGTTCCAAGCATTCCTACTATTTAAGGCACAGACTGTAGTAAAACAAGGAAATGTACAAGATACAATCACTGTTCATAGATAACAGAATAAACACAGCTCTACCTCAGTACTGATGAAGTGGTAAATTGGCCAAAAAAAATTTTACTGTCAAAGTTATATGTGTTTGGCAATAAAACATGAATGAATGATATGGACTGAATTATAGGAGTGGACCCCATATTTATTGATATTATTCCAACTGGGAGCTAGGTTCATAAAGACTGGGAAAGTCTGGATTCTAGCCAGATGTACCTGGTGCCATAGGTAAAGGAGACAGTGTTTTTAGCATTCATAATAAGCTAATGCATACAGACTCAGCGCTGGACTTTGTAGAGCTACATAACCAGATTGGGGACAGAGGGACCACTTGCAAAGAGCAGTGTTATCCACATACTGTTCATGTGAATGTATAAGGAGCCACTGGCCTTTAGGAGGTTGTTCAGGAAAACTAAGAATAAGACAGAGTCACGTACAGAGCCTTGGGGAACACCTGACCTGACTGGGAGAGGAGGAGGAGGATAAAGGGAATCTCCTACTAGTACAACCTGGGACCTATCTGACAGGTAGAAGCTGAACCATTTGGCCACAAGGGTCATATAGTCCACCTATTAGCTTGTCTAGTAGGAGTGGATGGTCAACAGTGTTGGAGGCCTTGAGCAGATCAACACAGATAGCATAATTGATGTGTCCCTATTCCACACCCGTTACCTTGAATCTTGAACCCCTTCAGTACAGAAGTAATGGTGGTGTAGGATTTCCTAAAGCCAGAGTGGATGGGGTTAGTAAATGCTGAGGAGTCAAGTGAAAGGTAAAGTTGTGGGAGGACAATATGCTCATGACGATTTGCTAGCAAAGGGAGAGAGGGTAGTAGTTAAGTGGGTCAGAATGGTCACTGTCTTTGTGCAGGGGATGACCTTAGCTCTCTTCCACCCACCAGGGACTATGTCCATATGGAAAAAGACATTAAAGTGGTCAGTGATAGTGGAAGCTATAGCAGAGGCAGAGAGAGAAAGGAGACTGGGGTCAAGTCCATGTAGGCTGCTACCATTGAAGGGGTTGAGACATACACGGATGTTTGAGGTGATGAGTACAAACCTGGGATCATACATTATAACCAATATGGTGGGGTAGGATAAGGGGAAAATTTGAAAGCTTTTACTTCACACAGAGGATGGTTAAATGTGTAGTATGGTAAGTGATAGTAGAAGCTATAGCAGAGTGAGAGAGAAAGAAAGGAGGTTGTGGGCAAGTTCATGTAGGCTGCTACCATTGTAGGGGTTGAGACATATACACAGATGTCTGGGGTAATGAGTACACACTTGAAAGCATACATTATAGCTAAGGTGGTGGAGTAGGATAAGGGGAACATTAGAAAATATTTCTTTACACAGAGGGTGGTTAAATGTGGAATAGCCACTTGCTGAGATAGTAGCTTGCACTGTTCAGTCTTTCAGGGCAGGATCAGACAGATTCCTGAACGAGAATGGCAACGTTGGGTTACACAGTATGATTAGGGGCAGTATTTCAGCTGAGAAACTTGGATGCATGCCTACGAAGAACTCTAATTAGATATAATAATTGCTGTTCTGCTGGCAGGGTGGCCAAGACAGACTCTAAGTCCTGACCACCACTACAGTACTATTTCACTCAGTAACATAGCAATATAGTTAACAAAATATTGGCCGTTAAAGAGTTGAAGAGGTCCAGAAATGCACTCCGAGGATGCTCAAAAACATTACTGCATACTTTAGATGCTGAGACATCTTGCCCTTGAGCCAATGAAAGCCAGATGGGAGAAAATGCATAAACATTTTTTTGGACTATCATTAACAAGCACTAGTAATGTATGCCCTTTGATTTGGGAGAATTCAAACTCCAAATATTTAATCAGGAAGCAGAAACAGTGTCTCACACAGAAAACAAGTATAACCCCTGCATACTCCCATGGGTTCAGACAAATCTAGTTAGTCACTGCTCAGGCACAAAATAGTTAATCAGTGGATTTCTCCTGGACATGTCATCCTCTAATATGGCAGTGGGGACTAGGGGTGGAGCCATACTGTGAGAGAGTTATTTTGGAGTCAGTCCAGAAAAGGCTAGGATATTGTAAATAAGCCTGGAGTTTTGTTTTCTCATTTGGAGATGCACTATTTCTGCCCAGCGGATGTGGTAGCAGCCATTCAGTCCAATGCTTCCCATCTGGGGGTCCCATGATGAAGTATGGTCACTAAAGTTCCATGATGAAGTAATGACCCACGGTAAATTAAATAACTGATACTGACCTACACTCCCTTTGGAAATAGTACCTAGTATCAAGAATCAGTGCGATCTCAGAGTGCCCAGCTAATGACTACAAAGTGCATAATATTAGCTGTGCTGATTTCTGCCCAACTATTGATTACAAGGTGCCCAGAATTAAGTAGCTGGGGTATGATTTGGGCCCAGCTATTGACTACAAGGTGCCCAGCATTAGCTGTGGTGACATTTCTTCCATGCTATTGACTAGAATATCCCTAGAATTAGCTGTGGTGCCATTTTATTACCCTGCCATTGTAGTACCTTTGCATTGTCCTGTCATTGACTACTAAGTGCTCAAGCATTAGTAGTGATGCCATTTCTGCCCTCCTGTTCACTGCAAAATGCTTACCATTAGCTGTGGTGTCATAGCTGCCCAGCTATTGGCTAGAGCATGCCCACAAATAGCTGTGGTGCCAATTCTGCCCTGATGTTGCATACATCATGCTCGGCATTAGCTTTGGTGCTGTAATTGCCATTCTATTGACTACAGCATGTCCTACATTAGCTGAAATGCCATTTAAGAAACATAGAATTTGATGGCAGATAAGGACCGTTTGGTCCATCCAGTCTGCCCATTTCTCCCTACTTACACTATTACCACATGTCATACCCAATCTACAGCTCTTTCTTCCTCCTCCCTTCTTTTCCACTATGATTCCCTTGGATTTATCACATGAATTCTTGAACCCCGCCACCTCTGCTGGAAGGCTGTTCCAGGAATCCACCACTTTTTATGTGAAGAGTACGTCCTCACATCTCTCCTGAATTTACCCCCCTCCAGCTTCATAGCATGTTTCCTTGTTCCTGAGCACCTTTTCATCAAAAAATGCTCCGCTCCTTTACCTTGTTTACCCTCATGAGTTACTCAGGAGTCTATCATATCCTCCCTCTCCCTCCTCTGTTTCAGGGTGTACATAATGAGATCATTTAGCCTCTCCTCATAGGGCTTCAGATGCAGACTCTGCATCATTTTAGTTGCCCACCTCTGGACCACTTCCATTCTGTATATGTCCTTCTGGAGATGTGGTTTCCAGAACTAGACATAACACTCTAAGTGGGGTTTTACCAGTGATCTATACAGAAGCAATACAACCTCCCTCTTTCTTGTGGTGATACCACTCCCTATGCATTCCAGCATCCCACTCACCCTCCCTACTTCCTTGTCACACTGCCTGGTCACCTTTAAGTGATCCAATCTGACTACTCCCAGGTCACTTTCCTGCTTGGTGGTTGTTGTCAATACCACTCCACACATTTTGTACTCCACCACCTGGATTTCTGTGCCCTAAGTGCATTATTTTTCACTTTTTTACATTGAAACCAAGCTGCTATACCCTTGACCACTCCTTGAGTTTTCTAAGGTCTCTACTCATCCTTTCCACCCCCACGAGTTCACCCTATTGAAAATTTTGGAGTCATTCACAGAGAGGCAGACTTTCACTTCCAGCTCCTCTGCAATGTCACTTATAAAGACATTAAAGAGGACTGGTTCCATCACTGATCCCTGAGGCACCCCACTGGTCACCCTGCCTTCCTTGGAGTGAGTTGTGTTAACCACCACCCTCTGTCACCTATCCCCCAACCAGTTTCTTATTCAGTTTACCACCTTTGTACCCATTTCTAAGCTACCCAGCTTGCTTACTAGTCTCCTATGTGGAACAGTGTTGAATGCCTTACTGAAATCTAGGTAGACCACGTCTACCACTCCACCCTGATCTAGATCCCTTGGTCACTCAGTCAAAAAAATACATCAAATTTGTTTGACATGACCTCCCTCCTGTGAAACCATGCTGCCTTGTGTCTTGTAACTGACTGAATTCAAGATATTCTACAGTCCTTTACTACAGCAGTGATTCCATTAACTTTCCTACCACTGATGTCAGGCTGACTGGCCTATAATTGCTAGCCTCCTCCATGCTACCATTTTTGTGTAGTGGGACTACATCCACCCTCCTCCAGTCCTCCAAAACCACTCCTGTTTCCAGCCAGCTGCCCTCCTGTTGACCACAAAGTACTCAGCATTAGCTGGGGTGCCATATCCATCCACCTATTGACTAGAACATGCAATGCATTACTTGTGGTTCTGTGTGTGCCCTCTTATTTCCCATTCTATTAACTACAAAGTGCTCAGCATTAACTGAGGTGCTATGTCTGCTTGATATTGACCACACCATGCCTAGCATTAGCTGGAGTGCTATATAGTGCTATATAGAATCCTTAATTACATATTAAAACATATATCATCTAGGAGTAGGACTGTTATTATGCCCTTACATATATGTATATATCACTGATTAGACCAATCATGGAGTATGGTGCCCAGGTTTGGACACCATATAAAAAACAGGATATCATATTGTTGGAGAGAGTCCAGAGGAGAGCAACAAAAGCAATACACAATATGGCAGAGAAAAACTATGAAACCTGTTTGAAGGAGCTTAACATGTATTCTTTGGAGGAGAGAAGGAAGAGAGGGGATATGTGCTTAGTGCACAAGGCTTGCAAAAATGATGATCTTTGGGATATCACTGGTCTTGAATTAAATAAAAGTGTTTATAATACTAGGTCTCATCCTATGCAATTAACAGCTTTAAATAGAAAAAATGTACGTAGCACATGGCGGTTTAACCAAAGAGTTGTGCATGACTGGAACAGACTACCTTTGGAGGTTGTGGTCAGTCAAACTACTGCTGAGTTTAAATCTAGATGGGATATACAGATGAATAAAATTAGAACTTAGAAATAGATGGCGAGCATATAGGACGAAAAGTCCATTTAGCTCAGTATTATTCCTATGATTCCTATGATCTGCTTTACAGTTGATAATAAAGTGCCCAGCATTAGCTGTGGTATCATCTTCACCCCACCATTGACAACAAGGTGCCCAGTATTAGTTGGCATGACATTTATGTCCTGTTATTGACTACAACTTGCCCAACATCAGTTGAGGTGAAATTTATGCCTGCTATTAACTACAAGGTGCCCAGCATTAGTTGCACTACCATCCTCACCCTGATATTGACTATAGAGTGCCCAACATTAGCTGTGATGCCATGTTTGCCCTACTGTTGACTACAAAGTGTCCAGCATTAGCTGTGGCACCATATCTGTCCTTCTGTTGGATACAAAGTGATTAGCATTAGCTGTAGTGCCAAAAAGGGGCCACTCATAGCTGTTGTGTCATGTCTACCTGAGATGCCCTGGTGCCATTAATTGAGTAATAGTATATGGTTTAGTGTAGTTTTGTACAGAAATCCATATACATCCAGATGCTGTTGTATCACAGTAGTTATGTGTTCCCTACCCAAAGATAATGTAAGAGATTTTAAGTTGCGAGTGACTCCGATAGATTGTAGCTACCTGGATGACACTTATGACAATGATTCCCCTCATGACTTCTTTATAAATTAATTCACATCAGCTTGCAATAAATTTGCCCCTCTCAAAAAGCACAAGGTATGAGGTACCTCTCTTTGATGGCTCACCCCTAAACTCCTAGCTCACATGTGAGATAGGGACAACCTGTGGTATAGGGTGAGAGAAACAGGGTCACCTGTGGACCTACAAAGGTACAGAGAAGCTTGAAATAGGAGTACCAGCATGATAAAGCAGGTAAAACATGCATACTATAAGGAACAGCAACCCAAAACCTGGGGCAATGGGAGAACATTTGGGAGAACATATCTGAGCTCCGGAGTGAGGATGAAAAACAATTCCCTAAAATCCTCAAAGTTGAATGGGCTGACATCCTGGACCTGACAGAGATAGCAAACAAATGTAACACAGACCTTACAAACATAAGCTTTGTCATCCCTACCAGTCCTGTGCAGGGGTCTCGAGATGATGACGATTTTGGAGCCTTAAGCCACAATTATCATTAGCCAGGGCACCCTAAATTCCATTTCAAGCCTATTTCAGCAAAAGATACCCTGAGTATGTCAAAAAAGTCCTAGGTAAAACCAGGGTGGGGGTGAAGCAGTACATATGAAGTTGCCGGCCCATGCCATCGAGGAACTTGCCCTCCCTGTATCTAAATTATTTAATTTCTCACTGTAGTACTCCCAGTTCCCTTGTGTATGGAAAACTGCACTGGTCACACCAGTTATCAAAAATGGTGACTGCACCAACCTGGCTAATTATAGACCAACCTCAATCCTCTAGTCCTTGTCCAAGGCCCTGGAGCAAATCACATTGGACCAATTTGTCATCTATATGGGTAAACACAATATCCAATGGGCACAACAGCATGGCTTCAGGAAGCTCCACAGCACCAGTACTGCTCTTGTAGAGTATACTAACTACCTGCATGAGGTACTTGAAAGTGGCTAGATGGTGGGAGCCATCTACAAGATCTAATTAGGGCCTTTGACCTGGTCAATCTCAAGCTGCTGATTGGCAAGCTCCTCTCCCTTGAGCTCTCAGGACACAGTAGCTTGGTTTTAATGCTGCCTCACCATCTGCTACCAGTGAGCAAAGACTGATGACTCTCTATCAGGTGATAGGAATGTCAATATGGGCATGCCCCAGGGCCCAATTATTGGCTGTCACCTATTTGGTCTGTTTATTAACACCCTTCCAGAGGCCTGCCACTCTACTAGGGTACTCCTGTACTTGGATGATGCCATCATTTACTCCAGCAGTGCTGAACATGGTAAAATCTGTACAGATCTCCAAATCAACTTTAAGTCATTAGAGAAACAGTTCACATACAACAAACTGGTACTGAGTTACATAGAAATTAAAGCCATGTTATTCTCAGGACTACAAATGAAGAAAAGGTCCCACCACTAGTCATCCTCAATGACAGAGGACTAGTCGTGTGCAGAATTTTCAAATTCGGACGGAACTAAATTCCTCAGAATTTTCAAAATTCTGCCGAAATTCTGTCAAATTTCACCACAAACAGAATGATAACATTCCGCAGTAAAAAATACTTGCGGAATGATTTTCCACAGACAAAATGCTGTTCTACGGAATATTATTACATGGATCACAATATTTTCTGGGGAAATTGTTGCAGAATAATTTTCCATGGAAAAATTGCTTTTCTATTCCATGGATCACAGTAGGCAGAATTCCACTGAAGAGCCAGCGAAATTCTGACAGAAATTCCACTGGCAGAATGGCCGTTCTGCGCTAATTTTGCCAGCGAAATTCAGCATTCCGCACAGCACTACAAGGGACATAAACTATAGCAGATTGAATTCTTTAAGTACCTTGGTGTTGTCCTGGATGTTACCCCATCATTCTCTGCCACATGGACAATATTTTTAGTATGCCTAACAGAAGGCTGGGCACATTGTATAGGAGCTACCTCAGCCTCACTACTGGAAAGGCATCTTGTTGTTTCCAACATGGTCTTATCACTTCTTGACTATAACCTCTCAGTCCATGCAGTTTGGTGTGACTGTTCTAAACAGATTCAGGGTGGTCTACAACAAGGCTTGTCATCTTGTGTTGGGGGCTGACATGCAGGTTCATAGCTGCCCCCTCATTCCCTCACCAACTGATTACCTTTATAGGCCACAGTAAAGTATCAAACCTGTCTGCTTGCGAAAAATTGGTGATGGTTCTTACCCCTCCCCCAAACCCCGGCTATTTAAAATTGCTTACACCCATTACCAATAAATATAATATCAGGAGTATGGCTATGAACCCCCTAGAAACACCATTTTGAAGAATAAACCTGGGAAAATGCTCCTTTGCTGTAAGGGCATCAATGTGGATGAACGAATTACCTGAATCCTTGCTACGTCTCCCAAAAATTGTGCACTTCACAAAAAGTTCTGAGAATAGATCTCACCCTGAGTTCCAAATGTTCCTGCTTCAGTTAATCTGTACACCCAATTCTCACGGTAACAATTTTTTAATACAGTAATTACTAAGTTCTGTTCCTGTAGCTAATTGCATCCTGTAGTTTGTTACTGGCTATAGTTGCTGTTTTTCTCTTACTCTTTGCCTGTAACCTTACATCTTTACTCAGATGTGAAACCTTTGTAAAAGAACACCTGTGCTCAAAGGTATGTTTCTGAATAAGCAAGCAATAATGCCCGACAGGGTGGGCGGTATTAGGCAATACCGGACCAGCCAGGCGTGTGAGGCCAGCGCGCGGGCGAGAGGCCATATAATCTTGGCGGTCCGGTATTGTCCATACCGCCCACCCTGGAGGGCATTATTGCGCTTAGAAAATGGGCACCTGTTGTAAAAAAATAAGCAGAGTCTGATTTGAACAGTAAATTCTTTTTATTTTAATAAATAAGTAATTTATAGTGTGTAAAAGAAATAAAATAGTTCCTTTTTGAGACATTTAAATAAACTGACATGCTGTTAACCACATTTTGTTTTACTTTTTAACTGCTGCATGTCCTGGATACAGTTTTTTTTTGTAAAGTTTCTAGGTGCTCCCTGCCTACACCGACGATCGAGAGTGACTTCACTGTTTTCTTGTTTGAAAAACGAAACAAAAAACTTGCTGTTGTTTTACTGTTTCCCGGTCCTCGGTGCCTGCCCTGAGGATCGGGAGTATGAAGATGGGCATAGTTGTGGAGCAATCATGCTGTGATCTGTATGCTGTGTTTTTTGGTTCTCGATGTCTATCCTGATGGCTGGGAGTCAGTTTGGTTGTTTTATTGCTTTCTGGTCCTCGCTGCCTACCCTGAGGACCAGGAGCATGAAGAGGAGTTCCGTTCGGTTGGTTGGGCGCGAGTGCGGCAAAGCAGGAAAGCGACAACAGTGCTGCCAGTGCCCGTTGGGGGTGATTGTGGCGGTACCCAGTGTAAATAACAGCTGTGGCAGTGGACAGTATACATTAGGTACTGTTTTACGATCATGTTTTGATGAGTTTCTTTTTTTTTTTTTATTAAGTTTAAAGCTTGGACATCGTGGGCATACTGTTGTATGGTAGGTAAGGAATTGTGGCAGGGAACTGACGCACTTTTGTTACTCCATCAGCAATTGGAACAAAAAGAAGAAAATACATTTTTTTCATATTTCTTTTGTACTGGTGTGCTTAATTTTTATATTATAAGTATAGTGTCTGACCGAGGTAAAAAAAAATTGGGGGGGGGGCTCTCGTTAGGTCTCTCGCTAAGTGAGGGTAAAACATGGCGGTGATTTAAAATGAAACAAGGGGTTTTATCCAATTAAGATGCAAGGTGGGCACTTGGATATCACAGTGGGTAAAGGGGCACTGTAGGCTGGCACTTTTTGTTTCCTGGGCATCTATTGAAAGTTAATGTACCCCCTTGGCAAGGGTACTAGCCAATCAGATGTCAGGAAATAAAAAGCCCATTTTCTAAAATAAAATAAGCTATGTCACTGCTGTGGTACAAGAGCTTAGAATCCCATGTCTATTATGATTCCACATACTTACACTGCAGAATCCTCATAACAAAGCTATCAGGAAGACTGGAAAAGCCACTTGTCAAATATCTGATAAAAGATGAACAACTAGAAATCTTGCCAGCTAATGTAACTATTTCTTAAATCACATTAACTGTTTTTAATCTCATCCTGATTGCTGTTTTGTGTTTATTAGACCACAGTTCAAGACAGAGTTAAAAAGGTCCATGAACTGAAACAAACTTATACTCTACAAAACAATGTATCAGCAACCATATACAATAAGGCTGCTGTTTCTATCTCTTGATGAGATAATGTCATACAGACCTCTCAAGCTTCGCTCCTGAGGACAATAATGCTGACACCTTGATGGAAATGCATCCTTGTTGTGTGTAGTTGCCACTGCATTATTCTACATGTTCTTGCACTAAGATTTTTCCATCCTAAAAGATGGTGTGGGCGGATGAAATTTGGATTCAACAGTTATGTCCCTGCCGTCACCACTGGAGCTGCCCACTGTGCTGATGAATTGTGCAATCAATGATCTTGGAAGATGCAGCAGATTGCAATGCTGCTTGATTCTACCCCTGTGCAGACAATAACTCTCTAGTATCAGTGTATTAATGGTTCCACTCAGACCTCATACTCAGTGTTCACTTCCTTACTACTAAGTGGACTTTAGCTGGACCCATCACATGGTAGAGAGTCCTGTAGTACCAAATAGGTTGATGTAAGTTAAACAAGTAATAAGTTTCCAGCTACAGTGGTAGCAATTTAAAAGTTACCCTTTAACACAGCATAACATAAGGTTCCTCAAGGTAATTGTATCAAACTATCATTAAAGTCAATGGAGTTGCTGCAGCATGATTGCCTCACTTCTATTTCCTGAACTGTAAGTAAATTTAGGTGAGTGAGCTCTTTAGTGCCAGCACCAGGAAAAGAAAACACATTTTTCTGATCTCCAAGTTTACCTGTTACAGTTTTGTTCCTGCTGTGTATGTCAGACAAAGTTTTAAGGGTTTTGATTGTAGTAACTTAAACTTGGAGTCCCAGATTAAAGTGTGTTAAGATGTTATGAAGCGCCATTTATCAGAACTGGCAAAGAATCCCAAGATGGTAATGTACTTCTTTATATTTATTGTTTGTTTGTGCAAGAATTTAGCTATTGCTTCTTATGTACTTATTAGTCGATGTAAATTTATGTGCAAATGTCATCATGGGGTTCTCCAAGAGTTGCTGTAAACTACCATTGATTGATTAATTAGTTAATTGATTGATCCTATGTTATTACAGTAAGAAGCTGTGACCCATAACTCAGCTTCAGACAGACCTTGGGTCAAACACAAAACACAGCTCCTGTAGCTTAAACACAGAAACAAAGCAGAATAGAAACATAGAGTTTGATGGCAGATAAGGAGAGCTTGGCCCACCCATTTGTTCCTGCCTATAATTTCACCAGAGACCCTACTTGATTGCCAGCTCTTTCTCCCATCCCCCATTTACTTTCAACTAAGATTCCCTTATGCCTTTTCCATACATTCTTAAATCTCACCATTGTTTTCGCCCTGACCACCTCTGCTGGAAGACTGTTCCAGACATCCAGCACTCTTTCAGTGAAGAAGTACTTCCTCACATCTCTCCTGAATTCACCCCCTCCAGCTTCAGTGCCTGTCCTCATGTTTTCATGCATTTTTATTTGAAATATACTGCCCTGCTGTACCTTATTGACTCCCATGTGGTACTTATAGGTCTCTATAATATCCCCCTTCCCCTCTTCTCTTCCAGAGCATACATATTGAGGTCCCTTAGTCTCTCCTCATAGGGCTTCTGATGCAGATCCTGCACAATTTTTGTTGCCCTCCTCTGGACAGCCTCCACTCTAAGTCCTTCTGGAGATGTGGTCTCCAGGACTGGACACAGTACTCCAGGTGGGGTCTCACCAGTGGTCTATACAGAGGCAACACTACTTCCCTCCTTCTGCTGTTGATAACCCATCCCTATGCACCCCAGCATCCTACTGACCATACCAACAGCCTTGTCATGCTATCTGGCCCCCTTTAGGTCACCAGGTATGATTACATTCAGTTTCCTTTCCTGATTGGTGACAGCCAATACTTTTTCTCCTGTTTCATACTCCACCTCTTGATTTCTGTGCTCTAAGTGCATGACATTGCACATTTTTGTATTGAATCTCAGATACCATACCCTTTACTACTCCTTGAGTTTTCTCAAGTCTATGTACATTCTTTCCAGTCCCCCAGAGTGTCCAATCTAAATCTAAAGAGGCAGACCTTCTCTTTAGATCTGCACTGTCACTTATAAAGATATTAATGAGGACCAGTCCCAGTACTTATCCCTGAGGCATCCCACTGATCACCCACCCTTCCTTAGAGTGAACCCCATTTACTACCACCATCTGTTGTCTATCCCTTGACCGATTTCCTACCCAGTTTACCAGTTTCAGACTCCTCCCCACTAAGCTGCCCAGCTTCCTTATAACTCTCCCATGTGGAATGGTGTCAAAAGGCTTACTGACATCTAGGTAGGCCACATCCACTGCTCCACCCTGAAACATATTTATGGTCACCCAGTGAAATAAATCTATACATCTGTTTGACATGACCCCCTGCATGACTCCATGGTGCCTCAGGTTATGTATCTTACTGGTTTTAAGAATTTCCACAATCCTTTCCTTCAGCAGTGTCTCCATTAACGTCACTGCCACAAATGCCTGGCTGACTGGGCTATAATTGCCAGCCTCCTCCCTGCTACTACTTTTGTGAAATAACACTATATCTGCCCTCCTCCAGTCCTTCAAAATCCCTCCTGTTTCCAGTAATCTGTTAGATAGGACTGCAAGAGGCACAGCCAGTACTGTCCTGATCTCCCTCAATATCCTAAACTAAATGTAATGTAGATATGGGACTGGTCAGGAGACAGCGGTAGTTATTTAAAGCAGCAGTGCATGTTACAGGGAAAATTTGTACTTACCAGTATACTGTCAAGAGGTCTAAACCTCTTTCAGATTCTTGACAATATTGGGAATGCAAGTAATCACAAACACATTGCATTAGAGTAATAAACAATTTTATTACTACCAAAGGGATAAATCACAGTTGCCCTAAGTAGTTCTTACCAATACGAACCGGGAGCCAATGCTAAGCATTCCCTACACCTTGAGGTTTCTCTGTAGTCTCTTGGGGTCTCTCGGGTCTCCAAGGTATAGAGCCTGTACATTATATTATATACCTATAATAATTACTATGGTTACCAAAAGATAGAAACATTTCTAGTTACAGAGATGAGCCCTATTGGCTAAATTAGAGGTGGCTCCACGGTAGAAGATAACATTATATGATTCTGTAAAGTCATCAGTTTTAGAACAAAGAAGTTCTTATACAGAGTCTTACATAACTAAGTGTAGTGGTGCACATTACCAAAAGATGGCAATGCTGTCTTACATATTATAATTGCTTCAAGGACAGGTGTCTTGGCATCTGACAAGTAAGAAATAGACAGAAAATACATGGTTAAATAAATGTGTTTTAGCAAACAAAGTGGATTACAACAATATGAATTCATATCCTGACATCTACTCTTATACGGTAGATGCCCTTAGCCCTAAGTATTAGTATAACCTATACCTAAGCACTAGCTGTCTATGGTGTACCTCTGAGGGTATCAATTAGGGTACAGGGACCTCATGTAACAATTCCCCCCCTTGTTGACTCCAAGGGCAACACAGACAAATGTCTAGGGAAAGGACAGGAGCAGTGGTCATTTACAATCCTGATGCACAAGCCTTGTAAAGGAACTTGAGCTGCTCACAGTGTTGTCGTAGTGTACGTCGTAGGCAGCAAAGCATAATAATCAAAGTGAAAATCAAAAATGCTTGTATAACAACAAAACCTTTAAAAGTAATTTCTAACCAGGTGTTAGTTAATGTGTTATTCATATCGCCATCATTAATCAGGTCAAGAACAGCTTCATTGGCTTTGGTCATATTATTGCTGATGTGGATGAGGTGTGTGTCCTTCCTGTCTAAAAGTGATTTCAGTGTAAGTGTAAGTGGGTCTATGTGTACGTTAAAGTATGGCAAGTATTCTGAGAGTGTGAGTAGATAATCTGGGTTACCATCAATAATATCAGCATCCATAAGGGGGACGGGGGTTATGACAGTATGTCTAATAACAGTCTTCTGGTGGGGGACAAAACAGAAATTGGGGTAATCAATAGCACAGGTAACAGATCCATAAGTGTAGGATTTATAATTTGTAACCACGCAGTACTCGCCAATGGAATTATACTGTGAGCGCACAGTAGGCAGTCTCCACTTTTGCAACTGGACAGGGCAGGTGTAGGTCATCTTCGAAATCCATGTTGACAGGCGATGAGCCTCCTCATGATAGGATTGGTACAGCTGATCAGGAGCCAGAGTTGAGTCAAAAGAGTTGGTGCCATTCTCAGTGATGTCATCATCCATAGTGAAAGTCCA
Source organism: Neoceratodus forsteri (assembly GCA_016271365.2). Taxonomy (NCBI): domain Eukaryota; kingdom Metazoa; phylum Chordata; order Ceratodontiformes; family Ceratodontidae; genus Neoceratodus; species Neoceratodus forsteri. Next base: position 2,550,569 of record CM057456.1, on the reverse strand, counting down.
ATCAATGTTGTCCAGAGCGTAGCCACAGACAGGGCATATAACATCAAACTCATCACAGCGGCGCAGATAGATATATTGCTTTTTGGCACAGCAGTCCGTGTGCGGAGCCACCCAAGCATCCAGGAAAGAATGGTAAACCAGTAGAGGTGGTAGATCCAGGCGTTCTCTGTAGATGTCTTCATCCAAATGCCCTATAGAATGTACCAGTGCAAGCTTGTCGAACAAAGCTGTAGTAGGATCAAAACGTGGTAAGGAGACAGTGAAAGAAACAAACATGGTATCTGTTATGCAACATTTCTTAGTAGTGAAACAAGGACCAGTATTAGGGTGCCTGGTCACAAACCCCAAATTTCTAGCTGTTGAGAGAGGAATAGACAAAGTCTGTTGCATACACATCGAAACACAGCTAGAGGTTTTACATCTTGGACAATACCATTTGGAGAGGCATCTATCATGTATGATGTCAGGAATTCTTCCAGATTCTAGATCACGGAAGAGGTTGTTGATGGTAGTGATAATGTAGGAGCCATAAGCAGAGCAGAGTATTTCCCTAGCAATGTATTGTTTATCTGCTTCTCTGTTATTCTGTTGTATGAGTGTGTTGATCTTATCTACAGAATCAGTAAATGCCTTAGCAATGTTGTGCATGTTGTACACAGTGTATCTTTCTTCCTGACTAAGGCCATCCACACCATGCAATAATGGAGGTAAAACGTTATTAACCAAGCCAGTGGAGAACTTTGCAGAATGACTTTTGATAGCAGCAATGTCAGCTTTATTCCAGATAGACATAGCCATACCAAAAAGACCTGTGACAGTACCTGTTGCACCTGTAACATCAGAACTGTCAACTTCACGTTTGTTACGTTTGTGATTCAAATTACCAGGAGGGGTCTTCCTCCTGAAATTGCTTCTATGTTCAGTTGAATAGACACCAGCAAAAGGATCCTGCGTTCGAATCTGAAATGCAGCTAAACTATCAAGCAATAATGTACTATAAAATGCTGATGTATTAGTATTGTGGCACATACCAAACTCTTTCATATTCCAGTGAGCAAGATTAAACAAAACAGGTATATGCATAAACTGTAAATTATTAATCAAAGAACCTTGGAGGGCAGTGGCTGTCAGACCACTACGGGGGCCAGGGTTGTGCTTTGGACATTCCAAAAGCTGTTTGTCAGTAGGCGGCAATACAGAGAGGTACATGGCTGCAGAAGCCATGTGGTGTATAGCACAAAATCTGTGAGCAGAATCCTTGGACAAAGAATTACAGTAAGAAGGGTCTATTAAGGCAGTTATATTGTACAAACCAGAATGTCTTAATGCAGGTTTGTAACAAGGACAGTGAACCATTTGGGGATAATTTAGTATTGGACCAACCCTGGAAAGTGCCTTTGGATAGTTTGGCCACAGGGAGAATTTGTCCTTGTGATGTGGTTTGCCACTCAATTTGAAGGGTAGATTTGTCAGGAGCAATAACCGAGGCAGTGAGGTAAGCATCGGAACCTTCCTGGACAGTGATCATGCTATCTGGTATTTTGATGGATACTCCCTCTGAAGGAGGTGCTGGATGGTCGAGTTGTCGTAGGAGGTCCAGTACCTTGCCTTGGATGCAGGGGATCACTCCTGAGAGGAGGAAATAAAGGAACAAGATAGCCATCTTGTCAGTGGATCTGAAAAGGAAGATCAAAGATTAGTATGTTAGTACAATTCCGGCCGATGGGATGAGGAAAAGTAAGTTAAGCTCCTTTATATAGTTTCAGCTGGTTTTCATGTAACCATTTGTCAGTCAGTTTGTTGTTGTGAAGGAGTCTAACCTGATAGACTGCTGGACTGAGCTTGCTGACAATGGGGTATGGGCCTTCCCGCTTATTGGAGAAGGAATGGGTGGGATGTGCAAATCGAAGTACCATTACCTGATCTCCAACTTGCCAATCCACTTCTTGTGCTTGTTTGTCAAATTGTATTTTGGATTGTTGCTGGGCTTTGCCCATGCAATTTGTAGCATACAAGTGTGTGTGTGTATGAGGTCTTTTCTGAGTTTTTCCACATACTGATCCACTGACACTCGGTCTGCAGTAGGGGTGTGCAGGTCAAACAACAGGTGTTCAGGTAATCTCATCTGTCTACCAGTCATCACCTCGAAGGGTGTGAGCTGAGTGGTGGCTGAGGGTGTGCCCCTGATTGCCATAAGGAGTAAAGGCAATAGGGAATCCCAGGTTTTGGGATTGTCCTCAGTGAATTTGGAAAGCATTTGCTTAATCCGTCTGTTGGCTTTTTCTACTTGACCTGAAGATTGAGAATGGTAAGATATGTGGAACTTTTGCTGAACTCCAAGGAGTTCAAGGGATTCTTTCATCAACTCACCTGTAAAACTAGTTCCTTTGCCAGAGTCTACCTTGAGGGGTAGACCCCACCTGGAGAAGATCTGTTCTACCAGGATTTTGGCAGTGGTCTTTGCTGTACATGTCTTAGTGGGGAAAGCCTCCACCCACTTTGAGAAAAGGACAGTTACCACAAGAGCATACTTATTATTTCTACTGGTGTTGGTCAGACGGTCAATAAAGTCAATTTGGATGGCATGCCAAGGGCCAGAATGTCTTTGTGGTGAAAGTTTGGCATTTTGCTTGGTTGGGATGGGGTTATTTTGTGCACAAACAAGGCAGTTGTCTATGTATTGTTTAACGTCTTTAGTAATACCAGACCACCAGGCGATGGTCTTGAGTCGCTGGAGGGTATTTTCTGCTCCCTGGTGTCCACCAGTAGGAGTGTCATGCACTTGGTGCAAGAACTCAGATCTGAGGTGTCTGGAGACAACCCACAACTTGTTGGGGGAGTCGTCTGATTGAAACCAAACAAGCTTGTCATCTGGTGACAAGCGTAACTTACCTTCATGTCTCCGATAAGGGTTATGTGTAGGGAGTTTTTCTTCAGTACCTTTATCAAGGAATCTGAACACCTCTTTGAGTTCAGTGTCCAGCTGTTGTGCTGCAGAGAGGTCCAAGGGAGAAAAAGATTCCGATTTCTTCTTTAGTGCTGCAATGTGTACAGCTGCATTAGCCTCTGGATGTTCCATCATCCAGACATCCCCCCCTCGGGCCCCTTCCTTAGCAAGGGTGTCTGCAGTGTCATTGAAGGCATGATAGGGGTCATGAAGAGAGTGGGCTTTAACCTTGTGTACATAAAGTTTGTGTGCAAATTTCTGTGCCAGTGCATGTATGTATATTACCAATTCTTTGTACTTCACTGGACTGCCATCAGAAGAGAGGAAGGAGTTCTTCTGCCAGAAGGGAAGAAATTCTGTAAGGGAACAACAAACTCAATTAGAGTCTGTAAAGATGATGGTATCCTGGGTTCCATGTTGGATGAACTCAAGGACACAGGCCACTGCTGCCATCTCTGCATACTGTGATGAAGCTACACTACAGCATTTAGATATCTTGACGGTGTTCCCATAAGGGTAGATTACCAAAATACCCATCCCTGCAATCTATTCTCCCTGATAGTAGGATGCTGAACCATCAGTAAAGATACGGCACAAAGAGGTACTCTCAAGCACTTGTGGCCTGGCAGGGAAGAAAGGACCTGGATCCGGAAGATCAGGTGACTGTAGTGTACAGTCATGGGGTTCTCCCTGAAAAAGGAGACCATGAGCTAACATAGATGGAACTTTAGTCGGATGGACCTGTATGTCCCTGTCCTGGAGAAGAAGTGACCATTGTGTCAGCCTGGTGTTAGAGACTGACCCATCCTTCACTCTATCTGATAGCAAAAAGGTAGTCGGTATACGGTTAGTGTTAATGATCAGTGGTGAGTACCCAATGACATACAGGAAGTGCTTGACAGCCCAGTAGATGGCCAGAAGGTTCCTTTCACAAAGGCCATACTTCTGTTCCACTGGGGTCAAGAGCTGTGAGGCATATGCAATGGGTCTCAAGGTGCCATGCACCTTCTGGGCCAGCACTGCTGACATAGCAATGTCAGAGGTGGCACACTCCAGACAGAATGGTAGTGCTGAATTGGGGTTAACCAGTGCTGGGGCAGAGGCCAAGGCCTGCTTCAGTGACGTCACAGCCTGGGTGTGAATAGGACCCCAAGTCCATGGTACATCCCTTTTGAGTAGCTCGTACAGAGGAGCAGCTTTCTGAGAAAAATCACAAATGAAATCTCTTGAATAGTTTACCATACCTAGAAACCTTCGAAGAGTTGCCACACTGGTAGGTAATGGCAAGTCTTGCAATCCCTGTACCTTCTTCCAGGTAGGGCTTCGACCTTGGTCAGTTATTTTTAGACCCAGAAAGAGTACTTCTTTCTGACACAACTGTGCTTTGGCTGGGTTGCATTTCAAGCCTGCTTTCTGAATGAGAGTCAATAGTTCATCCAAGAGATCCAAATGTTGTTCCTATGTGGCTGTGGCCAGCAACAGGTCGTCCACATATTGTAGGAGACATTTGGGAGTAGAGAAACTCTCAAGGGCATCCATCATGTGGAGATGGCAGAGGGATGGACTGTTATGGAATCCTTGTGGCAAGCAAGTCCATGTATATTGTCTTCCTTCAAAGGTGAAAGCAAACTTATATTGACTCTTAAGGGCCAATGGCAATGACCAGAAACCATTGGAAATGTCCAGGGCACTGAACCATTTCTGGTCAGGAGTTAGAAGTCGGAGCACATCTGGTGCTGATGTGACAGTTGGGGAACAACTGGGAGTGACCTGATTCAGTTTCCTGTAGTCAATAGTAAGTCTCCAGGTGCCTGTGGGTTTCTTCACAGGCCACACTGGGGAGTTAGCAGTGGAAACACAAATTCTGATTACTCCTTGCTTAAGGAGTGACTTGATCATTTCTCTAAGGGAAGGCAAGGCCTCAGTTGGGAAAGGATATTGCCTTTGCCTCTCATGTGCCGGGCCTGGCACTTCAATGACGGTATGCATTCTACCACAGTCATGCTTCTTAACTGCAAACGCTTCTAAATGCCGTTGCAGAATAGGTAGGAGTTTTGGAAAAAGTTCATGATTCTTGAACAAATCTATGACATCATACTCTTTGTCATTGGCAGATATCGTTGTCACAACATGTGAGTCGGGAATCAGAATGGTATGTTATTGACCCTGAAACTGTATCAATAACATATTAGCTAGGTCCACCACACAGCCGTGTGGCACAAGGAAGTCAATCCCTATGATACTAGGATGATCATGCAGTACCATTAGTTGGAAAGTATGTGAGGCTTTTAAATGGCCTAACTCTACCAGTAAGGGTAGAGAACGGTATGCCGGCAGCCTGGTACCATCGACTCCTGACATGTTGGTCTTCTGTCCGGTAGACCAAGGAGATGTGTCCGGGTGTTCGTCATGTAGCACAGATACAGCTGCACCTGTATCTAGTACGACTACTAGTTGACAGCCCCCGACTGCGACCTCGGTGCAGGGCCTTCCGTTTGTATCCAAGACCAGCTTGTTTACAATATGGACTGGGGCCTGTAATTGTCAATCCATATTGCCGGAAGCATGCAGAGGTTGGGCCTGACTTGCGTGAATGACTTCACCATGCTGTACTGATGCTATATAGGGAGGAGCTTCTGGGTTCAGGCCTGTATGGGCTTGAGAGCCTGTACCTCCGGTGTCTTCATGACCGGTTTTGGCCTGGGCTGCCGGTTGTACTGCCGCAAGGGTCTGAGCAGGGACGGCATCCACCACAGAGCGCACTTGTCCCAGGAGCTCTCAAAATTTCTGATTTTCTTCAGCTATTTCCCTATATGAAGGACCCGTTCTCTGTTGTGGTTTACCTCTACCCTTATGCTTCCTGTTCTTGTGCCAATTCCGGTTCCCACCCCATTGCTGTGATTGACGCGGTTGTTGTTGGGCCTGTTGGGGGTGTTGGTCACTGGCTGGAGGGGCTGGCGGATGTTGAGCCTGTTGGCATTGAGCCTGCCCTTCCACCGTGTAGTGTGTCGTGGTCTCCGAAGCGGGTTCCCCGGCAGCTACCTTCTTGGAACCGGAGTCCAAATCACGGATATACAATTGGTACACCCTCTCGGTTTTCCGAAGAATATCGGCAAACCTGTCCGTGTTTGGGTAGGTGGTTGGCTCTACCTTTTCTCGTACTGCTAGAATCATGTTCCTAAGGAACAAGGTCTTATATTCAATAAGATCTACATCCGCAGCTTCTTGTGCCAGGTGTTTTCCTACTCGGTAGGCCATCCAGAGTCTCTGGTGGTAAGTCGCTGGACTTTCTTTTGCATTCTGCTTCACAGGATACACTAGCATCACTCCTACAACACCTGGACTGTGAGCAGAAATGAGCTCAGCTGCAACCTTGTCAAACGTAGTGTTCCCATCCTGGCAAACAGCTTCGGGGAGTTTGGCCCACAAACCAGGATCAATGGTCTGGCATAGTAATTGGACCTGATATTCTGCAGCGAGGCTGAGCATCTCGCATTTAGAACGTACCTTTTCCAAGTGACAGCTGAGGTTGTCGGACGGGCTCATCCGACCAATACTGTCAGCAATTTGCTGAACAGAGTAGGCCATTTGCAGGGGATTAGTGGGTGGTTGATCAGGCAAAGGTAGAGTGTCTCGAGCACCATCCAAGGCTGCACGAGCTGCAGCTTCAGCCGCAGTGTGAACAATACCTTCCTGAGTGCCAGCTTCTTGAAAAAGCTGTCTAATCTGACTTTTAATAGCCTTCATGCTTCTTTTTTTTTTTTCAATTTATTCTTTTTGCCTCCCTACTACTCCCGTCGTTATTTTCTGCTCTGGTCATGGACCCCCTTATGCCGCCACCTCTAGAAATGCCTGCATCCCCACAGTTATCCCTGGCTTCCCCCCCAGAGAGTGGGACCACAGCACCGACCTTCCCCCATTATCGGAGCTGCGGTACTGGTATCTGGTCGGGGAACCGGCTCTAGAGTCTAATTGAGGCCTTAAGGGGGCAGAGCACCATATAGACGGCGAGGCTCGGGATTTGTATGCTCCCCCCCTTAAGCAGGATGGGGACGTGCAATGACGACCTGCGTCCGCCGCATCCTGACGTACTGTTAAGCATCGACGTAACGCGGCTACCCAGCCTCCACTAGGTGCCGCTCGTATGCCAAAAGCTGCCCTGCCCTCTCCCCGGAGAAGGAGAGCTGTCCAAAGGATGCTCGATCCTTCTCCTCCCCGCTGGCCCTCCAGTGTCCTGGGTCTGTTCCTGAACCCAGGTCACCAGCGTCGCAAGCGGAAATCCAACCGCTGCGCCAACGGGCCGGCCCCGCCTTCATGCTTCTTTCAGGAAGAGGGACATTGCCTTATGCTCTATCAATCATGGTTTCTATCTCTTGCCTGTCTTCCACATTAATAACGGCTACCAGAGGCGCCGTCAGGACCAGACTTGAGCCTGCTCCCCCCCATCATGGGCGCCGCCATGTTGGCGTTTCCCATGATGAGCGTCCTGATGTCAGCGACATGTGAGCCTGGGAGTTAAGGCGAGGAGACCCTTCATGCTGTGGATGACTGGGTGGAGAGTCTGGGCCATAGTAGGGGCGTGACTGGGCGTTGTACTGTGAAATGTCATCATTAGATAACTCCCCTTCTGATGACGAATTAAAGGCAGGGGCTACGCCTCCCTTTGCCTTAACATGTCCAGCCAGAGCCTCTCGCTGATGGCGCAGTGTCACCATCTTAGTTCTACATTCATAATGATTCACACTTGCAACATCCATATCAACCTCATCTTGCTTTTGCTTCTGCAAAACTCAATACGCGGCGCTCAATTCGCGATTGTCCCTGTAAGCTACTTCTAAGTCATTAAGTACCTGGTTGACCTCGTCCTGAAGATCACCAATTTCGTCACTCAACTGAGCATTCACAGCACTCAGCAAATCATTCATCTGCACAACCTGACTCTTATCCTGTCTCAAACTTTCACACTCCTGCTTCAACATACATAGTTCCTGTTCACCAGCCTGGGCTGAATGATGCAATAGTGAATCCTTTTCATTCCGTAGAGTTTGGAGTTCAGACTCCAAGTTCTGCTGCAATCTAATACATTCTGTTTCCTGCAAACCCATCTCTTGCTTAAGAGACGAAATCTGAAGATCAAGGGTTCGAAACCTTGCTTCAGAGGCTTCCAAAGCAGCGTAGAGAGTGGCAACCATCAACCCTTTAGCGTGATGCTTATTGGTTGATTGTCGCGTCTCTGCGTACTGGGTTGAAATCCCCAGTACAGGGTTTTCGGATTGACTTGAGTCCAACGCGAAGTCAGCCCATCCTCCATGGGAGGCAAGGAAGTTAGAGACATCGAGTCTCAGTTCTGCACAGATATCTGATACCGAGGTCATTATGTGGGAGGGAACGAAAATTCAAACTGTGAAAAAGATGGCGTGCTGCATATCAATCCACAGCATGAGTACTTTAAACACAGCCGGGCTACTGTATTAGTTGTAGGCTTGCAATTCAAAGCTGCTATGGAGTGGGTCGATACGGCATCGACTACACCCAAAAAGTCAGCCAGACTTTGCAAGTAACTACAAACTGGTTTTAAAAACGGGAGAGGTGATACGGGAATGTACACCTACTGTCCCCGTGGGGAAAGGAAAAGTTTAAGCAACAAGTGAAAACTTACAAACACCAAATATCGCCTGCACACGGTTGCCAATTTGTCAAGAGGTCTAAACCTCTTTCAGATTCTTGACAATATTGGGAATGCAAGTAATCACAAACACGTTGCATTAGAGTAATAAACAAGTTTATTACTACCAAAGGGATAAATCACAGTTGCCCTAAGTAGTTCTTACCAATATGAACCGGGAGCCAATGCTAAGCGTTCTCTATACCCCGAGGTTTCTCTGTAGCCTCTTGGGGTCTCTCGGGTCTCTGAGGTGTAAAGCCTGTGCATTACATTATATACCTATGATAATTACTATGGTTACCAAAAGATAGAAACATTTCTAGTTACAGAGATGAGCCCTATTGGCTAAATTAGAGGTGGCTCTACGGTCCAAGATAACATTATATGATTCTGTAAAGTCATCAGTTTTAGAGCAAAGAAGTTCTTATACAGAGTCTTACATAACTAAGTGTAGTGGTGCACATTACCAAAAGATGGCAATGCTGTCTCACATATTATAATTGCTTCAAGGACAGGTGTCTTGGCATCTGACAAGTAAGAAATAGACAGAAAATACATGGTTAAATAAATGTGTTTTAGCAAGTAAAGTGGATTACAACAATATGCATTCATATCCTGACATCTACTCTTATACAGTAGATGCCCTTAGCCCTAAGTATTAGTATAACCTATACCTAAGCACTAGCTGTCTACAGTGTACCTCTGAGGGTATCAATTAGGGTGCAGGGACCTCATGTAACAATACCTTTCTATTATGTTTTAGATGAATCCTTTTTTCTGATCTTGTAAAATGTACATCTCCCTCTTGGATCTGCTTAAGCACTTTCTTGATTTAAATTAATTAAATGAATGCTCCTTTAACTATGGCTATGCACAGATTTTTATTAATATTCAATATTCTCGTGCTTTTTAAATATACCTATTGCTGAATATCATTTTTCTTTAAGTATGAGTCAATGACAAATTTGTATTTGAGAAATGTTCTGAAATTCATCACTTTTTACCTTCAGTTTTGCATAGTTGAGCTTTTGAACCCCATTTGGCTCACTTCTACCTTTGGCAATATAATTAGAGAAAACAATTTACTCCCTTTCAATGTTACCAGGACTAGTCCCATATCTACCCTTTTAGCCACTCCCTCCCCCAAATCATTTCTCCTCCTCCTTCCCCAAACATTTGTTTTTAGAAAAACACATTATCTCCTGGCATTGTACCAGTTGCTGATTTTTTTTTTAATCTGACAGAATAACCAGGAAAGGGGGGGAGGGGAGGGGAGAGGTTGGGATTGACTGGAGATGTGAAAGGTACTGGAGGGGTGCCACTTACCCATATTTGTAGCCTGCTAAACCCCAGTACCAAAAGAGCCTTTTAGCTGAAATGTTGAAACTGAACCAAAGACAGTGAGTTGGAATCAAAGACAAACTGAAGTTGCCAATTTCCACATTTGCTCACTTTTACTTTATAATGACTAAGGTGAGCTAGGATACATTACAACAGACACTGCTCCCTAACCTTATGGGACAATGTGTGTTCAACAACGGTTATTGCAAAAAGGCCTCAAGCATAGACAATGTCTTCATACTGTTACTGTTGGCCACAAAAACTGCCACCTTTTTTTATAATTGTCTGGCATCTTCACATCCTAAGAAAGGCTCTTTTGTCTGTGGTAAAAGAGTAGCCCACACTCTGATAAGACACTTAAACCTGTTACACTCTCCTGAATCACCAAATAGGCTCCTCTCCAAAAACTAAACCACTGTCTTTACAGGTGCTTCCAAATATGTGTGACCCTTGTTGCCTTAGTCTTTGCATTTTTCCTGTCTGATAGCACTGTTTGGAAACCTGGGTGAAGAGCTGTGTACACTGCCACACCGTTCCAATTTTTGATCACCAGAGTGTGTCCTTTATATTGTATTTGTTTTGTCAACTCCCCTTCCCACACACACACAGAAACAGAGACTCTGATTGCATAACCTCCACCTGTCATTGTTTATGTCACTGTGGGAAAGGTGTCTATCCTCCCAGCATCTCCCCTGTAGGCCTCAGCCTCCTCTTTCTTGACAGGATAAGCCATTTCTAAATCCAGCTGCCTCCCTAGTTGCATAATAAGACTGCTCACCATCAGTATTCAATTATTATAAGGGAGCAGTAGTGTCCCTATAGTTTGGGTTTCAAATGCTGGTATATACTAAACTTATATTATTGCACCTTTATATCATGACTGACCCTAGACAGAATAACCTGAAATTCAGCATGTGTATAATCAGTCTCATGATCTTTGGATACTTTAAATTTGGTACAGTAAATTTGATCATGATCTGCTGGGTGGTTTGAAAGTTCTAGACTGTTGAGAATGCATAAAAATATGTTTTAAGACCTTTTATTGCTCACTGATAACACAAAAACATCTAAGAGTTGAAACCCAAAACTCTCAGTTTAGTTGGAGTTTGACCCAAGGATATGTTTTTGCTATGTTGTTTTTCTGAGATATTTGGATATTTCAAATTATTAAGAAAATAATTTCTGCTTTTGTTCATTTGTTCATGAATTATATAACTGGATTTATTCAAAACTGATGTATGTCACCTTCGTGACTCAGAATCTACTTTTGTGACATAATACATAATTTTGTGAGTATTTGTGCTCAATAAAGTGTGTAAAACAAGAGAAATCTTACTGCATCAAAAACAAGTACAACTGTTAAATGATAAGTCTGAAACTTTTGTGCTTAGTAGTGTAAGGTAGGACTGTGTGAATACCTTTTTCTAAATATTCAGCAGAATATTCTATTTGTGGGCACAATGGTATTCAGTATGCAGGTTATGTTTTTTTCCCAATATCTTTTTATTCATAACCACTTAAAGGCAACATTCATCTTACAATAGAAAGTAAAGCAGAATGTTAACAATACATCAGACTGACATACATTTCCTCCAATATTGCTCCCCCCATACTCCAACTAGTGTCCAAACTCACATCCTGTAATTACTAATCATCTATACACAGGTAATAATACTTGATATAGTTAAAATAAGGTCTTCCATTTTTAGAATTTCCTTTGGGAGGGTACATTAGGCAGTTTCTTGCAAATAAATTTATTTGTGTGAATAGTTATTTGAAGTAAAAAGAAAATAAGATAACATAACATGGAGGGGGGTGGACCAAGTTTTTAAACCTGCATTAATGGGGTATACATTTTAAGATTTCTCTCCAGGAGGTACCCATTGGATCATCCAACTTAGGATCAGTTGCAAGCATTAATTCTTCATATTTCAAGATTTCAGAGAAGAGATACTACCATTTGTGATAATTGAAAGATGGAAGATTACCTGCTTTCCAGTTTTCCAAAACTAGTCACTTGATAGCTATTGTAATCAATACAAATATTCTTCAAGTAGTGAGATCTCTTATGACAGATGCCACATTATTAAATACATAATATTCTATTTTCAAAGGGATATATATATATACCCTTCTGCTGACTCTATTTGTATTCAAACCTCCAACTTGTAAATACTGTAACTATCTGTAAATAATTTTGTAAATACTGTAACTATCTGTAACTAATTTTGTAAAAATCTGGTCTTTGTTACTACTGTATGTACTCCTCTATCCCTTCCCCCTGGTCGCATCTGGAAACTAGCCTTGGGCCAGTGTGCCTTTCCCAGTCAACAAATGTTTAAATAAAATAAAAATAAATTAATTAATTAATGACAGAAAATTTCATTTTAGATTTCCCCACCATTCATTTATTTTTGGGCAAGACCACAAACAACGAAATAATGTGGTGCATTGCCCACATTTATGCCAACATTGGGAAGAGTAATTCAAATTGTATTTTTGGATTTATACCATCATTAAATAGGCCTTACTCATTATTTTTATTTGTATAGCTTTGTTCTTAGCAGACACATATATTTTATTTAGAATTCTTAGTTGTCCAAATCGACTATATGTTAGGTTTAAATTTGCTTCCTTGTTCCATTTTTCATTAATTGTATTATAATTCATTTTAGAATTATCTATAATATTAGAATAGAATGTGGCCAACAACTTAACTGTTCCTTTCTTCATTAAGTCTCTTTGTTGGACTAAAAATACAGAAATGCACTAGGTCTCATTACTGAATAAAGCCCTCATTTTATTGAATTTAGCTATTAATGAATGGTGACATAGCTGATTCCAGCCTTTTCCCTTCCATTTCCTCAGGACCTGTTCAAACATGAGAACACAATCTTCTATTAATACGTCTGCCCATGTTTTAATATTGTTTTCATATAGAAATCTAAAATTAAAACCATGGTATTTCCCCCATATTCTGGAGTTATATTTTATTGGTAATAATAACCATGGAGCATTAAGTTTAGTAGGTTTGGTATTTCTTTACAAAGGGAAACCAAGAACTTACTGGATGATTGGTTTCTCTATGAAGTTTTAGATCTAGAAATATATTTTGGATATCTCTGTTCTTGTCCTCCAGAAATAATAAAGTCTGATATAAGTAATTGTCTTCATCTGGAAAAAAAAGACCATTGATAACAGTTTGCAATGATATTGGCTTCTGTGTATTTAAGTGTGTTAGGACAAGCCCCCCCCCCATTTTCCTAGAAGTGGTCATTATCTTTCAAACAATACGGGGTTTTCCACCACTCCACAAAAATTTTAAAAAAGTTCTCTTTATATCCAGAAACCATTTAAGAGAGGGAGCCCCCAGCATATATTTAAAGACAAAGATTCGGTGGGGCATTGCCATCATTTTAATCATGTCTATTTTACCCCAAAGGGATAAAGAAATTTTTTCCAGTTTTCTAATAAAGTTATCTTTTCTTTAGCTTTGTCAAAATTTACTTTAATATTTTGTTTTTGGCTACTTGTTAAGTGTTTGCCAAGATACTTAATGTAATCATGTTGTTTAAATTCACCTGCGCCTATAATTTCCTCCTTATTAGAATTATTGGAAAGTTTCACAGTGATGGATTTATTTTTATTTAATTTGTAACCAGAAATTTTGGAGAAAAGAGTAGTTAATTCCAAAAATGATTTTAAAGATCTCTCAATTTTTTAAGGACTGGTAAAATATCATCGGCAAATACACTTAACTTAGTTTGAATATTGTTATGAATAAATCCCTCATTTGTGGTACCATATGACTGCTAAAAAGGGTTCTATTGCTAAAATCAATAATGTTGGAGACAGGGGACAACCCTGTCTCACATCATTCATCATTTTGAATTCTTCAGTAAGAAAGTTATTAATTTGAAATCTGACTAGGGTATCTTGATATAATTTCTTTATTAAAAGAATTAATTGGGGAGGTATACCCCAGTTTAAAAGGATTTGATAAATGTAGTGTCTATTAATTAAATTGCATGCTTTGCTTGCATCAAGAGCTGACCACATAGAAATTGTCTTTTTTAGAATTAGGGTTATTATTTAAAATTTGAACAATTCTTTGTATTCTTTTATTAGTTTGAAATAAATTCCAACCTTGCATGAACCCATATTGGTCTTTATTAATGAAGTTACCTAAATGTGTTTCATTTTTATTGTTTATAATTGTTGCTATTAATTTGTAATCTGTATTTAATAAAGCAATTCATCTATAACTATCAGAAGACTCCACTGCTTTACCCTCTTTATGAATTATGATGACTTTGGCTAATTGCATTGACACAGGGATCAAGTTGTTAGCAATTGGGTCCAATAATTCATCTATCATTCTGCTTATCCATAGTGTAAGATTTTGAGAAAAGACTTGGTAAAATTTATTGAATAGTCCATCCAATCCCGGGGCCTTTCAACGTGGTAAAGATTTTATAGTGTCTTTTACTACTTGAGTAGTTATACGGGTGAACAAGAAAGGTTTAGCAACTACTTTGGCTTTTGAAAAGAAAAGGTTCATATCTACCTTATTAGGAAGAAAATGATTATGATATAGTTTTGATATGTATCAAAAACATTGAGCTAGTCCCTCACCAGATGCATGTGTAATTCCATTTCCATCAATAATTTTTAAAATTATATTTTTTGGTTTTTCAGATTTTAATAGATTTGCCAAGAGTTTACCAGATTTATCCATATGGAAATAATATTTTTTAATAAATGAAGCTGACTTGATAGTGTCCTGATGTATACTATTTTGTTTTTTTATTTGAAATTTGTACCATTCCCTGTGATATTTATCATAGTCTGTCAAAATTAACTTGTCTAATTGAGATAGCCTTATATCAATTTCTTCCCTTTCTTTGTTTTTGATTTTATTTATTTTAATCTGATAATATTATAATCGTTAATGTTGCCTAAAAGGCACCCCATAATGATAATACTGTTTCATTCCCTGTAAAATTGTAATACCAAAATTCCTGAATGGCATCTCTTATTAGAGATACAAACTCCGGTTCTTTGATTAACTCATTATTTAAGGTCCAAGATCTTGTAAATTTCCTTTCTATGTTTAGGATTGTTATTATTACATGATATCATGGAATGGTCTGATACACAGAGTGAATCTATCTCAGCAGTTTTTATATGTTGAACCAAGTTCTTAGATATGAAGAAATAATCTATGCATATAAAACTCTTTTGTTTTTTATCATGGTGTGTAAAGGCTTTTTCTAAATTGTTCTTGTGTTTCCAAGTGTCTACTAGTAGTTCCTGCTCCAGAAAAGCATTTAATTTGTTTGAAACAGATACATTTTCCTTTCTCAGAGAAGATGATTTATCTAATTTTGGTACATGTAAAGCATTAAATTCCCCAGCTAAGATTAAATAGTGACACTGTAAAGTTTGAAGACCTTCTACTATTTTAGCCAGAAATTTGGAATACTGTACAAATGGGGCATACAAGGAGCCTAAAACCATAGTATAGTTCAGAAGGTTAATTTTTAATAACAAGTTCCTGCCTTCTGCATTTTTATATTGATCTATTATTTTTACATTCAAATTTTTTTTATGAATATGGCAACACCCCTGTTTTTCTTCATACCTGTTGAATAGTGTCTGGACTTAATCCAATTCCTTTTAAATTTGAGGATTTCTTTATCTTCCATATGTGTTTCCTGGATACAAATTATAGAAGCATTAATTTTCTTGAAATAAGGCAATAGCCGTGCCCTCTTTATGGGGGTGTTAACCCCAATCACATTCATATAAATAATCTTAACATTTATTAAATTACTCATTATTCAATATAAAATCCACACTTTGTTTATAGCTCATCCACTGCAAACCCCTCCTGTTTAACCGCAAATAATTATGTGAACAGTGCACAATCTTCCAACCTTTGAATGAACAGTAATTACAGGCACAATCCCAGTGTTTCACAAAATAGCAAAAAGAAAATACCCAAAAACGAAAAGAAAAAATTAAGTAAAAACAGAGAATTGAGACATTCCTTTCTCTTGGAATTACTGCCAAGTGATTCTCTTCCCCCTCCCATGGTATCAATAAACCTTAGTGCTCGAGAGTAACCGACTCAAGCTAAATCTGTAATTTTTGTAGCTAAATCAGACCATGCTTCCTGTGGATTGTCATAAGTAAATCTTTTGCCATTTATTACCACCTTCAGTTTAGCAGGGTAAATCATAGAAGCTTTATATCTCAAAGACCATAATTTAAAGCATAATGAGTCAAACCTTTTCCTTTCCTCTACAATTTCCTGTGGCAAATTATTATAGATTGTGATTCTGGCTCCCATAACATTAATTTTCTTTCTTTTTTTTTTTTATAGATACATGACATTAGTTTTTCCTTATCAGCATAGTTTAAAAAATGCAAAATCATTGGTCTAGGAGTTGTAGAATTGTTAAGACTAGAATGCACCCCACTATGAACCCTTTCAATAAGCAAGTTAATGTCCTCAGTCTCAGTTTCCATATTAGCAGCTGCCACAATTTTGAAAGAGTCTTGTAATGGTCTTCTAGAGTCCCACACTTCAGGAATACCAAAAATGTGTACATTGTTACATCTGGCTCTAACTTCTTGCTCAATTGTTTTTTCTCTCTGGACTAAATTAGCTTCCTCTAAACTTTTCAACTGTCTTGCACATGGTGCAGTTTCATCAGACAAAGTTGTGAGGTGCTGCTTAATTTCAGAAATATCCCTTTTTAATTGCTTATTGTCCTTTATACGGTCTTGAGTTAATACAAAATACTGTTCTATCTGGGACTGATGTTTAAGCATAGAGTCTAGTGTGTTTGAAATAATGTTAATTTTTTAGAATAAAAGTTTAGTCCAGGGAAGGGGGTTCCATATCTTCATTCCCTGCAAGGTCGGGGCTAGAGTCCTGATTTTTATCTTCTGATGTGGGCTCACATGAGTGATCAGATACAGAAGGAGAAATAGCATTGGGAATAGTTTTATCTTTAACAGTGGACTCATGGAGCCCCCCCCCAAGTTTGATTATATCAGAGAGTGATGGAATGGAAAGTGATACCTTGGGCTTCCCCTCCATTGGTAAAATCATGACTTTTACATTAGTCTGGGGTAGTTTATCAGATACAGAAGAAAGATTTCTTACCCCCCTGCATTTGATTTGTTTGCAGACAGAACCTGGGCAGAGATAGTAGGCTGACTGGACACAATCCATGATGTTTCTCCACAGCTCTGACTTGTAAGTTCCTGAGCTTGAACCAGTAAAGGTAAATTGAGTGCTGGATCGGCACTGGCCTTTGACATTGTTGTGGTATCAGGAAATTCAGGGACCTCATCCGACAGATCCTGCAAGGAAATTTCCATGTTTGGCGGTCTTCTCTCCTGATTCTCTGATGAAGCTATGAGTCGCTGTACATCCAAAGTCCAAAAAACTCTTTCTGTACTCACCAATATATCTTCCTCAGGTAAGGATCTAGAACCAACGACCCCATTCAAGTCAGGAACAGGTGGAAGGGAGAGAGTTAACTTGGGCTGTTTTACCTAGTCAATTCTTTGATTGAGTACTTCTCCTGGCTTTGTTGTGACCACTTGTTGATTAATTTCTTTTGCACATCCTTGATAACTTGATTTAGGTGATGGAATACCTTCTGCAGTGTTCTCAACAGGTTGAAATATTGGAAGAGCAGGAAAAGGGTCCACACTTGAAGGGTCATTTATTAAAGCACTGGCCTCACCTTTAGATGCCCAGGAATTTACTACTGTGTGAAATTGGGTTTTCCTAGTAATCATGTTTAAGGGTTTTAAGTTTTTTGCTTTGGATGCAGTAGAAGGTTTCTTCATTTCTCTGGCAGTATTCAGGTGATCAATAGCAGAATATAATTTAATGTTTCTTTTTTCTGCACACTTATTTTGAAATAAATCATCTGAGCTCATACCGTTGAGTAACACACATAACTGTGATGAGTACGGGAGTCCCAGTGAGAATCTAGCTGCTGCTGGCTACATGGCTTCTAACAGATCACCATGTTGCACCTCTCTCTCCTGGGAGTGGCCTCCGGGAATCTTATCAGTATGCAGGTTATGTAAAAAAAATAAAAAAAGGAAATGAAACAGACCCTACACTCCTCCCTAGCTCAGATACTTTAAAGTATAGAAGTCTCCATTCACCCACCCTCAGTTAGCACCTCAATCCTACCCTTCTACCTCCAGCACCCACAATCTGATAATCATGTCTATTTTTTTATTTAAAATTCAGTGATGGCAACTGCCCCCCCACCCCCCTCCTCCATGGCTGGTTGCCAACTTTCAGTGCTTTGCAGCACACAACATGAAGTATCGCCCCCCCCCCAGCAGCAGTATCTTTCTCTACTCACTAGCTACCTCCATATACCCCACAACCAATTCCGAAGGGGTGAGAAAGAAAAAGGCAACTAACAAAGCCTGTTCTCTTCCATGGCTGGCTGCCTTCTTCTGAAGGAAAGTGCTTTTGCATAGTAAAACTAGCTGATCATGTGATCATGGAACTGGAGTGCAAACAGAGGGTGGTTGAATGGGGAGCTTCTATATCTAAAGAATATGGGCTATGGAAGAGGATGGAGGCTGTTTCTTGCCCTGTTTCTAAGGTAGTATTTCCCAAATAGGGGATGAATAATTCTTCTGTTCATTGCTTGGGATCCAAATAACAAATAGTACACTATTCGTGGTATTCAGGAAATAGTATGTGTTACTTGCACACCACAAGTGTAGAGTGTAAGGTTGAGTCTTCAAGGGTTTTTTTTTTTAACATTGGGCTTTAAAAAATTAATGCAATTAGGTTGCTGAGTGTCTGGAAAGCAGGTCCAGTTTTCATCACATATAAATCAGTTTTCATGACACTCAAAACCAGTTTTGTGAGCAATACCCTTCACTTTCATGACAGTCTCAAAATGAGAAAATTCCAGTACAGCAATGTGTAAAATAAGCTATGGGTCTGGCACATTATGTGTGATGATGATGCAGCTGAAGCTGCTTCCTGTATGGCCACAGGGCCATATAGAAAGTAAGCTGTTATGGCTCTCTATCTTAACAGCAAAGAAAATTCATTGCAAAGAACTACATTAATGCACAAGTTAGGGTGCATGATCAATGCCACAAAAGCAAGGAAATGAGAATTATGACATATTGAATCCTAACCCACTGCCATCCTTCACCCAATGAACCAAAATTAATTAAATGCCAAGTATTGCACAGGTTACAAACACATGATTTAAATCATAAATAAATAATATAGTATGAGGAATACAGTTACACCCCAAGGCAGACACTATACTTATTTTAGCGATGCAAGGTCACAGGATACAGGCCCATTGCTGCTGCTTCATGAGTGGCCCACAGAGCCACTTGTGAAGTCTGCAATGTGTCTGGCACACTGTGTGTGATTATGCAGCTGCTTTGCAATGTCAAAATGCCTGTGTTACGATGTCCTGCAAACTTGAAGCCTACTGTTCATAAGTATTGTTTTTGATATCTATTGTTATTCTTACCTCTTCTACTTGTTGGGCATGACTGAGAAAGGGTTGTGTCCAGTTCATCACCTGTTTGAAAAAAGGAAAAAAATTGAATAAAAAGAAGCAATTTCTTTGGCCCACTAATGAAGTCTGCTACAGGTTGAGTGCAATGTGTGTGTCATGATGCAGCTACTTTGTGAGTTGTGCTCATGTACACACACACACACACACACACTCACACACACACAACACACACACACACACACACTCACACTCACACAAACACAAAATAAACCACACATACACATGCCTCTGGGGATCCCCACTTCGCCTCACTTGCTCATCAACAAAAAAGGCTTTCCTAAAGACTGGCATCAAGTATCACTAAAAATGTAAATCATGCATAAACATTTACCAAGACAGGAGACCACTACATATTTCCTCTCATAGATAATGTTAGACCCCGGAGCAGTCGTCGGCAGTTGAAATACTCAGTTGCAATTCAATGCAGTTGCAATCAGTTGCAATTGCATTGGATTGCATTCATAAAATAGTGAAGTTGAAATCCACTGCAGTTGACGATTTTGTGACCTGCCCAGGTTTGTTTTTGTGGTGCACTGCAGCGTGTTTTCTCTTTTTTTCTTTCCTGGTGGGGGAGGAGGGGGGCTGGGGGGGCCGCGAATATCTAACAGTCCTCAACCACCAACACCGAGCCTTATAGTCAATAAAATGCACCCCTGGCTCCTGGACATGAAATATCCACCAATTAGGAGAGTTAGAAGAAGGAGCCAGGAGCTTGAGAGTGTCTGTGACTGGCTGCTCAAGGTGATGGGGAGAGCATGCCTAGGTAGGAGAGGAGACTGTCAGGAGAGAAGGCATCTATGTTGGTGTGTGGACAAAGAAGCGAGCAGCATTTTTCTGCAGCGATGAAGTTTGGCAGTTCAGCCTTTCATTTAAAAGTAAGTTAACTGTATCCACTGTCCTGACGTGTCTAGTGCCCAGAGAGAGACTAGTGCATGGCTGTACAAGTCCCAGTCAGCCCTCCAGTAAAGCCAGGCCGCAATCATGTGAAGGAAACAGTCAGTGGTCTGGTCGTGGTTGGGATCAGCCCATGACCCCTCTGGCCAGGCACGTCGGGCAACTCTCATTCAGTCTCAGTCAGGTTTTCAGAGTCAGGGAGGAGGAGGAGAAGGAGTGGTAGGTGCACTAGTTCCATTGTGCAGAGTGCCAGAGTGGGGATGTGGATCTGGGTTGGGGATCAACTGTGTGGGTTGGAAGGAGGGAGCATACAGCTCCAAAAAAACACTGACACCACCACTGAGTAGAGCAGCAGCCTGAGCCATGGAGCCACCTGACGCCGCTGACTGAATCATCACCTGACACCTGGCCAAACTGACAACAGGCTACTACAGTGAGCAAGGTACTGTACGGGATATGTATGTAAGGCCACCCAGGGCTGGGTAGTGGGCAGTAGGAAGGAAGAGGATGGTCTCTCACAGACTACTCAGTCTGTCTGTGTGTGTCTGCTGCATGCTGGGCTGACTTGTCTGGCTGAGTGAGGCTTGGGGGCTGTGAGGCCTGAGGGCCGAATTTGAAAAGCCAAGGCAATCGATCATCATTGATCTACTGCTGGTGGCCCAGCTGGGCTCTCTCTGACTGTGGTGGCATCGTGAGTAAGTCAGACTCCCCATGAGGTCGTGGAGCAGGCCAGGTATAGGTGGTCAATTGGTAAGTTCCCAGATCCATAGGTGGCCAGGGCATGGAGCATGGTCGTTTGGGTCCAATGGACAACATGTTTGTTGTTTGCCACTGTAGGAATTGGACAGACTAAATATTAAAGTCCTCATGGCAAGATGAACACAGTTTTAAAAAACACATTAGTGTACATGCTGAGAGCCAAAACAAGTTCAGAAACTGTGTCAGGAAATGTTTTGTTTAATATGCATGACTTTTTATTAGCTTTAAATGTTAACTATGGATACCTCTCAGTTCTGGTATACCATACAGGAGGTATTTCTAGGGGTCCTCCCTTAAACTATTTTTAGTCTCACAGATTCTGCGACTACTAGTAAACTAACATATATTGATGGTTAGCTCTGTTTGCAAAGGGGTACCTTCTAGCTTCTGTGGGGTGTTTAAGAATCCCTACCTATACAGTATTTTAGACTTACAGTTCTTTTTCTAAGTAACTAGTATTACTGCTGCTTATTTTTCTATACAATATACTGTTTTACTGCCCTGATTCAACTTGTTACTGTCAGGGACTTAGTATATTTTGTTGTTGTTTTGACTGGTTATTGTGCTATAGTGGGTCCCTTCTGTGTGTAGATTTGTTTCACTGCACTTTGTATTTGCATTTTAAAGAGCAGCCAGCTTCTTAGCTGCTGTGGACTAGTTGCTGTTCCCTCCAACATATGCAACACCTCACCTGCCCCAGAGTTGAGGGGCATAAATAAGCCCTTTTGTTTCTGCCCATTTCTGAAGTTATAATGCTGCTAAATCCCAAATGCTAAAAATGGAGCTGCTTTCTGACCTTAACCAACCAACACACCCCACGTAGGCACATGCAGCCCCGTTTTGTGCTGTCAGACGGCAAAGGCTGTGTGTGCATGCATGCCTCTTTGATTTCAAGGGGGGAGACTTTTCCATACATTTTATTAACTTTTATAGTTGAAATTTGAATAAAAAAAAGATAAGAAGTTTAAAAAGTATGATTACTACATAATAAAATCCAACGATGGTGAAAGCTGAAAAAATTGGTTGGATTTTCTTCAGTTAGTCAAAGTCAGAAATTTCAAACTAGTTGAAAAAATCAGTCATAATGAGTTGTAAGTCAGTCATAATTGTTTTTTCAACTGACTCCAGGGTCTAGATAATGTTGAGGTCTGTCAGAGTAAGATTAACCTATCTATAAGACCTTATCCATTTTAACACCTGTCAAGGATATTAAATAGGTTCAATTGTGATTTTATCTTAATTTGCCAATGTCAGCACTGAACTTCGATCCCGCAATGTCCAGCCTACTTCTAAATGCCCACAATATAAAGCTACTAGGGGATGCATGCATACTGTAGGCTAGATGTGTTGGAGGAGTCAAATGTGAGCACCACCTTAAACACATGTGCAATAAAGCAACTGACATAAAAATGTAACCCTATTTATCACCTCAAAAAAAATGTCAACAATACGATAATCCAGCATCTGACAACAAAGGGAGCCAGATCACAGCCCTTTCAGTGTACAGTACTGCTGCTTTCAAGTCTTTGGTGAGTAACTGATTGCAGATTTTGAAGATGTCAGTGTCCTTACCAAATAAAGCTTGGAGCCTCATACAAAAATGTTGTAAATGGCATGTTGCTGTATCCCCACTTAACCATAAAAAATAAAACAAAACCAATAAAGTCTGCAACAGTCCTATTTTATTTTCTTTCTTTGTCATATGACTTTAAATAACAAAAAGTAAATTCATATTTCCAAGCTTGCTTTAAACCTTCAGTGTAATAAAATGTGATTGGACATGTACTGTGTGAATAAAGACATTGTTTTAATCTGACGGCTGCTATCCCTTGAAGGATTTGACATGGGTACAGTAGCATTTTCTTAATCTACAAGGAACAAAGACTGATGAAACATTTTAAAAACAGCTACATTTTAAACATTTTTCTGTATCCCTAAAAATAATTCTGCTCTTATTTCATTTTGTCTCACTGCAGATCACGCTTTAAGTGCATAGGAGTGGCTAATGCATTTCAATATATCATTGTTGTATGTCAAGTCTTTCTAGCTGCTGGGCTTATAGTATGAGAAATCAATTTCATGGAATGTTCAGTGGGGAATCCCGTGTTCAAACACTAGCAGTTCTTATTCCACTATAATTGATCACTAGTAAACAGAACATTGGACTTGCTGCACACACAGACTACAGTTGCTTTTAATTTAAGATTATAAAATGGCATGCCGGCCCACCGGTGTAGTGGTTGGATTTCTGCTTGCGACACTGGTGACCTGGATTTGAGAATGGACCCGGGCCGACAGAGGGACAGCTGGAAGGAGGAGGAGGATTGAGCATCCAATGACTGCTCTCCTTCTCCAGGGGAGCAGGGGATAAAGTGTTTGGTGCAATGCAGACACCTAGTGGTGGCTGGGTGTACCACATGCACCAGCACCACAAGTAGGCTCAAGGGTGGGGTAGACACTGGCCATCATTGCATGACTCCACCTCTGCATAACAGGGGAGAAAATAATGCCACCAGCTGCCCTAAATGAAGCTCAGCTTCAATTAGCCTCCAGGATGGAACCTTCAACCTATCCCATCATTGCAGCACCTTTGAGGGAGGGGTGCCACACCCTGCCCAGTGGGGGCAAGCCAGGGGGTATCGATGGGGCATGTCTGATGTGGAGGTGGGAGTAAGGGTCCGTGACCAGGTGGAGGTTCCGGGCAGATGGCGGCAACAAAAAGCATAATAAATTTTAAAAAAAAAGATTATAAAATGGCTAGAAAAAATCCTAAAACCTTATTGGCCCACAGACATCGCCTGACTGTGCATTAGAAAAGTATTCATGCACAGTCAGGTGTTTGATCTAATTTTTATTTAAAAAAGCCTACTTACTGGTATGTATTACTACACACAAAACAAAAACAAACAAACACAAAATAGCCAGTAGGCACCATCTTGAAAATCTTATATTTTACTACCCTGATATTTATACAGTATTTGTGTATTAATGAACTGTTCACAGTTTTATAAATAGCAAACTCTATTCCCAGTCTATCCCTATAATATACACTATTTCCTGCAACTCTGACAATAAATTAACCCTTTCAACTCCTCCTACTAACTTCCACTGCCAGTATAAAACACACATTGTTTATGCTCGGTCATTCCCTCTCAAACAGCCATGCTGTGAAATAACAGCTGAGTATGTTTACCACAACAATGTGCTTAGTAAAACCATGCTACAGTAATATGCTACCTAGTTGCTTTTTAAATAAAAAAAAAAACCTAAGGTACTTTTGTTTTAACGTGAAATGTCCTCTCGGTCTCAGTAAACAGCTTCGGAAACTGCATCACTGTCTGAGCACTGACATTGTCACCATTGTATCTTCTCAAAGACCATCATGCACATGATCTCTTGTAGTCAGCTATCTTCTGTCTGTCCTCATTCTCTGCACCAGCCTTGTTATGGCAACTGACAGAAGTGGGAGCAAAAACACAAAACTGGCTCCTGGGACGGTGGGTTGGAATGGAGACTGCAAACATGCAAAACAGGAATGTTGGGGTGAGGAGGGTTGCTATCCACAAACTAAACTTCAGCACCAATGAAAACAAAAATTCACACAGACTCCTGCTGGTATAAATCAATACTTGCCAGAAGCAGGAACTTTTTATTACAAAAAATATACAAAAAAATGATTTAAAAAGTTTTTCTTAAACTTCTTTAATCTATTTTCATATCCTTGCACAAAATTACAATGAACCCTTTTATAAGTGCAATAAGTCACTTCTGGGTATGCATTAACTGATTAATGATGCACTTCCCAGGGATGGCATAAGGACATTTGGCCTTCAGCCTTGTGCCTTACTACACCACAGGGGTGTGCATCATTAATCCATACTGAGGCATTTTTATCATTATTTTACCTTTGCCCTTAAGGTTGTTTAGACCAATAAGGCCCATTGTATTGGAGCTTAATAGTGAGAGAATCCCCAGACAGTTCTCTTCCCACAAAGGTCATTATCTGATGGGTAAGGACCTTTCTGTCAGGTGCTATTGCCTAATCAGATATTTATGTGAAATGCCATCTAAGCAGTTTACCCAATAGCTCAGCTGGTAGAACACCTGAACAGTGTTCAGGACCAGGGCAAGGGTGTAACTGCCAGTTGGGGCACCATTATTTCTTTCTTATTACAATTTCTGTATCCCATATTTAATGGTGGCTAAACTTTTTTACAATTTTTTTAGAACCTGGATAGCCCAACTGGGAGCAACTTCACATTTTCAATGAGGTCCTATTTCCATTCTGTTTTACTGTTGGGAGGTCTATGCCACAGAGGTGTGAGGGACATATAGTCCCTTCCTGTTTTAAATTATCTTTACTGTGTTACTATGTAAAATGGAGGTCAAGTGATTTCCAGAAGGTCCTTGCATAGTATATATCATAATTGGCTCTGGTGGGATTTAAACTGGGTCCCCTGGTTCCTATGCATGAGTTTTAACTATAGAAGTACACTGCAGCTTACCTTTGGTATACATTTGAAAAGCACTAATTAAGTACTGTACTATTTGCCCTTCAATTATCCACCCCCTTGCTATCCGCCATGTTTTTCCCTTGTATCACTCATCCTCCATGTTAATTCCCTACATTATCTGCCACCCTCAGTAATTACCATCTGCCCCAGTCAAACCAGGCACCTTATCATTTCCCTCAATGTTAATCATCCTCCATTATCAGCCAGGCCAGTTGTGAATAGCTTGTTCATCCTTAAGCACTTAACATCCTGTGTTGAGAGAGTCTATCAGAAAATTATTGCCACAGAGACTGAAACAGTTGTTGAGGGCAAAGGTGCAAAGCACACTATTCACCTAAAAGGCAACACTAGCTAAGCCTTTTGTGAGTAGCAAATAAGTTTTTCTTTGTACACATGCTGTAATTTTTAATCGGTTTTTGATTCAAATATCCAAGGATTTTAAATGTACCTGCTGATTATGAAATGGAATGCCCTTTTAAGGGAGTTGGTCACTGTGATCCTTCACCTAATCTACTTACTCAATGTTTATATGTAGTTGCTATAATAAAAACTATGCTATGATTCTTGATGGAAACCAGCCGATAAAACTGGTAAAATGTTTATTTATTTATTTAGTTTTTGTTTACTGAGTAGGGTACACTAGGTAAGTAAATGCTTATTTTCAGGTACAACCCAGGAGAATGCAGCAGTATGAGCAATAAACACAAGAAGATAGATAGTACAGAAATGTAGCCTGAGGCCGGGTGATCAACATACAACAGGAGCAATAAACAGTTTAAGGTGTTTGATACATGGGTTTGAGACTATACATACATAATTGATTATGAATATACATTCAGCAACACAATATACAGGCTTAAAATTGTTTACTGGGGCATACCATGGCTGGGGGGTATGCACCTGTACATGAGGGAGATTAAAATGGATAACACAGCATGGGATCAGGAAAGTTAATTAGCACTGTGAGAATAGAGGACACCATAAGATGCCTAAAGAGGGCATCCTTGAAGATCCCGTGTGAGGGAAGATTGCGAATCTCTAGTAGGAATGAGTTTCAAAATGTCAGTACAAAGACTGAGAAAGCCACTGTTCTCCCATTTTAGATGAGCACCTAGGAACTTGGATGAGGGCAGCAGCATTTGGTGTGGGTGAATAGGCCTGACTCAGCATCGGGAAGGAGAGAAAAGGGAGGTGTGGGAGATCTTAGCAACTTATCAATAAAGCACCCACTAGTAGGAATGTGCTGTAAAGGGGTACAGCCATCACAGGATGGCATAAAGGGCACTGCGATCCATGAGTCAGGGGGTGGCTAAGGAGAGTCAACAATGTTGTTGTAGGATACCTCCCACTTGCTTAGAACAATTTTTTTTAATCATGGGAAAAGACTAGTTGCCCATATTGAAGATGGGGAGTAGAACACCCTCTGCAATGGCAGGACTGGCCTTGGTTATAAGAGAGCAACTTTTGTAGTAAGCTAGGCCAAGTCTTGTGTTAACTGCCTTCAAGCAAGGGAGATATGAAGAGAGAAATCCAGAGCAGGGTCCAGGGTGATCCCGAAATATTTAAAGTCAGTCACTGTTAATTTGAGGGACCCATCCTGACAATGGATAGAGAGGGGCACAATATAGAACTGGAGTCCAGCCTGAGACCTGAACTGCATAGCCTGGGTCTTCAAGAAGTTCAGTATAAGATTGTTTTTGAGGATCCAGTCCTGAACCCTGGAAAATTACTCCTCAAGCTGTGAGTTAATAGTGGTGATGGATGGAGAGCTGAGATACGAAACGATATCATCCACATACATGATTAATGCACAGTGTGAGGGTGCAGAAAGAAGGCAATTTATAAAAATAGTGATGAGTAGCGAACCAAGAGTGGAATTCTGGAGACATGAAGGTTTAATGAGGTGGGGGCAGAAACTGCATTATTAAAGTAGACATACTGTTGTCTCCCTGAGAAATAGCTCATGAATCAAGAGGCTGCTTGATGTGAGAGGCCCAAAGAAATTAATTTGGAGTGGATCAGTGTCTGATCCACAGTGTCAAAGGTCTTAGAGAGGTTAATAAAGATGGCACTAGTAACTGAGATCTCATCAATGGCACATATGATGTCATTGGTAAGATGGGTAAGGGCAGTGGTGGTACTGTGCTCTTTTCTAAATCTTTGCTGATTGGGCATGAATGAGTAGAGTTAGATGTCTGAAGAAAGTCAGTCAAGTGGGAGGCAGCAATACTTTCAAGTAATTTACTGAGTAAAGGGAGTAGCACAATGGGTCTGTATTTTTTGAGAAGCTTAGGGGCCCCTTTTTGTAAGAAACAGAGTACCTGTTGTGATTTTCCAGTCATCGAGGACTATGCCAGTGAAGAGGGATAAGTTGAAAATATGCATAATTAGGGAGGCTAGTATGGGAGCACCCAGGTGAAGCAGTGTTGGAAGGACCCCACTGGATTCTGTGCTGCCCTCATTAGGAAGGGACCTTAATAACTTGAAAACAGCCCAGCTTTAAAGAAAGGATGGGTTCGGAGGGAGTGGGGCCCTATGAGAGGATAATCATCATGGAGGGTGAGTGGTCTGCATAGTCAGAGTTAAAGACTTTGGCAATGGTATCATGGTTATTTCAATATACCCCATCAATTAACAGATCATTTGCATGGCTCTTGGATGGGCAACCCAAAAAGTCATCGATGTGTCCCCAGAAACCCTATGGGTTCCTAGCAGAGGTAATTAGTTGTTCACAGTAGAACTGGGTCTTGGCTAGGTAAATGCCAATATAGCTGAACACTTACAGTATCTTCAAAAAAAATACCTCCTGTACTAATTAAGAACATCAAACCTTTTAACAAAAATATTGTAACTAGTGTGTTTGTTTTACTATGCCTTGATGAACTAGCACCTTTGATTATCTGGCATGCAGGTAATCAGTGGAGCATTTCATACACAGCTCAGTACTTTTGTAACTGCACAGGCTTGAGACAAATTCAGAGAGACATGAATAAAGGCAGTACAAACTTAAAAATGAAGGCAGAAAAATAAAAATAAACTAAATTAACTATGCAAATCCATGGCTATTTAATAATGCTTAAGCTACAGTGTTACTCATTTTACATTGTATTCTTTCACATACTGTAGCTTAAACTCAGTGTACTCTGTAATTTGAATTTTACACCACCATGATACCGTTCCAAATATCTTGCCACACATTGGCTGCATGCTCCCTAAGCTCTCATCCTGGCAATCCTAACTGATGTGCTTTGTAGATGTTTTACACTGTTTTTTCTCTTTTTTGAAAATCATTACTTGTACTGTGATTTTATTGTCATGTACATGCACCTGTTGCTGTCACTGTGTCATTGCTATTTTACTCCCTACTGTAACCCCTCTCCCTGATGATAAGCTGGAAATGAGCTCCTGCATTGTGTAGCTATCCTGGTCATCAAATTTAAAATAAATCAATCAATCAATAAATAAGACAAATCAAGTAATCAATAAATAATTAAATAAGACGAATAACTTGTTTTAACATCATTTCCCTTCACTCTCAATAAAGGATGGGTTATATTTAAGTGTATAATCTATGTCAGAGTTTATATCACCAAAACAAATTCAAAAATAAAGGTTTCTGAAGGTTCTGATGAGGCTCAGATAACTTACAGAACTGTTCATAACTTTTCAGGATTTAGTTAGAGCCTTGTGTGAATCTGCCACCCCAAATTGCTTCACAAATTCCCAGATCTTAGAGGGGAGACTGGGTAATGTTATTTGCCTGTACAGGAGACACCTCGGTTTGTACCATCGTGTACACTCTTTAATTATGCTATTTGCTGAAAGATGCATAGTCTTACCTGGGTATAAAATAAATGCCCTGCAAACTTAACAACATTCCAGCAATTAAACAATAGTAACATACAGTAATATGAAATACAAAATCACACATACCCCCATAATGCAAAGCATCATGGGATATATACATACATCTCCATGAAAATGTAGGCTTGTAATGCCATAAGCTTGAATGCATGATGAAAGGGAAACTCTCACACAAACTGCAAAGGCTGAGAACAGAAGATACAGACACATATTTTGTTCTACTTAGGACTCATCAGTGTGCCTCATCTGTATCTCATTCAAAGGTGAAAAACAAACCATTCCTTATGCGGTCTAATGGGTCTGGGTCATGGTGGGCCCAAAATAAGAAAACAAGTGAAAAAGACAAAGAACCTCAGGACAAATGCACTGAGGCAAGGGTTACCCAAAAAGGGCAATGGCAACAAAGTCAGATTTTAAAAAAATACAAAATCACAAGCACCCTCACAATGCAAAATATCATGGGATGTACATGCTGATCACCATGAAAATTTAGGCTGGTTCAGCTTTAAGTCAAAATGCATGGTGCTCTTTTTTTAACAGCAACATGCATTTTCAACAAAATCATTTATTGAGCAATAAGGTACAACCAGGGGTTATATTAATATTCTAGTTAATCACCCCCTGGGGTGTGATGTGGCTATGAGGCACAACCCGGGTGCCACAAGCCCTCAGGAGTGTAACCCAACTAGAACATTAACATAACCTCTGTTAAATACCTGTGTTATTATAAAATATTAAAATACATGATCTTATAATAATTTTCCTGTTTTTATTTCCTAAACTATGAGAAAATTAAATAAACAAGCCCCTCCACCTTCTTACCGAACTTGCAGATTCTACCTGCAGAATACAAAGATGATTGGCCTGCTGTACTGGGTGCTCACAAATTGTACCAGCTGTTTATGTGATCTTGTAGCATATTCTCATGAGGGTCATTTTCATGGTAATGGGACTGGCAAAGTAGACTGCTACTGCCCTTCTTTTAAAACAGAAGCACCTCGACCGCAGAGGGTAGTTGGTCCTGGAGATTGGCAGGTTGTTAGGAGAGGCAAATCGGGTGCCCCATCACTCAGTGCTCTCCAACATATCACCTCCACAAACCATATTAAAACTACAAACAAGTATCTGCCTCTATTGCCAAAATCAAATAAAGGGGCAGATTACACTGCAGAGCAGAACACTGCAGCACAGGACCTAGTACAACAAATCTTGTCCAAAACAGGAACCAAAACGAAAAAGCAAAAAGGAAATCCAAACAACTTCTGATCATAGGAGACTCGATGATTCGAGGAGTTGATACCTATCTCCAGCAGGGGTAATGGTCAGATGTCTCCCAGGTACATCAGCGTGGAGAGACACTGACCACATTGCTAAAATTGTACAGGAAACAGGAGAAAACATTGACATTCTGGTACACATAGGGACTAATGATCTCACCAGCTGGTCAGTTGTGGAGACCAAGGAACACCTGACCAGGCTGGGTGACAAACTATTATCCATTTTGTCCATCATCTCCTTCTCTGAGATTCTGCCAATCTGGGAGAGGGGAGCAGATGGACGAAAGGTCAGAGAAGGGGAGATAAGGGAGCTAAATATGTGGCTGAAGGGCTGGTGCCAGGAAAAAGGACAAACATTTGTGGGATTTGGCAACAGTTTTGGGAGTAAAAGTTCTTTAAATTTGATGGATTGCATCTGACTAAGGAGGGAGTCAGTGTATTGGGGCAGAAGTTTGACGTCTTTGCAGAATATTTAAACTAGCAAATAGGGAGAGGGGTGCAGCACCCAATACATCGAATGGGAAGAACATCCCTCCTTACTCAGCTAGTGATCAAACAGAAGTTCAGCATGTTTGTAGTTCATTTGCATCACCAGGTAAGGAAAAGGGTCCAGCTCCCCATACGATGCACAGGGAAATGCCAGACCTCGCCCGACAAATAAAACACCAAAATCTGGCCAATGGAAAATCATGTACACAAATGCTCGTAGTCTGGGAAACAAGATCCCAGACCTGCAGGCAATAATGACATAGGCTAAACTGAACATAGTAGCCATTAGCAAGACATGGTTTACCAGTAACCACACTTGGGAGACTTCAGTACCTGGCTATGTACTGTTCAGAAGAGACTGAGGTGCATAAAGGGGGGAGGGCCCTTTAAGTCAATTAAAATATCAAAGCTACAGAAATTCAGAATACACATAAGGAGCCAGAAGAACTGTGGGTCACCCTGGAAACAGGAAATGGGACAGCCATACAAACTGTGGTTGTCTACAGGCCTCCAGACCAGTAGGAGGACATAGACACATTAGTGTCAGAAGATATACAAAACATGACAGCTAAAGGGGAGGTTCTGATAATGGGAGACTTCAACATGCCGGATACAGATTAGTTAATACTAGACACATAGTGTATTCCCTGCAGGGGGAGGGCCTCAAACAACTGGTACAACAACTCAGAAGAGACAGGGCTATCCTAAATCTAGTACTGACTAATAGGGAAAGGATCACAGATCTCCAGGTAGAAGGTCACCTGGGGGCCAGTGACCATTACATGGTATGGTTCAATTTGGCCACTAGAACTAAATCATCCCATTCCAAGGCAAAAATATGGGACTTCAGAGGAGCTGACTTTGATAAGATGGCTAACAGGGTTAAGCTAGCCCTAGCAAAAAGAAATACATGCGAGGGGGTACAGGCAAAGTGGGCAAGCATTAAGGATGCAAAACTTGAAGCAACATCCCACTGTATTAGAGAGAAAAGGAAGTGCAAAAGAAGAAAGAAACCACTCTGGTTCTCAAAAACAGTAGCAGTAAAGGTCAGCGATAAAAGGTTAGCCTTCAGGAAATATAAGGGAACGCAGCGGGATGATGATGATAGGGAGGCATACCTAACTTTCCTAAGGGAAGCAGGGAAGGCAGTAAGGTAGGCAAAGGCTCAAAATGAGGAAACACTAGCACAAACAGTAAAAGAAGATGACAAGACTTTCTATAGATACATTAATGAAAGGAGAAAATCCAGAGGGGATATTGCTAAGATCAAAGGGGATAAGGGGGCATGTGAAGAAGAGGACCACGTAAAAGCACCTATCCTAAATAGATACCTCTGCTCTTTATTTATTGAAGAGAAGGTAGGGCAGGGCCCACAGCTCAGCACCATGGACACAGGGGGGAGGGAGGTGTGCACTAGTCCCTTCACAAAAGAAAGGGTCCTACAAGAGCTCGATAAGCTCAGGGTGGACAAGGTAATGGGACCTGATGGCATACATCCCAGGGTACTAAAGGAGCTAAGGATGGAACTAGCAGAGCCGTTATCAGAACTGTTTAGTGAGTCTCTGAGCACAGGAGATGTCCCAGAAGACTGGAGAAGGGCTAATGTGATCCCACTCCACAAGAGTGGTAGCAGGGAGGAGGCAGGGAACTACAGACCAGTCAATCTTACCTCAGTAGTGGGCAAGATTATGGAGGCACTCCTTAAGGAAAGGATAGAGCAATACCTGGAATCCATATGAGCACAGGATACAAGACAGCATAGGTTTACAACAGGAAGGTCCTGTCAAACTAATCTCATAGATTTCTTTGACTGGGTAACCAGAGTGGTGGGCCAAGGGGGAGCAGTTGATTTTGCCTACCTTGACTTCAGCAAAACTTTTGATGCTGTTCCACATAGAAGATTGATTAATAAGCTGGGTAGGCTCGGGTGAGTCAGAAGTT
The DNA here is from genome assembly GCA_016271365.2 of Neoceratodus forsteri. NCBI lineage: Eukaryota > Metazoa > Chordata > Ceratodontiformes > Ceratodontidae > Neoceratodus > Neoceratodus forsteri. The sequence continues at coordinate 2,517,276 of CM057456.1, read as the reverse complement.
GGTCAACTGGGTGGCAAACTGGTTGATGGGCAGAAAACAGAGAGTGGTGGTAAATGGTATACAGTAAGAAGAGATGCAAGTCACAAGTGGGGTACCTCAGGGATCAGTCCTGGGGCCAGTCCTTTTTCAATATCTTCATCAGTGACATTGCACATGGACTAGTGGGTGAGGTTTGTCTGTTTGCAGATGACACCAAGATCTGCAACAGAGTAGATGATCCAGATGAGGTGGGCAGAATGAGAAGAGATTTGGATAAACTAGCAAAATGGTCAGAAGAGTGGCAACTGGGGTTTAACGCAAAGAAGTGCAAGATCATGCACAAAGGGAAGAGAAACCCTGAAGCCACCTATAGGCTGGGAGGAGAGTTACTGGCAGTCACAAGGGAAGAAAGAGACTTGGGCATCATCATCACAGATGACCTGAAATCATCCAAGCAGACCACTAAAGCAGTGAGTAAGGCTAGGGGGGATGTTGGGGTATATTAGTAGGGGTATCACAAGTTGTAAGAGGGAGGTAATAATCCCTCTTTGCAAGACACTGGTTAGGCCCCATCTGGAGTACTGCGTGCAGTACTGGTGGCCACACCTTCACAAGGACATTAACCAGATTGAGGCAGTCCAGAGAAGGGCAACCAAAATGGTTCAGGGACTGTATCAGAAAACATATGAGGACAGATTAACAGAGCTCAATATGTATACCCTAGAGCAAAGGAGGAAGAAAGGTGGTATGATCGAAACATTCAAACACCTTAAGGGCATTAACAAGGTGAAAGAGTCTAACATGTTTCAATATAAGGAAAATAGCAGGACAAGAGGACACAGCATGAGATTAGAAGGAGGCCGATTAAGGGGTAATGTGAGGAAGTTCATTTTCACAGAAAGGGTGGTGGATGCGTGGAATGGCCTACCTCAGGAAGTGGTGGATATGAATACAGTGCAGGGCTTCAAACAGGCATGGGATAGGCATAAGGGAGCAATACAGATGAGTGTGAATAGATAGGCCATTGACAGAGCAAAGGCTGATGGCACATTCATAAGGTAGAAAAAGAAATGGGCAGACTGGATGGGCCTTGCGGTCCTTATCTGCCATCACCTTCTATGTAATATTTAATTTACGTTAGTAGAGTTAGTGTGATTGATTTCAGGCTGCTTGTTAAAGGCACACTGTGTTGTTGTTGTTTCTCCTGATCATGCTATTCTCTAGAGTGCTCCTTTGTTGGCGTGACAACTTGCTTTTTCTGCATGTTGTCACTCTGCTGAGTGACTCTCGCATCTATGTGTGCATTGTGTCCCACACAAAGGGAGAAGGACTGTTTATTAGGGACACTACTTTTTAATTTAGTTGTCAGAACCACTGAGCATGAAAAAAAACACTTTTTTTAAACATGTAAGTGCATGTTCATCCATGGGGATCAATGGCACTTAAGCTGGGCTCTTCTTCAATGGGATCAGCTACTGGATCTGTTCTAGCAGTAGCGATAATTGTGGTTCAGTGTTCTGTAAACAGAGTTCTAATAACGTGTATTTTTTCTTGAAAACTCCCCTCCATTGATGAGGCTTTACAAGCATACTAAGTAATGATGAATGTAAGGTTTGTGGAATCTTTAGAACCAATAAAAAGGCTCTACTTCACAGACCCTTTTTACAGTCCTCCTTAGAAACATTTTGTAAGGTGTACTGTATGTGTAGTTAAAGCTCCTATCGAGACGTTTTGTGGAAAGTTTGATCCATAGTGAAATGTTGTAAAAGAACTAGTATAGAAAATAACAACTGCCTTCATTGTTTTGTTCCTTCAGGTTCTGTGCATTCTCATAAAGCAAGTCTTTTACTGATCCCTCATTCTCTAAATCACTGGCTGGAGCTTAGCACCTTTTCCTTTTTGGCACCAGTACTGTGGAACTCCATCCCTCAGAATGTTTGAGAATCAGTTAATGTGTAGTGCTTTTAGCATGCTGTTAGAAACTTGTTTCAGTGTTTTTAATGTAAGTTTCATGCTCTTTTTATACAACACTTTGATAAATTAGGAGCAATCCTTTTTAAATCAATAAATATTAATAATATAAACTGAAAAACTGAAGAGAAGATCTCTAAAAGGCTTCAGGTATTTTTACAGTACCTACTGCAGATAATTAAAATCCACACTATTGATGTTACACTTTTAAAATGCTCCCCATATCACAGCGATCTGAGACATTGTTTTCTTCTGGATGGTGTATATTTCTTTGAAATGTTCATGGTCTTTCAGAAAAAAAATGCAATAACTTAATAAAAAGTGTTTGTTTAAAAGGCTGGGACACCATGGAGCCTGCAATTCCACTAATGGATTTGGAGAGGATGCTAATGTATTGTAGGAGGGAGTGAATGCATCTCTCATATGCAAAGCCAGATTATAAAATACAATTACAAAAAGGAAGTACACCAGAACTGAGAAACTGCAGCTGATGAGTGGGTGCTACTATTCTACACTATATGCTTTGATGATGAAAAAGAAGAGTTGTGTACTTGTTGTACTGGTGCAGTAGTTATTATAAGTAAGTAACAGGGAAGGTAGCAGGGCAAAACCAGCAAGTCATGTTAGTTTCAGGCAACATTCATCCTATGTTAGGTGATACTGCCATAACCTGTGCATTTTGTAATTTACAGAACCTACCTGACTAAAAGTATTTGAGCTTTTTGCAGTGATGGTCAGTTGTCATTGGCTGGCCAGGATCCATGAAGGTTCAATCCCTTCCCTTACCACGCTGCTTCTATATCCACTGCTTTCCCCTCCAATTATGTGGCAGCTGCATGGAAAACTGGAATCCCTGCTATGAGGAGTAAGCCAAGAGAGCTTGGGGAAGGGGATGGTGGTGCCTGGAGAAGTAGGGGCTCAAGAACTAATACCTACTGGGTTAGAATGTCATATGCTTAATAGTGTACGACATTCCAGCTAACCTGGAATAGCTCCGTAGCTGAAAGCGAATGGTGCAATACTGCTAATGCTGCTGTACGAGGTATTGCACCGTTCGCACTATCCCAGGCAGAGGATAAGACATCTGCTGGGACAGGGTTTTGCTGAGCAGCTGCTATGGCTCAGTGGACTGAGCCGCTGCAGCAAGGAACCCAGGTGCTGCTTCTGAGACCGGGTTTCTCTCCCGTCCCAGAAACTTTATTTTTGCACATTTTGTGCAATTTCACTTCCCCAGAGTTGAGAATACTTATTGGGAGGGTTGGGGCTGAGCCCTCAAACAAAACAGACTTATGCCATATGGCAGAAATCACGCTGTATTGGCAGCATGATTTTACCATGCGGCATAATGTCTTGCGACATTATGACCCCATGCCAAACTGATACTGGAGAGCTAGGGTCAGCAGCAGGATATTGGGTGGAACTTGAAATGAGAGAAGGTAGAAACTGGCACATTTAGTTTGGGTTTGATTCACTAACATATTCTTCAGGTGGGCACTGGGAATTTGAATATCAAACTTCAGTTCACAATGTAGAATATACTAATTGGGATGGAGATGAAGCTTGCTGGAAACTGAGATAGCTAAGTATTAAAGTCAACAATAAATATGTATTACTCTAGCTTCCTTGTGACTGGCATGGCAGTGTAGGGGACTGCTAATGCCATGCAAGTATGACAAAGTCTGCACCCACTATGGTTGTGGTTCACTGGCACAATTGATTTTCAAATGATATACAAAACACCCCTCAAAAATACATAAACATGAAAACAAATTATATTTAGGGCATGTATATTGCCCTTCACTGCTAGTCATTTTCTTTACAAGACAGTAGAATCCATCAATGCATAGTTTTCATTTTATACATATCTATATATATATATAGTTATCTGCCTATATACTGTAGATATCATGGGAGACTTCGTTGGGGGGACCTCTGATAAAGAGGCCAGGATGTCTTCCACGTTTATGCGACAATTGTCTGTGCCTTGTATTGGTTGCTGTAGCATTCTGGCATTGTGCTGCCAGCCGTGGGGCACTGAGTGTCAGTCCTGGAGGTGTTCTCTGTCCCCAATCAGTACGAGCAAAGTCTGCTTTGAAAAGCCTACTCCCACTCAAACTGTTGCCTCAGTAAAAGCTTCACTAGTTTGGCTGGGTCATCATAGGACTAGTAAAGTCCATCCAGGTGCCCATGTGATGATTGTGCTCTATGCTGGATCAGATGCAGGACTGGAATTAAAATATTTAGCCTTTGCCCAGCCAGATAAGGGATAGATAACTCTCCAGTAAAAGCACAACAGAGCCTACCATCTGGTAAAAGGTGGAGAACAGGTTTAATTTCAAGTGGTCTTATTTGCCTGGGTCTCTGTTTTACTACATTGAAGACCACTGAAATGATTGTCTGAAAGTAGTGGCTTTTCAGTAAAAGCAGCAGAATGAAGCACCTGAGGAGCTGAATCCATACCATCTAGTTGAAGTTAAATCACATGTGACTTCCATTCTGAGGAACTGGAAGGTTGGAAGCAGCGATTTTAAGCATGTGGTGATGGCAAACCACAAGTGCATCCCATAAGCCTGTTCCATTTCTGGGACTGTGCTGGATGGGACAAGAGTATGCACAGTTGTCACTAACTACTAAAATAAGAGCAAGGGTATTTGGAGTGGTGCTGCCAGAAAGGAAGAAGGCTGTTCACAGCTGTTGCAAAGCAGGGTTTTTGTCACTTCATTGCGCTGTTGGATGAATTAGTTCTTTAGTCAACTTTTGTCTCTACAAATGCTCCCATAGTGGAGTAGTAGTGATTATTTTCAAGATTCTGGATCAATAAACAATAGCTTCTGATTCCTGCTCCTAAGGAGGGAGTAGAATCTTTGTTTCTTTTCTCAGATGACTACTAATGCAGTGGCCCAGGTGTGGTCTGAAGACAGTGGCTTCCTAAGGTTCAGCAATTTGGTCAAGGGTTTAGGCATCAGTTGAAACCAGGTATTCTGTAGGTCTGAAGATATCAAGTGGTGACATTTTCTTCCATTTGCAATGGGACTTTTTTTACAGTGTACTGGACACTGCCAGAGGTCTGTGGGTCATAAGACTTTGCTAAACACTCAGACAGTGGTGTGCTGAACTTTTGCATATGCTGCACTCTTAGATAGGAAATTAGGATATTCTATGCCCAGTTGTGTTGTTATAAAAAACATAAAATTAAAGTTATGAAGTGTGCATTTATGTTTAAGTCATATTAGATATTACAGTAGTCAGTGCATATGCAGCATATTTCTCTGTTTTCCCTCCACAGAATGCTCAGTCTAGAGGTTTCACATAGTTTTCCTTTGCTGAGGAAGAAGGCCACTTTGGATCAGGCCTTGTAAGTGTTCCTATGTGTCATACCTGGTATCTAATTGTCTATTGTTGCTATGTATACTGTCAGGGCTGTTACCAGTGCTTTGTGTGATTCTAGAGTTGACCCCAGTGTGAAAATCATGTCACATCTGTAGCAATGTTGTGAGGATCCCAGTGTGTGGTTGTCAGTACCCCTTAGCTACAGTGAGGGACACAGGTCAATAGCAATCAGTCGAAGGCTTCACTGCCTAGTGGCTAATATCAATGTCTACAACATTCTTTTGTGGTGATCTCCTGTAGTGTTCTAGTCTAACTTATCGGCTAGCCCAAAAGTAGCTGCACCTCCCTCTTGTTATTCTGATATGTACTGGTTGCAGGTGGTATGCACACTCCCTCAAAGGAATGTTGGGGAGTGTAAGTTTGTGTTGTCCAAAGTCTTTCTACAGACAGCAAGGTTTAAAGTAGGGGAGAGTCTAATCCATGTGGCCTATGGGTTCCAAAATATCTATGTGCAGCTTCAGTGCCTAAAGCATTAATCAGTGGGTTCCTTCTGAGTAGAGCTGGGGAGAATAAGAACATTCTGAATTTGCAGAATTATAACATAATTCTGTGAAATTCCATGCAAATCCATGGACTTCCATGGAATTTTTGTAATCATTTTATCTGGTCATAACTTAGCTGTCTATTATGCTAGAGACCTGTAATTTGGCATAATTACTTGTTGCTAGGTGCCCTAATGACATGCCAAATATTGTGACATTTAGATAGGTCTTTCCAAACACAGAAATATAGAAAACATCAGAAGAAAAAGACCAGTGGTCTATATAGTCTGCCCAGTTTTACCCTGTCCTACCCCAGAACCTAATGTCTAATCATAGGTATTACTCTCATCCCAACCCCCTGCTCTACTGCTTTGATCACGTGTAACTATTAAGCCCTTTACTTGGTGCCAGTTGTTTAGTTTGAAACCTTTACTGGTTCTTGCACCCACCACCACTCCTGGTAGGTTGTTCCATGGCCCAACCACTTTTTCTGTAAAATAAAACTTTATCATATCCCTCCTGAATTTCTCCACTGCCACCTTCCACTCATGACTTCGTGTTCTTGATTTGCCAGTTCTGCTGAATATTTCCTCATTATCTACTTTCTTTATTCCTTTCAGGAACTTGAAGGTCTCAATAATATCTCTCCTCTCCTTTCCTGTCCTCTCCTCTCCTCTCCTCTCCTCTTCTCTCCTCTCCTCTCCTCTCTCTTCTGGTCTTCAGAGAGTACATGTTAAAGGCCTTAGCTGATACTTGCAGGATCTGCCCTTCTGGCCCTGAATTATTTTGATTACCCTACACTGTACCATCTCTAGCCTTAGTTTGTCTTTTCCTAGGTGGGCGCTCCAGAACTAGGCCCAGTATTCCAGATGCAGCCTGACCAATGATCTATAAAGATGCAGTATTACCTTCCTCCTCTTGCTGTCAACCCACCTCCAAATACATCCCAACATCCTAATTGCCTTGCTGTAGGCCTTGTTACATTGGCTGGATTGTTTAAGGGAGTCATGTATGATGACTCCCAGGTCCCTTTCCTCACTGTTAGTGTCCAGCTTAACCCTTACCATCTAATACTCAGTTCTGTGGTTCTTATTCCCTATGTGCATCACCCTGAATGTTTTCACATTGAATTTCAACTTTCAAACTTTGGACCACCTCTCTAATCTTTGCAGGTCTGTCTGCAGCTCCCTACCCACTTTCCTTGCACTCTACCATGCCACAAAGCTTAGTGTCATCTGTGAAGAGACCAGTGGTACAAGTGATAGACAAGAAGTACAGGAACTCAGGCACTGGCAAATGCAGAATGAAAATCCTCAATCTGAAGGATAGCTGTGTCAAGATACGTCTATCTGTTTAGACACTAATAGATTCAGTTAGAGATATTGAAGTATTTCTAGCAAAATAGCAATGTTCTACAAGTCAAATGTTATGGAAACCCTGATTTCAGGTCACAGGGCCAGAAACTGTCATTATGTTTTTGGTTTAAGAATTTCAGTTCCAGTGTCAGTGGGAAGAAGTACAGGAACTCCGTTCCTGCTTCAAAAAAGGTACAGGAACTGAGTTCCTGTGTGTTCCTGTTCACTTTCATCACTGGAAGAGACACAACTTGCCTGTAGTTCTTCTCTTACTATATTGTACATCACTGATGAATATATTGACAAGAACCAGCCCCAGAACTAAGCCCTGTGGCATGTCACTTATGAATCCCTCTCCCCTGATTTAACCGTTTATCATCACGCTCTGGTTTCTCCCCAAGCCAGTTTCCCACTCATCTAACTAGATCCTTTGCTGTTCCCAGGTCCTCTAACTTCTTCAGCAACATTCTGTGTGGCACAAAGTCAAATAAATCAAATGCCTTGCTGATGTTAATGTAGAGCAAATCCATTGCTTGCCTCTTGTACACTGCCCCAATTACCCAGTCAAAGAACACTATCAGTTTGGTCTGACAAGACCTCTCTGCCTCGGACCTGTACTTCTTACTATCCTGGAGCCCAATTTCTCACCAGGAAGTCAACTAGGTCCTCTTTGACCAGTGTCACCATTAGTTTAACTGCTATGTAGGTAAGACTAATGGGTCTGTAGTTTCCCACTTGCTCTTTGTTTCCTCTCTTGTGGAATGGGGCTATGTCTGCTGTTCTACAATCTTTTGGAACCATCCCTAATTGTAGTGAGTTATTCAATTGCCCTGCAAGGAGTTCAGCCAGTTCAGATACCAGTTCCCTGAGCACCATCGGGTACATCCCATCTTGCCCTGAAGCCTTATCTATTTTCAGGACTACTAGCCATTTTCTGATCATTTCTCCCATAAACACCATCTGCCGCTTTTCTGGTATCCCTTTTACAGTAGCCTTAATGCCTCTTTCAGGCAAGGGACCACTATCTTCCAGTGGGGACACAGAGCAAATGTAGTCATTTGGAATGATTGCCTTTTGCTCACCCTCCTCTACTTTGCCCTCCTTTATAAGCCTAATAATTCCTCCTCTTGCCTTCCTTTTTCCGTAATGTATCTAAAGAACTGTCTCCCCCCCTTGTGTCCCTCTTCAGTACACTGTTCCATGTCAGCTTTTTGCATCCCCGATTGCTTTATTGGCCTCCCTCATCCTTAACTGGTGTTCACGCCATTCCTTGTCTCCCTGGTGCTCTTTGTATATAATGAAGGCCCTTTATTTTAACCATCACTGCCTCCCTGACGTTCTTCTAGAACCAGATTGGTCTCTTGAGCTTGTTGTATTGTTAGGCATGACTTAGTTGCCTCTAAAATAGTCCCTTTAATTGCTCCCCACATCTACTCCACCACCCTGATTTCATCTATTCGCCTCAGCTTACCCTTGACCAGTACCTTCATCTGGTGAATGTCTGCTCTTCTGAAATCCATAACCACAGCCTTTGATGAGGGTATTTTGATACCCAAGGCCAGTTTGAACCAGGTGGCGTTGTGGTCACTGGACCCCAGATGCTCTTTAATCTTCACCCCACCTACTATTTCTAAATTGGTTAGCACAATGTTGAGCATGGTAGTTTGCCTTATGGGATCACAGACCAGCTGCTCCAGAAGGCAGTCCTGCAATGTACCGGGGCCTGACTCCTGATGCTCCTAGCAGTTGGAATGTCCCAATCTACATTTGGTACATTGAGATCCCCACCACCACCACTACCTCCTCCTTTTCTGCCCTTTATGAATCTTTAGCCCTAGTTTTCTATCTCCTTCATCCCCCTATCCTGGCAGTCTGTAGAAAACCACCATGTGCAGCTTTATAGCTGATGTGCTCATGAGCTACACTGACAGTAATTCTGTTTCCCCATTCCCTGTCCTGATGGAACTCTCCTCCACCACCTCTGTATCTTCTGTGACATAAAGGGCTACTCCACCCCATTTTCCCATACCCCTATCTTTTCTGTACACGGGCTATCGTGGTATTGCTAAGTTACAGTCATTTTCCCTCGTGGCCCATGTTTCTGTAATGGCTATGAGGTCTTATCCTCATCTGCCACCATCGCCTGGAGCTCACTAATTTTTTCCCCTAGGCACCTGGCTTTTAGGCAGACTGCCTTTCAGTATATGCCTAAACCCCTTCCCTTCTTGTAAGCAGCTCTCCCATTGTCCTCCTCTTCCTTCCTTAATTTCCTGCCCCTTGCTTGTTCTGTATGCCCCTACCCTCTCACTCTTTTTCATATTTTATTATGCAACTCTGACCAGATGAGTACAGTGGTGCTGGCCAGGATGCAACTCAATGTTTTGAGTTACTGCATGACAAAAGGGATTAAGTGGCACTGAATTTTCTCTTGTTTACTGCAATAGCTCTACTGCAGTATGCTGCAGTATTATGTTGCATTCTGGCTGGTACTACTGCACATCCCCACTGTTTCTAGACCCCATTTCTGGGGGAGTCTTAGCTAGGTACCACTTTTGATCTCCCTCCTCTGTGGTTTTCACAGCCTCAGTTACCCCCACTTATTTTAAATGTCCAACAACACAGATACCAAACCTCTGCACCAATGCACTACCCCCCTCGCTTGTCATGTGAAGGCCATCAATCTTGAAGAGCCTCCTGTCCCAGAAGCCCCCACAGTCTCCAACAGAATGATACCTCTCCTCTGAACACCATCCCATCAGCAACCCATTATGTCTGGCATTTTTTTCTTTGGGGGAACATTTCAGGAAAATATTTATCTGCTTATAACTTGGCCTTTTTTGAAGGTAGATGTGTGAAAATAAGTCTGCTTAACCTTTTTGTAAGGATCATAGAACTGACTGAATATATAGCAGTATGATTTTGAAATTTGTAAGTTACAGAGGTTCAAAATTTCACTATATCACTATTTTTGAAACTTTGTGAAAACTTTCTAAAAAGATGGATGTTTGTAACAGTTCTGTACTTGCAGGTATGGACCTGTTATTTGCACAAAAAATGGTCTAGTAGTTTTAAATTTACAGTGGAAATATAAAAATATCTTACTGGCAATATATTCACAAATATTTACAGTCTGATAGCATAATAAGTAATACCTCCAGAATCCCGCTTGGATTCAAACAGCATACTGTACTGTATATCACCACTTCAGCTGATAAGGTGAGTTAAGCTGTTTGCAGTCCTGTAGTTCCTTCCCGGGTGGCTATTTTATTCCATGCTGTTTTTCTCTCTTTACTAAACCATTCACAAACATTCACAAAGCATATATCACTACTTCATCTGATAAGCTGAGATGAGCTGTTTGCAGTTCTGCAGTTCCTTCCTGGGTGACTATTTTGTCCCCTTGCTTTTCCTTCTCTTAGCTAAACTAAATGGATTAAGTGGAACTGCTGGCTCCCTTGATATCCTTGTTATTCATAGTGACACACTCTCTTGAAAGAGAGAGACTTGCCCCTTTTCATTTCAAACATATCACATTGGAATAGCCAGAATTCCTCCTTCTTGGTATCCAAGACATTTTCTTCAACTACTACATCTTTCTGAGTACCTCTGAATCACACACTTCAAGTATATTGGGCTTTCAGGATAGTCACTTTACTAGGTGTGATTCTTATATAGCCTGCATTCAACTTAGAACTGTTGTCCCTCTTTGCTTCTATGCTACAACTGGGGTCTAATATTTTTGTGCTACCCAGCCCTGCTCTCTGTTTCTTGGTGAACCCATGCATCTAACTCCTGCAAATGGTGGTCTCCTGCACTATCTTCCTCCTTAACCCTTATGCTTTAATTTAAATCCCACAGAATTCATGCCCCTTGACAAAACCAGTACATTCTCCATTTTGGCACAACTGCAGCACATCGTGAGCAGGCAGGTGTTCCTTGCCCCAGAATGCCCTCTAACATACCAAACAAGCATTTGTCAATGCCGAATGTTGTCTTGCTGCCATTGGCAGTGCAGGAGTTAGAGAGATGCAGCATAGGAGTGGCAGTCAAGTATTGAACTGATGCCAACCAACCCCCACCCTGCAGAGAGTGAGAGGCATTAGGGTGTCCCTGTGGGTGTTTGTTAGTGCAGTGTGGGAAAACATGCTGGGCAGGATGTGAAAAATGACAGCTGCACAGTTCATAAGGAGGTGTAATTAAATGCCAGTGCTGAAAATGTGGCATACAAATATACAGAATTTGTGGAGTTGCAAGGGTGCAGGGGAAATATGCAAGGCACACTTGCAGCACTGCCAGTTTGTGGACGTTAGGCACCAAATTTTCAACACAGGCATTTTAGCACCTCTGCTCATGTACAGTGTCACTGTCATTTCCTGAAAGTGTCCCAAGAAGTGATTTCACACAGCTACTCACGCTTATTCTGCACCGAAGTGCGAAACACATTTGGGCAGGATATGTGAAGTGACAGCTGTACTGTTCATCAAGAGGTGTGTAAAAATGGCAATGGTGAAAATCCAGAGTGAAAATATCAGAAATGCACGACGATACGAGCATGCGTGCAATCTGCCAACTCACGCTCGTAACACAGTCATTTAATGGAGTATCACCTCCAAATTTTCAACATAGGCATTCTAGGAGCTCTGCTCATGAACTGTGTCACTGTCATTTTCATAATCTGGCCCAAACACTGATTTCCCACAGCGACTGTGCAGTTGTGCGCCGGAAGTGTGGAAACACATTTCGGGCAGGATGTGGAAAATGACAGCTGTACTGTTCACAAGAAGGTGCACAAAAATGCCAATGCTGAAAATACGGCGTTAAAATATTGCTAATGCGTTGGTTACGGTGCCTGCGTAGCAACCGCGCAACGTGACGCCAGTAAAACAGGCATTTGTTGATTTTTCACCAATTTGGAACATAGGCTTTTTGAGAGGCCACCATGACATTGGCACTGTCATTTCGTTATCGGTCCCGAAGGTGATTTTACCGAGTGACTGCGAAATCACCTTCGAGGCTGATTAACGCCATGACAGTGACAGAATTCATGAGGAGGGGCCCCAAAAACCCCATGTTGAAAATTTGGTGCCAAAATTCCAAGAAATGCCTGAGATATGCAGCAAAGTTGAAAAAACCCTATTCATTGCATTATACAGCTTACCAGCATTTCCTCAGTTTGCGGGTCGGCTTTGAAGAGTGCAGACTGTTCCCGGTCCACTGAAGATCACTCGCCGGAGTCCGAGAGATAAGTATGGGGTGAGGGGGGGTGAGGGAGGCAGGGTGCAGGTAGGTGCGGTAGGGGAGGGGGATCTAGACTGAGGGACGGTTTGCTTTTAGGTAAAAAAAAGAAACGCCACGGACAGTTTTCCCATTGTAGACATTTGGCACGCTGGGGTGGCCCAGCATGCCACCTAAGTGGGTTTTGGGGGGTGCTGTAGCCAATGGGGATTGGGCACCCTCGTTGGCACACAACAGGGGTAATGTCGCTGGGATTGGGCACCCGCTAGCAAACAAAGTAAGGGGGAGCCCGAGCTATAGATTGGGCACCCCTCGGCATTCAACAGTTGGGGTGATGCCGACAGGAGTGGGCTTCTGGCGGTGCAAAGAAAGGGGGTGTGAGCCGAGGATTGGGCACCCCCGGCATTCCACATTTGCAGGGGAGGGATGCTGATGGGAGGGCCTCTCACGCACACAAACATCGGGGGGCTGCCGACAGGGTATTGGGCACCCACAATGTCGACTAAAGGGAGGCGCCGGTCACGACCATGGCTATACGGGCGGCGAAGCACGCCAAGCAAAGGACCACCGTGTGGATGATTGCAGCTGACCTTTGCTTTGATGTGCTCGCCCCATTATGTATGCATGGTATGGTGGTGGCATGCAGGCTGATTGGGGAATGAGGGACGCACCTACTGATGTGTGCCCTGCATTCGCCCAACAGCAGCCACGCCCCCAAGACCCGCACTGTCGCAAGATGTTGCTTGCTCATGCGCGCAAGCCAACATAAAAAGGAAGACAGTCCCTTTCTCAACAGAATATTAGCAACAGTTTGCTTGTCTAATTGAAGCCACTGCCATTCTTCACTGGCCCTAGTACCATGAGGACCTGAGAGAACATCCATAGAAACATAGACTTTGTTGACAGAAAGGGACCAGTAGGTCCATTTAGTATGCCCTATTTTTCCCTGCTTATTTAGACACTCTGTACCATATTTATTTGCTAATGTTCCTCCTGCTTCCCTTTCCTCTACTTACTGTTCCAGTTTGCTAACCCCATACAGTGCTTGAAGCTCCCCACTGTCTGCACCTCCACCACCTCTTCTTGCTGGCTGTTTCAGGTGTCCACCACCCTTTCTGTGAAGAAGTATTTCCTCACATCCCTCTTAAACTGCCCTCCCTCTAGCTTCATTGTATGCCCCCATATTCTGGTGCTATTCTTACTCTGAAAGAGACTTCTCTCCTTCACCTTCTTCACCATCATGAGGTATTTATAAGTCTCAGTCATGTCACTTCTCACAATCCTCTCCTTCAGGGAGTACATGTTGAAATTTTACAGTCTCTTTTCATATAGTTTCTCATGCAACTTCCATACTATTTTGGTAGCCCTCCTCTGTACTGCTTCCACTCTGTCAATGTCCTTGTGGAGGTGGAGCCTCCAGAACAAAACACAGTACTGTAGGTGGGGTCTACGCAGTGGCAACACCACTTCCCTTCTCATACTAGAAATTTCATCCCTATGCACCCCAGCATCCCAATAGCCTTGCCTACTACCTTGTCACACTGCCCTGCCATATTAAGATCATCAGATATGATTACCCCAGGGTCCCTTTCTTGCTTGGTGACCCTAAGCACATCCCCCCATCCTATAATTAGCTCCTGGATTTTCCCACCCCAGGTCCATTGTGGTGATTTTGCCACTTCAGTTATTCTGCTGTCATACTGCTGTTATATTTCACTATAATTTCTTTCTGTTTAATTTCCCAAAAGGCTAGGACATAAAGTTCAGAAAAGATGCCACTTTTCTGAAAAGGTACATGAGACAAGCTGAAGAGTAATCCAATGTCTGACATGCCCCTTTGCCGGGGACAAATCTTGTTTAGAGGTACACAGGAGATGAAATGTAAATAGGGGATTGGAATTTCCTGCTAACTAATCAAAGGAAAAGATTCCATAAAATGACAGGATATGGGAGAGCTAGCTCCTCTGTCATAACACCTTACATTTCAAAGAGAAATACTTTGAGAACATGGCACTGGAGATATCCAGTCTAGGGAAGCTATTGTAAAAACCTCTTCAAATTGCCACAATCTATTTCCATTATAATAGGTCATGAAGGCAATGTTGATCAAAGCCAGCCAGGAAATTGGGGATGTGGAAAAAAAAAATATTGTTTTATTTGTGAAAGTATCACTGGCCAGCAGTTCAGCGGCCTGTGGCACCAATATCCCAGGTTCGGAGACGGACTTGGGAGTCAGAGGGTTGGCTGGGGGTAGACGAACTGAGCATCCCAGGGACTGCTCTCCTTCTTTGGAGTGAGGGTGGAAGAGTGTCCGGTGCATTGCGACCTCAGGTGGAGGCTAGGGGTACCGCCACTGCCAGCACCATAACACAAGGGGGGCATAGTGGATGCTGGCTTTCATTGCATGACCCCACCCCCAGGAAGCATACTGCTAAAATAAATGCCATCACCTTGCCCAAGATTCCCACCTCCTGTGCCACCGACCCCAAACCGCCCGATCCCAATGGAAAGTGTTCGGCAGAGCGACCACCCCCGCAGCCCCACCAAGGGGGGCAGGCCCAGGGAGCCCTGCTGGATGAGCAGTACTCAGGAAGTGTTCCTGGCCAGGGGAGGTCATATCTGTGGTCCCACCTTGGGGGGAAAGCCAGGGGGATTGGGGGTTGGGCACAGAAAAGGATGGTGTCAGGAGTGCAGTGAGGAGAACATGGAAGCAGCAACCCCCCAAAAAAAATTGTGAAGGAGCAGGGGAGAGACCCCTGCTGGCCTAGAGGTGAACAGGTGGACCTGGGGATATTAAGGCCAAAAGACAATCAGAGGCCAGTTTACAGATTTCAAAACTGGGCTATTTAAGCTCACTTCAACAGAGTTTCTGGGCACAAGTAAAATTTCCTGCCCCAGAGAAGACTGCCAGATACAACTGTAGAACCACTGCAAGAAAACTGGGACTCTGAGACTCAGCAGAGTGAAAGAGGGACTTTACAAAACTCATTTATTTTCTAGACTCTGATTCTCTACAGAAAAGGTAAAAATTATCCAGTTAATTCACCAGTGCATTTTGTATGTATTTTTCCAACTTTTTTTGTATTTATCCTGTAACCAAATATTTAAATATTTTGTCTGTATGTTTTGTATGGTAATTATTTAAGTAATTAGTAAAAGCTTTTGCTTTTATTTTTAAAGTATTTCTGCCTGGGAGTGTTTAGTTGTGTGTGGGAAGGTTTTGGGAAGTTGCATTCAATCTGTAACGTGCCTGTTTAGTGCTAAGATGCCATAGCTAGTGAAACTAGAATCCTGGAAGGGAATCTGTTGGCCTAAAGTAGGGAAATTATGCATGGTCTCACAGAGGGGTCTTTGGGGTTTGGATCAGGTTCCTGCACCCTGTGGGAGAAGACACAATCAGGGTTACGAGAGCAGCTGAAGAGCTCGTAATGCCTGGGCAGCAACCAAAGAGGGTTCTCACCTGGTTACAGACTCATGACTGTATTTTACCCTTACCCAGCTAAAGAGGAAGCCCTGGGCACTCATGGCAAGTGTTCAGTTGTGAAATCAGTGAGCACTCTAAAAGGACATGAGGAGAGTATTTTCTGACTCCCCCTGTCACAGTTTCCTAGCCCAGGTGCATGACTTTGCACCTTTTGGCACTGACACCCAGTTGCCACATCATAAACCACTTTCCTAGTTTCACTAGATACTGTTGCATTCTCTCCATCCCTTCCTGAATGTCCACCCTGTTGCAGATTTTTGTGTACTCCACAAAGAGACACACCTTTCCCCACACCAGTTTCTCAGCAATGTCAGTTATTAAGACAATGAAGAAGACCAGTGCCAGTACTGATGCCTGTGGCACCTGCTGGTCACTCTCTTTCCCATTGGTGTCTGCCATTAACAACCACCCTCTGCAGCCTATCCTTCAAGCAGTTTGATACCCAGCTTATAACCTTCTCTCCAACCCCAGGCTGCTTAGTTGCTTTA
The DNA here is from genome assembly GCA_016271365.2 of Neoceratodus forsteri. Lineage (NCBI taxonomy): Eukaryota > Metazoa > Chordata > Ceratodontiformes > Ceratodontidae > Neoceratodus > Neoceratodus forsteri. Next base: position 2,500,892 of record CM057456.1, on the reverse strand, counting down.
TTATCCTCCTGTGTGTCACAGCATCAGAAACCTTACTGAAGTCCAGATAGGTCTCATCCACTGCCCTCCCCTAAGTCATCTCCCTAGTCATGAAAAGAAATCTATGAGATTTGCTTGACATGACCTGCATCCTGTGAAACCGTGCTGCCAGTAGTTGTGAAGCACATTTGCAGCCAGGTACTTCATCAGCCTCTCCTTCAGCAGAGTCTCCATTTTTCCCCACCATTGATGTAAGACTGAATGGCCTGTAATTGTTAGCCTCAACCCTGCTGCTGGTCTTCTGCAGAGGCACCACATCAGCCTTCCTCCAATCCTCTGGAACTACCCTCTCTCAAATGAAGTGCTCTATAGTGTTGCCAGTGGGGTGGCTAGCACTATGCTCAGTTATTTTGGAACCCTTGGTTGAATCTTGTCTAGTCCCATTCACTTGTTTTCCTTGGATCCATGACACAGCATTGACAACTTTGTATCAACATGACACTACAGTGATGGATTTATGTCAACCACAAGTCGCGGTTGGCATAAATCAATTCGGAAACTGTCTGTTTTCTTCTGGGGGCTTTGCCCTGGAACCCCCCCATGAGGGGGACATTTCCCCCCACACCCCCATAACTAAAGATTATCAACTCCAGGTTGGAGTTGATTTGGGGTGGAGGGCAAGCCCTGGAGAAAGCTGTGCCATGGTCCCACGGGTGCATTACAGCGGCAACAGCGCCTTGCCACTGTAATGTACTTCACTATAGAAATGTCACTGCGGCATCGGCATATGATTTTCCTTTAGGGCTTTCAATCCCCTTTGGTTTCTGTCCTCTGACAATGGATGTGTGTCTACTCCCACCTCCCCCTGTTGCCTCCTGATATGTGTTGGTCCATCCCCCCCTCTGCTGTGAAGACTGAGGAGAAGTACTCATTTAAAATGCCATCTTTTCTTGATCCTCTTCTGCACAGTCCCTGCCACCCTCCTGATTCTCACTATACCATCCCTCACGTTCCTCTTCTCACTCACATACCTACATTCTTATCCCTTTTTTGAAACCCTTGGTGATCCTCTCCTCTGGTTGTGCCTTAGCTGCCCTCACCTTCCTTCCTTCCTGCCTCCCTTAGTTTATCCAGATATACCTCCCTGTTCACCTCTGTCTGGGTCCCTTTTTACTTCTAAAAGCTGTTTTTGTCTCCCTAGCTACATTAGCCAACTCCTTTGAGAACCATAGTGGCCTTTTCCTTCTCCTAACTTTGCTTACTTTCTTCAAACATCATGCTGTTGTCTTATGTATTTCCTCCTTGATCTTTCACAATTGGGTCTCCATCTGCCCCTTCGATACTTACTGAGGCAGTCCCCCATGTCTTTAAATCTTTCCCGCTGATGTCCAGGACCTTGTCTTAGTGTGGTTTTCCTAATGCCCAATTTGTACACCAAACGACACAGTATGGTGATCGTTTGTACCCAGGGGACTAACCACTGTGATGTCTTCAATACTGTCCCTGCTCGTTAATGCAAGGTCCAGTACTGCCCCATATCTAGTAGGTTCCATAACCAGCTGCCTGAGAAATTCCACCTGTAGGGAGTTGAGGATGGGCCTGCTTCTTGTTGTAGCTGCTGCCAGAGTGCTCCAGCCTACATCCGGCAGATTAAAGTCCCCATAATCAATATATCCTGTTTGTTTGCCATTCTACCAATGGCCTCCACCAAAATCTTGTCTAGCTCCTCCCCTTGTGTTGGTGGTCTACACATCACCCCATGGGGATAAAGGCCCCAGTCCTTAGCTCTAAGCCAACCTAAATAACCTCCAGCTGTTCCTTATCCCCCTGGTGTCACTCTGTCTCCATGGTGTTTATACCTTCCCTCACATATGAAAGAACACTCCTTACCTTTCCTTCCTAACATGTGCTTCTGGAACTTGTTGTAGCCTGGTATGGCCACTTCCCAGCTGTTTCTGTTGGTGCACCATGACTCTGTTATGGCCACCTGATCCAGGTCTGCCTCCACAATGATTTCCTCAAGGACAGAAATTTTATTTCCTAGGCTCCTTGTATTGGCACACATACAGTAGCTCTCCACTCCTTTGTCCCTCACTCCCCAGCTCTGTCCTCCCTTCTTGTTTCTATACTTTGCCTTTTCTTTGCCCCAGTACTGTCCTCTCCTGTTTCATATCACTCTGCCTACACTCCTTAACTCTTCTTTCTGCTTTAAAATCACCTCCCAACCCACCCACCATGCCCTTCCACTTCTCCCTTCACCCCCTCTACCCCTAGGGAATTAATTTCCCCAGGGCTTCTCCTCTCTGCTACTCCATTCTCTGGGGGGAGGGTCTTCTGTCTGCTGCTAAATTTTCTAGGGGGCAAGCTCTTCCTCCCTTGTTTTTTCTACCACCCCTTGTCTAATTTAAATACCCATCAAAGTAGCATCTAAATCTTCCACCCAGGGTTTTCTTACCCCACCCAGATGGATGGAGTCCATCTCCTTTGTAAAGGCCTCTTTCCTCTCAGGTAGGACCCCAGTCCCTAATGTAGTCAAAACCTCCTCCCTGCACCATGCCTTCCTCCCACCTTAGGGCCTCCCACGTGGAAGATCGTCATGCCCTCCCTGACCCCTACCTTAGGTGCCTCCTCCTGGCAGTTCTGTGTCACCAGAGTGATGAATGAATTCTGTAGTGGCACAGGCTGAGGGATGTGCTCCCAATCCACCACCCCACCCTCCCAGAGCCCACCTCAGTTGAGCTGGACCTCCTTCTTGGCACCTTCTGAGGCAGTGGTGGAAGGTTTTGGTGGCCCCTGGGTGGGGGAAGAGGTCTCCTGAATCCTAGCCAACCTGGCCCACAGTCTAGTGACCTTTTTCCTCAGCCCAAAGAAATGCACACAGAAGGGGCAGCATCTCAGTCTCCAAAAGGCCTCCCTGAAGACTGCTGCTGTACAGCCACTGCACTGCACCACTCCCATCATTCTTGTTTCTACACTCTCTATGATCCTGGAAATGAACTTTGTACCCTTACCCCAGCTAGAGTGTTCCTAAATTCCCCCCTTTTTTTAATTTATTGTTTCACATCCTGGCATTGCTTTATCCCCCTCCCCCAGCTCACTACATATGGTAACATTTGGAATATTGCTGTTAAAATGAGAACAAAATAACTGAAATTTAAATTTTGGTATATTTTCACAGAATTTTCATGTCTGCAAAATGTCATTGAATCAGAATAGTAATTTCACATTAATTACAATTTTTATATTCCATAATGTTCTACTTCAGGGCATGCTGTTCTTAAATATGAGCATCTGTGTCAGGATGTGGAGCCAGACTGGCTATCTTTGTGTTTAGTGTGGGTTATGCATTCCATTGGTTGATTGAGTTAGTCTGAATCAGTCATGAGAGTTCTCTGAGTAGTGACCATCAAGAATTTGATTTCTCCCTTAACAGGTACCTAACTCTGCCCAGATAATGAGGTGATGCCCAGCTATTCAAAAGCTCACCCTCAACAGAAGTTACAGGTTGCAATGTGGCCCTAAGGTTCTGATGTGGACTCTAAAATCAAGGTATAGCAAGAAATTGCATGATGTTGGCCTACACTACTTGTACAGGTGATTGTTGGTGTGAATCAGTTGGGCTATAATTTGGTCTAGATCCCAGTGTTAGTTGTTAGTTGCAGTAAAAATGAAGACAATAAAAATGGGTAGACTGGGTGGGCCCAGAGGCCCTCATCTGTCATCAGTTTCTATGTTTGAAGAAATACAAGAAATCCTGCACTCACCACAATGAAATCACTGCTGCTCACAAAGAGTCATAGGCATGCAAATACTTTTATTGAGGTGCTAATACATCCATATGACTTGATACATTTCAGAAATTTAATCCCTTTATCAAAAGACGTGTTACATACAAATCCACTTCCTTAAATACCCAAAAGTGACATCGTCACAAATTGTCATCTGTACAAGGTGACTCCATACAGTGCTAGTGAAAACAAGTTAATGTACAAAAATTAAAAAGTTAAACATATTGTCACAGGCAAGTCCCACTCTACTTTAATTCTTATTTTAAGTTATCTAATTAAAAGATGACCAGAAGGAGTCATTATACACATAAAAAAAAAATATTGTAATAGTCAAAATCTGAGAGTCCAGGTACTGCATACAATGTGTCCTGTTTATGCTGGTTCCCTTAAAGATTATTGAATACAAAGATATATCCCCTGAAAACATAAAAGGACAAGTGTTAAAAAACAGCCATATCAAGAAGGTGCATATGAAAAACTGATATAAATGTTATCCAATATCTGATAAATATATTATATCGTTATTAAAGGAACTTCATATCCATAAATTCATAAATTCAATATCTGTTGTAAAAGCATATTCATTTCTTAAGATATTGAGAAAGATCAAAATGGTCATTCAGGCCAAGGTATTTGCAAGCTTGGAGAGTATAAATCCCAAAGCCTTCTCTCTGAAGGATGAGATTATCAAAGTTACCACCTATGGGTTTAGGACAAACTCTCTCAATAGCTTTAAAAGAAAAAATGTGTTCATGTGGGTTAGTAGTCTGCATGACATGTAGTGCAGTAGCATAAGTAGCATCCTTATTCCTTATAGCTCTGCAGTGTTCTCCCACCCTGTTTTTAAATTGCCTTTTAGTTTTTCCATAGTAAAAAAAACTCCATAGGCACATTGTGCCATATAAATGATACCAGTGGTGTCACACGTGATGAGCTGTCAGATCTGAAATATTTTCTCCACGTGTGGACTAGAAAAATCTTTACCTGTCGCTACTATGTCACAATAGGTACATTTATGGCAGTTGGAATATCCTACATATTTGCGTGTTAACCATGTCTGTGATGTCTCTCTAACCTGCCTGCTGTGTACTAATTGGTGCCTTAAAGTGACAGCCCTTTTGAAGACATCCTGGGGGTACTGTTGTGGTATTCCCTCAGGCCTGTCACCTCTCAAAATGTTCCAATTACTATTGATAATCTGTGCAACTTTATTTGCATGCACTGAATATGTGGTGAGAAAATGTAGCCTTTCGGAATCCTGTTCCCTCTGATGTCTGCTATTAAAAGTATGGTCTCTATCCATATTTCTGACTTCTTTACAGTTTTTATACAAAAGATCTGTAGCATACCCTCTTTTCATAAATCTATCTACCAAATCCAATACTGTTTTATCAAAGTCTGCTAACAAGCCACACTTTCTGCATAGCCTTAGGAACTGACCTTTTGGGATGTTCTATACCACGTGATATGGATGACAACTGGAGGACATCAGCAGTGTATTTCTTTTACATTGTTTTCTGAAGATATCTGTCTGAATGTTACCTGTTGTGTCCTGAATGCAAAGGTCCCGAAAGTTTATCTCATTCTTGATAGTAGTGTATGTAAAGTGCAGATTAGGGTTTGCGTCATGAAGGTATTGAATACAATCGTTAAATTTATCAAGATCACCTGTCCAGATGATCAAAATATTATCAGTAAAATGAGGATATACATGTAGGTCAATGTACTGGAAAAAGGGGTTAGTGTCAGGCTCTGTAATTACTTCATTCTCCCATTTTCCCACATACAGGTTAGCTAGGCTCGAGGCAAAAGTTGCCCCCATGGCCGTCCCTTTCTTTTGCAGGAAAAAGTCTCCCAGGAATATAAAAGCATTACATTTTAACACAAACTCTGAAAGTTTAATAAGAAATTCTGTGAGAGGTTCAAACTGTTCCCCACATGAGTTCAGGAAGAAAGCCAGACTGTCAAGTGCTTCCTCCTGAGGTATGTTGGTTCAAAGGGACTCCACATCCATGGTAATCAGGTAGGAGTCCCTCTGCACCTTAACATTGTTCAGTATCTGTAAAATGTCCCCTGTATCTTTAATATGTGAACCACATTTTTCCACAAATGGTCTCAAATGGAAATCAACATATTGGGACAATGGTTCTGTCAGTGATCCCATTCCACTGACTGTGGGTTTACCAGGAAAGGGGGGGGGTGAAAATGATATGTACTTTGGGGAGAGTGTACATAGTGGCTCTTATAGGATGTTCCACTGTCAGAAAGTTTTTAGCATCAGAATTTATCCAGTCTTTCTGAAATGCTTCTGAAATGTACTCATCAATATGAAATTTCAAAAGAGCTGTTGGATCCTGATCTAACTTCTTATAGAAAATAAGTTTCCCAAGTTGTCTTTTAACTTCCTTGACATAGTCAGTGGTATTTTGTATAACCACTGCTCCCCCCTTATCAGTGGGTATAATCACAATTTTATTGTCATTACTAAGACTACCTAGTGCTTTTTTTCCTCATTAGTAATGTTACTATATTGAATCTTAGGTAAATTGTCAAACAGTTGTTCTAACTCCCTCTCACACACCTCTTGGAAAGTTAATATTACTGCTGTGGGAGCAGGATAAAAAGTAGATTTCCCCTAAAGCGGGAATACAAACAATTATTATTATCAGTTTCATTCATAACAGGGCTGTTACTCGCCATGGGATCAATAGCCATATCATTGCAATGCTGCATATTTTTCCATTCAAAAAAAGGACTTCAGACTCAGGCTCTGACAAAACTTCCATAGGTCAATAAAAGTCTACTAGTAGGAGCAAAGAACAGCCCCTTATTCAATAACATAATTTCAGCAGTTGTAAGGGGTCTGTCTGATAGATTAATTACCTTGGTTAATATATCTGGCATTGTCAGGAGGGTAGAGCTGCTCCTGTTGCTGCTGGAACTGGTGTTGCAGGTATTGATGCTGATGTTGTTGTGGTTGATGGGGGAGCACATACTGCTGTTGTTCCTGTCCAATTGGCTGTTATTGCCACTCTGCCCCTCTTCCCCTTCCCCTTCCCCCTCCATGTCTTCCTCTTCCTCCTCTTCCTCTGCCCCTGTTCCTTCCTTTCTGATTGGTGACTTGGAAGCTTTGGTACATATTGATTTGTTCATTTCTCCTCAGCATGGGCATCTCTGGTGAAGACTGCATTGGTTCCAAAAAACGTCTCCAGATCTACCAGAATCGGAAACACTGCACTCAAATTGAAAGAGATTCTTCTTTCATTCCTAAGAATGCCCCTCGGTTTGTTGTTTTTCTTCCACTTATATGTCCATCCCAACTGATAGTTGTCTAAGTCTCTTTTGAATTTAGTGACCTTTTTTGTTTTAAGTTCACAGTCTAACTTTTCTATTGTATCTTTCAGTCGATTGTTTCAGACATTAACATTAGCATTATCGTTGAACTTTAAAACTATTGTTTCTTCTCTTTAATTTCTTTCTTTAGGGTTTCACTCACCTCCTTGCCATAGTCAATTATCAGTTTGATTAGTTTATTAGATGCCTCATTGAGGATTTCTCTCCATTTGTTCATAAAAGGCTCCACGAATTCCAAAGGAGGGGTTCTTAAGTATTCTTAGTCTCCTCGGAATACTATTAACCTGCAAATATGCATCCAAACTGGAGATGTTCCAGTGTATTTTACTTGCCTTGGCCACTGTTTTTTTCCAATGTTTTAAATGCCTCAAACAAGGAACTGACATGTCTGTTGTCACGGTCCATAGTAGTAGTAGTAGATTCTGCCAGGAAGGGATTAGCTCAGATAGCCTCAGTAAGCAAGCCATTAACATATTGAAAGGGATCAGTACCTGCAGAATCTGAAAATACTGGTGCCGGCATTCTCTCCAGCAACATTTTCATGAGTCACGGCTTATTGGGCCCAAGTCTGTAGTCTGTCATGCTGAAAAGCTACCTCGTGATGAATGCAATCACTGTGGAAATGCTAAGCAAGCAAAGTGGTTTTACATGGCAACTGTCCAAAGCCATAACACATGCAACAGGCTCAAAGGAATCCAACAAAATTCCAGGTAGAGAGTGCACTGGGTTGATGGTGCTGGGATAAACATACAGTCAGAAGAAATATAAGAAATCCCACACTCACCACCATGAAATCACTGCTGCTCACAAAAAGTCATAGGCGTGCAAATACTTATTTTGTGAGCGGCAGTGATTTTGTGGTGGTGAGTGTGGCATTTCTTGTATTTCTTCTGATTGTATATTTATCCTGGCACCACCAACCCAGTGCACTCTCTACCTAGAATTTTGCTAGTTTCTATGTTTCTAAGTTGTACCAATCTTACTAGCTAGTGATGTGGGTGTGCCCAATGATCTACTGTATTTAAATGCTTTCCTTGATGTTTTTTTGAGGGAAATGTGCCCTGCTTTGGTGGTATTGCCTGTTTAGTATCATGTGTTTACCATCAACTGTACTGCAATATTACTTATAGAGACCAGTGACTGCTACTCAGCAAAAATTAGTATCTCTCAAAAGCTTAAACTTCTTATATTCACTATTCCTTTTCATTTAGACTAATGATTCAGGGGCTAGAGCTACAGTGGTCATCCTGGAGACAGGCTCTGGGAACACTGTCTATATTGGGGTAGTGTACAGACCCCCAGCACAGGGGGAGGAGATGGACAAGGTACTAGGGGAGGCCATCATCAGGATGGAGAGTAAGGGGGAGGTGCTGCTAGCTGGGGATTTCAGTCTGCCAAATGTGGAGAGGAACCTTCCAGCTGCAACCTTGACAAAAAGCAAGACTATTCTTGCCTCCCTAAAAGGGGCCTTTTTCATGCAACTAGTTAATGAACCTACTAGAGATGGAGCCCCGTTGGTCCTGGTGCTTACAGAGAGGGACAACATTGTAGATGTCATAGTGGGCACTACCTTGGTGCCAGTAATCACCATACAGTGTGGTTCAACATAAGAAAAGAAGCAGAAGTGAGCCACATGAGGACAAGAGTTTTGAACCTCAGGAGGGTGAGTTTTAAAGAAATGGGAGACTGCCTCAGAAAATGCTTTGAAGGGGGGATAGCCAGGGAGAAGGAGTAGAGGCACAATGGGGAAGAATAAAGAGGGTATAATTATTGCAACACACCTCTGCATGAAAGAAGTGAACAAAAGCAGAAGGAAAAGGAGAATGTTATATTGCTCCAAAGAACTGGCAAGGGTGGCGAAAGAAAAAAGAGTGGTATTCAATAGGTGCCAGGAACACAGAGGGAGGAGGACTGGATGGTATACCTAGCAAGGCAGAAGAAAGCAGGTAAGGCAGTTAGGTAAGCAAGGGCACAGACAGAAGAAAGGATAGCTGGGGTGGCTATAAGAGATAAGACCTTCTTCAGATATGTAAGCAAGAAGAGAAAAGCAAGGGGAGGGATACTGAGTATTAAATGGGAGAAAGTGGGAGACTGTGCAGAAAGGGACCAAGAAAAAGCAGACCTTCTAAACAAGTACATCTGCTCAGTCTTCATAGTAGAGGGAGGAGGGGAGGGACCACCAGGGGAAAGAAAAATTAGGCGAGACAAATACAAGTCTAATTTTCAGAGGAAAGAGTCCAGAACAGAGTCATAACCCTGAAGGTAAATAAAGTTATGGAACTGGATGGGACACACCCCAGGGTACTAAAAGAACTCAGGGAACTGCTAATCGCCCCATTGAAAAATGTTTTCAGCAGCTCACTGGAAATGAGTGTGATTCTAGAGGAGTGGAAAATGGCTGTCATGGTCCCTCTACATAAGAGCAGCAACAGCAAGGAGGCTAGTAATTCTAGGCCGGTCAGCCTAACTTCTGCAGTGCTGAAACTAATGGAAACCCTACTGAAAGAAAGGTTGGTCAAGCTTCTAGAATCCAAATGGCTACAGGACCACAGGCATGGATTCCCAGGGGACAGGTCATGCCAAATAAATCTGATAGAGTTCTTTGACTGGGTGACCAGGGAAATAGATCAGGGGAGGGCTATGGACATAGCCCATCTAGCCTTCAGCAAGGCCTTGACAAGGTGCCACTCAGGAGACTGATTAGGATGTTTACCAGCTTAGGAGTAGGTTCCAAATTGGTAAATTGGGTTCAAACCTGTTTAATGGATAGAAGACTGAGGGTTTTGGTTAATGGCTGTCACTCTAAGGAATGGAGCATGACCAGCAGCATACAACAGGGTTCAGTACTGGGACTATTCCTTTCAATGTCTTCACAGAAGACATTGCAAAAGAATTGAAGGGAAGGTATGCCGTTCTGCAGTTGACATAAAAACCAGCAATAGGTTGGACATTCAGGAAGGGATGGAGAGACTGTGCAGGGATCTAGGAAAACTTGAGGAGTGGTCAAGGACATGACACTTTGGGTTTAACGTCAAAAAGTGCAAAGTCATGCACCTAGGGCATAGGATCCCAGTTTCTGAGTGTAGAATGGGAGGGGAGGTATTGACAGTCACCAGCCAGGAAAGAGACCTTGGGGTTATTATATCAGAAGACCCCAAGGTGGCAGTGCAGTGTGGCAAGGCCATGGGGAGGGCTTGTGGGATGCTGGGGTACATAGAGAGGGGAATTCCAGGAGGAAGGGGGAGGTGGTGGTGCCACTGTATTGCTCCCTGGTATGCTCCCACCTGAAGTATGGTGCCCAGTTTTGGAGACCACACCTCAAAAAGGGCATAGATAAGGTGGAGGTGGCCTAGAGAAGGACAACTAAAATGGTGCAGGGTTTGAAGGGAGCCTTAAGAGGAGAAACTCTGGGATACCAACATGTACACCCTGGTGGATTTGATTACTTATCCTTTATGGTTGATGTGGAAGGGATAAATTGAGACAGACTTGGGATCATCCCATCTGCTGATATTCACTGGGGTTGGGGACAGGGACCACAATTGGACAACAGAAGCATTGGGGGGGGGGAGGGAGGTTAACGTCAGACCATTTACAGAAGAGAAAGTCTTGGTGGAACTCACAAAACTAAAGGTGGACAAAGCAATGGGACCAGATGGTATACACCCCAGGATACTGAAGGAATTTTGGAAGGAGCTAGCAGCACCACTGGCAGCCCTGTTTAGTGAGTCACTCAATACAGGAGAGGTTCCTGAAGACTGGAGGCAGGCACGTGTAGTCCCTATTTACAAGAGTGGAAGCAGGGAGGAAGCAGGTAATTATAGGCCGGTCAGCCTCACCTCAGTGGTGGGAAAATTCATGGAAGTGATGCTTAAGGAAAGTATTGTGGAACACTTGGAATCCAGTGGAGCACAGGATCTGAGGCAGCATGGATTCACAGCAGGAAGGACATGTCAAACAAACATGACAGACTTTTCTGAATATAGGTGATGAAGGAGGTGGATTAGGGAGGAGCGGTGGACATCGCCTGCCTCGATTTCATTAAGGCCTTCAACACCGTTCCACACAGAAGGCTGGTAAACAACTTGGGTAGTCTGGGGATGGGTCACAAAGTGGAGAACTGGATTAGAAATTGGTTGAGAGACAGGAAACAAAGGGTGGTAGTCAATGGGATTGAATCCGAAGAGAGGGGTGTCCAGTGGGATGCCTCAGGGATCAGTCCTGTGGCTGGTCCTTTTCAATGTCTTCATTAGCGACATTTTGGAAGGATTGGAGGGGAAGGTTCACCTATTTGCAGATGAGACCAAGATCTGCAACAGGGTAGACACTCCAGAGGAAGTTGAAAGAAAGAGGAGGGACCTTGATAAGCTGGAAAGGTGGTCCAAAATGTGGCAATTGAAATTCAACTCAAGGAAGTGCAGAATCATGCACCTGGGGCACAGAAACTCTGTGGAGAGTTACAGTATGGGGGGAGTTGATGACGGTTACCAGGGAAGAAAGGAATTTTGGCATAATCGTCTCAGATGACCTAAAGGTGGCCAAACAGTGTACCAAGGCTGTGGGGATGGCTAGTGGCATGTTGGGGTGCATAGGGAGGGGTATCACTAGCAGAAGAAGGGATGTGGTGATGCCACTGTACAAAACTCTGATAAGGCCTCATCTGCAGTAAGGGGTACAGTTCTAAGGCTGCATCTTCGTAAGGACATAGATAGGGTGGAGGCAGTCCAGAGAAGGGCAACTAAGATGGTATATGGCTTGCACCTGAAGACATATGAGGAGAGACTGAGGGACCTCAATAGGTATACAGTGAAGGAGAGGTGGAAGTGGGGTGATATGATTGAAACCTTCAAGTATCTTAAGGGCTTGAGCAAAGTGCAGGTGGATGACATCTTTCAGTATACTGTAGGAATTGAACATGGACCAGGGGGCATGATAGGAAATTATATGGGGAAGGGGGCAGGATAAAGGGGAATGTGAGGAAGTTTTTCTTCACTGAAAGGGTGGTGGATGCATAGAATAACCTACCCCAGGAGGCAGTGGGAGCTAGCACAGTGGGGGTATTCAAACATGCATGGGATAATCATAAGGGAACCCTAGTGGTGGGAAAGAGAGGCAAAAGCCAATGGCCAAGCAGGGTCAGTGGTTCCTGATACAGGCAGGGAGCACAAGCAGACTAGGTGGGCCTAGCAGTCCTTATATGCCACCAATTATTATGTTACCATGATAAGGCCTTGAATTATTTTTGGACTGAATGTAGAAAAGTTTGTGACAAACATGATCCAATTAAATGCAGGAGATGTAAGCATGCTATGTCCCCATGGTATACTAAGGAGCTGTATTTGTTACAAAGACAGCATGACAAAGCATGGGAAAGGGTTAACTCATTAAATAATATTGCAATTTGGAATGAATTTAGGACTGCTCAAAATAAATATGTTATAGAAGTTAGGAGATCTAAAAGTCAGTTTTTAAAAAATAGGTTGGAAGATGAAAGAAATTCTCAACCAGGCAACTTTTGGAAAATATTTAAGGAGCTGTCCGGTAATGAGTTACCCTTGTTTTTCAAAATTGTCAGGTCATTTAAATAATGACCCTGTGGTAATTAGTAGTGCCATTAGCGATCTGATCCTAGAAGTAGGTAGATGTTTTCAAGATGCACCACAGGTGGTGAGTAATCTGGCCGAGGGTAGCTCTGTAATTCCTAAGCACTGTGAAATTTATTTATTTATTAAATTTTGGTGACCGAGTAGGCCCACTGAGCCCCGGAGGTCCCTTCCTCAGGGGTGACCCGGGATTACATGGTATAATAGGATATACAGTGAGAGTACAATAAATAAGTTGTAGCAGTTGACAAACATCGTAGCAGTAACATATTATGTAACAGATTTCAGATTTAAAAACATTTCTAAAAGCTAGAAAAACACAAGCAACGCCCAGAAATTGAGTGAAGTTAACAATATAGAGCATTGTCAAATAGAGAGCCCAGGTAAGCATAAAAGGTGCATTAAATAGGAGACACCAGCTTTTGGTAGGTAGAGGCATGTACTTGGATGGGAGAGATGGGGAGGTTTCAAGTACCATGGCAGTGGCATGTGCTAGAAGCGAGCATGTGGGTCTTGAGCCTTGTGTGGAAAGTCTCGATTAAGGGGGCTTAGTTTGATAAAACTGAGAAAGATGAAATCCTAAAGGAACTTCTTCATTTAAAAATGAATAAAGCCAGTGGGATGGATGCTTAAGGGGCAAATTGTTGAAATATGCAGCCCCTGGTATTTGTAAGCCACTGACATACTTATTTAATTTGTCCATAGTGACTAGTACTTTCCCACGTGATTGGAAAATTGCAAGTTCTCTCCTGTGTTTAAGGATGGGGCAACAAATGTTTTGTCTAATTATAGGCCTATTTCTCTGCTGCTGATCGTGTTGAAGGTCTTGGATAAAAATAAGTTTATCAGTCCAAATGCAAAGGTGGCTCAGAAGTCCAATGGTGCATCAGCAAATACAAAACTGAAACAAGCACAAATCTCGCATGTACATGCCAAAATAGTAAACTGATGCCTCAAATACCACCTGTAGGCTTCTTTTATTTGTCTGTTTTTCTGCAGCTTTCTGCAAATAAAAGAAGCCAACAGCTGGTATTTGTGGCTTTGATTTATTATTTTGGGGCTGGTGTGTGTGTATTTGTACGCACGAGCACAAGGTTTGTGCTTCTTTCGATAAGAATAAGTTATTGAATAGCAGACAGTCAGGATTCAGAATAAAGAACAGTGCCACCACTGCAGCCCTGAAAGTGGCTAAAGATATTCAGATGGCCATGGACAGAAGGTGCAAGAGTTGGTACAGTGTTTATAGACCTCTCCAGGGCCTTTGACATGATCAACCATGCACTTTTACTGGAGAGATTGAATGGGATGGGCGTCCAGGATAAGGTAAATAACTGGTTTACAAGTTAACTGGGGGAGAGGATGCCGATGGTGGGGTACCATGGTATGAGATCAGACCTTAAGCCAGTTACCTTTTGTTTTACAGCCACAGCAGTGAAATGTTTGCTGTGCAAGGAGGGAGAAGGGTGACAGGGTTTTTTGTTTATGTTTATATTCTTGTGTTGGGGAAGGGGGTGCTTTCACAGCACAGTGGGTTGGGATTGGATTTTTTTAAGTTTTGTGAAAAAGAATCTGCTGCCAAAGCTGGCTGGTTCAGCTGCAGAATTTGCAATTTTTTTTGTGACTACAAATAACGTGGATTCACACCAACTTTGCCAATGAATTAAAAATTCGCAGCATCTCTACTCACAGTGCACCATGCTGGGTTATTGCCAGTATCATCCTACCTCTGACTACTCCCATCAGTCCAAATTGCATACTGTAAATTGTATGCTGCAATACTGTATGCCTTGGGTGATTATACTGTTATGGTGAAATTACAACCGCAAAGACCATTACAGCGACAAAATCGGCAGTTTGTTGTAATGGTCATGTAGGATAGTGACAAAGCTTCACTGGGACTTGTGCCCTTCCCCAAAACAACTCTGACCTGGGCTGATTATCTTTGAGATCAGGGGGTGCAGAGGGCAGAGCCCCCTGAATGCAGGGTGTGGGGGGCACAGACCCCTGTAAAAAAACATTGCTTACCTGACAGCACATTGCTGACTGTTGGCATTGTGCCATCGCTGTAGAGGTGATCAACAAGATTCCTGTTGAACGACAGTGGTGGAACCCATTGGGTGGTTATGTACTTGATTACTCCTTGTGCCTTCAACAAACCATGCTTGGTTATCGTGCACGTATTCCCACTCAAGTGGTGTTACTGGCAAATATTTGGATTCTGATTGCTTTTTATGAACTATAACCTCAAAACATTATTTGTAAAACTTGTGTTTATTTGCTGCTAACAAGAACATTTTTCTTTTCTGTTATGTTGTGTTTTTTTTGTAATTAATGGTAACAAAAGTAAGTGGCCCCATACACAATCACAGTTTTGTGATGCAAAAGTAGTTGAAAGGAGGTTGAAAGGTTGTACATTATTGTTACCTGTGTCTACTACTGAATACTTTGCATATTTTTACTGTTACGTGACTGTAAACCCTTTGAAAATAGGTGCTGCCTAATGGGTTTTATGTGAAATAACAACTAAATTAAACTATGTGGCACATGTTTACATTGTACACCTTTGTGCTACACACAAAGTAGCAGCAAGACGTACACTGCACTAGCACGCAGATGAGTGCACTAGAAAAGAGAAAGGGGTGGGGAGGCAGAGGTAACGAGAGTGCCATTATGATTGGAGGTGTTGTGCTATGCACAGCGGTGCCCCAGTGTCCTCTCCCTTGGCCACAAGGTGCAGCAACTGCATATTCAGATGAACTGCTGAAATTAGTTCTTCTGGGGGGAAACTGCCTTGTGAGCCTGAACATTTATTCCTGCAGGGGGAAGGGTTAGGTAGTGAACAGAACTGCCAAACACTAGAATTATATGAATGGTGCTTGATGGTAATGAAACAGCAGATGGATCATTTTGAGAATGATCTCATGCTGGTCCAGAACCAGTCCAGAAACACAGGATGTATTCCTGTAAGGGGCAACAAGTTTGGCGTTAAATTTTTATGTTTGCTTGCACGTGCGTATGCAGAAAACATTTTGTTACAATGAACTGCATTTCAGAGGTGTGTCACTGTCATGTCCATTGCAACTCAAGCTGCATTGGGCTTGGCAATGACAGACCAATGACCAGGCACTCTGTACATGACACAAGTCACTGCTGGGACAAAACTTTGCACAGCTGCAAGAAACCAACTACTCCTATCAGACTCATTTCATCTATGTAACAGAGTCCAGCATCCAACTGAGTGGAGTCATGACCAACCCCATGGATGCCTCAGTTAAATGTTCTGTAATACAAACCCACACACTGCTAAACATCCCCCCCCCCACATGATTTCCGGTTTCCAGTAACAGAAACCCACCCACTGCTTAACATCCCACCCCCTCCCACTCACATCACTCGGACAGTAAAACAAACCCACCCACTACAAAACATCCCACCACCTCCCGCTCAATTTCCAGTATCCAGTAACATAAACCCAGCCAATGCTAAACATCCCATCCCTTCCTACTCACATCCCAGTGGCTGGAAATGAAACTCGCACACTGCAAAACATCTCATCCCCTCCCACTTGCATTCTAGTGTCTGGTAACACAAACCTGCCCACTATTAAACATCCCACCTTCCCCCGCTTGCAATGCTATGGCCAGTAAAACAAACTCACCCACTGCAAAAAAAACACCCTCCCACTCAGTTTCCAGTATCCAGTCTGCAGCCTGCTTGTACTGACATTGCCCGTGACCAGCATAGCATGGTGATTCCCATGCGCTGTCTCTGCTGTCTGAGTCCTGAAAATGGGACACCTGGATCTGTCATTTTCCCTGTATGAAACATAAGGGAATGTTCCCTATACAAAGAATTACAGTGCTATTTATCTCAGCTGGTAGGTGTGCAAATCAATAGGTAATATTAGTGAAATAATCAGACTATGGGGGAGAGCAGGTCATGTTCACATTTGTACCACAAGGAACATGAATGGAGGACTTAATAGGTGTCTGAGAAGAGCTCCCCAAGCCTCAGCTGCACAATGACATGATTTCTACAGGGAGGCTGACTTACTCTGTGGATAATGGAGTGCTAGTCATTTGAAACTTCAACA
The DNA here is from genome assembly GCA_016271365.2 of Neoceratodus forsteri. Taxonomy (NCBI): domain Eukaryota; kingdom Metazoa; phylum Chordata; order Ceratodontiformes; family Ceratodontidae; genus Neoceratodus; species Neoceratodus forsteri. The sequence continues at coordinate 2,484,075 of CM057456.1, read as the reverse complement.
TGTTTAGTGCACAGTTGCAGTACAAGAATAAAACACAGCAGTGCCTCATGCAGCATGCCTTGGTTTACAGCAGTGCCTCATGCAGCATGCCTTGGTTTACAGCAGTGCCTCATGCAGCATGCCTTGGTTCACAGCAGTGCCTCATGCAGCATGCCTTGGTTCACAGCAGTGCCTCATGCAGCATGCCTTGGTTTACAGCAGTGCCTCATGCGTCATGCCTTGGTTTATAGCAGTGCCTCATGAAGCATGGCTTGGTTTACAGCAGTGTCTCATGCAGCATGCTTTGGTTTACAGCAGTGCCTCATGCAGCATGCTTGGTTTAATCGGTCAGTATCCAAGTACTGTATAATTGTGTCTGTTGTCCAAGAATATGAAAATATGCAAATGGTCCTTGCTGCACTGTCAGCCTTTTTGTTCCCTAAAACAAACGATTTTTCTACTCTGGACAATGTTTGGTACACAGACAGGATTAGTATAGCACTGTGAAACTTGGAGTCACTATACAGACTGGATTTATAAGTAGGGCACTAGAACTTTGTCATGGAAGCAATGGATCCACTAATTGAAGACAATCATACAAATGAAATCATTATTTTTGTCTTTGGTAATTATTAGTAGACAAGTAAGCAAGCTGTTTAGCTTAGAAGTGTGTCCAAAGGTGGAAAACTGGATAAGAAATTGGTTAGGGGATAGGTGACAGGGGTTGGGGGTGGTAAACGGAGTTCACTCTGAGGAAGGAGGGGTGACCAGCGGGGTGCCTCAGAGATCAGTGCTGGGACTGGTCCTCTTTAATGTCTTTATAAGTGACATTGCAGACGAGCTGGAAGAGAATGCCTGACCCTTTGTGAATGACACCAAAATCTGCAATAGGGTGGACACTCCGAGGGATGGTGAAAGGATGAGCAGTGACCTGAGAAAATTAGAGGAGTGGTCAAGGTATAGCAGTTAAGGTTTAATGAAAATAACTGGAAAATAATGCACTTAGGGAGCAGAAACCTTGAGGCAGAATACAAAAGGGGTGGAGTGGTTTTGACAACTACCAAGCAGGAAACAGACCTAGAAGTAATTATATCTGATGACCTAAAGGTGGCCAGGCAGTGTCACAAGGCAATCGGGAGGTCTAGTGAGATGCTGGGGTGCATAGGGAGGGGGTATCACCAAGAGAAAGAGGAAGGTGGTGTTGCCTCTGCATAGATTGCAGGTAAGAGCCCACCTAGAGTACTGTGTACAGTTTTGGAGACCACGTCTCTGGAAAGACACGGACAAAGTGAATGTAGTCCAGAAGAGGGCAACTAAAATGGTGCAGGGTCTGCTTTTCATAGCCTTATGAAGAGAGAGAGAGAGAGAGACTAAAGGGCCTCAATATGTACACCTTGGAAGACAGGAAGGAGAGAGGGGATATGATAGAGACCTTTACATACCTCATGGGGGGGAGAATACTGTAAGGTACAAGAGGGAAGTATTTTTCAGAAAAAAAGATGCTCAAGACCAAGGGAACATGCTATAAAGCTGGAGGGGGTTAATTCAGGAGAGATGTGAGGAAGTACTTCTTCACAGAAAGAGTGGTGCATTCCTGGAACAGGCTTCCAGCAGAGATGGTGGTGGCAAAAATAGTGGTGGGTTCAAGAATGCATGGGACAGGCACAAGGGAGTCATAGTGGAAAGGAAGGGGAGAGAAAGAGCTGTAGATTAAGTATGGCCTGTGTTAATAATATAGGTATGGAAGAATGGGCAGACTGGATGGGCCAAGCAGTCCTTATCTGCCATCATATTCTATGTTGCTATGTATTTTTCATCCCTTTACTCCCACATCCCCTACCCTGAACTTTGGAGTCACCACAGCAGCAACATTCCCTCAGCCCTCAACAGTAGAGTAACTGCTTTCTAAGCCAATGCTGCTCCAGGATCAGACAGCAGAAGTGAGGGAATACTGGTTGGTCCTCATCCTCTCCATCCAGAAAACCAAGCTGTTCACCTTTGGGGTGCATCTGGCCCCCAGACTACACCAGAGAAGGATTCCAGGTCTCAAACAGGAACCTAGGTCTCCACCATAACAGCACAGCATGCATGGTGGTGGGAGGAGTTAAGCCTGGGTCTCCACGGTAACAGTACAACTTGCATGGGTGTGAGAGGAATTAAACCTAGATCTCCCAGGTAACAGCACAACATGCATGGGTATGGGAGAAGTTAAGCTTTGGTCTCCATGGTAACAACACAACATACCTGGGGGTGGGAAGAATTAGCTTTGGATCTCCAGGTTCAAAGCTCTACATTGTAACTCCCCAAGTAACTTGCACAGAGTCACAAAATGTGAGAAAGTGGCTGTGGTAGGATTAAAACCTGGGTCTTTAGGCTCACAGCTCAGCATGCTACCTCCCGCAAATGCCTTCTACAAGGACACAAAGCAAAGGTAGTGTTGAGAGTCTAACAGGGGTCTCCAGATTCACAGTTCTGTGCTCTACTCCCCCCCCCCCCAAGTAACTTGCTTAGGGTCACAAGCTGAGTATGTGACAGTGGGGAGATTCAAACTTGGTTCTCCAGCTTCACAGTTCTGCACCCTTCTCACCCCTAAGTGACTTACCTGTTCATGGTCAAAAAGTGGAAGAATGGTAATGAGGGGGTTTACAGCTCTACACTCTTAACTCCCACCACTAAACTGAGTTGCTCAGGGTCACATAATGAGTGAGTGGCAGTGGGGGATTCAAACTTGGATCTCCAAATTCACAGGTCTGCTCTCGAATTCCCACTACTCAGATGACTTGCTTAGGGTCACATAATGAATGCATGACAGTGGGTGGACTTAAATCTGGATCTCCAGGTTTACAGCTCTGCAGTTTATATCATCCCCTGGACTGTGACTGACATAGCCTTTCACTTACCTTCACAGCTGACAAAGCCCTCCACTCACCTTCGTGGCTGGCATAGCCCTCCATTCACCTTTATGGCTGACACAGCCTTCCACATTACTTCATAGCTGACATAGCCCTCCACTCATCTTTGCGACTGACAAAGCCCTTCACTCACTGTCATGGCTACACAGGCCTTCACTCACCTTCATGGCTGACACAGCTGTCCACTCACCTTCACAGCTGACACAGCCCACCACTCACCTTCATGCCTGACACAGTCCTCCCCTCACCTGCAGAGCTGACGCAGCCCTCCCCTCACCTGTGAGGATGACACAGTCCTCCACTCACCTTCATGACTGACACAGCCATCCACCCACCTGTATGACTGAGACAGCCCTCCACTCACTTTTGTGGCTGACTCAGCTCTACTCTCACCTTCATGACTGACACAGCCTTTCACTCACCTTCATGGCTGATATAGCCATTCATTCACATTAATTAATTTTTTGGCCCTCCACTCACCTTCATGACTGCCACAGCCCTCCACTCACCTTGACAGCTGACACAGCCCTCTACTCACTTTTGTGACAGACACAGCCCTTCACTCACTGTCACAGCTGACAGCCCTCCACTCACCTTTATGACCGATACAGCCCTCCACTCGTCATCACTGCTGATGCAGCCCTCCACTCTCCATCATGACTGAAACAACCCTACATTCACATTAATGACTGATGCAGCCCATCACTCATCATCACAGCTAACACAGCCCTCCACTCATCTTCATGACTGACACAGCCTTTGACTCACCTTCATGGCTGACACCACCCTCCACTCACCTTCATGGCTGAAACAGCCCTTCACTCACCATCGTAGCTGATACAGACCTTCTTTCATATTACTGATTGACTCAGCCCTCCACTCACCTTCACAGCTGACACAGCCCTCCACTCACCTTCATGATAGACACAGCCCTCCATTCCCCATCATGGCTGACAGCCCTCCACTCACCATCGTAGCTGATACAGACCTTCTTTCATATTACTGATTCACTCAGCCTTCCATTCACCTTCACAACTGACACAGCCCTCCACTCACAATTGTGACTGATGCAGCCCTCCACTCACCTTCATGGCTGACACAGCCTCCACTCACCATCACAACTGACACAGCCCTCCACTCACCTTTACGACTGAAACAGTCTCACCTCACCTTCACGGCTAACACAGCCTTCCACTCACCTTCACAGCTGACACAGCCCTCCTCTCACCTTCATGACAGACATAGCCCTCCATTCACCATGACAGCTGATACAGCCCTGCACTCACAATCATAGCTGACACAACTCTTCTTTCATATTAATGATTGACTCAGCCCTCTACTCACCTTCACAGTTGACACACTCCTCCACTCACCTTCGTGGCAGACAGCCATCCGCTCACCATCATGGCTGACACAGCTCTCCACTCACTATCACGAGTGAAGCAGCCTTCCATTCACCTTCATGGCTGACCGCCCTCCACTCGCCAGCATGGCTGACACAGGCCTCCACTCACCTTCACAACTGAAACAGTCTCAACTCACCTTCACAACTGACACAGCATTCCACTCACCTTCACTCCTCACACAGCCCTCCACTCACCTTCTTGGCTGACATAGCTCTCCACTCACCTTCTTGGCTGACATATCCCTCCCCTCACCTTCTTGTCTGACATAGCCCTCCAGTTACCCTCTTGGCTGACACAGACTTCCACTCATCTTCATGACTTACACAACCCTCCACTCACCTTTATGGCTGACAAGCCCTCTACTCACCTTCTCAACTGAGACAGCCCTCCACTCACCTTTGCAAATGATAAAGCCCTCCACTCACCTTCACAGCTGACACAGCCCTCCACTCACCTTCACGAGGGGTCATAATTGGAAATACAATAGAAGGCTGCCAGTGATGTGCTTGTGCAAATGTATGTGTTCATTTGGCTTTTCTGTTCCTCTAATTTTCCACCCTCAGTAGAGGTGTGAGGAGAATTGTCACACGGCTAAAAGAAAATGTTTGTAGCTAAAAAGCCACACTGGAGGGAGAGTGAAAGAGATGGAGGAAAGGAGGGAGGAGGTATGTGAAATACTTGGCATGGGGATGTTGAATTGTGGGAGTTTTTATATGCATGAAATTGGAGAATTCTGGTGGCCCCCCAATTGAACTACAGGATTCATCTTTTAATTAGTGGTAGGTAAATACAGGATGTGAGGAACTTTTACTTCACAGAAAGAGTGGTGGAACCGGAACAGATTATTGATGTAGATTGTGGAGGCAAAAGGACCATTAATGGGTTCAAGCATAGGTTGGACAGAGCCAGTGGGTAGCAGACTCATAATCCTACTTGGGAGAACCAGGAATTAGAAGCAAGCAGAAAGGAAGGCATGAATATCCCAATGCACCCCCAAGGCCGGAGGGTAAGGTAGGTAATATCTACTATGGGAAGACTTAATGGACCATCAGTCTCATTTTTATGTTGGCTTGCGCTTGCGCAGCCAACATCTTGCGGTAGTAGTAGATTTGGAGGCACGGTCACTGTTGGACGAATGCAGGGCATGCATCAGAAGGTGCGTCCCTCATTCCCCAATCAGCCAGCAGTAGGCGCTGACCTCACACATCCCTAATGTGGCCACCAGAACAAAGAAAGGTCAGCTGCAAATGGTGAGCGTTTCGCGCAGCGTGACCACAACACGTCTCCCCGACATGCAGGCAACATCGCTTCGTCACAATGCCGATGGGGGAGTCCACCCGGCCGGCATACTGAACCCCTCCCATTTAAAATGTTTGCTGAGGGGTGCCTAACCCTCGACATCATGCGCAACCCCCAACAGTTTTCTTTGCTGACGGGGCCCAATCCTCATAGGCGTTTATCCCCATCCCGCTGATTTTGCTGATGGGGGGCCCACTCCTGTCAGCATAGTGTCTCCCCGCTTTTGTTGCATGAAGAGGGTGCCCGATCCCCTCGCTTCTGTCTCCCCACAGTATGTGCCAATGGGGTGCCCAATCCCATCAGCTACAGAACCTCCAAAAATACTTTGGGTGGCACGCTGGAGCCCACCCTAGCATGCCAAATCCCTTAAAAAAAAACCATCCCGCAATGTTTTTCTTGTTTTTAAACCCTGTAAAAGAAAATGGTCCCTCAGTCTCCTACTCCTCTCACAACCCGCTCCCACCCTCTGTGCACTCTACCTCCCACACCCTCAATTTACACGTAGCTCTAGGGTCTGGCGCCACGACCTTCGTGGACCGGGAACATGTCTGCACTCTTCAAAGCCGACCGCGAACTGAAGAAATGCCGGTGAGCTGTATAATGGCATAAATAAGGTTTTTACAACTTTGTTGCATATCTCAGCCATTTTTGGGAATTTTGCCACCAAATTTTCAACATGGGGTTATTGGAACCCCTCCTCATGAATTCAGGCACTGTCATGGTGTTATTCCCGAAAGGTGATTTCACAGTCTCTGCGTGGAATCACCTTTCGGGACCAATTAATGAAATGACAGTGCCACTGTTCATGAGGTGGGCTCTCAAAAAGCCTATGTTGCAAATTTGGTGGAAAAAATCCAAAAAATGGCTGTTTTACAAGTGTGCATTGTGCAGTTTCCATGCGCACGCGTAACTTCGTGAATTTGTAATATTTTCACTCCAGATTTTCAAAATTGGCATTTTTCCACTCTTCCTTGTGAACTGTGCAGCTGTCATTTTACATATCCTGACCGAAATGTGTTTTCGCACATCCGGCGCAGAATAGCCCGGTCACTGTGTGAAATCAGTTTTCTGGACAGTTTGAGGAAATGACGGTGACACTGTTCATGAGCAGAGGTCCTAAAATGCCTATGTTGAAAATTTGGTGCCGAAAGTCAATAAAATGACTGTGTTACAAGCATGCATTGCGCAGTTTCCATGCACCCTTATAACTTCGCAAATTTGCAATATTTTCATGCCAGATTTTCAACACTGGCATTTTTTCACACCTCCTTATGAAAAGTACAGCTGTAATTTTTCACATCCTGCCCAAAATGTATTTCCACACATGTGGCGCACAATGGCGTGGTCGCTGTGGGAAATCATCTTTTGGGACTGATTAACAAAATCACAGCACCACTGTTCATGAGGGGAGGTCCCAAAATGCCTATGTTGAAAATGTGTCTAGCAGACTCACAAAAATAATTGGGTTACGGATGTGTGTTGCACAGTTTCTATGCATGCTCATGACTTCACCAATTTTTCATATTTTCACTCCAGATTTTCAACGTTGCCATTTTTACACCTCCTCATGAACAATACAGTTGTCATTTTCCACATCCTGCCCAAAATGTGTTTTCATCCCCTGTCACCAAATGGCATAGCTGCTTGCAAAACCACCTTCAGCTAACAAACTGAGTGTGCTGCCACGAGGTGGGCTCAAACAGCCCATATTGGAAAATCTGGAGTGAAATACCAACACACGCCTACTGTGTTAGGGTTTCCAACTGTAGCACCCCACCCTGTACAGACTGACAGGTGTCAGGGGTGTGACTTGGGATCATCGGCTGTAATGCTCACGCCATTCCACCCCCACCCTGCAGCCAGTGACAGGCATCGTGGTGTGCCTCGCACTGTTCAGCAACAAAGTTCACTCCATTCTCCTATACTGCACCCACCTCAGCATATTTCCTTATGGAATGGGGTAAGTATAACGCCCAAAGACCCCAAAGCACACCACAACACTTGTCAGTGTCTACAGGGTAGGGTGAGGTACAATGGCATGAGTGTTATAGCTGATGACCCAAACGCACACCCCAATGCCTGTTGCTCTCTACAGGGTGGGGGTGGGGTTGGCGTCACTTCAATGCTTCACTGCTATTCCTATTATGTGTCTCTAGCTCCGGCACTACCAAAGAAAATGCCAGCGAGACAACATTCGGCATTGACAAATGCTTGTTCCATCAGATTCTATGTTTCTATAAAAGGAGATGGGAACCAGCATGCTGTGGGAGGATGCCTACTAGCCAGCATTTTTTGGAACAATTGCCTGGGCAGCTACCCAGCATCTTCCAGAAGGTGACAGAATAAGTACATTGTGGAAGTGGATGGGGGAGAGGGAATGAATATACTGGTGGAGGAGGGGGAGGAGAGCTTACATACTATGGGGAGGGGTCTTATCAGCAGACTAAAGAGGGAAAGGGGGAGTAGCTTAACTGGGATACTGGAGATGTGTACCTGGATGTAAGAGGGGATCTCTCCTCTGCTTTATAAGCAAGGATGAAAAATAATATTTTGTGTAAATATGCACTGATTCATAGGTATTCTGTAGTCAGGGTACAAATTGATTCCCAAAAACAATAACACATAATGTTGATTGAACAGAATTCCATAAACTTATTAAACTCCAGCCACTAACCCTGAGTAGACAGGAAAGTCAGCATAGTAGCATGGACTGTAAAGTTCTTCATTCAGTGCATTGCAGACATGTAGTTGTACTCAGTGACAAATTGCAGAATATCCACATATAGTGCAATATACCCCATGAAACCCTAATTATTTCAGTGAGATTTCCTGTGATATATCACAGTATATCTACTAGATATACTGCAAGTTGTCACTCGCTGCAACATCAAACACAGGATAAGCAAGTGAATGATGCAGATATATGTGAAGTGTGTGGACCTATGGAGAGCATTCATTTAAAAGTAGTTTTTTCATTCCTTTTTTCCCCTGAAAAACAGGTGGTGGTCCTGGTCCCAGGGAGTTGACTAACGTCAACTGTCAGCATTTGGCTGAGCGGAAGATGGTCAGTCAGCCATCTAAAGGTCAGAGAGAGCCTAGACCCAGTGGGATGACGAACAGATAGACTTGGCAAGAAAGTCAGGTTCTTGCTTTGCACTTTTACAGCACTTTGCACAGTTTATGGCACTTTATACAGCAATGTATTGCACAACTATTTGTTATTTATTCTTCAGTATTAGTTGGGAGGCGGGTGGAAGCAGGGGTGCATAGGAAGAGGTATCACCAGCAAAAAAGAAGGAGGTGGTGTTGTCCCTATATAGATCACTAATAAGAACCCACATTCAGTACTATGTCCAGTTCTGGAGACCACATCTAAGGAAGGACATAGGCAGAGTGGAGGCAGTCTAGAAGAAGGTTACCAAAATGGTGTAGTGTCTGCATCAAAAGCCCTGTGAGGAGAGTCTAAAGGACCTTGATATGCACACCCTGGAGGAGAGGCAGGGGATGTAATAGAGACCTATAAATACCTCACAGGGGTTAATAAGGTGCTAGAGAGGAGTATTTTTCAGAAAAAAGGTAGCCTAGAACAAGGGGACATGCTATCAAGCTGGAGGAGTAGGATAGATTCGGGAGAGATCTACGGAAGAATTTATTCACAGAAAGAGTGGATTCCTGGAACAGACTTCCAGCTGATGCAATGGGGCCAAAAACAGTGACGGGGATGAAAAATGCCTGAGATAGGCACAAAGCAATCATAGAAGTGGGGGTTGTGTGAGACAAGCCATACACCAAGTTTGTCTGCAGCAAAAATGAAGGTAATAATAAAATGGCAGACTGGGTGGGCCAAGCAGCCCTTACCTACTGTTAGATTCTATGTTTCTATAGTATGTATCTGGTGACAGTCTGTGCTACTGTGGTCACCAGAGCAAGGACCTCAACACATTTTTCAGGGGAATAGAAGGAATAATAAAGCAAAAGTTTTAAGGGAATGCTCTACATAGGTCTGGCACACTTCACCATTAACCTGCTTGCCCTCTTTGTGTTGTATGTCTACTTTGCACAGAATAAATAAAATTACAGCACACTCTGCTATGCTACCTTTCCTGCCTGCTGTGGGTAAGCGGCTGGAATTTTAAATAAATTTATAGAGAGCTGGTTTGATCACCATCATGCAGCATTGTTTCTGTGTTTGCTAACTATTTCCTGCTGCTGATATTCATACACTCAGGGCCAAGAAATATGAATAAATATCTGTGGTTGTAAGTTTCCATGACCTAGTGTCTATGCTGTTTGTACCTGTTGAGGCCCTTAGTAACCAAAAATTTGCCCAGGATTACTATTCCTTGCATGCCTGTACTGCCCTCCTGTCTCCAGTGGTGAACTGCTCCAAAGCATAATTTTCTTGGGGAAAAATTGCCTCCTAATGTTACCTCTGAATTTACCACCTTTGAGCTTCCAAGTGTTTCTTTACTCCTCTCGCCCTACTGGAGGACACCAGATCAGGTATCTCTGTATGCTCCATCTTAACAGCTTTGAGTATGCTAACAGCTGAGGAGGCATGGACTGAAGGTGGAAGGGGGAAGGTTTAGGGAAAACATTAGGAACTATTACTTCACAGAGAGAGTGGTTGAGCCCTGGACCAGACTGCCAGAGGAGGTGGTGAGGGCCAGTACAGTGAAGGGTTTCAAGAAGGCCTGGAACAAACACAAGGGGTTGTCAAGGAGAGGAAGAGGGGAATCTTGGATGGGAGGACTAGTAGATGTGAGGAATGGGCTGACTCGATGGGCCAGAAAGGTCCTTTTCTGTCGTCACATGTCTATGAATCTATGAGAATGGGTGCCCATTAATTAAAACTAAAGTAAAATATTCATTCAACATGTCTGCCAGCATCCTGGTCTCTCATAGGTTCCTATGCCCCTCCCCTGTCTTTTAGAGCCTAATCACCTCCTTCACCTTCCTCCTTCCATTTGCAGTGATGCAAACCAAAATGAAGCACTTTTTCTTCATGACACATTGAAGTGACTGCCATTTGCTTATGCCGCATTTGATTACATTGTTCTCATGCAGTACTGTGGCTACAAAATATCATAGGTAGAAACGGTTGGCCTGTTTACACTAAGAATCCTGCAGCACGGTGAGTAATGCAGAGTAGCTGATATGCTGCCAAAAGATAAGCATAAACACATTTGGGAGGATTGTAAGAAGAAATGTTTCAGCTCCTGTTAAATCTGCAGGGGATGCCTTCTCCTGGCTGGTCCAAGTCTGAGTCCAGTGTCCCATCTCCCCAGCCCCCATTTTAAAACCAAAACTAACATCATTGCCATTTTGTTGACATGCAAGTGTCTACTTATTATTGTATATTGTTTTCTGTTTTACTGTTTGTTATCAAGGATAGCCCAGCTGAGATACAATATCTTATTTTCAGTCGGGTCCTGCTGTTACCCACTTGTATAGTTTATTTGCCCAGGTAGCCTAGCTGAGATATTGTATCTCATTTTCAGTGGGGTCCTGTTGTCACCCATTTCTATGATTTATTTACCCAGGATAGCCTAGCTGAGATACACCATCTAATTTTCTGTGGGGTCTTGCTGTTACCCATTGATGCAATATTTCCATTTCAGTGGGGTCCTGGTGTTACAATTTATTTACACAGATCGGGAAACAAATAATTCTGAAGCTGTTGATCCCAGACTTTTAATTTATATCTATTACAGTTAAACAAATTCTTAAACTCTTAAATGAACTGGACACCATGAAAACAGGCAGGAATATTGCATCAGCAATTTTGGTTTGTCTGTTTAATCTGTCTCTGTATAGTGCCCCAAAGTTGAAGGCACAGCAGAAAGAAAAATATAGAGGTGCCCAGCTCTGTAAGGTGCCCTAGACATGCCCAGGTGGCCAACCTTTAGGTACCACCAGCACAAACACATTTCAGAAATAGTGTATACAGCCAGAAATGCCAAGTAAATGTTGTTAAACCAACATGTGGCCAAAATAAACACTGTGCCCAAGATAGAATGCTGTGCTGAGCGGCACATGCTAGCATTCCAGAGCCAGAGCCAGAACCAGAACCTAGTGTTGCTTTTCAAAATTTGAAACAAGTTGTTAGGGAGAATCATGGTATCTGTGGAGGAGAGAGGACACAGGAAGCATGGAAGGACGAGAAGAGCTTACCTGGAGGGTTGAAGCTGTTCTTGAGGGCTTGTCTGTGTGCCTCTTCTACCTCCTGCTGCTGAAGACTGCTCCTGCTGTATTGCATGGTCTGTGGTGCCGTCAGGTGCACCAGAAGAAGAGAAGCCATCTAGTTCCCCATCAGAAGGGCTTGGTGCTCCATTTTATTATTTATTTATTTTTTTAAAGTAACGTTTCGGTCCCCTGGAGGCGGCGGTAGCAGTGCCGCATCATGTGTGCCAGTCTTGGACCTTGCAAGGTTCCTGGTCAGCTGCCCAGCTGTCCAAAGCCCTCCCTCTGCTAGAAGCTCCTCCCACCTCCCGATCCAGCTTCCATGCATCCCGGTCTGGGGCAATGATTTGGCAGCAGCATGCCAGCAGAGTGCTCACCACCAGCAAAGGAAATGAAAGTATTTATTGATTTATTTTTAGCTTAGCACTAGGCTCAAAGTTAAGCAGCCGACAGCCGAAGATGGGAGGGACTGAAATCTGCATAAGGGGCATGGCAACGCCCAGTGGAGGGTTCTGACCTCTGGTCCCAAAGGGAAAAAGTGTATAAATATTGAAATTAAGGCAGGGCAAGTGCAATGGGATTGACAGGCCCTGCATAGGTCCAGATATTTATTTAAAGGGGCAAGTCAGGCCCAAAGATATTTAATGGGGCCCAGCAAGTCAGTAGGCCTAGCACTGCAAGACGCAAAGCAGGCCCAGAGATTTAAAGGGGGCCCAGCCATGAGAGGCCCACAAGTTTAAAGGAGGCCTAGCCAGAAGGGCCTCAGACATTAAAAGGGGTAACATTAGGCCTCAAAGAGCATTAAATGGAGCAACCAAGCCCCAGTGGTTAGAAAGAATGTCTAGACCCACAGTATTTAAATGGTGCTCAGTAGCCACAGTAGGAGTACAGTATTTAAAAGAGGCTAAGCCAACCATTTAGGTCCACAAGTGGTGGAGGGACCTAGCCAGCCATATAGGTCCATAAGTGACAAAAGGGGCCTAGCTAGCCATATAGGTTCACAGGTGGTGAAGGGACCTAGTCAGTCATAGCAGGCAATTAATGGTAAGGGGCCCAATTCAGCTATAAGGGGGGCCCACCCAGCCAGTGTAACTCCCAGTCTAGAAGGTCATTTAGTGTTTAGCAGCCAGTGTACCCACAGTAGCAGGAGAGCACATTTGAGTTAGAGGGACCCCGTTACAGTAGGTCCACAGTTAGCAAGGGCTTCACCAAGAAGGTGCCAGGGTAGAGGCAACCAAATGCATGTTATGTACTGTGGTCTGTATATCCAGAGACTGTGATATTGTGCATAACTGTTGGAACTGTGACATTAAGCAACACTGTTGGAACTGTGACTTTTAATTGCATTAAGCCAGCACTTGCCCCAGTGTGTTTCCAAAACAGTCTTCAGCAGTCTTTCAGAGACGTTTTCCCAGTGTGTTTCCAAATCAATCTTCAGCAACTCTTCAGAGCCAGTTCACCAGTGTGCTTCTGAAACAGCCTTCAGCAGCCCTCGAAGAAGTGATCCACAAGTGCACCCCAGAATCAGTCTGCAGCAGTACTCCTGAAAAGAAGAGCCCTGTTCGTAGCCATACCGTTGCAACGTCATATTTATTATTTTCCTCTAACAGTCTCCAGTGTACGGCCTGGCCCAATGCAGAGTCTGCCATCCATTTTCTTGTTTTGTCGTCCACACCAAAGTGCCATCCAGATTTTCTGTTCCAGTTCTTCGAGTCAGCATCCTGTTTATCATTTTATATCAGTCCTTGGCCTTGGTGCCCAGTACTCTGCCATTCTCCAACATCTGAAGACTTCTTCCTCCTGATTCCTGATTTCTGTGGGGTCCTCCTATCATCTTCTTTACCTGGCAGTCCAGAAGCGGGCTGTGGCAGGGTGTCCTGCATCATCCTCCTTATCTGGCAGTCCAGAAGCAGGCTGTGGCAGGGTGTTCTGCATCTTTTTCTTCCTTACCCGGCAGTCCAGAAGTGGGCTGTGGCAGGGTGTTCTGCATCTCCTTCCTTACCCATCAGTTCAGAAGTGGGCTGTGGCAGAGTGTTCTGCATCATCTTCTTCACCCAGCAGTCCAGAAGTAGGCTGTGGCAGGGTGTTCTGCATTGTCGGTACATGGTAGTCCAGAAACGGGCTGTGGCAGGGTGTTCTGCATCTCCTTCTTTACCCGTCAGTTCAGAAGTGGGCTATGGCAGAGTGTTCTGCATTGTCTTCTTCACCCAGTAGTCCAGAAGTAGGCTGTGGCAGGGTGTTCTGCATTGTCGGTACATGGCAGTCCAGAAACGGGCTGTGGCAGGGTGTTCTGCATCTCCTTCTTTACCCGTCAGTTCAGAAGCGGGCTATGGCAGAGTGTTCTGCATTGTCTTCTTCACCCAGTAGTCCAGAAGTGGGCTGTGGCAGGGTGTTCTGCATTGTCGTCACCTGGCAGTCCAGAAGTGGGCTGTGGCAGGGTGGTCTGCCTTGTCGGTACCTGGCAGTCCAGAAGTGGACTGTGGTGGGGTAGCCACTGTATTGGTAATCTCAACCCGGCTGTCCTCCAGTGGACTATGGCCAGATCCTTTGTGCTTTAATTCCAGCAGCCCTCAGTGGATTTTTATCTGAGGAAATCTTAGTGCTCGTTCTTAAATTCCAGCAACCCAGGAGAGGTGGGTGTGGCTGAGAAACTCATGGTCTGTTTTGAAACCCTCTCTGTATTTCGCTAGTTTCTCAAGAAGTCCCCAGAGTCGCACTGGCCAGCAAGTCAATTTGTTCCTTGTTACACCAGTTTTTTGGATCCTATTCTCTTCTCGATGACAGAGAAAGTACAACCATACACAGACTGCCATTAGTAACATGTATAGAGTTTTGCTATAGTATGCTGAATGTTTCGTAATGTGGAGTACTCCAGGTAATAAACCTTAGATAGAGGTGCACTTCTGGGGTAAAGTATAAGGATTTACATAAGACGCTCCTATAGCATAGTTGTTACAGTCAGTTTGCCTACTGTGCCAGTTTTGCCATAGAGTCACCCTCTTACTGGGACTTTAGAGTGATAGATGCTCTTATAGCGTTTCTGTTACAGACAATTCTGTTTTACAGTTCTCCTCCTACAAGAGGTTCGAAATTTTAGTTCCCCTCTTTTCCCTGTGACCGTGTCTTCCTCCCATCCCACCCCACCCCTGTTTGAATAATAAAGCCTGTCAAACATTTGGAAACCTATTACTGACTCACGCCTCTCTTTGTTGGGTGACAACATCCACCTCTTGGAAACCTGAATTGTCCTCCTGCCATTCCACCTGCATGGAGCGGCACTGGTGTTAGTAAACTGTGTGCAGTTTATCTGGGTCATCACAACACTGTTGCTGTAATCACCCTTTTATTTTAATGGATCCCAGCACACACTACCGTCGGGGCACCACATCTGTAAACAAATGAATTGCCAGCTATTTGGAAAACTGCATACTTGACTCTCCTGTTGAAATCTGACTTCCTATGTGAACTGAACTATTCTCAACCCATTTCTAATCTATGAGGCTGGCAAAAATTAGTAAAATGTTCGTGATTAATCAATTAGGAGCATTTTTTCATTAAAATTATAGTATACCCCCCCCCCCCATCTTCAGCACCAAGCAAAGCAATATATCAGCACTGGTCAAGGTAACTGACTTGCTGACTGCAGTAGATTAAAAATCTTACTGTTGGGCATTTTTCTTAGCTCTAAGTAAGGCATTCAGTGCCATGGACCACGATGTGATTCTCTGCCAATTAAGAAAAAAAGGGATTATCCCTCACACCCTAGATTTCTTCACCAGCTATACAACTGGAAGTCACCAACAGGTTAATATTTATAGTATCACCTCCTGTTGTGTCCTAGTCTATAAGGAAGTCCCTCAAGGCTCAGTACTAGGCCCCTTACTCTTCATGTTGTATGTGAATGATCTTGGAGATGGTATTAAGAATGTTAAACTTCATCCCTAAATGGATGATACCATCTTGTTGGTAAATAATCTAGCTGTCTCCCAAGTAAACCTCAAACTGCAGTCTGCCTTTGATGTTCTTAAGAGGAATGTAATAGGAAAAAAAAAGCACTGCTCCTTAATGCCTCCAAAGCAGAAACAATACTGTTCAGTCAAATAAATGTAAAATCCTGCTACCCATATAAATTCTCAATCACATCCTTGTTGGGTAATATATTGAAGGTGGTAATATGAACATATGAGCATACGAACATACCAGCAGAAACAGACCACCCGGTATATCAACGTCTGCTCAAGTGTGCAGCTAGCACCCCTAGTCTGAAGCTGCCCCACCCTCCCTTTGTCATCCCTTTGCTGCCCCCCACCTCCCTTACCCTCACTCTCTCCTGCTCCCTGTCCCATGCCCTTTTAAAGCTGTTCACAGATTTACATGATACCACCCATTTTGGTAGTGCATTCCATTTTGCTACAACCCTCTCCGTGATATAGTGTCTCCTCATTTCCCTCCTAAATCTTCCTCACTCAATTCTTAGTCCATGCCCCCTGCTGTCCCTCCCCCTCCTTAGCTTAAAGACCCCATCTGCCCCATCCTTATTGATTCCCCTCAGATACTTGAATGTCTCTGTCATGTCCCCCCGTCCCTTTTGTCCTCCAGGGTGTACATATACAGATCTCCCAGCCTGCTCTCATAGTCTCTCCCCTCCATTCCACATATCATCTTTGTTGCCCTCCTCTGCACCCCCTCCAGTAGCCTGATATCATGCTTCAGGTAAGGCCTCCAAAACTGCACACAGTACTCCAAGTGCGGCCTTACCAGTGACCTGTAGAGGGGCAAGATCACCTCTCTTCACCTGGATGAAAACCCCTTCGCTATGCACCCCAACATTTTGTTCATTTTTGCAACCGCTCTCCTGCACTGGGCAGTATTGTTCATGGTCCCTTTTGCCATTACCCCAAGGTCCTTCTCCTCCTCCTCCTCAGTGATCCCTAACTTAACCGCCCCCCAGCCAGTATTCTCTTCTTGGGTTCTTCGCCCCAAAGTGCATAACCTTACACTTCTTTGCACTGACCCCAGCTGCCAACTCTCTGACCACTCCTCTAGCTTGCTTAGGTCCCCCTGCAGCTTCTTCCATCCCTCCTCTCCATCCACCACTGCTCCCATTTTGGTGTCGTCTGCAAACAGACTTACCTTGCTCCCCACCCTGTGCGCAATGTCTGATATGAAGAGCCCAAATAATACTGGTCCCAGCATAGAGCCCTGTGGCACCCCACTCATCACTGGCTTCAGAGTTGAGAGCTCCCTTCCTACCACCACCTGTTGCAGCCTACCACTCAGCCAGCTTGTAATCCAGCTCATCATTTTTGCCTCTATCCCTATACCAGTTAGATTCCATCCAAGCTGCCCATGAGGCACAGAATTGAAGGCCTTGTTGAAGTCCAAGTAAAGAACATCCACCGCATGACCCTTATCCAGCTCACCTGTCACCCAGTCATAATATTGTATAAGGTTGGTTTGACAGGACTTCCCCGAAATGAATCCATGTTGCCTCACATCCTGGAGGCCGTTGTCCTCCAGGTGTGACACCAGTCTTTCCTTTAGTATCATTTCCATGAGTTTGCACACTATGGAGGTGAGACTTACTGCATGATAATTACCTGGTTCATCCCTTGGTCTGCTCTTGTGTAACAGCACTATATGTGCCATCCTCAAGTCCAGTGACACACATCCCGACTCCAGTGAGGTGCTGTACAGATCCACTAGCAGCTCTGCCAACACCTCCGCCATCTCCCTCAGCACCCTGGGGTGGATACCATTCGGCCCTGGTACCTTGTCTACCCTCAGTGCCCTCAATACCTCTAGCACTCTACCTCCCTCAATCCTTCCATCTGTCACCTCCTCTCCCCGTCCCCACCCTCCCAACCCATGGCGGTAGTAGGCCCCCCTTTTCTTCCGTGAACACCAAGCAAAAGTATTCATTCAATGCTTCCGCCTGTTCCTTCCCCTTTTCTGTCCACTCCCCACCCTTTTTTATCCTCACTATTGTCTCCTTACACTTTCTTTTCTCCCTGATGTATCTGAAAAAGTCCCCCCAATTCCCTGCGCTAATCTCAGCTCCCTTTGAGCCTTGGCTTCTCTCACTTTTCTGGTCACCTCCCTAGACCATCTTGCCTACTCCTTCCTGTCCCTTTCCTTCCCCATCCTCCTATACCTCTGGTGCACCTCTCATTTTGCCCTTACCACCTCAACTACCTCGCTGTTCAACCAGCATGGTTTCCTTGCCCTGCTCCTCTTACTCTGTGTCTTGGTGTGGGCTTCCATTGTCTCTGTAATCCCCCATTTAATAATATCCCATTTCTGCTCTGCGTCCATCTCCTGCCTTATGCCCTCCAGTTTCCCTTTCAGTATTTTATTTATTTATTGAGTTCTAGGATAATACCTGTGAGCGGATGCTCGTTGAAAGGTTCCACATCAGATATATTAGACAACAAGGTACAATACTGTGCACAAATATACAAATACTAAGAAAAATATTCATGGAGGTTACAGAAAACAAACATTAAGCACTAGCTATAGTATTAGTGGGGGTGCTAATGAGGCAAAATGTTTGCGTTCACTTCAGCATAGCTCCGCTGTTATGATGCCAGTTTTGCTCCTATTTGCCTTTATAAATGTAAGATGCCTAAAAGCCTTAAATCTAAGGAAGCAACAGAACTGAGTGTGGAGCATATTGAAAAATATTTTCCCCCCAGAATAGTCCTTGGGAAGCAAACTCCACAGCGTGGGGTTGTTGGTGTGCAGCTCCCACCAGGAGAAATGAGCTTCTTGAAGCGGTGGTAATGCACTGACATGGGCTAAGAGTAGAAGGTACCTCAAAAACCAACTCTGGCTACACATCAGTCCTTCTTATCAGATTTCCAGGCTGATACAAAAATTAATTTAAGGAAATAAAATTAGCACTTACAGATATTGTGTCCCAATGTGAGAGTATTGAAGCAAAGGTAATGGCAGTCGAGGAGCGAGTGGCTACTTTGGAGAAGAATGCTGAGAAGCTTGCTGCAAGGGTGTTGACGGTCGAGGGGCAGCGAATGCTGCCCTGCATGAACAGATCAACATGATGGGAAAACTGGAGAGGACAGAAAACACCCTGCTTTTAAAAAACCTTTGTCTGATAGGGCTTTCTGCTGCAGTTCCCGATTCAGATTTAAAACAGGAGATAGAGAAAATACTCACAATGACTCTTTCCCCCGAACACCCTGTTTCTCTAGAATCAGTATTTCGACCAAGAAATCAAATGGCTATGGCCTCAGAGACACGGGCAAGGTACGTGATTTGTACTAGTCCTTCTATAATGCAAATAAATAAATTATTGCAACTATCCAGAATGAAAAAAGGTTTCATGTTTGAGGGAGTAAAAATGCATTCATACCCAGACTTTTGTCGTATAACTCAGAGCCGCAGAAAGCATTTTCTGACCATAAGAAATTAATTTACTCAAGTTGGAGTTCGTGACGTTTTACAGGCTCCTGCTAAATTCAAAGTGATTTTCCAGAATAAAGACTATATCTTTCATGACCTGGATAAGGCAAAAGAGTGTTATGATAAAAATATAGCGTTACCTACAGAGTTGGAATCGGATGAGGAAGATGAAGACCTTGTGGACAATACTCAATATATTCTGATGCCTAAAGGAAGTGGATAAAATAACTTTTTGGTTATTTAATACTTTAATGGGAATAATTTGGTGAAGTGAGGTGACTTTTACTTTAAAAAGATAACTTTATTATTTACTTAACAGGGATGGACTATAGCTTGGAGTTTGCTGAGGATGGAAGCAGTACATATTATCATGAGTATTTTTTGTAAATAGCTTATTATCCCTCTTAAAAAAAACTTAAAGAAATGTTTTTTATATACTTCTTGTATTTCTTTAAGTTTGGGATAATATTTTTCGAGAAGTATCTCTTGTTTTTTGAAAGCTTTATGTATTATGATATATTTCTCTCTCTGAATAAAAAGAAAGTATAAAAAAAAAAGCACTAGCTATGCTGAGGGATTGTACAATGTATGCCCGTGACAAGAAGATAAACAGACAAGGATGGGGAAGGATACAATGGGAGTGGGAGAGCTAGATCACCAGAGCACATAAGAACGGGAGGGAGAGGTCCAGGGTCAAGGGGCAGAGCCAGGAGGGGTAGGGAGGTGGGCAAAGGGCTACGGTTTGACTAGCCTGTCATGACAGAGGCAAAGATGAGTGCTAGAGGCAAAGTGTTGCTGCATGCTGAGCCTTAGCGGGGGCACATGCAGCTGCTCATATCAAAGAGGTGCTGGCGCACTCTATGTTTAAAAGAGCCAATCGTCGAGGAGCCAGAGATGTCAGGGGGCAGTGCATTTACCCAGAGGAGTGCACAGTGTGAGGATGCACACTGTGCCATGGTAGTGCAGCATCTGGGCACTTGGAAAATTTGACTGGCAGAGCTTCTGGTTTGTCTGGTATTCATAGGCAGTGTTAGCAAGTTCTGCACCCCTGTTGGAAGCAGATTTAATGTGACTTTTTTGGCAAGAAGGCAGGTTTGATACCTGATTCTGTCATTCAGTTGAAGTCAGCCAGCCCAAGCATAAAGCTCACAGGTGTGTGTGAATCTTTATGCATTTGAGAGTAGGCAGCAGGCTTTGTTTAAGGCAACTGAGATCCGTTAGAGTGCCATGTTGGTAGCAGAACTGTATATGGCCAGCCCATAGTCTATGACGGAGACAACTGAGCTGCTGATTGCCAGGTTTAAAGCTTCATGGGTTAGACAATGCCTGTGGTGGTAAGAGGATCCTGATTCTGGTATTAATAGCTCTTGCAGTGATATTGATATGCTGGGAGAATGACAGGGAGGAGTCGATCATAATCCCCAGGTATTTGAAATGTGAGACGAGCTCCAGTGTGTCACCGCTGTCATTCCTTATTGCCAGGGGGTAGCTTTTTTGCTTGCTTTGGGCTGTCAAGTACAGCATGGTTTTGGTTTTTTTTATAGTTCATGACCAGTCTTTGCTCTTTAAACCAGTTTTCTGCTGATGCAAAACCATTTTTGTGATCAGTTGCAAGGAATTCGGGTTGCAGGTTGCTGGTAAATATCACTGTGCCATCAGCATATAGGAGCATGCAGCAATGGCAGGAGGTTGGGAGATTATTTAAAAAGTCACTGAACAGCAATGGTCCCAGAATGGACCCTTGTGATACACCAGATAAGACAGGTCAGCTGTCTTATTGCACTTCCCCAATCCTGACTTGCTGGGAGCTGCAGCTCAAGTAACTCCTAAACCAGTTCACAGTTTTAGGTGTGAGTCCAATGTCAGATAGCTGCTTGAAGAGGAGCGCATGATGAAACATATCAAATGCCTTTGATAGGTCAATGAAGGCTGCCCCTACAAGGTGGCCTTGGTTTAAGGCATTATGGATGTATACGGTAAATTTGACTAGGGCTGTGATGGTACTGTAGCCACCCTGGAACCTATGTTGCTCTGGGCATAGGAGTTGGTATTGATTAAAGTATTCCACCATCTGATCAGCCACAATCCACTCGAGAGCCTTGGAGAGTGGCGGGAGAATGGAAATCGGTCTGTAGTTATTATGTAAGGACCTGTCCCCACTTTTGTGTACAGGGGGAATTGGGAGTGGAAGAGGGATAGGTTAAGTATTCTAGCTAGTGGTACAAGTATTTCATCCAGTGCTAAGTGAACAAATTTGAGGTCCAGAGAGTCCCCACTGTGCCTAGATTTTCCGAGGACCTTTTTCAAGGTATTTCCTAGCATCTGCTTCAGAGACCATTTTGAAGCGGAATAGCGGCTAGTTAGGTGGTAGTATAGGTGACCTTGTATTATCACTTGGGTTGGGGTTATTGAGAAAATCCTTGGGGAGCACACTACTGAGGTCAGTGAAGCATGATTCAGTGAGTTGGCAATAAGCAGAGGGTCCAAGGTTGGATCCCCCTCAACAGTAAGCATTGCAGGGGGAGTTTGGGGGTCTTTCCCTGTGATGTCTTTAAGCTTGGCCCAGAAAGACTTGCTGTTGTTCCATGAGTTAGAGAGGGCTTCTTTGTAGTATGTACTTTTTGCATGGAGGATAACTTTTGTACAGTCATTGCGGGCCTTTTTTTATTGTTGAATGTTTGCTGTAGTCCCCTGTTCACGTGCTTTATGACAGATATGATTTCTTAAGGCAAGTTGCTCCAGGAGTTCAGGGGTAATCCAGGGGTTAAAAGGCCCTTTGGATTTTCTTGTAGTAACTGGTGAGTGTTTGTCACAGACAGCATTAAATTTTGACACAAAGAGGTCAAGTGCAGTGTCCACATATTTGGTTTTATGGAGGTCCATCCAGTCAAGGAGTTGTAGGTCTGACTTTAGTTGTGGGAGGTGACCTTTTAGTAGAAGTCTGTTTTTTATGATTCTGGTGGGGGGTTGGCAGTAGTTGTTATTCCAGTTGCATTTGACAGGAGAGTGGTCACTCAAAGAGTCAGGGAGAACGGTGAGATTGGAGATATGAGCAGGACAGTTGGTGAGCACCAAGTCCAGCAGTGTACTGGTGCCGGCCTTGTAGTTGACTCATGTCGGCGTCACCACCATTTGGGAGAAATGGATAGCAGATAGGGTGTCCTTGATAGAGGTGGAGGCAGAGGAGAGCCAATTTATATTAAAGTCACCTAGCAGAACAATTTCTGTGTTTAGACTCAGAGTACTAATGTAATCCAGCAGGTTACTGACACCGGTCTTGGTTAGTTTGGGTGGAATATATACTGAGAACAAAGTGAGCACTCTATTGTGTGCCCCTAAAAACAGTCTAATGGCCAGAGCTTGCAAGTTGTCACTGCTAGGCAGAGGAGGTAAGACATGTCCCTGGAGAGAGAGTCTTTAATGTAGATGACACAGCCCCCACCTCTTTTTGAGTGTCGATCCTGTCTGTACAAGGTGTACCCAGAAAGAGCTATGGCAGTGTCTGGTATCTTTGGTATCTTCAGTACTTCCCGCATCCTCCCAAAGTCCACCCCCCTGAAGTTTACCACCCGGGTTACTGAGTTCTCTGGCTCCCTGTACATTATGATATTAAACCACACCATTTGGTGATCGCTGTTGGCTAGTGGGTCCTCCACCCTTATTTCCCTTACTGCCTCCCGATTCGACAATACCAGATCTAAAGTGTTCTTTAGCCTAGTAGGTCCACTGACCAACTGCATCAGGAGTCCTTCCTGGATCAGGTCCAGGAGCACTTGCTCCCTAGCACTGGAGGTGACCAGAATACTCCAGTCAACCCCCAGCAAGTTGAAATCACCCCACGATGACCACCTTCCCTTTTCTTCATACCTTTCAGAATTGTCCACTAATTCCCTGTCAAGCTCCTCAGACTGGGACGGTGCCTCATACACCACCCCAAACCTCAGTTTCCTACCCCTTGATTCTAGCAGCTGCAGCCAGATTGCCTCTGTTCTCCTTTCCTCCCCCTCATCCCTTGTGCATTTGATCCTGTACCTCACATAGACTGCCACCTCACCCCACCCTCCCCTCCTCACGGTCCTTCCTGTATAATTTGTACCCTGGGATACTAGGAGGAAATACTAGTTCTCACAGAAAGTGGTGAGAATTTGGAACTCACTCCTAAGTTATGAAAAATGGAAGCAGTATAGTGTAGTGGTTAAGGGTGCTGAGCTACAAACCTGGAGACTTAGGTTTGAATCCCATCAACCCCTACTCGCATACTGTGTGACTCTGAGCAAGTCCCTTAACTTCCTTGTGCTCCCATGTCACACCTGTAAACAAGCTCTGACTTAATGTGCTTTTCCTGGTTAAACAATTTCCCAGTTCCCTTGCTGTATGTAGCAAACTCTGAAAGGATATAAAACATTTAAGAAAGGTCATTATATATATTCAAGAGAAAGAAAGGTTACAAGGTATTACCACTGAAAGGTAGGATGGGTGGTCCTTAAGGGCAACAAGATTTCTTCTGTCTGATTTTTTGTATGTTTGTAGGGCATGTCTCTACAAATGTCTTTGCCTATGGATTGACAATAAGCTGTCTTTCAAACATATTGATGAACTCAATAAAAAATGTAGGATGAGGCTGTCTTTTTGCAACTATAAAAATTGTTTATTCTATAAGGCTGGGAGGTGACTAGTGCAGGCCACTTTCTTACAACAGATGTATTATGATGATTTGATTTGCATGAATATCTTTCATTCTTATCTGCCTGTACTGGATGTGCTGTATCATACAGCCATGCATTTTATAACTGGATAATATGACAGAACATTCCACTGCTCCTTATATACTGCCTTAAATTCATCTTCCTTTGCCACCAGGAGGCTAAAGAACATATACATCGGGATCTTCAAAGCCATAAAAGGTGATCGAAAGCAGGCTCTGAATGTTCTCTTAGAAGCACCTTCCTCCTGCTTTTTAAAACTCCAAGATACCACACCCAGTCTGGAACATTGGCATTTTGCTGTAATGCACCCACACATTGGAATAAAATACAAAGTGCAGTACATTAAAGTTTGGAGATGATGTAAGCTATGGCATCTTCAAAGCCTTGATGGAAACTTATTGTATAGACAGCTGCAACTATTAGCCATAAACATAAACAATCTGGCTTGGGATGTAATTTTCAGAGTGTTCACCTCTGACGATCAATTTCATATGATAGTTTAGATACTATTTGTGCTGCAGATACATTCTGTGCATTATCATTTCTGCTAAACTGTTTTGTCAACTTTGCTGTAACTGCTTGCTTGTACAGTACCTATGGCCTCCTTGAAAATCAGCTGTGCTCAGTGGAGTTTATATGGGTAAAACAGATAAATGGAAATACCCTACAGACTAATGTGTTAGCCAATATTGTATGAGTTATAATTTACAGATATGGCATTTTTTAACATTTGTCAATTTTGCCATGAATGCATCTTCAAGGACCCAGAATTATAAATTATAAAGTGACATGGAGCTTCGCCCACAAATAGTTCTCAGGCATAGTAGGTTGCATGCTCACCTCTGGGCACACAATGTTGGAAGAAGAATATGAATTGTAGCCCAACACCAGGTGGAGAGGGTAATATTCATAACTGGAACTGTAGTCCAGTATCAGAAGGATGCCATACACGTGACGTGCACTGCATAAGATGAGAAGTTGAACTGAGGTCCATTCTGCCCATCTCAGATCACTGTCCACGTGGAAGTCAAAGATCCCATGGCACTTACTGAAGAAGAGTGGGGGAGCTTATTAGAGAAAAATCAAACAGAATAAGCATCTGTATAACTGTTTTAACATGCCATCTACACAATTGTAGAAAGGAAATTACAAAAGAAAGTCAATACAGAAACCATTTTTAAATGAAATAGTGGGAAATTTGATCCCTGGCAAAGGACGCTTTTTCATGTGATCGGAGCATCTGAGTCTGTTATCCATGGCATATTCCTCCAAGATTTGGCCAAAAAAGTCCTTGTGACGTATTTTGCTTCCACATGATATATACTTTTGAGTTCGTGTGTTATTTTACAGAGTAGAGTAGAACAAGAAGTTTGTTTCTGCTGTACAGAATATAGACATCTGGTGTGCCAAATATACCACTTGATAACTAAATAATACGGGCCGGATATTCAAAAGGGTTGCGCCATGCGCAATAGGGTTGTGCCTGCGCAAGTCCAAAAGTGCGCCATTCTGCGATATTCAGCAGGAGGCAGTTGCTCCACTGAAAACATGCTGAGCAACAGCGCAATGCAAATGATGGCATGTGCAACTGAAGGAGGTGGATCCATGCATAAAAAGCGCAATGCGATATCCAAAGACTTGCTCAATGCGCAACAGCGGAACAGCCAGAAGTTGCGCCCCAGCGGAAATGAGCCAAAATAAAAAGGCTCAAGGAAGAGGCACAAGAACACCACAGGGATGCCAAGTGGGGAAGAGAGAGAGAGAAAGACAGACAGTGACAGGCCAGGGCAGGCAAGGGAAGCAGTGGGCCATAGGCTGCAGAGGCCAGCGGGGGTGCCCGTGCAGTGGAAGTAGCAGTCAGGACAGGGGGGTAACAGAGCAACATCAGCCAGGGGGTCACAAGCCAGGAGATGGAGTGGCAGCTCCCACATGGAAGCTATAATGAGGGGTGAGAATGCAAGGTGCAGGGGGACGTGGCAGTGGATGGGCCCATCGGCGGTACGCCCCCAACAAGCAGTACCGTGCCCGCATCAGCTTTGAGCTGTACACAGATGTAGAGATCGTGGGCCGGTACCGCCTGAACAGGGCAATACTGAGGCGGCTCTGTGAGCTGTGCAGTGATGTGATGCAGGCACCCTCACGACGGAGTCATGCTCTGTCAGTGGAGACCAAGGTGACAGCCTGCATGTGCCTGCTCACCACGGTCACCTTCCAGAGGCCAACAGGGGACACCACAGGCATCACACAGTCGGCCACATCACGCATCCTCACCCAATTCCTCAGCGCACTGCTGCCACATGCTGCGGAGCACATCCATTTCCCCAGCACCGCGGCAGAGCGTACAGCAAACATGCAGGTGTTCCACAGGGTAGCACGTATGCCTGGCATGCTAGGGGCCATAGACTGCACCCATGTGGCCATTCGCACGCCACCTGGCCCCGATGGGGTCGCATATAGGAATAGAAAGGGCTTCCCCAGTGTCAACTGCCAGGTGGTGTGTGATGCCACTGGGCGTATAATCAATGTCTGTGCCACACACCCTGGCGGAGCACATGATGCCTTCATATGGCATCAGTCCACACTGTGCCATTGATTCAAGAGTGGGGACATCCCCACAGGCCATCTAGTGGGTGAGTACGCATGTAGGAAATGCAAACTGGGCAAGGGTGGAATGCCACAGGTGCCATGGTAGTGGCACACAGGATATGGGCAATATGGACCTGAACATGAGACTGATCTCCACTATCTCCACACAGGTGACAGCGGATACCCACTCCGTCCCTGGCTGCTCACACCATACCGCGCCCCATGACCCCATCGCAGCAACGCTATAATGAGGCACATGCACCACATGCAACATCATTGAGCGGGTGTTTGGGATGCTCAAGGCATGCTTCCGATGCCTAGACACCTCCGGCGGTGCCCTACAGTACAGCCCCTCAAAGGCTTGTGGGATATTCCTGGCCTGTTGTATCCTGCACAACATGGCCAATGACTGTGGGATAGCCGTACAGGTTGAAGAGGGGGACAGCGATGGGGACACCAGCGGCGCCGGTGTTGATGGTGATGAGCAGCCCCCCCTTGGACGGCGGGACCCCCGACTGATCCGGCAGGCCCAGCTGCACCGGGACACCATCACGGAGGAGCATTATGCACAACACAGGTAAGTCAAGGGGCCATGTGCAAACAACACTGTCCTGGCGCAACCCACAGGCACACAGAGTAACACACCAGGGGTGCATGATGGCAAGGGGTGGAAGGGACCAGGCACAGAAACACACCATCAGGGAGGGGCGAACAGTCATATGGACACACACAACACACACAAACACACCAGGCACAAAGCGTACATGGGCAGGTGTACAGCAGAGCAGGAACAGACATGGCAAACACACAGATCCACAGACCACACCCACCACCTGTACTGTCCAAGCACGTGTGTCGATGCTGGGCACCCTTGCACCTTGGTGTACAGTACAATGCAGGCATCATCATGCACACGCACCTGTGGACAGCAGTCGGGATGGTGTGCAGGTGGTCAGTATGTTGGCGTGATGGGCAGGGCACCCACCAGTGCACTGCCCACCATGACGCACAGTGCACACAGGGCAGCACCAGACAGGGCCCACACTGGGAGACAGGTCAGTCATGTTGCACCGTTCCACAGCCACCGTGGATGGTGGGCGGCCCCGCCGTGACCCAACAGCACTGGCAGGCTGAGCAGGGGCCACATGGGGTGGCACCGATGGACCACCAGGGGTCCCACTGCACGATCGCGACCTTGTCCGCAGTGGGGTCTGTAGGATGCCAAACATACCTGCACCAGGGGTGCTTGGGATGCCCACAGCAGAACCCGGCGTCGACAGGCTTGGTGTCACATGATGTCGGGAATGGGGAGTGGAGAGCGTACTGTGTGGGGTGCGCAGTACAGGAGCACCTGCATGTGTGCCCAATGCAGCCACGACAGCGACCAATGCCTGGGTCTGCCTGTCAATGGCAGCGGTCACATCCATCTGCATGTGGACCATCTCTGCACGGTCCAGAGCACAGTCCCTGCTGTGCCACTCCACAGCCGCACACAGTGCCTCCACAGACGTTGCAACCCACCTTTGCTGCTGTACTGATTCCCAGCAGGTGGGTGTGCTCTTCAAATGGGTACTCTGCCACAACAGCATCCTGTCCCCCAGGGTGTGGAAGGTCCTGATGCTCAACACCCCTTGAGGGTGGGCGCTGTTCACCAGGACCAGGAATGGGCATATCAAAGGGTGGCGGGCATGTGCCACCGCTGGACACTGTACCCCCAGACCTGGTGGGTGACTGCTGCTGCTGCCCTCCAACCGCTGTGCCCCAGGGACCACTCATTCCACTGCTGTGGCTGCAACAGTGCCAGACACCTGCACAGCCACCGGTGCTGCCCCACTGGTGCTGACAGGCACAGCCTGGGACTGTGCCAACATGCTGGCACACACGTTGGAACCAGCTAGGCCCAGGGGCACATGCTGGCCTGCTGTGTGTCCGTCATGGGACACACACATGTCACTGCTCATTGCAGTCCTTGCATCATCAATGGTGCAGGTACATGCTACAGCCACAGTCACAGCGTGCTGGCATGCTTGCATGTCAGACTGCTGAGACACAGGCTGTGCATCCCCCACACCCGACTCACTGACACCAGAGTTGGCAGCCCAGCGTGCATGCTGGTGCAGTGCATGCTGGCTGGTGACAGAGGTGGATGGACCCCCCTCCATGTCCAGCAGGTCATCCTCACTGCCTGGACCCACCACCACCGTCCCCTGAAGATGAACAGGATCTGTAACAGAAAGAGAGGACATGTGAGTGCATGTGAACAACCTCCCCCCCCAACACCACCACCATGTCATACCGTGCAGTGATGGGCTTCCACCTCTCTGGAATCCACCTCCTGGTACGCCCTCAATAGCACTGTGCTGCATTGATGCAGCCAGTCGATCCTCAGCCAGGGTCAGCTCCACCACCACTGGCTGGCCCCCGCCAGTGCCAGCACGTGCCGCCCTGAGGGCTGCCACCTTCTCCTTCACCCTCCTGCGGTCTGTCCCAATCTTCTTTTTGCATTCCTGCACGGAGCGCTGGTGGCTTCCGTGCAGGTTCACTGCCCGAGCTACCCCCTCCCATGCAGCCACACGGGCCTGAGGGGTGCCCCGCCGTCCACTCAGTAGTGACTCCTCCTCCAGGTAGGCCTGGAAGAGGGCCTCTGTCTCTGCCGTGGTGAAGTTGGGCGTCCTCCTTTGCCCACCATCCTCACCCTCACCTTGGCTCTGCTCGGTCAAGGCGATCTGTATGGGTGGAAGTGAACACCTGTCACTGTGCAGTCTACAGCGTTATCCCATGCCCATTGTCCAGAACATCTCACAGCATGCAACCCACCTCTCACCTGCAGTAACCGAATCTGGCCAGCGCAGCCCCATGTCGCACATTTATAGCGCAATGCATGCAAATTAGGAGTGGAGCAACTGTAATGAGATGCAAATCACGCCACTGCGCCTTTGAATGGCTGATCAGATGATTTGCATGTGTCAGCTGAATATCGCGCCATTGTGCTTTTCGCAATACGGTTGAGCCGGCTGAGCCAATGGCGCAGATCTGTGACTGTGTGGTACACTGCATTGCGCATGCCCAGGTAGCTTACGCAGGCATCTGCCTCACTGATGATGTGCTGTGCACGATCGGCAATTCAGGCCATGGCCACCATTATGCCAGTGGCGCTACAGCACTGGGCA
Organism: Neoceratodus forsteri; assembly: GCA_016271365.2. Classification (NCBI taxonomy): domain Eukaryota; kingdom Metazoa; phylum Chordata; order Ceratodontiformes; family Ceratodontidae; genus Neoceratodus; species Neoceratodus forsteri. The sequence goes on along the minus strand of CM057456.1, from coordinate 2,454,412 downwards.
CCATATGGCACTGTGGCACTACTACGCAATAGTCCACTGTGGCACTGGCATGCAGGTGGTCGGTCGCGCAGGATGCATAGACGTCAGATGGCGCTGTGCGTGGCCTTGCGTCATAGACCCCTGACCTGGTGTCCGACCTTTGCCCCCTGGCGCTGTTCGGCTGCCATGTGTACGGCCCTATTGCGCTGTTTGGTGACAGCGCTATGTGAACCGACGGCGCTGTTGAACAGCGCGATTGGAACCTATGGTGGTCTATTGCACAACATTTCCACGTGGAATACAGGCCATGGGGCGCCATATTGCCTGCTGTAAAACTCCAACTATGGCACACAGGAGAGTGCCCCAATGGAGCCCAGTGGAGGTGGCCAACCTGGTGGCCCTGGTTGAGCCCCACTGTGGGGCACTGTATGGGGAGGAGCCCCTCACCATGGCTGGCACCCAGGTCTGGCTGCAGGTGGCCACTGACCTGGTGAGGGTCACAGGGAGGCGCCGTTCTGCAGAGCAGTGCCGGCACAGGTTCAGTGACCTCCGCAGGAGGGAGCCAGATGTGCTGCAATGCCTACGGTCATGTGCCAGGAGGGGCATTGTGCCTAGGCCAGGTGGGTGTACCATCTATGCACCTGTATTCTCCGTAGGGGTGTGAGTGTGTTTTGGTGGCTGTGCATGGGGGATGGCCCTGCCATGGTTGGCTGTGTCAGTGTGTGCAGGTGTGAGATGCATGGGTCTGGCTGTGTGGGCAGGCACACTCACTGGGGCAGGGGGCAGTCTGCTTTGGAGTCACACTGATGTTTTTCTCAACATTTGTCTCCCACAGGCCTGGCAGAGAGGATGCAGGCACGGGCTGAGAAGGGCCGTGGCAGGGCCCAGGTGGCAGACGGTGGTGCTGTGAGGGGTGGGCCACAGCAGCAGCAGCAGCAACCACAGCTGCTTGCTGAGTGTGAGTATCATTACATCATGGATGCTATTGCATGCTGGAGGGGGTGGGCATGACCACCAGCCATGGACAACACAACCATGCATGACACAGGTGACAGTCATCACTGTCCAGTGTCACTGCATGTCTGTGTGTGCGTCACTGGTGGTCCATGCATGCACTGGGCACATGGCTGTGGAACTGGCATCCCACCACATTGCCACATCACTTGACAGCCTTGTTTGTGCTGTGATGGATATGGGCAGTGTGTGTGTGCAGTGGTGCACATAGCTGGTGCCGCCTGGTTGGGCATGTCATGTGCATGGTCACTGTGGGTGGGTGCATACCATCACAGGTGCGGGACATTGGGCTATATGCCTTGCAGGTTGGGTGGTGTTCAGGGTTGTGGACAGTCACAGCCATTGACTGTGTTCTCTTTTCCTGGCCTCATGCGTCCTATGCAGGATTGAGCGTGCTCTCCACCAGCTGACCCGGTGTCCCTTGAGAACCGCGGACATCCTCCAGGACATCCAGCGCATGGGCTCGGGCGACGCACAGCCAACCAAGACATCACCAGGCAGCAGAGGACCAGCCTGCTAGGCCTTAGACAGGCTTCCCTTCCCACTTCACTCATCCCTCCCACCCTGCCTTCCTCTCCCAGTTGTTCACCCCTTACCCTTGCCCACCCCTACCTTGTACCCCTACCCCCACTCTTGTAGATAGTTTTGTTATTGTTCTTGTTCTACTTTCTATTTTTGGTATATATATATATATATATTTTGTTATGAATACTGTGGTGGTCTCTGATTTGTAGCTGGCTATGGTTGCTCAGTTGTAGTGGTGTGCATGCCATCTGGGGTGGTATGGTCCTGGGTATGTGTGTGTGTGCGCGATTGTGTGTGTGTGCATGGGGAGGTGTCTCCAGTGTGGCAGTGACTTTCTGTTGGTCTTGCCATCTGCTGCCACCCACTGCTTGGTGCACAGGGTGGGTCTGGCTTGTATGGTTCTATGCTACACAAGGTTGACATGTGCCGGGGGGGATGCATGGTGTTTACTGCAGTGACAGTCACTGCACATGGGTGGTGTCTTGGGGTCACGGTGCAGGGTGTGCTGTGCAGACAGGGGGCTGATGTGCACTGTGGTTGTCAACCCCCTGTGTGTGGCAGTCTCAGCCTGCCAGTGGTTGTGCTGGGGCGCCATGGCCCTGCTGTGCTTTGTTGGCTTGTCCCTCATGGGCCAGTGGATCATCCGTCCACCCCAGTGATGCTGTGCTTGGGGTGTGCAGGTGTCTTGTTGGTTCTGCAGTGTGTTCCTGTGCTCATGTGTGGCATGGCTGGCGGTGGGCCCCAGCCTGCCTCCCTGGTTGTGCAGTTCCATTGCTCTGCTGGGGTGGGGGGTCTGCTTGCGCTATGGCACCTCTGGACTGCTCAGCTGGTTAGCCTTGTTGCTACTATGGCGCAACCTTTCTGCTCAGCTTCCCCTTCCTAGTTGTGCTATGGCGCAGTTTGTGCAATATTCAGATGTTGGCTGCTTGCGCAATTTGTTTTGCTCCATGTTTGAATATCACATCTGTTGCGCATATGCTCAATTGAATTGTGCTTGCTCCTGCTGTTGCGCACATTTTGGGAGCAGTTTGAATATCTGGGCCTACATGTATAGTGCTCTTGTCCTACTTACTCCATATCCTTGTATACGTTCTGTACATCAAAACTTCATAATTAACAGAAACAAAATGTTTTTCAGACCATTCATTTGCAACAAACTTCCAGAAGTCAGAAATATAAGAACAAGAAAAAAACATTCCATGGTTTCCAGATGTAATAAACATGTATTTCTATTACACATCCTTTCTTCTGTTTGTTTATGTTTCTGGTTAGCTTTTCTGTTTAACTTATCATGACAACATAGCCAGTGTGTATCCTACATTTTTGGGGGTATCCTAGGTTCCAATAATAGATCCATCAAGAATGATCATGCAGGGAGGCAGCAAGTGCTAAATGTTGTGATTTCCTAAACATTTGTATCTAATATCTGTTGATATATTTGTTTTCTATTTGTATATAAAATCTGGTGACTGGTGACCTTCCATGTCTGAAGCTGAAGGAAGGTCTCTCTAATGTAAGGAGGTGCCAAACTGAAGCTTTCCGCACTTTTAAGACCCCTGTATCCCAATTTCTGAACCATGTCTGACAGCTGAAACACTAGTGAACTCCAGCTTCTGTTTGTATTAACTAGCAAAGGTTTCAGGTTTGTAACAAAAAATATACAATAGAAAAAACTATAGACTTGACAATATTTAGTTTTCATTGTTTTAATGGTACATATGGTATGTTTCTTTTGATTGGGTTTAATCTGCTCCCCCATAAAGCCTGAAAAAAAAAACATTAAATAAGGATGTTTTCATGTGATTTTGGTGGGGGGGGGGGGACATAACTAATATACAAAAATTGGGGAAATAAATATGTTTTGATAATATAAATATGTGTTTTCTTGCCTAACTGCTACCTATTCCATTTTGCTACTAAAGCTTTTCCTTGTGTTATCTTGGATTCTCAATTTAGTGTGTCTAATTGGTCTGTGCCAAACTGGATGCCTAAAATTCAAATAAGTTCTTCCAAGACATTTACTCCTGCAACAAACATTATTGATTTATTGTTGCTTCCTAATTCCTTTCCAATACATTTCTCCAAACTCAATGAAGCCACTGAAAACTTCCCGTATTGTTTGCAAATATGCAGTGCTTCTTTTGCTGATGGCTCATCTTCCACTAAAACACATATACCATCTGTGTCAGTGTCAGTGGCTCAGTAGGTAGCACACTCGCCTCTGAGGCCGGGAGATCAGAGGGCTGTGGATTCAGTTCCCACATCTGGCACTTGGGTTAATATCCCAGTACTGACACTGTAATGCAGCATGAGAGGGGTGCTGCATTTCTGAGGTGCCATCTTTCAGATGAGATGTTAAACCGAGGTCCCATCTGCTTGGATTGGTGGTAGTTCAGGTGGATGTTAAAGATCCCATGGCACTTATTGAAAAGAGTAGGGGAATTTCCCTGGTGTCCTGGCCAAATTTCCCTCATTCGCTAAAAATACCACCAACAGCTTAATCTGGTTCAAGGTCAGTTGGCATTCATCTGTATCCCCCCTCCCCTCCCCTGGGTCGTGCCTGAAAATAGGCAGGATTTGTCTAGTGCACTTACCCGGTCAACAAAAGCTAAATAAAATAAATCTGCATGTGCTACCATTTTGTATGGTGCCATTCCTTCTTCATTTTCCAGGGGCCATAATAAGGGAAAGGAGTTTAATGCTCTTAACAAAGGATTCAGACAAAATACATACAGAATAGGAAGGGACTTAGAGGGCAGCCCTGACACACTTCACGTTTTATAGATATCAAAGGCCTACACCATCCATTTACAACTGGGGATACTGTGGCTGTTCTATACATACATGGTAACCAGTTAATAAACCTTATTGGTATCTCATATTTTTCCAAGATATACCATAAACATTTTGGCCCAGATATTCAAAAGGGTTGCGCCATGCGCAATAGGGTTGCTCCAGCGCAAGTCAGAAAATGCGCCATTCTGCTATATTCAGTGGGAGGCAGATGTGCCCCCCAAATCACACTGCTCAAGAACACAATGATAATGAATGCATGTACAACTGAAGGGGGAGGAACCATGCATAAATGGTGCAGTACGATATTCAACAACATGCACCATGCGCAATAGGGGAGCAAGCGTAAATTGGCGCGATAGTGGAAATGAGCCAAAATAAAAAGGAACAAGAGAGAGAGGCGCAAGAACGCTACAGAGAAGGCACATGTTGCTGAACCATAGCCAGCCACACAGGCAACACACACACACACACACACACACACACACACACACACACACACACACACACACACAGGACAGGACAGAGAAAGGGCACCTGGAACCCACAGAAACAGGGAAGGTGTGGGGAGCCACAGCTACAGCTACAGTGCAGAAGGGGAAAGTGCCACACAGCACTGAGGCCACCACAGGAAGGTGTTCCCAGTGCAGGGGAAGTAGCAGCCAGGACAGCAGGGGAACACAGAAACAGCTGCCAGGGGTGGGGCACACAAGCCAGGGACATGGCCAGTGCCACCATCCAGATGGAGGCAGTTATGAGGGGGGTGAGAAGACAGGCAGCAGGAGGGCGTGGCCGTGGAAGGGCCCGTCAGCAGTATGCCCCCCAACAGGCAATACTGAGCCCGCATCAGCTTCGAGCTGTACATGGATACCGAGATCATGGGCCGGTACCGCCCGAACCAGACAATTCTGAGGTGGCTCTGTGAGCTGTGCAGTGATGTGATGCAGGCACCCACACAACGGAGCCATGCTCTGTCAGTGGAGACAAAAGTGACAGCTCGCATGTGCCTGCTCACCATGGGTACCTTTCAGAGACCAACAGGGGGACACCACAGGCATAACCCAGTCAGTCGTGTCATGCCACCTATCCCAATTCCTCAGCACACTGCTGCCACATGCTGTGGAGTACATCCATTTCCACAGCACACCAGCGGAGCACACAGCAAACATACAGGAGTTCTACAGGGTAGCACATATGCCTGGTATGCTAGGGGCAATAGACTGCACCCATGTGGCCATCCGCACACCACCTGGCCCTGAAGTGGCCACATATATCAATCGGAAGGGCTATGTAAACATCAGCTGCCAGGTGGTGTGCAATGCCAGGGGGTGCATAATCAATGCCTGTGCCACGCACCTTGGGGGAGCACATGATGCCTTCATCTGGCACCAGTCAGCACTGTGCCACAGATTTGAGAGTGAGAACATCCCCACTGGCCGCTTAGTGGGTGAGTATGCAAACCACATGGAAAAACATAGAGCTTGGGAGGAGCATAGTCAGAGGTGACATGGGTATTGGCCTAGATGGCCCAAGGCAGGGCGACGCTGATCACCAAACTAACCTCCACCCTCTACACCCAGGTGACAGTGGATATCCACTCTGTCCCTGGCTGCTCACACCATAACGGCGGCCTGTGACCCCATCGCAGCAATGCTACAATGAAGCACCCACCACCACACGCAATGTCATCGAGCGGGTGTTCGGGATGCTGAAGGCACGTTTCTGTTGCCTGTACATGTCTGGCGATGCCCTACAGTACAGCCCCTCAAAAGCCTATGGGCTATTCCTGACCTGTTGCATCCTGCACAACATGGCCAATGACTGTGGGATAGCCATACAGGTTGAAGAGGGGGACAGCGATGGGGACGATGAGGACACTAGTGAAGATGGTGACGGACAGTCCCCCTTGGGTGACAGGACCTCCGACTGATCCGGCTGGCACAGCTGCACTGGGACACCATCACAGAAGAGCACTTCAGCCAATCCAGATAAGTCATGGGGCTATGTGCAACCACCAGTGGCAAAGGCACAACCCACAAACACACATGGACAAACACCAGGGGTGCATGCTGTCAAGGGAAGTGGCCGAGCATGGAACCGCACACACCACCAGGGATGGGCAAGGTCTAACATGGCACGCGGTCTACACACACACACACACACACACACACACACACACACACACATATACACACCTTACAAGATATGCACAAAGGGTAGGAGGCATGCCGACCCAGACCGCCACCCCTAGCCACACACACATCCACAGACCACCACGCCCACTGCCTGTCATTGTACATGTGTCAGACGCTGGGCACCATTGCACAGTGGTGGACGGCGCAACGCAGGCATCATCATGCACACACCACAGCAGACAGCAGCCGGAAGGTTGTGCAGATGGAACGTGTGTGCGCGTGCAGGGCCGGGTACCCCACCCATGCATTGCACGCTGAACAACACAATGCACACAGGGCAGCATCAGACAGTAGCCATGCTGGGAGACAGGTCAGTCATGCGCCACAGTGCCATGGCCACCACGGATGTGTGGGTGGCCCCGCCGAGACCCACCAGCAGTGACAGGCTGACCAATGGCCTCTTGGGGTGGCACCAACTGTCCCCCAGGGGTTCCACTGTGTGAACATGACCGTGCTCGCACAGGGGCTGCAGCACACTGAACAAACCTGCGTCAGGCGTGTCGGGATGCCCATAACTGAACCTGGTGTCAACAAGGAGGGTGTCACATGAGGCCGGGAATGGGGGGTGGACATTGCACTGAGCGGTGTCTGTGATGCATGGGCAAATAACTGTGTGCCCATTGTGGCCATGACAGCTGTGATTGCTTGTGTGTGCCTGTCAATGGCAGCGGTCACATCCTCCCGCAACCGGTCCATCCCTGCCAGGAGCAGAGCGGTGTCTCTGCAGCACCGCTCCTCTGCCTGGCGCAGAGCTGCACTAAGTGCATCCACTGCCATCACAAGCCACATCTGCTGATTGACTGATGCTTGGAGTATGCGGGTGTGCTCATCTAAGAGGTCATCTGCCTGATTGGCATGCTGTCCCTCATGGTGTTCGTAGCCCTGATGGTCAACACCCCTTGAGGGTGGGTGCTGCACACCAGGGCCAGGCCTGTTCATGTCCACAGGCGGTGCACTGATGCCGCCCCCTGACACTGTACCCCCATGGCCATTGGCTGACTGCCAATACTGCCCCTCCGGCTGCCGCTCTCCAGGGCTCAGTGGTGCTGCTGCAGTGGATGCAACAGCCCCACTGTCCTGGACACACACCAGTGCTGCCCCACTGGTGCAGACAGGCACAGGTTGGGACTGTGATGTCACGCAGGCCGCCACGGCGGCACCACCCACAGCCATGCCCGTGATGTCACCTGCTGTGTGGCCATCCTGTGGCCCACACATCTCACTGCCCATGACGTTAGCTCCATCATCATCGGTGATGGATCCGGCACCAGCCCGATTCTCAGTATACTGGCATCCATGGATGCTGGCATGCTGGGCATGGGCAGGGCCTTCTCCGCACCTGCTCCACCAACATCAGTCCGGACGTCCAGGTGGGCCCACTGTTGCCCTGACCCCCGTATGCCTGTGGAGGTGGACGGGCCCTCCTCCATCTCCATGCTACCACCCTCAGTGGAGAAGCCCACCACCACTGACCCATGTAGATGCTCAGGAGCTGTAAGGGAAAAACAATAGCATTAATGTATGTGACCTACCCTGTCCCCCCCCCATTGACAGACCAGGACCTACCATGCAGTGACGGGCTACCACCCATCTGGAATCCACCACCCGGAACACCTTCAATGGTGCAATGCTGCATGCTGCCAGCAACCCGCTCTTTTTGTGGGGTCAGGCGTTGCACCTCCAGCTGTCCCCCACCAGTCGCAGACCATGCTGCCCTGATGGCAGCCACCTTCTCCTTAATTCTCCGCCTGTCCATGCCCATCTTTTTGCACTCCTGCATGGAGCACTGGTGGCTGCCATGCAGGTTGACAGCACATGCCACCTCTTCCCTTGTAGCAGCATGGACCTGTGGTGTTCCCTGTCATCCGCTGAGCAGCGTCTCCTGGTCGAGGTAGGCCTCAAACAGGGCATCTGTTTCTGCCTTGGTGAAGTTTGTCCTCCTCTTCCTCCCACGTCTCTGTTCCTCTTCCTCCACCTCATGATCGGTCATGATTCCTCCTGTGAGAATGACAGGTGTTACCTGTGACTGTGCAGTCCCATGCATGTCCCAAACACCACAGTTCACACTCCCAAACAGCATGCAACTCACCGCAACAGACTGCAGTAACCGACTATGGCCAGTGCAGCCCAATGTTGCATTTTTATAACGCAACCCATGCAAATGAGGCAAGGCACATTTTTAAGTGGATGCAAACGCAGTGACTACGCCATTGAATGGCTGATTAGCTGATTTGCATATGCTGGCTGAATATCATGCTGTTGCACTTTGCGCAATTGTGTTGAACGTGCTGAGCCAAGGGTGCAGTTCTGTGACATGCACAGTACACACCTAACTGCGCATACCCGGGTTGATGATGCAGGTGCCTGCCATGCTGCTGACGTGCTGTGCGTGGGAAGCAATGCAGGGCATGGCCACCATTGTGCCAGTGGTGCTACTGCGCTGTTCACATATATGGCGCTGTGGCACTGGGGCACCGTAGGCGCACTGGGGCAACAGCGCTGTTGGCCACTACAGGAGGTGGCACACAGGCACCCAATCGTGCTACACACATTGGGTTCCAATCGCGCAGTGGCTGTCCATGCGGGAGGGACCCTTGACCCTGTGTCTGACCTTGGCCCCCTAGGTGCCATGCATCAGGCATGGGTGCACCACTATCGCGCTGTTCGGTGACAGAGCGATAGGGAATGGCAGCGCTGTACCGGGCAGCATCTACACGTGGCAGGACCGTGCTGCCAAGCACCATTTTGACTCCACCACTTTGCTGAGATGGCACGGAGAAGGGCAGTGATGTGGAGCAAGGTGGGGCTTGCCAACCTGGTGGCAATTGTAGAGCCACATGCTGGGGCTCTATATGGTGATGCACCCCTGGACGGGGCCAGGAGTGTAGTGTGGCAGGAGGTGGCCGATGCTCTGGAGGAGGCCACTGGTATGGGGCTCATGGCGGAGCAGTGTCACCACCATTACGGGGACCTCAGGCGCAGGGACCCGGACCTGCTTGCCTGCCTGCGGGCACGTGCCAGGAGGGGTACAGTGCCATGACCAGGTAGGTGCCCCATCCATACACTGTTATCGTCCATACGGGTATCACAGTTGCATGTGTCCGGCACATGGGGGGCCATCCAGTGTTGGCCGTGGTGGTGGTATCGGGGTGTGGGTGGATGGGTATAGCTGTGTGGGATTGCACACACATGGGGTGGGGGGACTTTGCTACCAGATTGTACTGATGTTCCTCTCTCTATGTTTGCACCTTAGGCCCAGAAGAACACAGGCAGGTGAGGGAGCGGAGGCGCCGCCTGGAAGAACAGCAGGACAGGAGGGCTGAAGGTCTGCAGCAGCGCATAGACAGCCAGATGATAGTGAGTGCCTTACATCCATGATTACTATTGCATGCTGTATAACTGGGTGGGCAGCGGGGCATGGCCACCATCCATTGACACCACTGCCATGCAAGCAACTTGTTACAGTCAGCACTATCCAGTGGCACTGCATGTCTGGGAGTGCATCAATGGTGGTCTATGCATGCACCGGGCACATGACTGTGCCACTGCCTTCACACCGCATAGCCAAGTCACTGTACGGCCACGGTGGTGCTGTGCAGGACATGGGCGGTGGGTGTATGCAGTGGTCCACATGGCTGTGGCTGCCTGGGTAGGCAGGTCTTGTGGACACGGTCACTGTGGGTGGTCGCACACCATCACAGGGTGTGGCACATGGCTATATGCCATGCACAATGGTTGGGCTGCACGGGGCTGGACAGTCACACTTATTGACTCTGCTCCCTTGTCCTAGGTGGACGGTGACTCCAGGCACTGGAGCAAGGAGTGCAGGAGCTGCTCCAGGTGGTGAGGGTGACCCTGGAGCTACTGCAGAGGATGGACCACCACGGGTTGAGGAGGAGGAGATGACATCGGCGCCACGTGGAGAAGGACCGAGGCAGATGATGATCACTCCATGCCCCTAATAATGCCTTCCCCCCTGGATCCAACCTCACACCTCTTCTTCCCTCTCCCATATGTTCACCCCTGCCACTTACCCGCCCCCACCTGGTATGTGGCCCTTCCCCCCATTGTATATAGTTATATATAGTTTTTGTATTTCTGGTTTTAAATACATTTGTTTTTTTATGACAACTGTGGTGGTCTCTGATTTTCAGTGGGCTACAGGTGCTCAGCTGCAGTGGTGTGCATGGTGTCAGGGGTGGTGCACGCATGGGGGTGTGTGTGTGTGCAGAGATGAACTGCCAATGGTGTGGGCAGGGGGATCAGTCACTGTCTGTGGTTTGTGTGTTGTACTCTGTGCACTGGATGCCTGTGTGCAGTGGTCCACAGTGCCTGCACTGTGTGCATGACACCCCTGTCAGACCATCCATGGCCTGTGCAGCTGACACCCTTCCATGTCTGTGATATGCACAGTCTGCTGGCGTGTCAGTGGTGGCTGTCCATGCTGGATAACAACTGTACCCAGCAGAATGCCAGGTTGCCTTCCATCACCAGTATGGTGCACATCTGCCTCCGGTGGCACTGTGGCCTCCGCTGTTGTTGTCCCCCCTCCATGCTGTCGCTTGTGTCTGTTGTAGGGGATGTGCTCCAGTGTCTGTCACCTGTGCTCCAGCAGCATGCTGGTGGCACACAGCATCATGGTGCCTGTGCAGGGTGGCTGGCACACCTGTGCAATGTAGGGGTGCTGGCCATGTGTACACGTCAGCTGTGGCCACATGCCAGTGGCTTGGTTGATCCGCTACTGTGTCCCTGTGTTGGTGTGCCCTTGGGTATGGGTGGGTGTTTGTCCATGCACTGTGTTGCATCCTGTGTGGAGCATGCTTCCATGCAACACTGTGCGTGTCTGTGCTGGCTGTTGTGGCCAGTGGTGGGACAGGATGTGTCCTTAAGAGGGTGTGCAGGGTGCTGTACCGCTGGTGGTGGGGTCCGTAGCATGCCCTGTCGCATGTGGGGTACCTTGTGTGGTGACTCATGGTCGGTCTCTCAACTGTACTTGGGGGGGATGTGCAGGGTGGCACTGTGTATGCTGTTGTTGCATTGCTGTCTGCTGCCACCCATAGCAAGGTGCACATGGTGGGGCTGCCTTGCATGGCTCTGTGGTGCACAGGGTTGCATTGTCACAGTGGGGGTGGTGGCATGCATAGGGTGCCCTACACTGTTGGACGCTACTCCTGGGAAGGGTGTATGGTGATCATGGTGCAGGGTGTGCTCTGCATTGATAGGATGGTGTGGCACAGGGTGGTCGGTCCTCCTTGTGTGCCAGTCACAGATTGCCAGGGGGGTGTGCTGGGGCACCATGGCCCGGCTGTGGATTGGTTGCTGGTATCCATGGGCCAGTGGTTATTCCAGCTCTCCCTCGGTTGTGCAGTGCATGGGGTGTGGGGGACGATGTCTGTTCTGTTGTGTGCTCTGCCCATCTGTGGCATGGGTGGTGGGCCCCTACATCCCTGGTTGTGCTGTTGCATTGCTGCCCTGCTCCAGGGGGGCATCCCTGGTTGCGCTATGGTGCATCTGGACTGCTCCGCTGAGCATCCCTTGTTGTGCTATGGCGCATCAGATATGTGCAATTTCACATCCCTGGTTGCGCTATGGCGCAGGTGGTGCGATATTCAGTCATCTGCCGTAGGCGCATCTTGGCCTGCGCAGTTTTTGAATATCGCGCTTCTTGCGCATGGGCGCAGTGGACTTGCACTTGCTCCTGCTGTTGCGCACTTTTTGGGCACAGTTTGAATATCTGGGCCCCATAGTTTACAAAATCAAAGGCACATCTTTAGTTTAGTGATAATAAACCTTTTGATCCTTTCATTATTTCCTCTTTCCACAATTTCTCTAAGAAGGATTAAATGATCAGTAAAACTTCTCTCCAGAATAAAACTAGATTGTACTGGTGTGATCAGGTGTTTTGCCACCTTTAAAAGTCACGTGTTTAGTATTTTTGCTAGAAGTTTGAGATCGGTATTAGTAGACATTTTGGTCACCAATTCTGTAAATTTCTTTTATCATCTTTGTTTATAAACATAGATCAGTAGTCCTTCTGTCATGCTCAGGAGTAGAGAGAGAGAATTAAGTAGGCAGGAAAAAAATTACTGCCAATTCATCTAAAACTTCTGGCCCTGTGAATTTAAAAAGTTCTCCTATAAGACCATCTTTACCAGGGGCTTTTATCTTTTTTCAAAGAAGAAAGTGCAGTTGTTATTTCTTCTGGTGTAATTTTTACAGTCAGAATATCCATGATCTCAGTAGGGCAAGATGGGATGGGAAAACTATCAAAAAAAACTCTTCCATTTCATTTAATACTGTGTCTCTCTCCAGAAAGACTTCCTGGCCAGGATATTCAGACTGCACCAGGCTGGGGCGCAAGCCTGGGCGCAGCACAACTGGGATGCGCCAGGGTGTGATCTGGGCGATATTCAATGGTGCTGCACCATGGCTCAGCACCATTGAATATGGCACTGTGGCCACCCGCATTGGGCATGGCGCAGCAGCACTGCACCAGTGCAAGCAGCAAGTGAGGAGCAGGGGGATGTGCCAGCGCAAGTGCGGTTGTTCTAGGCGCAGGAACCATGATATTCAGCGGTCAGTATGCAAATGGTGCCATTATGCATGCAAGGCACAAATGGGTCCATTTGCATGTCATTATGGCCCCATTTGCATGCATGTGGGCCAATTCCCTGCAACTTGCACCTGGCGCCCTGCCAGGCTGCAGCCATCAGGGACCGATGCCCCCTGCACCTCAGCGGCAAAGCACCCCAACGCCCTATCATGGGCTTTGTAAACAGTTAGAATCCCTGGTGGTCCAGTGGACCTGTTCCCCAGCCTGATCACGGGCTTATTAAACCTAAAGTCTCCCTGGTGGTCCAGTGGACCGCTCCCAGCCCGATCGCAGGCTTATTAAAAATAAATTCCTCCCTGGTGGTTCAGTGGACCTGCTCCCCTGCCTAATCATGGGCGTAGCTAAAATAATAGTATCCCTGGTGGTCCAGTGGACCAAATCAGGCCAATCATGTGCTTTGTGAGTAAAATGCATCCCTGGTGATCCTGTGTACGACTGCCAAGCCCGAACATGGGCATTGTAGAAGAAACCCTGATGTTTCAGCGGTACCCCCTCCCCACCGCCCACTCAGACCCGCACCCCACCCCCGGTCAGCGGCGGGTGGCAGCTCCCACTTGCAAGCCACCCGGCTGCCTCCAACTGACAACATACAGTAGGGCTTTATGCCATAGGTCACGCAGCGTGGACCTGCATGCAGATGTGGTCATTATCACAATCCCAACATGTGAATGGATTTAATTCACATATCGACTGTGTAGTACAGTACAGTCTGCATGCCTCATTGGCCCACGCCAGGACAAATGGGCGACAGCCCTACTGTATGCTGTCAGTTGGCAGGTGGCCGGGTGGCTTGAGGGTGGTGAGCTGCTGCCCACCACTGACCGGGGAGCAGGTGGTGGGTCTGAGGGCTGGAGGGGAAGGGGGTACCACTGGACCACCAGGGTTTTCTCTCCTACAATGCCCATGATTGGGCTTGGCAGTGGGTCCACTGGACCACCAGGGATACATTTTACTTCACAAAGCCCATGAATTGGCTGGATTTGGTCCACTGGACCACCAGGGATACATTTTAATTCATACAGCACGTGATCAGGCTGGACTCGGTCCACTGGACCACCAGGGAGATATTTATGTTTAATAAGCCCACGATCAGGTTGGGGAGCAGGTCCACTGGACCACTAGGGAGTTTATCTTTTACAAAGCCCGCCATAGGGCTAGGAGTGGTCCAGTGGACCACCAGGGACTGAATCTGTTGGAATATGCCCACGATCGGGTGAGGGGGTAGGGTCCTGTGGACCAACAGTGTCATCTTTAGTTTATGATGCCCGCGATTGAGTGTAGGGGGGTGATGCCTGGCCTGTGTCTCAGGAGGTCGGGTGGCCACCCACAGCAGGTGGCTGCCGTGTTGTGCCCTGCATTATGGCAGCTCACCTGTGGGTGGCCAGTCCTTGCTCCTATTCTTTTTGGGTGGATCTTTGCGCCCCCCCCCATGTGGCTCAAGGCGGGAGTGTGCCTGCATATGCATCGCACATCCCGGGCTGAATATTGCACGCCCCCTGCACTTGCACCGCATACATTACTGGTGCACCCTGGCACATCAGGATTTGCACAGTGCAACATCCCTTTTGAATATCGGCCATTGGTGTATCGGTGGTTGCGCATGGTCACTGTTGCGCCATGCGTAACCCCTTTGAATATCCTGGTCCCTGTGTATATCTCTAGTAACTATGTTTAATATCTTTTTGTTTCAGTATGATAAACTGGTTATGATCTAATATCCTGTCCATTTTTTTCTTCTGTATTAATGTGTAGTAGCTATTATATGGACACACTTTCCCAGATTTTCCTTGTGTTCGAAACAATTGTTGTTGTTTCAGACTCTCTGCTTGTTTGGAATGAAACAAAAACATTTCCTGTTTTATTATTCTGGTTTGTTTGGAATAATCATAATTAGTTTCCTGGGAGAGAAACACTAATTTTTGTAACTGTTTCCAGTTGTGAAGATAATTAAGATATGTGATATTTCTATTTAATCTGCTAAGGGATTTCAGTAAGGTACTTAATTACATTTTTGTATTCTCCACCCAAAGTCCATACATACAGTATGGAAACCAATTGTCTTGCTTTAATGTAATATAAAATATTTTGAGCAACATGATTTTGTAATAGTAATGAAGAACTGAACTTCCTTGTACCTGGTCCATTAGATGGAACTTCCACATTGCCTATTTGTAATACTAGTATATTATGACTGTAATATTCCACTGCCTCTGTTTTAACCGTATGCATTCTTAACTCTTTTGTGATAAAAAGGAGGCTTATTCTAGTGGCAAGCTTCCAAGTTGGGTCTGATCTACTTGTAGCTGAGTGATATGTATCCACTAAATTTGTTGTTTTTATCAAATTAGACAAAAAGGACATGTCACAAAATACTTTTGTGATTTTAGTTTGTTTCCCTCTATCTTGCAGAGATAAACCACAATTAAAATCACCACCAAATATAACATATTGTGCAGAGTATAAGTATGGTTTTATTAATTTGAATAACTCGATTCTGTCAGCCTTTGTTTGCATAGCATAAATGTTAATAAATCTAAATAATGTATTTTGAATCCATGTGTCTGAAATGAGGACTCCCCCTAGGGCTAAATCAATATGTTTTAAGACATGCACCTTCAGTGTATGGAAGAGGATACCCACCCTTGAGCAATTGTCAGGTCCTGTGGACCAATAGGAAGAGCCTACACACCATGCCTTTGTTGCTCCAGTCAGTTGTCGTATTGTATGAAGTCTGGTATCCTGAATAAAATATGCTCCTGATTTTTATGAGATTAGGGAAGAGAAAACTACCTTTTCTTCTGTAGCTTTTTATGCTATTGGCGTTACTAGTATAAATAGGCAAAGACTGCTCCATCGCAAGTAAACTACAGGGGAAAGGGTGTTATACAGTGTGCTGTTCTAAGGGGATTTCTTTTTCTTTTTCATCTAGGCACCCATTTAGATTTCAGTTTTACCTTTGCTTTAGTTTTGGTCTTTGCCACAAGTCTACTAGGTGTGCCAGAGACATCACCCTCAAGGTCAGATCCAGGATCCGGGTGTAAGGACCACATGGATGAATTATCTGAATTATTATGATCTCTCTCTCTCTGAAATATCTTGTAGAGCATGGAATCTTTTTGTGAGTGAAGGTCCAGCTTTTTTTGCATTTTAGGAATTGGTTGAGTCCAGTTCTGATGATGTCTAGTAACCATAGTCTTTTTGTCATTTGTCATGGTTAGAGTAGGGGCGGGTATTGGTGGCATACCACTTGGGTCTGTGGAAGTGGAAGCCTCTGGGGTAGAGACATCAATTTGCATATCAGCCTGGGTCTCTGCAGTGGTACTGGTAGAGGGCTCATCGGTTGTTTCAGTGGGTGCAGCAGGTGGAATTCCTGTCTGCTGTTGCTCCCTTATGTCAAGTTGTCTTGAAGGGATGGTATCCTGGTTTCGGGTTACAGGTGCAGTTTTAGCACATTGTGCTAAAGCAATAAGCAATCTTTGCTCCTCACTATCTGTTTGATCTTCTTGATTATGTGAGGTCCAAGGCCAGTTCTCGTAAGAGTTGCCCTTTACATCACAAAGATTGCATAACATTTAATTTACAGAGTGTCCACTTGCGTGCCCTAGTTCATTACAAAAAGTGCATCTCAATTTGTTACAAATACTGTTTAAATGACCAGTTAACCCACAATTGTAGCAGGCCTTGGGTTTCAATTCATGATACCTTGTCCAAAAACATTCTAGTCTACTAGTAGTTTTGAAATCTATATCAAATGTATGTTCTCCTGATACATTAATTAAAGTTCAAATTCCTGTGGCAAAAAAATTCATCAAATCTTTTAACAATGGTTTGCCAACAAACACTCTATCAGGTACTGTATTTGATCCATACCATCTTTATAATGTAGCCTGATGGTGTTATGTCTCTTTGCTGGAGAAATTGGGGTATAAAATAGAGAGGCATAGGGTCTAGAATTAGTATGGTTTATGTTTGTCCGGGGTGCAGTAGGAGGGTAACTGGGAGCAGTATTCATCAGGCCATTCACCTTCCCATATAAAACAGATTGTGGATCAGCTCCTGTAACAGAAATATCTTCTTGGTACATATTTTCTGATTGGATCACCTCAGAAGGCAAAATTTGTTGTGAAGGGGAGTAGGAAAGTTCTCCAATGTACTAAAATTCAGCACTGGGTTTTGAGTTAACAGTAACTATGTGGGTATGTGCATGGTGGGGTTATGTTCAGGAGTGGTGTCTCTGTTAGACAGGTTGGTGGCAACAGCAATTTGTGGGTGAAATAAATTTGAAAAAACATTTTTTGGCTTAACAATAGAAACTTCATCTTTACCTTTAGCATTGAAATCCTCCTGGGATGGTGACTTCCGGTTCTGCTCTCAAACTACATGGTAGGTTAATGGAGTAGCTGTTATGTTCCACATTTTAAGTCTCAACAGCTACTACTTTTATGATTATTTGCATCCAGTAGCATTTGGTGGCATTTCTTTTTCTATGGGAAAGACTAAAAACATGAAAAATTCCACCTTGGACACTTACTTCGGTGAGCTGAGCAATTACGAAACAAGTAGGATCCCAGCCCGGAGCTATGGCGGAAAGTGGTACTCAGGCTCCTACGTCCACTGATCCAACTATAGCAGTGATTCTTCAGGAACTTATGGAGTTCTGTTTAGAAACCTGGTCAATGCATACAGAACTTAAACTGTCTAGTCATTCATTAGAAGCCAAAGTGGGCAAGCTGATGAAACAAGTTTCAGATACAGACTCCTGCATTAACAGAATGCAGCAAGTCTTTATACAAGTACTTCAGGAATGCCAACGGCTAGTGGAGCACTGCGAAGATTTAGAAAATCAATTGAGGATTTGCATATATATGGAATCCCGGAGGGAGATGAGGGGACGGGGGACATGGTCACATATTTACAGGCTCTCCTGCCCACTGTATTGGACATATCAGACTTAACACCTTTGCTAATCAAGGGAGCACACAGGGCTCTAGGTCAGAAGCCGACTTCTTCAACACATTGCCTGCACTCTGTTCTTATCAGGTTCTATAATTATGCCATCATACAAGAACTTCTACAAAGAGTCTGGTGGAGCAGACCAATAATGTATAAAAGTATTCGACTGTATATGGACAATAAATATTCCCAGGCTCTTCAAGCTAAAAGGAGAGCCTATGCTCCTGTTCTCCGGATCCTTTGAGCACATAAGATTAAATTCTGTATCCCATACCCTGCTTGGCTTCAGGTTCACTTTGCGGATGGCACTAAAGTGTTTGAAGATGCTGAAGCTGAGGCTCAATAGTTTAGCAGCTGCAATTTGATGGCACCAGAAGAGTCCATGGAGTCCTCTGAGGCCTGGGACAAGAGATCCTTACAGAAAGACAGTTAGACCCAAGATTCTCCCTTGAGCAAAAAGCGTTGCACTGAGACTGCATTACAAGATATCACAGTAATGCTGCAAGCATACCAGTGTGAAGAACCAGCTTGATTAATTAAATGACTGAGTAGTTGTTTTCCCAGAAGACCGTTTCCTGAAATATCAGGACTCCATCGGATTAGTACAGTAGCTGGATTCCCGTAACTGAGTTTTTCTCTTTCAGATGTGCTTTTCTCCAACAGACATTGAGGAATCAAATATGGTGTAGTAGTTCCCGGAGCATTTTCTTCTCTTTTTAGTTGCTTTATTTTTTTTAGAAATTTGATTTTGTCTTTTATTTCATTTAGTTTTTTTGTTGACTATCCATTTGGTAATTTTTATTGCTTCTCTTATTTTGGTATCACTTTTTTATTTAGACATTTGGCTGACTTATTTATTTATTCTGTTGGCTAGTCTCTTTTAAGTTAGTTTTAGACCCTCAGTATTTTTGGATATGAACAGTATGTTTTGATTCCTTTCTCAAAGTTTTAAGGTTTATGTTTCAGTCTTTAATTTCTTACTTGGTTATTTTTAAGAGCACCTTTCTTATGTGTTTTTTATTTCACAATAAAGCTTGACATGGATGCAGGAGGGGAGTTCCTCTCCCGGACCTCTCTGGAACAGCAAATTAATCTTCTATGTACTAGTAAAAAAACAGCTACAGGATGGCAGCGGAATATTGTTTTTATGGTACTGTTTTAGATGAGGGTTGTATCCCAATAGGTTTGGAGCAGGCTAGGATTGGTTACAAGATTATGTATGCTAACAGCTATATTTCTTTACATTTTTCATAGAAACATAGAAACTGCCAGCAGATAAGGACTTTCCCCTTCAGCTTCCATAATTATTTCCATGGAGTTAACACTTTTGCTAGTACAATGGCGTAGCTGAAAATTTGTGCTTTTGATACCAATGTCATACTTTGCAGGGTGATTGGCATGATCAAGTTGATACATTTTGATATAGTACCATTTCCAATTAATCCACAGGACAATTTTTTATAAAATTGCTATGTAAATCTATGTATTTACCATGTGTTTGCAGTATGCACTCAAACATGAAGCCAGATTAGCTTCTAAATTCATCATGCTTAATAAACTACCTTCATTTTGATGTACGGAGGTATTTTGTGATATGCAAATGTCCATTTACCTTCATTTCTTCCCATGTGTTAGTCAGTATGTTTCATTGATTGTCTGCCATAGGACGCTTATGGTAAATTATGAGTACCGGTATGTTAAAATTGATGCTCCTAATTGGCTAAGAAAGACACAATATATAGACCTGGAATGATAGTTGCAGCATTTGGTGAAGGTACTATCTCTGATGCCTCTTTGCATAATCATGCATTACATGTAGCTTAGTTGTCTCTTGACTTTAGCAGAATATGCTCGCTGTTCGGAGTTTGCATCACAGTTGGATACCTATACAAATGCTTTTAGATCTAATCTGGTGTTTGCAGTCATCTGGAGCAGCCAATATTAAATGACTAACACTTAGTGCCTTGTGTTTTCCTTCTTATTTTGCAGAGTAAACATAGAATGAAGCAGTAGAATGTAGTCAGTATTTGGTACTTATGAAAAATGGAAAAACATCTCGAGGAATATCAGCTGAAAAGAGACAGTCCTCTTCCATGACTGCCATTGACTGGTCAAATTGCATTATATGCCAAAAGATCACAGAGGAATATCTCCAGTGTCCTGCAAAGTCCAAGAGAAAGGACTCTGGTGCAGGTTAAAGAACAATAGAAGAGGATCTGCAGAGCTTTGCTAAGGTTCATGGGTTGTCCATGATTTTGAACTTGGCCTGCTTAGATGAAGGTGGTGGAATTGCAGAAACTCTACTCAAGTATAGTACCTTGTGGCATAAGTCATGCAGAGACACATATAACAAAACCATATTAAGTTGAATGGTAAAAAGAAGGTCTTTGGATGCTGACCAAGAGAAGGAGTCAACGGGAATGCCCAAACATACTCGCTCAGCTTCCAATATCCAACAAAAAGATCCAACTCAAGCAGCATGCTTCTTGTTTGACCAGCTGTCCTCTGTGGATGATCTAACACAAGCATGCACTTTTTGTTTAGACTCATGCATTCGGTCAGTGGCTCTTCAGTTTGAAGATGCCAAGCTTCTTGTCAAGTTAAGTGCTGGAGATCTAAAGGCCATTGAAGCAAAGTGTCACAAGAAATGCCTTGCTGTACTCCATAATCGTGCAAGGGATAACGCTAAGAAACAGTCATTCCAACTGGAAAGTGACGTGACGACTCACAGTATTGTTCTTGCTTAACTGATTTCTTACATAGAAGATGCTCAATTAGACAAATCAAATACATTCATCTTCAAACATACAAACTTAGCAAATGACTATTGCATAAGGCTTGAACAACTGGATGTGAAACAAACACAAAGACTCCACACAACCAGACTGAAGAACAAACTTTTGGCCCATATCCTAGGTCTAAGAACACACACCAAAGGAAGAGAAGTGTTTCTGGCCTTTGACGATGACATAGGGCAGGTACTTTTGAATGCTTTTCAGTAGGATAGTGATTGTGATGCAATGTACATGCCACATATAGTGCAGATGGTTCAAAGGGAACTCCTTGAAGAGAACTTACCTTTCAATGGGACATTCCCCCCTGACTGCCAAGAAAAGTCAATCTTGCAGTCAATTCTGGAACTAGTTAATATGATTCTTGAAGGACCAAACATCAAAAATCAATCAGCCAAACCAACAAATCAGACAGCGTTGTCTATAGCTCAGGTGCTGAAATTTAACAGTGTAAAGCACAAACGGCAAGGAACGAATTCTGCAAAGCATACCAGAAACCTAGAAGTACTGTTACCACTATGTATAGGAGCAATTCTGTCTACTTAAACCCGAGAGAGAGAGAGAGAGAGAGAGAGCTGGTAGACAGACTTTATGAACTTGGCATTGCTGTATCATATCATGACAGAGTGTTACGTCTGTCAGCAGACCTTGCAAATGCTGTCTGTGAACTTTATGAAGAAAACCAGGTTATTTGTCCTCCTCAGCTTCGTGATGGTGTATTCGTAACAGCTGCAGTGGATAACATTGACCACAATCCATTCTCAACCACTGAAACAGGTTCTTTTCATGGAACTGGAATCTCATTCATCAGCATCCTGCCTTTACTGGAGAGGACATTGACATGGGGAAAGTGATGTTAAAGAAGTCATCTTCTACAAAGTGTGTGAATCCACTGCCTTCAGCCTATACAAATGTGCCTCCAGTGTCTATCAACTGTGCACATTCACATGTGCCAGCTGTTGAAAACAAGATGCACTGTGATCCTGAGACCATGAAGGATGCTATTAAAGAAGAAAAAGAATGGCTTCAGAAAGTATGATGAACACTAGAGCAAGAAGAAGGGAGAGATACAACAGATCAGAAAGGAGCAGAAGAAACCTGTAGTCAAGAAGAAGATACTGTTGGGAGGGAAGTGAAGGGGGATGAACAGAAACCAAAACAAAACAGACTGACAATATCCTGGTCTGCATACCATGCAGAAAAGAGTAGAATGATGAATGGCTGGACCCAGTTTTGTAAACAATGAGATTACATGAGTGTGCTAGCCTCAAGTATTCTTTGTTGCTTATTATTTTGCTTCTTCATTGAATTATGTTATTCTGGTAAGTGTATTAAGACAATAAACCCAGGATTTGGATATGACTTTAAACCATACATATTTTGTAATGTTGAGCAGCATCAATTATATGTAGATAACAATCAAGTTGATTTCAAATTTATTGATGACAATATTGGCTTTGATAATTATTTTCTTTAAAGCAATGCTGTCTATACAAACAAATTATTTTTAAATCATTACGGCATCAATAAAGTAGATTTCTCTAACATACAATGATATTTTCATGAATACTTAAACAGAGAAAGATGTGTGGTGACTATTTGGATCACTGTGATTGCATAATAGACTCATGACAGCAATGGGTGCTGTAGATAATATAAGGTTCCAATAGAAACTTAGTTCCCATGGTAACAGATTGCTTTACAGCTTGGCTCTATATCAGAAAATAATTGTCTTATGAGCCTCTTCAAAAATGCCGAGTGTCATGCTGGTATCAAAAAGTGCACAATTCACCCCAAAAAATGAGCTATGGTTCTGGACTATTCAGGGTACACTTCAAATAAAACTGTTAGGCACATTTTATTGCAATTTATATTTAGATACCTAATTGCGTCTGCATTAAACTGAGCCTTTTTTTAGCAGTTTTCACCAATTCTCAATAATTCAGAAGGTGTAAGGTGACCATAACTACAATTGAATTAGGAAGGTGTTAAAGCATTACACCAGCTATAGGGATTGAATTTACATTATAATGCTCTCTGGTTTATTGGAGGGTCCTACTACTTTTGGCACAGGCCTTTGTGAATTTGATTTAGCAGTATTAGTTTTCTGGAGGATCAAGGGTAGGACCAGAGTGTTAATATCCTAATTATATATAGCCTTACCCTATATATTTTATTGGATATGTGAACAATTGGGCAGCATGTGAAAAAGCTTTTGTGGTCTTTTTCAGCTCATTATGCCTGCCATGCTATTCTGGTTCCTTTGGAACTTGGGGTTGAGGTGTACCTTCATCTATCTCCCTGTGGTGCTTCCAGCTTATTAGCGCTGCCCAGGAGCCTTGTGTTTTTTTTTGGGCTCCCCACCTTGGAAGCCTCTTTATTGATGGCAATTTGTTGTTTATTCAACTGTTAATATTACTGTATTTCTGCCCGGTTAGCAATATTTGTTATTGATTTTGCATATTAGAAAGTAGTCAACTGAATTCTTCTATAAGTAGTCCACCTAGAAACCAGAAGTTTTTCAAATGTTTTAGCTTCATTGGAAGCAAGGTAATTCACTACTGTTTTTTTTTTTTTTTTTTTAATGATAAGCAGATTTTTTTTCTGCATTTGGTTCTAAACATATTACTTTATAGTTGTGTGGGGTACTACCATGCTAGGGCAAGTCATTGCCTTATGTCACTTTTTTGACATTGTGCTCTGGGGAATTTCATTTTTGTGGGGGTAAACATGACTTTGATATGTTGTTTTCTGTAGTGTTAGGAAGGAACTTGCTTTTCTCTAAAACAGTTTATTTCTGCTAGTTGCTTAGTTTACTATGTTACTTGTTATTACTACAAGATTTTAATTACACCTGTCTTCTGTTTCTAAACTTGTTCCGTATAATGTCAATGGAATACATAATCCTGTGAAAGGCTACCGCCTCCTTCATTATTTTCACCAGCAGTAAGCTGACATAATTTTACTGCAAGAAAAGCATTTATCCCAAGATGAGCATATGAAATTTTTAAAGCTGGGTTTTGATAAGATTTGTTTTGCTTCCCATCCTTCTGGTCATCACCATGGGTTCTTCACTTTATGCTGTCAGGGGATTCCGTTTGAAGTCCAGACCAGTATTGCTGATGATGCTGGCTGCTATGTACTAGTGACTGGAGTACTATAAGTCAATTCTTATTTTCTTCCAGGTTTAGATAAAGTGGTCTTTGTTAAATTCTTTTCTACCCTATTGACATCATTAAAATGGCAGCTGTTGTGGGGGCGTGACCTGGACCTAGCATTGAACCCCAACACAGACACATCTAAGCTGAAATCCCACTGCTATTCATGTATGTATAAGTATGTCCATCATACCCTTCAGCATTTGGGATTTATTGATGCATGGCATTCTATTAACACAACAGCATGCAAGTAAACTCATTATTCTGCACAGCATGGGAGCTTTGCCTACTTGGACTGCTTTTTTACTACCGCAGAGCATCTTGGCTATGTTGACAAGGTAGATCATGGTCCCATTCTTTTATCAGACTATTCTCCAGTGCAGGTGTCCCTTATGCTTAATAAACCATCCTGACACTCATACTGGTGCTTACATCTAGGGTACTTGAGAGATCAGCCATTAATTGATGAATTGGTTACTCAAACTAAACAATTCCTAGAAGATAATGATGGCAGGTCTGTGTCCCCTTGTATGTCTTGGATGCTTTAAAAGCTGTGCTCCATGGTAAGTCAATTGCATATGCCACTGCCAAACAAAAAGCTCAAGATAAGAGGAAGAAGGAGCTTTATCACTCTATACAAACCTTGCAAGCTCAATTGATGCAAAGCGATAGAACAGTTTGTCCAAAAATACTTGCAGTCCTGGCCGAACTTCAACGTTACTTGGACCAAAAGAAGGAACATGCTCATTTTTATTTAAAACAAAAATATCATGTTGGGGTCCTAAAGGTGCTAGGTACTTAGTGTGTTGGCTTTGTACTTACCAGGCAGCTGCTACAGTAGTTAAGTTGCACCATCCTGAAATGGACAAAGTTACTCATCATAGTGCTGAAATTATTTCCATTTTTCACACTTATTATTCATCTCTATATTTTTTTGACTCATCTGCTTCCTCTGCAGACCAAATCAATTATTTCTTGGCTCAAGCAGGACTCTCCAGATTATCATCAGCACATGTAAATGTAGCATCTAGCCCAATTACTCTTACCGAGCTACAGGCTGCTATCCAATAAGCAAAGCCCGGAAAGAGTCCTGGTACTGATGGATTTCCATTAGATTTTCTTAAGGTAGTCATGTTTTGGGGAGTATTTGATCTGCTGTGGTTAAGGACTTTTCATTCTATACAGAAAGGATCAGAACCTCCTCCATCATGGAATTACGCTGTGATAACAGCACTTCTCAGACTGGATCTCATAAGCTAGAACCCTATCACCTGATCTCCATATTAAACTCAGACTATAAATTCATTATATCTATTTTCGATTCTTGATTGGAGGGCCTTCTCCCTACCTTGCTGGACTGGGACTAGGTGGGCTTTGTCTGTAAGAGACAGGCACATGATAATGTGTGGTATATATCCTTATTTTTAGAACATGCACACCAGCAATCAATCCCTCTGGTCCTGGCCAGCTTGGATGTGGAGAACGCATTCAATCGTGTCTCTTGGTCTTTTCTTTGGTTGGCCTTGTGGGCATATGGGTTTCCCCCATAATTTATTACTATGATGCAGGCATTATACAAGACCCTTAGGTCTATATTAAAGTTAATGGTATACTTTTAACTGTTTTTAAGTTAGGTATTGGCACCTGTCAGGGTTGTCTCCTTTCTCCCTTCTTATTTACTCTATTCATAGAACCTCTGGCTTTGCATATCTGTCGATCCACTTGCATTGAAGGTCTCCCTTTGGCAGGTTGAGATTACCATATAGCTTTCTTTGTGGACAACATTCTTTTAACTTTAACTAACCCTACATTTTCACTTATAGAGATTTTTTGTATACTAGATATAGTTAAACGAATTGCAGGATTTCATTTAAATAAGTCAAAGACCAATGTGCTAGCCTTTAACTACTCTACTCCACCAGAAATCCAAAATCTGATATCAGTCTGTTGGAATATAACATTTTATCAAGTATTTAGGGTTGAAATTACTAAATCTTCTGAGCAGATAGATATTTTTAATTATGGACCCTTGACACAGATAATATCCAATGATCTCACGTTAGTCCACACTTCCTCTTTCTTTTATTTGCCAAATTGAAACAATTCAAATCAACGTGTTGCCTAGAATCTTATTTTTTCTTCAGATCCTCCGCTATATGCCTCCCCATCCTATATATGGGATTGGCAAAGATTAAATCTTTTTTTCATTTGAAGGGGAAATAAACCAAGAACACAAGCTACCATCTTATACTTATCTGCGTAGAAGAGCAGCAGTGGTTTTCCCTGCATTCAGTGGTACACGAAGGCTAGTCTTTTTCATATTTTTTGTTATTGGTCTAACCCTCTCTATGGTTCCCATTGGAAAGATATTGAATTTTCATTAAATGATTTATATGATGTAGGGCGGGCATTATATGCCACCCATCCTAGTTATCTTCCATTTTCTAATTTTTTTCTGTTTTTTGGCAAGGTTATATGGCTATGGCATAAACTTCAGAAGTACTTTCTTTCATCTGAGTGATAATATCTATCATCAATAGCGTGGGATTCACAGAACCCTTTTAGTAAGTCAGATAATTTTCTTCAATGCTGGGCATGAACAGGGTTAGTTTATTATCATCAGACATTTGATACCCATGGCTTTCTTACTTTCGCAGAGTTACAATAAAAGTATGGGCTTCCACGCATAGATCATTATAGATACTTACAGCTTTGTTCTTACATGCATACTTTACCATCTTTCACCCAGAGATTAGCTTCCAAGACCTCTCCCCTGACTATGCTATTAATCTCTATTCATAAAGGAATTGTTTCAGAACACCTAAAAGGCACCCTTTACTCTATTTGTTACTCCTTGTCAGTAGACTTGTCTTTGTCTATTTTAACAAAATGGACTGAGGAATTAAATATGTTTTGCAGTCTAGTGGAATGGGAGAAATATGCCTTGTTCACACACACCTTCTCTTCCAACCGATATTTAAAGAATTTGCTTAGAAATGTAGATCTCATTTGTTTTTTAACTCTGGCCCGGGTCACACAGTATAAAGGCCCACTTGCTGGGAGATGTTGGAGGCTTTGAGGAGAGATTATGGCAGATCATGTCCATGTTTTTTGGTCTTACCCTCTCATTCAGCAATACTGGATGGCAGTCTCCCAAGTTATTGCTTAGATATTTGATCCTGGCCTTTCTCTACTGCCTTTACTGGTCTTGCTGCATATTCCCCCAGACACTCTGAAACTCCTCCCACACCAGTTGAAACCATTGCTAACTTTAGTGGTCTGTGCTAAAAAGGCCATTACTACATATTGGCAGAGGGCTGTGTCTTTTGTAACACAACATTGGTATGAAATTGCTCACTTTATTTATGGATGTGAGAAAACTATGTACAAGTATTTAAATAGATTTTCTGTCTTTGAGGAAATCTGAAGTCCATGGGACAATTTCCAGCTTCAATTGAATTCCAGTTTTGTCCCATAAGAGATACAGTATCATGATGTATATATGATTATTACCTTTTCATTGCTTCGACCCAATAAAGAACCTTTTTTTCTATTTCATATACAAAGCAGAATAAAGTGAGGTACTGCCTTGCCCTTTAAACTGGTACTACCAGTTAAAACTTTTTTGTAGCTGTTATATATTAGTTCTTGGAGTACATTTATATATTTTATTTCTAAAGTTTTTCTCTAGTTGCAGATACAGAAATTGTAATAGATTCTGGCCATGATCTGTAACTCTTTTTCCTCTGTGTTGGATTCTGTTTTTGTTTGTGGACACTATAAAACAAATTTAATAAATCTTCATTATAATATAAAAAAAAGAAAAGCTTGTGGCTTGGCATCTTGATTGGGGAGGAGCAAGAGACCCACCCACCTGTGTATGAGGATCATTCCTATCCAGCTGTTAACAGTGCCAATTCTACAGTCCATTCTGGGTTTGAAGTATAAGAAAGTGGAATTTGTCTTAGGCCAAGCTTTTTACAGCTTGTTTGTGTCATTTCCAATAAAACTCCACTTGTTGAGGGTCTGAGATGTTCATCAGGTATGGCGTCTATCTTCTTTGTAGCTGGGTTATATTGTATCCATTCTGTGTTTTTGGTATGCAGTTTGTCAGTATCAGTGGGCAGAGATCCTCTGGCAGTTTTCTCCTTTGATGACGGTGTATCACAGGCTGTCACATGGTGTATCACAGGGTGTCACATGGGCCAGCTTGTCAGATGGGGTTTGGCATTCTTTTTGAAAGTCTGGTTATTTTTTCAAGCTTGTGATGGCATTTTGTAATTCTGCTTGCCTTTTCCTCACTATTTCTTCTTCCCGAATTAATCAAGTATACAGGCTGTCCTCATTTTCTTTACACATTGAAGTATCAGAAACAAGATCAGTAGATGTTTCACCTGTATCTGTATTGTTTTCTACTTCTGAAGTTGCAGCCATAGCATTCTGTCCATCACTAAATTTATGTTGCATAGATATCCTAATATCTGTAGAAGCCATTTCAATATCCAAAACAGGATCATTCTCTAGACTTGTTGAGGCAGGTAAGGAGACCCGCTCCCCAGACTCCACTCCAGCACATCCAGCCTCTCTCAGAACTCACCAGGAGTCGCCATCCTGGTATTCAGCCACAGACAGCCATAGGTTCCCCCTGCTGGAAGTTTAGGGGAATTTCCCCAGTGTCACTGTCAACATTCCCCTATCAATAAAACATTTCCATGTAAGCCACCCCAGACCCCCATTCCCCCACCTCCTGACACACCTGAAAACTTGCTATCACAACTCAGTGTGCCTTTCCTGGTCACACTTTACAAATAAATAAATGCAGTAAATATTGGTTTCCATATTTAATATGTTAGTTTCAGCTGCAATCTTATATTTTAGTTAATCTTGTAACAGGGTCAGTAATCCTTACCCAGTTAAAAGGGAGAGTTGGTTAAGAAGCAGAACCACTGTGACAAGGCTGTCTTTGTTAGTTTTGATTAGAGATAAAAATGTAATATATACTTTTAAAACTAAATTATCTTCTATCCTTTTCATCTATTCTATTTTTTCTAAAATCTGTTGTGCAAAGGTACCCCTATAAGACCTAAAAGCTGGCTCCTCTGATGGTCTGACACCTCCCCTCAAATCCAAATTCAGATTCCATATACTGTGCTTACCAATTCTTATCTCTGTTCTTTTTCTTCTGCTCATCAGGCATAATGGTGACCCCCTCCCATAAGCAGACACTAAGGCATGTGGTAACCCTATTGTCAATCAGGCGCAGGTCAGAAAGCATAAGAAAACCAAGAGCGGTTATAAAATTTGCAAGTAGCATTTTTATTAATTTCAATAACAATAAATTAAAAAAAATAAAACTGTGCAGAATAGTTCTTTTTTTTTTAGTTGTTTAACCAGGAGTAGCACACTAAGCTGAAAGCTTTTTTACAGGAGCATCCTGGGAGCACAGGGAAGTTAAGTGACTTGCTCAGGGTCACACAGTATGCAAGTGGAAGCTGTGGGATTCAAACCCAGGTCTGGTCTGCTAAATGTCACCAGATTTGCAGTTCTGAGCCTTAAACCACTGTGCTACACTGCCTTCCTAGTCCTTTACAAAGAAAGTACCAACAGAGAAAGCAAAGTCCTGCATGCGAGGGTTTAATTTCAATTTCAAATCTCCATCTCTCTCTCTCTAACAAAAGATTGCTCTTTTTATATATAATGTCTTTTCCTGGCAGCTAACTTCTGCATCCTGAACTTATTGAGAGACATCCTGTTTCTCACAAAACGTATCAGAGTTCTTGTCAGTTTCTTTCCTTGCAGGTACAACAAAATAAAACATTGTGTCCCAGAACTAATCTCCTGTTGACAACTCTGCAAATTAGGTTGTGGAAGTCAAATTGCATCACACAGTTAACCCCTTGAGTTCAAATAGCTTTTTGCAATAATTTCACAAAATAACTATGTACATTTTCAAACCCGAGAACCCAGTTTCACATAAAGATCCACATTTTTATAACCAGAGATAAGCAAGGGAAAAGAACAGATGGAAATGGCAAGAAAATGCAAGGGAAGGCAGGAAGATAGTGGGAGGGGGAGAATTGTGAGAATGTCTAAGTGATTTGTTCTTTGGTCTCACAAGAAAATGTGATTGCACAATCAGACAGACAAGAGACAGAGAAGGAGAGGATAGAACAGATCCTTGCTTTTAGCTCTTTCTGCATAACAAATGGAACAGGGTTTTATTCAACTCTGTCACATACCCCCCTCTTTTAGAGGGAATCTGAGTTTAAAAAACAGGTTTCCAAAACTTTCTTTTAATTCTCTGCTAAAATTACCTCACAACTTTTACAGTTCTGCACATATACAGTATCCCCTTTTCCATAACAACCAGTACAGCAAACAGTTAAGTTTAAATCCATACTTTTTTCAACCATCAGAATTCTCAGTTCTTGATCCTTATCTTGACAGAAAATCAGCACTGATGTTCTCTTTTCCATATTTGTGCATCACATTGAATATAAGTGGATGTAGTGCCAAGTACCACCTTCTGATTCTGGAATTTTTTATCCTTCATTTGATTAATCACCAGGGGGCACTGTGATCTGTTATAAGTACAAAGTCAGCTCTTAGAAAATAAAACTTAAGGGACTCCATGGCATACTTTGCTGCAAGACATTCCTTTTCAATACCGGGGTACATTTTCTCTCTGTTAGGCAATTTCCTGCTGATATTTATTTATTTAGATTTGTGTTGACCGGGTAAGTGCACTAGACAAATTCTGCCTATTTTCAGGCATGACCTGGTGGAGGGGGATACAGATGAATGCCAACTGACCTTGAACCAGATTAAGCTGTTGGTGGTATTTTTAGTGAATATGGTGATATATAAATTGGGACTTTCCTTCCCATCTATATTGTGACTCAAGACCGCACCTAGGCCTACCTCTGACTTATCTGTCTGTAACAAAATGTTTTTCTCAGAGTCTGGGCTTCTTAAAACAGGGGCTAAATATAATGCTGCCTTGATGTCCCAAAAAGCCTCATCACACTGTGTGGTCCATTTCACATTATTTTGGTACTGTTTCTTCATGAGTTCAGTGAGGGGGGTAGCTAACTGGGCAAAGTTTGGAATGAATCTCCAATAGTAACCAGCCAGCCTGAGAAATGACCTGACATGTTTCTTTGTTTTAGGGACATGACTGTTAGCTACAGCTTCTGTCTTAGAAATTTCTGGCTTTACGTCTCCATTTCCCAAAACATATCTGAAATATCTGGTTTCCTGCATGCCCAATGCACACTTGGTAGGATTAATGGTCAGACCTGTCTTTTTGATAGATTGGATAACTGCTCGTAGGTGTTACAGGTGGCTTTTCCAGGCTGTACTGTACACCATGACATCATCCAAGTAAGCAGCATAATAACCAGTGTGAGTAGCTAAAATTATATCTATGTACCCCTAAAATGTAGCAGGTGCACCATGTAAACCAAACAGCATGGTGGTGAACTGACAGAATCCAATAGGAGTCACAAATGCAGTTTTGTCTCTGGATTCTTTAGCTAGGGGAATTAGCCAGTAACCCTTGGTGAGATCAAGGGCACTGATGTACTTGGCACTTCTCAGTCTGTCCACCAAATCATCTATCTTGGGTGCAGGATAAATGTCAGCTTTGGACACTTGATTAAGATTCCTAAAATCAAGGCAGATTTTTAAACCACCTTCTTTTTTATTTACAGTCACCACTGGTGATGGCCAAGCACTTCTCGACTATGCTACTCCTGGTGATGCAGCTCTTCTTTTGTCTGCCTGTCTAATTCTCTTTGTTATAGAGCTTGCCATTTGAAGAAGACAGACATGCTTTCAGTTTCTACCTCTTCCTGTTCTTCTTTCATTACTGGTTCTAGCTATACAGTCTCAGTTTGGACTTTTACTTCTGCTTCTAGTTTTGTTGCCATTCTTCTGGTGATCACTCCTGGGCTTGCTGCTGCAAGATCCATACCTTTCATCTATGCTTCACTGGTACCAGGTCTAGCACCCATGTACAAAACTCCAGGTTTAGAGTATGCATGGTGTAAATTCTGTTTAGTCAGACACCATCTGTCATTGAGGCACAGGTCAGGAAGCATAGGAAAACCAGGAGCAATTAAAAAATTCTCAAGTAGCGTTGTATTATTTTTTTAATAACAATAACATTAAAAAAATGTACAGGATAGTTCTTTAGAAAGGTAGTACCAACAGAGAAAACAGAGTCCTTCATCTGAGGATTTATTTTCAATTTCAAATCTCAGTCTCTCTCCAACAAAAAAGTGCTCTCTTTATATATAATATCTTTTCCTGACAATTAACTTTTGCATCCTGAGCTTATTAAGAGACATTGTGTTTCTCACAAAATTTATCAGAGTTCTTGTCAGTTTCTTTCCTTGCAGATGCAACAAAATAGAACATTGTCTCCCAGAACTAATCTCCAGTTGCCAACTCTGCAAATTATCTTGTGAAGGTCAAACCGCATCTGACGCTTAACCCCTTGAGTTCCAAACAGCTTTTTGCAATCATTTCATAATATAACTATATACATTTTCAAACCAGAGAACCTAGTTTCACAAAACAATCCACATGTATTTTTATAACCACAGATAAGCAATGGTGAAGAAAAAACAGAAATGGCAAGAAACCACAAGGGAAAGCAGGAAGATAACAGGAGGGTGAGAATCATGAGACTGTCAGAGTGATCAGTTCCTAAGTCTCACAAGAAAATTTGATTGCACAATCAGAAAGACAAGGGACAGTGAAGGAGAGAACAGAACAGATCCTTGCTTTTAGCTCTTTCTGCATAACAAATGGAACAGGGCTTTTATCAGCTCTGTCAGACCTATCAGAAGGGATTAAAACATTTTATATGGAATCTACATTATGGTAGAAAGGAATATGGTGCTGATGCTCTTGTCTTCTTATGTACTAATACAAGAGAGAGCAGTGCAGCACAAAGAAATGTATTTGTTGTTATTGTTTTCTTATTCCAGCTTCTTGCCTTTCAAGTTCACTCCTCAGGCTGTATAACAGCCCACTTCTTGAAGCAACAATTGCACACATATTTCCCTTCTACTACTGCCAACTTATCCTGGTCTTGGGTGGTCAGAGTGACATCTACCCTGACTTCAGGGCCTGACCAGACCATGGCCAACAAGTCAGTCTGGTGACTGACATGGAAGAATTCAGGGAATGTTGCATCGAGGTCCTTTGTGGAGTTTTAGCTGTTCAGGCAGTGCCTGAGACAAGATAACACCATGTCGCTGTACCATAAACTCTGGAGAGCTTGTAAATTGTCAAAGAAGACCCCCCTTACCTCTACAAATGGAGATGTATTAAAATAAAATTAAACAGGGAGCTATTTAAATAAAATAAAAAGGAGTTGTGAATAAGTGTAGCTTCTTAAAACCAGCTTAAAAAAATAAGAAGGGTTTGCCTTCTTCTCCAGTGGACTGTGTTACAGTACATAACAGCCTGTAGGGAAAGGAAAGTGGAGAAGAAAAAAAATTCTAACATGTGATTTTCATTATTGTATATTATGTTCTTGCTCATTCATTAAATTTGATTCTAACTTCTGAACTTAGAGTAGCAACCAGATACTCTTGCACATTAATGTTTAAGTGTAGTATAAAAACAAAATGTGTCATTCATTCATTTATTCACACAGAAGCAGATGCTTTCTAAAGG
The DNA here is from genome assembly GCA_016271365.2 of Neoceratodus forsteri. Classification (NCBI taxonomy): domain Eukaryota; kingdom Metazoa; phylum Chordata; order Ceratodontiformes; family Ceratodontidae; genus Neoceratodus; species Neoceratodus forsteri. The sequence continues at coordinate 2,420,700 of CM057456.1, read as the reverse complement.
CAGCTTGCTTGTAGAAGGGTTTGCTTTCTTCTCCAATGGACTGTGTTACAGTACATAACAGCCTGTAGGGAAAGGAAAGCAGAGCAGAAAAAAAATTCTTGCATGTGATTTTCATTACTGTATATTATGTTCTTGCTCATTCATTAAATTCGGTTCTAACCTCTGGACTTCAAGTAGCAACCAGATAGTCTTGCACATTAATGTTTAAGTGCAGTATAAAAACAAAATGTGTCATTCATTCATTTATTCACACAGAAGCAGATGCTTTCTAAAGGCAGCCTGCTTGTAGCTTGCCATAGCATCAATGCTGACTTAAAAAGGCAGGACAGATTTTTTTTTTTAATTTGCTATTTGTTGGTAACCAGGTAAGGCCCACCAGGCACAAGTGTCTGTTTTCAGAGGTGACCCTGGAGCACTGGGGAGGTTTAACGACTTGCTCAGAGTTCACATAGAATGTAAAGGGAGGTTGTGGGAATCAAACCCAGGTCTTCTGGATATACCAAGCTCATTCACAGCTTGTTACTTTAATCTGTAGGCTACACTGCCAGCCACTGTTGTGTATTCCTACTGATTGCTATCTTTATATAATTGTGTAATATAACTGAAAGGCACCTGCTACTGCCTAAATGATACATACCAGATGCCTGGTGAGGGGGTTGCACACTACCCCATCCACACCACTGATTTCATTTGGTCCATTAAAAGGTAAAAACTACACACTCTAGACAGAGTTATAGTGTACGGTAGAACGTAGTTCTTTACAGAAAACCATGATGCTCAAAATGTGGTTCTGCTACAGTAGTGACATCCGTACTGCAGCAGAATGACATTTCGTTTGCTTCAGTACAGATGTCACACTGTGTTGTCCATGAGCACTACAGTTGCCTTGGAAACCAGGCACAACAAACTCCCCAACTTCAGAACTGGTAAATTCAAAGTAACATCAAGATACGATCGCAAACGCACTCAACAATTGGGCTAACAGTAATAAAAAAGTGCTTATTCTGCAGTCAACAAAATATAGTTGCACTTGACCATGGCAGCTGTGCTACTCTCAAAGCCTCTCTAAGAGGGTGAGGGGGTGAGAGGTCATGGCACTGTAATGTGTTGCGGTTAAGGTTGAGGTGCTGTGGGGAGTTACTGTGAGTTGTGCAAAAGCATCACCTACTCTGTAAGTGTGAAACTTCTTTTTTTTTTTGTCTCCGTTTTTTTTTTTGTATACAGTTACCCAGGAACTGCAGTTTTCAACTGTTGCCCAGAGGACCGCAACTTGTAGACTGCATTTATTTTTCTTCAACTTTCCCAAACCATATTTGAGTACTCTGTCTGAATAATATGTTGACAGTAAAGCATTAAACGCCTATTCCTCTGTTCCGTATATTTTGTTAACAGTACAGTCGGTATTGGGGATGTACCATATACTATAAAGAAAAATGTATGGCTTGCCTGTTCACAACAAGGCTACTCTTTACACTCATGGTTACTGTGATGACTGCAAGACCTCTGGAGCTTCGCTCTTGAGGTCGCCTGTCGTCACAGTAACCACTTGTGTAAAGAATAGCCTTATTGTGAACGGCAAGCCATACACTATCCTATATTTAGTTCCAGTCCTTTTTGAGAGTTTGCTTACAGACCTTTTTAATTCAGTGGTTTTGCTATTTGAAGTTTCATACCTGTATGATACTAGTAATAATAATCCACTTGTTTGTTTTGCATGATCTCATTACCAAATATGTTTTCTAATGTTGGCTCTGTACTACAGATTTGATGTCACACATATGATGATTGTTTGATACTTTTGTACTGTATGGTGATTGTTATCTTTCAGTAAAACTGAGTTTTAGAAAATAAACAAGCAGGACAGAAAAAAGTTTTCTCTACTCTAAAAGCAAAGATAAAATGTGGCCCTTTGATTCTACTACTCTAAAAGCAAAAATGTCTTCCTTCCTTCCTTCCTTCCTTCCTTCCTTCCTTCCTTCCTCTTTGTAAACAGTAAATGTGAACAAAACCTGTATATACTTATTTCTGTGTGACTCATACACACACACACACACACACTTTCCTGACTAAACACATAAGAGGCCTGAAAAAATATATATCTGTATATCATGTGTATAGCTATATATATATATACTGTATATATGTATGTGTAGTGTATATATATATATATATATATATATATTTGTGTGTGTATATATATATATATATATATCTATATATATCTATCTTATACTGGCACAGTAGCACCAGTATAGTTAGGGTTGGCAGGGTAGTTTAATGTTAAACCTCAAACTTTGCTCTTTAATAACTTTGCAACTATTTAAGAGATTTGCATACAATTATGCATGCTTTGTGGCTAGTGGAAGGTCTCTTGATTTGCCATATTTTGTGTAAATCCCTTTTACAGTTTTTGAGATACAGAGTGTTGAAAAAACAGATGGTTTTGCTGTTTTGGCTGTTTTTTGCTCACCTGTATCTCAAAAACAGTATAAACTTATTGGCTGAGATTTTCAAGGTAGAAAGCCTTGGCCACACAGTTGTGCCTCAATGTGCCATTTTAAGAAGTACAATCCTCCATTGAAATGGCAATTCGATTAAGGATTCTGTATCATAATATGGCATTTCAATGCAGGATTCTGCAATGATATGGGGATCACCACTGAATTGCCGTATTGTAAGCTGCTGCTGACAGGGGTGCCCAATCCTCATGTCAGCATTTATTTTCCCTCTCCAGTACTTTCTCACACTGGGGAGCCCAACCCAGTGTGCCAAAATAATTCCGTCTTTAAAATATTGATTCCGACACCGGGATGCCCAACCCCAGTGTCAGATGCCCCCCCCCTTCCCCCAAGCCCATTCTAACATTTGTTGTGTTGGCCAACATTGGGATGCCCAGTCCCCATCTTGGTATTGTCAAGAACCACCCTCCACTACTCTGGCACACTGGGGAGCCTGCTCCCAGTGTGCTGAAATAATTCTTTTTATCCTGTAAAAAAAAGAAAACTGTCTCCCCAATGTCTCTTTTTGTTTGTTTGTTTATAAATCCTGGAAAAAAGAAAACTATCCCTCGTTGTCTACCCCAACCCCCTCCCACCTCCTGATCCTCCCACTGAGCACCCAGCACCCCACATCCCCCCTTGCCCTATACTTACCACACAAGATCATCTTCTGCCCTCTTCTGTGGACTGGGACATGTCTGTACTGTTCAAAGCCGAACCGTGGACTGAAGGATGAAGGTAAGTGCCATATAATGCCTGTCAATGGCTTTTTGAACTTGTGTTGATATCTTGGCCATTTCTCCATATTTTTTCACCATATTTTCAACATGGGACTTTTTAGACCCTACCTTATGAACAATGGCACTGTCATTTCGTTACTCATCATGAAAGGTGATTTTGCAGTTGCTATGAGGAATCACCTTTCTGGACCAAGTAACAAAATAACAGTGTCACTGTTCATGAGGTGGGGGTCCCAAAAAGGCCATATTAAAAATGTGTTCCAAAAATACAAATGCCTGAGTTACTTGCTCTTGTTGTCATTTTCCTATGCACACATGTAACGGTGCCAATTTTTAATATTTTCACTCCAAATTTTCAACATACACATTTTTTCACATCACCTCATGAACACCATGGCTGTCATTTCTGACATCCTAACTGAAACATGTTTTTGAACCTCTGGCATTGAATAGCACAGTTTTTGCATGAAACCATGTTCCATGATGAGTAATGAAATGACATTGCCAGTGTTCATGAGGTGGGGTCCTAAAAAGCCAATGTTGAAAATTTGGTGCAAAAATACTCCAAAACAGCCGAGTTACACACAATCATTCAAACATTTCTACACACACTTGTAACTTTGTCAATGTTTAATATTTTCACTCCAAATTTTCCACATTGCCATTTTTTTACAGAGACTCATGAACACTCCAGCTGTCATTTTTCACATCCTGCATGAAATGTGTTGTCAAACCTGTGGGACAGAATGGCATGCTCGCTGTGCGATGTCATGTTTCGGCACCAGTGAACAAAATGACAGTGGCAGTGTTCATTAGGTGGTGTTCCAAAAAGGCCATGTTGAAAAGTTGGTGAAAAAAATCCTAAAATTGCCAGAGTTATGTGTGTCCATTGAATTTATTTTACACACTCACATAACTTTGTTACTTTTCAATATTTTGCTGCATAATTGTCAACAGGGCCATTTTTTCACACCACCTCATGAACGGTACAGCTGTCATTTTCCACATCCTGCCCGAAATGTGTTTATGCACCTGTAACACAGAATGGCACTGTGGTTGTGCATAATTACGTTTTTCCTTGCATCTCACAATGTTTCTCTACCGGGGTACATGAGGTGGGGTAATAACATAGCTATGCTGATAATTTTGGCTCTGATGTTCTACATGGAACCACAGGGCCCTATACATATACATATCTACAGAAGGATTGCACTGTCCCAGAGTAAAATAATTATACTATTACACTATCTCAAAATGTAACTACTGTTCTCTGAACTACTTCTTTCCATTTCATTACCTGGTTAGATATCTCTTTGTGTTCACTTCATAAAAAGTATGGAAATTATATGCAAAAAACTATATTAATGCACTAGTTAGGGTTGATATGATGCCTGTCAAAGTATGGAAATGTGGTGTTAGGGTTCCCAACTCTAACACCCAACCCCAGCCTTCCCCACCCAACCATACCACCCTCATCCCACCCCTCCACACACCAACAGGCATCAGAGTGTGCCTTGGGGTCATCAGTCCTAATGCTCACCCCATTCCATAAGTAAGTAAGCTGAGATGGACCCTAACGCTCACCCCATTCCATAAGTAAATAATCTGACATGGACACAGTAAAGAAGAATGGGATGAGTGTTAGGGTCCATCTCAGATTATTTACTTATGGAATGGGGTGAGCATTATGGCTAATGATCCCAAGGCACACCTCAATGCCTGTTGGTGTGTTCAGGTTGAAGGGGTGGGATGAGGGTGGTACAGTTGGGTGGGGGAGGGTGGGGTGGGTGGGTGTTAGAGTTGGGAACTTAAAACCACATTTCCATACTTTGAAAGGTATGATATCAACCCTAACTAGTACATTAACATAGTTTTTGCATTTACTATATATATATTTTTTTTCTTTGCAAAAATCTTCATTAATGCATCAGTTAGGGTTGTTTCCTCAGCGACAAAAGTATTGAAATTCAACATTAGGGTTACCACCCAACCCCCACGCCCCCATCCTTCACACACCAACAGACATCGGGGTGTGCTATGGGGTTGTCAGGCCCAACTCTCACCCCATTCCATGTGTAAGCAACTGTGTACTGTTCCAGACACTCCTTCCTTACCAGTTCTTACCACCATGCTGTAATTGGCTTCTTCTCCCTTTATGAGGAAGGAGTTGCTCCTTCCCCGTTGGTCGAGACCTGTATCCCTTGCCCCAGATGCCCCTTTTATTCACCTTGTTGTTCTCTATCCTTACCCCCATTCATTTTTCCTCCCCTACCTTCTTTGTAGTCATTCTGGTACCCCTCCACCCTGTCCTGAAACTCCCTAGCCTGGCTGGTTTTGCCCTAGCCCACTGTGTGTGTGTGTGTGTGTGTGTGTGTGTGTGTGTGTGTGTGTGTATATTGTTTACTATCCACTGAATTTAGTTAACCTTTTACTTATGTTACTTCTACTCAGGTATTTGTTGTGTATATACTGCCTTCAGCTACTGAAATGTTCGGAACTGCTTGTATGTTTAACTGTGCCATTGTCTCTGCTAGTCATCTTGAATCCTGTAATTACTGTAAAACTTTGTTTCTTTTAATGTAACTGTATCATACACTGACCTTGTTCTACCCAGGTACATCTTGAAAATGAGCTTTGCTCAATGGTGTTCACCTGGATAAATAAAGATATTGATTGATTGATTGATTGATTGAAGCAGGCTGACATGCTACAGTATAGGAGAATGGGGTGAGAGTTAGGACTGCTGACCCTCATGGCACACCATGACGTCTGTTGGTGTGTGGAGGATGGGGTTGTGGGGATGGGGTGGTGGGGTGGTAATCCTAATGTTGAATTTCCACACTTTTTTTGCTGTAGAAACAACCCTAACTGATGCATTAACAATGTTATTTGCAAAGAATTTCCTTACTTTTTAAAAAAGTGTAATATAAATAGTAAATGGTATGTGTTGGTGGGAGCCCCCAAAAGGCCCTGCGCTCCCACCAAGCTGCCCATTTGTGCATAATGATATGTGTCTGTGGGAGCATGGGCCCTCCAGGCCCTGCAATCCCACTTACATATAACAACAGTGAGATAAGTCGACCAAATATGTATACTGCATCATTTCTGAGGTATGGGCACTGAAAAGCACTGGGAGTGCTAACTCTGTGGACGTAATAGTGGCCTACGGACATGAAAATAAGCAACTGGAATACTAATTTCCAAATATCTCAGTAACTGCACAAAGTAGAAAAAAAATCAAAATTCATGGTATTAATGGTTTTCCAACCTACTTCTGTATTTAGTCCCCCTATAAGGGGACTAACAATTTTTTTGATGAAAAATCTGTATCTTGAACCGTTTTTGAGATATGGGCAACAAAAGGTGTCATGGGCGCTGCAGTGTTATCTTATGGGAAAATTTCTCAACTTCAGAATGCTATAACTATGGGCCTGTTCAATGTTTTTGTACCAATCCACCAAAAGGCACATCTGTGGGCACAGGGCTTGCCACCCTGAAAATTTCATGCCAAAAACACAATCCACCTTGACACAATGAAGTGACAAAGAAAACAACACATAGCAAAATGTGCTCATTCAGTGTTACTGTGATTACTTTAATGTTTTCTCGACACTCCTATCTCTATAATGAAAATATTGTCACGCACACAAAAATGTTGCCGAGGTTACTTTTTTTTCTGGTCACGATTGTTTTCGTGGCAAATGTTGCCACAATCAGAAAATGGCAAAAGTTTAAAAAAACATATTTGAGGACCAGCTACTGAAAAAACTAATGCTAAGGTCATGTTCCTCAGGGGCCCGACTAGGTAAACACAACTGTTACTGTTTACCAAAGTGCATTACTTTTTGAGTTGCAACTTTTTTCTCTCTCACTAACTGAAAACAAGATGGCAGTGGCACACAAACAAATTCAGAGAGCTTGGCAACAAAAATGTGATCGCGAACGTTTTTGCAATGCACATATAAATTTTCCCATAGACTATAATGAGACATGAAAAAATTGAATAACTTTTGAATGGAGCGATATTTTTTCACCAAATCTTCAAAAGGCACCAGTTCAAGCCAGGCCACATGTAGACAAACAGATTTGAAGCCACTCAAGTGCATTCTTCAGTCCATTATGGCTTACTGAAAAATGCACAAAAGTTGGTGATTTTTCACATTTTGAGTGCCCTACGGTTCCGCAACCATACATCCAATGTGAACGAAACTTTCCAGGTCCAGATCCAGAGATCTATGGTGGGTGGTTGGGCATGCAAAATTTCAGGCAAATTAGACAAACAGTTGCAAAGTTATTAAAGTGCAAACTTTGAGTTTTAACATAGAAGTGACCGTACAACTCTAACTATACCAGCCCTACTGGGCCAGTATAATTAATATATATATATATATATAGGGGATATGACATGGCCTGAGTGAAGATATCATATTTATCTTCACAAGAGGCCAATGATATCATGATATCTCACAAGTGGCAAAGCCACGAGTGAGATATCTTGATTTCATTGGCCTCGAGTGAAGATAAATATGATATCTTCACTCAGGCCATGTCATATTCTGTTTATATGACATGTATTTTGGGCTTTTTGTAGCATGATCCTCTAAAACACCCCCCAACCCCCAAATCTTCAGCAACATCACAGATTCCATACTGTATTAAAATAAATTATCTGGCTGATCCTGTTAATTTACAGTTTTTTTTTGAAATATTGTTATTTCATTGAGCTAGAGTGATTTGTATGAGGTCAGTTGTCTGCGTGCCTGGTTGATATCGGTTCGCATCTCTGTCATTCCTTCAAGCTCCCTTGATCTAAGCGACATAAATCCAGATTGCTGGCACCAGAGCTTAAAATAGTACTGCAGTGTAATAACTGTGTTTTTCTATTCATGCTTTACTTTTTATTGTGATCAGCATAGCTTAGCTGTGTCAGGGAGCAGGAGCACTGAGTGTATGCTGCTATAGCAACATACACTCACGCCTCCTTCTCCTGTTTTAAAGCAGACTACTCGGTCCGCTGTGTTTTCGCTGCAGAGTTTGCAATCCCTTCTATTAAAAAGTAAAGCATGTTATCGGGAGGTAAAGTGCCAGGATTTTCTTTACACTGCATACACTTATTTTAAAGCTCTGAAGTAGAATCTGCTCGTTTACATGCCGCTCAGTCACGCTACAGTTCGAGGGGGAAAGTGAAAGTATTACAGGATTTTGTCGGTAGCACAGGGGGATAATCAACCAGGTACCGCTTTACATTACTATTTTTAATTACAAATGATGGTAGGATTAACCAGATAGGTTTGAGAGGTCTGTGTGTTCTTTTTTGGGGATGAAGCAGGAACTAGAGAGATACATCTCTGTAAAGAGAGTGAAACATACTTTCACTTTCTTTACAGTGACGATAGGAACATAGAGATATCACCATGATGTATAGAACATGGAGATATCACTATGATCGATAGGAACGGGGAGATATCATTGATATCTTCACCGCTCTATCTGAGATATCACTTTTATCCCCACATTTATCTGAAAAACATGTTGTATAAATATATATATATATATATATATATATATGCAAAAACGCTATTAATGCATCAGTTAGTTCTTTTTTATAATTTAAAATTTATTGAAAGTTTCACTATACACAATGGACAGGGTCAAAACATCCATAGAGTAATACATGAGAACTCAGTGAATGGACCAGTTATTTTAGCAGTGTGCCTTGGATATATCATTATATATCCAAGGCACACTGCCTGTAGGGTGGCTGGTCCATTTCACTGGGGTATCAAACAAACGAGGCATACTGATGAGTTCTGGTAGGACGAAACACATGTCTATGTCTTCTGTTAGCACCCTTTGCAAACTGTGTGAGAGGCCTTCCGGCACCATGCAATTCTGCTTAAAGTTGGACCAGCATAACATTCTGTGGTGATTTGCATATGCAGCCCATGATGCTTTGTACTGTGGGGCATGTGTGATTTTGTATTTTCTTGAAACCAGGCTTCCCAGCCAAATGCCCTTTGGGTAACCTTTGCCTCAGTGTTTGCGCATAGAGGTTCTTTTGTCTTTAAATGTTTTTTATTTTAATGGGTCCACCACAATATATCCAAGGCACACTGCCTGTAGGGTAGCTGGTCCATTCCACTGGGGTGTCAAACAAACGAGGCATACTGATGAGTTCTGGTAGGACGAAACACATGTCTATGTCTTCTGTTAGCACCCTTTGCAAACTGTGTGAGAGGCCTTCCGGCACCATGCAATTCTGCTTAAAGTTGGACTAGCATAACATTCTGTGGTGATTTGCATATGCAGCCCATGATGCTTTGCATTGTGGGGGCATGTGTGATTTTGTATTTTCTTAAATTTAATGCTACTCTTCCACAGCACAAAGACTTGGGAGGTAGTTTGATCGATTGAATAGAGCAAATAACTATGATTCCAGGGACCCAAGTCTGAATCCCACAACTGCCAGTAACTCGCTGTGTGACATTGAGCAAGTCACATAACCACCCTTTGCTTAACCCCACTGTAATCTCTTTGTTATAAATATCTGTACTCTTTGTATCTCCCTGTGCACTGAAAATGGCAGCAACATTCTCTTCACTCCCTCCCTGGTATTGTAAAGCTCAATAGGAAGCACTTTCTAAGAATGATGCTACATAAAATCAAATTCCTTTTCCTTCTCTTTCTCTCTGTTTAGCTTCCCATGTAACAGAGTAGACTGGATACTGCTTTTTCCTTTTCCATAGAGGTTTTCCTCCAGTGGGAGTCATGAAAGCTCTTTAGCTCTGTCCCTGCAGCCATTGACTGGTGCACACCTCCCCAGAGGTAGAGCTTACATGCCACCGGAACCCCCATGAATTTCACCCCCATGGTGGGGTTGGGAGAGGAATGGCTGCAGATACTCCGGGTGGCTGTGCAGGTCCACAGACAGGCAGGCAGGGCTTCATGTAGCCCATGCCCTCCCTTTTTTCCACTTTTCATTTCCTGTATCCTGTCTATGACTGTACATGTATGTACTTGTGGAGACATGCAACCCCCACCAGGCTGCAGACCCTCCCATTCCTTGCCACCTTAGCCTGCACTACCATCAGGACTCTACCTGGTGGCAGTCATAGGTTTGGCTAACAAACCCTCCCTCCCTCCCTGGGAGAGGAGAACTGTCCCTTGGATGCTCAATCCTCTGCACCCTGACTGACTCCAGGTGAACTGCATTCGTTTCTGAATGTGGTTCACCAGTGTGGTGCAAGATATGTCATTCCAGTGCCTCAACCCACGGCACCACCAGGCTAGCTTGGATACTATTTTTAATTACAGCAAAGGCACGCAGTCATGCAACTATTGAGTAATGAATCTGAAGGAAGTACTGCCCTTAGCCTCACTTTTGGTTCACAATATAGTATAACCCTTGTTTGCTATCACCATATCAATTACTAGATACTGTAGATAGATAGACAAGCAGCCTTATGTATGGCATATATAAGAGACCCAGTTTTACAACTGGAAGGAGGACACCAGGTGGTTAGCTGACTTACTAAAGGTGCCATGATAATCCCCTTACTTTGAAGGGATTCACACCATGATATAGCAAAGGCAGAATTAAGGTTAGCAGAAGGGTAAAGGAAAATTAAAAATATTTATTTAGATAATTTAGTGAAAAGAGGAAGACAAGGGATAGCATAGAAAGGATAAGAAAGGATGGGGTTAGTACAGTTGATGATAAAGTGAATGCAGGAATACTAAATTAATATTTTTGTTTGACATTTGGAGTCAGGAAGGAGGCTCACTCCAAGACAGCAGGAGGAGATGCACAGAATAATTCTGAGATGAGAGGAATTATAAAGGAATGAGTACTAAAGGGACAAGGCCACTTCAAAATCAATAAATCACCAGACCCAGATGGGGCTCATTACATAAGATGTTAAAAGAAACAAGCCAGGTGCTAATGGAATTGCCATCAATCCTTTATGGGGTAGCAAAAGCATCAGGTGTAGTTCCTATGAATTGATGGTTGCTAATTTGGTACCACTACATAAAGAGTGACATAGTAAAAATCTAGGGAACTATAGGCTGGTGAGCTTGACATCAATAGTGGTAAAACCTTTGGAGATATTTATCAAGGAGAGGATAGTTGCATTCTGGGAGGAAAACAACTTAATAGATAGGAACAGCAAAGATTCACCAGGTGCCAGACACATCAGACTAATATAATAGACTTTTTAAAGTAGTGACACAAATGGCAGATGGGGACAAGGAGGTGGATGTGCAACAATACCTAAATTTTAGCAAGGCATTTGACTTTATACCAGATATGAAACTAGTTAAGAAGATGAACAAACTATGGCTAGGGGATGGGCAACTGGTTGCATCAAAAACTGGTTGACTAATAGAACCCATGGAGGTACTATTGCCTAGAGGGTTAAAGTAGCAAGTTGAGAATCTGGAGACCTAGAAGACCTGGGCATGAAACTCCCAACTACCACCTGCATACTGTGTTATACTAAGTAAGCAGAACAGTGAAGGAATTGAAAAGGTAACTGGAGTCTTAAACAATGGCAGGAGTCAGCAGAAAGAAGCAAGGAAGCAGGAGGCTATGACAGGTGACAAAGGTAAGGTTCCTAGTCACTCGTTTGTAACACTCACTACAGGGAAAAGTGGAGGGTTAAAAGTAGGCCAAAACTGGGAACAGGTGCAACACTCTATCTTGGGTAGGTGTATAAAGTGTTTTTAAGGAGGGTACAGGGACACATAAATATCAACCTGTCTAGGGTCAGGTAACAAAGGGTTGGGGAAGGTGAAAGTGACACTACCACAGTTCAAAAAAGCAAAGAAAGGTAATGGAATTAAGGAAGGGGAAAGTTCTTCAGATGAAAGGAAACTACTTGTTGAGAGGGGTAAAAGGGAAAACCCCTCTCTAAACCCTATGTAGGGTAAAGGTATAAGGGGCAAATAAACAAATAAAGGGGAAAACTAGAAAAACCCTATCAGAGGCAAGGGTACAAACCTATTTCCAAGTAACACAGGGACAGCAGGAATTGGGAATGCTGGGAGTAGTGCAGTGCAGTGGCAGTGGGGCAGCAGTTCTCAGAGAGACCTTCTGGAGATTGCAGTACTGCCCAATCTGCATGCACATCTCTGGGTTGAGGGAGGAGGTCTCCAGACTCCAGGCTGAACTGGTTAGGATTCAGGGGACCAGTTCCCCTACCCAAGGGCCACCATGTCTGTCAATGTTACCTCAGAGGATGCTGAGGAGTAGGAATGGCTGGACTTTGATGGGCTCTGGAAGGGTGGAGGTGGTAGGTCAGAGGTATATTCCTCCACTGGTACCACTGCATAAATCCTACACCACTCTGATAGGGCAAGACTGCCAGGAGGAGGACCTGTTGCAGTGACCAGTGAGGATGTTGGGGTCTTCAATAATGAAGACCCTAGGAAGGTGGTAGAGGACCCCAGAGGAGGAGGAGGAAGCAACATCTGGTGGGGGACTAAACTGTAAGGGGGTAAATTTGTGAACTGGCTGGGGGAGAGGGAGGTTAGGTTCCTACATGGTGCCACGGTCCAGAGGGATGGGAAGTGGATCCTGAAGATTGCTAGGGCAACAGGATGAAGGGGAGAGCAGGATGTCATTATCCACCTGGGGACTAATGAGCTGGCAAGAGATGGGGCTGGAACTGTGCAGGAGAAGTTTAGGGAGATGGAAAGGGGTTTTAGGTAGCATGTTCAGTGGCTTTGGCAGAGGTGCTGCTTGTCTATGACTGGGGGGAAGGAGAGGGATCTCTGCACAAGGACCTTCAATTCATGGCAGAAGGACTGGTGCAGAGAAGGCATTTGGCTACACTGGGGACTGGGGATCCACCTGTACGGATAAAGGCCTATACATGGGTGATGACAGGGGACAACAGTCCTTACTAGACAGTTTATATGTTACTTTGATGAACAATTAAACTAAGCAAAGGGGTGGTGGAAGAAATTGGTGAGGCAAAAAATGCCTCCCCTACAGGCTGAAGTAGAAAGTATGGAGAACACAGGATGAGAGGAATCTCCCAGGGTGTCAATTAACAAAGGACATGGTGATAGAAATAAAGAGGGATGGGGACTGGAGCAGTGAAAAAAGAGGGATAACAAGCAGAGTGGAAATAAAATCTGGAACGCCATCAAATTCTAGAAATCTAGGAAATAAGGTTTCAGACCTAGAGGCCATCATAGCAGAGGCTGAACAGATATCATGGTTATTATCCAGTCATGGTGCAATGAAAACCATGAATGGGACGTGACCATACTAGGTTATGCTGTATTCAGGAAAGACCAGCTGGGAAGGAAAGTAGGAGCATGTGGTATTTTATGTGAGGGAAAGCATAAAAGTGAAGAAGATACACAGAATATGTGGGGGGTGTAGAGTTACTGTGAGTCACCCTGGAGATGGGGAACAGAGCCACTGTTCACACTGGCATGATCTACAGACCTTCAGTATGGGGGGGGGGGCTAGATAAGGTACTGGTGAAAGCCACTGGCAAGATAACATAAAAAAGGTGGTACTGCTGGTTGGGGATTTCCATCTGCCATATGTAGATTGGAGTCTCCCAGCTGTGGCTTCAGCTAGAGCAGGGACATCATAGATTCCCTGCAGAAGCATTCCTCAGGCAACTAGTCAGTGAACCCACATGTGATGTGGCAATGCCAGGTCTGGTACTCACTAATAGGGACAGTGTTGAGGATGTCAGGGTGACAAGCCAGCTGGGGACTAGTGATCACTGCAGAGTGTATTTCTGTTGCAATAATTTTTATTAATATTTCACTAAACACAAAACATAAAACAAACATAAAATCACCTTACAAAATCCAGTGGTCAATAATAAAAGTACAGCTGACCTCACCCACACTTGCTGGGGTGGTATCCTGGTCTGGTTGTCATATGAAAACAGCAAAGTATAACTTAAATGACCTGTAAAATCATAACATTACAGTACATAGAATAAAGAATGGTGAATTATGACTGGAATACATGTTCTGTTTATGTGTAGACATACCCCAAAATTGAAGAGGACACTTCACGGGTACCTCATAACCTCGCAGTATTATACCTATAAGGAACCACAAAGCCTTGGGTTATGTCGAAACTTTCACATTGCCAGAAATACCACTCTACCGAAGTAAATTTATACTAGCGGCCAAGAGTGTTCCATTTCAAGGCGTTCAGAACACTTTGACTTAGAGAATAGCTATGCTCTACAAAGACCAGCCTGATCCTGTAAAGATACCAAAATATCCCAAGCTTAAATCTGTACTCCTGAAATAACTTTCTGAATACCCACATAACCAGACACAATCAAGAATAACAGTTATAGTTCCGTAGGTAATTCAACCCCCATGTAACATGGGGCACCATTACCGAACCATGCTAGAGGCCCACCACTTCTGACTACCTGTACACCCATCAGAGGCAACAACGAATAATCACCCTATTCCCGTTGGTGGAGGGACTTGCCCTAAGTATCTCAGATATGGGTCCCAACAGGCTGTAAATAAGGATAATTTGGATTTCTGAAGATGGGATATCTTATCCAGTTTGGCAAGAGTAGACAAAGACCCCATTATAGCTGTTACCGTAGGGACCACCTCGGACCTCCACTGGCTTAGAATAGATCTTTTGGTTTGTAATACTAACAAGGCCAACCATCTAACTTTTAATGGTGACAGTTTAGGCATTACCCCTCTTAACCCCAAGATACAAAAAAGGGGGCATATGGGAATGATCTGTTGGAGAACTTGAGAAGCAAGAACCAGAATCTCTTGCCAAAGAGGTTGAATCTTGGGGCAGGACCACAATATGTGCAACAATCATCCCCCGGCTGTTGACACCTCCAGCAGTTGTCTCTATCTATTACTTTGGCTCTGTGTAAAATAACAGGAGTTCTATACCATGAGTGTGCAATTTTGTATTGAATTAGTCTGGATTTTGTATCACTAAACCAGGAGTGGACATCTACCCAGGCTTTCTCCCAGGCCTCTGAGGATATAGGAGTCTGCAACATCTTTTCCCATCTATACCTTGCTATCTCAGATTGAGATGGAAGAGCATCCCGCAAGGTAGCATATAACTGACCCCCGAGTCCCTTGGTGTAAGACATCCACTTAACCAATGGTGGTGATTGAACATGACCCAGAGGACAATGCAAAAGCTGCCTGGTGGCATCTCTGATCTGGAGATATCTCCAGAAATCCTCTGCAGGAATTCCCCATTGCTGTCTTAGAGACTGAAATGTCTGGATATTCTTATGATCGGGGGTCAACAGGTCTCCCAGCTTAGTAATACCCAATGCAGCCCAGTGTCTCCACACAATTTTGCTACAGCCTATGGTAATGTCTGGATTGTGCCAGATAGGCACATAGGAGAGGGGAAAAGGAGCCAATTTAAGTCTTCGATGGTAGCTAACCCAGTTTCTCCTAGCTAAATCAATTATAGGGGATGTACTTTCATTCCCAAACTTATTAGCCTTAGCTTTTTTGGAATTATCCTTCTGTACTAGAAGCGATAAGGGATGACACAACCCTGCCATATCTGTCTCTAGCTGCACCCACTGCGGTGAAAGAGGGGAAAGAGGCCTAGCCCAATTAATCGTTTGGGCCAAAAGAAAGGCCCGATAATATCCTTCTAACCACGGGAGGTTCCACCCACCCTGACGCCAGTGTGATCTTAATTTAGCCTGGCTAAACCTAGGCTTAGAACCCTCCCATAAAAAATCCCCAATGACCTTATCAATACTCTGAAACCACTGTGCAGGTAAGGGGACAGGTAAATGTCTCAGAAGATAAAGCAGTTTAGGTGCAACAATCATATTCACTGCCGCCACTTTCCCCGCAAGAGTTAGTTTAAGTAACCTCCATCTATCGAAATCTGTCTTCAGAGAGGAGAGAAGAGGTTGTATATTGGCTTGCCATATTGCATCCAAAGATGGAGTGAGGAAAATACCCAAGTATATGATCCCTCCTGGAGCCCACTCTAGCTCATCTGCACCCATATCTGCTGAACACAGTGCTCATTCATGGGGAGTATCTCTGACTTATGCCGATTCAACCGTAAGCCAGAATACTTTGAGAAATCTTCTAACAGATCCAGAATCCGAGGGATAGCGGTATGAGCATCCTCCAGCAAAAGAAGGAGGTCATCAGCATACATAAAAGTTAGATAGGATATATTCCCCACTGTCAGACCATTAATCTTTGGATGATTACGAATAGCCGCAGCCAATGGTTTTATCGCCAGTACAAAAAGTAAGGGCGAGAGTGGGCAACCTTGCCGCGTCCCTCTGCCCAGTGGGAAAGGTTGGGAAAGGGTCGAATTAGTATTAACTCTGGCAAAAGGGGCTCCATATATAGCTTTTATTTTTGCCAGAAAGGTGTCCCCAATCCCAAAATGTGAAACAGTCAGATATAGATAGTCCCATTCCACTGAATCAAATGCCTTTTCGAAATCTACCGTGACGGCAGCAGCAGGGTGTGAAGGGACCTAGCCATAGGAATCAAATTAAGCAGGGTTCTTAAATGATCCGAGCTATGTCTCCCTAGTATAAATCCCACTTGTGATGGATGAATCAGATCAGTCAACAGAGGACTGAGTCTGTGGGCTAAGATTTTGGCGTAAAGTTTACTGTCCAAATTTATAAGTGAGATGGGGCGGTAATTCCCCGGATTCGCGGAGTCCTTACCTTTCTTGGGTATCACAACTATAGTTGCCTCCCGCATAGATGGTGGAAAAGCTCCTATAAGTTCTACCTCCTAAAACACCTGAATCAAAAGGGGAGAAATAATATGGCCCAAAGTCTGGTAGAATTCTGCAGGGTACCCATCACCCCCCGGGGATTTCCTTTTAAGTCCTGAATAGCTACCATCAATTCTTCTTTTGAAATGGGGAGATCTAACCGTTGTGTGTGCTGGATCTGCAGCTTAGGCAAGCTTAAAGAATTTAAAAAACCCTGAGTGTCCAAGTTATGGTTAGCATGAGTGGAACAATATAACTTTTTGTAGAATGCAGACATAACCTCATTAATATCCCCTGAAGAGGTACATAATAATCCTGAATTATTTCTTAGACCTGGGATAAATCTACTGGCCTGCTGTTTCCTTAATTGGTATGCAAGTACTTTGCCCCCTTTGTCCCCTCCTTCCCAAAACGTGTGTTTAAGATGTAAAATAGCGGCTTCCGCTTTCCTATTCATAATCTGATTTATTTCAAACCGCATGACCAAAATCAATTTCCCAATGGGAGAATGAATATTGGGAGAGGGCAGCGACTTAAAATTACTCTCGGCCTCGGCCAAATTCTGTTCAAGGTCAAGCAGCTGTGATTCTCTTTGTCTGCGTCTAGCAGCCGAAAACCCCATAATGCTACCACGCAATGTGGCTTTAAAAGCCTCCCAGGTTGTGCAGGTGGAGGTGTCACTAATAGGGTTTTTTGCAAGGAAAAGAGAAGCCTCATTAATAAGCCAAGGGGTGAACTCGGGGTCCTGTATCAGAAGTGGATCCATTCTCCATTGCTTAGTTGGGGGGGCCACTGGGTCCCATTGTAATAGGAGCTGGACTAAAGCATGATCAGAGACACAGCAAGGAAGAATTGAAACCTCTAACGTTTTGTTGGTCAGCTTGGCAGAACCAAGCCAGAAATCAAGCCTACTGTATGAATCATTTGGGACAGAATGAAATGTATAGTCTCTCGTTCTGGGATGGAACAATCTCCAAAGATCTACTAACCCCTGATCAGACAACATTTGCTGAAGCGCCTTCACACTTCTAGGATGTGCCTCTTTCCCCCGGTCATTTCTGTCCAGCATAGGCAGCAAGGTCAGATTAAAATCTCCCCCAATAAGTAGCGGACAGTCCAGTGGGTTAAATTCCAGTATTACTTCCACCAGTTTATAAAAAAACAGTGGGGCATCCTCATTGGGGGCATATACATTACATAGAGTAATTAGACCTGTGGGAGTGTTAAACGTGGCCATAACCCATCTGCCATCAGAGTCTGTCTGCGTCTGGGTTAACTTCCAAGGAAGGGACTTATGCACCAAAATCTGAACCCCGTGTTTCCTGGTCAAAGCATTAGAATGCACTTGCTGGCCAACCCATTCCTTCACCATACGGGTATGATCCTCCTCAGCAAACTTAGTCTCCTGGAGGAAGGCCACTTGAGAACGTTTACGTTTCAGGTGTGCAAGAACTTTCTTACGTTTTATCGGGGAATTTAACCCACGGACATTCCAAGTGTGCATCACAATGTCAGTCATATCGCTAAAGTCTACAATATACCCTAATCTATACTGTTAAGGAGCTGAATCCAGCTATATGCCAGGGTATGAAAAGTTACTGTACTTGTTCAAAACAAACACGAAACCCCAACTGTATGGAGGGATTAACTAACCTAACTACAACTACTATATATTGCTACCCTATCTAAATAACAACCAACCAAACAACTACCAACTACTATTAGAAGAAACGGTAGGATTAAGCCAGCTAAAGACCTAGCCAATGGTATATCCTGTCATTCCTGGGGGGAGCCAAATGCTTCTCAAAAGGGAGAAAATCCCTATCTCCTATTAAGCATATACCAAACTTCTCTAAGACGGGGCAAAAACCACAGACAGAGTCCGCACTTACTAGAGCCTACTACGGATCTGCCTGCAGTCACCTCAAACGGGGGGGAGGTAAAAATCCCGTGACCGGGTCTTGAGATCTGATACTGCCCTTAGCTTATAAAAATCAAAATTCCTTAAACCATCTTAAGGTCCCCGAATCTATTATTGAGCATACTATGGGACAACACCTCTTATTAAACTTCTCTGATACTCACTTAAACAATTGTACTTTTATTAAATCTTTACCAACTATCTTAGGGCCTACCTATATACCCGACCATGTACTGTATAGTCTGAGTAAAACTAAAAAAAGATCTGATCATCACCACGTGTTACGGAACCAATATGGCCCCTTAGGCAATATTAAGTTCTAATTATCGCCTATGGGGTCAAGTTAAGTCACTTCTTCTCTGCCATTGGATCCTCATGGCCAGATACTCCGATGGGTAAAGTAGCTTTCTTAACAAGGATAAGCAACTTCCACCCATAGGAAACAGAGAGGAAAGGAAAGTAGAGGTGTAGATCGCACCCCCAGGGATCTACCCTATCCCGCGAGAATATTCGAGCCTCCCCTACCCTCATGAATATACCTCCCACACAGTATATATATATATATACATTCACTTCCCAATTTACCAGAACCAGTACCCTCCGAAAGGGCCACCAAAGACAGCTGGTACAAACCCTCTGATAAACCCTATCCCCCAGGGCCTCTCCTAGGTGTAACTCAAGGAGGCCATACCAGTTCCTCCCCGCAATATTGCAACATTAGACTACCAGCTCTTCAGATACTTATCTAACGTTGAACAGTTTATTCAGGAAAGAAAAGACCCTTTGCTCATGATGTTTTTGGATGTTTCCCCTCTTCTAGTTCTTGTTCCGTAGTTTGACTTCGGGGGGGAACCTGGGGCTGTGAAATCCGCTGCTATATTTGCTGTGGCACCATCTGTATCATGGAGACTGTCCTTGTGAGAGTCCTCCTGAGAGCTTCCGCCTGAATAACCAACCTTCCCCCCCCCACTATCCATCCCTTCGCATCCTTCTTCAGTAGGGAAATCGTTCAGAATCGCAAATCGGTTTTTGGCAAAGTAAGGGCTGACATATTCCATCTGAAGTTCCTCCTGTCGCCTAAGGGGAGAAGACAAATTATCCATATTGCTCTTCCTTTCCTGTGGATGGCCCTTTTAGTGTGAGGGAGGATGGAGGCCTCTTCCGGACTTTCAGGTTCCTAGGTTCCAATCCCACCATTGGCGCAGACTGGGAAGAGGTAGCTGGGGGAACAACAACTGACCTGGAGATTCTCTGGTCATTTACAACCAGGCTCAAAGACTGAGAAGTCAAATCTCTAGGGCATACATTGACAATATAGTCTAAAGCCGCTTCTGAAGATGAAAATTGCTGAATTGTACCATTCATAGAGAATTGCAGTGTGGCCGGGTATCTTAGGGTGAACGGGATTTTTAAAGCATGTAGCTTCCTTCGAGCTTCAGTGAAAGCTTTACGTCGAGCTGCCAATTCCTTAGAGTAATCCTGAAAAATCATAATCCTGTTCCCTTGCCAATGCAGCTGCCTGAGCTCTCTCGCCCTAGCCTGTATTCCCTCTTTTTCAGCAAAGTTCAGAATACGAACCAAGATGGGGCGGGGACGTTCCCCCTGGGCAGGCCTAGGCTGGGCCGTACGATGAGCATGCTCCATTGTAATTTTAGTGCCTTCAGGGAGCTTCAAAATTTCTGGCAATACCCGTTGTAAAAATGGCAGGACCCTCCCTTCCTCGGAGCCCTCCGGAAATCCCAGTATGCACAGATTATTACGCCTACTCCTATTCTCCAAATCCTCCACTTTGTCTTGCAGTTGATTGATCTTAGCTGCCTGGTCTCTCAGTAGGGCCGTATGGCTAAGAAGCAAGTTCTCCTGCGTAATTACTTTCTGCTCCACTACATCTACATGAACATTAATTTGCTGAATAGCTACAGAGGAGTTATTAGCAGCCAGTGTGAGATTGTCTATACTTGCCATAATCGACGCGAACATGTCCCGTATCGAGAGCTCCTCTCGTTCATTTATTAACTGCGCCATCTTGTACAACACGGAGGGCAAAATACCATACCCTCACTCACGGTCCGTTGTCTAAATGTCCCTTAAATTCAAAGCTCCCGTTTCAATAGTGCAGAGTTTCGGCAGCCTGATCCATAATGTTCCAGCTGTAAATCCTCCCCCAAGGCAATATATTCCGGCTACAAAGCTCCATGTGAAACGAGCTACTCGATTAGATCGCCATCTTAGATGAGCACTAGCCATGCCCCCCCCCAGAGTGTATTTCAATATAAGGACAGCTGTGCAATCAAACCATACAAGAGCAAGGATCCTAGATTTCAGGAAGACAGATTTTATAAAGATGGGTGAATATGCCTCAGGGATGACCTGGCAAGGGGAAATGATCTGTGTGGGTTGGAGGAAACTGTGGGAGAAGTTAAAAGGGGCTATGATGAAGGCAACAGATTTCTGCATCAAGCAACTGAGTAAAAGTAAGAGGAAAAAGACACCGCTATGATTCTCAAATGAGGTAGTTGAAAAGGTAAAAACTAAAAGGGTAGTATTCAGAAGGTATAAGGAGATGCAGAGGGAGGAGCATAGGGAGGTGTTTCAAGGGAAACAGATGGAAGCAGAGAAAGCAGTAAGGAGTGTGAAGGCACAAACTAAAGAGAAAAAAGCACAGGCAGTAATGAAAGTGGGCAAGACATTTTCTAGGTATGTATGTAAAAAGAGGAACACCAGGGGCGGGATTTTAAAGTTTGAAAGGAAAGGGGGTGACTGGGCAGATGGAGATCAGAAAGAGACAGACATCCTGAACAAATACTTTTCTTCACTGTTCATAGAGGAAGGAGAAGGGGAGGGTCCATAAAAAGTAATAGAATCTTTTGATGAAGGGAGGTGGACACTAGTTCTGTTCAGAGGAGAGAGCCCTGAACGGACTTGCTAATCTGACAGTGAACAAAGCAATGGGGCCAGAAGGGGTGCATCCAAGGGTATTGCGGGAGCTCAGAGACGTACTGACTGTATCTCTGACATTCCTATTTAACAGCTCACTGGAAGCAGAAGTGGTTCTGGAGGACTGGAGGAGGGCAGATGTAGTCCCACTTCACAGAAATGGTAGCAGGAAGAAAGCTGGTAATTATAGGCCAGTCAGCCAGACATCAGTAGTGGAAAAGTTAACAGAATTACTGCTGAAGGAAAGATCATGGAATATCTGGAAACAAATGAGTTACAAGACCTAAGACAGCACAGACTCATGGAGGGAAGACATATCAAATGAATGTGATAGCTCTCTTTGACTAGATGACCAAGGAATTAGATTATGGTGGAGCAGTGGACAAGGCCTACCTAGATTTCAGTAAGGCTTTCAGTTAGATTTCACACAGAAGACTAGTAAGTTAGCTTGGTAGCCTAGAAGTGGGTCCAAATGTGGTACAGTAAACTGGGTAAGAAACTGGTTAGGGGATAGGTGACAGAGGGTGGTGGTAAATGGAGTTTACTGTGAGGAATGAAGAGTGACCAGCAGGGTGCCTCAAGGATCTGTGCTGGAACCGGTCCTCTTTAATTTCTTTATAAGTGGCATTGCAGAGGAGCTAGAAGGGAAGATCTGCCTCTTTACAGATGACACCAAATTCTGCAATAGTTAGTAAAGGTAAGCAGAGATCTGAGAGAATTCAAAGAGTTGTCAAGGGTATGGTTGCTGGGTTTCAATGGGAAAAAGTACAACAAATGCACTCAGAGCACAAAAATCCAGGGGCAGAGTACAAAATTAGAGGGTGGTGTTGACAACCACCAAGCAGGAAAGAGGCCTGGGGTTAATCATACCTGATGACCTAAAGGTGGCCAGACAGTGTGACAAGGCAGTTGGGAGGGTTAATAAGATGCTGGGATGTATAGGGAAGGATATCACAGGCACAAAAAGGGAACTGGTGTGGCCTCTGCATAGATCCCTGGTAAGATCCCACCTTGAGTACTGTGTCCAGTTCTGGAGACCACATCTTCAGAAGCACATAGACAGAGTGGAGAAGGTCCTGAGGAAGGCAACTCAGATGTGCAGGGTCTGCATCAAATGCCCTATGAGGAAACACTAAAGAAACTCTGTATGTACATGCTGGAAGAGAGGAGGGATATGATAGAGACTTATAAATACCTCATAGGGGGCAAATATGAAGGGAAGTATTTTTCAGAAAACAAGATACTCAACAACAAGGATACATGCTATCAGAGTGAAGGAGGGTAGATTCAGGAGAGATGTGAGAAAGTACTTCATCACAGAAAGCATTACGGATTCCTGAAATAGCCTACCAGTGAAGGTAATGGGGGTGAAAACAATGGTGGGATTCAAGAATGCATGTCCTAGACATAAGGGAATCTTGGTGGAAAGGAAAGAGGGGGAGAAAGAGCTAGAGATCAAGTAGCTTCTGTGGTGATACTGTAAGTAGATAAAAATTGGTCCAGACTGGGTAGACCAAGTGGTCCTTATCTGCAATCAAATTCTATGTTTCTACATTAAACAAGACACATAAAGCAGCAGTGTAACAAATGTGTTTTTCCACAAAGCTAGTCTTGGCTATAGTTAATACAAGATATTAGCATACCTGTCAAACCTACTTTTCTAGGTACCTCCTAAACTGTACACCATGTTGTTTTTTAATTTTCTTAATCCTAACCCTTGCCAGGTCTACAGTGTTATTTCTAAGCCAAATGTGGTAGCCTTCTTTTTTTGTTTTGATAAAAAAAATACTAAATTAAAACATTTATAAAATACTCACATTATGGGGGAACTAGAAACTTTTACCACCAAATAAAACTTGAAAATGCCTGGAACCTTTTATAGTGAAACAAATGCAGGGTTACATTTTTTGCCCATTTTCATTGCACTGCTACCTTAAGCTCATTATGTTCCACATATACACAAGGAAATGTGCTTCATCTCAGTATGCCTTTCCCATCCAAAAAAAAAAAAAAAAACATAAATAGAACCAGGAGAGTATCCTAAACAATAAATTCTCTGAAAACAGAACAGTGCCTAGGAATCGCAGGACCCAGTCCTGGGACTACTACTGTTCAATATGTACAGTGGCAGCAGTTAATTCAGCAAGTTATCTCTGCAGATTGTCTAGAGGCCTGTAGAAAAAAAATATCTGGAATTTTCTGTGCTACAAGAAATTTCATGAAAATCTCCCTAGAATCAACAGCTACTACTGAATATCTATGACATATGCAAGGGTATTAGGGGCAAGGTAAGATTATTTGCAGATAATAAAATGCTCTAAGGTACAGTCGGCACTGGCAATGAAGGCATTAACATCATGAGACAGAATGTGAGGAGACTGGAGAAATAGTCCAGTATATGGCAGTTAAAATTAAATCCCAAAAAGTGCAGGGTGTTGCATATGGGGTGCAAAATCCTGAAATGGTTTATTGACTTGGATAGGACACCAGTGGAGAGGATGGAAGAGGAGAGAGACCTGGAAGTGACACCCAAACATACTGAGATATACATTGAACATACTGCCTTCAAGAAAATGACCACAGCCATATGTTTATTGAGAAACATAACTCAAATTACATCAGTACCATGGCATGCTCAGAGATGGAACCTTAGCAAGGCTTTGGATGATCATCCCTTGACATCAGTCTGTCCACTACCATGGAGTGGATCCTCTAAGTGGACCTCTCGCTTCAAAAAGGTACAGGCTCTGGAGTGATACCAAACTCCAAGGCATAAGGGAAGGCTTCTGGGCCATGTGACTTGTGCTTTTCTCCCATTGAATGACGCTTCACACATAGGCCGCTCCTGAAGAGGATATTCCATGATCAGCCCCCACAGGGTGGCCCCAGTTGTCTGGATTCGTACTTTCTGCCAGTCTCGAGGAAAACCATCAGTAGAGATGTGAGTTTCCCTGTTACCAATTTGTATGATCCTTGTGAGACTACTGTGATGCCACAGGATGAGCATATAGTAGCTCACCTCTTTGCTCCTCCCCTCTGCACAAAAGACCTACACCCCCTGGAGACCCTACTTGCCTACCTGGCCACTTCCTTACTGGGAGTATCCCTGACTCACCCACTCACCCACTATCTCAGTTGTTGGGGGGGTAGTCAGTGGTCACAGATAAAGGCCTGACTGCACCAATCCTGTACAGATTCTCTTATAAGACAGGATAATCTTGAAAGGAGAAGTGGGTATGAGGGAAATAATTAAGGTTAGAAAGATTCTGTGGTGGGAATCATGGGATAGACTAGATGGACTGTTCAGTTCTCTCTTTTCTATGTTTCTGTTTCTATCTGCTGGTTTGTGTTTCTTTGTTTTAAAAACAACTGTATGCCTGATTTTAGACATAATAATGTAGAATATGACCAGCCTCCACACCCTCCTCTCATATTAAATGTATGTCCACCACTGAAAATTGTTAATTTAGATTTCACTGGGAGTATATAAGGTAAGAACTTGATAATAACCTAATAAACTCTGAGACTGCAGGTCAAGGTATTTCTTTGCTTATAATCAATTTATCTCTGAACTGAACTCCCTATAATGCCAAGATATTGCTTTTAGACTGCATACCCACTATGGAAAATACCTTTATGTGAAATTATCATTAGATGATTTAGCATTGTTTGTTTACATTTTGATGCATCATTCTCCACAGCTAAATATGCCAGAAGGTTAATGGCTGATATCTTGGAAATAATCTTACTGTTCTGATATATTAAAGTGTGTCATACTGCAAGAGGTCATGTGTACTTCTAGTTCTATAATTATCTACATTAATGTATGAGGTAGAATGAAGCCAAGATTACTAATATAAGCATTTTAGTTCTTAGACACATTTTTCTAGCTACTAGAGGTATTTACTTTACATTTATTTTAACAAGTATTCAAAGGAACACTCATTGCATTCTCCTCATTTAAAGAAAATCAGATCACTGGTTCGTCACACTAGTGTTTAAAGCCAATTTGTGAAAGCGCACATCCTGAGGACTATAATAAATCATCACTACACTAAAAGCCTTGATGTCATTTGAATTTATTGCACAGAGCTGGTACTGGGCTTAAAAGCCATTTCACATGGCTTATTACTTCAATCATGTAATTTATAGTCTTCAGCTACATTTATAGTTGAAAAATTGATTTTTCTTCACATAATCAAGGATTTTGCTTTTGTATGAAGCTACAACTCACCTCAAATAAAACTGATCTGCAGAGTAGCATTAACTTTGCTGCTGGGTTTGAGTTTGAATTTGAAAGAAGGCTTGATGTTATAACCACAATGATTCAAAGTAATCAAGCATACCAGTTTGTGGATGCACATGTCAGAAAATGTGTCAGTCACTGGCTTAACAGTTTGGCCCCTGTAAGGAACACAATTTCAGGAGTTGTCTTGCTGCATATTGTCACTGTTTTGTCATTTCACCAGAAAAATGGTCATCTCCCAGAAAATTACTATCTGCACACTGGTAAACCTCACTTAATTTCATTTAATTTGACATTTTATACCAGAACAGTTAATCTACAGTAACATGCATTATACTATAAATTGCTTCCTTGTACTCTCCTTATTTTGTTTTATTTAATTTTCTGTATATTTAACATTCTTTTATTGGATGTATGTCAACATACAATAAAAGTTAGACTGTGGAAACCCAGTAAAATCCAAAAATTAGAATAGCAATCATCAGTGCAGCCCTGGCACTTAGATCTTGAAAACAGAATTTGATTACTTGTTTTCGGATACACAGTAAGTGAAGGCTGTTGGGTATGAATAAATAATCCTCTTTCACCCCCACAGAGGCGTGTGAACATGACTCTTTTTTGACAGTGCTAAGAAATGTGTATTTTTCCCTATCTTCTTTTGGCACTTTCCTCAGTTTTTAATGCGCTCCACACAAATCAAATGTGGACTAAATGATGAATGTGCCAGTCCAAAGCCAAATTCCATTTTTAACATCCTAATGTAACCTAGGGAAGTCAGTGCAGGCTAAGCCCACAAACCGGTGCAATATAATGCTGAATCTAACTTCTGGTTTATCTCTTCCATGAATTCAAGGGAAAGCTAAAAATAAAACACATCTTAGTGAGCACTTGATGTTCTCCTCAGCAATATGGAATCAATATTTTACATATTACTTTTTCATATTATTGCTTTGAAAAATTTGAAGACTTGTACAAGCTGTTCATTACATTCATCCATTTTATTTATGTTTTAAATTTGACAAATTCATATTTTTCTCAGCTGCCAAGTGAGCAAAGTGTTGTACAGTGGTAACCATACTATACTTCCCTCTTACCTCAGAATTTGTGATACTCATAAAGGTACTGCAAAACAGTATTCATTCCTTATAACCAACTCCTATCACAGATAATTAGAAAACCTGTTGCTGCATCTCTAAACACAATAAAGTAATGCTTGAGCTAATGAGGTACTACAGTAAGAGGAACGTTTAGGATGGCTATGACTACACTTGCATTAGACTGAAAATTTCCTTGCAAACATTCTGGTGCATTTGCAGGGACACAGATGCAGCAGTGCAACTGCCACAAGTGTTGCACCCAGACCTTTAAAAACCCAGACAAACAGCTATTTTGGAAATGTTAAATTAACAAAAGCAACATTCTTGAGATAAATGATCCTAGTATCAAAACACAAACCTTGGCTGATTTGGTAGTGTTGCAAAACGTAGACAATTCATGTACCTCAGAGATTCCAAGCTCTCCTATTATCAATGATATGTGTATAGAGGACTATGAAGCCACTGTGACTGCCTTTAACATATATCTCTTTCATTCTAGTTATATTTCTCAACAGCAGATTAACTGTAACATTTAAGTCTTACATCCAGTAATGAGCAATTACCTAGTAGGCTTTTAAATTTCTTTCTTAAAGCACTAAAATCCAGAGATGTTCTGAGAAAGCTCCTGGCCATAATCCCACCCCACTCCAATAAAAAACAAAAGCCAGGTGCCTCAGTGGTATAAATAATACATTATTAAGATAGGCCAAACCTGTAATTAATTTGTCTTTAACTTCTCTGTCTAGCTGGTCTATCACATCTGGTATCACTGCCCTTAGCTGGAAAATTGCTTATGTTATTCCCATCATTTAACTTGATACATGGGATTAATTCACAAACTGCAAACCCATTTGCCTCAAAAATCTTTGAGAAGTTATTGACCGTGCAGCTAGCAAAGTTTTTGCTGATGAACAATTTGCAGAACAAGAACTAGCCGGGTTTGCAAACCCTGTGCAGTAAGTTAATAGCAAGTATTAATGTCAGGAGTGACTTTCAGTTACCATTAGCAAGGATGTGCTATCTGGATCAGTTTTCCTGACTTGTCCAAAGCATTTAATAACATTGATCATGTGTGGTTAATTTGAAAATGAGTCCGAGTTTTTTTTTTTATTTTAACTTTTCAAATTGGTTTCAGAGTTACTCATGTGCTAGGCAACAAATAAGTGGCATGAAGGGGGTCAATCCCAGTTTGCTATGAGTCAGGAAGGGGGTCCCACAAATCTCCATCTTAGGCCCCATATTTCTTTCCATTTCTATAAACACGATTGAGCATCACATCAATTCCAACATATCAGAGTGCATTTATACACTAATAAAATTCTACATGTTAGTGGACAAGATATAAATAAAGTCCAAAAACCTTTACAGTCCAGTTTTGGTAAGGTTCAGTAATTTTTTCTTCAGAATAGATTAGTATTAAATTCTGACAAAGTCAAACCATGCTCTTTGGCTCTGAATCCATATTAAAAAAAGAGCAATGTTAACCTTGCAATTAACACCATTGAAATAAATCCCAATAGTCTGTTTCAATTTATAAATATTTAGGAGTGTGGATGGATGCAAATTGGAAATGTGATGTGTATATTTCTAAATTCTAAGTTAATTAATTGCTAAGCTTGGACCCAGGATAGTTCTTGTTCAGGCACAGTGAGTCTCTCTCTTGGGATACAAGGCTCAGAGTAATAAATTCCTTACTTAGGCCCCCTTTTGAATATGGGGATGGAATTTATAGAAATGTTGTCAAGGTACATTTAAATATATTGGATGTTATATCCAACAGGGTGACACATTTTATTCTTACAGCCCCCAGAGACACACCAAACAGTTTTCTTTATAAACAGTCAAGGGGGCTCTCTAACGATAGGGGAGATGTCTAGTTGCAGGGAACAAACATGGGTAGGAGGCAAACTCAGAGTGAAGGACAGCAAAACAGTGTAGTGCCACTAGAGAAGACACCAAGGTGGCACAAGGAAACATAGAGGGCCAGCTATCCTCACTTGCATGAAGGCCAATACAAGGAATGCACACAGAAAAATCAGAGAGCTTAAGGACCTTATGCAATTCAAAGGTGAGGACTTTATGGCCCTCATGAAGTCCAGGTTGGGGACGGGGAGATAATGACTGGGACACCCGAATAGAGGGATGAAAACTACTCAAAAGGGATAGGCCTGAAAAGAAATAAGGTGGGTTGGCTCTCTTGATAAGGGAGTGAGTCACCGTGGAAGGTAAAGAGGACAGTCAGAGATGAACAGTGTTACAGAGTCCATCTGGGTTAAGAAAGGGTAAAAGGAGGGTAAATGAGTCACCAAAGAGTGTTCTGCAGACCCCCTAACAGCTCAGAGAATCATGATAAAAAGCAGCTCAGGGAAATTATAAAAGCAGCCAAATTGGAAGCAGTGGTGATCCTGGGAATTTCAACATTTTGGGACTAGACTGGCATCTCAAGAGGGCTAATGGCAAAGCTAAGACAGAGTTTATCTCTCCCCTTCAAGAACTGTTTCCAAGAGCAACATGTGGACCAAGAGACTAGGTTTCAGGCCACTCTTGTTCTCAGCAGTAGGGATGGGATCATCTGCAGTATGAACATCAAGAAACCAGTAATAAGGCAGAGACCACAACTAGGTAACCTTCTCCCTGGTCACAAAGAAGAATAGCTGGACCTCATTCAACTGGACCTAGAACTTTAAAAGGATGTCTTATACTAAAATGAAGGACTAGGTGTCCAAGGGTTTGGAGCAGCTGCACGAGGCAGGTCATGCAGTGCACATGTAGAATTTGTTAAAGATGGTATGTGTAGCAGCTTCAAAGGTCTACATCCCTATCTGCATTAGGAAAAGGTCAAAAAGTGCTCCCCCCCACCCACCTTAAGAAGGAGTGGAGGCAACTGATCTGGAACAAAAAGAAAGTCTGTGACTGCTAGAAAGATATGGATTGCTTTCAGGCCTGAGTGGAATACAAAATAGTACTGAGAGACTACAAAGCTAGAATTAACAAAGCCAAGGAGGTACTGGAGATCAGTATTGTAGTAGGAGCTGCAGACAACACCAAAGCCTTCTTTCAGTAAAGAAATTAAAAGAGGAAGATGAAGGTGGGGATTGGGCTTCTAAAAACAAGGGAACAGGGAGAACCAGGGAGGCAGTAAATGGCAATGGCAGAGATGCTGAATGAATATTTAGCTTCAATGCTTCCAACACAGAGCCCCAGAGGATGGAGGGCACACATTGGTAAGGTCCATGGCATCAGGAGTAGCAACAATTCAGGCTGAAGACATTACAGCCACCCTGGCAGCTGACTACCTGCTGAAGATCAAGCCATATACTGTATGTCCCAAGAGACAGACAGGATAGACTGCAGAATTATAGTGGAGCTAGAGGAACAATTTGTGGAACTACTTGCAATATTCTTTCAGTAGTCTGTCTGGACAGCTGTGGTGCCGCAGGACTTCCAACTAGTAGCAAGTATGGTTTCCATCTTCAAAAAGGAGCAAGGCTGTACCACAGCAACTACTGGTCAGTCAGCCTGACATTGGTGCTGGACAAGGTTGTGGAAGCCACGATCAAGGATAGAATACTGTGGCACTTGGTTAAGGCCAAAGATCTTTCCCTCTTTTAGTATTGATTTTTGAGGGACCAACCATGACAAACCAAACAGATCACCATCTTTGAGGGGGGACCAGGGAGGGAGACAGGGCAATAGCCGTAGTCTAGCTGGACTTTAGCAATGCCTTTGACACTGTGATGCATGACAATGTTCTGGAAAAAGTACACCAGTGTGGTATACATGAGGCATACACAAGGCAGCAGTCGTAAACATTTTATTGTTTGACTGTAATGTATAAAATTATACAAGTCATTATAGTCCATTTAAAGAAAAAAGGACAATACAGTATTTTAAAAGAAAGTACATGTAGCAGCATTTACACAAAATACATAATGCAACTGATAGCCTATCTTAGATTTTGTCACAAATATATCTTGACAGTATTTACAAATAGTATTAATTACAACTGAAGACTCAGATCAAGTTATTAGTGTCATGAATTACCAAGAAGTCTATAAGGTGCTTATCTTATGATACAAAGTTGCATTTACATCAACATTCTTAAACCTAGAAGGGTGGATATATGAGAACATAGCATTGGTTGGGGCCAGCATTATTACATTTGCTGATGCTTCCCACAGGTATTTAAATCCAAGAGTAATTTTCTAGAGGCTTTGGACCCCTCCTAGGGAATAATACTTCATTGGGTAATCTCCATACAGGAAAATAACAAAACCTCATTGTCATCCCCAAAGGTTCCATATAATCTTATGTTATTCCTTCAGAATAATTATTCTAAATTAAATATAATAATATCAAAAAAACATTGAACATTGTGGAAGTTATGAATGCTTTAGGCACAACCATTTCTGGACTGGAAGATGTGCTTAATCAACAGGAGGTGGTGTCTCAAGGTCAGGGGCCTTTTCAGGAGCAAGAGTCAGAACACATACTTCACTCAGTACAGGAACACTTGTCCTTCTCCCTAGAGATTAGATAATTATCCTCCCCTAAATTTCTTGGGAGCCGTTCCCTGGGAGGGGTGATAGCCTAGATAATGGACACTATGACCTGTGTCCAGGTTCTTACCCCCTCCAGTGGAAGTTTAGCAACTACTAGGAGTGTCTGCTATATCAGATGATTTGCTTACAGCTATAGTGAACCCTTAAAGAGCAAATGTTGGGATACTAGAACCTCTGTGGGTCCTTACAGAGCATGTTCTTGAACTTAGGGCAAATGTAATAAAAAAACAATTTATGATTAAATGTCTTTGTGAATTCGGGAATGGACTGGAGCCACTGGGGGTCAGAGGGGTAGAGGATGATCGAGCATCCCAATGGATGCTCTCCTCCTCCAGGGGTGGGTTCCTGGGGTGCTTTGAGCACCTGTTGCACTGATGCCTGTGGAAGCATGGGCATCGAGGCACAGGTGGTTCTTCAGAACCAGGGAAGGGAGGACATTGTGGGCACTTGGCAATGATGTGTCCCAGCATGTTATCTGCCTGGATGTCAGTCCTACATGCCGACGTCCTCAGGGGTAGTGGGACTTAAGAGGGAGAAAAGCAGAAAACACCAAGCTCAACCCCACAATGACGACTGACCTAGTCGCCCAGATCACCTACCATGGGCAGACCTCAATGTGCAGGCACTCCAGAAGAAATGTAAGGGGGGGATATAGGAGTATGCCTGACACTCTAGGGGAAGACTCCGTGGTAGGATTACTGGGGAAAAATGATCAAGTCTGAAGGAGTGGGGGTGAGTGGGTAGTAAGGTGGGATAAAAATAAAGTATATAAACAAAAATGTCTTTGTGAAGACTGCTTAAAGCAGAATTACAATGTAGACCAGAATGGTTCTCTTGTAGCAAAACATTCTGAAAACAAGGCACAAACTACAGTTACAAATAAAGAGAATAAGTGTGCTCAAACAAAGATGCACGCACCATTCTCTAGAGACATAATAATAGAGATTCCAGATTCTCCATCTAAATAAGGGAATGAAAAAGTCTAAGCAGCAATTAAAAATAAAAGAGTTCAGGGAACGAGGAAAAACACACAACAAATTGACAAACATGATAATGATCACAAATTAAAATAATGAAATAACAAAACAATCTAAGAGGTAATTTATTTTAACAAACCAGAGAAAAATTGATTGAAGAATTAAGTAGCGGACCCATATTAATTCAAAGTGTGGCAGACTCTCCAGCTTTAGAACCACAACAAGTAATATATATTCCACCTTGAACAAATTTATTGTTTTATTTAAAAGTTTCACCAGAAAAACACACTGAGCAAATTGCTCATTTTCAGGTGTGTCCTGTGGAAGGGGGGGGGGATCAAAAAAAAAATGCAGAGGCAATAGCATAGAATTTTACAAGACAACACAAGTACAAGTTGCTATAGACAAATATAGTTATATAATTTTGGAAGGAAACAACTTAGAACACTAGTTGGTTCAATAGTAGAGTAACAATATTTATACACTGTGCACACAGCAAGAGGGAGCTGATTAATAGTAGTGGGACTTGCATGAGAGTGAGGAGAGTAATGGGAGAATGGGACTCAGAGGAGGGGAGAGTAAGGGGGATTACGGAAAAGGAGGGGAGGGTACAGGAGGATGGGAATGGAGGTTTTAAAGCAGCTGCATGTGGAGGAAAAGAAGATGCGGAGAAGGGGGGAGAGGTCTGATGGAGAGCTGGTATGGTGGATAGAAAGGTAAAGAGAATTCCACAGTTTGAGGAGATGATGAGAGAATGCAGCCTGGCCAGCCATGGAGAATCTAGGGAGGATGGCCATTGTGTGAGAGTCATAGCTATGGAGGGATTGTGGAGGGGGGGTTGGGGAGCTAGAGAAGAGGAAAGGTAGGAGGGGAGAGAGTCAACCCAGAATTTAGTTATGAAGTTGGCACAGTGAGAGATGTACCTGGATTCAAGACTACACTTTGTGGTCCACTAGCGTAAGCAATTCCTCTTAAACTGGAGAGACTGCACAGCTGCATGCTACACCACTGAGGGGGAGTAATGGTAGCAGGGCTGTCACAAGGCTCTTCCCCTTTCAAGAAAAGGCACACCACTGTTGCCTGAATTTTGCTCAAGGAGAAATGGACATTCATCTGTTTAGGCTTATTGTTGCGACCTTTCCAATCCAACTTGTACTGCAGTTATTTAGGAAAGAATGGGCTGTTCTGCTAGCCCAAGGCCCAGTGTCTGGTGTCAGAATTCTCTTGGTGGGAGTAACCTACCCCAGAGAGTAGACTTGAGAGGGTCACCCTGCAGAGGGTTGATTTCAGCAAATGGCTCTTCTTTCTGTTGGGATTTGTTGTACTTTCATTTGTATTTTCATGTATTGTATGCCTGTGTTCATCTTTGTATGTTACTATCTGTATTGCTTTGGCTGTATGTTTTTATATTTTGTTTAGTTTTGTCAGGGTTTTTTTTCTCTTTTGCAGTCTCTTCACTGATTTTAATTTTGGTAATAATTATGCATTTTTATATAATAAGCACTTCTTATTCTGGATACTTTAATTGTCGCCTTTGAATCACACAGATATGTTATTATCAGTCATTTATCATCATTGTGGTGATACTCTTATACTCGCATGCTTCATTCTTTTTAGTATCACAGCACCTTTTTTGAAACTAATTAGCTGCACAAGGGTGTATTAACTATTTTTCCTGGTGGCAAGGCTGGTCCCCGGGTACCTATCTATGCATTTTAATTATTTAAGTATCAGTGGCCGACAAAGGGATGATAGAGCTGACAGAACCCTTGTTTGCAGCTACCTTGTTAAGAACCAATTAACTCCAAATAACTTTGAGTGTTCTCCCAGAACATACTAATTTAATACGTTAGTCCTGACAGACAGAGCAGAGAGTTAATCAGTGGGTGTTGGGAGTTGATTGAAATTCCATGCACTGACTAATTTCCAAGTATGCCTGTAACTCAGTCTAACAGCACATAAGGAGCATGCACTGGCATCCCTGATTTTAGCTGTCACGATTACCTGGACTCACGGATGTGTCTGACTACCCTGTTTTTTTTTCATCAGTTAAGAAATGTGGGCTACAGTAAGTGGTGGTTAGAGATACAGCAATATTTGATTTTGCCAGCAAAGTTCCAGTGAAATTGGGAATCTCACCTTGCCAAATATTTTGTGAATTTTGTGCATTTAGCAAAATATTTAATGGGTGCAAAATTCCACCCACAAAATGTGCAATTTCACTCACGAACAGCAGAATTTCACCCACAGGTGAAATTCTGCAATTTAAAGGCAAAATTCCATGTTTTGCGGGTGAAATTCTACATTTCATGGGCAGAATTTGGCATTTTGCACCCTTGAAATATTTCACAAAATGCATGAAATTCACAAAATATTTCAAAGAACAAAATTTGTGGACTTCGCCCATCTCTATTGGTGGTTCTTTGATTTGTGAGTATTGAGTGCAAGAGAGTGATAGTACCCTACATATCTTGAGCTACCACACCAAGCTTGCCAAAATCTTGATGTTTAGAGACCACTCTCACCATGGCACAATAAATGGCAGTTTCTGTAGCCAGCAGCACTTTTGAGAAAAAAATCCAACTGCCTTCTCTATTTGGCATTTTTTATAATTTTACTACAGTGAAGCCCACCAGGATGAAGCCCAACTCTGCAGAATTCTGCAGTAGAATTACTGCAGCAAACAATGCAATTTCAATGGGAGTTAATCCCTTTTGTCATGCAGGAAACCTGTGACACCGCGCTTCATCCTGGCGGGCTTCACTGTATATGCTGTTGCCAAGGACCAAAAGATAACAGTGGACCTTGATATTGTTACTTCCTTCTTAAAAGGAGAGAATAAAAATAACAATTTGATTTCTATTTTAAACTTTCTGTAGCATTGCACACATCTAGCAAGTTAAGCTAGAACAGCTACGCAGTGTAGCTTAGTTGTCTTGTTAACTACCTCAGTAGTTAAATAAATATGGACTTCTCTACTACATGATCTTGAAGGGACTTAGTTATCAAATATCCCCAGACTTGCTTTAAAAACTTGCTTTAAAGCATTCGAATAATATAATAAGCCTACTGTATCTTTTCATGCCTGTTTTATTCAGGAAAGCAGCACTTATTGTTTGAGTACAGAGTTTGATTCTACTAGCATTAATTTTCATTCTCATATTTTTTGAATTTGTATTGACGTTTTCTGTTAGCATGGATTACCTTGTTATTACTTCCTTTGTCCCAATTTAGATCTAACCATAGCCTGCATGTTTGTGCAATCTGAGAAACTAAAACCACAGGGAGGTGGCTCATCTCAGAAATACCAGTTCAAGAAACTGAATCTGTGGGAATAAATACAGAAAGTAAGAGGAAAAAGGTTAAGAAACAAAAGGCATGAAAACAAAATAAGAAATGGCAAGAAGAACAACCTAGAAGATTTCTCTTGGAAAACAGTTTATCAAGCAACTAGATCAGCCAGGTAAAATAATATTTGGGATAATTTGGGACACTTGAAGCTGATTGTAAGACCCTATACTATCCTTTTGCCTTTGTATATCTTGTTTCCTGGCTATATTTAAACTCATTTTGATAATTACCACTTAATAACAATGTAACAGCCATGCTAGCTCACTTCTTTCTCTGATTAAGCCAAAGAGCTTCTAGCACTATTAAAGCAGATATAATATTTAGACATTACATGTTAATTGTTGTTAAATAATTATAGTTAATATAGTGTAATTGGATGCATTCTGACATGGCCTTGACTAGAAATCAGTCTAGCAAAATGCTTGGGGATACAGTGGAAGTACTGGAGGAGGAACACAGCATGATTCTAGAGTTAGAGGTACCAATCGTGTTAGCAGAAAAGGGTAAATCAAAGAAAAACCCTTCTAAGAAAGGAAACAATAAACAATGGAAAATTAAAAAATGACAATAAACAACCTAAAATCTCAGACCTAATGAAACTAATTTTCTTACCTAAAGGGGAGGTTAAGGCCCCATGGTTAACTAATATTATTAAGACTGGTGCACGTAAATTACAATCAAGGTCCTCAACACACTTACTCTAACTACCTCACTGTTTAACCAAATGAGCCCTATTTCCATGAGGATATCCCCATGTCTTAACCCCTCAAATAAGAATGAACTCCAAGGATCTTTCTTACAAGAGGGGGACATGTGCCCAGATGAAATTACTACCCCATAGCTCCAGCTCACTCAGTGCTAAAAGAGTCTTTGATAGGCCCTCACTTTAGTCAGTCTAGGACTACAATCTCTAATATTTCCTCCCCCCCCCCCCCCGCTCACCTTCCTTATATTCTGAGTACATTAATGATAATGATAAGACTGAAAATTCAAACCCTATTAAAACTCAACATTTAATGCAGGATAAGGCATCTGTGTTCCAGGATGTCCTGTGTGAACTACATAACACAACTACACAACTGAGGGATTAAATAAATTAGATCACCACAATATGGTTAAAGCTATTGACAATAAAAAGAATAGGATGTGTCAGAAGGAGTTTTCTTCCCCTAAATTAAATTATATTGAGCATGAGAATATTCCTTTAAATTTGCCACAAATAGTATCAAAGAAATTACACAGTGAGTCCTTGTCATATTTTATTACTTGCCTATGTGAGGATCTAATAAAGACTCTTAAAAATCAACATGCAGCTAATTTGATTCTTTAGGAGCAGATGGTCATCATAAGAAATGAAGTGGAGACCTTAATGGAAAACATTGCCATAAATGGGGCAAGAATGGATGATGTTTTGAGAATCTTGAGTAATATTAAACCTCTGAAAGAATCATCTTCTGTTGAGTATTTGGATTCTACCATTTTGAATAGGTCTTCAATTTGTGTGAGCTCAAATCACTCTTCTTCTGTTGAACAATCAGAAAACACTCTTATTGGTGAAAAAACAGTAAGTCCCCTTAAGAAAAAAGATTAAAAAAAGGTAAAGAAAGTTAAATCAGTTGACTTAAATGACAATAAGAAATCATAGAAAATTAAACAGGCAATACATCAGCCTAATCATGAGACAGATAAGGGGGGGAAAGAAAATAGGGTAGTTGGAGAAACTACTGTATACCAAAAAAAAAAAACTCCCAAAGAAGCAAGTCTAGTTTCAACCTCAGAATCAAGAAAGGTTCCTGATCACAATTCTAATAAAATCAGTGAAAGCCAGTAAAATTCAGATGAGGTTCATCGTTCCTCATCTGCACATACAAAAACACCATATTTGAGACTTTTCAGGTTATATGTTGAGGAAAATGAAACCCCCACTGTGATAAAAGATAAGATTGTGAAACTTTTCAGGGCAGCCCTTGGACTTTCAATTGAGGATGGTGATATGGCTAGAGTGGAGAGAAACATCTCAAAGGTACCTCTTATGGAGATAGTATTGACATATTTTGCTCACATCAAATAGTTTTACATTATTTATGGAGAAATAGTTATCTCCTGGAAACATTTAACTTAAAAGCTGTGAAACTCTCACTAGTGCAAACTGTTAGATCTAAAGAAACAGAGAAAGACTCATTTGTCCTAGTCACTTTTAGCTTATTTGGCTTTAAAAAATTGTTTAAAAAAACAGAGCTTGCTTTGACTAAAACATTGTGCAATATTTTTAGTAAAGTATTAAATGTACAGCTGGGAAAAATAGAATTTCTCAAAATTGTCAGACTGAACAAATTGCCATGGTCTGTAAAAACGTACATATTGCTAACTTGCTGTTGTAAAAATCATTATTGTTGGACAATATGGGCTTCTATCTAGTTAAGGACTTCATATGGACACTCCCAAAATGAATAAAGCACAATGTCAAGCCTAGTCAAACTAGGGTCCATACTGAAATCCCCATATTTTATCGTTTTCAAGCCCTAGTGAGCTACAATGATTCAATTAATAATTGATCACTACTGAAGAAGGATTTGTTTTCCCTTATGTTAATAAATCTTTTTCTCACTGCTTAGAGACTAATTGTACACAGGAGAGCAATATTGATGGAAATACAGATTTTATCATCTCATGGAATATATCAGGTCTTGGAGGATTGCTTCAGGATAATGAATGGAAAAAGTTAGTTCTTACTTTCCCAATAATTTGTTTCCATGAAACTTGGCATAACTTGTCAGAACATCTTGATTTCAATAGGTATGCATTATTCCAATTTCCTTCCTCTAAGGTGGCTAAAATGGGCAGAAGAGCTGGGGGACCTATTACACTAATAAGAGTAGGAGTTTTTGATCAACTTAATCTGTTAAAAAATGATAACAAATATATAGTCAACCTATTAAAAAAGCTGAAATTACTTTATTGTTATTTAATATTTATATTCCACCACCTAAATTGATTTTTTTATGAGAAAGATTTCTGGAAGACATTAAGTAATGAACTAATTGAATTCCAGATACAATTTCTGGCAGCATTCTTATTAATTATAGGAGATCTAAATACTAGAGTAGGTGATTTTGATGGACTTTGTGATAATTCAATACTAAACTGAATGTTTCCCACCTCAGTCCTCCATGTAAGATCTTCAATTGATAGAAAGTTAAATTATAATGGGCAGCAATTAATAAGGATAGTCAAGTCCAACCATCTCTTTACACTAAATGGAAGAATTAAGAGTGACTTCCCTAGTAGCCTGACTTATTTTACCAAACTAGGAGCTACAGTTCTTGATTTAGCTCTTTGGATGGGCCCTTCTTACTTTTGGAGTGATCTAAAAATATGGAGCAGACTAGAGAGTGATCACAGAGTGATCACTATCTGATCACCCTAAAAAGTAATTATTTGAACTCAGTGGAGTCCTCCTCAAATGTACGAGGCCAGTATTGAAGTCAGATATTCAAAAAGATTAAGCTGGTCTATTAATTTAGAAAATAAAAACAAGCTACAACTCATTCAAGTTATAAATAAGCTTATAGCAGTGTTAAATTCAGATGACCCTTTAATCAGTTTGAAGAAGAAACTATAATGTGAAATAAATACAATAGCACATATGCTATACAAAATAGAAGACATAAGATGGAGAGATCACATGAGGAAAGGATGAGTTGACAAAGAATGTAGAATTAAAAAAAAATTGACTACTTTATTAAAACTCACTAAAGAGGCTTCAAGCTCAGAAATGTGTCTACTGCTTAGGCAGGAATGTAAGAGCCATAAATCACTATTTGGAAAAAAAGAAGCATGACTATTGTATTGTAGGGCCCAATGGGAACACATGCTGACAACCATTAACAATAAAGATCAAAAAACTTTCTGGGCTTTAGTTGGGAAAGGCTATAATGGATATTGTCAAGAAGTTAAAGTTAGCATAAATTCTTTATTTTATTTATTTTTTTATTTAGTTTTTGTTGACCAGGTAAGTACACTAGACAAATCCTGCCTATTTTCAGGCACGACCGGGGGGAGGGGGATATAGATGAATGCCAACTGACCTTGAACCAGATTAAGCTGTTGATGGTATTTTTTTTTTTTTAGTGAATGAGGGAAATTTAGCTAGGACACAGGGGAATTTCCCCTACTCTTTTTGATAAGTGCCATGGGATTTTTAACATCCACCTGAACTACTATCAATCCAATGACAAATGGTTCATCTGTTTTTCAAGCATCATGTATGATTTTGTTATGAATGTTCCTTATTCATAATTATCTGCTGGTATGGTGATCCCTGGTCAGTTTGTGATTACCAAACGAAATGTTCTCATGGCCATTCACAGATTAAAAACAAATAAAGCTCCTGGTCCTGAACTGCTACCATCAGAAATTTATATAAACTTAGTGGATTATTGGGCCAAATTTGTATCACCTTTTTTTCAAAATGTGTCCAGGAGAGGTTTATCCCACCTCATGGAAGGGGTCTGTTATTATCCTAATATTCCAAAAGGGAGACAGACAAGACTAAAAATGTATAGGCCCATTAGCCTTATTGATGTAATGGCGAAAATATTTTCAACAGTCATATTAGATGCATTGAAAAAGGAGATTAAAAGGCTAGGTGGTATCTTTCAGTATCAAGCGCACTATAAAGAAGGTTTTTCTACTATAGATAACTGCTTTGTATTGCTTCAATGTGTAGAAAAATACTACAAAGTCAGAGGTAAAAAATATATGTTCCCTTTATAGATTATAGTACAGAATGTAATTCCCCTAACAGGAAAGTTCTCTGGAATATCATGTAAAGATGGGGAATATGCCTGAGATTTAATAAATATAATACACAATTTGTACATAGACACATGGGCCCAGGTTAGAGTAGAGCTGAGGGGACAATTAACTACTCATTTTCCTTCTAATAAGGGCACCTGTCAAGGGTGTACATTAGCCCCAAAGTTATTTACAATCTACCTGAATGAGCTTACAGAGGCTATAGGGGTAGATGACACTGATTCTCCCAAAATAGGTTTGGTCCCATGCCCACTCCTAGCCTATGTGGATGATCTTGTCCTTTTTTCCCCCGACTCCCCTTGGCCTCCAGAAAAGAAACAGATATTCTAGCAGTGCAATCCATCAAGTTAGATTTGAATATAAATCACCTCAAATCTAAAATATTGGTATTTGGTGCCAGCAATATTAGTACAAATGGACTGTTAATTCAAGGCAGTTGGAAGTGGTTAAAAGTTATATTTATTTAGGAATTAAATTTACTTGGAATCTCTCTTGGAAAATACATTCTGAAAATGTACTAACAAAGGCTAGAGCAGCTGCAATAGGCTTTAAAGAAATTTAACTATATGTTTGGAGGCAATACTCTCAGAAGAATTGTTGAGTTCCTAGAGGCCAGTGGGGCACAGGACAAAGAGCAGCATGGATTCACAGCGGGAAGGTCATGTCAGATGAATCTAATCAATTTCTTTGACTGGGTGATGAAAGTAGTAGACCAGGGAGGGGTTTGTTTACATGGTCTACTTAGACTTTAAAGCCCAGAAATGGTAGTGCACACACAAGAAAGCTAATGCTAGTCCTCTGAAGACTCGTGGGAGTCGAGGCACTAGGGGCATTGGGCGTATTAGCTTTTTCTGTTTGTAACATTGCAGCATGGAGAAAAAAAGTAAATCACTTCATTTATAGCAACTTTACAAGAGTGAATTTCTTGATAAGACATTTTCTTATATCTATGCTAGCATTAGATTTCTTGTGTGTGGACTACCATTTCTGGGCTTTCTGGGTTGTGTAGAGGTTAGCAACCTCTGGGAGTGCTGCACGGGCTGAAAACAATTGTTTGCGGTGTTTTTCTTTTGGATTTGCCTACCTAGACTTTAGCAAGGCATTTGACACAGTCCCACACAAAAAAGATTAATAAACAAGTTAGCCAGCCTTGGAGTGGGTCCCAGGATTGTAGCCTGGATAAAACATTGGCTTGACAACAGGACACAGAGGGTAGTAGTAAATGGAGTTCACTCTGAAGAAAGGGGAGCTACTAGTGGGGTACTGCAGGATTCAGTACTGGGATCGGTCCACTTTAATGTCTTTATAGGTGACATTGCAGTGGGACTGGAAGGGAAAGTGTGCCTCTTTGCAGATGACACAAAGATCTGCAACAGGGTTGATACACAAGAGGGGGTGGAAAGGATGAGAAGGGACTTGGCAAGGTTGGAGGTTAAAATAATGGCAGCTTAGATTCAATGCAAAGAAGTGCAAAGTAATGCAGCTGGGAAACAAAAACCCAGGGGAAGAGTACACAATGTGGGGGGAGGTACTAACAACAACAAAAATGGAAAGGGACCTGGAGGTAATCATATCAGATGACCTAAAGGTAGGCAAGCAATGAGAGAAGGCAGTAACGAGGATTGGGTGGATACTGGGATGCATAGGGAGAGGCATCACAAGTAGAAAACAAGAAGTTGTTATCCCTCTTTACAGACAGTTGGTGAGACCCCATCTGGAATACTGTGTGCAGTTCTGGAGACCTCATCTCCACAGGGACATAGACAGGATGGAGGCAGTCCAGAGGAGGGCAACTAAAATGGTGCAGGGTCTGCACCAGACACCATATGAAGAGAGACTAAAAGAGCTCAATATGTATACCCTCGAGGAAAGGATGGAGAGGGAGGACATGATGGAAACCTTTAAGTACCTCAAAGGAATCAACAAAGTCCAAGAGGGTAGCATCTTTCAGAAAAAGAGATGTGCAAGAACAAGGTGTCAAAATTTGAAGATAATGGGGGGATGGCTCAGGGGCAATGTAAGGAAGTTTTTTTTCAGAGAGGATAGTGGATGCATGGAACTGCTTTCCTGAGGAGGCTGTGGGGTCAAAAACAGTGGTGGAATTCAAGAATGCATGGGACAGACATAAAGCAATTCTTGTGGGGGGTAGGAAGAAGTAGGCTGCTGGTTAACTAGGATCTGCAGCTTATATAATAGGTAGGGAAATAGGCAGACTGGGTGGCCCAAGTGGTCCTTATTTGCCATCAAAGTCTATGTTTCTATGTTACACCCTTAATAAAAGCTTTACAGGCTAACTATGATGCTCAGCTATTGTATGGAATAGAAATTTGGGCAATACAAGCAGTAGATAAAATCCACTACTACAAGTCTTACAGTCAGCTCTGGGCAGTAATAAAACCACTCCAGCATGTTATATACATGCTGAGTTAAGGCTGGTGAATCTACAGGCTCTAGCCAATGCCAAATTTCCTAAATATTGGATCACATTTTCTCAACTTGATACTGATAGATCATCAAGCATCTGTCTCAAGGAGAAATTAAGATGAAGACAAATGAACTGTAAAGGCTTGAACTGGCTAACTCAAGTTACAAAACTTCTTGTTAGATATGATTTGGAGGTATACAAGCCAAAATATTAGAATATGTTCTAGATATAACAGCTATGTTCTGAACAGAATTACTAATTATTTCATCATGCAGGATCTATGTGCAATAAGTGCAGCTAGATACTCTAAATGGTATAGCAAAAATGATTGTTTATTTTAGATGAGATATTTTTGGACACTCTAAAAGATGTAGCCAAAAGCAAAATGCATGCAAGATTCAGGTTTGAGCTTTTTGAATCAAATGTTTTAAAGGCACGTTTTGAAAAATCTTCAAATCCTACGGATACTCTTTGCTGCTGTGAGGCTCATGAAAAGGTGGACTTAAGCTATATGGTATTTAAGTGCTCTTGGTGTAACAAAGCAAGGAAAATATGGTTTGTCCCCATCTTTAATTCTATGCCAGATACAAATGATGTGTTGTTAAATATCATTCTGATGGCAGAAGATGATTTTATAATAACGTGGCAACTTATTTTATAATTATTCAGAAAGTCAGACAAAAATGATGGAAAACTGTAAATAAACTAAATATGTGTTAACTTTCTCTGTGTAACAGTGAGATGAAGTGATGACTATATTTGGATTGTAAATGATTCTTGTATGAAATTTATGTTTTTATATCCTGCTATGAATTGCAATGCTCACTTTAAAAGATTGTACAATAAACTATTACCTACATACCTACCTACCTACCTGGATCCAAGGGAGAGGAAAGAGAGAGACTGGTAGAGCACACAGTGGAGGATTCGAGGAAGACAATCAAGGGTGATATAATACCAACAGAAGGAAATCCAGAGCCAGAGATTTGTTCTGAGATAGTACTTATCACAGTCAAAGGGATTACTAATAATCATATGAGACAAGGGAAATTTTACTCCAAAACACTAATCTCTTTCTTCATTTGGAAGGAAATGGAAATAGCATCCTACATACAACAAGAAATGCAAATGGAAATCAGAAGTTCTATTATCTGTGTATTCATTTGACA
The DNA here is from genome assembly GCA_016271365.2 of Neoceratodus forsteri. Taxonomy (NCBI): domain Eukaryota; kingdom Metazoa; phylum Chordata; order Ceratodontiformes; family Ceratodontidae; genus Neoceratodus; species Neoceratodus forsteri. The sequence goes on along the minus strand of CM057456.1, from coordinate 2,376,203 downwards.
CAGCAGGTAAAATTTAGAATAAAAAAACACATTTGGATGCTTTGGAAATATCCATTTCTGAACCAATGTTTCCAAACTGTTCAGATAGGTGGCAAAAAGAGTAACCCAGAGTTAGAAACACTCCTCAGTCAGAAACATGTATTGTAACTCAGGCTGTCCACTATAATAGTAGTGAGACAGAGGGAACACTTCAAAAAAATGACATCTTACCTATTAAATATAACTTATCACCTCTCAATTGCAGTTGTATTTCGAGCGGTCAACAATAGAGGAAAATTACATCTTATCTATTAAAGATAACTAATCCCCTCTCAATTGCAATTGTATTTCAACCAGTCAATAATAGAGAGTTTCTATGCCCTGAAGCAAATCTAGTGGCCAATGACAAACTGACTTGTGTTGAAATGATGACCAAGAGAAATTTTTATTACATTGGTTCAGGCCTGAAAAAATTAACCAAGGAACAACACTGTCATTGTTTTAATACATCTCTTCCTTTAACCAAACAACTGGCATTGGCTAAAGTATTGTCTAGTAACATTATATCTCAGTTGGAAGCCCCTAACAAAAACATAAATAATAATGAAAGGAAATTAAACCCTTTAACCATGTTTGGCTGTTAAGTGCCATATAATGAGCTTATAGGGAAAACCAAAAGATTAATCTACAACTTTCTTAAATGGACTCTCAGACTTCTTTTTTAATGTTCATTTTTCCACCTTTGGTCATTGCTGGGAGTAGATCCCTCCCATATCTGCTAGGTCCCAGTCCAGGATCTGGCACCATGGCGTTCATGCCAAGAGTTTTTTCCCCTTATGTGTCCCCCTTTCTCCACCTATCCTAGATGGAGCTGGTCATGCAATGATCCCTGTGCATGACCGGGCATGCTTCCACACCCAACGTGCAGAGGTACACTGGTCCCCGCCCTGATGGGATTCCAATATAGTTCTGGGATACAGTACTCCCCCTACCAAAGCTAGGGGTCAGTAGATGTTGGGTACCAAGTCCCCTCCCTCATCAGAGAAAGTGAGCAGTCCCTGAAATGATCAGCCACCCCCACCCACCCGGCTGACCCTCAGATGTCCGAGTCTCACTCCCAAGCCTCAGTCATCAGCATCACAGACAGAAGCACTTCAGCTGTGCCGGTGTGCTGGTGTGGACTCTCAGACTTGACCTGGAGCAGAATAAAATAGTTTAGATACAGAAAAGCCAAGATAACATTATAAATTCACAAACTGAGATATATTTTAAAAATGAACATTGTGCGTACCAAATACTTATGAATAAAGAACTTTTGGACCCTTTGGGAATACACATAAATTGACATGGAATAAATCTTTGATACTATACATAATAGTAAAACAGACAATAACATAAATACCAGAGAACAGATTCCCAGAGATAATGCCCCTTTGCCAAGCTGTCTAATTATAGATAGACCAGTAAATGTAGTGCAGCAAAATGAGGACTGACCAGTTTCTATAAGAAACATACCTCAACAGTATAGTGAATTGTAGAATACTACAAAATTGCTGTCTTGGAATATTGATGGCCTATCTTCAAAATTAGTAGATAAGGGCCCCGATTCTAGAAAAGTTACGCCTGGCATAACAGCAGTTGTGCCATGTAGAATGGTGCAAGTAGCAACTTACGCCAGCAGTTGCGACTTGTGTGATTCTACAAAGTGGCCTGTGACATGTCGCAGGCTGCTTGCACTGAATAGCAGTTACGCCAGCAGTTGCACCATAAACCTCCTGCGACATGGCACTAGGGTGTTTACGGCAGCAGTTGCGTCCCATTCCAGAAGGGCAGCAACAAAGACCTCAATGTCGGGATTCTACAAGAACCCCCGGAGGAGAACCGGCATTGTAAGTTGCACCTGCATTTAGCTGGTGTAACCTACACATGTCCTCCGAGGGTTCTGTACAACCGGTCTATGTGCCCCCATGCCCAGCCCACCCCCATTGTTGCCTCAATGAGCATTGCTCAAACAGTTCTAGACTCGGGGCCACTATCCAGCCCATCCCCCTACTGTACATGCCCCCGTACAGTAAGTGCCCTGTAGGGCTGCCCACACCAACTGCCCGGCGAATCCCTGTGCATGTACTGCCCAGCAGGGCTTCTCACACCCCCAGCCCCCTGAATCCCCTGATGTAACATGCCCCACAGGGTGACACTGTTATCCTCCCACCCGTGCCCTGACCCTCGAGTCACTAGTCACAAAAGCAGCAAATACCCTGCCCTGGTAGTCTAGTGGCCCCCACCCAGCCATGCCAGCCCACCCAGCACCCACCCCACTCGTCCCCAGCCAGTGACTGGCACACTTCCTCTCACAACCATGGCCAGCTGCCAACTGAGTTCAGTATGAGTGTGTACTGAAAAGACATGCTCAGAAATTAATTTCTGAGTGCATCTTTACAGTACACGCTCATACTAAAATCAGTCGGTGGCTGGCCATAGTGGTGAGAGGTGGGCTGTGCCAGTTGCCAGCTGGGGATGGAGGGTTCTGAGCAGGCTGGCATGGCTGGGTGGGGGGTCACTGGACTACCAGGGCAGGATATTTGCTGCTTTTGTGACCGGAGACTAGGGGTTGGGTACAGGTGGGGGATGATAGTTCTGTTTCATGTGGGACATACATTGGGGGATTCTGGGGCTGGGGTGGAAGCTCCTATGGCATTACATGCACAGAGATCCAGGGGAAGTTGGGAGGTAACCATGGGCAGTATATACAGGGATTTGGGGGCAGTTGGTGTGGGACAGCCCTGCGGGCAGTTAATGTAGGTTTCAGGGGCAGGGGTGAGCAGCCCTGTGGAGCTCTACTGGTACACCTGGGGGGCAGTAGATGTGCAGTTCAGTGGGCACCTATTGTGGCTAGCTGGGCATGCGGGCACTTATGAATCATGCTATGGGCTAGACATGCTCCGCCAGGTGTGCCCACTGTTCGCGGACCTGGCCACATGTCGCAAGTCACAGGACTCTAGTTGCAGGACCCTGCCCCTTCTAGAATAGGGCACAGGGTCAATGTCGCAGTTGCGGGTGACGCAAGTTGCATTTGGCGGTGACTTGCACCACCCTTCTAGAATTGGGCCCAAAGACTGCATGACTTTTATCCACTCCCATGATGTTATCCTGTTACAAGAGACCTGGTGATGAGCTGGCCCTCCCTAATTACCTGATTATGGCAATTTTTTTCAGAAAAGCTAACCATTCCTCAAAACTAGGTAGGAGCAAGATATGCCTGTTAACAACAGTAAAATCAGGATGAATATCATATCTATAGTCTATGCCCACTAAGTTTGAATATTTTATTAGTAGTGAAGATTAAAGCCTAGCTCAAAAGTCAATGTTTGCTATTATTTATATCCCTCCAAAAATCTCTTCTTCTAAAAATGTTTCTGAAATTTGGGGTAGGTGGAATATTATAGAGAATCAGACTATAGAGGAGCATCCAGACTATGACATTTTTCTTGCCAGAGATCTTAATGCAAGGATATCTTCAATCCAACATTCATTTATAAATGATCCTCTATCTGAAGATCATCTAGAAAGGATTAACATCTTAAATGAGAACCTAAATAATGTTGCTAGGTCAAGGAATAAGAAAACAAATGAAGCAGGAAAACTCTTAGTTATTCTCTTACAAAAGATTAATTTTGTTTTTGTTAACGGAAGAACTAATAGTGACAGAGATGGAGATGGAAATCTCATTTATAACTTGTCAAATGGGCCTTCAGTGATTAACCTTTTTTCTTGAATATTAATACATTAGATAGACTTTTGGATTTAGAGAGCACATAAAAGATAGATTCTCCTTATCTACCTGTACAGGTTAAATTAAATTATTGAAAAGAGTTAGAAAGACATTGAAATTTTGTTTTAAGTTCTGTAAAGGTGATTAATTTCAAAAGAATTAAACAGACACAGTTTGAGATCGATTAGATAGAATGTGCTTGTAATTCCAATCAGGCCTCAAAATTTAGAAATGAAATTCTAGGTTCTCAGAATCTGACTGGATGTATTCATCTTTGTCAGCAGCCGTTAACATTTATAGCCCCACTATTATATAGAAAGGCTAATAATGCTAAGAAGATGGATTCTGGGTATAATATAGCAAAAAAGAGTTCAGGTATGCATGGATAAAACTGAAATCAGTCTAAATCTCTTAATGAAGACAGAAAATTATTTCTAACTGACAATTGTTTATGAAGTTCTTAACCTCAGAAATTATATTATTTCCCATAAATTATCCATATTTAACTGTATCTGAACAAAACCTGATGTGAAAAACTGTATGTTGCATTGTCAGAAGGACTTCTTTCAGGAATGAATACTCCAGGCCATATTTTGGGTGTTCAAGTGACAAGGAATTTATTGATCCAATTCTACTATGATACATCAGAATACTCTGAGGATTTCCCATCCATCCTGCATACACTAGGTTACATAAAACATCAACATTCAGTCCAATTAGCATCTTGCAGCTTTCTATCCTTGATTGCCAGTCTTCCCGGGGCCCTTGATGCAATGACCCAACACCCTCTTCCAATTGATATTGTTCCACCTACTAATTTTTGGGTCAGGATCCCCATGAACCCAATCCCCTCAACATCTCAAATATCTTCCCTCCCCCTCCTATCTGCATGGCAGGATGATACTGACCACGGCCCATGCTTGCTGCCATCCCCCCAACCCTCTCATTACCTACCCCAGTGCCCCCCCCTTACCCCCTTTTCTCTTCTCCACTAGCCCATCTCAAGCCTTGTGAAAGAAGGTGGGCTTCCCCCTTCCCCCTTTACCTTCCCTGCAGCCTCTGTGATTCTCAGCCTTCAATTGATCCCCTTACATGTAGGAGGAAAAATGACATACCCACCATGGATAAATGCACTCTGTCTTCCCGATAATACCTTGGAAACAGGTAGGATATATCCCTGTGTTCAATGCAAAGAAGTGCAAGGTAATGCATCTGGGAAACAAGAACGAAGGGGAAGAGTACACAATGGGGGGTGAGTTAATAACAACAACAAAAATCAAAAGAGACCTAGGAGTAATTATATCAGATGACCTAAAGGTGGGCAAGCAATGTGAGAAGGCAGTAAAGAGGGCTGGGAGGATACTGGGATGCATAGGGAGAGGTATCAACAGTAGAAAACAGGAAGTTGTTATCCCTCTCTACAGACAGTTAGTGAGACCCCATCTGGAGTACTGCGTGCAATTCTGGAGACCCATCTCCGCAAAGACATAGACAGAGTGGAGTCTTTTCAGAGGAGGACAACCAAAATGGTGCAAGGTCTGCATCAGAAGACATACGAGGAGAGACTAAAGCAGCTTAATATGTATACCCCTGAGGAAAGGAGGGAGAGGGGGGACATGATAGAAACTTTCAAGTATTGCAAGGGAATTAACAAGGTACAAGAGGGTAGTATCTTTCAGAAGAAGAGATGTGCAAGAACAAGGGGGCACAATTTGAAGATAGAGGGGGGATGGCTCAGAGGTAATGTTAGAAAGTATTTTTTCACAGAGAGAGTTGTGGATGCATGGAACAGCCTTCCTGAGGAGGTTGTGGAGTCAGGAACAGTGGGAGAATTCAAGAATGCATGGGACAGGCATAAGGCAATTCTAGTGGGGGCAGGAGGAAGTAAGCTGTTGATTAACTAGAATCTGCAGCTTATCCATCAAGTAGGGAAATGGGCAGACTGGGTGGGCGAGGCAGTCTTTATCTGCTGTCAAATTCTATGTTTCTATGTTTCTATGTAGACCCCAGAAATCACAGCTATCATCATGGCCACTCTTCGATTAAGGTGTTTCCTTGCTTTCTCTACTGACTTGATACTCCTAGCGTGTCTTCGTACCCTCCTGGAAATCACCTCCAGCCAACCTATAGTAACCCCGTGCCACCAACACCACATGATCCCAAAATGGGCCTGTACATCCCTATACAGGTTCCCCCATGGGCTTTCCCCTAGGTTATTCCCCACTAAGTGTATAATGATTAAATCAGGTGCTGGTCATCTGCTTTTCATGTCTTCTAGTGCCAGTAGACATTGGGGCCATCACATGCCCCAGACCCTTTTCCATAAAATCTTTGTGTCATTCACATACCTGCATAGTTACCTCCCTCCTGGCATGCTCACAGCATTTCTCTCCACCCAATATATGAAGGAAAGGCCTACAACCTAGTCTGCAGCTGCCGTCTCCTGCCTGTTGAATAAATCACATCATTAAACCACAGACCTGACATATCCTTTGTAACAGCTTGACTTCCACCTGCCTGCCTTCTTCACCTCCTCCTCCTCCTCCTCTGATCCCCCTTTTGCCACAACATCTGAAGCTGCCCCTATTCTGAACGAATGAGGTGAAAATTGGGCTGGATCCTCTCCTATGAATGCAATACCCAGGGCCCCAATTTTTCTGCGGTACATCAGAGCAAAGTTCTGCAGCAGGGTTCTCATTTGACGCAGAACTTCTGCAGCACTCAACACCAATTTCTGCAGCAATTCTGTAGCACATTTTTACCCTTAATTTCTTTTCCTTTTTTTAGCCATATCTGACACAATGCACACTCATAACACAGTCATTTTATGGGCGTTTGTCACCAAATTTTCAACATAGCCAGTTTAAGACCTCTGCTAATGAACAGTATCACTGCGATTTTCTTAATCTGTCCAGAACATTGATTTCGCACATCAACCGCACCATTGTGTGGTACATGCGCGAAAACACATTTCAGCTCAGATGTGAAAAATGACAGTTGTACTGTTCATAAGGAAGGTATGGTAAAATAGCAATACTGAAAATCTGGAGTGAAAATATAAAAATGCTCGAGAAGCAGTGTGAGTAGGAACTGCGCATAATGCGACTAAATAAAATAGTCATTTTGGAAATATTTTCATCAAATTTTCAACATAGGGTTTTGAGAGCCTACCTCATGAACTGTGACACTGTCAATTCATTAATCATTCCAGAAAGGTGGTTCCACACAGTGACTGCGGAACCACCTTTCAAGACCGATTAACGAATAACAGTGTCACAGTTCATGAGGTGGGGCCCCAGAAATCCCATGTTGAAAATTTGGTGAAAAAATTCCCAGAAATGGCTAAGATTTGCACTAAAGTTGAAAAAAAATCCATTTATGCCATTATACAGCTTACCGGTATTTCTTCAGTTTGCAGTTGGCTTTGAAGAGTGCAGACGTGTTCCCGGTCCACCGAAGATTGTCGCGCTGGGCTCCGGAGGTAAGTATGGGTTGAGGTGGGGTGAGGTGGGGTGTGGAGGTGGGTACGCAGAGGGTGGGTGCAGGTTGGGGAGGGGCAAAAGAATCAACAAGGGAAGGTTTTTTGTTTTAGTTTTTTTTTGACTAAATGAGGACTTTTGCAATGCTGGGGTGGGCTCCCAGCATGGTCTCCGAGCAGCAGGGAACAGTGAGCCAACAGGGATTGGGCACCCCTGTCAGCAAAGAAGCTTTTGCCACACTGGGTTGGGCTCCCAGCGTGGCACCAGGCAGCTTGAGGAGGATTGTGAAGCTGGACGGGGATTGGGCACCCCGTCAGCAAAGGAAGCTTTTGCCACTGAGGTGGGCTCCCAGCATGGCACCAGGCAACAGGAGAGAGACATAAAACAGATGGAGTTAGGGCACCCCGTCGGCAATAAATTTTGTCATGCTGGGTGGGCTCCCAGCGTGCATACAGACATTTTGGGCAGAAGCCGACGGGAGATTGGGCACCCCCGCCAGCAAAGGGACATTGTTTCATGGGCGGCCGCGAATTCCATCGGTGATGGCAAATTCCGCGGATATTTCCATGGTTTGCCACACCCGCAGAATTGCGGAAAACTCGGGGCCCTGGCAACACCCTTCTTTAGGACCCCTGCTACCTGATAGCGCATCACTGGGGCCCTGTCCCCATGCCTAAAGAAAATCCTACCCCCCTTCGGCCTGATGGCCCTGTTTTCTTTTAGTGCCACCACCACACACCATTCCAGGTGTGGTTGCTGTTCCATGGCAATCTCCACCCCTCTCCCTGCTTGGTCAGTTTTAGAACTCCTTAGCCATATGGAAACCTTCCCGCTCCCCCCCCCCACTGGATCTCTTCACACATTATTCCTCCCATAGCCTCTTTCTTGCTTTTTGCCACTATCTCCCTTATCCTGAATGCACTTCTTGCCATGGTTGCAAAAATGATTCGTAAAAGGCGTACTTCATACCCCAAGGTGAATATCTGCCCCAAAGCCGCCAATAATCTTCCCAGTAACTTCCCTGCTATGGGTCTTCTGCTGTCTATTGTATTCCCCTGTGTCCTCTGCCAGCCAATCAGCATCCTCCAAACCACCTTAAACTTGTTCGGCTCTGGCTAACCTCTTGCACTACATGCCCAGCCTATTCCTGCTAGCTGTACTTCCATAGTGGCATGAGTCATGCCCGCTTGCTTTCCCTTGACCATGTAGTTCATCATCTGTTCCCCTGTGACGGGCCTACTTACCTCTAATCCCTCCTGCTGCCAGAACTCCTGAAATGCATCCCACACCCCTTCATGTGATTTCAGTGGGCTCCTTCCAACCAACTTCCCATAGCCAGGTTGGCACCCATGTTCTCTGTATGGAAGCTTCCGGCACCAAGGACCTGAACCTGTCCAACTGAAGATGGGAAAGGCTATCAGCAATGTCATTCTGAAGCCCTTCAAGGTGCTGTGTTCGGAATGACAGAATAAGTTTAACCCCTATTAAAACCAGCTGCTGAAGTACCCTAATCACCATCTTGGTAGATCGCTTCTGCCTCTTGATGACTTCCACCACTGCATTTTTGTCACACCAGAAAACTATCTTTTGGTTCCTCATCTTCCCCCCCAAACTGTGATGGCTACCCATACTGGAAACATCTTCAGAAAAGTGATATCCCTCAACAGCTTCAACTGGCCCTACTTTTCCAGCCATGCCTCTGATATCCACTATTCTGTTGAAATATTCCTCCATTCCCAAAGCTCCAGAGGCATCTGTGTATAATTCCAGGTCCATGTTAAATAACCATTCCTGTTGTCAAAATGTAACCACATTGTATTCCTCCAAGAACTTTTCCATACCTCCAAATCCTGGCGAACCCACTTTGGCACACCCATCCAAGGGTGTGGCAGCCTCGCCCTCCCTGTGGCCTGTGCCAACCTTCTTGTAAATGTTCTACCTGGTGTTATGGCCTTGCAGACAAAATTTAGGTGCCCCAAGAGCTGCTGTACCACGGCTAAGGGTTCCCGCTTCTTGCCCATCATCTGCCACAACAGACCTTTTAACTTATCAATCTTGTCAGGTGGTAGCCAGAACAGTTCCAGCTTGGTGTCCACCTCCATAACCAGGAATTCCAGCCTCCTGGCTGGCCCTTCAGTCTTCTCCTCTGCTGTGGCATCCCTATTTCTCCACACATCTTCTGGACGTCCCTCAGCATTACAGCTGTCATTTGTTTGTCCCTCCCCACCAATAGGAAATCATCTAGATACTGGACTACCACTGTGTGGCCATGCTGGTTCCCAAATACCCATTGTACCCAAGTGCTAAATGCCTTAAACTTGATACATGCTACTGAGCACTCCATGGGCATAGCTTCGCCAAAATAGTACTTGCCCTCAAACTGAAAACCCAGCAAATCCCAGTCTTCTGGCTGCACTGGCAGTAGCAGAAAACTGAATCTGTGTTAGTCATTTCCAGCCAGGACTCTTATAGCGCCCTAATCATTTTGACTGTGTGGTCGAGCATCGTGTATGATACCACGCTCTGCTCACTCAGTATGCCATCATTTACTGAAATGCCCTCCGGGTATGATAAGTGGAGGATCAGGAGAAACTTTCCCACCTGTTTGTGAGACACTACTCCAATAGGGGATACCCTCATATCCTCAAATGAAGTCTCGCTGAATGGGCTTCCCATCCTGATGACCGATACTTCTTTTTCTATTTTCCTCCTTACCACATTTTCTCTGTCCTTAATGGACCTCAAATTTTTTGCTGCCATTCATTTCCTCTCCCCTGGTAGCCTAACTGAAAGTTTTTCTAAAAACTCTACCGTAATAACCTACCCTCTTTTAAATCCAGATACCCCTGGCCATTCCTGTATCACCTCTAGCTTAATGGGTGTCTTACATAGATACACAGACAGTATCGGCAGATAAGGGCCTGTGGCCCACCCAGTCTGCCCATTTGAGCTTGTAAGTTCAGTTTATGTTTTCCTAGAAGTCTGTTGCCCCTTACCCCTGACCTCCAGAATTCCTTTATGTCTATCCCATGCATTCTTAAATCCCGTGATTGTTTCAGCCCCCACCACTTCCTCTGGCAGGGTGTTCCACTTGTCCACCACCTGTTCTGTGAAGAAATTCTTCCTCACGTTTCCTCTGAATCGTCCTCCCTCCAACTTCATTCCATGCCCTCTAGTCCTAGAACATCTTTTTCACTTAAAAATGGTGTATTCCTGCACCCTGTTCCTTCCTGTAAGATACTTGTATGTCTCTATCATATCCCCTCTCTCCCTCCTCTCCTCCAGGGAATACATATTCAGTTCCTTCAACCTGTCCTCATAGGACTTGTGATGCAATCCATGTACCATATTAGTTGCCCTCCTCTGAACCTTCTCTACCCTGTCTATGTCCTTACGTAGGTAAGGTCTCCAGAACTGTACACTGTACTCCAGGTGGGGCCTCACTAGTGTCTTGTATAGTGGAATTATGACCTCCCTTTTCCTGCTGGTGATGCCCCTGCCTATGCATCCCAGCATCCTATTTGCTTTACCTGCTGCCTCGTCACACTGTTTCCCTACCTTGAGGTCATCAGAGATGATAACCCCAAGATCCCTTTCCTGCTTGGTGCATGCTATATCCTCACCCCCCTCAATGCATTATTTTGTACTTCTTTGCATTGAATTTCAACTGCCAAACCCCTGACCATTCTTCAAGTTTTTGCAGGTCCCTTCTCATTCTGTCTACACCCTCTGGTGTGTCTACTCTGTTACAGAGCTTTGTGTCATCAGCGAACAGTGAAATTCTGCCTTCTAGGTCCTGCGCAATGTCACTGATGAAGATGTTGAATAGGACCGGTCCCAGCACTGATGCCTGTGGTACTCCACTGGTCACTCTTCCCTCTGTGGAGTGACAGCCATTTACCACCACCCTCTGTGTACTGCCACCCAGCCAGTTACATACCCACCACACCACTGTCCTGCCCACACCCATATTCCCCAGTTTGTGTAATAGTCTTCTATGTGGCACAGTGTCAAAGGCCTTGCTGAAGTCCAGATAGGTCATGTCCACTGCCCTCCCCTGATCCACCTCCCTAGTCACCCAGTCAAAAAATTCAACGAGGTTGGTCTGACATGACCTCCCCCTGGTGAAACCATACTGCCTTGGGTCCTGTAGTCCATTGACAACCAGATGTTCCACCAATCTCTCCTTCAGTAGTGCTTCCATGATCTTCCCCACTACCGAGGTGAGGCTGACTGGTCTGTAGTTCCCGCTTTCTCTTTGTTCCCACTTTTGTATAAGGGGACTACATCTGCTGTCCTCCAGTCTTTGGGTACCTCCCCTGTTTCCAGTGATCGGCTAAACAGGATAACCAGAGGTTCAGCCACCACCTCTCTTAGTTCTTTAAGGACCCTGCACCCCATCTGGCCCCATTGCTTTATCAACTCTTATTACTTACAGTTCCTTCAGGATCCTTTCTCGTGTAAAGGGACTTGTGTCCATTTCTGCACCATTCCCACCCCTTGTACTCCCTTCAGACCCATTACCTTCCTCTTCCTCAGTAAAGACTGAGCAGAAATACCTGTTCAATATGTCAGCTTTACTGTTGTCATCCTCCACGAGCCCGCCCTCCCCTTCAGTCTCACTATCCTCCCTTTGCCTTTCTTTTTCACTTATGTACCTGTAAAGGTTTTGTCCCTCTACCCACTGATTTTGCAATGTGTTCTTTGTCTGAGCTTTGGCTTCCTTACTGACCTCCTGCCTCCCTTGCTTCTCCTGGTACTTCTCCCTTTCCCCTTCTGCCTGTGTCTTTTTGTATTGCCTGAATGCAATCTTTTTGGCTTTCACTTTCTTTGCTACCTCTTTGGAAAACCATAATGGTCTCCTCTTCCTTTTCCTCTTGCTAACCTGCTTAATGTATAATTCTGTTGCTCTTGTAATCCTCATTTTAAATACTGCCCACTGTTCCTCAACCCCTGATTCCTGCCCCATTCCCCTTAATGCCTCTTTCAAGTATCTCCCCATTTTCCCAAAGTCTGCCCCCCTAAAATCCAGGATACGTGTTTTTGTGTGGTTTGGTTCTGCTCTTTCTGTGATTTCAAACCACAATAACTGGTGGTCACTGTTCCCCAGGTGCTCCCCCACTGTTACCCCATCACACTGTCCCTGTTTGTGAGCACAAGGTCCAGTATTGCCTTCTGCCGAGTTGGTTCCATGACCAGTTGCTTGAGGAAGTCACCTTGAAAGGAGTCCAGGATAAATCTGCTCCTAGTTTATGCTGCTGCTGGGATGCTCCAGTCCACATCTGGAATTTTGAAGTCTCCAACCAGTACTACCTCACCCTTGTCTACCATCCTTTGGATTGCTAGCATCAGCTCCCTATCTGTTTCTTCCTCCTGGGCTGGTGGTCTATAGACCACACCAATGCGGATGGCTGGCCCCATTTTCCTTTCCAGCTTAACCCACAGTATCTCTCCCCCATTTTGTTCCTCCTGGATCTCTGGGGCCCTTATGTCATTTTTCACATACAGTGCCAATCCTCCTCCCTTCCTACCTGCCCTGTCTCTTCTGAATATGTTGTAGCCAGGTATGGCCATCTCCCAGTCATGGTTATCATTACACCAGGTTTCAGTGATGGCCACAATGTCCAGGTCTGACTGCACCATGACAGCCTCCAGATTTTCAATCTTGTTGCTAAGGCTCCTGGCATTGGCACACATGGCTTTCCATGATTTGACCTCCCTAGACTGTTTTGCTGTTCTACTTCAGCCCCTTCCTTGGTTGTCCTTTATCCCAGGTTCTCCTTGCTGTCTGCCCTTCTGCTGAATTTTGCCCCTTTTCTGCCTATCCACCTCTTGGGTGCTAATCTCCATCTTTTGCACACTGCTTTGTAGAGATAGCCACTCCTCCGGTTCACTGGTTCCACTCCTAGCTGTGGGGGGTGAGCAAGTAGGTACCGTCCTTGCTGGCCTGCCACCCCCCTTTGCTAGTTTAAATGCTTGCCACTGTAGCATTTAAACTTATCATTGAGTGCTTGGATTCCCCTCCAGGATGGATGCAGGCCGTCAGGCTTGAACAAACCTCCATCCCTCCAGGTGGGTCCCCAGTCACCAATGAATCCAAACCCTTCCTCACAGCACCAGTTCTTCAACCATGAGTTAAAGTTCCTGGTGCATGCACCCCTATGCTCTCCCTTGCCTCTCGCAGGTAGTACTTCTGAGAAAGTGACAGAAGTAGCTACTTGCTTAAGACCCCTCCCCAATTTCCTAAACTCTTCCTGAACTTCCTTTGGCTCCCCATTTGCCAGGTCATTAGTACCTAGGTGGATAATGACATCCAGCTCACCCTCCCGTCTTGCCTTCCCAGTGATCCCCAGGCTTGGCTAACATAAATCCCCCCTAAATCCACTCTCCCTCCTCTTAATTCCCATTGTAGCCTCCATTGTAAGCTCCCCTACTTGTAGCCCCACTTCCGCAACCCCCTTGGTATGCCCCCCACCCTGAGCCATGCTAACCCCCCCAAAAGGCCTGTTCCCCTTGGTATTGGTGGCCCTGTCTTTCACCCCGATCTGCAGTGAGACATCATGTGTAGCCCCATGCACTTCGAGCATGCATGCCTGAACTTGCAGTTCACCCATGTGCAAGAAGCCTTATTATATCCCCAGCATATCTTAGCCCCTTGAGTGCTGCCACCCCTTCTTTCCAGTATCCCCACTGGTTCCAACCTGCCCCAAGAGCATCATAACCCATAAGTCTGAATGGGTGCAGTCCCATCTCAGATCCCCCTAGTGGCCATCCTCGATCTGAAGGCCTCATCATATTTTTACCTCCTGTATACCAGCTTTACTTTGTGAGCCTGCCTGATAATAGTGGAGTACACCAGTAGGGGAATAGCCAATTCCAGCTGCTTCTTCAGTAATATGGCACTAAAAATCGTGAAACCTGCTTGCCATCTCTCAGTATTTTTTCCTTGTAGGTCACCTCATCACCTGTCTTTCCCACCACTGCTAAGGCTACTGCCATATCTGTTTTTCTCACTCTTTCTTTCTACTCATATTTCTTAGCCATGTCTTTATCAGCTAATGCAAAAATGTCAATGAATTCCCCCTTCCAAATTTTCCCCTTTATAGTTATTGGCACGTGGTCCCCAGGGTGAACCCGGGTACCCCCATTCTAGCTTGTTTCCTTTTGCTCCCCCTTGCCCCTGCTCCTTCCCTGCATCCTTTCCCCCCCAATCTCCTGCCAGACCTTCTCCATCCTTTCTATCCCCTTATCCCCCATATCATTTATGAGGCCCTTGAGATAATCCTTCAAATCACCTTCATCTGACAAATCTACATTCCCCTTACCATTTCCTGTGTCTGGGGCTTCTGGCTCTGGTAGGGGCTCTGGTTCCAGAAATGGCTCAGGCACCGGTACTGTCAGGCGCTTCCCCTTGCCCACCCCTTTCAGTCCAGGCAGATTCTTCTGCTTCCTGGTTCACTCTTCCTCCCTCTTCTGTGCAGCATCAGTCAACTCCGTCATCTTCCCCATCAGTGCCTTGGCCTCCTCCCTCAGCGGGGTGCTTGTTGCAGGCACTGGTGCTTTTCTTGCTGCCGTCTTGTTCTGATAAACCTATACCTTCCAGACAAGTACCCAGGATAAGTAGTGATAGAAAGAGGGAATACCAATTTAATACCCTCCTCTCCATACGCACTAATGCCTCCACCGAGATTAACTATTTATTGTCTGTTTGGTTGCTATCCATTAATTATGGAGTTTCTCTGTCTCTCTTTTTTTTTCTTTGTTTTATAAAACCTGTTCCTCCATTTGCTTCCTCTGCTTGTCAGAATCCCACCATCCTCGAAATACCATTCAACTGCTCTCTCTGTGTGCCTCCTTTAATCATGTCTTACGCCCTCTGTTTTTCTTTTTACTTTAGTTTGATATATATACATATATATATATATATATATATATAGATATATATATATATATATAGATATATATTTATGTAAAACCAAAAACAAGGTGCTGCATCAGCATGTGGTCTAAAAGCAAAACAAAATGGTTATATTAAATACACGCTGAAAATAGAAAATAGAGTTACAAATCTATGTTTCGACCTTAGGTCTTCTTCAGGAAATATCTAAAAGAGAAAAAAAAAAAGTTAGTGTCAATACATATATATATTTATACCACTGGGGTGAGAGCTATTCCAGTGGAATAACCTGTGTTATTGTAAACCCCCCCTGCAAATGGGGGTTTCCAAAAGACTTCCAGGAGCTTGCTTGAATGCTCTGAGCCTGAATGGTATTTGGCATTTAAGCCATTTATCTGTGAGTGTTTTTAGAGCCTCTGGTACTGTCTCTTTAAGAGCTGTCTGCTTGCAGACATAATTAGTTTGTATGGGGGGGACTGTGTGTTTCTCTGCTTGAGTCCCACTCAAGCTGCTGCCAGTTCACTCCATTTTTGTAGTCACTAGGCGTGCAAAGGGAACTGATCTGAAAGATGTAACTGTTTGCCAGAAATCATTTAGAGTAATAATGAAAATACAGTTGGTCTAACCTGCTTTTCTTTGCAATCAGAACTGTGTTTGCCTAGTTCCCTATTCTAGTTTTGAACTGCTGAACTGGACCAATCAGTGTGGGTTAAGGGAACTCTAAAATGGTGCCTGTGGACGAATCAGAACTTGGACTCATAATCTGAGCCAGCCACAAGAGGATTGTAATGGCAGTGACTCTGGGAAATGTAGTTTGGACTTCGGCGCCTTTTTGCACCAACAGGGGGAGGCTATTGTGAGTGACAGCCAATCCAGCCAAGAACTGGGAGGAACTCAAAGGAAGTGCCTGGTTTTGTCTACTGGAGTTCTGAGTTTAGCTCTGGCAGTGAAGAGGAAAGGAGCCCTGTG
This sequence comes from Neoceratodus forsteri, assembly GCA_016271365.2. Classification (NCBI taxonomy): domain Eukaryota; kingdom Metazoa; phylum Chordata; order Ceratodontiformes; family Ceratodontidae; genus Neoceratodus; species Neoceratodus forsteri. Next base: position 2,360,107 of record CM057456.1, on the reverse strand, counting down.
CTCCTTAATGTGCAGTTTTAGTCGGGAAATGCGTGTAAGGCCCCAAGTTTCAGTCTGCAGCTTGTGCAAGTGCTTGTTTGGACTGAATCTGACCTGTGTAGAGAATCAAGGAGATCTGAGAAGCAGAAACCAGGCTCACCCTGTAGAAGACTGGAGAAATTGCTGAATCACGCTCGGTCTGTCAGGAACTGAATCTGCTGTGTGTTCTCCCGGGTACTGTGTAGTAATTGCGATCAGGATAGAGAAGCAGCCTGCCTGGTACAGTACTTTCTTTTTCCATATAAATGTGTGTAGTGCTAGTGGGGACTCGCATTTCAAATCCCCTGTACAGTGAATTGAGTGCATGAAGCTGCAAGTAAACCTCAGTTTAATCTAGACTACATCCATTTGCTCTGAACTGCCTTGGGGTCCAGTCACAAGGACCTTGTCCACATGGTCTGCTCCACCTGGCAATCCAGGACAGTCTGCCTTCCATTCAGTTTCAGCATTGAATTTGTGAATACAAATCAGGGTAGTTCCCTGCCATCATCTAATTGCAAGTGTTCCATCTGATTACTTTTCCTTTCTTTTTCCACGAACTGAGCCTACCGGCTCCGGATTACAGTTTGGGTATTGTGCATGCATCTTCCATCTTCAGGGCCCCAACCAGCTGCACCAAATAGGCTAGCCTCTTATTGCCTGGGTACCCAGTAAGAGTGACATTAGGGACATTTGGGATTCTGAAATATGTGCACAGTACTGTGATTATTAATGCGTTTAAACTAATTAACTTGATTTCCCCCTGTCCTTGTTACATCCCCCTAAATAAATCAGATTTTCTGTTTGTTTCAGCAAAGTTACACTGCCTGAGGTATTTGTCTATGTTGAAGTATTGTACTGTGGTTTTTGCACTGTATCATCTTGTTTTACAGGGAGTCCCCGGAGTCACGCTGACCGAACCAGTCCTGGGGTAAGTGTATACTGTGAAGGTAATTCTGATATATTGTGTGGGCCACTAGTGGGAAGAAAGGGGGCTCGCAGTGTCCCAGGGGGCTGTGACCAAGTTAGTTTAACTATTGCAAACCCTGACCTCTGGGTGGAGGCACCCGCCATCGAATCCAGGCCGCTCCACCTGTTAGTGGCAAATCAGGCAGGGGTAGTAGCCCTTGGGATAGCGCCACCTAGGGGTTACATTATTTTCTCAGGAGTGAGGAGGAATCCTGATGATATCACCAGAGTGAGGATATCACATTTATCCTCACTCTGCTGATGTCACTGGAGTGAGAATATCTGCACTGCAGATAGCATTCTAAAGGAAACTGCTTTAAAAACAGTTTCTCTTTCTCACTAAAGCAGCAACTTACTCAATTAGCTTTGCAAAACACTCTCAGCTCTGTCCCACTGAGTTTCTAACACTCCTAGCCCATTATTGTGCTGATCTGAGCTTCCAAACAAACTGAATTCTAAATGAAACTATTTTACAAAGCAGTTTCTCTCTCTCACTGCTACCTGCAGCAGTTTGTCTTTCTCAGTGAGTCTCTGACTCACTCAACTAGCTTTGCAAAATACTGCCAGCTGTATCCCACTCAGTTTCTAACACTCCTAGCCCATGACTGTGCTGATCTCAGCCTGAAAACAACCTGAATTCTAAATGACACTTTACAAAGAAGTTTCTCTCTCTTACTACTACCTGCAGCAGTTTGTCTTTCTCAGTGAGCCTCTGAATCACTCAATTAGCTTTTCAAAACACACTCAGCTGTGTTTCTCACTCCCAGTTCATTCAGAACATCCCCCCCCCACACACACACACAAAATGAGCAGGAAATTCACAGAAACAGAAAAAAAATTTCCTAAAGCTCTCACCCCAGTGGTATAAACCGCACACGTGATGTGCAGATCATGGGATATGGAAAATATTCTGACTCCTGCATTGTGAGCTGTGCATTCTCACTTATGCCTTCGGCACTCATGAGAATGCAGAGCTCACTCTGCAGGAGTCAGAATATTTTCCATATCACACTCCTGCCCATCATGTATCATATACATATATATATATATATATATATACATATTTTATATACATACACATATATATATATTTATTTATTTACATTTATATATATATACACATACATATTTTGTACATAATTGACTTTCCCATAATCTTGTGCATAATTGAGATTGATGTGAGCCAAGACAGGTCTTCCTGTCTCCCAGTCTCCTGGTGTTCTTGTCCAGGCCTTCTCCAGAAGTTACAGTGCCTGCCCACATATCCTTCCTGCTCCCTTCTCTGTGCCCTGTCATCTCTTACAAAACTATTGTTTTCTCTCTTTTTTTTTTTTACGGCTCCTTTTCTTGCCATTCCCCATCACACTTCCTACAGAGACCCCCCCCTCCCATCTCTCCTGATGCCCCGTGCCAGCTCACCAAAGTGGCCTGGTCCCCATGCTGGTCAGACTAGTCCAAAATGGCAGCCCGCCGGTGGCTGTTACCTAAGATGGTGGCCCCCTTCATGCCACTAGGCCCTTTAACAAACTGGTGGATCACCAAAAACCTCCATCTCATCCATGTGGCAGCCATCTATGCACCTATCGAAGTGCCCAATGGATCCCAGATTGCCACTTAACATGCATCCACAAATGCTGCTGAACCCAACCACCCAGCATATCAACCCCAGTTTTGGTCTGGTCCATGTGACAGCCCTCTGTGCCCGGCCCATGTGATCAAAACTGATCCACCAATCCAGAAAGAGAGCCACCCCTTAATGTCTGACCCTTTCCTTCAGTTGAGTAGGCCCTTAGCCCAAGCCATGACTCCAGCTAGGCTTCCTGTATCTTCTTTTTTTTTTTGTATCCCACTTTCTCTCTTTCCTTGTGTTATTATGTTTTATTTAATTCAGAAAAACACCCACGTAGGTCCTTGGGCCTGACAAGCTCCCTGTCCACCCACATAGATGATCTTTTCTTTCAATCTGCACTGTCCATGCCTGCCCTCTTGTCCCCAGACCCTCATTGCCTTTCCTTCTCCCATTGCACAAATTCCATTACTGTGGTAAGAAGCTTTCATTTTTATTTTTTTTAAAGCTTTCCCATTCTGTTGCCCTCCCGAAAGAGACCCCCTCACCTTTTAATGATGTCCCCATTTGATCAACGGCCGAGCTCAGGCCCCAGTCCCTGCGCTCCCAGCTTGCTTCCTCCATCCTCCACTGACTGCTTTTTCATTACCTTTCCCCTGTACTCCTATATTGCCCTGTTGTTCACATCCCTTTGTCTTTTTCTTCTTTATTTTTTAAATTTTTTTAATAAACAGGTACCAGCCTCTGCGGTGAAGCCATGTGGTGACTCATGCACCTAGGCCTCACTCATGACCTCTCGGCATCCCGGGAACAAACCCTGCCTTGCTGGTTCTGACCTCTTTTGGGGCCTGTTCCTCACTCTGTCAAAGAAATGACTGGCACTACTTGCCAACCGATAAACTGTATCATAACATCTTCCCCTTCTTTTAGAAACCACCTCACATGCATTGTTCCCCTCCTAAATCTTCTCTCATCTGCCATGCTACACCAGGACCTGCCTGAACGTTCAATTTAAAACAGCATGGAAATGAGTAAAATAACAAGCAGAATGCCACCTTTTTACTTTAAAATGAGCAACATAATAATCAGAAACCAACAATTCTCCTCTACCAACTACCACAACTACACATATATATTGTAACCAATTATCATACCATTATACTCTGCTAATTACCTTAAGCATACCATTTTACTGTAAATATGTACCTTAACTAGCATAAGCATGGTATCTAACAGTTCTCGTTGAACATAAACACAATTCTGAGGTGTCCACAGTGAAAAAAACATGCCAGGCCTTGGGCCCACCATGTGCAGGCCACCTCCTAAACCAACTTCTCTAATATTAACTCTGGATCAATAAACCTTGACTTCACATGCTAAGAAGTTCCTTCAGTGAAAATTCCTAGTCAAAGAAGGGAGAGCTAACCTTTCCCTTTGCTTGTAAACCCCTTTATGATCCCTTCAGGACCCCAAGGTTGCCCCACCCCTTGACCAATCCCATTAGTTCCTTCATCTGCATCATTCTCTTGCCACTGATCTCACCTGGCTCTGCCCCCTTCTAACCTTCCCCAACCCTCAGCTCTCCTCCCCATCCCCCACTGCACTACTTACTGCATTCCTTCAGAAGTCTCTGACAATTCTGGTTGCCTTGGATTGGCAACCCTTTTTGTTTTGTTTTCATGGGCAGCATTCTGTTTCAGTTCTCTCATTTGAACTTATGATCTGGAGTTTTAGCTATGTCACAGTTTGTGCACGAACTCTGAGTAAGGTTCAGATAGGTCCGCAACTCATAATTAGCATTCTGCACATAAACTGTGACATAGTAAAAAATCCAGAGTACTGGATCCATGAAAAAAACTGTACAGCATGTTGTCCATAGGAACAAAACAATTTGAAAACACAGTATTTCACATCAGTGTTTATTCAAGTACAGTTAAAAATGGATCATTTGGAGGTTATGAATTGAATTTCTGTACACAGGAACATAACTAACTACTGACAGCACACATTTCCAGTCCTCTTTAAACAGGAAAAGAAAACAATACAAACAAATTCTTCCTGAAGAAAAGCAACATTATCAAAAACATATTTAGAAAAGTTTACATGACTCAATCTTAGGGAAAAAAACATCAAACATTTTTGGACTCTGGTGGCAAAAGGTTATAAAACATGTTCTTCATCATTGGATGCATATATTCAGCCCTTTCAATGGGAAGCTCATTACAAAAAAATATTTTGATCCTGAAGAAGAAAATCAGGACACATATATTATTATTTTTGTAATATAATATTCAGATGAATTCATATCCAATTCTCCTTTATTTTTAACAGTTAGAAATTATGGAAGTAAAACTTCAAGCTAAGAACTATAAGGTACCAGACCCTGATAGAGTAGCCTCAGATATATTTATATTTTTCCTGGATTGATGGTTACCATTGCTAGTCTATATAAAAAAACTATATTCTTTAGTTAAGAAAGTTTCCAATTTACTAAGCAGAAAATAGCATATCCCCAATATGCAGAACAGGGCTGCTAAATAACCTACGTATGTACCATCAAATAAGCTTAATTGGCACAACACAAAAAATCTTCAGTTGTATTATTTTGTCAAAATTAGAGAAATGGTGGCCATCAATGGTTCAGTGGAAGTGCTATGCACTTCAATACTGGTGACCCAGGTTCAGAAGCGAGCATGGGTCTGCACAGATAGGGTGGCCAGATGCCTGGGGAGTGTTTCCAAGGGGAGCACAAGCCAGCCAGGGAGGGAGACAGCCTGGCTCCAGTGCAGCAGCAGCTGTTCCATACAGGCTGCGGATCTTGCTCCTTCATGAGGGATAGCACATGCCCACAGCACACTACTGCTGCTGTTGAGGCCAACATAGGCTGTTCCAGTTATCTGGGATGGTTGGAAGGACCAAGGGAGAGAAAGGAACAGGAAAACAGTGGAGTCTGGATTACATGCAGTCCTGCTTTCTTCCCATGGGCCTGCAATGTCAGTCCAGGACATTTGGCCAATAGTTGGATGTATGCCTGGGGGTTAGGATGGCCTAATCCCTTCTCCCTGCCATGGAGGGACATTTTGGGGGGACTATGGTCAGGAAAGTACTGGGGGAGGCAGACACCAGTGGTGTGGGGGTGGGGCAGGAGTAGAAGCAGAAGCAGCTGCTGAGGAGTCCCTGAGGAGGATAAATAAGTGATGGGAAAAAAAAGAAAGCAACAGAGAATAGAAATATTTTAGATGAAGCCCAAAATGGCTTCAGAAAAAAATAGCTCTACTATCCAACATTGGATGGTTCTTTCTCATCCTATAAATGAATATGTATAATTAAAAAAGGCAAATTATTTTGCTGCTTCATTAACTTAAGGATGATGTTCAATAGTGTAAGTAGAAAAAACTTATGAATAACACTGTATAACTTGGCAATGGATGTACACTTATTAAATATGTTAATCAGGTTGCACAAGATCACTTTGTCTCTTATCCAGTATAATATCTTGGGACAATTAACTGCAAAAATAGCTACCACCACAGGAATATGTCAAGGTTGCATCTTAGCATCACTGCTATTTAATGTATAGATTAGGACAATAATTTCTAAGTTAAGTGACCAGAATTTTCATTCAACGAAAGTTAAAAAATGACTTAATACCATATTGGGTCTATGCTGATGACATAGTATTAATCTCAGCCTCCTTCTTGGGGATATCAAGGAAGCTAAATTAATTTAATCAGAAATGGAAACAAAAACTTTCAAAAATCAGTATAGCTAAAATACAACTTTTGGTGTTTGGTATGACAAGGCGTAACTCCCATTCTCTTTTTCTGGATCACAACAAACTCCAAATAGTTAACATTTAAGAATATTTAGGAGTTCACTATAGTAAAGACTTTAAATGGCTTCACATATAAATTATTTGAAATGAAAATTACAGACTACAGTAAATGGAGTAGTTAGTTACAAACAATTATGAAGACCATTCTGTAGAAGAATGTCTCACTACAATACATGCCATAATAAAAGCATCCATAATGTATGCTTCAGATATCTAAGCAATGGCGAAATTGGATTCAATTGAAAGAATCTTAAATGGGAGACCACGTGATGCAGCACGCTGTCTAGCAGCTCCTATTCACCGTTCTGGCCACCCGACCAAGAATACATTCATTTTCGGTTAGCAAATTGATTCAAGAGATTCCTCAACAAATCTGGTAAAAGGATAACAGTACCTGCTTCACTTTAAAGTTGATTCGTGGCTCCATGGAGGCTGAAATGGGGAAACCTCTGCCAAAACACACTCCTCTGGTCATGCCGGAGAAGGCCCCCAAAAAACCTAGGGCATCCAGTATTGCGGACGTGCCGACAGCAGCAAAGCCCTCCTTCGATCAGGAACCACTAACACTAATGCATTTTCTGGAGGAATTTAAGCCAGTTAAGGAAGAAATGTGCACCATTATCACTGAGCTAAGATCTCTTATGCAGGCAATGGAGAACATCTCCCAATGCACCTCAAACAATGAAGTCCAAATCTACTCACTGGAAAAATGCATGGAGAAAATAGAACCCGAGTTAGTAGCTACTCACCAGAAAATAACCAGATTGGAATTGAAAATAGAAGACCTTGAGGGCCGCAGCTGTAGGAACAACGCACTCCTCATAGGTCTACCAGAGAAAGAAGAGGGTCTGGACACTATACTTGTTGTGCAAAAGCTGGTTGAAAAAATTACCAGCCCCTCACCATTTGGGCCCAGATATGTCATAGAATGAGCACACCATGCCCTTTGCCCCATGCTAGTAAATATCTCAGATGGTTAACTTCAGAAGACCCTCAAAACCCCACTACATATTTATCAATTTGGCTTAAAATAGAATTGGTTCTGATGAAATCCCATGGCCTCTCTCCTTTTGCATTGTTATGCACTAAAACTAAGTGTCTTCCCATGCAATTGCGTATCTCACCGATAGCCATTTTCATCAAAGTGCACTCTCAATTGTGTGCTTTTATGAAATATAACCACTTGCTAGACCTAGCTCAACCTTTAGTAGGTAATCTCAATCTTAAGATAGATGGTAAAGTCCTTTCCCCCCCTTTGGCTCCCTCAGTTAAAAGATTGTTCTCTTACATATTTCACAACTGATGAAGGTGTCTGGCTTTCTTCCCCCAAGATTATAACTAAATCTGGTATATCACCGTCTATGATTTTTAAGATTTTCCAGTTACGTCATTTATTGGTGAAAACTATTGGGGCATCCCACCGCATTCTTCTGGTTTGGCATTCCAAGCTGAATTAGCCCTCCTAGCCGGTATACCTCAAGCAATGCCCAAAATATTTAGATCTCTGTATGCTTGGATGTACCCTGAACATTTTGGCCCATCTGTTTATTGGTCCTCCCTCTTTCCATAAGAACCACTAGATTGGTCTCTTTTATGGTTAGAATGCCATAAGTTCATTACCCAGGACAGACTCCAGCTCATGCAATTTCATATACTACATAATTTATATTATACACCCCAGAAGTTAGCCAAATATAATATTGCATCATCCTCCACTTGCACAAGGTGCACACAAGGGGAAGGTAATTTGCTCAATATTTTCTGGACCTGTCCCAAAGTGGCCCCTTTATGGGTACTTATCCAGCACAAAATAGATCCCCTTTTAGGTCTAAATGACCTGTTTTCAGCAAGAATATGCCTACTCGGGGACTATTCCCAGATTCCAGTTAATGTCTGTAAATTGGCCTTAATTTCAATGTCCGTTAAAAAACTGGTACTGAGACATTGGAAGGATGATGTAGAAATTTCATATACTAAATGGTTACATGAACTGTTGGCTAATCTTAGAACAGAGAGAGCAATAGCAAGCCTACATAATAAGACAGTAAGATATTCAAATATTTGGGGTCCTTTGCAAGCTCTATCCTTTACAATTAGTATGAATCAAGAGCTCCCATTAGTGTATTACTGACACATTATATTGTTTTTTATTTTATTTTATTTATTTTTTGTTTATTTGTTTTGGTTGTTTTTTGTGCATAGTCATGGGGGGTGCAGAGAAATAGTGGAGGAAGGGAGAAGAGGGAGAAAGGAAGGATGGATCTATCATTGTATAAAATATTTGCTTTTGTACTGTTAATGTTTTTCAGATCTGTCTTCTGTATGAAAAATGATAATAAACTTTAAATTGAAAAAAAAAGAATCTCAAATGTTCAGGAAGGACAGGCTGGGAAAAAAGGAGGAGGAGTTGATCTTTATGTGAGAAAGCATAACAGTGACAGAGGTACATGGAATACAGGAAGGGGTGGAGGTATTGTGGGTCACCATAGAGACAGGGAATGGAGCCACTATTCACAGTGACATGATCTACAGACCTCCAGCACTGGGGCAAGTTGTATACATTTCTGGGGGAAGCCATCCAAAAGATTTCAAATAAGGTGAAGATGCTGCTGGTGGGAGACTTCAATATGCCAGGTGTAGATTTGGAGCATCCCAGCTGCAGCTACAGCTAGGAGCAGGGACATCCTGGAGTCCCTGCAGGGGGGCATTCCTCAGACAACAAGTTAGGGAGATCACTTGTAAGGGGGCAATACTGGATCTTGTACTAACTAACGGGGACAACGTTGCAGATTTCATGGTGGGTAGCAACCTGGGGACCAGTGATCACCCTACTGTGTGGTTCAGTATAAGAACTGGGGCAGAATCAAGCCACACAAGAATGAGGGTCCTGGACTTCAGGAGGCAAATTTTAAAAGATAACGGAATGCCTCAGGAATGCCCTGGCAGGGGTAGAACTTGAGTGGAGTGGAAGAACTTTGCACAAAACTAAAAGGGGGCATAGAGGAGACAACAAACCTCTGTGTCAGGCTAGCAAGCAAAGCCAAGAGTTAAGAGAGACCACTATGATTCTCTAAGGAGGTGGCTGGGAAGGTAAGGGCAAAAATGTTAGCATTCTGAAGGTATTAGAAGACACAGAAAGAGGAGGATAGGGAGATGTATCTGGAGAAACAGAGGGGGAGAGAGGGAAATTAATTAGGATCCCAAAGGCACAAACAGAGGAGAAAATAGCCCACTAAGTAAAGAAAGGGGACAAGACATTTTTGAGGTATGTAAGTGAAAAGAGAAAGACCAGGGATGGGACTGTAAGACTAAGAAGGGAAGGGAGGAGATTGTGTGGGGGGGGACCATGAAAAAGCAAACATATTGGACAAATATTTTTGTTCAGTGTTCAGTGAAAAAAGGAAAGGAGAGTGGCCACAGAAGAGTGACGGGAGCATTGAAGGAAGGGAGGTAGACACTAGTCCATTTACAGAGGAGAGAGTCCTGAAAGAGCTCACCTATCTGAAAGCGAATAAGACAATGGGGACAGAGAATGTCCATCCAAGGATATTGAGGGAACTTAAGAAGGTGCTGGCTGCACCTCTGACAGTCCTGTTCAACCTCTGTCTGGAGACAGTAGAGATTCCAGGGGACTGGAGGAGGGCAGATGTAGTCCCACTTCACAAAAGTGGTAGTAGGGAGGCAGCCGGAAACTACAGGCCAGTCAGCCTGACTTCAGTGGTGGGGAAATTATGGGAATCACTACTGAAGAAAAGAACTGTGGAATATTTTGAATTCAGTGGCTTACAGGACATGAGACAACATGGATTCGGGGGGGGGGGTCTTGTCAAATAAATCTAATAGATTACTTTGACTTGGTGACCAGAGAGTTAGATCAGGAAGGAGTGGTGGATGTGGCCAACCTGGATTTCAGCAAGACCTTTGACACTGTCCCACAAAGGAGATTAGTAAGCAAGCTGGGTAGTCTAGGAATGGAACCAAAGGTGATAAATAGGGTAAGAAACTGGGTAAGGGATAGGAGACTAAGGTTAGTGGTCAATGGAGTTCACTCCGAGGATAGGAGGGTGACCAGTGGGGTACTTCAGGGATCTTTACTGGGACTGGTCCTCTTTAATGTCTTAATTAGTGACATGGCAGAGGGTCTGGAGAGAAAGATCTGCATGTTCATGGATTACATTAAAATCTGCAACAGGGTAGACACTATGGGGGGGTGGAAAAAATGAGAGAGGATCTGAAAAGTTTAGAGGAGTTGTCAAGGGTATGGCAACTGGGATTCAATGCTAAAAAGTGCAAAATCGTGCACTTGGGGCACAGAAACCCAGGGGAGGAATACAACATGGAAGAAGAAGTATTAATGACTCCCAAACAGGAAAGAGAGGTATGAGTTTTCATATCTGATGACCTAAAGGTGGCTAGGCAGTGTGACCAGGAAGTCAGAAGCACTAGCAGGATGCTGGGGTGCATAGGGAGGGGGATCACTAGCAGAAATAGAGAGATGGTGTTACCGCTGTATAGATCAATGTTGAGACCTCACCTGGAGTACTATGTCCAGTTCTGGAGGCCTCATCTCTGGATGAACATAGAAAAAGTGGAGGTGGTCCAGAGGAGGGCAGCCAAAATGGTGCAGGATCTGCATCAAAGCCCTATGAGGAAAGACTGAATGACTTTAATATGTATACACTGGAGGAACAGAGGGAGAGAGGGATATGATAGAAACTTTCAAATACCTCACAGGTATAAATAAGGTTCAAAACAGAATCATCTTTCAGAAAAAAAAATGCTCAAGGACAAGGGGTCATGGTATGAAGTTGGAGGGGGTAGACTCAGGGGAGATGTGAGGAAGTACTTCTTCATGGAGAGGGTGGTAGATGCCTGGAACAGACTCCCAGTGGAGATGGTGGGGTTAAAAATTGCAACGGGGTTCAAGAAAGCATGAGATAGGCATAAGAGAACCTTAGTGATAAGACAAGGGGTGGATAAGCTGATGATCAAGTAGGATTGCAGTGATACAGTGGATAGGGGAAACCAGGCAGACTAAGTGGGCCAGATGGCCCTTATCTGCTGCTAAATTCTATGTTTCTATATTTCTAAATTGTATAAATATTTACTTAATCTTCCTGTATGTGTCCTTGAACACATTTTGCAAGCAGAGCTAGGCCAGTTCTCATTGAGTGCCCAAATAAAGATCAGGACCTCAGTTTTTATTATGGACCTCCAGACCCTTTGGGAAACAAGACTTCCAAAAAGATGCTTTGAAGAGCAGGTAGAATATATGAACAAGGGCTTTCAGTCTCTATTTACGTTTTTTAAAAAGAAAGAGGTCTATTCAGCAGAACTTGCAAATATGTATGATATATTCACAATACCTAGGAAGAAAATCCTAGAGCAAATTAAGAAGAGATTCAAGAACATTGCAGCGCACAATGAGATGGCCACCATACAAAACTCTAAAATATATATTCCGTATAAATATATGAAACAAAGATTTCTTAGAGAATCATATTTGGATTATATTCATGACAGAATTGAGATAAATTTCTAAACAAGGTTTAGATTGAACTGTTTTGCAGCAATCAGTTATAGTAGGCAACATAGAAATGAAGATGCCTCCATGTACTTTAATTGTGGTAATGGAAAAATTGATGATTTAGAGCATATTTTCCTGAGATGCCCTTTTTTAAAGATAAAACAAAAAAACCCACAAAGAAATAGACATCTGGCAGAGATTTTCTCTAGTCCATATTATTCATCACAAGAAAAGATTATTTTTCTCCTTTCTAACTTCCAATCAGAAACATTGAAGAAAGTTATATGATTCATCAATAATACAAAATAACACTGTGGGCCCAATTTTCTAACAACTTGCAGTCGCTGCAAAGGACTTGTAACAGAGAGTTTGGCACAAGTGGCAACTTGCATCAAACCTGTGCTGCAGTGCAATATTCGACAGAAGCTTGCCTCAACCCCTCTGCTGCAAGTCCCTTGTGGCAACATAGCACAGTTATAGCAGCTCCCCTCTGGCGTAACTTTGCATCCGTGGGGGAGCCAGTATACGGGGCTTGCTCCACCGCTTTGGCACAAGCTGCCATACATTGAGGGCACTGTTGCAACCTGCATGTGGGGTTCTAAAATTGTGTGCAAGTTGTTTCAAACCCTTGAACGTAGGTGCGGCAAACTTTGTGGGGATGCAAGGCTTGGTTGCAAGCCCTGCATCCCCGTTTGAAAATCGGGCCCTGTAATTTTAGAGTATTCTACATTAGTTTTCTTTTCTTTTCTTTTCTTTTCTTTTCTTTTCTTTTCTTTTCTTTTCTCAGTCTTCCCCCTGATCTCAAGACAGCACTTGCCCAATGAATCATTCATAAAGGGAGTTTATTATTTAAAAAAAATGGACATGATGCTTAATCCAAATGTTATATTTTCAGTAAGTATCTTGGGACACTGTTTAAGTCCAGTGGACAGCTTCCAAAATGTTTGAGTATTGGGAATACAGATTACAATACACTGCTAAGAAAAGTAGGTAGCCAGATTTTAATCTTGCAGGGTTCTCTTTACACTTGGAAATTTCCAAGTTAGCTAAAGTTCTCCAAAGCTCCAACCTGACTTTGCACAACTTTTGACAACATTAGCAATAAGAAACAAAATACATATTTGTAATACATTGATATCAGTAAAGTGGTTCTACAGTAGTTGTAATGTGTGACTTTTAAAGACTTGTACATTTGAATATTTATGTGATTTGATGTATTTTATTGTCTTTTCTTTTTATTATTGCAAAGACCTGTAAGTTGAACAAATAAACTTGAAACCTGTAAACTTAGACAGGAAATGCTATAAATTAGCCAAAAAATGGAAATTTTACTGTGCTCCAACAAAAGCAATTTATCTATTTCTTCCTTTTTTGATAAAGCAATATAATAATTTGCTACTACTTCTGGTTCAGTAACTGACATTAGATGCAGTACAATGAATAATACATCATAAAGGTTATCTGCATTGACTTTTAAAATATTATTACTATATCTCTTGCTGGGTTCTTTATATACTGGGCATTGTAAAGTTACATGAAATAATGTTTCCATGTAACCTTTATTACAAGGGCATTGAATATTCAGTTGAGAAGAACTAGTGGCCCCTTTGTTGATATTTTCTAAGAATCTGGAAGGTTTAAGTTTTAATCTAACTGAAGTTATCATTCTTCTGATTTCTGGTTGTTGTGGAAGAACAAGATAATCCTCTAAAACAAGGAATTTTGTTGGTTCTGAACCATAGGGCATGTTTAATTTCCCTTACTTTATTCATGTCTGTTTTTATGCAGTACAAAATCATTTACCTTTAAGTTGGTTTTGATATACATGAGAAATATTAATGTTCTTTCTGTAATCATCCCATAAATGTTGGGAATTACATCATGATAAATATGTTAGTAGCAACTTTAACCATATCGACTGTATCTCCAGGTTAGGACATGACATTTTTTTCAGAATGCATTCTTTAAGTAGAATGTTTTGTTGGTTATTAATTAGCCTAATCCAGTATGAGATTACACTAAATTTGGTATGTGTAAAACAGTCAATTCTGCCTTGTTCAGATCAAATCATGACTGATGGAGTAGATAATGGGACTTGTAGAAGTGATTTTGAGTGTCAAATTCTTTCATTTCTTTTACTCCCCACACCTCTGCTGCATATAACAATATAGGATTTATCTTAGCATCCCTTGCTGTAGGTGCAGGTAGCAAAGCATTCCCCTTGGAGGTGTAGTTAAATTTTAATAAGGGTTTTGCTGTATGTTTAGCTTTAGAGATTTATTTGATATGCTGATTCCATTTGCCATTACTGGTGAATTTTACTCCTAAATACACATACTCTTTGACTATCTCAATTTTTCTGGAGCCTAAAAAATTGTAGATTTTTTGGAGAAAGTGATATTAAGACTATCATCTGCATAGGCCAAGGAGTGACACCTTCTGTTATTTATTTTAGGTTTATTACACTCCTGTCTACTGTGGATCTGTATTAAAGGGTTGACATTGATGTTAAGCAGGATTGAAGCCAGTAAGCAGCCTTGCTTGACACCACAATCTGCTGTAAAAGATTTAGACAGATTACTAGTATTATTCTCTCTAAGCACAGTTTGGTGGTTTGTATAAAGTTGCACTATGGGAATCAATTCCCATGTTGTTCATTATATCCCACAGCTCTCTCCTGTTTAAGGAATCATATGCTGTCAAGAAGTCTGCAAAAATCACATATAGTTTCATTTTCATTTTCTTGACTATTAAATACTTTTCTGAAATATGATTTAATACAAATATATTCTCTATCACTGAAAATTATTCACTGAAATATGCTTGGAAAATAAAGATAATTTTGTTAGTTTCAAGCCATGTATTTATTCTTGCTAAGGGTATTTTAGAAAATAAATCGGAGAAGACATCTAATAAACTGATGGGACAAGTTACTTTTTTGTGGATAGGAACAATTATGTGTTTTTTTTCCATGAGACAGGGATGTATCTTTATCATAGACAATTATTAAAGAAAGTAGTCCAAATTGGTAATCATAAATTTAAGTTACACAAATATAGCTCACATGGCACGTCATGGCATCTGACTAGGGGCCATATTTAACATGAATGTAAGAATTGCCTCTTCCACCTCCCACGTCATGACTGTCAGGGGGTCACTAGAAAAGTCCAGACCACTTTACTATTCCAATCTAATTTCTTGAGTCCCAGAGAATTCTGAATTCAATATTTTTTTTGTAATGTGTTATCCATGTTTCCTCAGCGATATACACTGATGAGCTTGATATGTATTTGCTCCCGCAGTCACTAACAACCAAATGTTTTTATTATCATTAGAGTTTATGCAATCATGCATCTCATTCCAGTGTGCCAAAACATATTTTTGTATTTCTTCCTTTAATAAGGTGTTATATGTTTTTCTTATGTTGTTGTTATTGTAAAATTTAATTGTTCAGCACAAGCCATTACAATCTACAGCATTACTACAAAAAATCCAGAAATATAAATATGAACAATAGAATACGAATACAATACATGATCTCATCACTTATAAAATTCCAAGTTCATGGACTAATCCATATTTCTTGGCAGATTAGATTGTGGGCACCTCCAAAAATGAATCTGTAAAAAAACTGATGACATATAACACCCTGTAAGATAGAAGTGACAGCAGGCTGTGACACCCAAGGAAGAATGGAAGTAGCAGGATTGGATATTCAAAGAAAAAGGAACTACCATTCAAATTTAGCATAACAAAACCCATACATATAACTCCTACTGCTGTTAGCCAGCAAATCCTTCCTATGAAAGATCCTGTCACACCCTCATAGGGGGAAACAGAAGTCATGCTTAATAAACCCCTGAAGGGGCCCCGGGTCAGTATTCTGGACCATACTGAAACTGGCAATATCATAGCAGGCACATGGTCTCCTGGGCAAAAGGAGGAGTCAACCCAACTGAAAGACAAAGCCTGCAACCCTACAGAAAACTCAAAACCGATATAGAAACCTAATAAATCTATAACTCGGTATTAGTATGAACCTAGAAACCTGTCTGGGTGAGCCCTAATTTGCTCCTAATTAACAAACTTTAGCAGACATAAAGCAGCCACATATTAAGACTCCACAAACTCATGGGGCCCTTACCTACCCCAATATGCCTGTTCATATTGCCCCATTTCCATGCCCAATGTCCCCCAATAGGTCAATGCCACAGCTCCCTAAACCCACCCCATGATAAAGGAAACAGGTAACTTACACAGGTATGGCACAGATCCATCCATTCTAGCAGCACACACTAAAACAGTTCAAAATAGCATTACCTAAGTTACCAATATAATTGTTATCAAGAAATAAACAGCTCCAAGGGTTATATCTTTGGAACCACTGAGAGTACACCTGCTTAATCAAAATAAAAGTGTCTCTTATGTGGTATCCTGTGCTTTCAGCGCATCATTTTTCTTTAGTTTTGCTCTATTTCAAACATGGTTGCATAATATCAAATGGGGTGTATTGCTGCTATTATCATTGAGTTAAAAAGGAGGACAGTTCAAGTCAACTCACAATCAACATAAGAGAAATATATAACATCTTAACATAAAATATATAAGAAAAAAATAAACTGAAGATGTCAAAATGATACATGATTTTTCAAAACTTTTTATAACAAACTGGACCATTCAGCGTTATTGGCAACTTGAGTATGCAACATGGCAGTTCTTATATACAGGATAAAACTCTAGTCAAGAACTGCATGTCATTTCAAAGCAAACAATTTATTATGCTTGTCATGGGGTCAAACAGGAATTCTTATGGATTTGTAATAGTTAAATGACCCAATAGGGATATAATAAAAAAAAAGTACAAGCTCCAAATTGTTAATCATATGTAGGGCTCCAAAAACTTTTGAACCTGCAGACCTTGCTTTAATAGGTTATTGGCAGAACCACACTACAGTTCTGGAATACTGATCCCATTATCTCTTTTATAAATCATAGACTGCAGCCTTTAATTCCATTGATCAAGCAAGCCATAAAAGCACAAAATAAATAGTATCAGTACCTCCTAGTGATGAGCCATCTCAGGAACGTGAACAGGCATAATCAATATTAGTAAAGGTTATGAATGGGAGTTTGTGTACAAAATAAACTCAAGAGTATTCACCCAAAATTTATCTCCAAGAGTTTGTGCACTTAATTTCTATTAATGCTAGCTCCCAAAAGACACCAGCTGCTGACTCCATAAGTCTTCTCAGCTTTTGGTCTCTGCAACAATTCTATCAGTGCTCCACTCCATTATTCTGGTCTCCAAGTCAAGTATTTTATCTGGAGGGTAAAAACAAAAAGAAAATGCTCCAATCAGCATAATATTTCTTACTTAGGGATACTAATATGAAGATACATAAATAATACATGAAGACAGACATTGACACACATAGAGCATAAATGTATTATAAATACAAACGTTTTTAGGATACCATGATTACAGCAGATTTGTCCATAGATATTAAACTGTCTAATGTATTCTATTTAAAATAATCTGCTTAAGTAACTAGTGGGGAGGACAATGAAAGACATTAGCTAATACCATCATATTATTGGGGCATTTAAATCTTGCTACCAGGGGATGCTGCTTGGTACCATAACCTCCTTATTCTGATCATACAAGATAATCCCTATACCAAAAAAAGCTTATTAAAGCAAAACATATAGGGCTGGATATTCAAACTGCGCCATTCATAGGCGCCAAAGCCCTTGCGCTACGCGCAAATAGTTGCGCGGGGTGTCGGTGATATTCAAAGGAGTTGTGCTATTGAGCAACTCCTTTGAATATCACCCAACTCACTGTGCATGGTGCAGTGGAACTTGCGCCACCGCAAGTTGACAGAGTGGAGCATTCAACTTGCGGTGGTACAAGTACCATTGTGCCATGCACAAAATCCCGATATTCAAAAGGTGACATGCAAATGGGGCTATAATTCATGCAAGGCACAAGGGGGCCATTTGCATCTGATTATGGCCCCCATTTGCATGCCATTAGCATGCAGGTGCTCCGATTCCCGAGGACTTGCACCTGGCGCCCTGCCAGGCAGCAGCCATGGGGACCAACACCCCCTGTAGCCTGATTGTGATCAAAACAGTGTAGAATCCCCCCCTCACTGGCCCGATCACGGGCATGGTTTAATTACCCCCAACAGCCCGATCGCGGCAGGCAGCAGTAGCTCCCCACCCCGCGTATCCCTGGTGGTCCGGTGGACTGAAAAGCCCGATCATGGTGATAGTTGTGTAAACCCCTCCAAAAATCAGCCCTGGTGGTCAGTGGACCGAAAAAGCCCGATCGCGGGCAGTGAGTGTAGAATACCCCCAAATTCAGCCCTGGTGGTCTAGTGGCACATCAATCGCGGGATGTAAATGCTGCACAAATCCCCCAACCTTGCCCTGGTGGCTGGTGTCCCCTCACCCCACCCAGCCCCACCACCCGCTCCTCCCCACAGCCAGCGGCGGCAGCATCCCTCCGTCCTGCCGCCCGCTGCCTGCCAGGACAGCCCAGTAGGGCTGCATGCCCGTGGTGCAGAGAAAGAGCCAATGGGCGTGCAGCCCATACTGCATATGACAGTCCAGATCGTGCAGCCCTACTGGGCTGTCAGTCGGCGGTGGCGGGCGGCAGGCGGAGGATGCTGCCGCCTGCCGCTGTGGGGAGGGGAGCGTGTGGTGGGGCTTCGTGGGTGGGTGGGGAGGGGGACACTAGCCACCAGGGCAATGTTGGGGGATTTTGCAGCATTTACATCCCGCAATCGAATGTGCCACTAGACCACCAGGGCTGAATTCAGGGGATTCTACACTACTGCCCGCGATCGGGCTTTTCGATCCACTGGACCACCAGGGATACATTGGGAAGCCACATTGCTGCCACGATCGGGCTGGTGGGGGTGGTGGTGGGAGTTACAGTCGGCTGCCCGTGATCGGGCTGCAAGGGAGCACAGGGAATGGGTGGGGCCAGCCACAGGTGGCAGCTGCTGTGTTCGCCCTGCAATGCAGCCAGCTCACCTGTGGGTGGCCTCAACTTAAGCCTTTTTTGGCTCAAAGTTGTGCAGGCGCAGGTTGGGGTTGCGCCTGCATTAACTCTGCACAGCCCTGCTGAATATCGGGCTGTGCAGTTTATGCATGGCTCTTCCCCCTCCAGTTCAGCATGCATTCATTTGCATTGCGCTGTTGCTCAGCATGTTTTCTGTGGCACAACTGCCTTCTGCTGAATATGGCAGAATGGAGCAAGTTCGGACTTGCGCAGGCGCAACCCTATTGCGCATGGTGCAACCCTTTTGAATATCCGGCCCATAGTCTCATTCTACTCCATCCTATCTCATCTGTAATTATTTTCTTCCTTTCTATTATAACCATATTAAAAATGTGTGCGGTATCTTCTGCATCTTTAAAGATCAATTGCAATGTTTTTAAAATGCTATTAACATATTTTATCTGCTCACAATGAGAACAACCAGTCCATAGATGTTTGCAAGTAAAGTGCAGGAACTATCATTTCTCATGTCCAGATGCAATTTTAGCTGCCTGTCTTATTTGATGGTTTCACAGAAAATCTCCCAGATATTTTCAGACCAGCTGGCAGAATCTTGGATGAGTGCAGATGTCATTCCAGCAACAATTACATCATTTATCTCAAGGTTCTGGCAACTCAGTAAATACACAGTACAACAGATTATGACATTTAAAAAAAATCTGAGTTTCTAATGGTGGACTTTATTAATTGAATTTTTCTAGTAAAACATCTTGAGTAAATATCTGGCAATTTCCTTAAACTGATCAACAACACTTTGGGCTCAATATTAATCCCCACGCCAAAAAAAAAAACAACAATAAACTGACAGGCTCTTAACATGTACATTTTTGTTTCCTTTGTTTTCTTCCAGCTCTCAATGGAGCCCTCATGGCTTCCTTCTTATTTCAAAGTTCTGTCCCCTAAATATTACTGATTAATCTGTGAAAGTAACAACATGTTTATCTGTAATGCTGTTTTGATGAAATTCAATAGGCAAAGGACTCAGACAATTAAAAGTAAACATGAGTTGTTGTCATTTACAACCTGATGTACTGGTATGTGTGTGTGTGCGTGTGTGTGTGCGTGCGTGCGTGCGTGCATGTGTGTGTGTATGTGTGTGTGTACTGAGCTGCCAGGACCAGAAGGAAAATTATGTCATTGTTGCCTGAATGACATCAGCACTCAATCAAGATTCTGCTAGCTGGTCTAAAAATATCTCAGGGATTTTCTGTGAAATCATCAATTAGAATAACATTAAAATAGTATCTGTACATGATGGCAATTTCTTCATTTCGTATGTCAAAAAAAAAAAAAAAAGTAATGAACAAGGCCTGATTGTCCTTATGTTAAGGAAAAACAGTAATGTTTATAATATGGTTGTAATATATCTGCAGTTAATCTTTAGCTCTCATAGTATGTAATAATATAAAAAAATGTCATGTACTGTAAACTGTTCACAAATGTTTTTAATTGGGTAGCAGTATAACAATTTTCCATTCCTTGTACAGGTTGCACTAAATGGCAATATCAAAGAGAGATTCTTCAAAGCCCATATTGCACAGACATTCAAATTAATTCTTTGAGCTGTAGTTATGGTGAATATGTCCATACTCTAAGAATTTAAATGGAAGGGGTTCAAATCTCACTAATGTAATAGCGCATCTGCTTTTAGGTGCAATAGGTAAAAGTAAATATTTTTCAAGTCCACGGGATGCTTTATTGCATTTGAACCAGTCTGCAGATTTTAATACTCTTGTTTTCTGGATATCTGCTCATTGAGCATCATGAAAATTCTTTTTTTCCCCCATATTTTCCTTTTCTGCCCCTGCACCCTGGTGACTCTTCAGATTCCCCCCAGCTCCATCATTCTGCTCCCTGAGACTTACCTTACTGAAGTGTCCTCTGCCACAGGACTTGAGTGGGTGCCCATCTACCAGTGCAGAGCCTGTAAGAGGCAGTTGTCACTTGTTGCTCTGGGTGGTATTTTTCCACCATGTTCTCCCCTTATGTCCCAGGAGCACCAGTGTAAGGATGTACATGCACATGAAGGTGCACACATTGCCTTGGCCTAAAAAGCTCTGATCCCACCTCCCCTGGCCTAGAGCCTAGCCCCATCTATTGCTCACACTACCATCATGCCTCAACATGGTGGTAGTCAAATGCCTGGAGGGCTTACCTCCCCAATCCAAGACAGGAGAGCTGCCAGTTGGCTGCTCAGTCCTCCCCCAGCCTTCATCCTTGGCCAACCCCCAGCAACCCATGCCCACCACTGAACATGGGTTGCCAGTGTGGCATGAGGTAAGGTGCCCAGCGCCTCAGCCCTCCACACCATTGGGCTAGCTTTATTTTTTTTTTAATCAGAGTTCTATTCTCTGGTGCAATATTATGTTTTATTATTGTCTGTCCACAAATGAAATAAGTTTATTTCCATGAGAAAAGGTACAGGGGCTGATAGTCAATTAGATTGTATGTCCAAGTGCATCCATGTAATTGTTTCCTTTAGATACTCTAGTGGCAATACATTTTTTTTGTTGTTAATCAACCTTAACTAGTATGCGAAAACCTGTAATTTGACATGAGCAAAGAGATCTATTCTCCCATGTTCCATCCATATCATAAAAGAAGCAGTAACATTGGGACATTAAGTAGAACTTTATAATAATATCTTAATGGGGTTTCTAAATATTCCTAATTCTTTGTCCCCCCGTCTTCGGCTCCATATAAAAGAATTGGGTTTACTTTTATATGCCATATGATAGGGCAGCAAGTAAAGTACAACCCCTATACTTGTTAAATTTTAATAATTCTTTAACTGTGTGATTTGCTTTTGTAATTTGTGTTTTTGTATGTTGGTTCCATTGTCCATTACTCAAGAGTTTTACCCCTAGATAAATATATTCTCTAATGGCCTCTAATGTTTTTTTCCTAGATGAAAACTGTATTTATTATTCACGCCAAACATGATAATTTTTGTTTCAGCAAGTTTGATATTAAATTCTAATAAATCCCAGCCCCCTTTAAAGATATTAATTTTCTCTTGTAATCCTTTTGGGGAAGGGAAAGTAAGACAATGCCATCAGCATAGGCTAAAATATGATGGGACTTGTTCTTAATTTTAGGTGCATCACAGAAATGATCCCCAACCACTTTCTTCAGGGCATTAACATATACATTAAATAAAGTGGGATCCAGAAGACATCCTTGTTTTACCCCCCTCTGTCTGAAAAAAATGAGGATGATAAATTACCCAAATTGTCATAGCTGACTGCTGTTCTAGTTTCGATCTGCAATGGTATAATGGGTATTGATAATGTATGGTCATTTCCTGTTTCTTTCATAATCTCACTCAGTTTGACTCAGTTTAATGAATCAAAAGCTGCAGACAAATTAATAAAGTATAAGGTTTCATATGCTTCAAAATTACATGTCTTTCTAAGAAGTGAGTTAAGACAAAAACATTGTCAATAGTTGAAAAACTTGATCTATAGCCAGCTTGGTATGGAGTTATATGTTTATTTGTTTAATCATGTCATTAACCTATTCAAAAGAATTTTAGAGAAATTTATTTTTCTATTGACTCTAACAGACTAACTGGATGAAAACATTTTGGATCATCTGCATTACCTTTCCTGCAGATGGGTACTACAGTATTATATTTTTCTGCCAAGACTGTAGAATAAATCTATACAGTTGGGGGCCCAGCAGTACAGGGTGAAATAGGGGAGGACAAGGAGGCTGAAATCCCAGTAGAGAGAGTAAGGGAAGCCCTCCGGTCCCTTTGGATGGAGAAAGCACCTGGGTCAGATGAGATACATCCCAGGGTGCTGAGGAAACTGGCAGATGTTCTGGCAGTCCCTTTAGTGGAGCTTTTCAATATCTTTCTGAGAACTGGATGGGTGCCCCAAGACTGGAGGGTGGCCCATGTTATGCTGATCCACAAGGGGGGATCAAGACAGGAGGCGAGGAAATTACAGGTCCATCAGCCTGACATCGGTGGTCGGCAAGGTAATGGAGGGTATTGTCAAGGAAAGGCTTGGGGAGTTACTGAAGCAAACTGGGTACTTGGACTATAGGCAGCATGGCTTTGTCTAAGGGAAGGTCATGCCAGACAAATCTTGCTGAGTTCTATGACTGGATGATGAGGGCCCTGGACCAGGGTAGGCCAGTGGATGTCCTCTTTCTGGACTTTAGCAAGGTGTTTGATTTGGTACCCCACAGTGGCCTGCTGGCTAAGCTGAAGGAAATGGGGGTAGGGAGACAGTTGTTAAGATGGATAGGAAATTGGCTGTCTGAGTGTACTCAGAAGGTGGTGGTTGGAGGGTTAGCCTCATCCTGGGTTACTAGTGGGGTTCCCCAGGGTTCAGTGCTGGGGCCACTCCTGTTCAATGCCTATATCTCAGACATCAGGAGTGGGATCAGGAGTGAGATGTGTCTTTTTGCGTATGACTCAAAGCTAGGTGCAGTGGTGGATGGGGAGGAGGGGTGGGTGGTCTTGCAGGAGGACCTGGAGGCTCTGGAAAGATGGTCAGGAAAATGGAAACTAAAATTCAATGCAGGGAAGTGCAAAGTTCTGCACCTGGGAGTCAGAGATCCAGGTCAGGGGTATACCCTGGGAGGAGACATGATTCAAGTCACGGAGGGTGAAAGGGACCTGGGGGTAGAGGTAGATGTCAAAATGAACAACTCATAGAACTGTAGGATGGCAGCAGCAAGGGTAATTAGGATGCTGGGATGCATCTCCAGGGGGATTACCTCCAGAAAGGCGGAAGTAATCCTTCCACTGTACAACTGCTTGGTTAGGCCATACCTCAAGTATTGTGTACAGTTTTGGAGACCACATTTAAAGAGGGACATTACACTCCTAGAGAGGATCCAAAGGAGGGCAACCAAAATGATCTGGGACCTGGAGGAGAGGACCTATGAGGAGAGGCTCAAGGAGCTTGACATGTACACCCTGGAGGAGAAGAGGGACGGGGAAACATGATAGAGGTCTTTAAGTACATGAAATAGATCAATAAAGGAGGCCCAGTCAAGGTGTTCCAAAGGAAGGAGGGTGGGGCAACAAGAGATCATGGGTGTAAGCTGGAAGGGGCAGGCTCAGAGGGGAGAGGAGGAGATGTTATTTCACTGAAAGGGTGGTGGAGCCATGGAATCACTGCCCAGGGAGCTGGTAGAGGTGGAGACTGTGGATGGGTTTAAGAGGGGATGGGACAGGTACAGGGGGAGGGTAAATCTGACCGGGCACAATACAGGTGAAACGTCTGGGACTGGAGACAGTATAACCCAAGGGGAAGGGGAGACACCAAATCGGCCCTCAGTGCAGGTGCTGAAAATCAAGCAGACTCGAGAGACCATTAGGTCTATTCTGCTGGCATTTTAGTATGTTAGTATGTAAACAATTATTGAAGAGGAATTAATATTGGTGCCCACAGGTTCAGAATTGTTTATATACCATTCTATGGGAATAGCATCTGGTCCAGGCACTTTGTTAGATGCAAATGTAAGTATAGCATCTTCTATTTCTGACACTGTAAAAACGAGAAAGTCACCAGAGAAGTCCAAGACATCCCCTGGAGTGGACAACTTATTATTCATAGGAATTTGGCTAGAGAAAATGTTCTTACAGTGTCAAATGCAGGTATCTTCTGGTATATGTACTGTTAGAGATGGCTGAAAGTTGGAGGTTTCCTTAGCCACTAACTTCCAAAAGTTCCATTTGTCATTCATATTAATGGCCTCAAAAATTTCCTGCCATCTAGATGTACTTCACCATTTCATTTTTCAATAAAGATACATGCTGTTTTCTTTCCTTATTTCACTTATTAAAGTAAGCTCTAGATGTGTTGTTTTGTTCAGTCTAATGGACTTCATAAGAGTACTCTTGGTAATTTTACAAATATGGTTAAAACATGTATTGATCTTAAAATTACTTGTGAGATTTTTGTTTGTATAAAATGGGGCAAAGCAGCCTGAATAAATGGATTCCAAAGAACCAAATGCCATCTCTGGGCTTAGAGAGTCAGAAACTGATTTTATGATCTCATAGGCTTATTTGCTATACAGTATAATGCATTATTTTGTATTTATTTATTTTTTTCTAGGACACAACCTTACATCTCTAACCTTTTATTTCCACATATGCTTAATAAGGGATGAATGGGGGAGCATATGTTTCTTTGCTTTTACCTCCAATTGTAAGGGGGCATGATCACTTTCCATCCTATCAATTTTTTCTGACTTAAAGGTTAAATAATTTTCTAGAGGGCACAAAAGAAATTATACTTTTGCCATTCAGCCCAGAGTATGTAGCTCAGTATTTCCCATTCCATTACCTAGTACCCTCCCATTCAGTATCAATAATGCTAATTCACAGATCAACCAAATAAAGCAGCTGCCATTCTTATTTCTCCCATTGTCAAGGTTATTCCTGCATGGAATTTCTCTTAACTACATGTATGTTTTTTCAAAATGATCAATGTTATCAGAACTAACGATTCAAGTGTTAAAGTCTCCAACTAATATAACACAGGCTGAGCAACTACTGTATCTATTCTATTTCAATCATATTAGGCCCATATACTTGGTGCATATGAGGAAGAACCCTTCAGAGGAATGCACAGTAAATATTCATCAAAATAATTGTAGGATCATCCTGTTGCAACACCTCAATAATTAAATTACTGTCAATTACTAATTTCTCAATAATGTTCAGGCCTGGTCTAACCCTAACAAAAATCATAATACCTCCCATATATCTGTCAAATTTATAATTTGTTTTTTTGTGCCAGTGCCCAAACTACTTCAAACTCATTATTACAAATGATCGCCAAAGACCATGTTTCATGAAAGCATGTAACTGTAAGATTAGTTATAAAGGTTAACCACTCTGTGTCAGCCAGTGTACCAAAAAAGTCCTATTCTATTCCAAGAAAGAAAGTTTTGTTGTTTAATTCCTGTGAACTTTGATCAAAATTAATGGCTATAATCTGGGGCTGATTAAGTCTTTTTTGTTTGTTTGCTTGTTTGTTTGTTCATTTGTTTTCAGTAACATATTTCTTAGCTTTTTTACACAAGGCATTGAACCATGAATAATATCTATTTCCATATACATTATTGGGTGAAGCTTTTTAAATACATTTTCCAGTATTCTGCATCTGTTATCAGGCTCAGTGGAATGAAATATTAAATTCAGCATATCTATTGTATCTGTATGATACAAAATGCAATTATTTTTGTCAAACATCAAACCTTCCAATTTTAATCTATGATGACCTCTGACAGTAAGTGATAAGGGTAAAGGTGTATCAGAGGAGGCCAAGGCCTTGTTTTAAGAACCTCTAAGGCTAATGGGGCATGGTCATTGTCATCTCTCACAGTACTCTAAGTTGGGTCTCACAAGTGAGTGATACAGGAGCAACACCACCTCCCTTCTCCTGTTAGAGATACCCCTCCCTATGCACTCCAGCTTTTGGCTCACCTTGCCAGCTGCCCATTTGCACTGCCCTGCCACCTTGAGATCATTAGATATAAGGTATCTCTCTCTTACCTGGTAAAAGTAAGTACCTCCCCCATCATATACACAGTCCAAGGTTTCCCCACTCTAGGTGCATGACTTTGCACTTTTTGGCATTGAAACACAGCTGCCATTCCTTAGACCACTCCTCTAGTTTCCCCATATCACATTGCATTCTCTCAATCTCCTCTTGGTTGCCCACCTACTTGCAGTTTTTTGTGTCATCCACAAAGAGACACACCTTCCCCTCTAGTTCCTCAGCAATGTTACTTATGAATACATTGAAGAGGACAGGGCCCAGTACCAATCCCTGTGGTACTTTTCTGGTCACTTTCCCATCCTTAAAGTGACTGCTGTTTAGCATCACCCACTGCCTTCTATTTTTCCACCAGTTAGATACCCAGCACACCACCTTCTCTCCACCCATGGGATGCTAAGTTTATTTATCCACCGCCTGTGTGGTACAGTGTCAGAGGCCTTACTGAAGTCCAGATTGGCTACATCCACTGCCTTCCCCAATCCACTTCCCTAGTTACTCAATCAAAGAAATCTATGAGATTCATTTGACAGGACCTCCCCCTGTGAAACGGCATTGCCAGTGGTCCTGCAGCTCATCGTCTCCAGGTACTCTGTCAGTCTTTCCTTCAGCAGGAATTCCATTAACTTCCCCACCATTGATGTGTGATTCACTGGTCTGTAATTACTGGCCTACTCTCTGTTGCAATTCTTGTGCAGAGGTACCACATCAGCCCTCTTCCATTCCTCTGGAACCATCCCCATTTCCAATGAGGTGCTAAATAGCATTGCCAGAGGGGTAGATAACACCGTGCTCAGTTCCTTAAGAATCCTTGGGTGAATCCCATTTGGCAATATTACCTTGTTTTCAAAGGGCTTCCAACCCCTGGTGAATTCTCCCTTCTATAAATGGACATTTATCAACTCCCCCCTTCTACAGTGTCTGTCAATGCATGATGACCCATCCCCCCTCCACTGTGAAGACCAAGCAGAAGTAATTGTTTAAAATTTTACCTTTTTCTTGGTCTTCCTCTGCATAGTCCCCTCTCTTGGTCCCTTGATCTTCACTATACCACACCTTGCCTTCCTCTTTTTGCTCATGTACCTGATGGAAGTCTTATTCCCATTTTTGACCTTCTGGGTGATACTTTCCTCAGTTTTAGCCTTCGCTGTTCTTACCCTCCTTCCTGCCTGCCTTTGTTTCACTAGATATGCCTCCCTATTTGCCTCTGTTTGGGTCTCATTGTATTTCATACTAAGGTGATAAAGGTGTGAGAAGGCTTGTAGGCCCATAATTGCTCCTATTGAATTAATAATAACTAACGTTATGACCAGAAATAATGAGTTTATTGAGTCATTGCTTAAATTCGGATTTAGTTTTACTGATGATAACCTCAAGGGGGAGTCTATTCCAGGGGTTCACAATACGTAGTGTGAAAAAATATTTTCGACCAATATAATTAACTTTTTTACTATATAACTGCAGTGGGTGACCGCTAGTATTATATATGTTGTTTTTAAATTCAAATCCCAGAACAGATTTCGGACATGATCCTGGATAATATCATACATAAAGAGGAGATCACCTCTAATACGCCTTGTTGTTAATGGCATGAGTTTTAAAATTTCAATTATTTTGTCACATGACTCATTATGTAAACCAGTAATATGTTTCATGTATTTTCTTTGTATCCTTTCCAAAAGATGAATTTCTGACTGTCTGAACTGGTACCAAAGTTGAGAGGCATATTCAAGGTGTGGTTTAACATAATCCCTACAATATATAGAGGCATCATTACCTTAATGTTCCTGGATTTTATATTTCTTTTAATTGACCAGATGACTCAATTTGCTCTATTAATAGCCTTATTAATTTGAGCAGACTGATGAAAGGTGTCCGAGATAATGATCCCCAGATCCTTTTCATTAGAGGAAATTTTTAATGTTGTACCTCCTAATGTATATGATGTTGAAGGGTTAAGAGGACCCAAATGCATTATCTTACACTCGTCTATGTTTAGTTTCATCTCCCACTTTAATACCCATTGAGTTATTCTATCAAGATCTTTTTGGATTGTAAGAGTCTGATCCAGGTTTGCACAGGGGCCTCCTATCTTGACATCATCCACATACTTTATTGCTAAGGAATCACAATTTTTAGTTAAAACTACAATAAATGCTTGGAACAGGCAGGGGCCCAGGACAGAGCCCTGCGGTACTCCACTTGTAACTCTGCCCATGTTGGATAGCTGACTGTGAATCATAACTCTTTGTGACCTGTTATTTAACCAATTAGAAATGCAGTTTATTATATTTTTATTGATACAGTAGTAGTGTTTTGAAGTTTAGAGATCAGAGCCCAATGTGGCATAGCATTGAAAGCCTTGCTAAAATCAATAAAGACTATTTCATACGGTATCTTACGATCAAATTGGAAGCTAACTTCCTCGTAGAAACATATGAGATTGGAAACACAGCTATGACCTTTTCTAAATCCATGTTGTTCCGTGTCAAGGCTATTTAATGCAGGGGTGATACAATCCTTAATGATGCTTTCTAATAATTTGCATATAGAAGATGTCAGGCTGATTGGCCTATAGTTTTCTCAGTTGTTTCACAGTCCCTTTTTATCTATGGGGATTACATATGCTGTCTTCCAGACATCGGGGATAAAGTTGGTCAATAAACATTTTTCAAATAGTAGCCTCAGTGGATGGATGAGGCAATCTGCCAACATAAACACAAATTATCCAGCTGTACCATCTGGACCTGTAGAAGTTTTACTCTTAAGTGCAATTCATTTTTTTTGGATAAGGTCTTCGGAGATCAAAACAGGATTGTCCATTAAACTACAGTAGTTTGTATAACATCAATCTGTTTTGACTGAAAAATATCGCAAAACTTAGAGTTAAAGATATTGGCCATTTTAATGGGCTCATGTATTAAATTATTATTAATTAGTAATGGCGCAACTTGACAAACTGGTGTTTTGAGGGAATTAATATATGAATAAAATGACTTATTGTTATTCTTTTGAGCAGTGTTGATGAGATTAAATCCAATTTTGTCTTTGCTTTCTTGATTCTATGTTTATATTTTTTTGGAATTTTTAAATAAGTGGCCCAATTATTTTGAGTAAGTGTTTTTAAATAGATTGAATATTTTTGTTATTTTTTTGCTTAATAAGTTTAACTAGGAGTTTATCCAACCATTTGGGATGATGTTTATGAGTATAATTTTTAAGCTTGAATGGGATGAAGTTATCTCTAAGATGTGTTAAACTGTTTTGAAATATGTCCCAGCTATCTTGTATAGGCAAGTTTGAAAAAATGGAATCCCAATTATTATTATTTAATGCTGATTTTATTTTGGATAAATTGGATTTCTCATAAATGAAAATTTTTGTATTACAACTAATATAGGAGAGGGTTTTTTCAATTGTGAATTAAATGGAGTTATGGTCCCTATTGCTGACTGGTGAACTTATGTTTATGTTTGATACTTCCACATTCTCATTATGTATTACTAAGTCCAGTATTCTGTCTGCCCTCATGGGATGATGAATGCTTTGAATTAAATTACACTGTTGGCAAGTTGATATTATTTTTTTTCCCAACCTCAAGGAGGAAGTCTGGTCCTTCCAGAGATATCACCTGGAATAAAATCTTCCATTAGTATTATCTCCCCCTATTCATTAACTTGTTCAATTTCTTGTAGTATTGCGTCAAACATTTCAGTGGTAGAATTGGGATGATGATAGCAATTCCCAATAATAATGCAATTGGAGTTATTTAAAACTAGTTTTATCCATAACGATTCTGTGGAACAATCAGAGGTTTTTATTTTGTTTGAGATGTCCATAGTTTGCAGGTTATTTTTTGCATAAATGGCAACCCCTATTTCCTGAAAGCTATTTTTTCCTCACTTACCATATTAGCCACCTCTTTTGAGAATCACAGTGGCCTCTTTCTCCTCTTACCCTTTCTTAATACCTTTAAATAGCTTGCCGTTATCTTAGTAATTCCCTCTTTATTTTATTCCATTGTGCTTCCACCTCCCCGGCTGTCCCCTCTTCAAGGTATTTCCTAAGGCAGTCTCCATTTCTTTACAAATTGCTCTTCTGAAGTCCAGGACCCTCACCCTATGTGTTTTTTCTCCTGCCCAATCCATATGCCAAACCACTCTGTACAATGACTGCTTGAACCCAGGGGGCTACCCATTGTGACATCTGCAATGCTGTCCCTGTTCATAAGTACCAGATCCAGTACTGTCCCACCAGTTGTGGGATCTGTAACCAGCTGCCTGAGAAATGCCTCTTGCAGGGAATCTAATAAGACCCTGCTCATAGCTGTAACTTTGGCCAAGATATTCCAGTCCACAACCGGTAGATTAAAGTCACCCATATTAATTACTGCACTTCCCCTTTGCTTGCCATTTTGCTTATGGCCTCACCCCAAACCCTGTCAAATTCCTCTCTATGTGTTAGTGGCTTATACACCACCCCCACATATATAAAGGCTGATCCTGCCTCCAAGCCACCCAAAAGAACCTCCAGTTCCTCCTTCTCCCCCACTGTAACCTTGTATTTCCAAGGCCTTCAAGCCTTCCTTTACCTATAAAACAACCTTCTCCCTTTCCTCCCTGCTCTATCATTTCTAAACATGCTGTACTCCAGTATGGCCACCTCTCAGCTAATCAGTGCATCACGATTCTGCTATGGCCACCAGAACCAGGTTTGCCTCCACAGTGGTGGCTTCAAGGTCAGAAAGCTTGTTTCCTAGGCTCCTTGCATCGGTACACATGGCTCTGCACTCATTTTGTCACTCCCTGCCTCTACATTACCCTCCTTTCCTGAGTCCATCATTCACTCTTCTTTTTTTCACTGGTACTGTCCTTCCCCTTCTTATCTTCCTCTGCCCTAATTCCACCTCTCAACATTCCCATCCTTCCCATCCTTTCCCTCCTTGCCTCTACTCTCCATTATCCCTAGGTAATCAGACTTTTAGTATAATTGAGGAGGTATTTGTTACCAGATCAACTAACCATTTCCCATTTTCATTAGAGATTTTATCAGAACTTTTCCTTTGTGGGACATTAAAAACATCTATATATGATTCAAGGGGCTTGATTTTAGAAGCTGCAGTTAGATTGGTGCATGCTGAACCAAATTGCTACCTGTGCCAAATCTAGGTGTGCCAGGGACCCTGCGCCTAATTTTAGAAAACTCGGGGTCCTGGTGCCAAACTCTCTGGGTTTGTCACAAGCCAACAGCTGCACTGATGAAATAGCACACTGGAGAGGAATGCCACAAGCCATGCAACGGCCTTGTGGCAGCAGCAGCCATCGATGGTTATCCATTGGCCTGTCATCCTGTTAGCTGGTGGGTCATCCAGGGCATGCCTTGGCTTGTGGGGGTGTGGGATGGGTCAGGCTGGGGGAAGGGGTGTAATAACTGCCCCTGACTTGAGCAAATGTAGGGACAGTGTGGGTCTGTGTTGGGGCACAGATGCATCAGCTTCACCACAGGAGGTTTAAGGGCTCTGATCTGTGATGGACCACCAGCCACTCCAGTAGTGATCTGGCAGGTGTCAGCTGGAGAAGTAGGACACCTTCCTTGGGGGGCACAGGGTCACCCCCTCACCCAACAATGACTCCAGCATTGATGCAGGGCTGGTTAGACCAGCTCCATGCCGGTCTAATGGCAGGGTCCATGCAGCCATTGGGGAGATTCCAAAATCCCAAATGAGGTGATATGGCAGCCCCACCATGGCACAAGCCCCCTACTACCATTGCACAGCCATGCGGTTGGCACAAGGATGGAGCATGGTGGTTTGGTGCAGGGGCCACAGGGCTGCCACAAGCCTTCTTGCAAAATCCCAACTGCTTTAAATTCTGATGCAAGGTGTCCCTTGCAGGAGCCAGGCATTCCTGGACTTTGTACAATACCACTGGGCAGCTCAGTTACATACCAAATTTTATTGATTTCAGACCTCCTATCAAGCCCATTGGAAAAATTTGGAAATTCAAGAAGACCTTCACCATTTGAACAACATCCTCTTATCTTTCCCTTTCCTACCATTAGACAAGGTCACCAGCAATCCCTATTCTCTTAATACTGTGACATTGTCACCTCCTGCTGGCTTCTTCTTCACTTAAATGATACCAATTTTTACTGTATTCTATGCCATATTTAACCATGTTCACCCCAGCTCGTTTAGATCATGGTTTCTGTCATTGGGATCGGTGGGGTCTGCACCTTTAATTGCATTTTTTTCAAAGCTGGCTGTATACTCTCCTTTTCAGAGTTACAACAATCCTATCCCTTGCAGCCCCAAGTTAAGTTTTGCTATCTCCAGGTGGCAGATTTTCTTAGACAATTTCTTCCCTCATTGGAGAAGATGTAACCATCCCCTCAGTGAACATGATTTTGTGGCAGACTTTGGAAGGTACAGTCCACCCTTACTTATGATTTATTATATCTATGATGTCCTTCACCGGCTATGGGCAGATTCTGCCCATACTATCCATATAGCATGGAAAGCCAACTTTCATTCTCCTATTGAACCTAGGACTTGGGAATGACACCTTCAATTCTTTTTTTTTTTTAAATTCAAATTTATTGACATACTGTCGGCACTCAGATAAGAGACCAAACCGTTACAGAAAATAATCTGAGACAGCGCAGTGCCACTTACAATGCACCATTAGTAAATGACCTCAACAATTTTATAGTGTTAACCCCCTCGCTTAACTACCCCACCTAACCTCCTTTCCCACCCACCCCAGTACTGCGAAGGCTGAGATAGATCTGCTCATGAGGGAACGAACCAGGGTTGACTTGTCCTGCAGTGGCTAATTATGAATGGAGCAAATAAAGAGTCTGGAAGGGCCCAAACTCGATCGAATTTCTAAAAATTACCCCTCCTCATAGCCCCAAATTTTTCCATGCTTAAGTTAAAAAGCAATTCTTGTAACCATTCCACATAACTGGGTGAGGTGTTATCCAACCAGTGCCTCAGCACTATTTTCTTGACCGACGATGAGATCAAGGCCATATAGTATCTTCGGGACTTAACAGCAATACCAGTATAATCACCTATTAGACAGATTTTGGGGGTAAAGCAATGTTCAATGCCCAATAACGAGTCCGCCTCGTGCTTAATTTGGTCCCACAACCCTTTTACCGATGGACATTCCCAAAAAATATGCATTAGGTCTCCCTCCGTTTGCTGACATCGGATACATAACGCGTCTGGGCTGCACCCAACCTTGTGTAGTTTGGAAGGTGTCCAGAACAAGTTATTTAAAAAATGGTATTGCATGATACGTAATCTGTCCTGAGTAATATACTGGTACATGTGCTGCCAAACAAGATCCCAGTTCTGGTCCTGATCCCCCAAATGGTCCACCCAAAATCTCGGCTTGTTAACAGTGTCTATATAGACTTGCTCAAATAGTGCTTTGTAGACCTTAGAAACTGCATGCGGTTCCCAAACCCAGCAGATCAGGGGTTCAAACCATGACCCATTGATCTTTCTCTCTTTTAATTTAGTCTTGAAATTTTCCAACAGGTGTGTGAGTTGATATATTTTAAAAGATTGGTTAGGCCCTATGTTATACTTTGTTAGAACTTCTGCAACTGTTAGGCACCTATCCCTTTGCATGATATCTGCCACCTTTAACCCTTTCAAAAAAGGAAGCCAGGATTCCTTTATCATATTCCCCCCAATCCGCAGATTAGGGTTATGACATAATGGCTGGTATCTATCTGCACATGGGGAGTATCGAAGAGAAGCACACAGTTGGATGTGCGTACGTAAGGAAAGTTTAATTGGGGTAGCTGCTAGACTAGAGGGGAGAGATTTTAGTGGGATGAAAAGGAGAGCCTTTGGGTCCACGCCAGCCTCCTTTATTAACTCTGTTTCCAATTTAACCCAGGGAGGAACATCCGATAAAAGTTCCAAATCCCTGGGGGGCAGGAGCCAGCGCATGTATTTACAGAGATTGCTTGCCCAGTGATATAACCCAAAGTGCGGCAGTCTTAAACCAGCCTTCTCCTTGGGGGCAGCAAGTTTGTAATAGGCTCTACGGGGTGTTTTCGTTCTCCAGATAAAGTCTGAGATAATTGAGTGCAGTGCCTTGTGCCATTTTAAGGGTAACCATACATTAAACATATTTAAAGGGTAAAAAATCCTCGGCAACACATTCATCTTTATTATGTTGACCCTTCCCCAGAGAGAAAGCGGAAGTTTGCCCCATCTTTCCAGATCTTGTTTTATAGTTACCTTAAGGGCATCCAAATTAAGTTTCACCATTTTGGCCTCTGAACTGGCCAAAATGATGCCAAGATATTTCAAGGTGAGAGGGGTCCAATGTATCCCCAGCTTCGAGATATCTGACTTATAAACTTTCACGTTAAGAGGGAAAAACTGAGTTTTCCCTATGTTGACTTTATAATTGGATAGTTTGCCATAGGACGCGATAACATCGAGCACCACTGGAATAGAGGTTCGGGGATGGCTAATATGAAGTAGGATGTCATCCGCAAATGCAGAGACCTTAAACTCCAGCGACCCAATTTTTATCCCTTTAATCTTGGGCTCCTGTCTGATACTACACAGCAGTGTCTCTAAATATAGGTTGAACAAAAGGGGGGACAAAGGACAACCCTGCTTAGTACCCGATAGCAAGGGTAGGCTTGCGAAAATACCCCATTACAGTATATTTTTGCAGACGGTGATCTATATAACGCAAACACCATGTCGATAAAGTGAGCTGGAAAACCGAAATACTCCATGGTCAAAGACAGAAACCTCCAATCCACCCTGTCAAATGCTTTCTCAGCATCGACAGACATCAAACCACATGGGATTTTACTGTCTTTGGATGCTGAGAAGATGTGGGATAGTTTACGGAGATGATCTGATGCTAGTCTACCGGTCATGAATTCCACCTGGTCTTGGTGGATTAACCTAGGGAGGACCTTAGCTAGGCGGGCTGCTAGAACCTTCACTAGAATTTTTATGTCATAGTTAATTAAGGCTATGGGCCTATAGTTTGGAACCTTCTCTCGATCTTTCCCTTCTTTGGGGATAAGTACTATCAGGGATTCAAAAAGGTGACTATCAATGATTTCGGAAGTAAATATACTGTGAAATAATCTTTTTAATCCTGGGCTTAACTGTCTCCTGAAACATTTATAAAAATTCGGAGAGAAACCATCCGGTCCGGGAGCTTTATCAGCTGGGAGCATCTGAATCGCATTTAGGATTTCAGATTCTGATACCGGGGAGGTAAGCATTTCCTTCTGATCTTCCCTTATCTGAGGTAAGTTACATGTGGACAGATAAGCCCTGACTTCCTCATCACTAGGTCTATTGGGCATAGGGCTATATAATTCCCTGTAGTAATCCTCAAATTCTTTAACAATTTCATGGGGGGTGGTTTTGATGGACCCATCAGTGAGGGATGATATACTTTGAATGATTCTGGATGTTTCGGCTGCTTTAAGTCGCATGGCGAGGAGATGACCCGTTTTCTCCCCTTGATCTAAATATAGGGCTTTCGTTTTATTAATGGCATACTCTGCCTTTTCTCTCAGAATGTCATCATATTGGTGCCGGAGCCTGACCAACTTTTCCCTAATTGCCGTTGGAGTAGTCTTTGAAAGAATATTCTCTATATCTCTGATCTGGGTGAGCAATTGTTTGGCCAAACTCTCTCTCTTTTTCTTCCTAGCAGCAGCTAACTTGATAAGCTCCCCCCTTAATACACATTTTAACGCACTCCATTCTATATCGCCCCTACCCGTCATGTTGCAGTTCTCCTGCTCGTATTGTACTATACTCTGTCTTATACTATTTCTAATCTCCGGTGCGCTGAGGAGCTGTTTGTTTAATTTCCAAATGGTTTGCTTGGGGATATTGAATACAAGATTTAGGGAACATTGGACCATGGAATGGTCCGAGATGACCCCCGGTGCAATTTTACAATCTATCAGACCAGAGAGCATGCTCTGACTCATTAAAAAATAATCGATTCAAGACCTGGTTTTATGGACCTCCGATAGGAATGTGTATTCCCTCTTAGAGGGGCACAAGACCCTTCACGGGTCGCACAGGCTCAAATTGTCTGCGAGATCCTTAATGGCTCTTTGAGCTGGAGAGAGGCCCCTATCCTGCCTACCTTTTCTATCCAATTCTGCATTGAATACCAGATTCCAATCACCTCCCAATAACATTGGGAGATGAAGAAAGGGGGACAAAACTTTTAGTAGATCCGTGAAAAACCAGGGTGAGTCTCCATTTGGACCATATATACTACCTATCACCATCCTTATTTGACTAATACCTACTACTATTATATACCGACCCTCAGGATCTGCCAGTTTTTCCTCACATACAAAGGTAATATTCCTGGTTATTAAAACAGCTACTCACTGTTGGTACTTTATCGCCTGCAGCGTATACCTAGGCCCACAAATTACGCGTCTCAGAACCTTAGCTTTCCTCTCTAATAAAGTGCTTTCCTGCAAACATATTATCTGGGCCTTCTGCAATTTGCAAGTGTCGTATAACCTTGTAATGCTTTAATTCCTTCCTAACCCCTTTAATAGTCCATGTGATAAACTCCTGGGTGCTACCATTGTCCCTATGTTCCATTTGGAGTCTACTTATATTTGACTGCATTCCAAATCCTCCTTCACCCCTGGTCTCCTCACAAAGCAGATCCCTCCGAGCTGTTACCTTTAAACCTTAATGCTACCCAATCCCCTTGTTTTCCCTTTCCCTCTCTCTGACCTCTAAGTAACCACACTTTGTCCTCTTATCCCCTCCACATCAAGTGCCTTAAACCTTAACTTAGGTTGATAAAGAATCCCACCCTCCTCCCACCAACAAAACCACCTCCCGCCCATGAGTTCGCAAGTTCCAAAGCTCCGATTCCCTCCAGCCTCCCCTCCACTGTCAGCATAAACAATTTCTTATCAGAAAAAAGTCTACCCTATTACAAACCCTTTAACTATACTTCCCCAAGCCAAGAAGGCGTGACTGTTCTCCAAGAAAGAACTACCCAACATCCCAGAATAACTCTTCCTGGGGCAATTTTGTATAAGGTCTGTTGCTCTTTCAAGTAGGAACTTAACAATCTGAGCTTCCCAGACCCGTTAAAATATTAATAATGAAAGTAGAAAAGGGATAGTTCCTCCTTGCAGTCTAGGGAAAGAAAATACTGCCCCAAATACACTGCATGCACCCAACAACTCCATAATACTGTGCTTCGAGTCAATCAGCACATTTAGCAGACAGTTAAACAAACCCATGAATTACACAACGCACTAACTACTTAAATAATAAAATTCCGTGTGGAAAGAGTCCAGAAGATTGTGTCCGTTTAGCCCGAGAACGAACAACTGGTGGGGAGAAACACACATGGCATAGTTTAGACACTCCCCAATGAGTCTGGCTTTTCCAAGAAAGAAGCAACACAACTGGTCTCCGGTTCCCTATAATGGGAATAATCGGGCAACAGCAATAAAAAGAAAAAAAAAAAAGGAGAAAAAGTGTGACCAAGAGAGAGGGAAGCACTGAGATTGCAGCTTGCAGAAACCAGGGGATGCAGGATTGATTAGACTGTCAAAACCCCCTGGCAGAGGCTTCTCGGTAGAAAACATAATACTGGAGCTCCCTCTAGTGGCTAATGATCAGGACGACCTTGCTAACTTCCATTGAAACCACAGAGAAATTCTGTAAATGGAGCCCCCTCTAACCCGGTTCCAGTCCATCGCGCATTGCTATTGGCGAAAACAGGAACACAATCTCCCAAATACTCTGTCAACAACCCCCGAGGAAACTTGCCAAACTGAAAGACGTCACCCTGGGAAAAAGCAAGGTGCATGTTGAAAAAGCTAGATTTTAATATGGGATGAGGGGTCATTTGAAACGATATGGGGAACGACTCCAATGAGTACATGATACTTAGAGCAAGTCTCAGCAGGATGCACCGATGCTTTAGTAGAGCTTCCAGGGGTGTGACATTTATTGACTGCTACCTTCCAATTGGCTCGCGATTTCCAGAAACTTTAAAAAAAACAACCAGTTCCCGGATTTCATTTTCTGGTCCAAAAATTCCAAGGCAAAAAGCAAAAAACATAGAGGGACACCATTGAGGTACTCCTGAACGATCCGCCTCTCTTCTAGTGAAACTGTCTATTTTGGGATCTAACATCAATGACATCTCTCTACGATATCCTGCACACTGCCTCGTGGGTGCATCATCCTCTCCACTTTGTGCTACTGTAATATATTTCTTTACCCTTCAAGACGAGTCCGTTATAATACATAGACACAGTCTTTACTTTTTTTTGAACAGATCCGGAAGGGCCTCCTGCAGCCCTTTTACCGCAGCATGAGCATTTTCGAAGCTGGACCACTGGCCAGACAGGACTCATCTGCAGATGTGCGTCAAATTAAGTATGGAAATGGATGCCTGCAGCTATCAATTTTGTGACCACTTGATGATATTCGCCTCCTTGGGCGCACAGATAGTGGGAGATCCTGGGCAATTCTCAGCAAAGTTCCCTCCCACCTAACTTCCTTAAGATCTTTAATTTTTGTTAGGACATACTGTCTCTCTTGGTAGTTTAGGAAGCGGAAAATCAATATGCGAGGTGGAGAGCCAGCAGGAGGCATGGCCCTTAATGCATGATGGGCCCTCTCTATCATATAGTTGTCACCAAAAGGCGTGGGGCCCGCAATCCGATGGAGGAATTTCTGGATAAATGTGATTGCGTCGGGTCCCTCTTCCTTTTCAGGGAGACCAACAATTATCATGTTATTACGCCTGCTTCTTCCCTCCAGGTCTTCAATCTTCATCTCCATTTTGTTGATTTTTTGTTTTAGTTGAATTAGCTCAGGCTCTTGTTTCTCCATCCGTTTTTCTAGTGAGGCAACCCTGACTTCCGTGTCTCCCGTTCGGCGAGATAGATCTTCCAATGCCTGTGTCACTGCCTTCAGTTCTTCGGTCACCGAGCACAGCTCAGAACGGAAAGGCTTGAACTCTGCTAAAAATTGTGCCAGCGTCAGGGGCTCCTTATCTGGATTGCCGCTTTCACTTTCTGGGCCTCCTGCCTGCGGAGAGATTCTGGCTTTTTTTGGCAAGGCCTTAGCCGGGGACGCCGGCGCGGTGTGTTTCGGCGGGAATTTTCTCATCTCTGCATCCATCGGCTCTGGAAAACCTTGCAAGGTGCTCTAACAGTATTCAGGCACACAGCTTAGAGATCGCAGTCGGTATAGGTCCTTCTTAACTGGGTATAATAGGCTTTTAATGGTGCGGGAGGCTGGAACAAACACAATCAGGCAGCCACCATGAAACCTGCACCACGTGACCTCCGACACCTTCAATTCTTACAGTCCATCACATCATCACATCACTGGAAATAATTTTCCTGAAAGGTGCCAGTGCTTTTCTTTTGTACCCACCACACAATGTAAATACATATCTGGTAGCTTTGCATTTTATTGGAGGGGCTGCAGAATTTCACCAGCAATCCATGGAAATATTTTTTGGACCTGTCCTCTTCTGCAGCCTTCTTTCATTCAACTGAACAAGGCGCTGTCAGAAATGTTTGGTATGTCACTTCAGCTGACAGTGGATTCCTGCTTATTTTCTATACATCTGACCCCTATAGGTTCTCCTCCTAGCAGAAAATTATTCAACATATGTTTGCGGGCAGCAAAAAAGAATATCACAAAAAACTGGCTAACATGAAACATAGAGTACCTACACTATTTATGTGGCATGTTGTAATTAAGATCTACCATATGGAGAAAGTCACAGCACAAATGTATCACTGTTTAGAATCTTTTGAACTTTTCTGGAGGTGATGGGTCTTCTACATGG
This sequence comes from Neoceratodus forsteri, assembly GCA_016271365.2. Lineage (NCBI taxonomy): Eukaryota > Metazoa > Chordata > Ceratodontiformes > Ceratodontidae > Neoceratodus > Neoceratodus forsteri. The sequence continues at coordinate 2,319,713 of CM057456.1, read as the reverse complement.
CACCTCACAGACCAGATTTTGTTCCTTAGTGGAATGAGATTCCCCCTTTTTTTTTTGCAGCACCACGGGGGGTGGAGTGGCTCCCGCGAGCCACCCATTTCCTTATCTCCGTTCTGCCCTGTAGAATTTTGCATTCAATCCATTTTTGTTGGTGCTGTTTATCTCTTTTCACCTCCTAAAAGCCTTACTTTGTTTATAGCCCTTTGATGATGAACACTTAAGGTTGTCATGTATATATATATATATATATATATATATATATATATATATATATATATGGATGCAATAGTGCCGTTATAGTTAGGGTTGGTGCAGCCTTTCAATGTTAAATCTCAATTTTTGCACCTTAATAATTTTGTCATTTTTCAAACAAATAACCCAACAATTGGTACATACCGTTATGCTGACAGTGTCACAAGATGTGGAAAGTTTCATGACAGCAACTTTTATGGTTTTGGAGATATAAAGTGGTCAAAAACGCAAAAAGGAACTTTTTTTTCCCATAGGATAACATGGGATTTTTTTGCTCTTATGTACAGCACACACAGAATTAAGTTTGCCTCTGATACTTTCGGGATAATGAGGTGTATACCAAGGGTGTACCTTTGGATGGTTTGGTGAAAAAATATATTACCAGTTTTGAATTATAACGATTTTTGTGATAGATGCAAGACAGGCAGTTTGAACTGTATTTTGAAATACAGTTCAAACGGTAATTAGAAAAACCATTAGAACTGTATTTTGAAATACAGTTTGAATGGTAATTAGAAAAAACATTCAAACCGTATTTTGCGAACAGTATTTTTAATTACCTTTCAGTTTAAAATGTTCTCCTAGCCAGCCCGGTGTTGCTAAGGCTTGAGGCACTGGATGCTACACACCTCACTCCATGCCAGCAACCTGGGTTTGGGAGTGAACTTAGGCCATCGGGTGTTGGAAGGAGCAGGAAAGGATTGAGCATACAAAGGACTGCTCTGCTTTCCTGGTGTGGGAGGGTACACTTGTCATGGTGCTGGAGGCTCCTGGTGGTAACTGTGGGTGACTCACCTTGCAGCACGCCCATCTGGAGATGGAGTGGCTGCAGATGCCTTACGTGCAGGTGTGCAACTATTGTGTGCAGGGTATCATTGCACATCCATGCTCCAAGAACACACACCAACAGAAAAAACTCAGTCCCAAGGATAGGCAATGGCAACCTCCAGTGCCCACTGTCACACACCCAATGCCTATCAGGTGTCGCAGGGGCAGGATAGGATTGAGCATCTGGAGGACTGCTCTCCTTTCCTGGGGTGGGTGGGTACACTTGACATGGTGCTGGCGGCTACTGGTGGTGACGTGGGCAGTGAACCTTGTGGCATGCCCATCAGGTTCTGGAGTAGCCGCAGATGCCTTATGCACAGGTGCACACCCATTGCATGCAGGGCATCATTGCATGTCTGTGCTCCAGGAACACACACCAACAGAAAAACTCTGGTCCCTCAGATAGGCTATGGAAATCTCCAGTGCCCGTTGCTACACACCCAACTCCAGTCTCGTCTCACTAGCTCTCTCAATCCTCCACCTTGCCTTAGGTTGTGTGTGCTAAGTGGGGGTCATCAAATCAGGGTGGGGTGGAGGAGTGTCCTTCCCTGATTTCCTGGTGAGGCAAGCACCAGGCAGGTGGTAGAGTGGTTGAGGTGAGTGAGGTCTGCCCAAGGGAGTTCCGTGGGGACAGTGATAAAGAAATTCCACAAAAAAAAATGTAATAAAAAAATGTTCTGGGGTGCAGGACAAGCAGTGCAAACTGTATTTTTACAGTGTAAATGTTTTTTCTAATTACTGTTCACACTGTATTTGCAAAATACAGTTCAAATGTTTTTTCCAATTACTGTTTGCACTGTATTTTCAAAATACAGTGCAAATGGTTTTTCTAGTTACCATTCGAACTGTATTGCAAAATACAGTGCAAATGTTTTTTCTAATTACAGTTTGAACTGTATTTACAAAATACAGTTTGCACTGCCTGTCCTGCATCTATCACAAAGCTTTCTTTGCCACCTCACTGCCACTACACAGTTTGGACTTCTGTGCTGAAATTTGCAGAGTGGCAAGCCCTTTCCTTTTGCTGGCTTGCTGAAAAAATTTACATCGGTTCCAGAGTTACAGCACTCCAAAGTTGTGAATTTTTCCATAGGATAACATTGTGGCACCTGCAAGCTTTGGTACCGATATCTCAAAAGATTTGAGAATGGATTTTCCTCTCCGGGCAGCTTAGTCCACCTTTAGGTGGACTAAGCTTGCATGGAGGTTTTGAAGTCATGATTACAAATGCAGTGGAATTGTTTTCATAGTTGCTATGGTTACTGAGATATTGGCAAATTAGTGTTACAATGGTTCCGTTTCAACACTATAGGGTTGCTGTATTGCTCCATAGTTATGTGTAAGTGGGAGCGCAGAGCCCAGAGGGCCCATGTTTCCACTTACGCATACCATTATGCAAAACTAGGCAGCGTGAAGGGAGTGCAGGGCCCAGAGGGCCCATGTTCCCACAAACACAAACCACTAACCACTTACATTACACTATCTCAAAAAGATGGGAAATTCATTGCAAAAAAACTAAGTTAATGTATCAGTTGGGTTGATGTACAGTGAAAAAGTTTGGAAATTTGATGTTGAGGTTCCACCCTACCACTTACCCCACCCTACACACACCGTCAGGGCATAGGGCATGCCATGGGGTCATCAGGCCTAACTCTAAACCTGTTCTCATACTGTGAGTGTGTCTGATTGTTTACACATGGAATGGGCTGAGTTGGCCTGACTGCCAGGCGCGGTACGCCCCAATGCCTGTTGGTGCATGTAGGGTGGGGAGGTGGTAGAGGTGGAACACTTGCATTGAAATTCAAACTTTTGTCACTGTGACATCAATCCTAACTGATTTATTAATCGTAATTTTGCAATGAATATCTATCTATTTATATATATATATATATATATATATATATATATATATTTATACAATAGGGTGGCTGATAAGCGTCACATATAAAAGCATGTATTCTCACAAGGTGATGTAAATGTTGCTCACGAGGAACTGTGGTAGATATGCAGTTTACACACGAGTTCCTATGTCAGCAACAGATATTCTCACAGTTGCTATGTCATGAAGAGTAAAAAGTGCAGGCAGCTCTGTTTCCTAGCAACTAAGCAAATGAGACTCACCTGTGAAAATCAAGAAACCTTTACAGAAGTAGAGCGGTTATCCGTTGCAGTGCAGTACACAGCTGTTAGTAATTAACACAGTATTAAAAACTTTGCAAAGCCCGATATGAAACAGTACAGGAAAGCATTTAAACAGAACCTACACATACAATACAACATAGGACAAAAATACTAAAGCCATGGATAACTATGTACAAGGGAGCACATCACAGTGGAATATGGAAGGATTCCGTGGAGCAAAGCTGAACAAAATGCAGAGCATAGAAAGCGAGCAGCAGGAAATATTATTAAGCTGCTTTCTTGAATTCAACTGGATACTGAGCCTCTACTATTAGACCCAAGCACGCGAGAAATTCATCCCAAATGTCTGCGATCCACAAATAACTCTACGACAGCACCAACAGTATTTCTAGACAGTAGTTATATTGATCAATATATTGAATCAGCAAAAAATGAGAATACCACTGACGAAAAAGCGAATGTGATGTCAGCAATTTCGGAAGTATATGAAAGAGCAGTTCAATATTACAACACCCATGGAATTTCTGCCTGCACATGATTTAAACAACCTTTTGTGTCACTACTTCATTCAGTCAAAAAAAAAGCGGTTCTCAGTATGAGCCCTTAAGCAGGAGAACTAAATTTCAAAGTTATGAGAGACACTTGAAAAGCACCAGTATCCTGAATCACTATCACTCCCCTGCATTTCTAAAGTGTAGAGATGTTTTGCTGTCAAACAAAAAAAATAAAGGAGGATGGTAGGAATAGACCCGTTTCACTGCTGACGAACTCACTGACACCTATAATTGATCTGTATGAAAAAGATGTACTGGGACCAGAACTCCACAGTCACTCTTAAATACTATGTGGCTCAACACAACAATGTTCTTTGGTATCCGGGAAACTCTGAATGAAGGAATTTGAGTAGGGAGATATAAAATTATGCTAGGATGACAAAGGAGACAAATACATAGAATTTTCCCAGGAGACAAGACAAAGCAGGACTGGCAGTAACTTAAAGACACTCGCATGTTAAAACCATTTATATATTATTGCTAACAGAAAGAAGTGCCCTGTGGCAAACTTTATATTTATATGGAGAAAAGACTCACAAATATAATTATGACTCACCCTTTTTTAGCAGTAAATCACCAATATAAACTGAAGTAACAACTGCTGGTTCAAACAACAAGCACTCGGTAAATACCATCGCTACCATACTGAAAACGATGATACCAAACTGCAGGCATCCAAACAGACAGCAGGCTTACAAACCACTCCATAAGGAAACACCTGGTACAGAAACTAGTGGATAGTAATGTACCTCCAACGGAGTATTACAGATTCCGGGACACAAACAACTGCAGTCACTTAATGATTACTCAAACTGAATGTACAGAAACAGAAAAATATCTCTAATCTACTGAGCAACCACTTTGACTCAGAGCCATCTACCTCTGCTGAATGTAAAGCTGCACTGGAACACCACAAAACAGCTACCTTACAGAATGAGATGCCAGCTTCTGTCCCACATGCTACTACGTGCAGAAAACAGAAAGCATACAAGAAAATAAAAAAAGAATTTCACATTTACGAAGCAATGTCCACTTGTTTCAGCAGTCCAACAATTTGTGCTAAGCAAATATTACATTCAATATCTATCATAGTAAGCAGTAATACTTTCTACCACAGTTAACTGGGAAAGTAATATAGTAAACAGTCAGTAACACATAAACTACTGCACATGCTAACAAATATTTTCTTTTACAGGTCACTCAAAGAAGCCCTCCTGAGAAAAAAAGCTAAGCAGATGTTGTCTGCGGCACAGCTGGTTAGAACCCGGTTACCTGAGAATCACAGCAGTCAAAATGTCGAGTCCAGCGCCCGTCAATGGGTCCCTTCATGAACTGACAAAACACTGTCACAAGCAACACATAAAATATAAATAAACTGCAAAAATAAGCGTTAAGTAAATAAAGTTGTTCCATACACTATAAGCACATCGCAAAACGCTGTATATCAGAAAAGAAATGGCGCACGCCCACGCATAACAAAATGAACCAATCACAGTAAAATCACGCTGTCACTCACAACCAACAACCAATCATTACACAACAACAATAACCAATAAGCTGCATTTCTACCCCAGTTCACACCTAGCAATGAAAAATAGGCAACTGCTATAATACCCAATCACAACGAAAGAAACAACATCCATTCATAAAAACGTCAGTATTCACAAGCAAAGCAGACCTCATTACAGCGGAGCACTACTGATATGTAAAATTATCACTTTCATCACTAAAACCTGCTATTCAGCAACACCTATGAAACCTACCCTATTGCTCAATCAGACACATGATGGGGCTGAGTGGGATATATAAAATATTGTCACTCTTTTGCCTGCGTGGGCATGGATATCTCACTTTCATTGCCAGCACTCGTGGGCTGGGAATATCCATGCCCTCACTCTGAATTTAACATATCCCACTCAGCCTCCCATCATGTATCCCCTATATATATACATGGATACATGATGGGCAGGAGGGATATGGACACCTACTCCTGCAGAATGAGCTGTGTATTCTCATGAGTGCCAAAGGCATGAGTGAAAACACAGATCACGAGGCAGGAGTGAGAATATTTTATATGCCATGATCTGCCCATCGTAAAAGGGACATTTATACCACAGGAGTGAGAGCTGCAGGAACATTTTTTCTGAGTCTGTGTGTTTCCCATTCTGTGTGTGCTGTCAGTGTGCGTGTGTGTGTATTCTGAATGGACTGTGAGTCAGAAACACAGGTGAGTGTGTTTTGCAAAGCTAATTGAGTGAGTCAGAGGCTCAGTGAGAAAGACAAACTGCTGCAGGTAGCACTGAAAACAGAACCTGATTTGTGAAGACTCAATTTAGAATTCAGGTTGTTTTGAAGCTGAGATCAGAGCAGTAATGGGATATCAATGTTAGAAACACAATGGGACATAGGTGAGAGTCTTTTGCAAAGCTAATTGAGTAAGTTGCCGCTTTAGTGAGGAAGAAAAACTTTTTCTGAAGCAGTTTCCTTTAGAATGCAAGCTGCAGTGTATTTATCCTCACTCTGGTGACATCAGCAGAATATGGATAAATGTCGATATCCTCACACTGCTGATGTCATCAGGATTCATCCTCACTGCAGTGGAAATAACACAGGCTATCCTACTGAGAAAGCTGTTACCCCCGTGGTATAAATATATATATATATATACTGTACAGCAGAAAATATTGGAGCCTGATATATTTAGCGGTGCCGCCTGTGTACCACACATTAGCACCCAATATATTTAGTGCTAGCTTCACCTGTAATTACAGCAGTTACAAAGCACTAATTGCCTGATTATCCGCAGCTTCAGAAAATGTACATACAGGCTCCAGCAGCACTTGTATGGAAGTGTTGTTCATTTTCAGACGTGTTTTCAGTGCTTTCACTGCTGATCACTTAGAAAGATGTCTCTCCTCAAATGGATACATTCTTCCCAGCCTCAGAAGCGGAAATATCCTATTGACCCAGCCTCTACCAGTGACTGACATCGCCAAATGTTCTGGGGTTGATTTGAGCATTTCTGCCACAGTCGCTAAGGAGCTGGCAACTGCTTCTCCCCCTTCAAAACACCGGTGGTCCTCCTATGCTCAGTATACCCCAGAAACCCGTTATGAGCTCGGCAAGTATGCTGTGGAAAACAGGGTTATGGCGACTGTCCGCCACTACCTAAAAACAGCAGATAACACTGTAAATGAAAGCTCAATTAGGAACTTTAAATCTGATTACTTGGTTAGACTTAAAAAGACCCCTGACCCTACCGAGATGCCGCCTGCCCTCCCACGTAAGCCCTATGGTCACCCCACTCACCTTGAGGAGGGGCTTGAATGCCAGCTAAAGTCCATTATCAAAACACTACTGACAGAAGGTGCAGTCGTGAATGCAGGGGTAATCCAGGTGATAGCTGTGGGGATCATCAAGGCAAATTCCCCACAGCTACTAGTAGAAAACAGAGGCCATCTGAGTCTTACCAGGCCTGGGGTTTCTTGAACAGGATCAGATATAGCCGACAGAAGGGCACTAAAGCTGGGTGCAAAACTCCCAGTGACTTTGAGTCCTTGAAAGCCTCCTTTTTAAAGCACATTTCTACAGTATGTGCTCAAGAGCTTATTCCACCACAGCTTGTTTATAACATGATGAGACAGGGGTCAACATGATCCCTGTCTCAGAATGGACTATGGAGGCTACTGGGGCAAAACAGGTATATGTGACTGGCATAGGAGACAGACGCCAGATCACAGTAGTTCTAGCGTGCACACTAAATGGAGAGATCCCCCCCCAAGTTGATCTACAAAGGTTACAGTGCCGCTTGTCATCTGCGACACACATTTCCAGCAGAGTGGGATATTACTCACTCAGATAATCACTGGGCCAACATTTTTACCACAACCCAGTTTATTGATAATGTGCTGGTGCCTCACATCCGTGCACAATTAAATGACATGGCATTACCTACTGAGCAAAAAGCTTTACTGGTGCTCGATCTCTTCAGAGCACACACTACAGAGGATGTTCTAAAACACACGGAGGACAATAACATCATCCCAGTGTATGTGCCTGCATCATGCACAGATGCACTACAATATCTAGATATTTCTGTAAATAAACTCTTTAAGGACCACCTGAAAAAAGAGTTTACAACATGGTATGCCAGGGTAGTGTCAAGCAGAATTTCAAGTGGTGGTACGGACAACTTGACTGCTGACCTCCGCCTTCAAAACCTAAAGGAGCATCATTCATGGTGGATGGAGTAAAGCATAAAATGCTTGAGAGAGCATCACGAGGATGTTATGCGTGGATTCAAGCAGGCAGGCATACACCGAGCACATGAAAACTGCTTACAGGCGGTTAGTGTACTCTAATTCATTCAGTTCCACTGTAAATCACTTTCTTCAGCACACTACACTGAATCAGTTCTCTGTTTTCATAGGTGCCATAATGAAAACAGAAGAAGATTACATCTACTGTCATCTGAACTGCTGGGAGAGACTGCTTCTTTGTCACTGTTTTTTTTGTTCTGTTTTTTTTTTCACTGATTGCTATTTGGCTGTAACATTATTTTAATCACTTGTGCTAAAGTGTTAATAAAGAATTAAATTAAACCACAGCATCTAAGGTTGTTACCGTGCATTGCTTTTTAAATTGCCACAAATTGCACTTATCAAGCTGTGAATGAGTTTGTGGAGTTGTGAATGGAAGGGATTACTTGTGTAGCAAGGCACTGTGCTGTGCGGTAATATTAGCGGTCCGATAATATTAGCGGAAGAATGCATTCAGCTAATATCGCTAATTTAAATGGAGTGCTAATATTACCTGCTATACAGTATATATATCTATCTATCTATCTATCTATCTATATATATATATATATATATAAATATTATAGTGGAGTGGTCTCGCCACTATAGTTAGGGTTCAGCAGTCAGTTACATACTAAAGTCAAAGGTTTGGTCGTTAATAACTTTGGACCCATTCAATGGATTTACCTGAAATTTGGTACACATGGTGGGGCATGGTAGATCTCTTGATTTATCAAATTGCGTTTTGGTTGGAGTGACGGTCTTTGTGTACGAAAGTGCTAAAAAATGCAAAATTAGCCATTTCTGGAGGCACCTTTTGGGATTCTGAATGTGGTTCTGCACAGCCATCATGTGGTGTGCTGCTCTTTGAGATGGCTTGATTGAAAGAGCTTTGGTGGCCGAACATGCTGCTTTTCATTTGGTGAAAAAATATTAAGGCATTCAAAAGTTATGGCACTTTTAAGTTCCCATTATAAGTCAATGGGAAAATTTATATGTATATCTTGCGAACAAAGAATGGTGTTCTGGCCATCTGGTCCCGCCTGGCGGTCAAAGAATTTTCAGCCTCGTGGTTCAAGAATTTTTGTCCCTGAGGATTTTTTCTAATTCTTTGATAGTGAGGTCCGCCATCTTGTTTTCAGTTTTCCTATTGGAAATACAAAAATATTTCGGCTCAGGGGTCGCTTCTGAAGTAAAATTTGGATGGGTTTTAATCAGGGGGCCCCGATCTATCAAGCCATGCCTTTGGTTCCATCTAAATCAGTCTAAAAATAGAGTTATTAGCTTTTAAAATCTTCATTCATGGCTCGCTAATGATCTTTGATCGCGAGCCTGCAAATTCTTTGATCGCGAGATTCTTTGATCGTGATCATGCATCGCGAGCGAGGGACAAGATGGCCAGATTTTAAAATGTATATTTGTAGCCCAGGGGTGCCTTACAAAGGTATATAAGGGTGGGTTTTGCTCAGGGGGGCTTCGTTCTGTCCCATCTGAATAAAAACTTTAGTTTTCCTTATCCCTGGTAGTCTAGCAGCCCCCTCCCCATCATAATACTGTGCATAGTGATCCCTCTATCCCGAGTAGTCTAGTGACCCCTCCAATGAGTATTTTATTAATATGTTTGTTTTTTATCCATGGTAGTCTAGAGCCCCCCCAAGTATGTTTATTAACATTTTTATCTCATATCCCTGGTAGTGTAGTGGCCCTCCCCCCCAATCGGTATTTCATTATTATTAATATCCCTGGCAGTCTAGCAGTCCCCCACCCATCACAATAAAATAAATAACCATGTTCAATGTCCTGGTAGTCTGGTGGCTCCCCACACCCCACTCAGCTGTGCCAGCCCACCCAGCACCCCCCACCCTTCCCCAGCCAGCGACTGGCATAGCCCACCTCTCACCTCCACGGCCAGCCGCCAACTGTGTATATTATGAGCACTTATTCAAACAGGTGCTCAGAAATAATTTCAGAGTGCCTGTTTGAATTAGTGCTTATACTATACACAATATACACCAACTTGGCCAACTTTGAGCAACTTTCTACTTTTTATTCTTTCTTAAAAAGTAAGGAAATTCTATGCAAAAAACTTTGTTAATGCATCAGTTAGGGTTTTCTACAGTGATAAAATGAGAATTTGATTTTAGGGTTCCCACCTTGCACCCACCCCCAGCCCACCCCTATCAACAACATCGGGTGTGCGCTTGGGGTCATTGGCCCTAACTTTCACCCCATTCTCCCTACACTGCACCACCCTCAACTTGTTTACACATGTAATGGGGTGAGAGTTAGGGCTACTGACCCCAACGCACACCCCGATGCCTGTTGGTGGGGCTGGCTGGGGCGGGCTGCAAGGGGTGGGAACCCTAAAATCAAATTTCCTCACTTTTTCACTGTAGAAAAACCTAACTGATGCATTAACAAAGTTTTTTTTATAGAATATATATATATATATATATATATATATATATATATATACACACACACACACACATATCTAGAGATTTTAGTTGCAAAACTTTATTATTGCATCTGTTAGATGAACATTACAGCACAGCATGAACTAGCTGGGTTTCACCTCACCTCATTCCTTGATGGCCCCACACACCTCCACCCCTGCCTGCCTATTCGCTCACATTGGGTACATTGTCGAAGCCCGACCACCCCATTCCATGTAAACAACCCACGCATACAGTATAGGACAATGGGGTGAGAGTCAGGGCCTGATGACTTGCATGGCACACCCATGTTTGTTGGTGTGTGGAGGGTGAGGGATGGGGGTGGGTGGTGGAGGAACTCTTGGGTGGGGTGTTAGGGTTGGAAACCCTAATGCCTCATTTCCCTCCTTTTATCGCTATGGTATTCACCCTAACCAATGCATTAATGAAGTTCTTGCAACTAATTTCATTACTTTTTGAGGTACTGTAGCATAATAGTATTCTCATTTTACTGTGGGAGTGCAGGTTTCTTTGGACCCTGCGCTCCCATCCCTCCATCCAGACAGTATAACAGTATCCATGTGTTATGGCGGGAGAGCACGGTCCGAACCATCTATTGAGATAATACAACAGTGTTCATATCTTATGGTGGACCCTGTGCTCTCATCCCTCCATCGAGAGAATACAACAGTGTCCATATCTCATGATGGGAGTGCAGGGTCCTTTGGACCCTGCGATTCCATCCCTCCATCGAGATAGCACAACAGTATTCATATGCCACAGTGCAGGGTCTTCATCCCTCCATCCAGATAGTACAGCAGTATCTGTATGTCACAGTGGGAGTGCAGAGTCCAAAGGACCCTGCACTCCAATCCCTCCACAGATGCACATATGTCTGTAGCTGTGGAAACAGGGATCTGTGGCCTCTGCGCTTCCACACATAAAGTTACGAGCAGGCGTAGTGAAATTGCAAAAAATAGTCATAACTGTGACATCTCAATAATTTTCATCCCAAATGTTCAACGTAACCTTTTTATCACCTCACCACATGTACCCAGTACAGAAAATTTCCAAATCCCTGTTGAAATGTAATTCCGTGTAACTGTAACGTCGTTTTGCGCCACAGGTGCAGAAGAACATTTTTGACAGGAGTTGAAAAATTACAGCTGTACTATTCATGAGGTGGTGTGGAAAAATGGTAATGTTAAAAAGGTGGAGTGAAAATATTAAAAATTGGTGAAGTTACAAGCGTGCATAGAAACTTCGCAACACACACTCATAACGTGGTAATTATTTTGAATTTTTTCACCAGATTTTCAACATGGGCTTTTTGGGACCTCCTCTCATGAACAGTGCAACTGTGATTTTGTTAATCCATCTCAAAAGTTGATTTTGCACAGCAACCACACCATTCTGTGCCACAGGTGTGAAAACACATTTGGGGCAGGATGTGAAAAATGCCAGCTGTACTGTTCACAAAAAGGTGTGAAAATGGCAATGTTGAAAATCTGGAATGAAAATATTAAAAACTGGTGAAGTTACGAGCATGCATAGAAACTTCGCAATGCACGCTCATAATGCAGTCATTTTTAGGAATTTTTTCACCAAATTTGCAACATGGGCTGTTTGGGACCCCACCTCATGAACAGTGGCACTGTCTTTTCATTACTCAGTCCTGAAAGGTGATTCCACACCATGACCGCAAAATCACCCTTAAGGACTGAGAAACAAAATGACTATGTCAGTGTTCATAAGGTGGGTTGCAAGAACCTCATGTTGAAAATTTGGGACAACACTTCCTAAAATTGGCTGAGATATCAACATAAGTTGAAACCCCACCATTGACTCCCATTATACAGCTTACCTTGATTAGTCAGGTCACGGTTTGGCTTTGAAGAGTGCAGACGTGTCCCCAGTCCAGAGAAGATCACTGATCCCAACCTCCAGAGGTAAGTATGGGATGAGGGGGGTGCAGGGAGGTGGGTGCGCAGAGGAAGGGTGAAGGTGGGGGAGGGGGAGTGTGGAGATGATGAGGGACAGTTTTCTTTTCTGCAGGTGGGAAAAAAAGACTTCGGGGACGGTTTTCTTTATTTACAAATAAACCTGTAAAAAATAAATTGGGCACACTGGGGTGAGCTTCCAGTGTGCCACATGAGTTGGGGGGACCATGATGCTGACGGGGGGGGATTGGGCACCTCTGTTGGCAATAAAAGTGGGCTGGGGGGCATCCGACAGCAGGAGTGGGCATCCCAGTGCCAGAAAGTTTAAAAAAAAACACCATTTATCTCATCACACTGGGGTGAGCTCCCAGTGTGCTGCAATACTGGCGGGGGTGAGAGTTGTACACACTGACAGGAGGATTGGGCACTCCAATGTTGGTGCGAAAAATAGGAATTAGAGGGGTGCAGAATAGTTCAATGCAGGATCCTGCATCAAAAGTATTGCAAATTTCTATGCAGGATTCTCCATAGAAGAAAAGATGTCGAGGGGGACAGTTTTCTTTATTTTACAGGGTTAAAACTAATGTAGGGCACACTAGGGTGGGCTCCCAGTGTGCCAAATAACTGTGTGTGTGTGTGTGTGTGTGTGTGTGTGTGTGTGTGTGTGTGAGGGGATAGATACTTACATGGGGATTAGACACCCTGTGTTGGTGCAAACAAAGTGGGTCTTCCTTGTCTGCAGCTGGCAGCACAAGTTCTAGTTGTGGCTGCAGAAGTCAAATACCACTCTTCTTATACACAGAACGGGCTACAAGCCATTGACTGTTAGCTGGCACCAGACAGAAAAAAAAAACTTGTTTGGGGCCAGCTTAAAACAAAAAAAAAAACATCAAAATACACCTGAAGGGGTCCTCTTTAGCTATGTTCTGATGGCTTTTTCCTTTTTTAAACATTCTGCACTTCAAGATCCTCGCTAAGCAGCAAACAAGATGGTGGACGCAACACAGCTCAATCAATTGAACGACTTTGAACTTTACACAAAATACCAGCCTTCTTTGCAAAAAGAAGCTGGTATTTTGTGCAAAGTACTTGGATTGTGTGAAAAATATATTTTTGTGCCTGACATACTGTAAAAATATTCCGATAGGAAATAATTGGAATAAATGTCATAACTTTTGAACGGATTAATATTTTTTCACCAAACCTTTAAAGGCACATCTATGACCCAAGGGCTTTCTTCCCTGGAAATTTCAGATCAAAACCTAAAGCCATTTCTGATATCCAGGATGACAAAGAAATGTTAAAAAACCTGTGTTCTTCTGTTTTTTCAACAGTTTATATCTCAGAAAATACTCAACAGATTCCCACGACATTTGGCAGGTCAAGAGACATAACCCTAGAAATTATGCATGCTAAATTTCATGCAAATCCATTTGAACAGTTCCAAAGTTATTAAAGTTCAAAGTTCAATGTTTGGACTTTAACATAGAAGTGCAGTTTCACCCTAACTATACTGGCATGACCGTGTCAGTATAATATATTTGTTAGAAAAATTCTGCTTTGATAAATAAAAAGTTACAAAAAAAAGGTGCTCCTTGCATCACTTTCTTTTGACTCAAGGCTCTTGAGTCATTCACAAACCTCTGAAAATCCAGCCCAAGCTAGTCACTAGTGTAGCAATGGCTAATTCTAGCATTACATAGATACATAGACAGTGTCGGCAGATAAGGGCCTATGGCCCACCTAGTCTGCCCATTTGAGCTTGTAAGTTCAGTTTGGTTTCCTAGAAGTCTATTTCCCCTTACCCCTGACCTCTAGAATTCCTTTATGTCTATCCCATGCATTCTTAAATCCCGTGATTGTTTCAGCCCCCACCACTTCCTCTGGCAGGGTGTTCCACTTGTCCACCACCCGCTCAGTGAAGAAATTCTTTCTGTTTCCTCTGAATCGTCCTCCTCCAACTTCATCCCATGCCTCTAGTCCTGAAACATCTTTTCGCTTAAAAATAGTGTTTTCCTGCACCCTGTTCCTCCCTGTGAGATACTTGTATGTCTCTATCATATCCCTCTCCTCCTCCTTCCTCCAGGGAGTACATGTTCAGTTCCTTCAACCTGTCTTCATAGGATTTGTGATGCAACCATGCACCATCTTTGTTGCCTCCTCTGAACCTTCTCTACCCTGTCTATGTCCTTACGTAGGTATGGTCTCCAGAACTGTACACTGTACCCAGGTGGGGCCTCAGCCAGTGTCTTGTATAGCGAATTATGACCTCCCTTTTCCTGCTGGTGATGTCCCTGCCTATACATCCCAGCATCCTATTTGCTTTACCTGATGCCTTGTCACACTGTTTCCTCACCTTGAGGTCATCAGAGATGACAACCCAAGATCCCTTTCCTGCTTGGTGCATGCTATATCCTCACCCCCAACTGATATATTGTGCCAGGGTTTTTGTGCCCCATATGCATTATCTTGCACTTCTTTGCATTGAATTTCAACTGCCAAACCTTGACCATTCTTCAAGTTTCTGCAGGTCCTTCTCATTCTGTCTACACCCTCTGGTGTGTGTCTACTCTGTTACAGAGCTTTGTGTCATCAGCTAACAGTGAAATTCTGCCTTCTATATCGTGTGCAATGTCACTGATGAAGATGTTGAATAGGACCGGTCCCAGCACTGATCCCTGTGGTACCCCACTGGTCACTCTTCCTCTGTGGAGTGACAGCCATTTACCACCACCCTCTGTGTCCTGCCACCCAGCCAGTTACCTACCCACCACACTACTGTCCTGCCCACACCTATATTCCCAGTTTGTGTAATAGTCTGTGGCACAGTGTCAAAGGCCTTGCTGAAGTCCAGATAGGCCATGTCCACTGCCCTCCCTGATCCACCTCCCTAGTCACCCAGTCAAAAATTCAATGAGGTTGGTCTGACATGACCTCCCCTGGTGAAACCATGCTGCCTTGGGTCCTGTAGTCCATTGACAACCAGATGTTCCACCAATCTCTCCTTCAGTAGTGCTTCCATGATCTTTCCACTACCGAGGTGAGGCTGACTGGTCTGTAGTTCCCTGCTTCCTCTTTGTTCCCACTTTTGTATAAGGGGACTACATCTGCTGTCCTCCAGTCTTTGGGTACCTCCCCTGTTTCCAGTGATTGGCTGAACAGGATAGCCAGAGGTTCAGCCACCACCTCTCTTAGTTCTTTAAGGACCCTGGGGTGCACCCCATCTGGCCCCATTGCTTTGTCAACTCTTATTACTTCCAATCACCGGTCAATAATATAAAAGCAGGTTTGAATTTCAGAGGTGCTATTTCTAGTTCCTAGTTAGCAGTGGTCCATATCTGGTCAGTATATTGTCATTTTGTCATTATATTGTAATGAACCCTCAGGTGGTACATACTGTACATGTTTAAGACTAGGATCTTCATATCATCCCATAGGAGAAAGTTGTCTGAAAATGTTTGCCTTTTTTGATGGTCTCTATTATTTGAATCCCTGGCCTGATTTTCACAAAAGTTATCAGTACCCCCTATATGTCTCCAATATTTTTTTAATTTTAATTGCAGCTGAAAAATGGCTTCAAAGCCAGTTTTATGTATATAGGATAAGAGATCCATGTTTCTTGGAAACAAATGAAAGAGTAATTTTTAATGTATTTAACCCTGTCAGGATCCATCAATTTTCCAGATAGCCCTGCAATATTCCATGATATAAAGATTGCCCTTATATTCTTTCATTCTATTATTTGGCCTGTCACCTGGGCAGTATCTATTTGTATTTCACTCAGTCATCCAGATGTTTTGCTGTTTCTTGCCAATTCATCCAAATCGTTCAGATCAGCGAAAAGACTGTCCAAATGATCTGATAGGAATTTCTGATGATGACTTGTGCCACCATTTGGTCTTTACAATACAGATTGATCTGGCCATCACCTATCGAGGATTTCTGCCTTAATATACTCAATAGCTCTTCCTGGTCAAAATTCACTTTTAAAATTGTTGTTATTAGAAAACCTATAGTTGTCTTAAGGGTTTGCGCATTCTCATTATTAAGTTTTCTTATTCCAAAAATCGAAATTGTGGGTATAACATCTGCTTTTGTGCCATTCATTTTTTGAGGTTCAGTTTCATTTGGGAAATTCCATTTATTGAGTACATACAGCATATTGTAAATCATATTGTTCTGTGATCTTATTTCTGGTGCTTTGAACATTATTCTGTTTATTTATCTCCAGGTTACTAGTGAAACAATTTCTAATCCAAGTTGAGACAATCTCTTTGATTTAAACAAGACTTGCTTGGCAAACCCCATATTTGAGACAGTGACATACTGTAGACTAGAATATTCATGCCATCATAATCTTTGTATACTGTATCAGTGTTGTCATTTGCCTTCTTAATTCCTGTTTCTTCTTGAAATAAAAATGATATCAGTTCAATTAGTGAGTCTCTGTTTTCATTTTGCTTAGGCAAAATACCTATTATTCTCAGGATGGTTTAATTACCCAATAAATCATGATTTAATGTATGTTTTCTTTCCTGATATTTGCCCTGTGATTTTAATTTGCTTGGCTTGCATAGATACTGTATTATGATTACTATTATTTTGTGTTCTACCTTCAGGGGCATCAGTTGTGTTGTAAATGTATTAACAAGTTTTACACTGTTTGACATGGCTAAATTACCCTTTGCCATCAGATACACTACCTCTAATTCATTGCTTTCTGTCATCACTCCCTCTTTAGCTTGTTTTAAACTCTTATATTCCTGTACAGCTTTCCTGTCATTTTTCCCAACCCAGCTGTTGATTATATAGAAATGCTAAAATGTCATTCTTGTTGTTATTGCTTTCTCCTTTTTATGTTTGCTTGCGCCCATGCACAAGAAACGTAGTGCCACCATACAACTTTTTGGAGGTGTGCTGCCTCTCTGCCAATGACCTGATCCATTTTGCAGGCACGACCACACCGCACCAATGAATGGCCAAGCTGTCTATGACAGCAGTTCAGATGCAGTGGTGTGCTGTTGAAAGAAAACCACCACTGCAATCAGCGGTGGTAACATGTAGGCAATTTGCATATTGACGTCAAACGGTGGCTGTCACCGGCCGCCTCTCAGTCCCCATGAAAGCTGATGGTGGTGCCCAATCCCCCTGTCAGCATGCCCCCTCCACAGTTCATTTGACAATGGGGTAGCGCAATCCCTGTCAGCATAATCCCCCCCATTTGTTGTGTGCTGAGGGAGGTGCCCAATCCCCCTCGGCTCATGTGCCCCCGTAAACACTCTGTGTGTGCCGACAGGGTGCCCAATTTCTGTCGGCTACAGCCCCCCAAGAAAGACCCAGGTGGCATGCTGGGATCCCATTCCAGTGTGCCAAACCACCTGTAAAAAAAAAGAAAACCTTCCCATGTTGTTTTATATTTTTTAAAACCCTGTAAACAAGAAAATGGTCCTCGCTGTCTGCGGTGCCACCTCCCCAACCCAGCATTCCACCTCTGCAGTGCACTTACCTCCCCACACACCCCTTCACCCAATACTTACCTCCAGAGGCTGGTGCGATGACCTTCAGTGGAGCGGGAACATGTCTGCACTCTTCATAGCCGGCCACAAACTGAAGAAGTGCCGGTAAGCTGTATAATGGCATAAATGAGGGGGTTCAACTTATGTGGATTTCTCTGCCATTTTTCTGAATTTTGGCACCAAATTTTCAACATGGGGTTCTTGGGACCCCATGTCATGAATTCAGTGGCTGTCATCTTATTATTTGGGCCCAAAAGGTGATATTTGTGGTCACTGCACAGAATCACCTTTTGGGACCGATTAACAAAATGACAGTGTTACTGTTCATGAGGTGGTCTCCCAAAAAGCCTATATTGCA
Source organism: Neoceratodus forsteri (assembly GCA_016271365.2). NCBI lineage: Eukaryota > Metazoa > Chordata > Ceratodontiformes > Ceratodontidae > Neoceratodus > Neoceratodus forsteri. Next base: position 2,301,390 of record CM057456.1, on the reverse strand, counting down.
AATTTGGTGAAAAATTTCCAAAAAATGACTGTTTTATGAGCATGCATTGCGCAATTTCCATGCACACTTGTAACTTTGTGAATTTGTAATATTTTCACTCCAGATTTTCACCATTGGCATTTTTTCACACCTCCTTATGAACAGTACAGTTGTCATTTTTCACAACCTGGCCAAAATGTGTTTTCGCACTTCCAGCACACAATAGCGCTTTCGCTGTGGGAAATCAGTGTTCAGGACAGATTAAGAAAATCACAGTGACACTTTTCATGAGCAGAGGTCCTAAAATGCCTATGTTATAAATTTGGTGACAAAAGTCCCTAAAATGACTATGTTATGAGCATGCATTGTGCAGTTTCCACGCACACTCGTAACTTTGAGAATTTGTGATATTTTCACTCAAGATTTTCAGCATTGTCAATTTTGCACATCTCCTTATGAACAATACAGCTGTAATTTTTCACATCATGCCCAAAATGTGTTTTCGCACATCTGGCGTACAATGGCGCGGTCGCTGTGGGAAATTAATGTTTGGGACAGATTAAGAAAATCATTGTGACACTGTTCATGAGCAGAGGTCACAAAATGACTATGTTGAAAATTTAGTGAAATAATTCCACTAAAGGTGTTACAAGTGTGCATTGCGCAGTTTCCACGTATGACTGTAACTTCAAGCAGTTTTAATATTTTCACTGCAGATTTTAAACATTGCCATCTCTTCACACCTCGCTATGAATGGTACAGCTGTCATTTTTCACATCCTTCCCAAACTGTGTTTTCACACATCTGGTGCAGAATGGTGCGGTCGCTGTGGGAAATCAACTTTCGGGACAGATTAGCAAAATCATAATGCCACTATTCATGAGCAGAGGTCTCAAATGCTTTCATGAGGTGGGGGGGGGTCACAAAAAGGCCAGGTTGAAAATTTGTAGTGCAAATACCAACAAACGCCTGGGGCATTAGGGTTTCTAACCATAATGTCCCACCCTGTATCAGACTCACAGGCATCAGGGGGTGTGCCTTTGGATTGCCAGTTGTAATGCTCATGCCATTCCAGCCCCACCTCCACCCTGAAGCCAGTGACAGGCATCGAGGTGTGCCTTGGACTCTTCAGCCCCAGAGTTCACCCCATTCTCCTATACTGCACCCATTTCAGGGTATGTCCATATGAAATGGGGTGACTGTCAAGCTGAACACCCCAAGGCACACCTCAACACTTGTCAGTGTCTGCAGGATAGGATGAGGTGAAATGCCGTGAGCGTTATGGGTGACGACCCAAAGGCAGACACCAATGCCTGTCCATCTCTGCAGGGTGGAGGTGGGGGTGGCTTGAGTTCAGTACTTCACTGCCATTCCTATTCTGCATCTGTCTAACTCCTGCACATCCAATGCTAATCTCAACAAGCAAGCATTTGGCATTGACAAATGCTTGTTTATTTTTGTTACTCTTCTTTTTTTTTTTTTCCCATCCTGTTCTCCATTTATCAGCTGGGGAATCTGGACTGATTATCGTAGAAAATGAAAGGCTTTGTCTAGTTTGCAATTCTATAACCTTATTTAGTAAGTATTTTTCCAAGATGTCTTTCTTAAACATCTGTAATTGAAGTTTTATGTCTGTGATTACTTCTAGAAGAACAACATTGGCCATCAAAGGACGGGATAGAGCTTTCAATGTTTATTTAGAAAGCTTAATTTGTTGATTATTCAGGACATCAGAATCCAAAACTATGTTTTCTACTTGCAGATTTAGATGGTCAACAATGCTATTCAGTGACATATAAATATCCTTGATATTTACTTGAGATTTCTGGTTTAAATCTTTTTTTTTTTTCCGTTAATGAGTCACAGGAGTTTTCTGAAAGATTTAATGAGCTGAATAGTTTTAGCTTACTTTTCTGAGTTTCATGAAAATTAGAGGTTTCTTCATTCCTAACCAGAGATTTAACATCCCACGTTTCAGATTCAGTTTTGTTTGACATAAGAATACCAATGTTTTGTCACGTGTTAGCTTTTTGCACTTTATTTTCATTAATAGGTGAAAAAAGTTTGTTATTGTTTCTGTTTTTTGACTTAGTGTAGTTGAACATTTTTCCTCTATTTTCTTATTTTTCTTTTTATTATTAGTTGTTTTCCATTTCAGTTTTTTTTTTGTTTTCTATCTATAGTTTCTTTGTTTGCCTGATTACAGTTTGTATTGCTGTCTCGTATAACTTCTTTTTGTCTTTTTAACTGAGGTTTTGTAGTTACAGTTTCTTGTTTGTTATGTTCTAGAATTTTATTCCCCCCTACTTCTACTGTATTCAGATCCTTGCGGGCCCTATATTCCTTCACAGCGTCTGCCAGAGTAGATGCTACAATGTCTAAATCTCCTTCAAATATACAATTAGTTCTAGACTTTTTCCTCTTCTTCTCTGTGTTTTCCCACACTCTATCCATGATATTTATAATCATTCTACCACTACTGGTGTTCATTTCTATTAATTTGCAAAATGTATCTGTTACCACTAATACCATAAATGCCCTGGTAATCAGTTTCAAGCAAGATTAATTTAGATCAACAATGCTGCTATAAAAAAAGATACATAATCTAGAGGTGTGTCAAATGACAGTCTCAAAAATTGTGCAAACTATCACTCATGTGGCACTAATAGTTAAAAGTCTGTAATAAATAATGTACTCAGAGAATAAGACTAGAAGTTTGATAATATCAAACGTGTGCAAATATGCTAATAGCAAAGGGTACTTGAAATCTGCCCAGGAGCCTCAGTGAAGTTATTACAGTCTATAATACATTAGGATTAAAAGTGCTGCAGTTCCCAGTCTTTCTTTTCTCAAAGTGCATCTGTTCAGTCTGAGGATACTCAATATTGTGGCGCGAGTCTCTTTAAAGTGCTTCAGTGGCAACAGTATAATCAATAATTCCACTGGCCTTTCACCTATAAGCTTGATGAATGTGTCAATTCTTAGATTCTCATGGTGGAAAGTAACTCTAAATAAAAGAAAATATTTAACAACTTAAGCGGAGATACAAAAAAAATAAAATAATTCTGTGTGGCCCTATGTGGCCTTCGGAGGTTATCAAAAACAGAATGTATAAAACTACTTACTGTACATAAAACAAGTTCTAATTCATGGACTGTTGATTGTTACTAACCACACATTAAATTATTCAGTCTCAGTTTTTAAATATTGCTCCTAAGGACAACTGTGTATTCCACCTTTGACTCCAATCTGTTAGAACTGCTGCAACTTATGTTCTTATCTACGTATATTTTAAGTCCACACAAGCTTTAGGAAATAAGTTTCTTGAGTACTTATTCCTCCATTATGTGCTATAAAGGCTTTTTTTAAATCAAAGTCTGTGGAGACCATGGCTTTTGCAAAAAAGACGAGGCCTTCTGAATGGCTGGTGCTTAAAATAGCATCTTCCTAACAGCTCACTTCCCTAACTCTTCGCCCCTCCTCTATTCCACTCTCCTCACTTCATAACCTTTCCTCACCCTGTCTTCTACATACCAATTAACTCTACTCAACCTTATCGTGCCCACTCTCCAACTTCCCAATAGCTCTCCCTCTGACCTTGACAATGCCTCTGGCAACATTCTTTCTCTTCCCTATATTTATAGTACTACCTCTGTCCAGTGTTAGTAAGAATCATTGCATATAGAATTAGTCATCCTAAAATTTGTTATATCCCTGGCATACTTTGTACAATGCCTGAGCTCACTATTGTCCTTTAGTTATCTTAAGTTATAACCTGACAATGCCACTGGCTGCATTATTGTTTTATACCATATGTCGTTAGTGGTGGGTGAAGTGGGCTCAATCCGCTCTGTGAAGCAATTCACTGAGCAAAGGAGGATTTGCGGAGTGCTCTGGAACATGAAGCGAAGTATTTCATGTTATAATGAGGAACACGAAGTTCATTGGAAGCAATGACTTTGCATTACTCTGCCTCCCCAGGCCACCACTCTGCCAAATTTAATGTGATGTGCATTGCAGGCAGTGCACTTTGCCTCACTTCACCTTGTTTTTGAGTTCCAAAGGTGAATTTTGCAGTGATTTATGGGATTTCAGGTCACATGGGCTCTATATTGATCTGCACAGCCTCAGTTCTGGGTAGTATGAGTAAGAAGGAGTAGGAGACAGTGTCCTCTGATAGCTGTCTGTGATAGGAATCTTGTAAAAGCTGTTCAAAAAGCATTTTTGCCTTTTTTTTAATCCAACTTTAGTTCATTGAGTGTAGGAAACCCTCCTGTGCTCATGTCATCGAGCGTTTTTGTTTTTGTGTGGATTTTGAATGTTAATTTACAACATTGAGTGTGTGTGGTGAAAGACAGTGAAAGTGTGCTTTGGAGGAGGGGCGTATCCATGGCCTAGGTAGAAATAAGTTGGAGAAATAGTGATCTCTTTGTTTTTTGGTTATATTTTTGTTATATATCTGACTGTGTTAATGTACACACAGTAATATTGTCAGTAACAGTAGACATTTTCTTGCTGTTTGTTGTGTGGATGTGGTGCAGCAGTTCATAGGTTCAGGTTGTTCACATTACAAATTTACAATACTTAATGTGGCATAGTACTGAACTTTTGCATTTGCGACGCACTCCTCATTCAGCATTGTACACAAACTGTTCTGTGTGTGAGTGTGTGTGTGCAGTGTTGCGTGCATCAAATAACACACCTTTTATTGTGCCACACACTAGTGACATTGCAGGTGCAACAGTGTGAACCTGCTATCCGCTGCAGCTGCCTGATTTTGTACTGCGTTTGTGGTATCTGTTCTTAGTTTTGCTGCTTGTAGTGCCGTAAAAATCAGCACTGTCTGCATTCAGTGCTCCACTCCACCCCCACATTCAAAAAGTATTTTTTACCAGATTGGATAGTTTTTGTGACCTCATCAGCACCACTGGTTACTGAAGTTGTTTTAATTCCATGACAGTCTCAGAGTAGTCTCTTATCTGTTGCTGAAGCCACAGTTGTTTATTTGGCTTCACATCCGGCATCCCTCCAATCAGAGAGTGAACGTATCAAAATCTGAATTTGGTTATAATATTTGTGGTTGATCACCCAAAATGCCTGCAAAGAGACATGCAAGCAAAACTGTTTCTCATCATGAAAATTCTGGCAGTAAGATGGTCTGTGGCATGGTAGTAGTACACAGATGCAGAAGTGCATTGCTGATGTGAGGAAAGGTATTTCTCCTGCAATGTTTTTTAAAGCCCAATCAGTAGCTTCACTCATAGTTGGAAGAAATGATGTTTTCCCAGCTGTGGTGTTAGTGTTACTGGTGTTAGTGGTGGTGGAGGTAGTATTAGTATTGTTGCGTCAAGTTCTAATTCCAACCAGTGTACCGTATCCAAAAATATTGAGTGTAAAGCAGTGCAAGTGAGTGGCAGCATAGATAATGTCATACTTCCCAGTAACATCCCAATAACTGAACCTGAGGATTCTGATAATCATGTCAACGATAGTATACAATGTGATATTCTGTCCACCATGGCACTTAACGTCAAGCATTTTCCATGCAGTGATTCACAGTGTGGTGAAAAAATACCAGGTGATGGTGGTGTAGATGCTGATGATGAATGTGATGATGATGATGATGATGATGTTGCTGTTCTTGCAACATGCAGTCCACATGCTTGCATCCAAGCAGAACATGTGGATGTGTGTGACGTTGGTGAATATGATGATGATGTAATTGACCCCAGTTGGGAACCGGAGAAAAATAAATTAAAATTGGCTGTGTCTGAGTCTGTTTGCAGTAATCCCCCCCCCCCGTAAAAACGTGTGATCTACCGGTATAAGTTGATGATGATGATGACCCAGTAATCACTATGATAGGTAGTCGTGGTGGTCAGTTGTAGTCCAGGTGTGCAGTGCCTGAAACATCACATACCCCAACGCTTCAGTTCTTAAAATAAAGGACTTAAATAAGCCACATCATGGACATGTTAAAAGCAGAGCATCATAATCCCTTGTTTGGGATTTTATTGCTCAAGATGCAAATGATGATTCAGTTGCAATCTGCCAGGTTTGCCATGTGCGTGTGAGTTGAGGAAAAAAGGGGAGCCATCTGAGCACAGGAGGACAGCATACGCATCCTAAGAATAGGCACTTGGCACTGTGGACCCAGCAAAAGCTGGCAGCTGATACCACAGTGGGGCATTTACACTTGTCACCAGCAACCATAGCCAGCATGTTATCCCCTTCCATGACTGTTAAGCCCAGTAGGAAATTAAATGTGTGCACTAGTGCGGTAATAAGAGCAGAGGATTACTACAGGCATGATGAGGTGGAGGACCATAATGACTGAAATGTTGTTCAGTGCTGGTGAGAGTAGCAGTTTTTGTGGTGGTGGTGGTGGTGGTGGTGAATGCAGTATGTCTAGTGCAAGTGGTACATCAACCCCGGTTGGCAAATCTAGCAAAATAACAGCATTTCTGGGTTTGTCATCATTACCTGTGCAACCTTCTTCATCAAATGTCCACATTCCAGCCCCTGCCAATGCCATTCATCACAGAGCACAACCATTTGTGATCAACACACCCCACGTAAAACGTTTAAGTCAGCCCACATTACAGAGTGTTTTTGCACATAAGCTGAAGTATCCTCCAGAATCACACAGTGTCACGTGAACTCAATGCTGCTGTAGCGGAAATGCTGGCAATTGATCTTTTGCCCTTCTCCTTTGTGGAGAATTCTGGGTTCTGGCAGTTTGCTTCATGTGCCTGTCCAAAATTTAAAGTCCCATCCAGGACATACTTTTCTACCTGTGCTGTCCTCAAGTTGTTCTGCACTTTGTCCAACTCAGTAAGACATTCGCTTCAACATTCCTTCTCTCCATTCATCCATTTAAGTATGGATATGTGGACATGTGGCAAAACAGCAGGGAGTACATATTTGTGTATAACTGCACACTGGGCACAGGTGCCGGGGGCTGTTTGTGATGTTGGTAGTGTGAATAATCAGTGCAGTAAGGTGGATTGTTGCAGTAGCAATCTTCCAGGAATTCAACAGCATGCAACAATTGCTATGCACAGTGTGACCTGTTCACACACTGGTGAGAACATGTTGGATGTGGTACTGACTGAAATTGACAGATGGCTAAACCCTCTGTCCCTGAGAGCTGGGTTCATAGCAAGTGACAATGGGTCAAATGTGCTGAAATGCATCACGAAGGGTGGTTTTTTCGTGTTCCATGCATGGCCCACTGTTTAAATCTTGTGGTTCAAGAGTTTCTGCAGCACCCTGATATAAAATAAATGCTGACCGTTGCACAACGTATCTGCTTTCACTTTTCAAGATCTGGAAAGGCCCGTGACCAACTGCGGCAGTTGCTGATACAAAACAGCCTGCCTCAGCACCGCTTGAAGCTGGAAGTTGTCACCTGATGGAACTCCACTTTATACGTGGCAGAGAGGTTGTATGAACAATACAAAGCAATCTCAGAATATCTTGTTATGCACACTAGCCGTGACAATTACAGGGCCTCCATGTCTATGACAACTGAACAGTGGTGCCTCATGGACTCTGTAATAACAATTTTGTGGCCTTTTGAATATGCCACACAGGCATTGAGTGGCAAGTGTACCTCCATTAGCAAATCCATTCCACTGTTGTGGGTACTGAGGCAGACATTGGTGAATGTACAGCATAGCCTTGATGTTGCCGGAGATGGTGGTAGCAGTATGTTTCTGCAACACATGCTGACAGTATTCGACCAGAATTGTCACATTGTGAGCATTCAGTGTAGTGACAACTTTGCTATAGCAGCAATGCTGGACCCACGATACAAACATGGAATTGCATCAGTACTGAAGGGAGGACCTGAACAGGTAAAAAATGTCAGTGGTCAACTGGTGTGCTTGGTTCATGAGGCACAGAAGTCACGTGCCAAGGTCAGCAAACCTCAGCAGCATAATCCGGCTGAAGGTGTACCTGGAGGACCATCAAGCATATCCTGCAAGGGGAAGCGGACTGCAGTTCCAGGTGGTCTGTCATTCAAAGTGGCTGGCATCTACCCGCTTCGGGAGGCTTTGTCCCAAGTGGGTATTTGTGAAATAAATGATTTGGGAGAACAGGATGATGCATCAACAATTTGACTTAGTGCGGCACAGAGAATGGTTGAGTCATATTTGTCTGAAAACAGGCATCTGACAATAATTGAAGATCCTCTTTTGTACTGGAGTGGAAAGATCAGTGGATGGCCAGAGCTGACTGCAGTAGCAATGAAGTACCTCACATGCCCACTCTCCAGTGTAAGTGTTGAGAAGGTATTCAGCTCAGCAGGTGCAATAGTCAGGGATCGTTGGACAAACCTGTCTCCTGCAAATGTTAGTTTGCTAACATTCATTAAAATGAATGAGAGGCACATACCAGCACAGACTTCAACCTCAGTATTTGTACCCCGACCTAGTCATGGTGGTCTTGCTGATGTGGAAATGGAGCATCCTGGTGGCACTGGCAGTGGCTGCCTGAAACGGCGCACCACTGACGTAGATGATGACACAATGGAGAAAGAATTTCCCAGTGGTCAGACTTCAGACATCAATGACTGTAAGGGCAGCTTTCTTTATGAGGATGATGATGTGGTTAATGTTGACAGGTTTTAACTGAAGTTTTTAAAAGGCGATGTGCCACCTCCGGACCACCACCACCAGAACTGATGTTAGCCACTGCCACCATGAGTCTGTCTGCCCCCCAGACCACCACCAGGACTGATGTTAGCCACTGCCACCACTGCACCTGAGTCTGTCTGGACCACCGCATCCATCAGCCAGAGACACAAAGCTTCTTAATATTTAAACCATAAAGTGAGTATGTGTACTCATGTTTGTTATGCTGCTTCACTTCCTTTAGTTGTATGTTTTGTTTTCTGTAGCTTTTCAGAGCTGCAATGGTAAAACACATACTGTACACATACTTTTCTTCTTTTACAGGGTAACAAAAAAAGGCTCCATCGCTAAAACTCGTTGGGAATGGTGCTGTAGCTGTACCATACAGAGAGGAAGTGATGTTATATCCATGTGAAATCCATTCTGGTAAGTATGAAGATTTTATTTCATCCATTTCATTGTTTTGTAAAGACTGCAGCAAATATTGCACACAGGTTGTTTTAGTTGACAAGATGTGGGTTTGAAATGTAACTTGACTTTAGACTGAGATTTGAGAATGAGGGAGGGACAGATAACAATTAAGTTGTAAGAAGTCATTCATTTCTTTTTTTAGGAAACTTCCAGATGCTTTGTTGTTCTGTCAAAGTGGCCTTATCCAAAAAAGTTCTTTGACATCAGGCACCCCCCTCCCCCGAGCTTGGGCACACATGCAACATGCAGAAGTCGTTTCATTAGATGACCATGACTATCCTAAGACAACCAGACTCCAGAAGAATGCTGATTAAATCTGTGAGGAAGCAACAAAATAAGAAACCATTAGGGACAAACCTGCAAATATGATTCCCCCCACCGCCCTACAAAATAAAATACTTGCCTTCATGTGCTTGAGAGTTATCCGTTTCCAATTTCAGCGCAAAAAATTCTCATTGAGCACTGGAATGTGCACACCAACAGTTTCTGTGTGACCTGTGATGCAGAACAATACCATGAGTACATGTCCATGTCAACCCTCCTCCTCACCTACAAAATACACAACACAACCATATATATATATATATATATATATATATATATATATATATATATATTAGAGGGTTAAAACTCTGTTTAATGCATTAGTTAGGGTTGTTCCACAGTGACAAAAGTGAGGAAATTCGGTGTTAGTTGAAAACCTTGACCCCCGCCCACCCCCAAACTGGCATTGGGGTGCATTGGGGTCATCAGCCCTAACTCTCACCCCATCACATGTGTAAAGCAGCAGAAGTATAGGAGAATGGGGTGAGAGTTAGGACCGACGACCCCAATGCACACCCCAATGCCGGTTGGGGGGTGGGCGGGGTCCAAGGGGTTTTCAACCCTAACACCGAATTTCCTCACTTTTGTCGCTGTGGAACAACCCTAACTAATGCATTAAACAGAGTTTTTTGCCTCTAATTTCCCTTGTTTTTGAGAATGATGACGAGAAATAGTGAATGTAATGCAGCGGCGGGAGGGGGCCCCGCGCTTCCGCCACGTGATGTCTTGTGGCATAGTAACAGGAACAGCAATGCAAACAGAAGCGCTAACAGTGGCGCACATGGTAACGCAAGCGCGAATGAGAACAGAAAGGGGAACGCACACGGTGGCGTAGATGGGAATGGTCTGCCACGTGATGTGTTGTCACATAGTAACATGGTGCCTGCAAATGGAAATGTCAATGGGCATGGTGATGCAAAGTGAAACAGAAAGAGAAACAGTACTGTATACACAAATGGCAAAAAATAACAGAAACGCAAGCGCAAATGAAAACGCAAAGGATAATGCACATGGAGGCGTAGAAGTCAATGGTAAGTGAAATGGGTACGGAACCACAAGCAGAAAGGGCAACGGTAACAGTAATGTAAGCGCACAGGCTGGTTTTCCCCAAAACCTGCATAGAGAAAGACAGTGAGTACAAAGAATGTATGCATAATAGTGGGTATCGGAGCAGAAAATGAGGACTTGGAATACTAAATAGGTTATATCTCAGGAACCGTATGACGTAGAAAAAAAATTTAAAAGTCATGTAATTTATGACTGTCCTGGCTAGTTTTGTAAGGGTTTTTCTGACGAAAAGTCCGTATCTTGCACCGTTTCCGAGATACGGGCCCTGAAAGGCGTGGCGAATGCCGTAATGTTATCCTATGGGAAAAAAAGAGAAGTTCAGAGTACCATAACTTTGCCTCCCTGTAATATTTTTTCACCAAACTACTGAAAGGCACATCTCTGGGCTGTTGGCTGTCTTCCCTCCAAATTTCAGGAAAAAAGACCAAACCGTTATTTTGCAACAGTATGCCAAAGGATTCCTGTAATGCGTAGGGCGCAGTAATGTTATCCTATGGGAAAAACATCAACTTTGGAGTGCTGTAACTTTGCCACTGTGTAATATTTTTTCACCAAAACACTGAAAGGCACATCTGTGAGATGTTGGCTACATTCCCTCCAAATCTCAGCCCAAAACTCCCAACCGTTCTTTTGCAGCACAGTGCCAAAGAATTGCTGTCACTTTCCCACAGACTAGAAAACTACTGTCGCAATTTACGAAAGCTTTCTCAATAAAGTTCGACACTTTCGTGAGCACGAAAGTAATTTGCTAAAGTGCTTTTTCCAGAAATTTGAAAAACATATTTCTGGGGTGTTTTACCCCAAAATAAAGACATGGTTAGCATCCTCAGGGTCCGACTAGGTGAATACAAAAAGAATTAGGTTACTAGAGGGTCCCAAATTTAAATGCCAAGCATTTTTCTGATCACTAACTGAAAACAAAATGGCTCATTTGTGAAAGTAACAGGGCCATTTGCGAAAGTAAAAATGCATTTGCGACACTGTCGAACTTTTTGTTAACTTTTCCCATTGACTTATAATGGGAAATTGTTTTTTGAATAACTTTTGAACCGTTTAATATTTTTTCACCAAATCTTTGAAAGACACATTGGGGACCCCGGCCGCACATTCCCTGAAGATTTTGGGCTGGTCGAGTAAACTGTGCGGCCTGTACACGCGACCATAGAATTCCAGAAAAAGCGTAAACGTGTGCGCAGATAACGCTTAATAACTCCGCAGCCATGTATCCGACTGGTACGAAACTTGGAAGATCCCAAGGCCTATGGTTCTTGATCATGTATTCCAAATTTCAGCCAAATCTGTCAAACAGTTGCAAAGTTATCAAGGTGCAACATTTTGGGTTTAACATAGAAATGGCTCCTCAACCCTAACTATGGTAGCACTACCGTGCTACCATAATATATATCTACTCACCAAGGCTACTATTAGTGTACAGCCAAAGGGCACCCTTCAGTCCAGTTGAGATGATCACATTGCATTTGCTGGAATTGTCTTGCAGAACACATTGGACTAGCAACATGATGCTCACAGTCATCATTTTATACTGGGGGATGTGCTGAAACAGTCTTATTTCACTGTGTAACCACTTGTCAATTTTCTGCACACAAGCAGGATGCATTTTGGGCTGGCAGAAAAAATCTGGGGACTCTGTGCCACCACTGCGCGCATGACTGAGTGCGTCATTAATTCTGGGAGACTTTGTATGTGCTGAAACAGTCTCATTTTGCTATGTAACCACTTGTCAATTTTCTGCACACAAGGAGGATGCATTTTGGGCCTGCAGAAAAAATCTGGGACTCTGTGCCACCACTGCCCGCATAACTGAGTGTGCCATTAATTCTGGGGGACTTTGTATGTGCTGAAACAGTCTCATTTCACTGTGTAACCTCTTGTCAATTTTCTGCACATTAAGTAGGATGCATTTTGGACTGGCAGAAAAAAATCTGGGGACTCTGTGCCACTTTTGCGTGCATGACTGAGTGCGCCATTAATTCTGGGGGACTATGTGTATGCTGAAACAGTCTCATTTCACTGTGTAACCACTTGTCAATTTTCTACACACAAGCAGGAGGCATTTTGGGCCTGCAGAAAAAATCTGCAACTCTGTGCCACTTTTGTGTGTTTTGTGATTGTTGCTGTGAGCTCATGATGTCATACTGACATTTTTGCAATTAAAGCAGCATTGCAAGAATGTCCTCACAGTTCTGAACTGTACTTTTTTATGCTACTTTACATTGCCACAGCCACCACTAGTTATCTCCAAGTCGTGACTTGAATAATATGATTCTTTTCACATTTATGTCTGCTTTACTTACCTGACTACTTTTTTTCTTGTGTGAAAAAAAATGAGCATGCCTTCCAATATTGTTAGGGCCAGGTTTGTATTTATTTGCAGCTGTTTTTCAATAATTATTGTTCTGTGGTGTCATAAAACACTGCCTGATGCATAACTGTTAATTAACAACAGAAATGATATATAACAACTACTTGATGTGATGGAGAAAAGCAAAGGAAAACAATGACAAAGACCTGGTCAGCACCAATTTAAAAGGAATGCTCCTTTCATTATTTCATACATGAAAAAAGGTAGTACAGCAGACTTAACTACTGTAAATTCTTGTTATCATTCCAGTTAGTCAGGATGTAAGTAAAGGAAGCTGTAACATAGCATTAAAAATTATAGGTCATGCCGGCCCGGTGGCGCAGAGGGCTGAGGTGCCAAATGCCACACCTTGAACCACGCCGGTGACCCGGGTTCAGGAATAGACTCGGACGCTGGGGATCAGCAGGGGAAGGGATAGGATTGAGCATCTGTGGGACTGCTATCCTCTCCTGGGGTGGTTTGGGGATACATGGTCACTCTGCAGCGGCCCCCAGTGGAGACCAGGAGCACAGAAGAGGGATCGCACTAAGGGGAACACCACAGAAAAGTGGTAACTGCACTGGGATCGGACGGATGATGGCGGCCATCCCCAACGATGTCCTCAATCAATCCTGGCAGAGTAACATCCGCCTCAGCAGCACCCGGGCAAGAAAGAAATAATGTGTTGGAGTCCCCCCGGCTGGTGCCTTCCCTCTCGAAGGAGGGGGACCCTCCTGGCAAAGGGATATGCCAGGCTAACCCAAAGGAAGGCTGCAAACATAAGCTAGGCAGCTCTGGGGGAATTGCAGGAAGGGGTCACTGGTGGGACTAGGTGGCTTGAAGGAGGAGCAGGTCCCAGTGCGTGATGGAAGGGAAAAAAAGATTACACACAAAAAAAATATATATATATAGGTCAGAATTATCAACAGATTGTTGCGCTGCTGCTTTACAGAGATTCACCACATTACATAGTTATGGTGATGCACATAAACTAATATGTGGGGTATTACTCCCACTGGAATATTTCTTGCTCCACAGAGTGCAATATATTTCTGTGAAAACCACCAATAATTTCATTACAGTCAGTCACATGATGGAGGAATTACCAATCAGAAAAGCCACCCATATTCTGCCACCCTTTCTCAGCAATGTTAGGACTTGACGCCAGGGGGAACGCAGGTGCATGCTTTACTATAGTGAATGTCCGGCAGCTATCCCAATGTTTCCTTATGTTATAAGGTTGACTTTGTGGTGAAATGTGGGAATGTTTCCACTAGCAAGGCTCTTCTCACTGGAAACGTGCCCACACATTGCAAACTGACCATTATAAAATAAAGAAACATTCGGAAACCTGCCGGACAATCAGATATTCCCTGTAAGGAGCATGCACACGGGCTCTCCCTGCCATCACATCCTAATGTTGCTGGGAAGGGAGGCAGAATGTGCACAGATTTTCAGAATGGGAAATCCTCCATCATGTGACACATTGTATTGAAATTACAGGTGGTTTTCACAAAAATGTATTGCACTATGTGGTGCAAGAAAGATTCCCTTGGAAGGATAAATGTGTATGATTAAACAATAACAAAGAAGAAACACACAAAAACAGTACAACACAGTAGTGGGGTGGAGTCAGGGGCAGAAAACAATCCCCTCACTTACTATAGCAGTGGGATGCCGTGGTGGTCCAGCAGCAGATGCAGCATTGAAAGTATTTGCTGCTGCTGTGCTTCTATTCTGTTCACCTGCTGCTCCAAAGCACTGAACCACTCATTATTTTCTTCAAGCGCTGCCCACACCAGGCCGATGTCAGACTGTGTTGCAGGGACTGTGAAAGAGTCCACTGCTGCAAGGAATCCAGGTAGTGGGACTGGTGGTGGACAGGGTGGTGCTGGTGGCTGTGGTGGCGGTGGTGGTGGTGGTGGAGCAGCTGCTGTAGTAGCCCTCCTCCTGCTGCGGTGGTGACTGCGAGGCACAACTCCCACCCCAGCAGCTCCTTTGGCCACTGCCATGGAAAGGCCAGCAGGTGGAAGCCTGGCCCCTTCCATGGCAGCCTGCCACTCTGTCCTGTGGTAGTTCAGCATGTGGGTGCACTGGCCACTGGTCCCCAAATGTGTCCCACGGGGGCCATGGTGCACCAGCACACCATACACATGGCACTCCACCACTGTGCTGTCTCCCCCCACACAGTTAAAAAACTCCCACACTGGGGAGCTGTGGAGGGGACCAGACATAGTCCTCACACATCAGGCACAAGTCCCACCACCACCTACAATTTCCGGGGCCACCTCCTGTGGCTGTGGAGGTGGTGGAGGGAGTGCTGCTGGAGCCCCAACAGCTGCTTCTAGTGGTGGTGGTGGTGGTAGTGGTGGAGAAGGTGGATGCGCAGCAGCCACTGGTGGCACTGGTGCTGCTGCTGCTCCTGTTGCTTCAATGGGGGAAGCAACACTGGCCAGGAGTCAGAACCGGTCCAACAAGACATGACCGCCCACCCCGCCCCCCATGGGTCCGAACTCCCCTCCTACTGTGCCCACGGGCCAGCAACTCACCTTCTCCTAGGTCCATCCTTCTGAAGTCCATGGGCTGACACACACACACAGACAGTGGACACACACAGTCAGTCACACACACAAAAAACAAAACAAAACTTGTACAAAAAAAATTCACTAACAAAAAAAACACACAAATACAATACAAAAACTAAATAAAGAAATAGCTTTTAAAAAAAGCTATTTGTTTTGTTCTGGAACTGAAACTCAACGAAGTGGCAACAAGGCAATCAAGCACTGTAACTCCTCTCCTCTCACAATGCTTTCTCCCTCTACAAATGCAAAGGGGAAAGTGAAACTGCTTCTGTGACTCACTTCCTTCCTGCCTGGCTAAAGCATGTGACTTAAAGTACTGCAAGCCATGTGATGTGCCTATTTTCTTCTCACTTCACGTTAAGGCTTAATGGCAATGCGAAGAGGTAATAATAATAGCGCGAAGAGAGCACTTTGCAGTGTCCACTTTGCATTATGCTCCGCAGACGCAAAGTGCCCACTTCGCGTCCACTTCGCTGGAGGATTAAAAATTCACTGCATCTCTATATGTCGTCTGTATTTTACTTCTTGTTCACGCTGTTTGACTCTGCTTTGTATCTGTTTATGTTAACATGATGTGGAACCTAAGTAAAGAAGCTCTTGGGCTCAAAGGTTTTAATCCCAAAATTTTAATAACTAAATAAATCTTATTAAAACAGAATATATCACTGCCAGCAAGGAGCAGAAAAAGAGCTAAACATATTGGGCTGGATATTCAAACTGCGCCATTCATAGGTGCAAGCCCTTGCGCTGCGCAAAATAGTTGCGCTGGGGTGTGTCCAGGGCGATATTCAAAGGAGCTGCGCTATTGAGCAACTCCTTTGAATATCACCCCCCAGCCACAGCCACTGTGCATGGCGCAGTGGAACTTGCGCCACCGCAAGTTGACAAAGTGGAGCATTCCACTCTGCGTGGTGCAAGTACCATTGCGCCATGCACAAAATCCGATATTCAAAGGTGACATGCAAATGGGGCTATAATTCATGCAAGGCACAGGGGGCCATTTGCATCTGATTATGGCCCCATTTGCATGTCGCTCACTGTCTGAGTCGCGATCCCGAGGACTTGCACCTGGGCCCTGCCGAGCAACAGCCATCGAGGAAGGGCCCCCTGCAGCAGTCAGGCAAAGAGTGTAAAAACCCACCCCCCCACTAGCCCAATCGCGAGGCATAGCGTAAATGCTCCCCCACCAGCCCGATCGCGGGCAGCAATGTGTCTCCCCAACACAGCCCTGGTGGTCCAGTGGACTGATAAGCCCAATCAGCGGGCTGACGTAATGAAACACCCCCACCTCCCGAATATATCCCTGGTGGTCCAGTGGACCGATAAGCCGATTGCAGGCTGAAGTAATTAAACACCCCCCACCTCCTGAATATATCCCTGGTGGTCCAGTGGACGATAAGCCGATCGCGGGCTGGGTATTAAACACCCCCACCTCCCGATCATATCCCTGGTGGTCCAGTGGACGAAAATCCAATCGCAGGATGTGATGTAACCCCCAAACACATCCCTGGTGACCTAGTGTCTCACCCCACCCACCGACCCCCACCCGCTCCCCGCAGCCAGCAGGCGGCAGCATCCCGCTGCCATCCGCCAGCCCGCTGACTGACTGCCGGTGGGACTGCACGCCAGTGGTGCAGAGCAAGAGCCAATGGGTGTGCAGCCATCCGACCAGACAGTCCAGTTTTGTGAATGAATTTCATTCACAAAACTGAACTGTCTTTGTATAGATAGGCTGTACACCATTGGCTTGCCTGCACCACGGGGGTGTGCAGCCCTACTGGGCAGTCAGTCGGGCGGGCGCGGGCGGCAGGCGGTGGGATGCTGCCGCCCACCGCCGCGGGGAGCGGGTGGTGGGCCATGGGTGGGTGGGTGGGGACACTAGGTCACCAGGGATGTTTGGGGGTTGCCAACTACATCCCGCGATCAGGATTTTCGGTCCACTGGACCACCAGGGATATGATCGGGAGGTGGGGGGGTGTGTTTGAATACTCCAGCCCGCAATCGGGCTTATCGGTCCACTGGACCACCAGGAATATGATCGGGAGGTGGGGGTGTGTGTTTGAATACTCCAGCCCGCGATTGGGCTAATCGGTCCACTGGACCACCAGGGATATGATCGGGGGGGTGTTTGAATACTCCAGCCCGCGATCGGGCTTATCGGTCCACTGGACCACCAGGGATGTGTTGGGGACACATTGCTGCCCACGATCGGGCTGGTGAGGGGGGGCACAGAGAGAGCATACCTCTCAACTGTACCACATTACGAGGAACGTTCCTTATTTTACTTCACAAAAGCTCCATGTTCCACATTGTGAGGACTTGTCCCACATTCAGTGTTAACATTTTAAAGCAAAACTCCATAGTAAATGATGCAAAATATATAATTTTAATTAATAGTAGACTTTCTGAACATAAATGCAAACATTTTCACAGTGTTGTGAGCTTCTAATGTAACGATTTGATTAAGTGTTCCACATTTTGCCCATTCTTTCCACATTTTGAGAGGCAATGTTCCACATTTGGGGGACAAAAGGTTGAGAGGGGTGAGAGAGTGGGTTGAGGGCCAGCCACAGGTGGCAGCTGCTGTGTTGTGCCCTGCAATGCAGCAGCTCACCTGTGGGTGGCCCTCAACGTGATCCTTTTTTTTTTGGCTCAAAGTTGTGCAGGCGCAGGTTGGGGGTTGCGCCTGCACAACTCTGCACAGCCCGGCTGAATATCGGGCTGTGCAGTTTATGCATGGTTCCTCCCCCTCCAGTTCAGCATGCATTCATTTGCATTGCGCTGTTGCTCAGCATGTTTTCTGTAGCGCAACTGCCTCCTGTTGAATATCACAGAATGGAGCAAGTTCGGACTTGCGCAGGCGCAACCCTATTACGCATGGCGCAACCCTTTTGAATATCTGGCCCATTGCCTTTTGTGTTCAAAGTTTAGGGTGGCATACCATGTTAAATCAGTTGTTAAGTTATATTGGTGCTTTGGCGAGTTCAGCATGTTCACCAACTCCAGTCACTCTCTTACTCATCTGGAATCCTCTAAGCTTAAGCTCAATCAGTGGTAATGTGCTTTTATATTGGCTTTACTTAGTCACAAGGGGTGTGTGGTCATCAATGCCCCTAAAATACAAAATGTCAGTTTTAAATACAATTATATTTATATATATGTGTGTGTGTGTGTGTGTACATATATATATATATATTAGAAATAAAAGTAGAGCTAAAATTAAAGTAATGAGTTTTCAGTACAGTAGGTTGACTAAATTTTAAATCAGAGGGTACATATAAGTTGAAAAAATCAAAGGACAGAACATACTTAGACTTCAATACCCAGTTAAAGCCCCTTTCTGTATTCTGAAACTGACAGCCTGAAATAGAAACTAAAACAGTAACTCAAATGGACACACAGCACCACACAATAACAAGCATTTGTCGATCACGTGATGAGCTAGCTGAAGAAGGACGTCTCGAGCGCTGCTCCCAGACTCCATCGAACCCAACAAAGTCTTAAAATACCTCCATTTCAAGTGCAAGGGTAGAATCTGCATCGTCTGATTTTTAAAAGACATCCGCATCTTTGGAGGAGTTTGTTTTGCCGATCGGAGGAATTCCTTTCAGACATACGCCGCACTAGAGCGCCGCCAGCGATGGAATGCGGAAGCCCCGAGGTCTTGGACACATGAACGGCGGCATAGAAGTGCCCCAAACCCCCATCGCCAGTGCCGGAAGAGCAGGAGGACTGACTGTGCATGGAAGGGAAAGGCCAGGCAACTCCCGATGACATACTAGAAATAAAATCGCTCCTGCGGGGGCTAGTGGCTGATTTTTGTACCGTTAAACTGGCATTAAGTGCCCTGGCACAAAGAATGGGCGATGTGGAAGCCAGAGTTGCTTCCAAGGAGCGGAAAATCTCTACACATGAGCAGGAGCTGGTGGCTTTGCGGCGACAGAATAAAAAACTTGAAGATAGAGTTGATGATCTGGAATCTCGTAGCCGGAGAAACAACCTGATTATGGCAGGTCTCCCAGAGCGATCAGAAGGCTCTGACTGTATAGTTTTTATCCAAGATTTATTGTTGAAGCTACTGGGTCCGACGCCATATGGAGATGCCTATAATATTGAGAGATCACATCGGTCACTAAGAGAAATGCCCCCACCGGCGGCTCGTCCCAGGGTTGTTATCATGCGCTTTTTAAATTATAAGGAGAAAGCCCATGTTCTTAGTAAGGCTAAAGCACTTAAGACCTTGCATTGGAATGGGGCATCTTTATGGCTATTTCAGGACCAGACACCCACGATCCATGAGAAACAGAAGGAATATCTGGATATAAAGAAAAAATTATACCTTGCTGGAGTGAAGTTTAGAATGCAACACCCGGCCACTCTGGTGGTAAAACTACAGTCTGGAGATCAGAGGTTCCTGACAGCGAAGGATGCTGCTGAGGGACTGCGAATTGAATTCCTGGATCTGTTTAGGCCTGCATCCTGAGGGTGTGGGGGAGTGAAGACCACAGTTAATGCTGAAATGATGTGCAGTGTTAGTCGTATAGACTGAGTGGTAGAAGTACCCTACAGCTTCCTCGAAGGGACATTTTGGACTTCAATCTAAACGGAGGGTTCCCCCCCCCCGTTTGTTTTTTTTTTTTTTTTCCTCTTCTTTTCTTACTATTACCCAGGAATATGGGACAGGCTGATGTATACTGTTGTAAAGTTTGAACAGTTAATTATGATATGCTATGGTCATTTCTTTCAAGATCAGCCTTTTAGAGGGGGTGTATTGAACCCAGCCTCGTCTCAGGGGTACTTAAATCATATGTGGGGCCTCAGGAAAAATAGGGAATAGAGTATAATAATCTGTAATCATAGTTGTTCCCTGGTTCTATGGGGTTGTATTATTGTTATTACTATGAACATTTGGTTGGGTATAACTAGTGATAATAGGACTTCGATTGAGAGAGATTAATAATGGGGCTCATAATTCCAATAAGGGGAGTCTAGCCCTATGGGGCACATGGGGGGGCAAGAGGCTATCTGTGCTCATCAAGGGATTCGATGGACATGGGGTGCTCTCGGGGGTTAGCTCATCTCTGTTTCAACTTGTGGTAAGAGGGCGATCGAGGGATCGGGGATTATGGTAATGTGGGGGAAGGTTTGGGGGGGGAAGAGAGAGAAACCAAAAAGTAGACAAAAGTATTCTGGCAGAATTTGTTGATGTGAAAGGAAGGGGTATGGTAATACTATATGATAAATATTGATATTATATCTTGGAATGTTAAAGGCCTCAGAGGGAGGAAAAAGAGGTTAGTGATATTAAAGCATATATGCCAGTTGGGAGCCCAAATAGCAGTATTGCAGGAAACTCATTTATTAAAGGAGGAATTAAGCCTTATGAAAAGACTATATGCTGGGGTAGCTCAAAGGTATACAGCTAGAAGAAATAGTATGAGAAAAGCAAGGGAAGAGTTCATATGGGGTGCTATTAACTCACTTGCTCCCTTAGAGGGCTCCTCAGAGGAGGTGGATATTGAGCTCAAGGAATTAAGGGAGGAAATGACAGATATCCTTTTTGGTAAAATAGATTCCTGGCTAGAGAAACTTCAGGCTAACTATTTGTTGCAGGGGGACATACCTAGTCGGCTTCTTGTAAATAGAATCAAAGAATGGAAGGCAGCTCGAACGATTCCTTTAATAGAATATCGGGGGGAAATTATAACAGAACCACAGAGAATGGCGGATGCCTTCGCGGATTATTACATAGAGATTTATCAAGGGGGCTCCCTTAGTAATGAAGCGGAGTTGCGGGAGTTTCTGGAGAGCATAAGTTTACCTAGATTGGACCAAGTGCAAGCCCAGGCATTAGAGGCCCCCATATTAGAATCTGAAATAAGGGAGGTGATTAATGCACTACCAAAGGGCAAAACCCCTGGACCGGATGGTCTATCAGCTCAGTTTTATAAAGTCCACTCCGAAATCTTACTACCCCTATTGAAGGATTTATTTTCTAATATTATGTCGGAGGGGGTTCTGCATTTACCATTATATCAGGCTTACATTTCACTTATCCCTAAGCCAGACAAACCTAAAGAACTACCTGGGAGTTATAGACCCATTGCTTTAATGAATCAGGATCTCAAGCTGTTAACCAAAATATTGGCAAATAGAATTTTAAAGATCGCTCCTATAATTATTAGCCAAGAACAAGTCGGATTTATGCCAGGTAGGGGGGCGCATGATGCTCTTCGGAAACTTCACCATGTGCTGAGTGTGCTTCTAATTCTAGGTTAGCCATGGCGTTAATTTCATTGGACGCTGAGAAGGCCTTCGATAAGGTCTCCCATTCATTTCTATTTGCTACAATGGAGAAGATGGGTTTTCCGGAGGGCCTTCTCAGGAGCATCAAAAATCTTTATGCTGCTCCTACAGCTAGGGTTCTTTGTAATGGCAATCTGTCAAAAGAGTTTCGCCTCTACAATGGGACTAGGCAGGGATGTCCCTTATCACCAGTTTTATTTAATATATATCTGGAGCCCTTATTAAGAGCAATTCAGATGGACCCAGCTATTCGGGGATTTTGTTAAGGGGAGAGAAATGAAGTTCTCTGTTTTTGCAGATGATATATTGCTGCATCTGCAGGAACCAGCAAAGAGTTTTAAAAGGGCTCTTGAAATTATAAGGAGATTTTCTAGGGTTTCGAATTATAGTTTAAATTTGAACAAGACACAGGTTCTCCCCCTTACCCCACATACCTATAGGGCAGATTTTGAACCTTTACAATTGAATTGGGCATTAGATAGGATCAAGTACCTAGGTATCTGGGTCACTGCTAATATAGAGGAAGGAGCGGAAGCAAATATAAATAAAGTGCTTTTGGCAGCTAAAGCTCATATAGTTAGGTGGAATAAAATCCCCCTGAATTTGATGGCTAGAATTGGCCTAATTAAAATGAACCTATTGCCTAGACTCTTGTATCCAATACATTTGTCCCCGTATAATATTCCAAAGGGTTGGTTTATTAAGATACAGAAAATACTTTCTGATTTCTTATGGAATTCTAAACCACCTAGGAGAAAGTACAATGTATTGCGCCTTCCCTATAGTATGGGGGGCCTCAAAATCCCAGACCTTCATTTATATTATGTAGCGGGACAGTTAGCTATAATGGGTCGGTGGAATAGGGCACAAGAGGAAGAGGGATATATCCCAACCTGGTTACAGATCGAGAGACAAATTCTTAGAGATATGGGTATCTCCCCAGTAGTGCTGCTTCACATTAACCCAGAAGACTTGCCGGAAGAAGGAAACATACTCTAATATATAAATCAATTCTGGCTTGGTGGGTGCTTTTATCCCTGAACCAGAAAAAATCTCAGCGGGGTTTCAGGGAACAACCTATTTTCGACAATCCTAACTTGACCATTGGGGGTCAAATAATTAGGAAAAACTGGGCCCCCCAATTACTTAACTGTATTTGGGCAGATTTTATTGTAGAAGATAGGGTAGTCCTCCCAGCTCAGTGTAAAAGTATTAATTTCTTTAAGAGAATGCAGGTTACTAAAATGGTCCAGAAGATGTTGAGGGAGAGTAGGAGCTTTCAGGGTACCCCATTCACTTGGGATAATCTTAAGGAACTCAATCTTTTACAAAAGCCTCTTTCAAAGGTATATAGGGTGCTGCTGGACTATTTAAGTAGGGATACTTCGACGAGGGTAACATATTGGGGAAAAAAAATCACTCATCTGGGGCCGGATTGGAAAGAAATTTGGAAGAGCTCTGGTTATATACCTATACCTAAATATAGGACCATGCAGTATTTTATCTTTTCTAACATGTACTATACCCCTTCCAAACTATGTGCTAGAAGGCTTAGACGGACAGATCTTTGTTTTAGATGTGGCCTGAACCCAGGGGATATATTGCATATATTTTGGGATTGCCCTAAGATTTATCCCCTTTGGGTGCAGGTTAAGCAAAATATGGACCCTATTCTAAATTACTCAGAATTTATTTTACCTGAGATTTGTGTTCTGGGGGATATGGTTCAAATATCTGGGGCACATATTAAGTACCATATAGCGTTGATGTCTGTCCTAGTCAAAGCCTTTGTCTTGAGGCACTGGAAAAGTGATTTAATTTACTCATATGACCAATGGGTAAGGGATTTGTTGAAGACACTCAACAGGATTAGGAGTCAAATGCTCAGGGACGGAAGGAAGGGAGCATACGACAAGAGGTGGAGAACCCTGGAGGCAGTTTATTTAATCCAAGTCAAAGGCCCTCAGGTGCGGATCTGTCTGTCTGAGTGTAGTTAGTCTAAGTCTATAGGTAATTAGTAGATGCATAGTAGGGACTTGTATTTTTTTTTCTCATGCTTACTGCAAGGGACTATGTATACTTGTGTTGGGCATTATTAGGATTTTATAGCACAAAGGCTATTCTCTGCCAAGTATTGGGGCTTGGGGGCTTCTCTCTCTCTTTCCTTGGGACACAGCAGCAGGATACACCCCAAATTATGGATCTTATATGGAGATTAGGATAGGGGGTGGGGGTTCCCATCCAGTTATTGGTCGTTCATTATAAGGCTCGACTGCTTATGCTTAAGTATAAAAACCTGCTTATTGACTGGTTAGTTTTTTTTTAAGGCAATGGAGGAGGGTAATTACTGCAGCTGTGTATGTACATAGTTATGAATGTATATAGTTGCCTCATCTAGTTTGAGGGGTGGGGACCCGGGAGTTACCTGGGTATCAATGTTTGTTTGTCTGTATGAATAATAAAAAAGACAATAAAGACTGTTATAAAAAAAAAAAACAAGCATTTATCAATGCCAAATGTTTGCTTGCTTGTATTAGCATTGGAAATGCAGGAGTTAGAGAGATGCAGAATAGGAATGGCAGTGAAGTAGTAAACTTCATGCCAACCCCACTTCCACCCTACAGAGATGGACAGGCATTGGGGTATGCGTTCGGGTTGTTGCCTTTAACGTTCATGCCATTTCACTTCACCCTATCCTGCAGACACCGACACATGTTGAGGTGTGCCTTGGGGTATTCGGCTGTACAGTCACCCCATTCCATAAGGACGCATGCTAAAATGGGTGCAGTTTAGGAGAACAGGGTGAACTGTGGAGCTGAAGAGTTCAAGGCACACCTCGACGCCTGTCACTGGCTACAGGATGGAGGGGTGGTGGTGGAATGGCATGAGCATTACAGTCAGAAATCCAAAGGCACATCCATGATGCCTGTCAGTCTGCACAGCGCGTGGGATGTTACGGTTAGACACCCTAACGCCCCGGGTGTTTGTTGGTATTTACATTACAAATTTTCAACATGGCCTTTTTGTGACCCCCACCTCATGAAAGCATTTGGGACCTCTTCTCATGAACAGTGGCACTATGATTTTGTTAATGTATCCCGAACTTTGAGTTCCCACATTGACCATGCCATTCCATGCCAGATGTACGAAAACACAGATAGGGCAGGATATGAAGAATTACAGCTGTACCATTCATAGGGAGCTATGAAGAGATGGCAATGTTGAAAATCTGTAGTGAAGATATTAAAAATACTCGAACTTCCGGGCTTTTGTGGAAACTGTGCAACACATGTGCGTAACACAGTCATTTACTGGAATTTTTTCATCAGCTTTTCAACATAGGCATTTTGTGACCTCTGCTCATGCATTATGATTTTCTTAATCTGTCCCAAACATTGATTTCCCCACAGCTACCATGTTATTCTGTGCCAGATGTGTAAATGCATATTTTGCACAGGATATGAAAAATGACAGCTGTACTGTTCATAAGGAGGTGTGAAAAAATGCCAATGTTGAAAATCTGGAGTGAAAATATTACAAATGCGTGTAATTAGGAGGGTGAGTGGAAACTGCGCAAGGTACACTGATAATACAGTCATTTCATGGACTTTCATCACTAAATTTTCAACATAGGCATTTTAGCACCTCTGCTCATGAACAGTGTCACTGTGATTTGTTTTTAATCTGTCCTGAACACTGACTTCCCACAGCAACCATGCTATTCTGTGCCGAAGTGCGAAACACATTTTGGCCAGGATGTGAAAATGACAGCTGTACTGTTCATAAGGAAGTGTGGAAAAATGCCAGTGTTAAAAATCTGGAGTGAAAATATTACAAATTCACGAACTTACGAGCGTGCGTGGAAACTGCTCAATGCATGCTGATAACACATTTTATGGACTTTCGGTACCAAATTTTCAACATTGGCATTTTTAGACCTCTGCTCATGAACAGTGTCATTGTGATTTTCTTAATGTGTCCCGAACACTGATTTCCCTCAGCGACTGCTCTATTCTGTGTCGGTAGTGCGAAAACACATTTCAGTAAGGATGTGAAAAATGACAGCTGTACTGTTCATAAGGAGATGTGGAAAAATGTTAATGTTGAAAATCTGGAGAGAAAATTAAACAAATTCACGAAGTTACGAGTGTGCATGGAAACTGTGTAATGCACACTTGTAAAACAGTCATTTTGGGGATTTTTTTCACCAAATTTGCAACATAGGCTTCTTGAGAGCCCACCTCATGATCACTGGCACTGTCGTTTTGTTACTTGGTCCCAGAAGGTGATTCAGCGCAGTGACCACGAAATCTCCTTTCGGGACCGAATAACGCCATGACAGTGCCTGAATTCATGCGGAGGGGACCAATAACTCCATGTTGAAAATTTTGTGCCAAAATTCCCAAAAATGCCTGAGATATGCACCAAAGTTGAAACAACCCTATTTATGCCATTATACAGCTTACCGACATTTCTTCAGTTCGCGATCGGCTTTGAAGAGTGCAGACGTGTTCCCGGTCCACCAAAGATCGTTGAGCCAGGCACCGGTGATAAGTATGGGGTGGGGTGTGGGAGGTCAGGTGGGCAGTGGGTGGGTGGGTTGGGGAAGAGGATGGTGACTGGCGTGGGACTGTTTCCTTTGTTTCAGGGAGATAAAAAAGAAAAAGACGTCGCGGAAAGTTTTTCTTTTCAGGCTTATTTCCAGCACACTGGGGTGGGCTCCTAGTGTGCCAGCTGCTTTTTGTGAGGGGTACTTAAGCCGATGGGAATTGGGCCTCTGTCAGCAAGAACGACTGTTTGGGGGGCCATGATGCCAAAGGGTTGGGCACCCCTGCGGCACACAACAAATGGGGAAGGGGGTTACATCATGCCGACAGGGAGTGGACTCCCCCGTCGGCAGCTTAACTGGGTCAGGGGCTGCTGATAGGGGAATTGGCCACCCCCATTCAGCTTTCATGGGGATGAGAAGCGATGGTACTTTACTTGTTACACTTGGGAAGGTACTGCCTTGCAATGATGGGTCGCTCCCTCATTGGAGTGGAATGGCTGATGCTGCAATGATGAGGTGGCCTCTCATTGCAGCAGTGAAAATTTTTAACTTGGTGGCACTTTTGGAGACCAGTATCATTGGCACACTGTGCCTCCATTGGTCCACCAGTGCCAAGCCCCCAAATTCAGTGCCTCCATTGGCTGCCACAGTGCTGCACCTCCACAACCCGCTTCTCTCCTAAGCAGCCGCATAATGTTTCTTGCACATGCGCACAAGCAAACATAAAAATAACAAAAGAATAAAAATCATAAAAAAGAAATGTCAGGTATGGAAAATCTGTGAGTGATGTGTTCAATTCATAAAAGTTTCCTGCAAGTTTCTGATTTATGGGTGAAGTTGCTTTGGAGCTTAACTCCTCACCATCTCCCTGGCCTTCCCTGACTTTCCCTGGTCCTCTCTACTCCTCAGTTGGGGCCTGGGGGGCAGTGCTGCTTATGACTGACATAATGTGTCAGTACACCAATTCTGGCTCTGATATGCCAACTTTTGTTCTGCTATTCCCTGCATACTTTTGCCTTCCAGCAAGTCTGTGGTCTCCTGATCTCTCGTCTCTCTACTCCTGTTCTGCTCATGCTCTCACTCCTCTGCTACCATCCTCCAGGTTCTTCATTCCAAAGTCTGTCCTCTGGTAATCTCCTGAATAGGACAGAGAAACACCTTTGCTCAAGGTAGCTTTTCAAATAAAATGGTTATGTATAAAGATCCACTCTGAGTAAAAACATGACATGAATGGCTTACCTATTAAAAATGTAGATTTTGCCTATAAATGTGTGCGGGAGGGATGCCCAAGCTCCCCCTCTCTAAGTTGCTCCTTCCCTCAGGAAAACTCCCCCTCTCTAAGTTGCTCCTTCCCTCAGGAAAATCAATCCACCATCAACCCTCAGGAAAATCAATCCACCATCAACCCTCAGGAAAATTGATCCACCCATGTGTTTCAACACTTTAATCTCAGATCTTCCAAAATACTGTTTTTAAACATAAGAAATGCAGCATATAGGAAAAGTCAACCAGTCTTCAGCAGGTCTAAAGCATCTCCTATATACAAAGGTCCAGATATTCAAAAGGGTTGCACCATGCGCAATAGGGTTGCTCCAGTGCAAGTCCAAAAATGTGCCATTCTGCGATATTCAGCGGGAGACAGATGCACCCCCCAAATCACGCTGAGCAATAGCGCAATGATAATGAATGTATGTGCAACTGAAGGGGGAGGAACCATGCATAAATGGTGCAGTGCGATATTCAACAACATGTGCCATGCGCAATAGGGGTGCAAGTGGAAGTTGCGCGATAGTGGAAATGAGCCAAAATAAAAAGGAACAAGGGAGAGGCACAAGAACGCTACAGGGAAGGCACATGAGGCTGAACTCTAGCAAGTCAAACTGGTCAGGAGGAACACACAGGGCAAGCCAGGGAAAAGACACCCTGAACAGAGAGGCACAGGGAAGGTGTGGGGAGCCACAGCCAGTGCAGAAGGGGGAAGTGCCACACAGCACAGAGGCCACCACAGGAAGGTGTTCCCAGTGCAGGGGAAGTAGCAGCCAGGACAGCGGGGGAACACAGAAACAGCTGCCGGGGGCGTGAACACAAGCCAGGGAAATGGCCAGTGCCACCATCCAGATGGAGGCAGTAATGAGGGGGGTGAGAAGGCGGGCAGCAGGGGGGCGTGGCCGTGGAAGGGCCCGTCGGCAGTATGCCCCCAACAGGCAGTACCGAGCCCACACCAGCTTCGAGCTGTACAGCTATACTGAGATCGTGGGCCGGTACCACCTGAATTGGGCAATTCTGTGGCGGCTCTGTGAGCTGTGCAGTGATGTGATGCAGGCACCCACACGACGGAGCCAAGCTCTGTCAGTCAAGACTAAAGTGACAGCTTGCATGTGCTTGCTCGCCACAGGTACCTTCCAGAGACCAACAGGGGACACCACAGGCATAACCCAGTCAGCCGCGTCATGCCACTTCACCCAATTCCTCAGCACACTGCTGCCACATGCTGTGGAGTACATCCATTTCCCCAGCACTGACGGAGCACACAGCAAACATACAGGAGTTCCACAGGGTAGCACGTATGGCTGGCATGCTAGGGGCAATAGACTGCACCCATGTGGCCATCCGCACACCACCTGGCCCCGTGGGGGCGACATATATTAATCAGAAGGGCTATGCTAGCATCAACTGCCAGGTGGTATGCGATGCCAGGGGGCGCATAATCAATGTCTGTGCCACGCACCCTGGGGAAGCACATGATGCCTTCATCTGGCAAAAGTCGGCACTGTGCCACAGATTCAAGAGTGGGGTCATCCCCACTGGCCACTTAGTGGGTGAGTGTGCAAACCACACAGACAAACATAGAGCTTGGGATGGGCATGGTCAGCGGTGACATGGGTAGTGGCCCTCATGGCCCAAGGCAGGGCGATGCTGATCACCAAACTAACCTCCACCCTCTACACACAGGTGACAGTGGATACCCACTCTGTCCCTGGCTGCTCACACCATGCCGGCGGCCCGCGACCCCATCGCAGCAACGCTACAATGAGGCACATGCCACCACACGCAATGTCATCAAGCGGGTATTCAGGATGCTGAAGGCACATTTCTGTTGCCTGGACACCTCCGGCGGTGCCCTACAGTACAGCCCCTCAAAGGCCTGCAGGCTATTCCTGGCCTGTTGCATCCTGCACAACATGGCCAATGAATGTGGAATAGCCATGCAGGTCGAAGAGGGGGACAGCAATGGGGACAATGAGGACACCGGTGATGATGGTGATGGGCAGCTCCCCCTTGGGCGACAGGACCACCGACTGCTCCGGGCAGGCACAGCTGTACCGGGACACCATCACGGAGGAGCACTTCAGCCAACCCAGGTAAGTCATGGGGCCATGAGCAACCACCAGTGACAAAGGCACAACCCACAAACATGCATGGACACACACCAGGGGTGCATGCCTTTAAGGGAAGTGGCCAGGCATGGAACCGCACACACTGCCAGGGATGGGCGAGGTCTAAAATGGCATGCAGTCATACACACACACACACACACACACCTCACCAGACATGCACAAAGGGTAGGAGGCATGCCGACCCAGACAGCCACCCCTAGCCACACACATGCCCACAGACCACCATACCCACTGCCTGTCATTGTGTATGTGTCAGACGTTGGGCACCATTACACAGTGGTGTACAGTGCAATGCAGGCATCATCATGCATAAGCAACTGTGGACAGCAGCCGGGAGTGTGTGCAGATGGACTGTGTGTGTGTGCGTGCAGGGCTGGGTACCCACCTATGCATTGCCTGCTGAATGATACAATGCACACAGGGCAGCATCAGACAGTAGCCACATTGGGAGACAGGTCAGTCAAGTGCCACAGTTCCATGGCTGCCACAGATGCCTGGGCAGCCCCGCCGAGACCTGCCAGCAGTGACAGGCTGACCACTGGCCTCATGGGGTGGCACCGATGGTCCCCCAGGGGTTCCACTGTGTGAACACAACCGTTCTCACGCAGGGGTCTGCAGCACACCGAACATGCCTGTGCCAGGCGTGCTCGGGATGCCCACAGCTGAACCCGGTGTCAACAAGGATGGTGTCGCACGACACCGGGAATGGGGGGTGGACATTGCACTGCGTGGCGTCTGCGACGCATGGGCAAATAACTGTGTGCCCATTGTGGCCATGACAGCAGTGAATGCCTGTGTCTGCCTGTCAATGGCAGCGGTCACATCCTCCCGCAACTGGTCCATCCCTGCCAGGAGCAGAGCGGTGTCTCTGCTGTGATGCTTCTCTGCCTGGTGCAGAGCCACACTCAGTGCATCCACCACCGTCACAAGCTGCATCTGCTGATTGACTGATGCTTGCAGTATGCAGGTGTGCTCATCCAAGAGGTCATCTACCTGATTGGCATGCTGTCCCTCAGGGTGATCGCGGCCCTGATGCTCATCACCCCTTGAGGGTGGGTGCTGCATACCAGGGCCAGGCCTGGGTATGTCCACAGGTGGTGCACTGACGCCACCCCCTGACACTGTACCCCCATGGCCATTGGCCGACTGCTGATGCTGCCCCTCCGGCTGCTGCTCCCCAGGGCTCAATGGTGCTGCTGCAGTGGCCGCAACAGTACCACTGTCCTGTACACACACCAGTGCTGCCCCACAGGTGCTGACAGGCACAGGCTGGGACTGTGATGACACGCAGGCCTCCACGGTGGCACCACCCACAGCCATGGCCATGATGTCACCTGCTGTGTGGCCATCCTGTGGCACACACGTGTCACTGCCTATGATGTTAGCTCCATCATCATTGATAACAGATCTGGCACCAGCCCGAGTCTCAGCAAGCTGGCATCCATTGACGCTGGCATGCTGGGACACGGGCAAGGCCTCCTCCGCACCTGCTCCACCAACATCAGTCCGGATGTCCAGGCGGGCCCACTGTCACCCTGACCCCCGTATTCCTGTGGAGGTGGATGGGCCCTCCTCCATCTCCATGTGACTGGCCTCAGTGGAGAAGCCCACCACCACTGACCCATGCAGATGCTCAGAGAGCTGTAAGAGAAAAAAAGTAGCGTTACTGCATGTGACCTACCCAGTCCCCCCCCCAATAGACAGACCATGACCTACCATGCAGTGACGGGCTACCACCCATCTGGAATCCACCACCCGGAACACCCTCAATGGCGCAATGCTGCATGCTGCCAGCAACCCGCTCTTCCTGTGGGGTCAGGCGTAGCACCTCCGGCTGTCCCCCACCTGCCGCAGACCGTGCTGCCCTGATGGCAGCCACCTTCTCTTTCATCCTCCGCCTGTCTGTGCCCATCTTTTTTTGCACTCCTGCACGGAGCGCTGGTGGCTGCCATGCAGGTTTACAGCACGTGCCACCTCCTCCCATGCAGCAGCACGGGCCTGTGGTGTTCCCTGGCATCCGCTGAGAAGCTGCTCCTGGTCTAGGTAGGCCTCGAACAGGGCATCTGTCTCAGCCTTAGTGAAATTCAGCCTCCTTTTCCTCCCATGACTCTGTTCCTCTTCCTCCACCACACGCTCGGTCATGATTCATCCTGTAAGAATGACAGGTGTTACCTGTGACTGTGCAATCCCATGCATGTCCCAAACATCACAGTCCACACTCCCAAACAGAATGCAACTCACCGCAATAGACTGCAGTAACCGACTATGGCCAGTGCAGCCCAATGTCACACTTTTATAGCGCAACCCATGCAAATGAGGTGAGGCGCATCTTTAAGTGGATGCAAATGCAGTGACTGCGCCATTGAATGGCTGATTAGCTGATATGCATGTGCCGGCTGAATATCACGCTGTTGCGCTTTGCGCAATTGTGTTGAATGTGCTGAGCCAAGGGTGCAGTTCTGTGATATGCACAGTACACAACTAACTGCACATGCCCAGGTTGATGACGCAGGCGTCTGCTGTGCTGCTGACATGCTGTGTGTGGAAGGCAATGCAGGGCAAGGCCACCATTGTACCAGTGGCGCTACAGCGCTGTTCACCTATATGGCGCTGTGACACTGGGGCATTGTAGGCGCACTGGGGAAACAGCGCGGTAGGCCGCTACAGGAGGTGGCACACGGGCACCCAATCACGCTACACACATTGGGTTCCAATCGCACTGTGGCTGTCCATGAGCCAGAGACCCTTGACCCTGTGCCCGACCTTTGCCCCCTAGGCACCATGCGTCAGGCATGGGTGCACCACTATCGCACTGTTCAGTGACAGCGCAATAGAGAATGGCAGCGCTGTACTGTGCAGTGTCTGCACATGGCAGGACCGCACTGCAGAGTGCCATTTTGCTTGAACTGAGCAGCAGAGATGGCGTGGAGGCGTGCTGTGCAGTGGAGCCAGATCGAGCTGGCAAACCTTGTGGCCATAGTCGAGCCCCATGTTGGGGGTTTGTTTGGGGAGGCACCCCTGGACAGGGCCAGGAGTGAAGTATGGCAGGAGGTGGCCAACGCCCTGGAGGAGGCCACCTGTATGGGGCGGATGGCGGAACTGTACTGCCACCGTTATGGGGACCTGAGGCACAGGGACCCAGACCTGCTGGCCCGCCTGCGGGCACATGCCAGGATGGGCATGGTGCCACGGCCAGGTAGGTGCAACATCCATACACTTTTATCGTCCATACGGGTATCACGGTTGCATGTGTCTGGCACATGGGGAGGGCCGTCCTGTGTTGGCCGTGGTGGTGGTATCGGGGTGTGAGGTGGGTGGGTCTGGCTGTGTGGGATTGCACACACATGGGGGTGGGGGGACATTGCTACTGAATTGTACTGATGTTCCTCTCTCCACGTTTGCACCTTAGGGCCAGAAGAACGGAGGCGCAACCGAAAGGGGAGGCGCCGCATGTTGGAGGAGAGGGACAGGAGGGATCAAGGTGGTCCGCGGTGGCATGGACCAGCCTGCTGATGGTGAGTGCCTTACATCCATGATTACTATTGCATGCTGTATAACTGGGTGGGCAGTTGGGCATGGCCACCATCCAGACTACCACTGCCATGTCGCAACTTGTTACAGTCAGCACTGTCCAGTGGCACTGCATGTCTGGGAGGCGCTAATGGTGGTCCATGCATGCACCGGGCACATGGCTGTGGCACTGCCTTCACACCGCATTGCCAAGTCACTGTACGGCCATGGTGGTGCTGTACAGGACATGGACGGTGGGTGTGTGCAGTGGTCCACATGGCTGTGGCTGCCTGGGTGGGCAGGTCTTGTGGACACGTTTACTGTGGGTGGTCGCACACCATCACAGGGGCGTGTCACTTGGCTGTTTGCCATGCACAATGGGTGGGCTGCAGAGGGATGGACAGTCACACCTATTGACTCTGCTCCCTCATCCTAGGTGGCCAGACTCTCCGGCAGATCCAGCGGGACATCCAGGAGCTGCTGCGGGTCGGGAGGGAGACTTTGGAACTCCTGAGAAGCATCCACCGCCATGGGGTGCGGAGGAGGAGGCGGAGATCCCATCGGTGCCAGGAGGAAGAGGACCGGGGCAGCCAGTGACTTCCTCATGCCCCAAATACCACCTTCCCCCCTTTGACCCACCCTCACACCCCTTCTTCCCTCTTCCATATGTTCACCCCTGCCCTTTATCTGCCCCCACCTGTTATGTGGCCCTTACCCCACTATTGTATGTAGTTTTGTAAATAGCTTTACTGTACATAGTTTTAATATATACATTTTGTTATAACAACTGTGGTGGTCTCTGATTTGCAGCGGGCTACAGGTGTTCAGCTACAGTGGTGTGCATGGCATCAGGGGTGGTGCACGCATGGGCGTGTGTGCAGAGGTGAACCACCTATGGTGTGGACAGGGGGATCAGTCACTGTCTGTGGTTTGTATGTTGTACTCTGTGCACTGCATGTCTGTGTGCAGTGGTCCACGGGGACTGCACTGTGTGCATGGCACCCCTGTCAGACCATCCATGGCCTGTGCAGCTGACACCCTTGTATGTCTGTGATATGCATGGTCTATTGGCGTGTTAGTGGTGGCTGTCCATGCTGGATAACAACTGTACCCGGCACAATACCAGGTTGACCACCATCACCAGTATGATGCACGTCTGCCTCCAGTGGCACTGTGGCCTCCACTGTTGTTGTCTACCTTCCATACTGTCACTTGTGTCTGTTGCAGGGGATGTGCTCCAGTGTCTGTCACCTGTGCTCTGGCAGCATGCTGGTGGCATACAGCTTCATGATGCCTGCGCAGGGTGGCTGGCACACCTGTGCAATGTAATGGTGTTGGCTGTGTGTACACATCAGCCGTGGCCTCACGCCAGTGGCTTCGTTGACCCGCTACTGTGTCCCTGTGTTGCTGTGCCCTTGGGTATGGGTGGGTGTTTGTCCATGCACTGTGTTGCATCCTGTGTAGTGCATACCTCCATGCTACACTGTGCATGTCTGTGCTGGCTGTTGTGGCCAGTGCTGGGACAGGATGTGTCCTTGGGAGGGTGTGCAGGGTGCTGTACCACTGGAGCTGGGGTCCGGGGCATGCCCTGTCGCATGTGGGGTACCTCATGTGCTGATGCATGGTCGGTCTGTCAGCTGTACTTCAGGGGGGACATGCAGGGCTGCACTATGTATGCATCTGTTGCATCACTGTCTGCTGCTGCCCACTTCAGGGTGCCCATGGTGGGGCTGCCTTGCATGGCTCCATGGTGCACAGGGTTACATTGTCACAGTGGGGGTGGTGGCATGCATGGGGTGTCCTGCACTGTTGGGTGCTACTCCTGGGCAGGGTGTATGGGGATCATGGTGCAGGGTGTGCTCTGCATTGGTGGGATGGTGTGGTCCGGGGTGGTCAGCCCTCCTTGTGTGCCAGTCACAGCTTGCCAGGGGATGTGCTGGGGCACCATGGCCCGGCTGTGGGTTGGTTGCTGGTATCCATGGGCTGGTGGTTATTCCAGCTCTCCCCCAGTTGTGCAGTGCATGGGGTGTGGGGGACAATGTCTGTTCTGCTGTGTGTTCCTCTTCCCATCTGTGGCATGGGTGGTGGGCCCCTGCATCCCTGGTTGTGCAGTTGCATTGCTGCCCTGCTGCTGGGGGCATCCCTTGTTGCTCTATGGTGCATCAGATATGTGCAGCTTCACCTCCCTAGTTGCACTGTGGTACAGGTGGTGCGATACTCAGTCGTCGGCCATAGGCGCATCTTGGCCTGCTCAGTTTTTGAATATCACACTTCTCGTGCATGGGTGCAGTGGACTTGCGCTTGCTCCTGCTGTTGTGCACTTTTTGGGCACAGTTTGAATATCTGGGCCCAGGTGGATTGCTAACTGGTTTGGGAGCAGACAGCAAAGAGTTATGGTGTACAGGAACTACTCTAAATGGAGAGTGGCACTCAGTAGCATCCTTCAGAGACTGGTGCAGTGGTCACTACTGTTAAACATTTTTTATCTACTGTACAATGTGGAAGCTTGGGTCTCTAGTAGGCCACTCAAGTTTACTGATGACAATAAGCTGGCCAGGGTAGTGAACCCTCTTTGTGGATGGGTATAAATGTAAGGAAGACCTGAGCAAACTGGGTGATAGGTCAGACTCCTGAAGCCCCAGATTGAATACAGTCAAATGCATGGTGCTATATTTGATGAGAACTGTGTAGGGCTCCACATACTGCAGTGGAGGAGGAGAGGGATCTGGGAGTAATAATATACAAGGGAATGAATTATTGAAGCATTGTGCGGCAGTTGTATACAGGTCTGGTAGAATACTCTGGTGCATCAAATATGGGTGAACAACAGAGCTGGGAGAGTTATCAAGCCTCTTTATAAGGCACTGGTCAGGCCCACCTGGAGTACCATGTAGTTTAGGGCTTCACAATGCGGAATGGAAATTGAAGCAGTTGAGAGGGTGTAATGCAGGGTAACAAAGTGATCAGGGATGGGAAATACATAGAAATATAGAAAGTGTTGGCAGATGAGGACAGCTAGGTCCATCCAGGCTGCCCATAGGCCCTGGCTATACATTGTATGTGGCCACTGACCCTATGTGGTCAATGGCTTTTCATCACTCCCTCCCCTCTCAAGGTTCCCTTGTGCCCATCCCATGCATGCTTAAACACCTCCACTGTGCATGCCCCCACTACCTCCCGTGGCAGACTATTCCAAGCGTCGACTACCCTTTCTATGTAGAAAAACTTCCTCACATTGCCTCTTAATTTACCCCCTTACAATTTCATATTGTGCCCCCTTGTTCTAGATATTTTTCTACATTAGAAAAGGTCCCCCACCTGCACTTTGTTTATGCCCTTGAGGTACTTGAAAGTTTCAATCATATACCCCCGCTGTCTCCTCTCCTCTAGTGAGTACATATTGGGTTCCCTTAGTCTTTTGTGGTGCAAGCCCTGCACCATCTTTGTTGCCCTTCTCTGGATAGTCTCCATCTTATCTATGTCCTTGCACAGGTGTGACCTCCAGAATTGCATGCAGTACTCCAGGTGAGGCATTACCAATGTTTTATACAATGGTATCACACTTCCCACCTCCTGCTAATGATACCCCTGCCTAGGCAGTCAAGCATTCCACAGCCCTCCCTGCTGCCTTTCTCCACTGCTTCAACACCTTAAAGTCATCACAGATGATAACTCCTAGGTCTCTTTCCCCTTTGGTGACAGTCAATTCCTCCCTCCCCGACCTGTAGCTCTCCCCAGGTTTCCCTCAACCCAGGTGCATTATTTTGCACTTCTTTGTATTGAACCTCAGTTGCCACATCTCTGACCATCTTTCAAGCTTCTCCAGGTGTCTCTTCATTTCTGCACCCCTTGTGGTGTGTCCACCCTGCTGCAGATCTTGGTGTCATCTACAAACAGGCAGACCTTTCCTTCCAGCCCCTCTGCAATGTCACTAATGAAAACATTGAACAGGACTGGTCCTAGTACTGATCCCTGTGGTATCCCACTGGTCACCCTCTCTCCCCAGATTGTACCCCATTTACCACCACCCTCTGTCTCCTGTCTGTTAACCAATTCCTAACCCAGTTCACCACCTTGTCTTCCATGTCCAGACTACCCATCTTGTTAATCAGCTTTCTATGTGGGACAGTGTCAAAGGCTTTGTTGAAATCTAGGTAGGCAACACCTACTGCCCCTTCCTGATTTATTTCCCTAGTCACCCAATCAAAAAAATCTATTAGATTCCTTTGACATGACCATTCTGCTGTGAATCCATGTTGCCTCAGATCCTGAGCACCTCTGGATTCCATATGTGCCATTATCCTTTCTTTCAGCAATGTCACCATGATCTTTCCCACCACTGAGATGAGGCTGACTGGCCTGTAGTTCCCTGCCTCCTACCTACTGCCACTTTTGTGCAGTGGGACTACATGTGCCCTCCTCCAGTCCTCTGGAATGACACCCGTGCTGAGTGACTTTGTGAACAAGGCCACCAGAGGTGCTGCTGGTTCCCTTCAAAGCTCCTTTAATATCCTCGAGTGGATGACGTCTGGCCCCATGGCCTTATCCACCTTCAGCTTTGTGAGTTCTTCCAGAACAGTCTCCACTATGAATGGACTGGTGTCCACTTCTCCCCCCTCCATTGCCTCTGCAACCCAACTGTGGTCCTTGACCCTCCCCCTCCTTAGTGAATACTGAGCAGAAGTATTTGTTCAGTATTTCTGCCTTGCCCATATCACCCTCCTTACACTCTCCTTTCTCCCCTTTGAGCCTCACAATCCCCCACCATTTTTCTTCTTTCACTGATGTACCTATAAAATGCCTTATCCCCTTTGTTTACAGACTGTGCTAAACCCTCTTCTGTCTGTGCTTTCGCCCTCCTAACAGCCTTCCCTGAGTCTTTTAGGCATTCAAGGTACACCTCCCTGTCCTCCTCCCCTTGGCTCCCCTTATATTTCCTGAAACTCAGCCTTTTAGCCCTGACTTTGTCCCCCACCTCTTTGGAGAACCATAGTGGTTTCCTTCTTTTCCTTTTGGCCACTATCCTAATGCATTGGTTTGTTATCTCCACTATGGCTCCTTTCGGTTTCTCCCATTGTTCTTCCACCCCCCCTCTATTACCCCTCCATTCCCCAGGACTGCTTGTATACATCTACCGATTTCAGTGAAATCTGCCCTCCTGAAATCTAATACTCTTGCCCTTGTGTGGCTTAATTGACTCCATGTCTCCATGCTGAACCACACCATGTGGTGGTCATTGGACCCCAGCTGCCCTTCCACCAGTATTTATTTTACTTTGTTCCCACTGGTCCAAACCAGGTCCAGAATTTACTTGTCCCTAGTTGGCTCATGCACCAGCTGCCTGAGTCGAATCCCTTCAGGGATTCTAAGATGGCTGTGCTTCCGGTTGAAGTAGCAGCCACCTTGGTGGTCCAATCCATGTCCAGCATATTGAAATTCCCCAGTAGCAGGATTTCACCTTTTAGCTGCCATGTCATGTATGTTCTCCACTAGTTCCCTGTCTACTTCCTTCCTCTGTGCTGGAGGTCTGTAGATCACCCCTTTGTGTATTGCTGTTCCATTCCATGGGCCAGGGTGACCTTCATTACCTCAGCCTCCCTCTGTCTTCTCTGAACTTCTGTAGCCTTCATACCATCTCTGATGTACAGAGCCACTCACCCACCTTTTTTACCCTCCCTGTCCCTCCTGAACAATGTATAGCCTGGTACACTGACTTCCCAGCCATGATTAGCAGAGTACCATGTCTCTGTTATTGCTATCTCAAGGTTTGCATCTGCCAACAAGGCCTCCAGCTCTGGAACCTTATTTTCTAGGCTACGGGCATTCATTAGCATGACCTTCCATGTTTTACAGTCTGCCCTCCCTCTGCTCTTGTTCTTCCTCTCCATCTTCTTCCCCTCACCCCGGTTTCCTTTCCTATGTGCTGTCGCCTTCCCCATATCACTCGTTATACATTCTTTTCCTGCCTGCCCCTCCCTGCCTGCTTTAGCTATTCTTGCAGTGAACTTATGTTCCTAAGCCTCCTGACCTTCTTGGCTCTCCCCCCTTGGCCAGTTTAAATGCTCACAGCTGAAGCATTTAAACTTCTCTTAAAGGACCACGGTCTCCTTCTCAGACAGTTGCAGGCCATCCTACTTATATAAGCTCACAACTGCCCAGGTTAGGTCCCAGTCCCCTATGAAGCCAAAACCCTCCCTTCCATACCAATCCTTCAATCAGGAGTTGAAGGTATGGATGTGGAGTGCTCTAGCTTCCCCTGTGCCCTGGACAGGTTACACCTCCAAGAATGAGACAGAGCATGCTATCTGTTTCAGGTTTCCCCCCAGCTTCCTGAAATCCTACTGGACTCTGGCTATCTCCACCCTTCTCCTGGCCAGGTCATTGGTCCCCAGGTGGACAATGACATTCAGCTGCTCCCTTCTAGCTATTGCTGTAGTGATCCTATGGATCTGCTTCCCATCTCTCCATGCAGTGCTTCCTGGGAGGCACTTGACATCCCTCTCTCTCCTGCAGTGTTTCTAACTCCACTCCCTGGATAATAGAGTCCCCACTAGGAGAAGCTTCCCTCTCCTCTGGGGACCCCTGCCTCCCTTCACTGGGGGTCCATCCTGGAGGACCCTCTTATCCTCCCTGGTACCAGCCTCAGGTTCCTGAATGGGGCTTTCCCATTCCTCCAAAACAATGTAGGAGTTACTAAGTGGGACCAGTTGGGGGATGTGCTTTTGACTCCCCTCCCTCCCCCTCCCTGAGCCCACCATAGTTCAAGTATTTCTCTTCCCCAGTATCCTTTGAGGTACAACTTGTGGACCCGGTGGTCTTTGGTTGGGGTGGATGCCGCCTTCAGCTTGGCCAGCACTGCTCGGAGACAGGCAACCTCCTCCCTCAGCCCAGAGAGATGCCTGCAGATATGGCAGCATTGCAGCCTCCCAGAACATCTCAGTGAAGACAACTGCTCCATAACCACTGCACTGCACCACTCCCATCATGTCTGTTTCCCTCCTTAATCTACTGCCTGCTTAAGACGACTATTTGTTATCTCCCAAATATTTGTGTTTTTCTTTTGGTTTTTTTTGTTATGCTTTCTCTCTTTGCTACTTCCTCTATGGATGCAGGATGTTGCAAGGCCCTATGGGAACTCCCCATAAATGTAGGGTGAGCCCTGGGGTGGGTGGGTTGCAGAGTGGGAGGGTGGGACTACACCACAGGCTGTGTCCAAAAACAATCAGCCAAGGGGTCATATGGCAGTGGCTCCTCACACCACTTCCCATGGTCCAGACACAGCCAATTACAAGCACACAGTCACAAACTTATCAGCTAGAATCCATCAATCCTGCCCAAACTAAATGGAAAAGCACACTGAAATGGCAGTTAAAGAAAATACCTCAAATTCATTTATAAACACACAGTCACAAACTCACCAGCTAGAATCCATCAATCCTGCCCAAGCTAAATGAAGAAACACACTAAAATGGCAGTTAAGACCTCACATTCAAACTGCACTAATCCCTGTAATATGATGCCTGCACTTAAAGTTCAGTCACAGCCAATTACAAACATGCAGTCACAAATGTATCAGCTAGAATCCCTCAATCTTGCCTAAACTAAATGGAAAAGCACACTGAAATGACAGTTAAGAAAATACCTCAAATTCAATTACAAACACAGTCACAAACTCACCAGCTATAATCCCTCAATCCTGCCCAAGATAACTGATGTGCAAGCTAAATACAAAAAATAATGATCAGTGGTATGGAAGACAAAAGCTATGAGAAGAGGCTGGCGAACCTTAACATGTTCATCACTGAGAAAAGAAGGCTGCTAGGGAACAGGATCTCAGTTTATTTTATTTATTTATGTATTGAAATGTTTCACCATGAAGGCACACTAAGCAACAAATTGCTCATCTCCTGGTGTGACCTGGGGGGTAGGGGACAATGGGATAGAATACAGAGAAATGTTACAATGTTGGAATACAATTTGTTTACTTACATACAATGAGAGCAGAAAGGATTACAGGTGGCTCCCATTGGCTAACAATGCAACAGTTAGCTATAGTAGATATGAAGACACATATAGCAATCTGGCAACAGTTGGTGACAGTTGGTAACACTGGAATACATATAATAACTTGGCAACAGTATGTAGCACTAGATGGTAAGGTGACACAATAGTAATTGGTAGCCACTAATGTAACATAGATATTCAAGATTTACAGTGAGTGGAGTAAAGAGAGGAAGAAAGGAAGGAGAGAGTGAAAAATTGCAGAGGGCAGAATGGAAGAAGAGAAAAGAAATTTATGGAGAGACACAGGCAGAACATGATTTTCGAGGCAAACAGAAACGACAGGGTGGACTAAAATGCATACTCAAGGGTACAACAAGATAATCTAATCTGGCATTCTCTAGTAATACATAAGAACATATTTCTAGTAATACACAAGAATATATCCTTAAGATAAGAGGTGGTAAATTCAGGAATAAAGTAAGGAATCACTTCTTTCAGAGGATGGTAAAGTAACTTATTCATATCTGCTTATAAAGCAGGGAGCTGACATGACACAATGGACTTGGAATCATTTCCAACCTTAAAATACTATGTTACTGCTTTGTTACTTTTCACAGACATCTATATTTGGGTTTAAAACAAAAGAGGACATGTTCAAGGGAGTTATTAGTAGGAACCGGAGAACCTCAAAAGGTTCTGATGTTCTAAAAGGTTCTGATAAGCAATAAAAAAAAAGGTTTCGATCTTTATCCGAACCTTTTATGACCTTTA
The DNA here is from genome assembly GCA_016271365.2 of Neoceratodus forsteri. Taxonomy (NCBI): domain Eukaryota; kingdom Metazoa; phylum Chordata; order Ceratodontiformes; family Ceratodontidae; genus Neoceratodus; species Neoceratodus forsteri. Next base: position 2,259,424 of record CM057456.1, on the reverse strand, counting down.
TTATTTTATGGGAACTGTATGTTTAAAAATAATTTTAAACTGCTTTTAATCAACATATCTGTAGAAAAAAAACAATTAAACCATTGTTTAGTAGTAGAGAATGTGTTCTAATTACTCTTCTATTTCTGACATTTAGAAAAATAATACTAATAATGGCCCAGATATTCAAAAGAGTTGAGCCATGCACAATAGGGTTGCTCCTGCGCAAGTCTGAAATTGTGCCATTCTGCGATATTCAGCAGGAGGCAGTTGCACCGAACAGCGCAATGATAATGAAGACATGCGCAACCGAAGGGGGAGGAACCATGCATAAATGGCGCAGTGTGATATTCAACGAATTGCGCCATGCACAATAGGGGAGCAAGAGGAAGTTGCGCCATAGCGGAAATGAGCCAAAATAAAAAGAAGCAAGGGAGAGGCGCAAGAACGCTACAGGGAAGCCACATGTGTCAGAAGCATAGGCAGACAGACAGGGCAGAAGGCACAAACAGGGCAGGCCAGAGAAAGGGCAGTCTGAAAAGCCAGGCACAGGGAAGGTGTGGGGAGCCACACAGCACAGAGGCCAGCACAGGCAGGTGTACCCAGTGCAGGGGAGGTAGCAGCCAGGACAGAGGGGGGAATACAGCAACAGCTGCCAGCGGGGGTGAACACAAGCCAGGGACATGGCCAGTACCACCTTCCACATGGAGGCCATAATGAGGGGGGTGAGAAGGTGGGCGGCAGGGTGGCGTGGCCGTGGAAGGGCCCGTCAGTGGTATGCCCCCAACAGGCAGTACCGAACCCGCACCAGCTTTGAGCTATACACTGATACTGATATTGTGGGCCAGTACCACCTGAATAGGGCAATTCTAAGGTGGCTCTGTGAGCTGTGCAGTGATGTGATGCAGGCACCCACACGACAAGCCATGCCCTGTCTGTGCAGACCAAGGTAACAGCCTGCATGTGCTTGCTCACCACGGGTACCTTCCAGAGATCAACTGGGGACACCACAGGCATAATCCAGTCTGCCATGTCCAGCCACCTCAACCAATTCCTCAGCACACTGCTGCCACATTCTGCAGAGTACATCCATTTCCCCAGCACAGCGGCGGAGCACACAGCAAACATATAGGAGTTCCACAGGGTAGCACGTATGCCTGGCATGCTAGGGGCAATAGACTGCACCCATGTGACCATACGCACACCACCTGGCCCCGTGGGGGCCGCATACATAAATCGCAAGGGCTATGCCAGCATCAACTGCCAGGTGGTGTGCGATGCCAGGGGGCGCATGATCAATGTCTGTGCCATGCACCCTGGGGGAGCGCACGATTCTATCATCTGGCACCAGTCAGCACTGTGCCACAGATTTGAGAGTGGGGACATCCCAACTGGACACCTAGTGGGTGAGTATGCAAACCACATGGACAATCATAGGGCCTGGGGGGGGCATGACCAGAGGTGGCATGGGTAGTGGCCTACATGGCCTGGGGCAGGGCGATGCTGATCACAAAACTAACCTCCGCCCTCTACACACAGGTGAGAGTGGATACCCACTCCATCCCTGGCTGCTCACACCCTACCGGTGGCCCGCTACCCCATCGCAGCAACGCTACAATGAGGTACACGCCACCACTCCTAATGTCATCAAGCGGGTGTTTGGGATGCTGAAGACACATTTCCATTGCCTGGACACCTCTGGCGGTGCATACAGTACAGCCCCTCAAAGGTCTGTGGGCTATTCCTGGCCTGTTGCATCCTGCACAACATGGCCAACGACTGTGGGATAGCCGTACAGGTCGAAGAGAGGGACAGCGATGGGGACGATGGGGACGCCGGTGCCGATGGTGATGGGCAGCTCCCCCTTAGCCGACGGGACCCCCAACTGCTCCGGCTGGCACAGCTGCACTGGGACACCATCACAAAGGAGCACTTCAGCCAACCCAGGTAAGTCACGGGTCCATGAGCAACCACCAGTGGCTAAGGCATAACCCACAAACATGCATGGACACACACCAGGGGTGCATGCCGTCAAGGGAAGTGGCAGGGCACAGAAGCACACAACCAGGGATGGGTGAGGATTAACATGCCATGCCAAAGGACACACACACATGCTCACACAATGCAACAAATGTGCACAGAGGGCAGGAGGCACACCGACCCAGAATGCACACCCTAGCAACACACATGTCCACAGGCCACCACGCCCACTGCCTGTCCATGTGCATGTGTCAGATGCTGAGCACCATTGCACATTGGTGTACAGTGCAATGCAGGCATCATCATGCACACGCAACTGTGGACAGCAGCCGGGAGGGTGTGCAGGTGGACTGTGTGTCCACGTGCAGGGCCGGGTACCCACCCGTGCACTGCCCACTGAAACACACAATGTACACAGGGCAGCACCAGACAGTAGCCACGCTGAGAGACAGGTCAGTCACGTGACACAGTGCCACGGCCACCACAGATGCGTGGGTGGCCCCACCGAGACCCGCCAGCACTGGCAGGCTGACCACTGGCCTCATGGAGTGGAACCGATGGTCCCCCAGGCGTTCCACTGCATGAACACGACCGTGCTCGAGCAGGGGTCTGCAGCACACTGAACATGACTGCACCAGGAGTGCTCAGGATGCCCACAGCTGAACCCGGCGTCAACATGGTGGGAGTCGCACGATGCCGGGAATGGGGGGTGGATAGTGCACTGCGTGGTGTCCATGATGCATGGGCACCTGACTGTGTGCCTACTGTGGCCATGACAGCAATGAATGCCTGTGCATGCCTGTCAATGGCAGAGGTCACATCCTCCTGCAAATGGTCCATCCCTGTCAGGATCAGTGTGGTGTCCCTGCTGCGATGCTCCTCTGCCCACTCCAGAGCCACACGCAGTGCATGCACAGATGTTGCAAGATGCATCTGCTGCTGGACCGATGCTCACAGTAGGTGGGTGTGCTCATCCAAGAGGTCATCAGCCTCCTCGGCATCCTGTCCCTCAGGGTGTGCAAGGCCCCAATGTTCAGCACCCCTTGAGGGTGGGTGCTGCGCACCAGGATCAGGTCTGGGCATGTCCACAGGTGGTGCACAGATGCCACCACTGAACCCTGTACCCCCAAGCCCATTGGGCGACTGCTGATGCTGCCCCTCCGGCTGCTGATCCCCAGGGCTCAGTGGTGCCACTGCAGTGGCCGCAACAGTCCCACTGTCCTGAACAGACACCAGTTCTGCCCCACTGGTGCTGACAGGCACAGCCTGGGACTGTGCTGACATGCAGGCCTCCATGACGGCACCACCCACAGCCATGGGTGCGGATTGCCCTGCTGTGAGGCCATCCCGTGGCATGCACGTGTCACTGCCCATGACGGTCGTGTCATCATCACTGGTGCCGGACTCTGCCCCGGCCACAGCCACAGCATGCTGGTATCTGTGGACGCCAGGACACTGGGATACAGGCAGGGCTTCCTCCACACCTGTTACAATGACATCAGTGTGGACAGCCAGGTGGCCCCACTGTCGCAATGATCCACATATACCTGTGGAGGTGGATGGTCCCTCCTCCAACTCCAGCCAACTGTCCACAGTGGACAGGCCCACCACTGCTGACCCATGCAGATGCTCAGGATCTGTAAGGGAAAGCAAAGTCACGTTAGTGCGTGTGACCTACCCTGCCCCCCCCATAGACAGACCATGGCTTACCATGCAGTGATGGGCCACCACTAGTCTGGAAGCCACCACCTGGAACACCCTCAATGGCACTGCGCTGCATGCTTTGAGCAAGCCTCTCCTCCTGTTGGGTCAGCTGTACCACCTCTGGCTGTCCTCCACCTGTTGCAGCACGTGCTGCCCTGATGGCAGCCACCTTCTCCTTTAGCCTCCTCCTGTCCGTGCCCATCTTTTTCTTACACTCCTGCATGAAGCGCTGGTGGCTGCCATGCAGGTTCACAGCATGTGCCACCTCCTCCCATGCAGCAGCACGGGCTTGAGGTGTTCCCCGCAGTCCACTGAGAAGTGACTCCTGATCCAGGTAGGCCTCGAACAGGGCCTCAGTTTCAGCCTTTGTAAAGTTCGGCCTCCTCCTCCTCCTCCCACCACTGTTTTCCTCCTCTCCAACAACCTGTTTTGTCATTATGTAGCCTGTAAGAATGGCAGTTGTTACCTGTGACTGTGCAGTCCCATGCGTGTCCCTGAATCCACAGTCCACACTCCCAAACAGCATGCAACTCACCAATAAACTGCAGTAACCGACTATGGCCACTGCAGCACATTGTCACACTTTTATAGCGCAATCCATGCAAATGAGGCGAGGAGCAACTTTAAGTAGAGGCAAATTGCAGTGTTGCGCCATTGAATGGCTGATTAGATGATTTGCATATGATGGCTGAATATCGCACTGTTGCACTTTGTGCAATTGTGTTGAACGTGCTGAGCCAATTGCGCAGTTCTGTGACATGCGTAGTACACCTCACTGCGCATGCCCGGGTTGCTAATGCAGGCATCTGCCGTGCTGATGATGTGCTGTGCACAGTGGGCAATGCAGGGCATGGCCACCATTGTACCAGTGGTACTATAGCGATGGTCACTACATGGCGCTGTGGCACTGGGCCATCATAGGCACAATGGCCCAACTGCTCGGTTGTCCGCTATGGTACTGGCACACAGGCAGCGAATCACGCTACACGCATTGTCTTCCAATGGTGCTGTGCGTGGCCATGCGCCAGAGACCCTTGACCCTGTGCCCGACCTTTCCCCCTAGGCGCCATGCATCTGGCATGGGTGCACCTCTGTCGTGCTGTTCAGTAACAGCACGATAGGGAATGGCAGCACTGTACCGCGCAGCATCTGCATGTGGGGAGCCATGCTACAGAGCACCATATTGCCTACTATAGCTGCAAGGATGGCACGCAGACGAGCAGCGCAGTGGACAACCATTGAGCTAGCCAATCTGGTGGCAATTGTTTAGCCACACATGGGCCTCTCTTCGGGGAGGCGCCCCTGGACAGAGCCAGGACCCAGGTGTGGCAGGAGGTGGCCACTGCACTGGAGGAGGCCACCGGATGGGGGAGGAGTGCGGAGCAGTGCAGGCACTGCTATGGGGACCTGCAGAGGAGGGAGCCGGAGCTACTGGTATGACTGCGGTCACGTTCCAGGAGGGGCACGGTGTCACGTCCAGGCAGGGGTTCCGTCAACACACTTTTATCATCCATATGGGTCACAGTGTTGTATGTGTCCAGCACATAGGGGAGGGACCGTCTGGGGTTGGCTATGGCGGTGTTCACAGGGTGTGGGTGGGTGGGTCTGGCTGGGTGGGAGGGCACACACCTTGGGGCAGAGAGACTTTGCTTAGGGATTGTATCGATGTTCTTCTCTCCTTGTTTTCCCCACAGGCCCAGATGAATGCTGCAGGTTGCGGGAGGAGCGGCAGAGGGAGGAGGACGGTGCAGCCAGGCGGGGCGAGGGACATCACCGCCCACCTGAGTGGCCCGATGAGGGTGAGTGCCATACATCCATGATTACTATTGCATGCTGTGTGACAGGGTGGGCAGCGGGGCATGGCCACCATTCATTGACACCACTGCCATGCACGCAACTTGTTACAGTCAACACTGTCCAGTGGCAATGCATGTCTGGGAGTGCGTCAATGGTGGTCCATGCCTGCACCAGGTGCATGACTGTGCTACTGCCTTTGCACCACATAGCCATGTCACTAAATGGCCACGGTGGTGCTGTGTGTGACTTGGCCGGTGGGTGTGCAGCATTCCGCATGGCTGTATGCACCTGGGTGGGCAGGTCCTGTGGACGTGATCACTACGGGTGGTCACACACCATCACAGTGGTATGTCCCATGGCCGTATGCCATGCACAGTGGACAGGCTGTATGGGGTTGTGCATTCACACCTATTGATTGTGCTCCCTTGTCCTAGGTACCCACCGTCTAAGGGACATCAGGGAGGCTGTGAGAGAAATTCTACTGCTGGCCTGGGAATCCCTGGACATCCTCTGGAGATTGGATACGACCGGGGTACTGAGGAGGCAAAGAGGCTGGAGGTCGCACAGCGCAGAATGGAGGTCCCGCTAGGGATCCCTCAGTCCTTGAATTCCCCTACCCCTGGACCCACCCTCCACCCCTCCTATCCCATCCCATTTGTCCACCCCTGCCCCTACCCACCCCCACGTTGTTTGTGGCCCCCCCAACCTTGTATATAGTTTTTGTATTCTTGTAAATAGTTGAATATTATATTTTTGCAATACATTTGATTTTGATATGAATACTGTGGTGGTGTCTGATTTGCAGTGGGCAATAGGTGCTCAGCTGCAGTGGTGTGCATTGCGTCAGGGGTGGTGCAGTCATGGGTATGTGTGTGTGTCCATGTGGAGGTGACTATGGTGTGGGGGGTAGCTATCAGTCAGTGTCTGTGGTGTGTGTGTTGTGCCCTGTGCACTGGATGACTGTGTGCAGTGGTCCATGGCACGTGCTCTGTGTCCATGGCGCACCCATCGGCCCGTCCATGGCCTGTGCAGCTGACACACATGCATGTTTGTGACCTGCACGGTCCACTGGCATGTCAGTGGTGGCAGTCCCTGTAGGGCAGACACTGTACCCATCACTTTGCTGGGTTGCCCCTGTCACTGGTGTGGTGCATGCCTGGCTCAGGTGGCACTGTGGGCACCACAGTCATTGTCCCACCTCCATGCTGTGCCTTGTGTGTGTTGCAGGGGATGTGCCCCACTGTCTGTGACTTGTGCTCCGGGCGACTGCTGGTGGTGTATGGGTCCACAGTGCCTGTGCAGGGTGGCTGGCACTCCAGTGCCATGGAGGACTGTGGGTTGTGTGTACACAGCTTACATGGGCCCACAATGGGGGCTTGGTTGCCCCACCACTGCGTCCCTCTGTTGGTGTGCCCTTGGGTATGGGTAGGTGTCTGTCCATACACTGTGTGGCATCCAGTGTGGTGCATGCTTCCATGCACCACTGTGGGTATCTGTGCTGGCTGTTGTGGCCAGTCATGGGTCGGGGTGTGTCACTGGAATACTGTGCAGGGTGCTGTACCACTGGTGGTGGTGTCAAGGGCACGCCCTGTCCCGTGTGGGGTACCTCTTGTGCCGACGCATGGTCGGTCTCTCAGCAGTATCTCTGGGGGACTGTGTGTGGTGGCAATGTGTCTGCTGTTTTTGCATTGCCATGTGCTGCCACCCACTGATGGGTGCTCATGGTGGGGCTGGCTTGCATGGTTCTGTGGTGCACAGGGTTGCATTGTCACAGTGGGGGTGGTGACATGCATGGGGTTTCCTGCAGTGGTGGTCACTGCTCATGGGGGGGGTGTCTGGGGGTCACAGTGCAGGGTGTGCTCTGCACAGGGGGGGATGGTGTGGCACGGGGTGGTCTGCCCTCCTTGTGTGCCAGTCACAGCTTGCCAGTAGGTGTGATGGGGCACCATGGCCCGGCTGTGGGTTGGTTGCTTGTCTCCACGGGCCAGTGGTTATTCCAGCCTTCCCCCAGTTGTGCTGTGATTGGGGTGTGGGGGGACAACGTCTGTTCTGCTGTGTGTTCCTGTGCTCATCTGTGGCATGGGTGGTGGGCCTCTACCTCCCTGGTTGTGCAGTTACATTGCTCTGCTGCTGGGGGGCTCCCTGGTTGCGCTATGATGCCTCTGGACTGCTCAGCTGAACATCCCTTGTTGCACTATGGCGCATCAGATCTGCTCAGCTTCCCCTCCCTAGTTGAGCTATGGCGCAGGTGGTGCGATATTCAATCGTCAGCTGTAGGCGCAATTTGGCCTGCTCCATTTTTGAATATCACGTCTCTTGCGCGTGGGTGCAATAGACTTGCACTTGCTCCTGCTAATGCGCACTTTTTGGGCGCAGTTTGAATATCTGGACCACTGTGTATAAGTTATATTATTAAGAGTAGTAATTTCTATTTCTCAACAGGTACTGGCAGGCATCAGATATGTTTTAGACAGTTAAGAGAAGAAGACGAAGAAGCCAGGAACACAAAAACAGCACAAGGCCAGAACAGAGGGCAGCCAGTCAGAGTCAACTAGTCACAGAGAGCCAGTCAGCCAGCTACCACTTAAGACTGCAGTCTGCTACTACCTCCACCTACTACAATCAGGGGAGAAAACCAGAATTAGTCTACCAGCACTGAAATCAATATGGTTAAGGCACATTTACCGACAAGCATTTGTCAATGCCGAATGTTTGCTTGCTGGCATTGGCATTGGTAGTGCAGAAGTTAGAGAGATGCATAATGGGACTGGCAGTGAAGTATTTAACTAATGCCAACCCCCCACCCCCACCCTGCAGAGACTGACAGGTGTTGGGGGTGTGCCTTTGTGTCATAAACCATAACACTCATGCCATTCCACCTCACTCCACCCTGCAGACACCGACAGGTGTTGCATCATGCCTTGGGGTCTTCATCCCCTTATGCTCACCCCATTCCATAAGAAAATAAGTTGAGATGGGTGCAGTATAGAAGAATGGGGTGAACGTTAGGGCTGAAGACCCCAAAGCACACTTTGATGCCTGTCACTGGCTGCAGGGTGGGGTTGGGGGTGGAAAGTTGGGAGCGTTACTGCCAATGACCCCAAGTCACACGCCTGACACCTGTCAGTCTCTACAGGGTGCAGCATTATGGTTGGAAACCCTAATGCCCTGGATGTTTGTTGGAATTTTCACTCCAGATTTCAACATGGGCTTTTTGGGACCCCACCTCATGAACAGTGCCACTATCATTTCATTACTCAATCCTGAAAGGTGATTTCGCAAAGCAACTACTCCATTCTGTGCCACAGGTGGGAAAATACATATTAGGCTGAATATGAAAAATGACAGCTGTACTGTTCCTGAGGAGGTGTGAAAAAATGGCAATGTTGAAAATCTAGAGTGAAAATATGAAAAATTGGTGAAGTTACGAGTGTGTGTAGAAGGTGTGCAATGCACACCTGTAACACAATCATTTTTTGGAATTTTTCACCAAATTTTCAACATTGGCATTTTGGGACCTACCCTCATGAACAGTTGCACTGTGATTTTGTTAATCTGTCCCAAAAGTCTATTTCCCACAGTGACTGCGCCATTCTGCGGCACAGGTGCTACAACACATTTCAGGCAGGATGTGAAAAATGACAGCTGTAACTGTTCATAAGAAGGTGTGAAAAAATGACAATGTTGAAAATCTGTAGTGAAAATATTAAAATCTGATGAAGTTACAAGCGTGCATAGAAACTGTGCAATGCACGTTCATACAGCAGTCATTTCTTGGAATTTTTTCACCAAATTTGCAACGTGTTTTTTGGGACCCTACATCATGAACAGTGGCACTGTCATTTCATTAATCAGTCCCAAAAGATGATTCCATGCAGTGACTGTGAAATCACCTTTCAGAACCGAGTACTGAAATGACAATGACATGTTCACGAGGTGGGGTCCTAAGAACCCCATGTTGAAAATCTGGGACCACAATTCTTAACAATGGCTGAGATATCAACCTAAGTTGAAACCCCCCACTGACTCCCATTATACAGCACTTACCTGATTCCTTAGTTCGGAGTTCAGCTTTGAAGAGTGCAGACGTGTCCTGATCCAGAGAAGATAACTGCTCCTGACCTCTGGAAGGTGAGTATGGGTGAGGGGGGGTGCAGAGAGGTGGAAGCTCAGTGGGAGGGGGGATGAGGGGACTGGGGAGACAATGGTTGACCTTATTTTTTTTTTTACAGGGGGAAAAAAACACACTGGGGGGATAGTTTCCTTTCTTTCTTTTACAGATTAAAAAAAACATATTGGCACACTGTGGTGGGCTCCCAGTGTGCCACAATAGTGGTGGTGGGGGAATGCCAACACAGGACTTATGCATCCCTATGTCGGCAGATTACAGACGGGTTTGGGGGGGCACATCCAACACTGGAAGTGGGTATCCCAGTGTCAGAAACATTTTGGCACACTGGGGTGGGCTCCCAGTGTGCCACATTAATGGAGGGGGGGGATACATGCTGACATGGGGATTGGGTACCACGTTGTCGGCTTTCCTTGGAGAGTGTGGCGGGTGGCAGGAGCCATAGCTCATTATTTGTTTCACCAGGAAAGGCACACAGAACAAACAAGTTATTGGTGAAGCAACAGCCAGGGACAAAGTGCTGGGCAGCAGTAGCTGACAAGGTTGCGAGGGGTGGGAGGTGCCACTTCAGTGACAAAACTGTATGTGAGTGCAGTGGCAAATTCATTTCAACTCCTTGGCTCTCTTTGAAGCTGCTGTCATCGGCAGCTTCCTCATTGATTGGTGGCTGATGGATGCGCCCAGTAAAGTGTCCACTGCATTGGCCACAACACTGACAAACCTCTGAAATGTGGTACTGTTGCAAGATGTTTCTTGCGCATGCACGCAAGTAAACATAAAAATAATTGCTTAGAAAAGAATGAGAAAGTGACTGTGATGACAAAAAAAGTCCCAGATCAGATCTCTAGTTTGTAAATAAATGGTCTCCTCCTGAGTCTAATGTTTTTGAAGGGGATAATAGTGTGTTTAAATAATTGTACTTTGTAGTTGTACTACCACTACTACCAAGGGAAAAAAAACAGAGCTAGCAATATTTATTAATGTGGTTATTTAATTGTGTCATTTATGTAAATGATCTCCTTAGAATGACAAAGCAACTGTGTGTGTAAAAACCGAGACTTGTCTGCCACAGTTGCTACCAGTACATGATGACATGAACATGATGTACTGGCTGCACCTCCCACCCACCCCCAGGATGACGATGATGCAGTCAAAAGGCAGGCAAGTCCCAGATCTCAATTTTTTTAAAACCAGTTTCCTGAGTTTGACTTGTTGTAGAAGGGGGTCAGTGTGTTTTTTGTATGGCACCAATTATTTTACCATAGCAACGGGTCTCGGTATGGAACGCAATGCAAAGCAATGTGAAAGAACAAGAGCACCAGGCAGTACAAAGTGGCACTTCACCAGTGTTACTACTACCACTACTATCAGGGGAAAAAACAGAGCTATGGTTATATAAGAAATAATTATTCTTGGGTGCATTAGGTAATAAAATAAATGATCTTGTCAGAATGAGAAAGCAACTGTGTTCGAGATCAGGGACTTGTCTGCCACAGTTGCTACCAGTACGTGATGACGTGAATGTGATGTACTGGCTGCACCTCCCTCCCACCCCCAGGATGACAATGAAGCGGTCAAAAGGCAGGCAAGTCCCAGAGCTCTATTTTTTTTTAACCTAGACTCCTGAGTCTGACTTTTTGTAGCAGGGATCAGTGTGCGTTTTTTGTATGTCACCAATTATTTTACCATAGCAACAGGTCTCAGTATGAAACACAACCTGAAGCAATGTGAAAGTGCAAGAGCACCAGGCAGTCCAAAGTGACTACTTCACCACTACTACTACTACCACTACTATCAGGGGGACCAAACAGAGCTATGGTTATGTAAAAAATAATTATTCTTAGGTGCATTAGATACATACAAAAATATGAATCTGCCAGCAGAAACAGGCCTCATGGTCTATCAAGTCAGCTCAAATGTGCAGCTAGCACCCTTACATGGTTAATAAAATAAATGATCTTGTCAGAATGAGAAAGCAACAGTGTGTGAGATCAGGGACTTGTCTGCCACCGTTGCTACCAGTACGTGATGACATGACTGTGATGTTCTAGCTGCACCTCCCATCCACCCCAAGGATGATGATGATGCGGTCAAAAGACAGGCAAGTCCCAGATCTCTACTTTTAAGCAGTCCAGGGAGTCTCAAATTTGAAAGCTGATGTGTCACTCTACAGCTGCAGCACAGGTACTGCTGTAAGTGTCATCTTCTTCCAGATCAGCATCACATATGTAGCCAAAGTTGGCAAGTTAACATTCAGTAACGTTAGTTTCTCCACATTGTCTGGTGTTAATCTTGTTCATTTATCAGTCACAACATTCCCAGCAGAGCTAAATAAACATTTGGAACAGACACTGGAGGGTGGACATCCAATATACTTACAAGCCAGGGCAGCGAGCTTTGGCCAGCATGATTTTTTCTCTTTCCAGTAAGCTAAAGGGTCATCCTTAATACTAATGTTGGGCTCAGACAGATATGAATCTATCATGCTAACTACTGAGCATGCATTTTCTCCTTGTGGAATTTCAAAGTCCTGCAGCTGGCCCCAAATGTCATCCTCCTCCTCCTCATTGTTTGCTTCTGTACTGGTTTTTGCAGCAGTCTTTTGACTGTGAGGTGGTGTCATTGTAGTACTGCTTGCCAATCTTCCTAAGGAAACCTCATCTACTGCATCAATCAAATGTTGCCTGTAGTTCAACTCCTTCATATCATTAGAAACCACACCAGGAAGGTGTCTGTTCCAGAAACGTGGATCTAGCAATGTTGCTAAGAGATACTCCTTGCTCCGTGTCATGGCTGATAATTTCTGATCATTGCATCATTCAAGTCTGGTAAGCATGTTATTTACTGGAGATTGGTTCATATCTAAGTTGCTCCTCATATTCTCCAACCTTTTTTTTGAGAAGTAGAATGCGTGGAATAACTTGGCTAAGGGGATGCCTTTTCTGCACTAACTTCTTTTGTAGCACTCATGAATGGTTTCAGAATGTGATACAACTGTTCCAGCAGAGACCACAGAGTAGAATGGAGTACAATGCCCTCCCCGATATCATTGTACATGATATACTCAATGATAGCTACTTCTGTTCAAGGATACCTTCAATTGTAAAGTGAGTTGAATTCCACCTTGTTGCTTCATCCTGAACAAGCTGGAGATGAGGAAGACCTTTGCCCTTCTGGATATCAACAAGGATGTCATGGGCTTTTACTGAATGGTTGAAGTGGCCACACACTTTGTGCACTGTACCCACAGTGGTTGATACTTGCGGTCATTATCCAGGAAGCTTTGAACGAGTAGGTTAAGACAATGGCCAAAACAGCATATATGTACATAGCTGCCACTGTGAAGTGCTTTTTTAATATTTGAACCATTGTCGACAACAACAAAAAAAATCTTTCAAACCCTGTGAAGTGACCAAAGCAGTAAGTAGACTTTCCAGTCCTTGCTGAATGTGCTGTGCTGTGTGTGTGTCTTGAAAGTGACATCCATGGAGAACTGCCATTTTCTGAAACTTGACATTTTTTTTTTGAGCTCTAAGAGACAGTAGTGGTAGTAGTACTGGCTGAAGTGGAAACAGACAGACTAGTAGTACATGAGGATGAGGATGAGAGGTCCACAAAACAGATCCAGTGTGCAGTAAGAGAAAGATAGGCAATGGTTTGGCTGCTGGTCCACATATCAATAGTGAAATGAATTACCTTGTCCTCAGCCTCTCGGAGAGCATGCCTTACTTGAACTACTATGCTGTCATACATCCTGGGTACAGTGGTTCCTGAGAAGTATTTTCTACTTGCCATTAAAGAGCATGGCTCTAGGTATTCCATAAACCTTCTGAAACCCACATCTTCCACAATAGAGTATGGCTATAAATCAAGTACAATCATTTCTGCTATTTTACAATTTATTGCCAGCACTATGGGATGGTTTTGTGAATATTTAGTCTTTCTTTCAAAAACTTCTTTTAATTTCAGCTGCCTATTGGGGGGGGTAAAGTTACATTTGGCTGGGGGTGTTGTATGTCTACATGCCGTGCCTGGTAAAACAGAGGACCTTACAGAATTATTATGACCATGACTGTAAGGCAAAAGTGGACTTTTGGATCTTGCCTGGTGCTTGTCTCCCACTGTTCCAGCAGAATGTTCCTGTTCACTGAGAGCCCTGCTAGTTTTTTATTTATTTATTTAAAAGTTGATAACTGGGAAAGGCATCAATGAACTGAAGCTCGTTTCCAGATGCAACCCGGGGGAGGGGGCACAGACAAACAAAATTTACAAATAAATGGTGATGCAATAAACAGAGAAGTGCAACAACATGAGCAAACATAACAGTGGTAGTACAGTAATCAGAGAAAGTGCAAATAAAAAACAAAACAATTTACAGTGTTTCAAGATAAGGCTGAAACAAGTCGCATAATAGATATTTACATTTCTATACAATAGATCACTAAATCTGGGGTATTTACATTTATACACAGCAGTGAGGGGCATATACATGCTGTAGAATGCAAGGACTAGGAATGGGGACAGCAGCAGGAGGTTAGGGGAAAGGGTTTGAGCAAGCATTTAAGAGCCAGGAAGGAGGGAGAGAGAGAGGTGAGTAGGGGAGGGGAAGCTGTTCCAAAGGGAAGGGAATCTGTAGGAGAAGAAGAGTTTGCCAGCCGTGGTGTGAATGCAAGGGAGTGAAAAGATGCATGTGCAGTTAGATTTCGAGTATTAGGGCAAGGGAGAGGCAGGAGTGAGGAGAAAGGCAAGGTAGGAAGGAAGAGAGCCAAACCAGAAATTGGCTATGAAGGTGGTGCAGTGAGCAGAACATCTATGTGCTAGGGACTGAAGGAAGAGTGAGGAGTAAAGGTCGCAGTGTTGGGCTAGAGGGGGGAGTTAGAAGCAAACCTACAGAAGGCATGGAACAAGACATCGAGTTTGGTGAGGGAGGTGACTGGAGTAGCACTGTAGACTATGTCAGCATAGCCAAAGGCTGGGAAGATCCACTTGATGATGAGATCATGTCTTAACAGGGAGGCAGGGAGAGACTGGCCTCATGATGGTAGAATAATCCTAGTTTAGGACACAGTTTGGTGTGTACTGCATTAAAGTGGGAGGAGAAATTGAGACAGGGGTCGAGCCAAATGCCGAGATACTTATATGAAGGGACATTGTCTAGGGGGGAGTTTGCGGCCGAGTAGAAGACTGGTTGGGATGGAAACTCGGTGAGTTTTTGTTTGGAGCCAAAAGTCATGGCTATCATTTTCTTAGTGTTTAGTTTTAGTAAGTTTGCATCAAACCAGGCAGTCACAGCAGTGAAGTCAGTTTGGAGGGTGAATTGGACTGCAGAAGTGGAAGGACCTGACAGGAACAGGATGGTGTCATCTGCATACATGTGTATACTGGCATGTGAGCAGACAGAGGGCAGGTCATTAATAAAGAGAGAAAAGAAATTGGCCCCAGGATAGAGCCCTTGGGCATGTCAGCAAAGATGAGGAGGGAGGAGGATTTGTAGTTGCATATAGAAACTGACTGAGAGTGACCAGTAAGGTATGAGCTGAACTAGGACACTGAGGTAGGAGAAAGACCAATGGAGTTGAGTTTATGTATGAAGAGAGGGTGGGAGACCGAGTCGAAGGCCTTTGCAAGGTCTATGAAAATGGCTGTGGTAATGTGGCCATGCTCCATGGCAGAGTGGATGATACTGGTGAAACGAAGGAGAGAGGAGGAGGTGGTTGAGTGGGATTTCCTGAACCCTGATTGGAAGGGGGAAAGAGTATTTGAGGTGGAGAGTAAGTTGTTTAGTCTAGAGAGGATGAGGGATTCTTGGACTTTTGCAAGGGCAGGGAGAGGGAGATGAGGGGTTAGTTGCCACAGAGGGTAGGGTCACTGCTTTTGAAGAGAGGGATGACTGTGGTGGATTTCCAAGCTACTGAGACAGTGGCTGAAGAGAAAGAGAGATTTAGGATGTAGGTTAAAGGGGTAACTATTGAAGGGTGGGAGATTTTTAGGAGCCTGGGGTGAAGACCATCCTGGCTGGATTTGGAGGGGTTTAGTGTGGTAAGAGCTCTCATGACTTCAGAAGACAAGATTTGGGTCAGTTGAAAACCTAAAAGCTGGGGTAGTGAAGGAGGGGTGTTTGGAGGGGAGGGCAGGGAACCAGGTGGAACTATACAAGAAGTAAAGTCCTTGTTTAGGGTTTTGGCAACGCAAGAGGGATCAGAGATTACTGAGCTGCCCATATAGACTGAGGGGGGAGGGGAGACAGAGTGGGGGTGCAAGAGTGAATGGAGATCTTGCCAAAAAGAGGATGGGGAACTGTTAACGGGATGTAAATGTGGCTTGTAGAAATTGGCTTTTGCATGGCAGATGTTGATGGTGCAGCTATTGCATAGGGTGTGATAGGCTTGGATGGAGAGCAGGTTACCTGAGGCTTTATAGAAGCACCAAGCATGATCTCGAGCCCTGCAATTGGCTAGGATGGAAAGGAGTAACCCAGGAAAGGTGGGTACTTCTTATCCTGGCAGTCTTTATTGGTGCATGGGGATCCCAGATCTTTAAAAAAATGGATGAGAAGTGGGTAAGGGCAGTGTCAACTGAGAGGAAGGAGAGGACAGGGGACCAGTCAGCCAGGGCCAGGTCATGAAGCAGGTTGCACACATCTAGGGATTTGAAGGGGTGGAACTGGATGTATTTGGGGGGGGTGAGAGGGGGTCATGACTTCCTGATGCAGAAGATGGGGCAGTGGTTGCTGAGCACTTCGGGTAGAATGCCAGCATAGCAGATGCAGAGAGGGTGGGATGTAAGCACCCAGTTGAGTAAGAAGTGTGCCTGACTTTTTTGGGTTTGCATGAGTAGGCACTTTGATCAGTTGGGTAAGGTTTAAAGCCTCAATGCACTAGCAGGAGCTGAGTGAAGACTGGGAGAGCCAGTCAAGATTGAAATCATCTAGTAGGATAAGTTCCCCAGCATTTGCTAGTGCAGAGACGGAGGAGATGCAGGAGACAAGAGAAGAAGGAGGAAGTTTTGGGGAGGTGTATATGACCCCCACAAGAAGGGGAGATGAGGATGGGAGGGTAATATTGATTAAGAGGAGTTCATGGGAGCAAGGGATAGCTTCACAATGGAAAATGGAGCGGTTTAGAGAATTGCAAAAGTAAATTGCCACTCCGCCTCCACATTTACCATGGTCTTGTCTGAGAAGGCAAAAGTCAGGAAGGGCTAATTAGGAGTCAGGGATGTAGGAGGATACCAGGTTTCTGTTATGCAAAGGACATCCAGGGAGTGAAGAGCTGTCCAGACCTTTAATTCATCAAGTTTGGGGAGGAGGCTGCGTACATTTGTATGGAAAATTCGCAAGCCTTTAGGGAGAGCTTGCTGGTGAGAGGAGGGGGCAGGTGGGACTGGGATTGGGTTCATTATCCCCGGCTAAGAGTAGTAGGATGATCAAGAGATGAAGGTGTATGGTATTTGTATTACGCTTTAGGTGGCTAGTTCAAGTGATGACAAGTGAGGGGGGCAGGCGGGGGAAAATCTTATGAATGGCTGCATTGCTTAGGAGCGAGTGACTGAGCATTCCGTGATGTTTAGTGATGTGCTGGTGGGGGGAGGTGGGGGAAGGGTGAGAGGAGATGATGGCAGGAGTAGGTAGATTGCAGGGTGGGTAGAGGGCAGTACAGAGTGGGTCTGAATTTGGTGAGGGAGGGGAGTGAGGGGCAGAGGAAGGAAGGAGGACTAGGAGAAGGGAGGACATAGCACGCAGGGTGCATATAGGAGTGGTATCAGAGGGAGAGGAAAGAGTGAAGAGGGCCATGAGGAAACTAGTACAGTAGGTTGAGGGGCAAAGCAGGTAATCACTGAGGGGCAGTGGAAACAGCCAGAAGGAGAGGGTGCCAGAGATAGATATAGACACTAGAAGACAGGGCACAAGGAGGGTGCTCAAGTAGTGCAGTGGGAGAGTTGTTGCCCGTGGTGCGGAAGGTCAGGAGTGCAAGACCCAGAGGGGGGAGAGGGTCCAAAATCAGGAGGGAAGGGGAGGGCAGGATAGTAAACAGAGGAGGAAGGGACAGTAGATCCAGCAGGGAAAAGGGAGCAGGGAATGGGAAGGGGAAAGGAAAGAGTGGTGTGCGGAGTAATGCAATAGTGACTCCTTGTGGTGGCCAAGTATGAAAGACAAGTGAGGAAGTGGGAAGATTGTTCAGGCAGGCAGCAGGTCACGTGGCAGGATGTGACCCATATAAGTGTAGACAAGTCAGGGTGGGAGGGGCAGTTGCTGCAATGCAGCGATGGGCTAGCCCAGTCCAGTGTGTCTCTCACCTTGGAAATGTCGGCAGTGTGTGGGGGCTTTGAGGGAGAGCTCCGTTCAGTGAGCTAGTCTCAGTGGCAGTCTGTGCTGAAGATTTCCAGCCACCAATGCTAGACTGTTTTTTTTTTTCACAATGATAGGGTGAATTGGTGAAAGATGTCACATCATTGTTGTGGTTCCAAGATGCCCTTTATTTTTACCCTACTAACACATCTGTTGCAATGCACACATATAGCTTGGCAAGCATCCTTGGGGTTTACATAAAAATGATTACAAACAGTAGAGGTGGACTATTTCTAGTAATGACCTCAGTAGGACTAGGGGTCGAGTGGCTGGGTTTATGTGGGAAGACATATTAGTGGAGGATTCAGGATCATCAGGTGAGACAATCATAGAATCCTCTGCAGCACTTTTGCCATCATCATCACTACTGTCAGACTTTGTTTCACTTTGCATGGCTTGTGCCTTTGATTTTTTCATTTTCCCTTTTGACACTCTACTACTGCTATTATTTTTATCCACATTGTCACTGTCAGAACCAGAATGAGACATAGCTATATCTAAAGGTAAAGTCACAAGCTCATCAACATCAGTCTCACGATGACCATGGTCATCACCAGCATCACTATCAGACTCAGTAGAGCTAACACGTGTCATCTCACATTGAGTTATTCGATATGCATGTGTTGCAAATCGAGCAACTCTACTGCGAGTTGTACCTGTAAGTGATTTAACTTTATTACAATTAAATTGGAATACTCTGTTTTTGCACTTTCTTTCTCAGATGACTTGCTATTGCCACTGTCTCTCGACACTTTGTTGGCTGTACTACTGAACCCTTCTGACTTAGACAGTCCACCAACCCTTGCTGGGTTTTCAGTATTGTGTAATGTTGTATCCATGACACTCCAGACATTACCTCATGGGTTCTCAACCCACCTGATAGGCTAGTGATGCACATGTGACCCATATCAAATTTCAGAGCATAGCCAGGTCCCAGGAGTCCCCATTCTCCAGTTTCAACCTTGCATTTGAAGAGTCTACAAGCACTCCAGGAGTCCCTGTTAAATAATTAACTCAAGGTAAGCCAACTTGTTTTTATGGCTAGATCAAAGGACTTCCTATACAGACCTTACTGAAGTGGATTAATTAGGAAATAAACCTGTCCTACTGCTTCATAGAAGTTGAAGATAGTAGTAGTATTTAGTTCAGCCCCTTCAACAGACTGTGGTGCTTGTTGTTGATGTTGTACTTTACTTTTTGGGCCACTTCTTTCTGGGCTCTTGAATAAATTTTATTTTACGTTTATTACATCCTTTGCCCCCAGCTTTTGCTCCACTATTTTCTGGACTACTCATAATAATAGTCTGTTGCTTGTTCAGGGTCAAAAAGTGGTTATTATTTTTTTTCTTTATTGCACGTGATGTGACAGAATGCCCTACCCACTGAGCGAGCACAGGGAGGAAGATGAGAGATGACTGACTTCTTGGGGGGGGGGTCACACAGACAGTATGCAAGAAGTGGTACTGGTGCACTGATGACTGGCTGGCAGATTTTATTTCACACACAGAATTTATTTCACACATCACCTACGCTAAGGGCAATGCTGCAGGCACTGCTGCTATTATACCCAAAGAGATTCTGGGGAACCTGCCTGGCCTGACCATCTCTGAAATACTACTTTTCCCCTTCAAGGATTTTTTCCTTTTTTTTTTTTCTTTATTCCACGTGATGTGATGGAATGTCCTGCCCACTGAGCCAAAGCTTATACCCCGCTGAACGAGAACAGGGAGGAAGATTACAGATGACTGACTTCTTGGGGGTTGGTCACACAGACAGTATGCAAGATGTGGCACTGGGGCACTGAGAACTGGCTGGCAGATTTTATTTCACACACAGAATTTATTTTACATACCACCTACACGAAGGGTGATGCTTCAGGCACTGCTGCTAGTATACCAACAGAGATTCTGGGGGACCCTGCCTGGCCTAACCCTCTCTGACACAGTATTTTTCCCCTTCAAGGATATTTTTTCTTTTTTTCTTTATTCCACGTGATGTCACAGAATGCCCTGCCCAGTGAGCCAACGTTTATATCCCACTGAGCAAGCACAGAGAAAAAGATGACAGATGACTGACTTTTTTTGGGGGGGGGCACAGACAGTGTGCAAGAAGTGACACTGGTGCACTGATGACTAGCTGGCAGATTGTATTTCACACACAGAATTTATTTCACACACCACCTAAACTAAGGGCGATGCTGCAGGCACTGCTGCTAGTATACCCACAGAGATTCTGGGGGACCCTGCCTGGCCTAACCTCTCTGACATAGTACTTTTCCCTTTCATTGATTTTTTTTATTTTTTTCTTTATTCCACATGATGTGACGGAATGCCCTGCCCACTGAGCCAAAGCTTATACCCCACTGAGCGAACACAGGGAGGAAGATCACAGATTACTGACTTCTTTGGTGGGAGGGGACACAGACAGTATGCAAGAAGTGGCACTGGTGCATTAACAACTGAATGGAAGATTTTATTTCACACACCACCTCTGCTAAGGGAAATGCTTCAGGCACTGCTGCTAGTATACCCACAGAGATTCTGGGGGACCCTGCCTGGCCTAATCCTGTCTGACACAGTACTTTTCACCGTCAAGAAGTTATTTTTATTTATTTTCTTTATTCCACGTGATGTGAAGGAATGCCCTGCCCACTGAGCCAAAGCTTATACTCTGCTGAGTGAGCACAGGGAGGAAGATGACAGATGACTGATTTCTTGGGGGTCACACAGATAGTATGTAAGAAGTGGCACTGGTGCACTGACAACTTGCTGGCATTCTTGTCAGATTTTATTTCACACACAGAATTTATTTCACATACCACCTACGCGAAGGGTGATGCTTCAGGCACTGCTGCTAGTATACCAACAGAGATTCTGGGGGACCCTGCCTGGCCTAACCCTCTCTGACACAGTATTTTCCACTTCAAGGATATTTTTTCTTTTTTTCTTTATTCCACATGATGCCAGAGAATGCCCTGCCCACTGAGCCAAAGTTTATATCCCACTGAGTGAGCACAGGGAGGAAGATGACAGATGAGTGCCTTCATGGGGGGGGGGGTCACTCAGACAGTGTGCAAGAAGTGACACTGGTGCACTGATGACTGGCTGGCAGATTGTATTTCACACACAGAATTTATTTCACACACCACCTAAGCTAAGGGCGATGCAGCAGGCACTGCTGCTAGTACACCCACAGAGATTCTGGGGGACCCTGCCTGGCCTAACCCTCTTTGACAGCACTTTTCCCCTTCCTGGATTTTTTTTATTTATTTTTTTTCTTTATTCCACATGATGTCACAGAATGCCCTGCCCACTGAGCCAAAGCTTATACCACACTGAGAGAGCACAGGGAGGAAGATGACAGATTATTGACTTCTTGGGGAGGGTCACACAGACAGCATGCAAGAAGTGGGACTGTTGCACTGTTGATTGGCTGGCAGATTTTATTTCAAAAACTGAATTTATTTCACACACCACCTAAGTGAAGGGCAATGCTGCATGCACTGCTGCTAGTATACCCACAGAGATTCCGGGGGACCCTGCCTGGCCTAACCTCTCTGACACAGTACTTATCCCCTTCATTGATTTTTTTTATTTTTTTTTCTTTATTCCACATGATGTGACAGAATGCCCTGCCCACTGAGCCAAAGCTCATACCCCACTGAATGAACACAGGGAGGAAGATCACAGATTACTGACTTCTTGGGGGGGGGCACACAGACAGTATGCAGGAAGTGGCACTGGTGCATTGACAACTGGATGGAAGATTTTATTTCACGCACCACCTATGCTAAGGGCGATGCTTCAGGTACTGCTGCTAGTACACCCACAGAGATTCTGGGGGACCCTGCCTGGCCTAACTCTGTCTGACATAGTACTTTTCGCCTTCAAGAATTTATTTTTATTTTTTTTCTTTATTCCACGTGATGTGAAGGAATGCCCTACCCACTGAGCCAAAGCTTATGCCCTGCTGAGTGAGCACAGGGAAGAAGAAGATGACAGATGACTGATTTCTTGGGGGGGGGTCACACAGATAGTATGTAAGAAGTGGCACTGGTGCACTGACAACTTGCTGGCAGTCTTGTCAAATTTTATTTCACATACCACTTATGCTAAGGGTGATGCTGCAGGCACTGCTGCTAGTATACCCACAGAGATGCTGGGGGAACCTGCCTGGTGTAACCCTCTCTGACACTGGAGAAGGGATCACACAGACAGTATGCAATAAGTGTCACTAGTGCACTGATGACTGGATGGCAGATTTTATACACACAGCACTCTAGTTCTCACAAGTTGCCCTCAGTCTCTCTCTTCAAGTTCCATCCTGGCTCATCATTCAATGTTCATGTTCATGAAGATCCCTGTCCAAGTTTCCTCTCCCATACATTGTACTCCCCAGTCCCCACCCCAATACCCAACTCCCTCCCAAGTCCTATACCCAGTCCTTGCTAGCAATCCTTCCTGAATGCCCGACTCCCATTCCCCGTCCCCCAACCCCCAACTTCCCCAAGTTCCCAATCCCTTCCTCCCTTAGGTTCTTCTTTTAGTTTAAAAAGTTCTGCTTTTGTTTGTTGTTTTATTTGGGGGGGGCGGGAGTGGCTGACTGGCAGTGGACTTCTGTGTTGCCCTAGGGCAAACAAAATGCAAGCAGCACAAGCACAGAAGAAAACAATCGATTCAGTGATACGCAACACAAGAAGCAGCCAAGAGAAGCTGCTGCTCCTTTTCCATCCTCCTGATTCCTCTGTGTAGCTCTAAGGTGGACCACGTGGGCTGCTAGAGCAGCAACCCAATCAGGTGCCATCTTAGAAAGATGGACAGCTCAGCCATCCAATCTGGGATCAGAGTCTTGTCTCTGGTTTCTCTTGTGGGTTCCTCCTGCTCTGGCACTTCTCACGCTGCAGCTCCTGCGATAGCAACCGTCTGAACCGATCCAAACAGCCCAAAGTGTTCGGAAGCCGGTCATTTCCGAACCCTTCGACATTTTTGGGTTGGTTCATATTTTTGACCAACTGGTTCACCCATCCCTAGTTATTAGAAAGTATTATGTCATAAGACTTCAGGACGGACTTGATGGACTAATTGACTTTTTTCCTCACTCTCCTGTCTTTCAATCTCAATTTACTACAATTTATGCATGAACATGAGTACCATGTAGCCCTAAGTACCTCCCCAAGCTACTTACCTTGAGATCAGTTAGGCCAGGATTAAGATCACTTATAGGCCTTCGATTCGTATTCCTGACTTCTGGGCTGGGAAATTCTGAGCAAGACACATAACTCCTGTAGTTTTCAATAAAATATTTATTTATTTTTGTTTTACCAAATGATGTCAAACCATAATATGGACAACAGTTGGTGGCCATTAACACTTCTTCCTATGCAGACAGTGGGTTCCTGTCTTCAAACTCTTGTACTGCTCAAACTTCTACAGTGGTTAATAACTCTTAACAAGTACATAGCTTTTCTCGGCTGCCCTGCCATGTCTGCTGTTGTGGCATACCTTTGGTGGGCTTGCTTAGGGGTGCCCAGGTGCAGCTACTCCACTTGCGAGGGGGCAATACTGGACCTGGTACTGTCAAACAGGGACAGGGTCACTGACATCACAGTGGGAAGCCACCTAGGGACCAGTGATCATCATATGGTGTGGATCAACATAAGGACCAGGCCAGAATCTAACTACACAAAAACAAGGGTGCTAGACTTCAGGAGGGTCAATTTCAAGAAAATGGGAGAGTGCCTCAAAGAAGCCATAGTGGGAATAGGTAAAATGGGAGGGGTAGAGGGGGTAGAGGAAAAATGGGCAATAATAAGGAAGGCCATTGAGAAGGCAACTAGCCTGTGTGTCAGGTAGGTTAAAAAGAGCAAGAGAGAAAAAAGAGACTACTATGGTTCTCCAAAGAAGTAACAGAGATAGTAAAGGAAAAGAAGCAGGCATTCAAAGGCACACGTTGACATAGAAGGAAAAAGATAGGGAGAGTTATCAGGAAAAACAAAATGAGGTAGGCCCTGTCCACAGCCCCTCCCTGGTCTACTACTTTGGTCATCCAGTCAAAGAAATCTATTAGATTTGTTTGACATGACCGTCCCATTGTGAATCCATGCTGCCTTGTGTCCTGTGCCCGGCTGGCCTCTAGGTACTCAACAGTTCTTTCTTTCAGAAGTGATTCCATCATTTTCCCTATCAGGAAGGTAAAACTAACAGGTCTGTAGTTTCCTGCATCTGCCTTGCTCCCACTTTTGTGAAGTGGAATCACATCTGCCTTCCTCCAGTCTTCAGCTACCACACCATGATTTGCTAAAAAGGGTAGTCAGTGGTGTCACTAGTTCTCCCCTTAGCTCTTTTAGAATTCTGGGGTGAATCCTGTCAGGCCCCATTGCTTTGTTCATCTTCAGTTTTAGGAGTTCTTTCAGGGCCCTTTCTTTTGTGAATGGACGGGTATTGACCTCCCTATCCAGAGTGCTTCTATTGTTTGGTTTAGGTATCTCCCCCCCTCCTCTTCTTTTGTGAATGCTGAGCAGAAGTATTTGTTCAGCCTACCGGGTCAAAATGTTGCACGCTCTATAGCACACGACATGACCGCAAGGTAAGAACAGAACGAGATGGTGCAAAACCATGAAAGGAAGTATCCTCTCACTCTTCCCAGTGCAAGATAAGAATCCTGCTGAGACAGGGGTCCACCAAGCAGCTGCCATGGCTCGGTGGGATGAGTCACTGGCAGCAAGGGAGGCAAGCAGTGCATTTTGAACAGGGTTTCAATTCCTGGTCCCAGACACATGGAATTTTTATTTTCACACTTTGTGCGATGTTAAGTGTTAACCCCCCTCAGAGTTAGTTGTATAAATTGGGGGAGGTTCGTGCAGTGCAAAAACAAGAATTATGCCATTTGCAATATATTGTGCTGTATTGGCAGCGTGGTATATTGCTATGGCACAATTTCTTGTGACATTATGACCACGTGCATTTGTTCAGTATCCCTGTTTTTTCACTGTTATTCTCACTCTCTGCCCACCCCCTCCTCTTTATTAAGCCTCACTATCCCTCCCTTGGTCATTCTTCACTCCCTAATGTACCTATAAAAGGTTTTATCCCCTTCTCAACTAAGTTGGCTATCCTTTCCTTGATTTGGGCCTTTGCTATTCTGACTGCCTTTCCCGCTTCCTTCTGCTTTAACTGGTATGGTTCTCTGTCCTGCTCCTTCTGTGTTTCCTTATACTTCCTGAATGCTATCTTTTTCTCCCTAACCTTTCCCGCCACCTCTTTTGAGAACCATAGTGTTTTTTTCATCCATTTTGTTTTATTTATTTACTTCATGTTTCTGGAGGAGGACCAGGACAATGGAAGACAGACTGGCCTTGAGAACTCATTATGGTGAGTATTAAGGGGCAATCAACTTTAAGAAGGCAGAGTTCCTGTCCAGGGAGATTGCTGCTGGAAAGAACAGACCAATTCTGCTCTTTTGGACTGTAGACAGGTTGTTGCATCCGACCTGTCTACAGCCAAATGAACATTTACTACCTCACATTGCAAAGAGTTTGTTCAGTTCTTTGCTGACAGGGTGTTAACTATTAGGACCGGGATAAATCCAGTGGAGTACGATCTGCCCCATAGTGTTGAGTCTGCAGGAGACAGCAGCACTCTGATTGCCTGGGGTAAGTTTTGGCTGGTGGGGGTGGCGGAGGTAATGGAGGTGATTTCGAAGCTACGACCTACCTCATGTCGCCAGGATTGTCTGGTGTTCGCTTTCAGTGGGGATTTCCCTGATGCCTTGAAAGAGGCATTGGTGAGGCCCATGCTGAAGAAACCAGCACTCGACCCTGACTTCTTGGCGAATTATCGACCAGTCTCCAACCTCCTATTTTTGGGGAAGGTTGTAGAGAAAGTGGTGGCTTTGCAGTTTGAGGCACACCTGAATGCCTTTGACATCAGGACAGTCGGGATTTAGGAAAAAGCATAGCACAGGAACAGCTTTAGTTCAGGTGTAGAATGATCTCCTCAGGGCAAGGGATAGAGGGGAATGGTCAATTCTTGTTCTCCTCAATCTCTCCTCAGCATTTGACACCGTGGACCACGTGATGCTACTTGATTGCCCGAGAGAGCTCTGTGGACTCATCAGCCATGTGATCAGCTGGTTTGAGTCCTTTTTATCAGATAGGATGCAACAGATGGTGTTGGGATGTTTCTCATTGCATCTGCAGCTTCTGACCTGTGGAGTACCTGAAGAGTC
This sequence comes from Neoceratodus forsteri, assembly GCA_016271365.2. Classification (NCBI taxonomy): domain Eukaryota; kingdom Metazoa; phylum Chordata; order Ceratodontiformes; family Ceratodontidae; genus Neoceratodus; species Neoceratodus forsteri. The sequence goes on along the minus strand of CM057456.1, from coordinate 2,233,262 downwards.
AGTCTTGTCACCCATGCTGTTTGCGGTGTACATGCTGCCCCGGGTGACATCATTAGGTGTTATGGTCTGGGTTTTCACTGCTACACAGATGATACCCAGCTCTATATGTCCTTTGCCCCCAGAATATCAAGCACTGTGGATGTGCTAAATAATTGCTTATCCAAGATCCAGGACTGGATGTCCTCTAACTCGCTGAGACCAAACCCTAGCAAGACAGAGGTACTGGTGATTAAATTGGGTAGTCAGAGGAAAGTAGTCCCCGCTGGAACAGGAACAGAGTTCTTCATGGGGTCTGCCGCACTGGTGGCAATGAATGAGGTGTGAAATCTGGGCATCATCCTTGATGATGATCTGATGCTTGAAGCTCAGGTATCAGCCATTGTCAGGAGTGTTTTTTACCACTTAAGGAATGTTGTCCAGATTAAACCCTTAGTCCCTCCTGAGGACCTGTCTTCACTGATACATGCTTTTGTCACCTCCAGGCTTGATTACTGTAATACTCTTTACTTCGGGGTCAGTGGAGGTAACCTCCACTGGCTGCAGCTGGTACAGAATGCTGTAGACAGGTTATTGACAGGCCTTTTTAAGTCTGATTATATAACCCCAGTTTTGCGCGAACTGCACTGGCTGCCAGTTAGGTGGAGGATTGTCTTCAAGGTTGGCTCCCTTACCTATAAGGCCCTATATGGATCAGGTCCTGGTTACCTGACTGACCTCCTGACAATTGCCCGCCCAGTGCGCTACATGCGGTCGTCTGCAGAGGGATATTTAGTGGTACCGAGGGCACATTGAAAAATGACAGGGGATCGTGCCTTCGAGGTGACTGGTCCAACCTAATGGAATTCCTTCCCGCACGCCTTAAGGGAGGCCCCCTCTACTGAAATCTTTAAAAAACGTCCTGAAGCACATCTGTTTAGGTGAGCATTTGAAGTTGGCTGAAAAAGATAGTAAGATGTATTTTATTATTTATTGCTTAAAAACCTTTAAACATTGATTTATATTTATATTTATATTTATGGTTTAATTGAATTGATCCTGATTATAACTGTATTTATTTATTGCCCTGTACTGTTGTAAAGCACCCACAGCACCACGGATTGGATGCTTAATAAATAAAGATTGACTTGACTTGACTTCACACAAAGGATTGTTGCCTCTGTAATGGCAGTTTTGATTTTTCCACATTGTTCCACCACCCCTCCTTCTTGCCCAGTTGCTAGTGCTTTTCTGAGGCACTCTCCCATTTTGCCAAATTCAGTCCTCCTAAAGTCCAATACCCTCTCTTTTGTAAGGCTTGACTCTATAGCTGTGTTTATCGTGAACCACACTGTTTGGTGGTCGCTTGTTCTCAGATGGCTACCCACTTCTGAATCTGAGATCCTCTCTCCAACCCCATTTGAGAGTACCAGGTCTAATATTTCTCCCTTCTGAGTGGGTTCCAGCACTAGCAGTGTGAGGCGTGCCCTCTGTAGGGTATCCAGAATGACCCTGCTCTTGGATGTGGCTGCAGCAAAGGTGCTTCTGTTAACATCAGGCATATTCAGGTCCCAAATCAACAATATATCCCCTTTTTCTGTCATTCTAAGGCTGCTTTCTATCATTTCCTTGTCCATTGCCTCCCACAGTGACAAGGGTCTCTATACAACCCCCGTAAGGATTGTAGTGCCATTTCCTATCTCCAGGGTGACCCACAGTGCCTCCTCTCCCACCTTTCTCTTTAGTTCTGTTGCTTTGATCCCTTTCCTTATGTAGAGAGCTACTCCTCCTCCTCCTCCTCCTCTCTTACCCTCCTGTAGATTGTGTACTCTGGTATATTGACATCCCAATCGTGGTTCTCCATGTACCATGTTTCTGTGACTGCCACAATAACCAGGCATCCCTCTTCCATCAAGATCACTAGTTCAGGGAGCTTGTTACCCAGACTACGAGCATTAGTACTCATCACCCTCCTTTTTTTGATGGCTTTATCCCTTGTTGCCCCATCCCTGTCCTTACTGCCTTTGCATTTTTCTCTATTTACCCCTGTCCTGCTCCCTATCGACATCTCTACCTTGGTGTTTGCCTTACTAGTTACCCTGTTTTGTAGGGGGGCTGGGATTTCCCTGCTCCTTTTCAGTGCCTCCCCCCTTGGCTAGTTTAAAGGCTTGCCAATAAAGCATCTAAACCTAGGATCCTGGTTCCCCTCCCAGACAGATGCAGACCATCGCACCAGTATAGGCCTGTATCCCTCCAGGTGGACCTCCAGTCCTCAATGAAGCAAAAACCCTGCACTCTGCAGCAGTTTTTCAACCACTGATTGGATCCCATGTGCAGAGCACCCTAGCCTCACCTATGCCATAGACAGGAAGCACCTCTGAGAAGGTTACCGTACGTGCTACTTGTCTAAGGCCCCTCCCCAACTCCACAAACTCCTCCTGCACTGCTCTGATCCCAATCCCAGCAAGGCCATTTGTCCCTAGGTGAACAATAATGTCCAGCTCCCTCTCCCATGTGGCTGCTCCTGTGATCCTGAGGAGTTTCTTCCTGTCGCTCCAAGCCATGGCACCGAGCAGGTAACTGACCTCACTCTTCCCTCCCTCCCCCCGTTCTACCCCCCAATAATTGAGGCCCCCACCAGGATTTGTTTCCTTTCCCAGTGGGTCCCATGCCACCCTCCTGTGGGTCTCCTTTGTGGAGGTTCCCAGCATCCTCCTTGATCTCCACTATGGGTGCCTCCATAGAGGAACCATGCTTCACCAGAATGGTGTATAAATAGTGGAGAGGTACAACTGGAGGGATGCACCTATGTTCCACCACCCTAACCCTTCCTGAGCCCACTGTCATCAAACTGCTCCTCTTTCTTGGCAACCTCTGAGGCAGAGGTGGTGGCCCTGGTGCTCTGTGGGTGGGGGATGAAATTTCCCTAATCCTCACCAGGTAAGCCTGGAGACGGGCAACCTCCTCTCTCAGATCAGAGAGGTGCCTGCAAATAGGCAGCACTGCAGCCTCCAGAACATCTCCCAGGAGTCTTCCACCCACAGCCAGTGCATTGCACCACTCCCCACATGTCTCTCTCCCTTCCAGTTTAATTTTTATTTTCATTTTTGTTAGTGTGTGCAAGCATGTGCATGTGTTTACCCCCTACGTGGCTCCTCTAGTCCAGAGAATAGGCACACAACTTACCCTCTCATCATTACTGGTGTTGATGGTGTGCCACTGGACCTGGTACAACAATTCAAATACCTGGGGGTTACAGTTGACAGCTCCTTGCCTTTCATCAACCACGTTGATAATATTGTAAAGGCCCTCAATGTACGTATCAGCCTTCTTTATGGGTATAAGCATAGTCTCACCCCTGAAGCTCTCAACCTGGCCATCAGCAGATCAGTTGTCTACCTTCTTGAATATGGAATTGTAATCTATGGGGCAGCAATGGACTCTACCCTTAAACACATTAAAGTTGCCTTAAATAAGGCATGCCACCTCTCCACCAGTTCCGAGCAGTTTACTCACACCTGTGACCTTTATGCTGGGCCACCTGGCTTTAATTTGAGGACAGGCAAGTTTTAGACCTGCTTGCTGGCCAAAAGCAAGCCTAGGTATGCTACCCTCTGGGGTCCAGACGCTCCTCACTCACTTTGAAAGTGTCCACTCCACAAGAAGCTCAGAGAGTACAGTCTTCAATGTCCCCAGATGCCGAATCTCTCTAGGACAAAGAGCTTTTGCACCCAACTGGATCAGCAACCTGCTGACAAGCATCACTGCTAAATCAACATTAGGCCCCTTTAAATGGGAGCTAAGAACCCACCTGGCTGCTAATGCTTTTTGCAGCTGTTTCCAATAAGGCCAGACTACCTGCCTACAGCCTTACCACATATCATCCACTTCCTCCCCCGCTCCTTACTCCCTCCCCATCCCTTCCTGAACCATCCTACATCCCTCTCTATTCTCCCATCTCTTCCTAATCATCCTAAGTGCCCCTACTACCTCCTCCTTCCCCCCCCTCTAGATCCCCCCCTCCAGGATACACTGTTTAGCTCTTAATCCCTTAACCCCTGAATTCATACTAGCCAGCTTACTATTTGGTCTTCCCTACTGCTCAAATGATCTGCACCTTCCAGGTAATCTTCATACCTTCAACTTAGCTCATGTTTGTCCCTACCCATAGCCATGCTTCTCCAGCTGATCCTGGCATTTCACATGACGAGGCCAACTCCTGGGCTGATTTAGCAGTATACCTTCTCTAGCAACTTGACCTCCCTCTGCTGCCCCGCTGTCTGTGCAGACCTCTCCTGGTCACACACCCCACTCCTCCCCTCCTCTTTTTTTCCTTAAGCTTGGTCCATTTTAGGATTTTATGATGTTATCCTATTTGTTCTATTGGTACTGTCCTTCCACTATTTATTGATTTAAATGCCCATACATTGGCATTCCTTTTATTTTTATGAGTTACAGTTACTAAGTGAATTTTATAATTTTTGTTGTTATGTCTCTTGTCTTACCTTGATGTGGAACCTATGTAATGAGCCTGTTCTCAAAGATTTTAATCCTAGATTATCAATAAAATAAAAATAAAAATGCTGGGCTGTTAAGGATATGACAGGTGTATGTCCTTTGCCCTTTGGGGAAGTGATGTCAGAACCCCTTTATAAAGGAAGCAACACACTTGGGGTGGGCGGGTGAGGGGCAGAGTGGTGGGACCAAGCCTGTGGCCTCCAGAAACAATCAGCTTCAACTCTGACCCCCCACCCCGGTGAGTGCTTTGCTTCCCTTCAGCAAGATAACCTGCACAACAATTTAACAAAAAATATACCCTGCATAAAACAATTTCAATCAGAGATTCACTTACACAAACCCTGCAAATTTGAAATGAAAAATAAATAAATAAATAAATCACCTCTGCTGTGTAGTTCTTTTCAGCACTTCTTAACTGAACCCACAGCCAAGATCCCCTTTTAAGCTCTTCTCCTCCAGCAAGCCTGCTTCAGCCCATCCTCCAAACACACACCTGCTTCACAGGTTGTAACTGTCCTGGCCCAGAAACAAGATACTGGAACATGGTCTGCTAACTTCAGCAGTCCCCTTTCCTTGCTACTAAGAATTACAGAACAGTAAACAAAAACAGAACACAAAATACACAAAAATAATTATATACATTTTCGTTCACTAAAATAACTGAGTTAGGCTTTAATTTTTATAATGTAAGGTGGATATCAGAATGGCTCACTGATAGAGCCCAGAATGTATGGGTCAGCAACCAGCTATTTGATGAAATCAGTGTTACTAGTGGTGACCCTCAGGGATCTGTTTTGGGTCCGGTATTGTTTGGTATCTTTATAAGTGATATGAGTTCTGATATTAAGTGTAGACTATCTAAATTTGCAGACACAAAATTAAGTTTTAAAGTTGAAACAACAGATAAAATTGATGAAATTTGCTCTGATCTTATCCAATTAGAAAACTGGGCGGCAAATAACAAAAAGGAATTTAACATTTGTAAGTGCTCAGTCATTCACTTTGGGAGGAAAAACCGAAAGACTATTTACAACCTGGCCGGATCCAGTATTAAATTGGTAGATTCAGATAGAGATTTGGGAGTTATTGTTAATAAAGATCTGGCATCCACAGATCAATGTAGACAAGTAGCTGTAAAAAAAACAATAAAATACATGCCTCTATTAGAAACTCTTTCATTAATAGAAATAAAGTTTGCATATTGCCCTTTTATACCACTTATGTAAGACCACATGTAGATTTTGCAGCATCCTTTTGGGCAGCTTATCTCAAGAAAGACGCTAAGATAATCGAGTAGGTCCAAAGGAGAGCCACAAAATTAATCACACCTATATGTAATCTCTCTTATCCAGAAAGGTTAAAAGCTCATAATTTATATGATTTAAACACTTGTAGGAAAAGGGGTGATTTATTAATGCTCTTTAACATTTTGAAAGATCAACAGAGAATGAGTGAGTATAATCTCACATGGGCTACTAAGCTGGAAGCACTTAGATGCCATAACAGGCAATGCCATATTCCAAGAGTAAACACTAAGAAAATAAATAATCGTTTTACTGTTCAATCAATATCAATCAATCAATATCTTTATTTATCCAGGTGGGCACTATTGAGCAAGCTCATTTATAAGGTGGACCTGCGGTCCTACAGTAATAATACAGAAAGACAAGTTACAATAGTACAAACAGTAAAAATAGCTGCTATTATAGTAAAAATGCACATTTACAGGTAATATACATTGAACATAGAACTAGAAGGAGTCATGGATAATGAACTTGTGCTGGATCCATGCCCAAAAACTGTGCATTTTGTAGTGGGAAATGTTAGGGAGAGGGTAGGCATACCAGATAGAAAATATCAAGCTCATAATGTAGGGAGAGGTGAGGAATAGGGACACAAGCAAAGAGGACCCAATTGTTAGAGCAGAGTGAGGGATTGGGAGGGCAGAGGACCATACGAAAGGTGACGAAGTGATTTTTGCCCCAAAATGCGGCGACATATGGAGGAGAAAAGCTGCCGTTGTACTAAGTGCAAAAGGAGAAATATAGTAGTAGGGGCATAACTGGGAGGGTCCTGGAGGTTGGGGCAGAGGGAGGTGTTGGATGGACGAGGGACTGAATATTTTTTGGGCGAAAGACGATAATTATCCCCAAGTGTGGTAGCATGTGCTAGAATCAGGCTGCAGCTGTTCAGAGCATCAAAGAATAAGATATGGGAGTTCGGCAATAAATCCTGTGGATCTGCTGGTGGGCATGCTAGAGGCAGAGGCACACATTTCAGCCAGGGGGCTGCTGTTTGTGGGCTGCCGTTTGAGGGAGGGAGGTTAGTTAGTGTCTAGTAAAGCAGTTGCAAATTTCCGTATTGCCATCACGGTAAAGCCTTTTGAACAAAAGGGTACTTACTGTGGTTTTCAGCTTAAGTATTTTTTTGGTTTTATTCCATATTGGTGGGAGTGAGAATCCAAAGGCAGCTCTCCCGACTTGTGTGAGTGTCCTGGGTATATTTAGCAGGAGTTGTGAGCATCTTCTAAGGGAATAATTCCTGGGCACAATTGGAGACAGACAGTCAACGATGTATTGAGGGAGTTTGTCACTGAGGGCTCTAAATGTCCAGAGTGCTGCATTAAAGCTGCGCCTATAGTGAAGTGAGGTCTAGCCTGTGGTGGCATATAGTACGCAATGATGGGTATAGAAGGAGAGGTCAGTGATGAAGCATATCTCTCTGTGGTAGAGCGTATTCAATTTTCCAAGATAGGAAGCTGCACAGCTACTGTATATGAAGTCTGCGTAGTCAATTAAGGAGAGGAACGTGGCTTGGACTAGCTGTTTCTTTGCGTCTTTTGTAAGAAGTCTTCTTATCCTATAAAAAAGGCCAAGTCTTTGCCTTATTTTTTTCAGCAAATCTTCCAGGTGGTCAGTGAAGGAGAGTTTACAGTTTGATCCAGACCCCAAGATATCTGAATTTCAGAACGCACTCTAAGCACTCTCCCAGCATTGTGGTTATTGGGGGGAGGGAGTCAATAGCACTTGTGTAGTTTGCAGGGAAAAATAACATGGCTTTAGTTTTCTTAGCATTTGATAGCAATTTTTTATTGATTAGTTGGAGTTGCAGGAGGTTGAAATCTTTTTGTAGGTCAGTACAAGCTTCTTTTGGTGTGGGATCACTCAGGTACAGCACTGTGTCATCCGCAAATAAGTGAATACTTGCATCCTTGATTCCCTCATCAATGTTGTTGATATACACTGCGAAGAGGAGGGGACCTAATATCGATCCCTGTGGGACACCTCTTTGTAAGAGTTTTAGGACAGATAGTTCACCATCCACTTTCACCTGCTGGTATCTGTCTGTCAGATATTCAAAGAACCAGTTTAGAGAAGTAGCATCCAGTCCTAGTGTTTTTAGCAAGTCGAGGAGCAGGTTGTGGTCAACTGTGTCAAATGCTTTGCTGAGGTCAAGAAACACAGCACATACTGACTTTTTATACTCCAACTCCAGTTGCCAGTCATTGGTTACTTTAGCTAATGCTGCGACTGTACTGTGGTTGGCTCTGAATCTGGAATGAAGGGGGTTTAGTAATTTTTCTTTGTCGATGAAGGATCTTAGTTGGCCATTTATTATTTTTTCCAGTAGCTTCGAGAGTGTGGGTAGGAGAGAAATTGGCCTATAGTTATTAAGGTTGCAAGGGTTTCCAGATTTAAATAGCAGGATAACATGTGCGATCTTCCATATTTGAGGGAGGATACCTTGTGTTTGGGACAGGTTGAATAAATGAGTAATAGGCACTGCCAATACGTGGCATGCTATCTTTAGGAAGTATGGTTCAAGTGCATCTGCGGCGGCACTTTTCTTAGTATCCGGGTGGATAATCAAGTCTTCCACTTCCTTGAGGGAAACCAATGAGAATGAGAAATGTTGACTAACGGAGCCAACAATTGGTGGGGTCATGCCAAATTGGGTGCGCAGGCTACAAGCAGACGAGTTATCGAAGGCTAAGCCTGCTGTGGCAAAGTGCATGTTGAATGCTTGCAGTATCTCTTTTTTGTCATTGATTACTGTATTGTCAGAGGTAATTTTAGAGCCTGTAAACTCTGGAATTTGCTACCTGAGTATTTGGTTAATATAAATAATAAGAATAACTTCAAAAAGTCACTTGATAAATTCCAATTAAATAATACAAGGGTGTAAATTTCCCCCTGCGAGTGCAGGGAAGGTAGTCTCGATGAGCTTTGCCTTCTTCCACCTTTACTTCCCGAGTAATACTGAGTAAACCAAGGGATCCCGGTTTCACATAAAGATTCACGTATATATTTTTTAACCACAGAGAAGCAAGGGGGAGAAAGAAGTAATTAAACCAGCAAGTGAAGGAAAGGAGATAACAGATGGAAACTGTGGGACCATCAGAGTGATCAGTTCCTAGGTGCCAAAGGGAAATTTTGATTTTGCAGTCAGGCAGGAAAGAGGCAGACAAGTGGCAGAAAAGGAAAGGAGAAAATAGATCCTTGCTTTTTAACTCTCTCTGCATAACAAACAGGACAGGATCTTACCCAACCCAGTCACATACCCCCTCTTTAAGAGGGAACCAATTTTTTTAAACAGGTTTCTAAAACAGTCTTTTATTTCTCTTTTAACATTACCTTGACACATCTACAGTTCTTTCCATATGCAGTACCCCTTTTTCCATAACATCTTTTACAGCAAACAATTCAGTTAATCACACATTTTGTCCATCTTCATTTTCCTTTTTCTGCCTTCCTGTGACTGACATGGCTCCACTTCCTCAGGCTCTCATGCTGGTCCCCATCCATCCACATAGGTAGATTCCACTCCTCCGCATAGCACCCCTTAGACCTCACTTAGGTCTGACCAGTCAGGAACACCCAATGTGTACAACTAATCTCTGTTGGAGACTGATCCAAGGATGTCAGTCAAGAGGGGCAGGAACAATCTACTGTGTGGCCTGGGGTGGCATAGGGAAGCCTTCCTGAGGCCATTATCTGGGGCCATGGCTGCCATTTTGGTTTTTGGAGCCCCATTCATCTTCCCTATTATGCAACGCAGCAGCATCCTGGATGTGGGGGTGTTTAATATACGGTCACTCACGCCAAAAACACCTCTGCAGTGCCACCACCAGGAGCCACCACCAAAGCAGTGCATAGCAACCCACCCACCCTAGGAGGGAAGCATTCAAAGGACATTCTGAACTCCCTCCCTGCTGGCCTCTGTTCCTGGCATCTGAGATTGGGGCACAGTCCCAGGTCACCAGTGTTGCAGAGTGATGCCTCATTACTCAGTGCCACAGAGACAGAGTTTTAACCTTCTGAATTCTCAATTCCTGAACCATATCTTCACAGAACAAGCATTTGTCAATGCCGAATGTTCATTGCGCTGTTGTGTTGAGCTCGCTCACTGCCCCTCTGTCACTCACTCAGTCTGTTTCTCCCGGTGCTGCAGGCTGCTGTTTTATACAGGGATCCTGCCTGCATTGGCACCTTGTTCTGCCCACTAAGAAATCTGCAGCTGTCCCGACAGAGCTGCATTGAGGTGGCTCACTCCCCCTCTCTCACTCACTTATTCTGTTTCTCCTGGTGCTGCAGGCTGCCCTTTTGTACTAGGCTCCTGACTCTGTTGGTGACTTTTTCTGCCCACAAAGAAATCTGCAGCAGTCCCAACACAGGTCTGTTGAGCCTGCTAAGTCCCCCTCTCTCATTCACTCGTTCCGTTTCTGCCAGTGCTGAAGGCTGCCCTTTTGTACTGGGCTCCTGCCTGTGTTGGCACCTTTTTCTGCCCACAAAGAAATCCACAGCTGTCCTGACAGAACTCCGTTGAGGGCGCTCACTCCCCCGTGTCACTCACTCATTCTGTTTCTCCTGGCACTGCAGCCTGCCCTTTTGTACTGGGCTCCTGGCTCTGTTGGCACCTTTTTCTGCCCCCAAAGAAATCTGCAGCAGTCCCGACAATGCTCCGTTGCACTCACTCAGTCCCCTTCTCTCACTCGCTCATTCTGGTTTTTCTGCCACTGCAGGCTGTCATTTTGTACTGGGCCCCTGCATGCATTGCTGCCTTTTTCTGCCCACAAACAAATCTGCAGCAGCCCCAACAGAGCTCTGTTGAGCTCACTCACTTCCTCTCCCTCACTCACTTATTCTGTGTCTCCTGCTGCTGCAGGCTGCCCTTTTGTACTGGGCTCCTGCCTGCATTGGTGGCTTCTTCTGGCCAGAAAGAAATCTAAAGCAGTCCTGACACAGCTCCATTGTGCTCACTCACTCCCCCTGTCTCACTCACTCATTCCATTTCTGCCCACGCTGCAAGCTGGCCTTTTGTACTGTGCTCCTGCCTGTGTTGCCGCATTTTCTGCCCACAAAGAAATCTGCAGCAATCACAATAGAGCTCCATTGAGCTCGCTCACTACCACTCTGTCACTCATTCATTCTGTTTCTCTTGGCGCTGCAGGCTGCACTTGTGTACGGGGCTGCTGGCTGCATTGGTATCTTTGTCTGTCCACAAATAAATCCACAGTTGTACTGACAAAGCTACATTGAGGTTGCTCAGTCTCTCTCTGTCACACGCTCATTCTGTTTGTCCTGGCACTGCAAGTGGCTTTTTTGTATGGGGTTCCTGCCTGCATTGGCGCCTTTTTCTGCCAACAAAGAAATCCACAGCAGTCCTGATAGAGCTCCGTTGAGCTCATTCAGTCCCCCGTCTCACTCACTCACTCATACTGTTTCTCCCACTGCTGCAGGCTGGCCTTTTACTGGGCCCCTGCCTGCATTGATGCCTTTTCTGCCCAAAAAGAAATCTGCAGCAGTCCTGACAGCGCTCCGGTGAGTTCGCTCACTCCCCCTCCCTCACTCACTCTCTCGTTCTGTTTCTCCCAGTGCTGCAGGCTGCCCTTTTGTACTGGCCTCTTGCATTGGGGCCTTTTTCTGCCCACAAACAAATCCAGAGCAGTCCCAACAGAGGTCAGTAGAGCTCGGTCACTCCCCCCTCTCACTCGTTCCATCGTAATCTATCCCAAACAGTGATGTCCCACAGCAACTGTGCTATTCTCCGTCAGGAGTGCAAAAACATATTTTAGCCAGGATGTGAAAAATGACAGCTGTACTGTTCATAAGGAGGTGTGAAAGAATGCCACTGTTGAAAATGTGGCGTAAAAATATTACAGATTTGCAAAGTTATAAGGGTACGTGGAAACAGTTGAATGCACGCTTGTAACACAGTCATGTTACAGAGTTTTGACACCAAATTTCTAACATAGTGATTTTAGGACCTCTGCTCATGAACAGTGCCACTGCCATTTTCTTAATCTGTCCCAAACACTGATTTGCCACAGCAGCCGCGTTATTCTGGGCCACAACTGTGAAACCACATTTCACTCAGGATGTGAAAAATGACAGCTGTACTGCTCATAAGGAGGTGTGAAAAATTGCCATTGTTGAAAATGTGGCAAGACAATATTATGAATCTGCAAAGTTACAAGGGTGTGTGGAAAGTGTGCAACACACACTTGTAACACAGTCATTTGATGGGCTATCATCACCAAATTTTCGACATAGGCATTTTAGGACCTCTGCTCATGAACAGTATCACTGTCATTTTTTTACTATGTCCCAGACAGTGATTTCCCACAGCGACCACTCTATTCTGCACCAGAACTGTGAAAACACATTTCAGCCAGGATGGGAAAAATGACAGCTGCACTGTTCATAAGTAGGTGTGGGAAAATGGCAATGTTGAAAATCTGGAGTGAAAATATTATACATTTGCGAAGTTATGACCGTGCATGCAAACTGCACAATGCACACTCATAACACAGTCATTTTATGGAGTATCGTTACCAAAATTTTCAACATAGCCATTTCAGAACCTCTACTCATGAACAGTGTCACAGTCATTTTCTTAATCTGTCCTGAACACTGATTTCTGACAGCGACCGCGCTATTCTGTGCCAGAAGTGTGAAAACACATTTCCGCCAGGATGTGAACAACTGTACTGTTCACAAGGAGGTGTGACAAAATGCCAATATTGAAAATCTGGCGACAAAATATTGCAAATTCACAAAGTTACATGCGTGTGTAGCAACTGTGCAGTGCTTGCTCATAAAACAGTCATTTTTGGGATTTTTCCCACCAAATTTGCAACATAGGCTTTTTGAGAGCCCACCTCATGAACACTGGCACTATCGTTTTGTTAATTGGCCCCCAAAGGTGATTCCGTGCAGTGACCATGAAATCACCTTTTGGGGCTGATTAACGCCATGACAGTTGAAGTATTCATGAGGAGGGGTCCCAAAACTCCATGTTGAAAATTTGGTGAAAAAATTCCAAAAAATGCCTGAGATATGCAGCTAAGTTGAAAAAACCCCTATTTACTCCATTATACAGCTTACCAGCATTTCCTCAGTTCGCGGTCGGCTTTGAAGCATGCAGACATGTTCCCCATCCACCAAAAGATCACATCACGCTAGACTCTGGAGGTAAGTATGGGTGAGGGGGTGTGGGCTGGTGCACAGTGAGTGGGCGCGCTAAGGGATGGGCTCTGGGAGACTGCAGGGACCATTTTTTCTTTACAGGAAAAAAAGACAACGAGGATGATTTTTAACTTTACAGGGGCATTTGAGTCTCGCTTTGGGGGTGCTGTAGCCAATGGGGATTGGGCACCCCTGTCGGCCAAACAAAGGGGGATTCCTTTCTGCCACGACGAGGGATTGGGCACCCCTGTTGGCAAATAACAAGGGGAATCCTTTCTGCTGACGAGGATTGGGCACCCCATCAGCAAATAACAAAGGGGGGATAATTCCATTTTGCTGACAGGGATTGGACACCCCATCGGCAGACAGTGAAGCAGGGGGGGCACATTATGCTGACGGGGAGTGGGCTCCTCCATCAGCAGATAAACATTGTGGTTGGGGGGGTTATATTGTTTGTGAACAGGTCGACAACCTGCTGCCATGTTCACAAACAATATCAGGCTTGCTAGATCCGCCCTGCAATGACAGGTCACTCCCTTATTGCAGCGGATGGCTTACGCTGCAATGACGAGGCGGCCCCTGATTGCAGCAGCTGATTTGTCACAAGTTGGTGAGAACGTTCTAAACTTGTGTCACTAGCAGTCTTCAACAGCATTGGGGGAAGTGGGACAAGCCTTTGCAGGCTGTGGGGGCATTGGCCACAACAGTGCCGTGCCTCCACAGCCTTCTTCTCAGCAAGCTGTGCCAATATGTTTCTTGCGCTGCGTGCAATCAACATAAAAATCAGTACTGACATCTGTATTGCTCCCTTATGCCTATCCCATGCCTATTTGAAGCCTTGCACTGTGTTATATCCACCGCTTCCTGAGGTAGACTGTTCCATGTATCCACCACCCTTTCTGTGAAAAAAGAAGTTCCTCACATTACCCCTTAATCAACCTATCTCTAATTTCATGCTGTGTCCTCTTGTCCTGCTATTTCTCTTGTGTTGAAACATGTTAGATTATTTCACCTTGTTAATGCTTTTAAGATGTTTGAATGTTTCAATCATATCACCTCTCTCCCTCCTTTGCTCTAGGGTATACATATTGAGCACTGTTAATCTATTCTTATAAGTTTTCTGATGTAGTCCCTGCACCATTTTGGTTGCCCTTCTCTGGACTGCCTCCATTTTGTTAATGTCCTTGTGCAGGTGCGGCCTCCAGTACTGCACACAGTACTCCAGATGAGGTTTAACCAGTGTCTTGTAAAGAGGGATTATTACCTCCCTCTTATGACTTGTGATAACCCTACTAATACACCCCAACATCCCTCTAGCCTTACCTACTGCTTTAGTGGACTGCTTGTATGATTTCAGGTCATCTGTGATGATGATTCCCAAGTCTCTTTCTTCCCTTGTGATTGCCAGCAACTCCCCTCCCAACCTATAGGTAGCTTCAGGGTTTCTCTTCCCTATGTGCATGATCTTGCACTTCTTTGTGTTAAACCCCAGTTGCCACTCTTCAGATCATTTTGCCAGTTTTTCCAGATCTCTACTCATTCTGTCTACCCCATCTGGATCATCTACTATTTTGCTCTACTGAGTTTAAATACCTTGGTATTACCCTTGCCTGCATGATGTTTTTCTGCTCACATGTTCAACACTTCTCAATATCAGTCAACTCAAGAATTGGTGTCCTCTACCGCCACCATCGCTGTCTTACCAAAGAAGCTATGCACGCAGCCATAACTGTCTCAGTCCTACCTGTCATTGATTATGGGCTTGTCTTCTACAGGGCTGCCATTGATGACACCCTAAAATGGATCAAGACAGCCCTTAACAAATGCTGTAGACTTCTCACTGTCACAGGGAAGCATACGCATACCTGTGATCTCTACAAGCAATCCAACTAGCTCAATCTAAATAGTAGACTTGCATACCAGACATGCCTACTGGCTCAGAAAATTTGTCTTAACCTCACACCCCCTGCAACTCATGCCTTAATGTTGCCCACAGTCACTGCACATTTTATACGCAGTTCCCTCAAACCAATGTTTATCATTCCATTCTGCCATACCAACCAGTTTCGAGGTGCTTTCCACACCAGGGCCCCCCTGCTGCTAAACAACCTTCCTCCTGAAATTGCAGCTGAAAACAAGCTTGACCCATTCAAACATAAACTCCAACAGCACCTCACTGACCTCAGCTGTTGTGACTGCTCTGCCTAGGCGTGTGGCTTTGTTTCACCTTCTCCCTCCTCTTCTCTCCTCCCTTGCTACCCTCCCCACTTCTCTCTATCCCTCCATCTCTTGCTACTCCCCATCTCTCTCCCACCCCACCTACCATTCTACCCCCTCTCACCTCCCACCTGCATTCCACCTCATCCCTCTCCTCCTGTCTTTCCCTCCCTATCACCCTATCTCTTGTTGCTCCACCCCAGACTACCCAGCACTTATCTTTCTGTTCTTGCACTTAGGACAATGTCAAATCCTTGACTGCCTACCCTCATTTCCCCACCCCCTTCCCCTCTCATCCCCCCACCCCTTGCTCCACTTATGTCACCCCTAGGATGGTTTTCATTTGTATCTGTGTCTTGCTATACATATACACCCGAATTGTTAATTATGCATTGTTATTTGCCACTGACTGTTTGCTACTATGCTAGTCTATACATATTTTCTGTATTTTGCTACTAAGTTAACCTTCTGACCTGTATTATATCTTAGCACTGCTTGCTTCTATGTTAACCTCCCGACCTTGTATAGTATCTTAGCACTGTTTTGCTTGCACCCATTGCTGACGCGGAACCTTTGTAAAAGAACCCTCGGTTCAAAGGTATTTGTAATCCTAGTAATAAATAAATAAATAAAACAAATAAATAGATCTTGGTGTCATCCGCAAACAGGAAAACCTTACCCCTCCAGTCCATCTGCAATGCCACTGATGAAGATATTGAAGAGGGCTGGCCCCAGGACTGATCCCTCAGGTACCCCACTTGTGACTTGCATCTCTTCTGACTGTATACCGTTTGACACCACTCTCTGTTTTCTGCCTGCCAACCAGTTTGCCACCCAGTTGACCAACTTCTGACCCAACTGGAGCCTACCCAGTTTATTAATCAATCTTCAATGTGGAACAGTATCGAAAGCTTCGCCAAAGTCAAGATAGGTGACATCAACTGCAACCCCTTGGTCCACCATTCTGGTTACCCAGTCAAAGAAATCTGTGAGATTAGTTTGATAGGACAGTTCTGTTGTAAATGCATGCTGTCTTGGATCCTGTGCTCCTATGGATTCCAGGTGTTGCACTATCCTTTCCTTAATGAGTGCCTCCATAATCTTGCCCACTACTGAGGTAAGACTGACTGATCTGCAGTTCCCTGCATCCTCCCTGCTGCCACTCTGGTGGTGTGGGATCACATGAGCCCTTCTCCAGTCTTCTGGGATCTCTCCTATGCTCAGGGACTCACTAAACAGTTCTGCTAAGGGCTCTGCTAGTTCCACCCTTAGCTGTTTTAGTACCGTGGGGATGTATGCCATTAGATCCCATTGCCTTGTTCACCCAGAGCTTAGTGAGCTCTTGTAGGACCCTTTCTTTTGTGAAGGGACTGGTGCACACTTCCCTCTCCCCCCCCGCATCCATAGTGCTGAGCTGTGGGCCTTGTTCTACCTTCTCCTCAGTAAATACTGAGAAGTATCTATTTAGGATAGATGCTTTTCCTTGGTCCTCCTCCACACACTTCCCCTTATCCTCTCTGATCTTAGCAATACCCCCTCTGGACTTTCTCCTTTCACTAATGTATCTATAGAAAGTCTTGTCCCTTTCTTTTGCTGTTTGTGCTAGTGCTTCCTTGGTTTGGGTCTTTTCCTGCCTTACTGCCTTCCCTGCTTCCCTTAGGGAAGTTTGGTATGCCTCCCTATCTTTGTCCTGCTGCAGTCCCTTATATTTCCTGAAGGACAACCTTTTGGCTCTGATCTTTTCTGCTACTGCTTTTGAGAACCAAAGTGGTTTCCTCCTTCTTTTGCTCTTGCTTTCCTCCCACCCGGTGATGCAAATGAACTACAAACATGCTTAACTCCTATTTGATCATTAGCTGGAGGGGTGCTCTTCCCATTTTATGTATTGAGTACTGCACCTCTCTCCCCTTTTGCTAGTTTAAATATTCTGCAAAGACATCAAACTTATTCCCCAATGTACTGACTCCCTCCTTAGTCAGATGCAGTCCATCGAATTTAAAGAACTTTTGCTCCCAAAACTGTTGCCAGTTACCTACAAATTAGTGTCCTTTTTCCTGGCACCAGCTCTTGAGCCACATGTTTAGCTCCCCTATCTCCCCTTCTCTAACCTTCCACCCATCTTCCCCCTCTCCCAGACTGGCAGGACCTCAAAAAACATGATGCCGGATGAAATGGATGACAGTCTGTCTCCCAGCCTGGTCAGGTGTTCCTTGGTCTCCACAGCTGACTGGCTGGTGAGATCATTAGTCCCTGTGTGTACCAAGATGTCAATGTTTTCTCCTGCTTCCTGCATGATTTTAGCAATGTGGGCAGTGTCTCTTCACACTGATGTACCTGGGAGACATCTGACCATTACCGCCGGCCAGAGATAGGTAACAACTCCCCGAATCATGGAGTCTCCTATGATCAGAAGTGTTTTAGATTTCCTTTTTGCCTTTTTTGTTTTGGTCCCTATTATGGGTGAGTTTTGTAGAGCTAGCCTCTGTGCTGCAGTGCCCTGCTCTGCAGTGTCCTCTGCCCCTTTGTTTGAATTCAGAGATAGAGGCAGATACCTGTTTGTAGTTTTTATATGGTTTGTGGAGGTGATACGCTGCTGAGCATTAAGTGATGGGGCACCCAATTTGTACCTCCTAACCATCTGCCAACCTCTCAGGCCAACTACCCTCTGCAGTTGTGGTGCTTCAATTGGATGTTAGAGAAATGGCACACAGTTCTTGTAATACAGTTCCTCCTGAATGTGTGATTTAAGGCCCAAAATCTCAACCCATACTACCTGGAGCAGAGCCCTTAGATCTCAGATGGTCCAACATGTAGGACAGCATCCTAAATCTTGTATAACTGCTCTTTTGAAAAGTGTCCCGCAGTACCTGCAGTTAATAATATCCATTCCAGTTGAGCTGTTGAGTTTATAACCTGGTCCGAGTAATTAGCAGGAAAATGAAAGCAAAAGTTAAATTTTTTTATTATATATTGTTTTTGTTTGTTTTGTTTGTTTGCTGTTGTATAACTCCTTATAACAAGTTAAATTAACTGTGACCTTTTAAGTGAAGTCACTGTGTGGATACCCCTTCGATCCTCCCTTCCTAATCTGCTACAGGAAATGTCACAACTGTGCTACTCTATAAAAGGGTGTAGCATAGGTGGTTGGGAATGGTGGAGGGAGGGCCCTTCCCCTTCCAAAAAAGAAGAACCACGGATGAAAGAAACAAGGAGCTAAAAGCAGAAACAATCAACCAATAACAAATGCTGATGCTATCCCTAAGTCTGTATCTCGTATGTGCTCTTGTAATTAGCCCTGGAAGCTTAGCCTAATGATAGATACAACTATAAAACCTGTAAGCACAAAAAGTAACAAAACCTGTAAGCACAACCTGTAGAACAATTTAACAGAAGATATACCATGCAAAAAATACTCTGAATCAGAGAAAAATGAAGCAGTAATCTGTAAGCACAAAAAGTAACAACCTGCAGAACAATTTAACAGAAAATACACCTTGCAAAAAACCTTTAAATGGAAAAAAATAAAGCAATAATCTGTAAGCACAACACAGTATCAACCTGCAAGCACACCTTGTAACTATTTAGCAGAAAATATACCCTGCAAAAAAAAACAATTTCAATCAGAGAAAAAATAAAGCAGTAAGCTGTAACACCTGTAGGCACAACACAGTAACAAAAACCTGTAGGCACAACCTTGAACAAATCCACAGAAAATATACCCTGCAAAGAAACAATTTGAATCAGAGAAAATAAATCACTAATCTGTAAGCACAAAACAGTAACAAGCATGTAGGCATACCCTGTAACAATGTAGCAGAAAGTAAACCCTGCAAAAGCAATATGAATCAGAATAATAAAGCAGTAATATGCACACAAAAAAACAGTAACAAAACCTGTAAGCACAAAAGAAAAAAATAACACATAGTAAATCTGCCTAGCTAAAAGAAGCCTTATTTTTTCTCCTTGCTCTGATAATGTCATTCCTTGCTCTGTCCTAACAAGTAAACCTAGAAGAAAAGAGTTCAGGTGAAGCTAGGTGCCTTTGCCAGCAAATCTAGTCTTCCACCTCTGACACTGTGGTGCATAATCCCAAGTGTTGGTCCCTGCAATAAAGAAAACTATCCTTCATTAACCTCTCTGTGTTTTTTTAAACCTAAAAAAAGGCCCCCCAAGACCCTCAAACTTGACCCCCCCAGCACCCACCATTTCACACCCCACCCCACACACACACACACACACACACCCCTCACTTACCTATGCAGTCCACTGGTGAATATCCGGCTGCTACTGACACCAACCATGATCTGACTTAAAACAAGGCAAGTCTGTTTAATGGCTATTTTTAAAATGAGTATACTCTATATATTTAATCAAAAACAATCACACAGGACAGTACATTAACAATACATTACAGTGATAGGTTACAGAAAAGAGAGCCCTCTCCACCAAGGAAATGAAGTGATAATAAATCATAATACATTACAGGTTGTTATAGAAGAAAAAATATAAAACAGCATGTCCTAAATCTGAAATATCTTCACATGTCAATTATCATACAGTTTATGTTTTACACTACAGCAATCCCTAGGAGGGCATATAGGCTTTCCTTTTTCTTTTTAAAGTACCTGTTGGTGTCTCATTGAAGCTAAACTTGTCTCAGTATGCAATGCTTGCATGATGTGTTTGTGCTGGTTAATGGCGTTTTAATGCATTTTGAACTTTTACTGATAACTTCGTCATTTTTAAGTTCACCGCACACTCACACGTGAATTTCTTGCTACAAATGGCTCTGAGATGGGTGCGACACTGTCTGTCCAATACAAAGTGGTCTGCAATGGGCGAGACAGTGGCAGACCAACCATTAGGCAGGCTAATGCTTATGCAGTTTTGCCCTGGTGGGCAGAAACTGCATGGAGATCAAAAGAAAAAGCTGAACCAATAATATGGTGGCTTTTTCCTTTGATCCAAAGAACACCGCTCAGCAAACAGCTGATCGATGTCATAGTTAGACAGACATTTGCACTTTCACTTTCAGCGACACCACCGACAGTATATCTCCCCAACCCCCCGACATCGTAATCAAGCAACAGTAAGCAGTTTGCACTGGGCCACATGCAGTATTCAGCCACCATATCAACTCTATGTTTATGGCAGCATACAAAGCCAAGTACTTCTGTCTTCCAAGAAGTAAAAAAAGTCCATTCCCTGGTACCCTCTCTATTAGAAATAAAACTCCCACTCCCTCCCTCTGTGAGCTGTCCCTCCCACCACCCTTCATTCCCTAATCCCCACTCTATTAGAAATAATCCTCCTACTTCCTCCCTGTGTGAGCTGTCCCACCCACCACCCCCTTTTCCCTGGGCCCTGCTCTATTAGAGAAAATCTCTCCCACTCCTTCCCTTTGTAAGCTGTCCCACCTGTCACTCTCTGTTCCCTAGTCCCCACTCTATCACAAATAAAACCCTCCTGCTCCCTTCCTCTGTGAGCTGTCCCACCCACCACACTCCATTACCCGGTCCCCACTCTATTACAAATAAAACCCTCCCACTCCCTCCCTCTGTGAGCTGTCCCACCTGCCACCCTCCATTTCCTGGCCCCTGCTCTATTACAAATAAAACCATCCCACTGCATCCCTCTGTGTGCTGTCCAACCCACCACCCTCTGTTCCCCGGTCTTGTTCTGGTGCCACCTCACTCCCAACTTGCCCTGGTGTCTAGTGGCACCCCCCCTCTCCTGGCTTTAGTCTTTCACTGTACTGCAGTGGCACCCCAGCCTCACATTTTTGATATCTGAGCCTGAAATAAAGAAAATGGTCCCTCAATGTTTTTTTTTTTCAAAGAAACCTGTAGAAAAAAAATTCCATTGCCAATCAAACCTGCACCCCCCCACTCAACATCCCACTGTACACCCACCTCCCCCACCTCCCTTGACACCCCGACACACCCTCACTCACCAGAAGAGGTCCCAGGTTCAAGAAAAGCTGTCGTGATCAAAGACATGTCTTCCTGTTGGAACCAGTGACTGCAATATGAGAAACTAAGGTGAATTTGGCTGAACGTATTTCAATGAGGGTTTCAACTTTGGTCTATAACTGCTGTTTTTTTAAGATTTTGACTTCAGATTTTCAACATGGCCTCTTGGGCCTCTCATGAACGATACAACTGCTGTTATGCAACTTCTGCTGGAAAGGTGATTTTGTGGTCCATTGGTGAATTCACCTTCCCAGCAGGATTTGTGTAAGGCCAGTCATATTGTTCATGAGGAGGGGTCATAAGAAGGCTATGTTGCAAAACTGCGGTCAAAATTATTAAAAATGCCAGAGTTATGATCATTCATTGCAACTGCTGTATGCATGCTCATAACTGTGGTAATGAAAATATGTTGATACCAAATTTGCTACATAGCCTTCTTATTACCCCCACCTCATGTATGTCACAGCTGTCATTTTTCAAATCCTGGCCAAAATGCATTTTCAAACCTGTGGCTCGGAACAGTGTTGCAGTTGAGAAGAGTTACATTTTGGCTGGGATTTGAATATTATTTTAACTGTGTAAATGAGGTGGGGTAATACCATGGCTATGCTGATACTTTTGTCACTGCTGTACTACAAATGGGTGCACAGGGACCTAGTTTTAAACAATTAACACTGTTGTTACTTTCCCATAGGATAACATTGTAATGGTTGGGGTACCTTCCAGACACTATATCTCAAAAAAAAACTTCCAGATATAGCTTCAGCGCAACTCGCAGCATAGCACACCTTTAGGTGTACTATGCTGTTTTGCATGTTTCCAGACCCTGTGGAAATAAAATGGCTGCTTTGTAACAAATGGGCCACATGTGACCTATGCATTGCAATAGACATGGGTGGGAGCACAGAGCCAGACTATGGGCTGATGGCTGATTGAAATTTGTTGACCAAGAAAAAAAAAACAGATTGAAGCAAAAGCCTTGTTTCCAAGTAGGTCATGGGAGGCAACAGGGTAAATACATGACAACAGCAGTACCAACAGCAAACTTTCAGCATTGATAAATGCTTATTAAACATTTCTGCTACAAATTTTCAACAAATCCTTTTTTTTCAACTCATGAATAAGGCCGCTGTAAGCTTTCAAATCCCATTCAAAACATGTTTTCACAGTTCCTCCATTAAATCACCTTTTGGAAAGGATTTAAAACAACCCACCTGTCTTGCTCATAAAGTGGGGATAATGAAAAGACTATGCTGAAAATTTGGTGACAGAACAACAACATAGTTATAAAGAAACTTTGAATTTTCCAATGTTTACTTATAAGTTTTGTTATTTTTGCAGATTTGGGTCCCAAATGGTCAATATAACGTTTTTGTTTCCCAACTTCATGAACATGACAGGTGTCATTATTTGAATTCCACACACTTTTTTTTATTCATGCTACAAAATCATGTTTTTGCCAGGATTTCATATAATACACCTGTTATGCTCATAAGGTGGGGTCATGAAAAGACTTTGTTGTGAATTTGGTGCTGAAATCTCAGACAACAAACTTATGAAGAAACATTGAAATTCTTCACTATTTACTCATAACTTTGTTATTTTGCCAGATTTCTTTACCACAGATTTTTAACATTGCCATTTTACCCCACCTCATGAACATGATAGGTGTTATTTTTCAAATTTTGCCCCAAATATCTGTTCATATTTGTGCTACAAAATGATGTTTTAGTCAGGATTTCATAAATTACACCTGTCATGTTCATAAGGTGGTGTCATAAAACAACTAGCTAGAATATATGGAGTCAAAATCTCCAAAACAACAAAGTCATGTTCAAACATTTACATTTTTCAATGTTTTACTCATAAAGTTGCATCTTCTTACCTTTGGAACCCACATGTTCAACATAGTTTTGTTTTTCACCCCATCAAATGAACATGGCAGGTGTCATTTTCAAATCCTCCTTCAAAACCATTTTTTTGTGGTCCTTCTGCAAAATGAAATTTTGGGTCACATTTGATAAATGACCCCTGTCATGTTTCTATGCTGGGGTAATAAAACCTACTATCTTCAAAATTCAGGGTCACAATCTAAGAAAACAACTGCAACATTATGTGTGAAACCTCTTTATTTCCAAATCATGACAATTTCACTATTATAATCCATGTTATTTGTTAATTTTAAGTGCTGTGCTATCTATGCCCAATGACTGCATAGCAAATACAAGCAAGCAAACATTCTTCATTGACCAATACTGGTTTCTTTCCCCTTTTTGCTAATTAGAAGAATTTTACCTCACAATACCTGGTGTGATGTTTGGAATAACACCCTACCTGGAGACTGACATACACTACCTAGTTCTGTTTTAGTTCGTACCTCACCTGCATTCGGACCTCTTTGACTGTGACATCATTATTGACCAAAAGGAGCCAATCATCTGCGCCAGATAGGTCCTTTATGATGTCATTACAAGTCTGATCACAATGCTGATAAGGTATGAAGAGGAATTGAAACAGATATGTCAGTCTCCAAGTAAATTATTACTCTTCACATCACACCTAATACTAACAGGTAGAAAATCTAGTAAGCAAAGAGACAATTAAAATACATCAGAATTGAAAAGTAGTAGTAACTGTTTGCTTTTAAAAATTAATAACATGTTGTGCCTGCTAGTTATGGGGCTACTAGCTCTTTAAAATTGTTTAGGTCCCTAAACTATATTTCATCCAACTGGTAATTTAATCATAATATAAATAATTATACAACTAGCCCAACAATATAATTGTTTATGAGCTGCAAAGCTGTGCTGAAAACCTTGCCTATAACATGCATTCTTACTTGTCTCAGCTACTATTGTGGTCCATCAGATATGTTTGTCATCTACTAAATAGATGCTGTATGGTTCATGTCATATGCAAATGTCATCTCTATTACAACCCATATGCCCCTGACTGTCACATCAATCAGACAGGTGATTGGATTCTTCTGGTGGCCTAATTAGCAATCAGACTGTAACCTGGATCCTATTTAAAACCTTCCTATCTAATCCAAAGAATGATTAAAAAGGCCCAAGGCTACAGCTGAAAGTTTTTTTTTAACCAACTTACAAATAATGTTCTGCTATCTTTGGTTTCAAAATAAATCTTCCTATGTTCCTGCATAATGAAAACAATATTATGTTTTAGTCTGTTACCACTGTATGCATATTTGTGGTGTATTTGGAAAATGAAAGTGAACATTATATTTATCATTTCAGTGTGTAATATATAGAATAATGCATGGGGTACTGTGTACAATACAAATTTTTCTCACACCCAAGATGTTGGATGCTACATAAACGCAGTGAAGCACAGGGGGTTTATACTAGCATCTAAGATTGAGAGTGTGTAAGTGAGTTTCTGATACCCCATATCTTCATTTATATAATTGCTGTGGAGTGTTTTTTCACCATAGCAGTTATATAAATGCAAATTGATCTCCGTGCCTGTAGCCATGGCTGGGCTGAAGCAGGGAGGCAATGTTCACCAATATAACCAACTGGTTATAATGGTGAATTATAACTGGTTTTCCCTATGGGAGAAAACATTCCCAAGTTATTATAGTCCGTTTCTTTTTTCATAAAACTTGCATTGGTTATATGGACTATCTTCAGAAACTGAAAGTGCATCCACTGTAGACACACTTTTACAATTATTTGCATAAGTTTGACCCACATAGTCTATGTCAGAAATGTTTAGGATGAGTATCCACCTCATAAAAATGTTCAGAAGAAATTTTTTTATACCATAACTTAAAAAACAGAAAGTGTTATTTAAGTGACAGGCACATCAAGCATCTCGTAATTTTTTTAATATTGTCACATACTGACCCACATGTTCGGAGGACTTGTGATTGAGGCAGACTTGATCTTGTAGCTTTTAGCAAAGAATGCACTCTTGCCTTCTTTTGTGTAACACAAATTCCTTTAGACAATTAAGGTACTGCCCATTTACTAATGTGAAGAGTGGATGCTCTCCAAAGGTGTCATTGATGTAACAGAAAGAATATGTTCCACGATGAAAAAGTATTTAAAACTCTGGGACCCAACAGTCAGAGATCCAGTAATGGTCCAGTGTCTTAGTGCAATGAACAAATTGCTGATGTGGGGGAAAGCTGAGGACTGGCAACCTGCAGAGAAACTGTCATTTTTAGCAGTTTCTCTGCAGTGGGGCCAATTGCCCCTTTCTGCACATACTGTATAATTTGCCTGATCATACCAAGTGTAGAACGGGCATAGAAAAAATGTCTGCAAGCTGCCATAAACCAGGAAAAGCATAATGAAAAAGCAACCTGTTTGAACACTGCATATATGGAGCAGGAACTGCAGAAGCACATAAGGGACACCCCCTCCCCTTGAGCTAATGTTTCCTTCCTTCTGTGATTTGTTGGTTTTTGACACTCAAGCCAAAGACATATAGATGCAGGTAGAGTGCTTTGCTTAAAAAAATCACTCTGAGATTAGCCAAAGAGGGCAGAACTCATAATTGTTTCAAGTAAACCCTTCTCTCCAAAAATCTTTCTAACATTCTCTTCTAGCTCTCCAGCTGGTGCAGCACCTTCCTATCTCTCATTATCCTGACTTTGCAATGATGCCCACTTCCCTGTTTACTTCTAAGTTAGTCAGCACCTTGCAAGTCAACTCAGTCTGACTAACCTGACCAAATGAGCCTATCACATTATTTTGATCTATCTACCATTTAAAAATGATCACCTTTTCACTGGATACAATGTTTTCTTTTATGTCTAGTTCTGGAGAATATCTAGATGTCTTTACAGCACTTAATCAAATTTCCTGCACTGAGATAGCCTTAGGTATTGGATCAAGTTGAGTTGTAAGGGTGCCAGAGAGTTTCACATGTATGATGAGACAATACAGAATTTGATACATATAATCATTTACAAAAATGTCTATACAGTAATACTAGACTTCATAGATTTCTACCTCATTACTAGTCTGTAGATTAATAGTTCAATAAACCAGTGCATAAGTATTTTTTCTAATAACTTGATTTGTGGTAAGGGGTGGGAGGAGTTCTATAGGAGCTATCCATAAGATTTTTAAGAGGCTCAATTGTGAGAAGGAGGAGAGGATGTGGCACACTGGAGCCCAGATCCCTTGAACCACATCGGCGGCCAGTGTAGGAGGATCAAGCGTGCTTCAGCAGCCAGGGCAAGGACCAAAGTAGCTGAAATTACTTGATGGCCTTAAGGGCATCTCTAATCATAGGCATTACCTTTGTGGTAGTCCTACTGTTATATTTGTTCTTTTTGAGGCACCCAAGGTCAAATGGCCATACTAAGTTGAGGATATTGGAGGGGGTATGGGTTTGTGAGGAGGGAAGGGAAGAGTGGGTTGAAGATTTAAGTAGGGGTGGCTGGCCTGGGCAGGGTCACTAATGGAGGGGGAGGGGGACTTTGGAAAATGGTGGGAGAGGAGGCACTCTAGTGGGATGCAATGGCTGTGGGGTTGCAATGGCCATCAATACACTGTGGAGGCTAGGATGCTGTCCAATTTGTGCCAGGTTAACAAAATTGGAGGCTGAAGTATGCCTACTCAGGGATGAACTGGAATGGACAGGTGGATGAAGGACATGAAGGCAGGGGTCAGGAGGCACATATATAAAGGAAGCTGGGGAGGAGGGAGTCTACTAATGTAGAAATAGGGAGTGGGGGTCAGCTGGAACTGTGGAAGGGCAGGCCAGGCTTGGGGGAAGCAAAGGGAAGGGGCGTGGTGATGGATGGCAGAGGTGGGTCCTGCTAGTGGTACTGGAAAGGATTCCGGACCCAGGCAGGATCACTCAACTCACCAGTAGGGGATGGTAGAGGACAACATGCTGGGGGGATTCTGGTCTCAAATAGGTACTTGCCACTGGCAGACAGTATGGCAGAAGGGGTATCAGAAGAGGCTAGGAGAGCAGTGAGCAGGGGCCAGAAGGAGAGGGAGGGCAAAAGTGAGGGGGGATAGGGGAAGCAGTGCCAGGACTAACATAGGTGCAAAGAAAAACAGGAGAGGGGAAGTTGAGAGTGGGCTGTACATGGTAAGGGAGAGAGGGGGAAAAGAGATGAGCAAGGATGGAAGCCAGGGGGCATGGGGCCAGCAGGGAGTCAGCATGGTGGAGCAAAGGAAACTGGATGTTGAGATGGAGCATGGAGGGCAGAGGGAGACTAAGGGTGGCACTGGACTAGATGATCACAATGGTAAGGGGTTGGATGAGGCTACCTACCCAAAATCATTGACAGGGGACAGGCATATGGAGGGGCAGGGGATCAGAGAGCTGGGGGCAAGGGCAACAGAGGTAGTGGTAGAAGTCAACAGGGAAGGCGAGGGTGAAGCTACCGAGGTTAAGGGGGTTAGGGATCAAGGCAAGGATTCAGGAGGGGAGATAGCGAGGGACAGGAAGGTAGAACAGATGCCGGTTACTCTGAGAAAGAAAACTGTGATGCAGGTAAGCCAGAAGGAAAAAGGGGGCAAGGTGCTACTGATTGGTGACTCTATCATAAAGGGTGTCAAGTGGGGGGGCAGAAATAGTGCAGTTTGGGTGGAGGGCATGATGGTGCTGGAGGTAATCCACCATATTCCCTCATGGGGCAAGGAACAGGATGGGAATCTGGTGTTCCACTTGGGAACAAATGACCTGGATGGAAATAGTCTCCAGGAGGTACAGGTGAGAATTAAGGCCCTGGCTAGGTTGGGCGGTGGTCTATGCTTCAAATCTCTAGCCTTTTTGGAGGTTTTGCCAGTACCCAGAGCTAGCACAGAGAGAAAACTAAGGATAAAGGAGTTCAATAGTTGTCTAGTGTAAGGGTGTAAACAGATGGGGTATGGGCTTGTAGGGGACTGGAGGGGCAAAGTGGGATGATGAGAGTCTCTTTGCCCCTGACAGACTACACTGTAACAGAGAAGGTGCAGCCGTACTGAAATGTAGGCTGGGGGGAGTTCTTTGAAAAAGCATATAATTTAACCTAAAGAAAGGGGGGCTGGGAATAATATCACACCTTACTATGGCTGAGATGGGGCCCCTAGGGCCCCCCTGGGAAGGGATGAAGTGTTAGGTTCTGAAATGCCCTTGGGGAGAGCAGAGGGAAGGGGACTATGGTGGAGGAGCTTAGTGGTTAATGCTAGGAGCTTAGCAAATAAGATGGAGGAGCTGATAGTCATCATTGTGCATGACAGACTGGACATAATCGCAATCACGGAAACTTGGTGTATGGCATATTATATGTGGGAGACAGCTATCCCTGGCTACAGATTGTTCAGGAAGGACAGGAGAGATGGGAGTGGCTCTATACATCAGGGAGGACATAAAGGCTATGGAGGGGCAGGAGGGGGATGGGGAAACTCAACTCCTTTGTGTAACTCTGGGCAGAAGGAAAGGGGAATCCTTGAGACTAGGAGTAGTTTACAGTTCACCGTCACAAGGGGAAAAACAGGACAGGTTAATGTCTCAGGCAGTCATGAGGATGGCTATCAAGGGGAGATACTTCTGTTGAGGGACCTAAACCTCCCAGACATAGACGGGGCCATCTCAGATGAGGCTTTGACCAGGAGCAGGGGGATTCTGGAGGCACTGCAGGGGGTGTTCCTTGGTCAAAGATCCAACTAGGGGAAATAATCTGCTGGACGTGGTCTTAACAAATGGGGATAATGTTGAGAAGGTGGTGGGGGGAGATGCTGGGAAACAGTGGCCATAGGACCCTCAGGTTCAAGGTGAGAGCAGGGAGGAAGGTGTGCCAAACCAACAGAATGGTGCTGGACTTCAGGTGTGCAGATTTTGACATGATGAGAAGGATAGTGAGGGAGGCAATGGAAGGCATGGGAAAGATAAACGATGTGGAAGAGATATGGGGAGCTATTAGAGACCGGATGGGGGAGACTATGCAAATGAGTATTAGGAGGGTTAAGAATGATACAAGACACAGGAGTCCACTCTGGTTCTATAGGGAAGTGGCGAGGGTGGTCGGGGGCAGAAGGAGGGCTTTCAAGGAATACAAGAGAACACAGAAGGATGAGGACAGGGAGGCTTACAGGGAAATAAGGAGGCTAGCAGGGAAGATAATCAGGAGGGCTAAGGCCAACACTGAGGAAAGGATAGCAAAACAGACCCAGAGAGGAGACAAAACATTCTCTAGATATGTGGGAGAAAGGAGGAAGGCAGGACAAGGGATCACAAGGCCGTGGGAGGATGGAGGGAGGCCATTAGAAGAGGACTGGGATAAAGCAGAAGAACTAAATAGGTATTTCTGCTCAGTTTTTAAGAAGGAAGGGGAGGGTAGGGGACCAGAGTTA
Organism: Neoceratodus forsteri; assembly: GCA_016271365.2. Taxonomy (NCBI): domain Eukaryota; kingdom Metazoa; phylum Chordata; order Ceratodontiformes; family Ceratodontidae; genus Neoceratodus; species Neoceratodus forsteri. The sequence continues at coordinate 2,203,784 of CM057456.1, read as the reverse complement.
AGGAGGAGGGAGGAGAGAATAGGGGTGGACATGAGTCCTTTCAATGCAGAGAGAGTTAGGGAGGAACTAGGCAGGTTGAGGGTAGAGAAGGCCATGGGGCCAGACGAACTGCATCCGAGTGTGATCAGGGAACTGAGAGAGGAGTTGGCTGCCCCACTGGTGAGGCTGATCAACCAGTCTCTGGATTACAGAAGGGTGCCAGAGGACTGGAGGAGGGTGACTGTGGTACTGATACACAAGGGCGGAAGCAGGGAGTTGAGAGAAAACTACCACCAGTCAGCCTCACCGCAGTAGTGGGGAAGGTCATGGAGGCACTCATCAGGGAGAGGATGATGGACTATCTGGAGGCAAAGGGGCTGCTGGATGACAGACAGTATGGGTTTACAAATGGGAAGTCATGCCAGTCCAGTTTAATTGAGTCCATTGACTGGGTGATGCAGGTAATTGACCAAGGGGGAGCGGTGGATGTGGCCTATCTGGACTTCAGCAAGGCCTTCAGCACCGTACCCCACAGAAGGCTAGTCAACAAGCTGGAAAGTATAGGGGTGGGGGACAAAATAGTTAGATGGGTGGAAAACTGGTTGGCAGATAGAAGCCAGAGGGTGGTAGTGAATGCGATGCAGTCAAGGACAGGGCGGGTGATGAGCGGCGTCCCCCAGGGGTCAGTGCTGGGACCGCTCCTTTTCAATATCTTCATAAGCAATATAGCAGATGGGCCGAAGGGTTGTCTGGCCTTTTTTGCAGATGGTATGAAAATCTGTAATAGGGTACACTCCCAGGGGTTGTTAAGGACATCAGGCAGGACTTGAGGGCACTGGAATGGTGAGCAGAGACCTGGCAACTAAAATTTAATACCAAGAAGTATGCAGTCATGCACCTGGGGCAGAGGAACCTGAAAGCAGGATACACACTTGGGGGTGGGGAAGTCAGAGTTATGGAGCAGGAGAGGGATCTGGGGATAGTAGTGTCCAATGACCTCAAGTTGTGGAAGCAGTGTACCAGGGCTGTGGGGGATAGCATATGGGACACTGATGTGTATAGGCAGGGGAATCACTAGCAGAAGGAGGAAGGCCCTGATGCCCCTAAACCAAGCCATGGTGAGACCACACGTCAAGTACGGAGTCCAGTTCTGGAGGCCATACCTGAGCAGAGACATAGACTAGATTGAAAGGGTTCAGAGAAGAGCAACCCAGATGGTGCAAAGGATAAAGAGCAAACCGTACAAACAGAGATGTAAGAAACTGGGGCTCTACACATTGGAGACTAGAAGGGAGAGAGGGAACATGATAGAGACCTTTAAATACATCAAAGGGACAAACAAGGTGGACCCAGGGTGTTTATTTCACAAGAAGGAAGGCACCATAATAAGGGGGCATGGTTTAAGACTACGGGGGGGGGGGGGACTACAAAGGCAATGTGAGAGGATGGTTCTTCACTGATAGGGTGGTTGAAGCCTGGAACAGGCTTCTAGAGGAGGAGGTGGTGGGGTCTGAGACAGTGATGGGTTTCAAGAGAACATGGGACAGACAAATGGGGTTACAGGGAGGTGGGATGGGTGCTTTCAGAGGAGGGAGGGAAGAATAGAAGGGTAGACTAGATGGGACAAGAGGTCATTATCTGCTGTCAAGTTCTATGATTCTATGATTTGAAGCAGACCACAGCAAATTCTTAAAAATATCAAGTGTACAGTAGCAGCAAGTTTCATGTCCAGTAGCTTAATTCAAGTGTCAGATGTGTAGTAAGTCAAAGCATGTTGATCAAAGTCTTTCTTGGACTTGGGTGCATTGTACAGTATCTGGTGGTTTCTAAGGATTGTAGCAAATAGCTCTGCTCCATGGTAGTGAAGCAGAGATTAAGGCACATACTATACAGTAGGTGGAAAGCTGCAGGAACAATAAAATAGGTCCAGTAAAAATGTTATGAGTCTGCAGGTTCATCCATGGTAACCTGCCATAGAGTGTGCAATTGTGTGTGTTGAGCTCAGATGGCAGAATTAATATATTGTTTGTTAAAGAGCACATCTAACTTTTCTAGAGTTGTCTTAGATTTTTTTTTTATTTATTTATTACTAGGATTACATCTTTGAACCAGAGATTCTTTTACAAAGGTTCCATGTCAAGAACAGATAGAGATTGAGAGTAAAATACAGAAACAGGTAATATAGCTGAACATAGAAGATAACATGAGTTAAACAATACATTAAAAGTACAATTATAGCAACTATTTACAGTTCATAATTAGGAATACCTATGTACAGGGTATTCACAAATGAATAAAAGGCATAAATATATAAGAGTAGGCATAAATACATATGCGGTACCAGTAGAAAAGGGCAGAGGAGAGTGAGAGAAAAGAAATAAAGGCAGAAGTCAAGGATATGTGGGAGATACAGCAAGAAGTAGGTGGTTTGGGGCAGGCAGCAGGGCTACGGTGTAAGGCAGGGATGAAAGGGGAGGGGAGATAAAAAAAGAGGGAGTAGGATGGGGTTGGAAAGGAGAGGGATGTGTGTAGGAAAAGGAAAGGACTGGAGTGGAGGGAAAGATGAGGAAGAAGAGTGAGGGTAGATTCATAGTTACATGGATCATAACTGCAGAAAAATGCATATATAGTCATCCAGTCTGCTCACCCTACGGAAGTACTCTGTACTGGCCGTAGTGGCAATGCCCCATCCTAAGTTGCTGCTTTATATGCAATGTTCCCATAACTGAGGACAGGCAGGAGGAATTATTGCTTAACTCTCTGACTGGTGTAAGCACTCAAACAACATTTATTTCTATACAGTGCCACTATCATTAGACTTTTTGTGGTTAAGTTGATTTGCATAAAGGTGATAGGAGGCAGATAAGCTCCATTCAAAGGTCCAGAATAAAAAAAATCACTGAAGAGCTCAAACTATGCTGTGTATATAATTTATTGTGCATAAACGAGGATGTTGACCTGCTGCCCCCTTAAAGGTGATAGGAAACAGTTTTACACCACAAGATGCCTTCCTGTTTTTCATTAAGGCCCTGTCCTTACTGAAGTGCATTTTCAAAATGTTTTTATAAAAATGTTTTATGTCCATATTTGAACACAGTTGTCAGAGTGTCCACAATGTGCTCCGACTCTGTACTTGCCTGGTTGAGTTCCCAACCAGTAACTGTGTCGGCCTGAAACCATGCCAAAACCTTGCTCTGATCAGGGTTTAGCATGGTTTTTAAACAGGGTTCGTAGCATGGTTTTACCGTGCTACAGTGTGGATGCACTCCGTGTTTGCCATTCTTGTAACATTATACACTGCAGGTAATGTTACACGAAGGCAAGTGTGGACAGGGCATTAGTGCCTATCCAATATTCAGATATGTTTTGTTCTTTTTTGTTCAATTAGTAATCTATTTTTTTTGTTTGCCTTTTTAACTACCCTGACTCCTTCTATCCTAGGCAGTTGCTGTGCTCTCTTTTTGTACTGCTTAAAGATTCTATGACATCAGTATCACCATTCCAGCCCATGCATATGAATTTCATGGAATGGTGTAACTGATGTCATGCAATGTCATAGAAATATGAAAATACATAGTAGTACCTGCAGAACAAAGTGGAACTCTATGTACATCTGAGGGCACTCCAAAGCTAAAATACTTATTTATTTACTGAAAATTGATCAAACCATATCAGAATACACAACTGATATTTAAAGAAAAATGAGAGGGCAGTTACTATGTAAAACTAACTTTCTAACACCTGTAAAGTTTAAAGTGTTTCCAAGCCACACTCCCAGGTAAATAGAGTGATTGGTCTCATCTATAGTGGCATTCATGACTGTTTAGATAAAAAAAGAGTGGTGTAGAATTTCTTAGCATGTGGAGAGTGTCAAAAATCATAGTTTCAGTCTTCAAGGTACTGAATACCAGCTTGGTAGATTGAAATCATGAGTCAATTTTTTGAAATCTAATTGGAGATTTATGGTTACTACAGTAGGTCCAAGAACATAGCACTGCAGCAAAAGATTATGTCATCCATGTACATTTGTACCAAGTACCAAATACATTGTTTGGACTGGTTGTTGACAGAGTTGGGCAAAATTTAAAAATCACGTTTTAAGCAAGTGTCATACAATGCGCTCAATTGCCATGCAATTTCGTGAATTTTACAAATACTATTGAACTTAATAATTTTGCAGCCTTAAAATGTTTCATTTCACAGATCTGTCTTTTTTTGTGCTAGTATCACTTTTATGTAAGGCAGTATAGTGCAGTGATTAAGGGCACTGAGCTGCAAACCTGGAGACCTGGGTTTGAATCCTGTTAGCCCCCACTTGTATTCTGTGTGACCCTGAGCAAGTCACTTAACTTCCTTGTGCACCCAGGTCACACCTGGAAACAAGCTGCAGCTTAATGGGCCTTTCCTGGTTAAACAATTTCCCCTTTCCTTAATGTAATTTGTGCATACCAGTTCTGGCTAGTACATTTTTGAAAGCCTGATTTTTAAAAAATACACAATTTGGAAAGCAAAAAAAGTACTTTCAAGTATGTTACACATAACAATTCCAAAAGGTTCATTGTTTATTACTAGTTGTTGTTTTTTTTTTTCACAAAATGAGCAATTTTGTCAGTAAGGAATGCTTTTACATATTTTGCACATAAACATTCCAAACTGCTATTTCTCTAAATGGGTTTTTAGTAATTCAAAATCTGAAAAATAGTGGCACAATTTCATGTACTTTGCACAACAAAAATTCAGAATTGCACATTTATTATAAACTGGGTTTTAAAAAATGTACCATTTGGACAACATGCACCATTATAGAACTTTTCATATTTTTGTGCAGTTTTGTGAAAACTATGTTAATACGAAAAAGGCAATTTCATAGGCATAATTTTAATTTCAGTTGGCACTAATCATTGATAGTTATGGAGGGAGCAGAGGTCTCAGGATCAATCTCAGAGACTCACGTCAAAGCAGTTTTCCCATTTCAGAGATGGTGTTATATATGGTCACTTGTTGTATACAGTTGGTACTGCAGTCAGTAAACCAACTGACTTAGAGGCAATCTAACACAAAGGATTCCAACATTTAGAGATGATGTTAGTGGCCTACTAATGCAAGTGTACAACATATGTGACACTTTTTTGCATCCTGGCCGGCTCAATTGTACAGAAGAGGTTGACAAAGATAGCTCTAGTAGTCTGGCTTTAGTGCATACCAATGAATTTGGCTGGCTCTGCTATTAAGTGCAGCTACATATGCTCATTAGGAGCTTGCCAAATAAGACTAAGTAGATTCATCCCCCCCCCCCCGCCCTTTTACACACTGTGTAACTGCACATAAGAACACTTTTCAATCCTACTGTACAGATCACTGCATGCTTTTACCCCTTAAATTATGCACAACTGACATAAAGTGTAACACAGTTAAATATTTTTCAGTAAGGGCTGAACCACCACCCTAGTGGAAATTGTGTCTGGGTATCACTCCGAGGACCCAGGTTCACACCCTGAAGCTGGAATCCCTATTTGGAAAACAGGCTTTACATGGATGATTCGGAGGCAGTTGCTGCTGCATTCTTGCCCTTTAGTGGCTCAGAGGGTGGAAGCCATGCATACGGAACCCCTCCACATAAATGTATGTCCCTGATGTTCACCAAGGCACTAAGTACTACCAGAGTTCTCATGCTCCCATTGTTAATATCACATGACTGCATGCCAGTAGCCATCCTCTCCAACTGCTGCTGATTGACAAATCATGTCTCTCCCTCTACAACAGGTGTTTTCTCCAGGCAGTCTATTAAAGAGATGGCTAACCTTGAAGCAGGCACTTCAGTCCCATAGAGTCAGGCTGGAGAGGGAAGTGAAGAGTGGGTGGTGGAGCAGCAGGAGTAAGCAATATAAACAGGGGACATAAACTGGCTGAAAACAGTACAAAACAAATATTAAAATACTCTCACATAGCCCAGCCAAACATAAGAAGTAAGAAGAATGTTATTTATAAATAATTAAATAGCCACCACAATTTGCATGGACCATTAAAAACAATTAAGTCCTACATAGTACATATCCGTTTAAATATTCAGAAATGACATGCCTCAGTACTAATCTGTTATATGTTTCTATTATTGTTTTTATATTAGTCTATTTGCCACATATATGTTTTTAACAAAGAGAGTACAACAAAATGCTAAAGCACAATGGATGCCTTTAAATTAAGTTTTACCTAATAGTCTGAACAGCAAAGCATATGCATTCCATGTTTATGTTGCAGGAGTGGTGTTACCTTTTGGCTGTGTTTCCCCTTGTGTAACTGAACTATCTGTTTTCCATAGTTTTCAAAAATGCTAAAGTTTTACTCTTCACACCAGTACTGTATACCTTTGTATGAGCAGATGTGTTCTGTAAAATCATTGAAAACAGAAGTTATCTTCATAACTGATGTTATAATTATTTAAGCTGTGCAAAACTTTTTCATAGATATTTATTTACCCAGGATGTCCCAATGGAGATGCAACAAGCGCTTTTCAGGGGAATTTGATTTTACCCAGATTTGCAGCTGGAGAACTGAAACATGGGGACATGAGGTACTCTCAGCACACAGTACAGTGAGACAATGGTTGTGGTGGTATCTGAACTGTGATCTCATGGTTCTGATCTCATCAAATTTTAAAATTGAACAATCTGTAGTTTAATATATTCAGGATGTGGGCAATTGTAACATTTGAGGTTTTAATTTTTATTGTATGGGCTATCATGGTGACAAGTGAAAAGATATATTCTAATCAGCATATGGAGGACAATGTAAAATTGCAAGAGAGGAGGGAGAGCATGTTGACAGCTATTAAAGCACAGGGAATCCATTTGAATATTGTAGTTTAGTTAAGGAAGAAAGATGCCACAAGAATCTGCCTTATTAAAATAAAAATATGATCTAGATTTAAGTTACAAGATATAAAGGAGCTTAATAGTATCTGTTTTATGATGTTGCTATTAGCTGGTGACATTGAAAGTAATCCTGGACCTACAAAGGGCACTGAACTTAGCTTTTTCTATACAAAGGCTAGGAGTTTGTTACCAAAAACAGACGATTTAAGGCTTTGGTGCAAGATTAATAAACCTAGTTTTCTAGGAATATCGGAGACATGGCTAGATTATAACATAATTGACAAAGATATCCAAATCCAGGACTACAATGATGTAAGAAAGGATAGAAAAAGAAAAGGGTGAGGAGTTTTGTTGTGCTTCGATAAACCTTTGCAGTCATGTAACCGGAAGATACCATTTAACAATAATGGTATAGATAGCCTAATATTAGAATTTAACAAGTTAAAATTATCTGTAGCTGTAGTTTATTCTCCTCTACACTTGGGATCATACCGTTTTGATGAGCTGGCCATATTCTTGAATGACCATATTACCCTGGAATATTTTATTTGTATGGGGCACTTTAATGTTTATTGGGGAGAACCTAAAGGGAAAAGATTAAAAGAAGCCGTGGACCAGCTAAGTATTAATCAAATAATTGATGAATTAACAAGTTATAGTAATAATGGAGAGAGAAGAACTACCATCAACTTGATCTTTGTTTCTAAGAACATGTTGGATGTTGTAAGTAGATGTGCCCTTACTGGAAAACCATTGCTTAATTGCATGTAAAGCCAGATTTGTTCATAAAGATAATTCTGTTAATGAGTCCTTCACATTTGCCAGATCTTAGAAGAAGTTTACCCATTCAGCTTTTGTGGAGGATCTGGAAAATGTTAAGTGGTACAGGCCAGATCTAATCCCTGAATTGGAAGATGCTGTTGAGTTCTTTGTGAGCGAGTTTCTCCTGGTCTGTGAAAAACATGCACCAAGGACACAAACCAGGAGAAGACTTAATAGTCTACCATGGTTAAATGGAAAAATACTGAAATATTTAAGGGTTTGGAATAGACTGTGGAAGATGGCAAAATAATCAAATTGGGACAGTGACTGTGAGAACTACAGGATGTTTAGGAATAAGTGTTAGAAATTAATTAAGGAAGAAAAAGAGAAATTTTACAAGAACAGATTTAAAACTACAACTAATACCAGAGATTTTTGGAAGACTATAAGACAGCTTCAGACACCTGTTGAAATCAAACTCCCTGCCTCTCTAAAGATTCAGGAGGAAATTACTGATGACTCTGTGGAAATGGCAGGGATTTTGAATGATTATTTTGCTAATCTCCCCAGCCTGTCCAGTGATTTACCTGAACCTAAAAACAAAGCAGATTTTGAACAGGACAACAAGGTACAGGAAACATCCCATCCAGGGTTTAGATTTAAGATCCTAAAACCAGGTGATATAAGGAAACACCTACAGAGATTGAATATAACTAAATCTGGGGGTCTAGAGGGCCTGGAGGCCAGACTGCTAAGGGAGGGTACCACTGACAAAATTGTTCACTCAAAGTCTGTGTTTAGGGATTTTCCCTGATAAGTGGAAAGATGCCAAAATTATCCCTATATTTAAGGGAGGAGACCCACAGTTAATTGATAATTACAGACCAGTCGCACTGCTACCAGTTGTTTCTAAAATATTCGAAACAGAGGTCCTTAAACAACTATACGAGTATTTGAATACTAATAACCTCTTGGCTCCCCAGCAATCTAGCTTCAGGCCACTACACTCCACAAACACAGCCTTGATAGATTTCATGGACACCATGTCCCACGCACTTGATAATAAGCTGTGCGTAGGAGCGGTGTTCATGGATCTATCTAAGACATTTGATATGGTGGACTATTCATTGCTTTTGAATGTAATAATCAGTAAGGGTATTGGAGAATAGGCAGTGAAATGGTTCTACTCATACTTCCATGGATGTAGACAGGTGGTTAGTGTTAATGGTTCAATGTCTGCATCTAGGCTGGTGAATAGGGGCATGCCCCAAGATTCAATCCTGGGGCCGCTCCTATTCATAACCTTCATTGATGAACATCCTAGGATAAGTAAGGACAGCAGGATTAAATTTCATGCAGCAGCATTGTCTTGTTTTGTACAGGAATTAATCAGAAAACAGTAGAAACTATTCTGCAACAAGAATTTGCTAAGTTAGACAAGTGGCTTAAACAAAATAAGCTTGTTATGAATATAAAGAAAACAAGCACAATGGTATTCAACAGTAAAAGAGCAAAAGATGTGGATGAAGGGTCTAAGGATATAGTTCTAAAAACTGAAAATGGTGAACAACTCACTCAGTATCTTACAAGTACCTGGGTTCATGGGTCGATTCACAATTAAATTTCGATTTCTGTATTGACCAGCTATGCACCAAGGTCTCACAGAAATTGGGGGTCTTTAGAAGACACAAGGGCCCAGATATTCAAAAGGGTTGCGCCATGCACAACAGGGTTGCGCCATGCGCAAGTCCAAAATGCGCCATTCTGCGATATTCAGCAGGAGGCAGTCACGCCACTGGCACCAGGTTGCGCTAGAGAGCAATGCAAATGAATGCATGCTCAACAGGAGGGGGAGGATCCATGCATAACCTGCATGCCGATATTCAATTCGGGTTGTGCAGAGTTGTGCATAACAACCCAACCTGCCGCACAAGCTTGAGCCAAAAAAGGCTTAAGTCGAGGGCCACCCAAGGTGAGCTGCTGCATTGCAGGGGTGCAACACAGCAGCTGCCACTCCTGGCTGGCCCCAACTCACTCCTGTGCCCCACACACCAGCCCGATCGCGGGCAGTACAGGCCACATGTCCCCCCACACCTCCCACAGCCCGCGCGGCAGAACCTGCATAAACCCCCAGTGCCCGATCGCGGGCAGAACCTGCATAAACTCCCCAGTGCCGATCGGCGGGCAGGAATGTAACCCTCCCCAACCCGAAGAAACTCCTGGTGGTCCAGTGGACCCGTAAACCCGATCGCGGGCAGAATGTCACAGCAGAACCCTCAAACATCTCCCTGGTGTCTAGTGTCCCCACCCACCACCGAAGCCCCTCCACCCCACTCCCCGCGGCCCGGCGGGCGAAGCATCCACCGCCTGCCGCCCGCCGCCGCCGACTGACTGTCGGTAGGGCTGCGCCCGGTGGTGCAAGAGCTACAGCCAATGGGCGTGCATGCAGCCCTACCGGACAGTCAGTCGGCGGGCGGGCGGGCGCAGGCGGTGGATGCTGTCGCCCGCCGCCGCGGGGGAGCGGTGGAGGGCTTCGGGTGGGTGGGGGACACTAGACACCAGGGAGATGTTTGGGGGTTCTGCTGTGATATCTGCCCGCGATCGGGCTTTTACGTCCACTGACCACCAGGAGTTATTCGGGTTGGGGGAGGGTTACATTCCTGCCCGTGATCGGGCACTTGGGGCTTATGAGGTTCTGCCCGCGATCGGGCACTGGGGGTTTATGCAGGTTCTGCCCGCGGTCGGGCACTGGGGGTTTATGCAGGTTCTGCCCGCGATCAGGCACTGGGGTTTATGCAGGTTCTGCCCGCGATCGGGCACTGGGGGTTTATGCAGGTTCTGCCCACGATCGGGCACTGGTGGGGGTTTATGCAGGTTCTGCCCGCGATCGGGCACTGGGGGTTTATGCAGGTTCTGCCCATGATCGGGCACTGGGGGTTTATGCAGGTTCTGCCAGCGATCAGGCTATGGGTGATGTGTGGGGGGCGACATATGCGGATTCTGCCCGCGATCGGGCTATGGGTGATGTGTGGGGGTCATTAACTGTGATGCCCGCGATCGGGCTGCATTAGGCGTCGGTCCCGGACGGCTGCTGCCGGCAGGGTAGCCAGGAGCAAGTCCGCGATCGGGCGCACCTACATGAAATGGCATGCAAATGGCCATAAATAGATGCAAATGGCCCCTGCGCTTTGCATAAATTATGGCCCCATTTGCATGTCACCTTTTGAATATCGGAAATTTGCACATGGCGCAATGGTGCTTGCGCCACCGCAAGTTTAATGCTCAACTCTGGCAACTTGCGGTAGCGCAAGTTCCACTGCGCCATGCGCAAGTGCTGTGGCTCGGGGGTGATATTCAAAGGAGTTGCTCAACAGCGCAACTCCTTTGAATATCACCCCGGCCACACCCCTGCGCAACTATTTTGAGCAGCGCAGGGGCTTGCGCCTCAGACTGGCACAGTTTGAATATCTGGGCCCAGGAAGGCATGACCCAGAAAACAAGAGAAAAATTGGTCAATGCATTATCATTCCCTTTAATTGACTATAGGTGTATGATTTATGCTAATACAAGTAAAAAATAATTTACAAAAGCTTGATAGGCTGCAATACAAATTGGCAATATTTGTGTTGGGTCTTAAGGGCCCTTACATATCCCATCACCATTGTGATCTGCTCTCTCAATTAAACTGGGTTCCCTTGAGCATTAGCAGGGAACGGATTTTGAATAATTTTCTTTTCAAATGTTTTAACGGGTTTGTTCCCTACAATCTTAAAACTAAATTGGTTTCAAATGTATCAAATTATTCATTACATGATGTCCAAGGGAGAGGATTGAAAGTACTATTTATAAAAACCAAATATGTCAAAATGAAATCTGACTATATTGCTTCCATTAAATGGAATATGCTGTCCCCTACTGTGCACAACATGCCTACCTATCAAACTTTTAAATCTGCTCTATCAGATTTTTATTTGCATAAGTGTACTTGTTACCATTGAATTTCTATACAAATGTTATCTATTGTGTTTGTTATTATGTGGATTGTGGTATATTTATCTGTCCTCTTAATGTTATATGTTGAAACTTTGTAACAGGACGGTACTGAAAATACGCTTGCCTAGTACCCCATCCTGATGAAATATAAGAAATAAACAAACATACAAACAATGGTTCACTCTTCAGCATTCTAACATTAGGCAATCTTCTCACATCTAACTACTTTAGATCATTCCTTTGCAAAATTTACACCATGAGACACAAAGATAGATAATGCAGAATTTGATTCTGTTTTACATATAGTAGAGGCTTTTGTTAGAAAACATATCCTCTAGCTGGCCCAGTAGCACTGGAGGTTGAGGCACTGGTCGCTACACCTCATGCCACATCAGCAACTCGGGTTCAGGAATGAACCCTGGCTGCCGGGGGTCAGCAGGTGAGAGAGAGGATCAAGCATCTGGATGACTGTTCTCCTCTCTTGGGGGAGGGAGGTTTGCCATCCCACTCACTTACTGCCCTCTAGCAATGGCCAGAGGACAGTATGGGTCAGGAGGGCATGTGCCAGCATTCTTATGTTGGTGGGGAGGGGGGACAGGAGAAAAAGGAAAAGGAGCTGGCAGGATGCTGGCTGCACCAGCGCCCTGGCTGGCCCCTGGAGTCTGGATTTCACTCTGGGGGTGTGGGTAAAGCCAACGCACCTTCACCCCAGCCCTGCCATGAGGGAGGGAACCCATGGGGGAATTAGGGGGGTGTTAGATCGGGGAACAGTGCGACCAGAGACTGAGTCCCTCCAAGGGAGGGACCGGAGCCACCCGCCAGGCTCAAGGAGTACAAAAAACCTATATAGCAAAAAAAATATGAAAACATATTCTCTCTAGTGACAAGATTTAGTTTACTTTTACTGAACAAGCCATTTTATGGAAAGGTTTTATGGATGAAGTCCATGGGGAAAGTGAAAAGTCTGCTAGCAAAATCCCTGAGAGACTATGCGGTTTACACTTAGAAAACTTTGAAAACTATTTTTAAGTAATTTATACTGGTCACCTTTCATATTCCTTACATGAATTAGACCACTTAAATAGAAGAGAATGAATAAGTCTTGTTGTAAAAAAAAAGATTGAAACCATATTAGCTCAGATTAATTTTAGCATGGTCACTTAGGACATGAAACAGAAAAACTAGAGATAATTCAGTTTGGTGGCTAAAGTCAGTTTTTGATTCCTTTGTTCCACTGCTGCTTGTGAAGACATCAAAGAGGAAAGCCACTGGGAACACTGAGACTGCCTTACCTGAGGATGTTTTAACTACCAAAGAAAGTTCAAGAATACAGCACAGAATAACTGGAAAGGCTTATGTTTATGTTTATGAAGTTGAAGTAGACAAAAGGAGGACATCTGACATAAACATACAAATTTAGAAAAAAAAGAAGACCATTGACCAATTGCACCCCCCCCCCCCAAACAACTTAATGAGAAACCCTGTGATCCTTTTTCTTTAAGGTACTTACCTTGTTTGAGCTCAAGGTAGAAACCGTGTCAATTGGCACCGCATATTCTGGAAGGCTACTCCAACAATCTACGACTTGTTTTGTGAAATAGTTCTTCATGAAATTTTTCTTAAATCCTCTTTCTTTCAAAGACATTGGGCCTGATTCACAAAGCCCTGAGACTGATGAAAGGTGCCTGTGCCAAACATAAATGGCACAAGTGGCACCTTGCATTATACACAGGCTCTGAGCTATTCGTCAATCACAGGCTGCCTGCTCCAAACGGGGCTTGTGCAGCACCTGCGCCCAAAAAATGGGCTGCGACATGGTGCTATGGTGCTTGTGACAGATGGGAGCTGCCATATCCCAGAGAGTGGGATTCACTAAACACACCCAGAGAGAGAATTTCTAAGTACCCTTAAATCAACCAGGGCTGGCCTAAGGGTACTTAGAATATGTCCCTCTGGGACAGCTGTGCAGTTTGCAGCAAAATGTGCCATGGGTCTCCCCTCCCCAATTATGCCCATGGTAATGTATTGAACAGATATCCCCTTCCCATGTAATAATGTGATCCCCCATCTCTGATGCCACCATTGTTGAACTTACAATATGTCCCTTCCCCGATTTCCAATGCTACCTTTGAGTAACTAATAAGATGCCACCCCATCTCCGATCCCCTGTCAATATTATTAAATATCCCTGTTGGTCTACCAGCCCCCCCCCTCTCCAGCTCTGATTCCCCATCAATATAAACTTTAATATCCCTGATGGCTATTGCGCACACCCCCAGCCCTGATCCCAGTGTGAGTATTCAAATAAAATATTCTGTGGTCTAGGGGATACCCAATTGTCCCTGATCCCTGATATTTATGGTATTAAATAAACCTGGGGGTCTATTGGTCTCCCGATCATCCCCAGTCCCTGATATTTAAGATATTCAATAGCCCTGGTGATCCAGTGGCCCCCTGATCATCCCTGATCCCCGATATTTAATATATTCAATATACCTGGTGGTCTAGTGGTCCCCGATCATCCCCGATACATACAATGCTAATTACATCTGGTGATCTAGTGTCCTCCCCACCCAGGTAGACAGTTTCCCACCATCCAGCTCCCCCCATTCTATAACAGAGCCGGCACCGGTACAGCCACTCCTCTCACCTCTGTGATCAGCCCTGACTGAACTGCCAGTGCTGTACTGTATAGTGTACGCAATGTGCGTACATTATACAATACAGCATTCAATGACAGTTCAGTTGGTGCCAGCCGCAAAGGTGAGAGGAGGGCTGTGCCGGTGCTGGCTCTGTTATGTGATAGGGGGAGCTGGGTGGTGGAAAACTGCCTGTTGGGGTGGGGGGCACTAGATCACCAGGTTTAATTAGCATTCTATGTATCTGGGATGATCGGGGACCACTGGACTGCCAGGGCTATTGAATATATTAAATATTGGGGATCAGGGATGATCAGAGGACCACTAGACCACCAGGTTTATTTAATATTATATATATCAGGGATTGGGGATGATCGGGGATCCCCTAGACCACAGGACTTTTTATTTTAATACTCGCACTGGGATCAGGACTGGGAGGTGTGTTTGCCACCAGAGTTGTTAAATGTTATATTTATGGGGGATCAGAGCTGGGGAGGGGGTCCGCTACACCAACAGGGATATTTAATAATATTGGCAGGGGGCTGGAGCTGTAGGGGGCATAGCCACCACAAACTGCAATCCATGGTGCTAATGGTGCAGGGCTGCCCCGCAACATGCAGCACACTTTCAGGGTGCGCCGTCTGTTTGGTGGAGTACTAGGGTTGGTGCAAGCTGTGGGACTTTGCCGCCTGGACTCTACCCGATAATGAATCAGGTGCAAGGTCCCTGGCACACCAGTGGTGGATGCAAGCTGTATCAAACTTTGTGAATGAGCCCATTGAGTGCTGCTTTGCCCTCTCATCCTTGTACATCCATAAGGCCTGCATTTGGTCAGATTGCATTATTCCTTTCAAATACAGTATCAGAAATTTGTAATCATGTCTTTCCTTCTCTTGTCTATGAGAAACAGGCCTAGAGCCCTTCTGTCAGTCAGTACTTATAGACAATTTTTTCCAAGCTTTTTAACGGATGGTAGCTCTTCTCTGCACCTTTTCAATGCCAATATCTTTCTGCATATATGAAGAACTGACCTGTATACTGTATTCAGGATGGACTCTGACCAGTGATCTGTATAGGGCATTACAATATCACTTCACCTGCTTACAGTGTGTCGCATGATGTGTTCCATGATTTAGTGCTGAGCGAAATTTGCAGATTCTCTTTCCATGGCATTTTTATGGAATTCCATGATTTTTATGGAATTTTGTGAAATCACACCTTTGGCTAAAGCAATTTTAGCAGAATATTCATGCAAACAACAGAATTTTGCAACATGAACTGTGAAAAAGTGAAAATAAAAACCATTTCACTGTTCATTACAAAGTTTCACTGTTTGTTACTAAATTCTGCCAAGCACAGTTCCACACTCAGTGTATTCCCATGGTAGTCTTCTAGGTAGCAATAACAGGGAAGGGTCAAAAGGTTAATTGTTATAGCAACCTTCTCTCTCAAGGAACAGCTTCTTTTACCAAACATTATTCTGAGCAATGCAGTCACATGGTAGTCTACAAATTTCACACAATTCACCCCAAAATGCCATCATTTTCTATTAAATGGTGTCAGCATGGCAGTCAATTGGTAGCACATCCACCAGTGGGCCAAATGATTATGGCTTCTAGTCCCACACCGGGATTGGGCTCATACCTAAACACTGGCACCCGAGTGCAGTATTGGGGGTGTTGTACTGTTGGGGGGTGCCATCCTGCAGACAAGACATTAAACTGAGGTCCATTCTACCCATTCTGGTGCTGTCCCGGTGATTTTCCAGATGGAAGTAAAAGAACCCAAGACACTTTTTGCAAAAACAATAGGGGAATTTCTCCGGTGTCCTGGCTAGTATTCACTTTCCCATAAAAAAAAAAGTTCAGTCAATTGTCCAAGGCCATGTGTGGGTAGATAGGTAGTTAAAATCTTTATTTTTGTACAGGAAATAAATGTCATTAGGGATGTTTACCCTGTTTACAAGACAGTCCTGTCTTCAGTACTTATTGTTTACTCTAAAAATACAAAACATTTGTCATATTACATTACAAGTTAATGTTAGACAGTAAACAATACCAACAATGGCCATATGTCTATATACATTTTTTTTATCATGAAAAAGTTTTTATTGGTTTTCAGTTTTCAATAGCATTCAACTATGAAACAGTCACACATGAATAGTTTGAAAAAGATATAAACATATATGGACTGTACTACAAACAATAATAGGATAGTATGATGTGTACTGAACCTGGAAACTTGGAAAAAACTTCTTAGATATTCGTATCAAGCATTCTAAATATCATGGTTGGACAGTTCTATTCATCGATCATCCAACATACAATCCTGTAGATGCTATGTATATTGCAATAGAAACACCTTTTGAAAATATTTAGCCCACTTGCTCGTCTTTCCCGTAATTTCGTGGGATCTGAGGCATTGGAAAACAGTAGTCCTCCTGACATGACCTGAGGAATCAGTGGATTAGGGCAGGTGTTAAAACATTCAAATAGGAGGGTTGCCAGGCAGGGTGGTAGGGACAGAACAGAGGTGCGAGTTTAAGTAGGCATCCCATTTCTTATTGTTTCTGGACAGATGGTTAAGGCTGAAGTGTGGAAGTCGCTCAAAAATGGCCAATCTAGTGATTGCAGTATGCCAGGCCAGTACAGGGGGGGTGTGGCTGTCTCCACTTCATAAGGATTGCTCTTTTAGCTTCCATCAAGGCTGTCATCACCCATCTGGGAGCGGGTCTGGTGGGGACATGCCATCTAGCAGCAGAATGGAGGATGTAGCTGTGATTCTTTGACCAACTACCCTGGAGCAGTCCTCAAAGATT
The DNA here is from genome assembly GCA_016271365.2 of Neoceratodus forsteri. NCBI lineage: Eukaryota > Metazoa > Chordata > Ceratodontiformes > Ceratodontidae > Neoceratodus > Neoceratodus forsteri. The sequence continues at coordinate 2,186,721 of CM057456.1, read as the reverse complement.
GCTGACCAAGAGATATTGAGGGGCACTGCCATAATACATGGAGCAAGTTAGCAGGATTCTGGTGATACTGCCAACTTTATGGCATGTTGAAGGAGGTCCATAGTCTGTAGCCTTGACGGTGTCCGATACCACCACAGGAGAATTCTGAGCTGTAAAATCTGACTTCTAGAGTCTCTGTACCCTAGATGTGCATGCTTTAAGCACTGCATCCAGTTTTCCACCGAGATGGGAGCCTGAATGTCTTGTTCCCATCTAATTCTAAAGCTTTCAGTATTGTCTAGTTGAGCGTCCCTCAGCAGACGGTAAATTCTGCCAGCGACCCTTCTTTGGTTCCCTGGCTTGGACAGGCTCTTTAGCCACCCCTCTTTCTACTCATCCCTCAGGGATGCTTTGAAATTCAGGGTGGCCTCGGAGTTGGAGATATCTCCAGAATTCCTGTTTTGTGATCAGATATTTCTCTTGCATTTGCAAGAAAGACATCAGTACCTCCGTGTCTGGCAAGAAGATGTCCCTCATTAACCATATGCCTTTGTTTTGCCAAGAGTGCCAATGCAGGGGCTCCCCAGCTACCTGGATTTGGGGGTTCTCCAAGAGAGGTATGAGTTTGAATGGCAGTGCCCATGCAGCTTTGGGGGTCTGCATTAAGGACATACAGGATTGTCAGGTTCTCCATGTTTTGCACAGAATTGGGGTGCATATAACTACTGAGGGCCTGCCTGCTTGTAATAGGGATACAAGCCACTTGCCTCCTGAGATATCAGGCTCTATAGACACCCAGGTAGGGATTTTATTGGCCTTGGGTAAAAAACACTTAGTGGCCTGGTTCATCCTGGAGGCCAGGTAGTATCCATAAAACCAGGGGAGGCCAAGCCCCCCCTCTAGACCAGTGTGCCCTCAGCCAAGATCTGTTGAAGCGAGAGGCCTTACCCTCCCAAAGGAAGCCTGATATCAATTTGTCCAGGCTTTTAAAAATGTTTTGGGGTATCCATATCAGGAGACTGTGGAACAGGTATGAGATCTTGGGGAGAGTAAACATCCTCATCTCTTCAACCTTGCCCTTTAGTAACAATTTTAGCTTGAGACATCTCTGCATCTCGGCAGTAATTGAGGCCAGTAGTGGGTTATAATTTGAGTCCAACAGGTTTTTCCATTAGGTTGTTATGGTTATACCCAGGCAGGAAAAACCTTGTGGTGCCCAGGCTATTGCAGTGCCCAGTAAGCAGGCCTTTAAGCATGGGAGGTTCAGGGAGAAAAGTGTGGTTTTCTTCTGATTAATCCTTAACCCTGAGAAAGAGGCAAACTCCTCAAGAGTGGCCAGTACTGAGGGAAGGGACTGGGCAGGGTTGACGAGGGTAAGAAGCAGGTCGTCAGCATATGAGTTGACCAAGTACAGTTTACCATACACCATTATGCCCTGTACTTCTGGGGATGATACTAGCTTCCTTGCCAGAGGATCAAGTGCTATTAGAAAGAGCAGAGGGGAGAGGGGACATCCCTGATGGCTGCCTCTCTGTAGTACAAAGGGGGAGCAAAGAGTTCTATTAGTTAGAATTTTGGCAGTAGGGGCATTATAGAGAGTGGTTACCCAGGTTCAGAAATATGTTGCAAAGCCATATGTGTCAAGTGTGTAGTGGAGAGAACTCCATTCTACAGAGTCAAAGGCCTTGGAGAAATCCACTGCCAGGGTAGCCATTGGGGTGGGGGAGTGCAGGGCTTGCCATTCAAGGTTCAGCACTGTATGGAGGTTGTCCACCCCACTCTTGCCTTTACTGAACCCTGCTTGGAATGGATGCATCAGTGAAGGTAACACCCTCTCAAGTCTGTTGGACAGCACCTTAGCCATTGTCTTGGTGTCTACTGAGATATGGGGTGAAAGTTGGCACAGTCCAATGGGTCTGAAGATTTTGGGGGGATCAACGTGATGATGGCTTTGTTTAGAGTCAGGAGGAGTTTCCCTTTCTGGTGTGCTTCTTGCAGGGTGGTCAGCAAGGGGGGGGTATCTCTTATAAACAAAAGTTGGTAGATTTCCACTGTCATGCCATCTGCTCCTGGGGCTTTCCTTTTTGTTAACTGGGTGAGTGCCGTTTTGAGCTCTTGGAGTGTGATGGGGCTTCCAGAAGCTGATTATTTTATGGGGTTAAATGCAGGAATGGTGTGGAGCCTAGAAAGTCCATCGTTGTGAACTTTAACTTTGGGTTTCATATAAAGGTCTTAGAGTTGTAAAGCTCTTGGTAGAACAGCCTGATTGTTTCATTGATACAGTGCAGGTCACAGACAGTTGTCCCAGCCTTATCCCTCAAGCCATGGATCTGAGAGGAGGCTTTCTGCTTCCTCAGGTGGTAAGCTAGAAGTTTACTTCCCTTATTACAATAAATAAGATGAATAAGGGACTTAGCTTGGGATTTCCTAATTAATGGCAATAAGATGGATTTGGGAAACAAGGTAGTTAATGAGTTTAATACCTTTTCTATAAATATGGGTATTAATGAATTACAATTGGGTGGAGGAGATGTAAATCAGGTTCTACAGAGAAATTCTCAGGCAAATGATACAGATAGAGTTTATGTACAATCTGGTATACAAGCTGAGTTTGAGTTTACTTCTATTACTAGAGGAGATGTTAGGGATTTATTATTTCAAATTAATACTAATAAAGCAGAAGGTTTGGATGGTATCCCTAATATCTTATTAAAGTATGCAGCCCCTATTATTGATTTACCCTTAGCAAACTTATTTAATTTGTCTCTTCTATCTGCGGAGTTACCTCAAACTTGGAAGACTGCCAAGATTGTGCCAATTTATAAGACAGGATCTAGGTTATTATTAGAAAATTACAGACCAATTTCTCTTTTACCAACAATTTCTAAAATTTTGGAGAAAATAGTTGCAAAACAATTACAGGTATATCTGAAAGATAATGAAATCCTTAACAGTTATCAATCCGGCTTTAGACCCGAGCATGGAACAAACACTGCCCTTATAAAGGTCACAAGAGATATAATGGAGAGTATGGACAGGGCGATGCCAGTGGGAGCAATTTTTGTTGACCTTTCAAAGGCCTTTGATACCCTGGACCATGGCATCCTCCTGTCCAGACTAAAAACCTGTGGTATGTCTGAATCGGTTATAAATTGGTTTCAAAATTATCTTGACTCAAGATTGCAGCAAGTGACTATTAAAGAGTGGTCATCTGATCTGAAATTGATTGTGTCAGGAGTCCCACAAGGATCCATTTTGGGTCCTATACTGTATAATTTATATATGAATGATTTGGGGTTTGAACAGCCAAAGCTACAATACCATCTTTATGCTGATGATACAGTTGTATATTTTGCTGATTCATCAGTGAGAACTATTCAAATAGTATTACAACAGGCTTTTGATCAGTTACAGGAATTTTTGCTTAGATCTAAATTGGTTTTGAATGAAAAAAATCTCAGGTAATGGTGTTTCATAGGGTTACAGGTCTAAAACTGAATATGAGGGTTACAAATTAAAACATTTTCAGGAAGAATCTTGCAACAAGTTGTTAGTTATAAATATCTGGGGTGTATTTAGATACAAAATTTAAATGGGACAGTCATATAGATAGTACCTTGACTAAAGTTGGTAAGTGCTTGGGGTCATTATATAGAGTAAGAAATAGTATGTCTTTGGAAATTAGAAAATTAGTTGTAACTGTTGTTGTACTACCCATATTGGAGTATGGTAATTTGATATATATGGGTGCGTCTAAGAGCAACTACATAAAGCATGCGTTATGTATAATAAACTAATTAGATTTATACTGGGAGCTGCAAAGAGGGCACATAGAGTAGATGTGTACAAAGAATTAGACTGGCATACTTTGTCTCAAAGGCGGGCTCTTAGTACAATTATGTTAATGTTAAAATGTATCTCAGGAAAAGTCCCTAAATATATGGCTGAGTCCATTAAAATAAAAAGACCTATTGAGGGTCTGCGCTCTGCTAATTACTTGAACTGTGCAGTCCCAAGTCGTAGAATGGCTTGGGGGATAAGCATTTTTTTAATATTGGACATTCTATATGGAATAAACTGCCTGGGAAGTTTAGACTCCTTGATGGAAATTTTCAGTTGCATCAAATCAACCAATGGCTTATCGAAAATATTAGTTATGATGGGAAATAGTTTGAATCTTAGGATGGTAGATTGTAACTTGTATTAAATGTTTACTGTGAATTAATCATTGTTTTTTTGTATGTTCTTCTTGTCCTAGTTTGTTTTATGATTCGGAACTGTGTTATATTTATTGATGTATAATTATAGTGTATATGTGTTTTCCTTCGTTATATATTGTTAACTTATAAGAGTAACTGGAAATGACACCTGGATCTCACTGTAAAGGAGCTTCAGCTCAGTGGAGATGTCCTTATTCATTTTTTGTATAAATAAACATTTTTTACTACTACTACTATTTACTTATCCCGTGCTTCCCAAAATTTATGTTTTGCTCTAAGGAGCTGCCATTCAGTTTTGTGCTGCAAAAGGGTGTTGATCGATATTTCAACCCTGTAATTGAGGAGATTAGGTGGTTCTTTTGAACTGTTTTTCCAGTCCAGATAGGTCTCGCTGCAACCTATCCAGCTCCTCCCATCATTTTTTGCTTTGTGAGGCAATGTAGGATATAATGCATCCCCGCAGGACCACTTTAAAGGCCTCCCACACCATGCCGGACCCTACCTCTCCTGTGGAGTTGATCTGAAAATAGGTTTTAGCTTCTGTCCCCATTCGGGTGCAGAATGTTTTGTCCCTAAGTAGAAGTGGGTTGCATCTCCACCTGAGGGAAGATGGTTGGCTACCTGGGGGGAGGTAATACAGGGTTGATGGGGGCATGATCCGATATAAGTATATTCTTGATGGTGGGACTGTGGATACCCTACGCCTCCACCCCATCCACCAACAAAAAGTTAATTCAGCTATGGGACAGGAGAGAAGAACATGTAGATTCTTTCTGAGGGATTGTCCCTGCGCCAGGGATCAATCAATCCCCATTCCTCCTGCATGTCTAGCAGCACTGCTTTCATCTTGGGGTGCATATTGGGGTAGGCCATGACTTATCTAAAAATGTCTGCCACCATGTTAAAGCCACCACCTATTACCACTGGGATATCCTCTTCTCCTGTTTTGACATCTGCAAGAGCCTGGCTGACCAGGGGGAGAAAGTCTTGGCTGTCCTGATTGGGGCCGTATATGTTCCCTACTACAACCTTCCTCCCTGGGAATGAAAAATGGGCCACCACCCATCACCCCTGCTGATCTGCCCTAATGTTATCCTTGACCCAGGGGCAGGATTTATGTATCAGGATAGCTACGCCTTGGATGAGGCAGAGCCTATGCATGATCCGACCCACCCAAATTTTTTTAATCCACATAACCGTCCTGGCACTGAGGTGCATCTCCTGGAGCAGCGCTACATCTAAATGAAGAGATTTCAGGTGTTGCAACTCCTTGGTTTTCAGTACCAGGTGATTAAGTCCATTTTCATTCCAGGAGACACACCTCCGCCCCTGTTGCATGTTGTTGGCCATGTTATCCAACTATTAACACCCAGGTCCACTTACCTCTCAAGGACTCTTGGGAACTCCAATCATTGTTCTAGCTGCTAAAGCCAAACAAGGAGCAAGTTTCACCAGCAGAGGAGTGAAAGGAGACCAGTTTCCATACTAATGGGGACAGCACCAGGATTCAACTGGTTGCTGCCGGATGGAGAGAGCTACAACACAGAAAAATGCAAATCAATAACTGTTAGTCACCACTGTATTTGTATACCCTAGAGAGTAAAATGAAGTTGTCAGATAGAACCTGTTCAATTAGCTAAATATCTACAATTAACAACTTTGATTGGTAGTACTCCGCTCAATAACTATAACTGCAGAGCTAAGAGTCAACTAAACAACATATCCACAATAGTGAAAGAGATGTCTGGGATGGTATTTACCACCCGGGAGATAACCGGGGGACTGCCTCCTGTAATACTAAGTTGCTAGTGCCAGATTGTACTGTGCAGAGCAGCAGTGATAACACTAAGGGAACTAAGGGTACTGTGCCAAAAGAAACAGAGGTATGGTAACCTACATGCTTCAGCTGCACCACCTTAGCACCTGATGGGGAGGTTAAGGTACCTTTTGTATGTAGTATCCGTCCTACCCTGGACCTTGTCCTAAAGCTCAGGTGTGTCCTGTTCAATAAAGAAGGGGGGGAGTGAGAGCTAAATCATCACCTGTACCTGCTTATTAGGCTGTGGCTATGGAGCGAATTATGTTATACTTCGTGAAAGTAGGGGCCCTCCCTATCCCAGGGTAATCACACCATGAGCTAGTCCCTCCTCTGTGGCATGGTGGGGGGGGGAGCCAAGAAAGTAGTATCATGAAAGGCACAGAAGGTGAGGGAGGGGGAGAGCTGACCTGAGAGTAAATCAGGCAGGACAGAGGCACTTTTGACCTGCCATGAAGAGGAGTAGTTGGTGGGGGCACTGTACCTTTCTGCCGGGTTCCTTTGCTTTGAGTCTCTGTGGACGTTCCTCTAGGGAATGGTGGGGGAGGGGGGCTGGGCTGGGTGCCCAATCCAGCCTCATTGTATGATGTCTTCTATAGGTGATGGGTTGCTTAAGGCTGCCACAAATGGTACAGGGTGATCAAGAGCCAGGATAGTGAAGTCCTAAGAAGGGTAGTGAGCATATTCCAAGTATAGGTTTCTATAGGAGCTGGGGGGGAAGGAGGGGGGGGCATCTCAGAGGCAGCCATCATCCCTTGAGATCCTCTTATGTTGCAATATCAATTACTTCATCTTTCGCTTTGCACAAGTAGCATTAATGACAGTGAGGGTGAATTAGGAACAGAATACTCGTCTATACTGTATTCTAGCCCTCAAGGTTGAGCTCTTCCCAAATGGTCCTGGTGGGGGGGGAGAGAGAAAGCCATAATGGGCATATCGTGCCCTGTGGCGCTCTGAGGTAGTGGAGGAGGCAAAAAGTTTTAAGGGGGGGGATGCACTGCCTGCCCAATTACTTTTGTGGCCTATCCCAAGCCTCAGATGTATAACCACTGACAAGACAAATAAAAAGGAGAAATAACACAGATAGGGATACAAATCCTGAATAAGCAGAGATGGTATATTTCAGCTTTAGAGTCCACATGGGTCCTTCTCATCTGTGTATCCCCTGGATAGTGTTCCTTCTCAGTGGCAGCATGATCCTTATTTGCTGGCGTGACCACCTCTGCAAAGGATAGCAGGCCAGGTCACATGGGGCCAGTGGGTGATTCTGTACTGTCCATTGCCTCCGTATCAGCTGCCAGTTCCTCAGTGGCATCAGCCCACCTAGTTGGGGACATTATTTTCGAGAGAGACCCCTTGCGATCAGTGGGGGCAGCATCTTCCTCTTCCATGCTGGATGATCCATCCCTGGGCAGTTTTGCTGGAGGAGAAGTTGGGAATAGCTGGGTCCGGAGATTTTGGTTAGTGTGGCTCCTGGAGCGATGTCACATTCTTTGGGCTCTGGGATTGTTCCTACACCCTGTCTTACCCTCTGACTCTGGTTTGTAGATCTGGTGCTCTGCCTGGGGAGCAGCTTTCTGTGGCTCGGGGGCTGGAGGGCCTGATGTGCTATGGCAGACATTCATGTGGGAGGGACCAGTGTTACTGTGCTCCTCCTCCCTTGACGATTGATTCCCTTGCAATCCATTCTGCCTGTTATGCGTGGGACCTCCCAGCACCTAGAGGCTTCTGGGTGTTGTAGTTTGCATTTTCAGGTTAGGCCAATTCTTTTTAATCCATACGACAATGTCATGTGGGGTCACAGCTATCAAGTCTCTGTCCTCCTTAGTGACCCAAAGATTCGCCGGTCCTTTAAAGTGGAATTTGAAGCCATGCTCTCTGAGTTTCACTTTGATCAGGGCAAAGGCTTTCCACTTTGTGGCCACTTCATGACAGAAGTCCCGTTAAAAAGAAATGTGTTCCCCCTTCCATTGCATGTCACCCAAGTCCCTGGCAGCCCTCAAGATTCATTCTTTCACAGAATAGCATAGGATGTAGGCAATAATTGGCCACGGGAGGATCCCAGGGGGGCCACTTGACCCCTGGTTCTGTGAGCCCTTTCCACATCAATAGGCCCTCTCCATCTGTCCCTCAGCAGCCTGGGGATAAAATCATTTAGGAAGCCCTCCATGTTTGCCCCCTCCAGCCCCTGGAGATGCCCAGGATGCAAATATTATTGCAGCATCCCCTGCTTTCCTGGTCTTCAGCATATTCCCACAATCTTTGCCATTTCTGGTCCTGTTCCTCCAGCTTTTGGAGGATTTTGTGCTGCTGTCTTTCTAGTTTGTCTGAGTATTGCTCAGATACATTCATGTGGTCCTCCAATTTCCCCACGTCTTCCACATTTCCAGACGGGCCTCCACTTATGCCATCCATCCTGGATTGCAGAGCCTCCAACATCTGTGTGGTATAGCTGAGGGAATCTGAGAACAGGATCTTTGTAGCAGCGGTCACAGGCAAGGCCATGCTGAAAGCCTGTGGCAGAATTTTTGTGACTGCAGGGAGAAGCAGAGTGCGTAAGAGGAGAACGTAAGTAACAGCTATAAAATTGCTTACTGTAACAGTCCTGTGTGCAGTTTAGTAGGGACAGGTCCTTGAGGTAGTGACCAGTGTAGAGTGCATTTGTGAGCTATTTCAGCCCCTCCAGAGATCAGACTGAAGCCACATTCCACCATTCCAAGCAGCACAGAAGGTACAGCAGTGCAGGGCTTGTCTGGGTTTCTCCTCGTGGTCGGCCTCAGAATCATCTGCTAGTTCCTTAAAGCATCACGTACATTCTAGCTCTCCACATCTAATTTTTTGTAAGATTTAGTGGCTTGGAGTGTTGTCATCCTTCCCCCTCATAGCAGGGTTGCAGTTTAAGTATTATACACTCAGTAAATAACATCATTTTGGTCCACAGCAGGACGAGGTAGATATTCAAGCAGCCATCATACTTAGTGGCCTAACCATGCCCCCTGTTCATATGTCTATATGCATTTACAAATAAGTGGAAAGCAATCATCCAGGGCATTGATAAAAGCAAAGTGAGAAAGCAGAGTTCATACTGCAAACAGCAAGTCATTCCACAATGGTGCAGCTTGGGATCTTAGAGCTTTATCTCCATATTTTGTTTTTGTTTTGGCAAGATTAATTTTATTAATGTGAACTGACTTCTTTAACTCTCAGACAGGGTTACTATCTCTGCCAAATACTGTACATGTAATATAATGAGCAGGGATATGAGTTTGATACTTATGTAGTAGTTTTAACCAAGTTTTTGTATTTCTAACAGTTAAAGTTTGCCAGTTTAACCAAGAAAACATAATGCAAAGATGAGTGTTAAAATTACATTTCAATATAAACCTAGCAATTTTGTGATGCATCCTATCCAGTTTACTTCGTAAGTTTTTATTTGCTGTATGATCAATTAGGTTACCATATCCCAACGTTGGCATTATAAGCTGTTCTGCTATTTTCTTTCTAGCTGCCATGTTCAAGCATTTTGTAGTATGTGTAAGTGCTCCTGTTTGTTGTTAGTCTTTCCCACAGGTGTTGTAATATGATCAGTAAACGTTAAATGGTCATCAAAAGTTACACCCAAATAAGTATATTTGCTAACTTGTTCAATACGTTCATTTTTATCTGTTTTTATACAAATATGATTTGTAACCTTTTTTGTTGTGAAATAAAGTATTTTAGTCTTCTTTGTGTTCATCTTTAGCTGCTGCCTGGTGAACCACTCCCCAACCGTATCAACATTGGCCTGAAGTTTGTTTTGGTGTTCCAGTAAGTTTCCTCCTGAAGCAACAATTGCAGTATTGTCAGCGTACTGTCTTAAAGATGACTGCTACACAACTTGTGGTAACTCATTATTGAATAATACAAACAAGAGTAGCCCCAGGATAGACCCCTTGGGGAACCCTTCCAGTTAGATTTTGACTTGTTGAGAGGCACTGGGCAACTAACAGTTTCTGGGTGTGACCCATCAAGTATGACTTTATTCAGTTCCAAGGTCCATCAGATATGCCCAGTTCCTTTAATTCATATAGCAGGAGGGAGTGGTCCACCAGGTGAAAGGCCTTTGACAGATCAACAAAAATGACTGCAGTTTCCAGTTTGGAGTCAAGGGAGAAGCACACAAGGTCATTAAATTCCAATAATGCAGAAATTGTTGAGTGCCCCTTCCAGAACCCAGACTGGAATGGCATTAGATTATATTTCTCCAAGTACCCAAGTGTGTGGGGGTTGGTGTGCAAAATGGCTGCCACTACAGGTTCATTCACTTCACTACCAGTTTAGCATTGCTTGTAAAGCACTTTGGGATACAATGTGTATGAAAAGTGCTATATAAATGCTGATTATTCTTCTTTTTCTAGATTCCACAGAAAACGCCAAAAAATATTCTGTGAGCAATGTGGTCACATGGTAGTCTTCATTTGGTGAGAATGGAAGAGTCAAGGACTGTTTACTATAGCAATTAGCTCACTCTCAGATAACTGCTCCTGGTGCTGCTCTGTACAATTCTACAGTGTGTGTGTGTTAAAAAAATATAGATCTGCTTCTCCATTTGTTTACCTTTTGTAGCTCAGAAAGAGAATTTAAACTTCTTCCAAAGCAGTTCTTGTTTGGTACACTGTTAATTAAATGTTTTGTGAACACCCAGCTGCCTTTTATGTGGAGTTTTAGTGCAAACAAATATTCCTCCTAGTTTTTGTAAGATATTTATTTTTGCACAGTGGTGTGTAATACAGGAAGTCTGGACCCAAGGGACTTGCACATGTGATGGATGCGTCAAAGAAGGGAACACAATGTTTATATCATCAAACAGTGTTGCACAGGGGTGAGTGAAGATGGTAATGTTTTTGTGCATTGGCAGTTCAGTGCCAAATATGCCCACAAGGATAGTCAAAGGGGGGTCTATAGCAGGCAACATTGACATTGCTAGATATGAGACATAGTAAAACAAAACAAAGATCTGCAGGACCAGCATAAATGGGAGGCATAAGCATTTGGGATGGATGTGGCAGCAGCCCTAATGCTAGACTCATTGAATTTATAGGAGCTTTTGGGTGTTGGTGGAGGTTTCTCCACTTATTATGGATGCTGCAACTGCAGCAGCTGATAGAAATAGTGGTGGGGTAGTGTATGTAAGGATAAGGAATTTAAAGTTGAGGCAGCAGCCCACACTGTTAAAAGGGTTGAGGAGAACAGATAGCAGTAGTAGAGAAAGGCTGTGGTATCAGATTAGATGGACATCATTCCCATTCTCTGTCCAAGTGAGGGGGCAGATGCTTACCAACATTCTGCTAGTGATTCTAACTGACATCCTCTGCATGGTCCAGTAAATACTTTTCCTCTCATACTCTGGATTTCCTACCAATACCATTAAAAAATGTAGAGGACAGGAACCTGCAGGTAAAAGGGGGTATGCTGGTTGCAGTGACCATATGGGGTTTCAAACTGGGTTATTGAGATGGAAGGAGGCAGCACTGCCCAAAGACCACCTCACACTTATCAGTTGTAGTAATTCTCAATGTTCCCACTACTCACGTAGTTATCAAGATTATTTCTGAATGCCTCCTGGGATTATCATTCACAATATGTATTGGTAATCTGTTCCAGATACATACCACCCTTTCAGTGGAGAACAACTTGCATGCCACAGTTCTGAATGATGTTTCTGCTAACGGAAACTTGTTGTCCCTACAGCTGTGTGGTATATTGTTAAATTTCAAGTTTAACTCAATAATAAGTGACTGGTCCTTGACTACAGTACTTTGTTTATCAGTAGAACTTCCCATCAGTGTCTTTCTTTCAAAGAAATGAAGTTTAGATGTTTTAGTCTTATAATTACTGGTTGCAGTGTTTATCAACCTGCAAACTGTGTCCCGAAAAAAATTTAATAAATGGTTTAAGAGATATAAACTGGTTATCCGGTGATTACGGAGCTCTGTAATAGCCAGGTAACTGTTTGATATTGCTAGAATACATCAACATGTACAATAGGACTTAAAACCTTAAGATATGGTCTGAAATGCTACTTTTTATATCAATAACATCAAGTTCCACACTAGAAACATCTTAACTGACTCACTTTTCTTCCTCTGAGTAAAGAGGTACCCCTCCCCCATGCTATAGACAGCCAAGTAGTCTGCAAGTCTGCAGCTGCTCACACATCTCCAGCCACTTGTTCAGTCAGTCAGCTTTGCCATTCACTCTTGAGCCATAAAAAGCAAAGAAAAAACTACTTTCAAAACCACATTAGTCCACCATTGTGACTTATACCAGTGGCATAAATAAGGGTAACATAAAAAAGTTGGAAAAAAACAAGGAAACGGATGAGTCTGTGGTGCCATACTCAGGGCAGGCTTGGCCTGTCACCCATTGTAGGTCCGATTAGGACTCTAGCCCCAGTGACTCTGAGTGCACTGAAAACCATCACTGGGACATGTCCATACCAGGATACACACTGATCAGAAGGGAAATGGTAGGAAAGAAAGTAGGGTGTGTGTTGCTTTACATGAGGGAAGGCATAGCAATAGAGATACATGGAATTCAGAGGGGAGCAGAGGTACTGTGGATCACCCTAGAGATGTCGAATGGAGCCTCTATTCACACTGGTGTGATCTGCAAATCTCTAGCACAAGGGGCAGAGTTACATAAAGTACTGGTAGAAGCTACTGGCAAGATGGCAGAAAGGGGGAGATGCTGCTGGTGGAGGAATCCCATCTGCCAGATGTAGATTGGAACCTCCCAGCTGTGGCATCAGCTAGAGGCAGGGATGTCCTGGCTCTCTGGTGGGTGTGTTCCTCTGGCAACTAGTCAGTAAACTCACTTGTGATGGGGCAATACTGGACCTGATACTCACTAAGAGGGACAATGTTGCAGACATCAAGAAAGGAGATCACCTGGGGAACAGCTATCACTGTACAGTGTGGTTCAGTATAAGGATGTCTGCAGAACTGAACCACATAACGGTGAGGGTTCTGGACTTCAGGAGGGCAGATTTTAAAAAGACGGGTGTATGTCTCAGGTATGCCCTGGTAAGGGGATGACCTGGGTGGGGTAGAGGAACAGTGGGCAAAGCTAAAAAGGGCTATAGGGAAGGCAACAAACCTCTGCATCAAGCAAATTGGCAAAAGTAAGAGGTATAAAGAGAATGTTATGGTTCTCAAAAGAGATGGCAGAAAAGGTAAAGGCTAAAAAGGTAGATTTCAGAAGGTATAAGGAGATGCAGATGGATGATAATAGGGAGGTGTTTGAGGGGAAATGGAGGAAAGAAGGGAGGGCCATAAGGAAAGTGAGGCACAGACTAAAGAGAGAATAGCCCAGGTGGTGATGAAGGGGCACAACACATTATTGGGTATGTGAGCAAAAGGAGGAAGACAAAAGTTGGGATTGTAAGGTTAAAAAAGGAAGTGGGGAATGTGCACAGGGAGAACAGGAAAAGGTAGTTATCCTCAACAAATTATTTTGTTCAGTGTTCACAGAGGAAAGAGAAGGAGAGGGGCCACAATAAAGTAACAAGATTGTTGGAGGGAAGGAGGTGAACATTAGTCCATTTTCAAAGGAGAGTGCCCTGAAGCAAATCACTAATCTGAACATGGACAATACAATGGAGAGGTACTGGCTGCACCTCTGACAGTCCTATTTAACAGCTCATTGGAAACAGGAGTGGTTCTGGAGGACTAGAGTAGGACAGATCTAGACCCACTTCACAAACGTGATAGCAGGGAAAAGGCTAGCAATTATAGGCCAGTCAGCCTGACATCAGTGGTGGGAAAGCTAATGGAGTCACTGCTGAAAGAAAGGACTGTCGAATATCTTCAATCTTATGGATTACAAGACCTGAGACAGCATGGATTCATGGGTGGGGGCTCATGTCAAATGAATCTGATAGATTTCTTTGACTGGGTGACCAAGGAGATAGATCAGGGTGGAGTGGTGGATGTGGCCTATCTAGATTTCAGTAAGACTTTCAACACCATTCCACACAGGAGGGTAGTAAACAAGCTGGGCAGCTTTAGAGTGGGTCCAGAGGTGGTAAACTGGGTAAGAAATTAGTTAGAGGATAGGTGGCAGAGGATGGTGGTAAACAGAGTTCACTCCGAGGAAGGGAGAGTGACTGGCGTGGTGCCTCAGGGATCAGTGCTGGGACTAGTCCTTTTTATTGTCTTTATAAATGACATTGCAGAGGAGTTGGAAGGGAAGGTCTGCCTCTTTATGGATGACACCAAAATCTGCAATAAGGTGGACACTGCGGGGGGGGTGAGCAGAAACCTGAGATAACTCAAGGAGTGGTCAAAGGTATGGCAGCTGGGTTTTAATACAAAAAAGTGCAAAGTAATCCACTAGGGTTACAGAAACCCAGGGGCAGAATATGAAATGAAAGGAGTGGTACTGATGACCACCAAGCAGGAAAGAGACCTGGGGGTAATGATATCAAATGGTACAAAGGTGGCCAGGTAGTGCAACAAGGCAGTTGGGAGGGCTAGTGGGATACTGGGGTGCATAGGGAGGGGTATCACCAGCAGAAAGAGGGATATGATATGGCCTCTGTATAGATTGCTAGTAAGTTCCCACCATGAGTATTGTGTCCAGTTCTGTAGACAACATCTTTGGAAGGACATAGACATAGTGGAGGCAGTCCATGGAAAGGCAACTATAATGGTGCAAATGGTGCCACCACCTCAGAGATTGCCAAGAAAGAGTAGCGGTTGGACCACAGTGGGCTCAGGGAGGGTGAGGGTGGTGGAATGGAGGCTCATCCCTCCAGTTGTACCTCTCCACAATTCATACTCCATTCTGGCAGTGTGTGGTTCCTCTATAGAGGCAACCACAGTGGAGACAAGGAGAATGCTGGGAACCTCCACAAAGGAGACCTACACGAGGGTAGCACAGGACCCCACAGGGGAAGGAAACAACTCCTGGTGGGGGACTCTATTGTTAGGAGGGTTGAACTGGGGGAGAGAGGGAGAGGAGGTAAGGTGCCTGCCTGGTGCCATGACTTGGAGGGACAGGGAGCAAATCATCAGGATCGAGGGAGCAGCTGCACGGGGGCGGGAGACCAATGTCACTGTTCACCTAGGGACAGATGACCTGGCTGAGAAAGGGGTCAGAGCAGTGCATGAGGAGTTTGTGGAGTTGGGGAGGGGCCTTAGACAAGTAGCATGCATGGTAACCTTTTTGGAGGTGCTGCCTGTCTATGGAATGGGTGAGGTTAGGGTGCTCCACACCATGGGATTCAATCAATGGTTGAAAAACTGCTGCAGAGCTCAGGGTTTGGGCCTCATTGGGGACTGGGGTCCACCTGGAGGGATATAGGCCTATACTGGCATGATGGTCTACATCTGTCCAGGAGGGGAAACAGAATCCTAGGTGATAGGTTTAAAGGCTTCATTGGCAAGCATTTAAACTAGCCAAGGGGGGAGGCACTGAAAGAGCAGGAAATCAGCACCCCCCCAAAAAAAAATCAGGGTAGTGAGTGAGGTAAACACCAAGATAGAGAAGTCGATAGGGAGAAGGGCTGGGGTAATTGGAGAAAAAGGCAAAGGCAGTAAGGACATGGATTGGGCAAAAAGGGGTAAGGCCATCAGAAATGGAGGGTAATGAGTACCAATGCCCATAGTCTAGGTAACAAGCTCCCTGAACTGGTGGCCTTGATAGTAGAAGAGGGACACCTGGATGTCATGGCAGTTACAGAAACATGGTACACAGAGAATCATGACTGGGATGTCAACATACCAGGCTGCACAATCTTCAGGAGGGACAGGGAGAGTAGAAAAGGAGGAGGAGTAGCTCTCTATGTAAGGGAAAGTATCAAAGCAATGGAACTAAAGGGTAAACAGGGAGGAGAGGAAGCACCGTGGGTCACCGTGAAGACCAGAAATGGCACCACAATCCGCACGGGGGTTATATACAGACCCACATCTCAGGGGGAGGGAATGGACAAGAAAATGATAGAAGGCATCCTTAGGATGGCAGAAAAAGGGGAGATATTGTTGATGAGGGACATGAACGTGCCAGATGTTAACTGGAGCACTTTTGCTACAGCCACATCAAAGAGCAGGGTCATTCTCACTGTCCTACAGGGGGGCATGCCTCAGACAGCTAGTGTTGGAACCTACTCAGGAGGGAGCAATCTTAGATCTGATACTCTCAAATGAGGAAGAAGAGAGGATCTCAGATCCAGAAGTGGGTAGCCATCTGAGAGCAAGTGACCACCAAACAGTGTGGTTCATGATAAACACAGCCACAGAGTCAAGCCATACAAAAGTGAGGGTACTGGACTTTAGGAGGGCTGACTTTGTCAAAATGGGAGAGGGCCTCAGAAAAGTACTAGCAAACAGGCAAGAAGGAGGGGAGGAGGAACAATGGGGAAACATCAAAACTGCCATCACAGAGGCAACAAGCCTTTGCGTGAAGCAAATAAACAAATCAAAATGAAAGAAAAAAACACTATGGTTCTCAAAAGAGGTGGTGGGGAAGGTTAGGGAGAAAAAGATAGCATTCAGGAAGTATAAGGTAACACAGAAGGAGCAGGCCAGAGAGCTGTACCAGTTAAAGCAGAAGGAAGCGGGGAAGATAGTCAGAATAGCAAAGGCCCAAACCAAGGAAAAGATAGCCAACTCAGTCAAGAAGTGGGTTAAAACCTTTTATATGTACATTAGGGAATGGAGAAAGACCAAGGAGGAATAGTGAGGCTTAATAAAGGGAAGGGTGGGTGGGCAGAGAGAGGGCAGTGAAAAAGCAGGATACTGAACAAATATTTCTGCTCAGTATTCACAAAAGAAGAGGAGGGAGGTACCTAATCCAATCAACAGAAGCACTCTGGATAAGGTGGTCAATACCAATCCTTTTACAGAAGAAAGGGTTCTGAAAGAACTCCTAAAACTAAAGGTTGACAAAGCAATGGGGCCTGACCGGATTCACCCCAGAATTCAAAAATAACTAAGGGGAGAACTAGTGACACCACTGACTACCCTTTTTAACAAATCAAGGGAGGATGGTGTGGTACCTAAGGACTGGAGGAGGGTAGATGTGATTCCATTTCACAAAGGTGGAAGCAAAGCAGAGGCAGAAAACTACAGACCTGTTAGCTTGACCTCAGTGATAGGGAAAATGATGGAATCACTTCTGAAAGAAAAAAATTGTTGAGTACCTAGATGCCAGTGGGGCACAGGATTCAAGGCAGCATGGATTCACAGTGGGAAGGTCATGTCAGAAGAATCTAATAGATTTCTTTGACTGGGTGACCAAAGTAGGAGACCAGGGAGGGACTGTGGAAATGGTCTACCTAGATTTTAGCAAGGCATTTGACACAGTTCCACACAAAAAATTAATAAACAAATTAGCCAACTTGGGAGTGGGTCCCAGGGTGGTAGCCTGGGTAAAAAAATGGCTGGACAACAGGACACAGAGAGTAATAGTAAACTGAGTTCACTCCGAAGAAAGGGTGGCTAATAGTGGGGTACCGCAGGGTTCAGTACTGGGTCCGGTCCTTTTTAATGTCTTTATAAGTGACATTGCAGAGGGACGGGAAGTATGCCTCTTTGCAGATGACACAAAGATCTGCAACAGGGTTGTTACACAAGAGGGGGTGGAAAGGATGAGAAGGGACTTGGCAAGGTTGGAGGGAATGGTCAAAAGCATGGCAGCTTAGATTCAATGCAAAGAAGTGCAAAGTAATGCACCTGGAAAACAAAAACCTAGGGTAAGAGTACACAATGGAGGGGGGGAGGGGTATTAACAACAACAAAAATGGAAAGGGACCTGGGGATAGTCATATTAGATGACCTAAAGGTAAGCAAGAAATGTGAGAAGGCAGTAAGGATGGCTGGGGGAATACTGAGATGTATAGGGAGAGGCATCACCAGTAGAAAACAGTTAGTTGTTATCCCTATGTACAGACAGTTGGTGACCCCATCTGGAGTACTGCGTGCAGTTTTGGAGACCCCATCTCCGCAAGGACATAGACAGGATAGAGGCAGTCCAGAGGAGGGCAACTAAAATGCTGCAGGGTCTGCAACAGAAGCCATATGAAGAGAGACTAAAAGATCTTAATATGTATAGCCTTGAGGAAAGGAGGGGGGGGACATGATAGAAACTTTCAAGTACCTCAAGGGAATCAGCAAAGTCCAAGAGGGTAGCATATTTCAGAAACAGGTGTGCAAGAACAAGGGGACACAATTTGAAGATAGAGGGGAGATGGCTCAGGGGCAATGTGAGGAAGTGTTTTTTCACAGAGAGAGTGGTGGACACATGGAACGGCCTTCCTGAGGAGGTTGTGAGGTCAAAAACAGTGGGAGAATTCAAGAATGCATGGGACAGGCATAAGGAAATTTTAGTGGGGAGTAGGAAGAAGTAGGCTGTTGGTTAACTATGATCTGCAGCTTATCCAATCGGTAGGGAAATGGGCAGACTAGGTGGGCCAAGCAGTCCTTATCTGCTGTCAAAGTCTATGTTTCTATGTGCAGGGGCTGCATCAGAAACTCTACAAAGAGAGACTTAAGGAAATAAATATGTACACCCTGGAAGGGGGGGGGATATGACAGAGATCTCTAAACACCTTATGGGGGTATATAAGGTACAGGAGAGAAGTATTTTGCAGAAAAACATCATGCTCAAGGACAAGAGAGCACAATAAGAAGCTGGGGGAGGTAGATTCAAGAGATGTGGGAGGAAGTACTTTTTCACAGAAAGGGTGGTGGATTCCTGGAACAGTCTTCCAGTGGAGGTGGTGGGGATGAAAATAGTGGTGGAGTTCAGGAATGAATGGGAGAGGCATAAGGGAATCTTAAGAAAAGGGAAGGGAGGGGGTGAATGGGATAGAGATCAAGTAGGATTTGTGGAGGTACTGTAGGCAGGGAAAAATGGGCAGACTAGGTGGTCTAAGTGGTTCTTATCTGCTGGCAAATTCTCTGTTTCTGTGAGGCCTTATTACAGGGTTGCTTGCTTGAGATTCAAAGACATAGAGCCACCTGCAAGAAGAAAAGAGCCCTCATTATATGCACTTTTTCATTTAGTGGCCAAATCCAAGAATGCAACAGAGAAAACATTAAATAAAATACAGTAAGATAATAAATTTACCTCTGTGGAACTGAGCTGCAGATCTGACACTGTTTCGAAAACAGTTGATCTCATTGCAAAGAACATGGAACTAAACTCAACCATCAAACTGGAAAAAGATGAAAAAAAGGTTGACAATTCTATCATCTCTTTAAATGCTGCAAGATGTTCTAGTATGTGCACAAATGGCAATGTCCCATAAAATGGAGAGACTGGGTAACACTTTACGGGAAAGTAATGTCTGTATTCTTCATCTGTTGGTGGACTTTGAGACTGAAGATTTGGAGGCCATAATAGTGTCCCTGCTTAAAGAAATTACAGAACAGGAATTCTGTGTTGTTAAAGCTTTCAGAGTTCCTTTAAAACAGGTAACTAATACTGCCAATCATTGAACCTTAACAGGTCAAAGTGGAAGGATGCTGGTGGAACCAGCTGTTATTGTTATCTTGAACTCAGTTGCTGAAAAAGATTTTCTGTTAAACCTAGCAAAAGAGAAAAGAGGCTTTCAATATGAAGGGTACAGAGTGCTGTGCTATCTGGACTTCTCACATGAAACAACGCAGATGTCCTTAACTTCTGGATTTGCACTCAGCTCTGATGGAATTTGAAACACATAATATGTTACCGAAACCGGCTAAACTAAGGATTTTTGGGGATGGACAAATGTACTCTTTCACTGGTGAAGCAGTGGTGCAGGAGTTTATACAAAATGTAGCCAGTCCATTTGAGGACTCTGAAGTTGGAGATCGGGAGGAAGGTGACCTATTTTTGCAGTCAGTGAAAACTGATTATATACTCATTTGTCCTGTTGGAAATGTCATGATTGCCAGCCTGGTGGTGCTGAGGGTTAAGGCACTGGATGCCACATCTCGCTCCACACTGGGGACCAGGATTTGGGAACGGACTCGGGCGCCAGGGGTCAGTGGGGGGAGGAGAAGGATTGAGCGTCCAGAGGACTGCTGTCCTCTCCTGGGGTAGGTGGCTGGTGCTCCTTGCTGCTCTGGCAGCTCTCAATGGAGGCTGGGAGACTGCAGCATGATGAGGAGCATGCACTGGGGTAAAGGGAGTGACGGCAGATGTCCTGTAAGGGGTGCAGGAGTGTGCCCGTGTTGCACTGGACATCATTTCACATCCGTATTCCCGGGGCAACAGAAACAAGGTAAAAACCTCTTGTGGCCGAGTGAGGTAACAGCTGGTCTCCGGGGGCAGACACTCCAGATAGTCAAAGCCAGCCAAGATCCTGACCCTACCCCCTGGGGATCCTTGGCCTCCTCCTGTATGGGCCTGGCAAGAGAGGAGGGGATCCTGATCCTGATGTTTCAGTCGGAGGAGTGGTTCAGGTGAGTGGTTGGGGTGAACGCCGAGCGAGCCAGCCTAAGAGATGCCCTGGACAACAGGGTGAGAAACAGAGTTCGAAAAAAAAAAAAAGAAATGTCATGAATTAGATGTTCAGTAATGCTGTGTAGTTGTTAGAATTATAGAAGGGTCTGTTTAAATTGATTTCTTTTAAAGTCAGTATGTTATATTATTATATTCATCATGTTGTTTAGTATAGCATATTTATTTTGAAAATTTGAGAAAAATATATTTGACTGCCAGCTAGGTGGCATTGAGGGCTATGTGGCTGGTGAGTACGTTACCTCATGCCATGTCGGTGACCTGAGTTCAGGAATGAGCTCGGGTTATCAGGGGTCGAAGAGAGGGTGGGCCAGAAGTGGATGTAGCAGCCACCAGGCAGCTCTCCTCTCCCAGATTAGAAAGGCTTATTGACTCAGCCCTTGACTACCACCACGTGGCAGTCTGGTGGCAGCACTGACCACCCAAGCAGCAGATGTAACTACATCAAGGAGAAGATCCACAGGTTCCAGGGCAGTTCCAGGGTACATGTGCACCTCCACAAGTGCGCATGACCCATGTTGCCTCAGCTCACACAGGCCAGAAAACAGACAATGGAACCCAAGGCTGATGCACCTCACAGCTCTCTGGACCCACACTACCTCCTGGGCACCTCGGCATATTCTGGATCTGCTCACAGTGGGGGATGACACTGCTCCCCATTCCAACCCCACCACAGCGGGAGGGGGGAATCTATGTAGGAACCTCTGCAGAGGTGAGTCCAGGGGATGTGACAGCCAGTCTATGGGAAGTAGGGATGGAGTGGTCGGCAAACCAAGGGGTAAACAGTTATATAGAAAAAGAGAAAAAAACTTCTTTGCATAAATTACTGTAACTGCCTGGTTTAATTAGTAATGCCTTTTGAGAGCTAGCTTAGTTATATATATAAGCAATATTGTTTTCTTTTTCATCATTAGCCTTTTCTCAATCAAATAACTTATTTAACAAAATGGGTATACCATCTACTACTCCCAATGAGGACACAATTAATTATATTATTTATACATAGCTTAGTATTTATTTCAAAATGTGCCATTATGGTAAATTACACTGTAATGTTATAAGTCTGTCTTTATTATAATATATATTAATCTATTAAAAATAACAATAACATTTAAGTATAAAAAAGGTAACATTTAACTTCACACTAAGCTGGAGATGTGTGAGCAGCTGCAGACTTGCAAGTTAAACAAAATTGTGCAGTGTTACATAAACACTGTAGACCAGCAAGTTATACAAAATAAGACACATGCAGATGTACATCACTCATTGTTTTTCAAACACCCACAGTGTGTAGTGCCGTTTTGAACCTCTCAAGCTTCACTATCAGGGATTTAAGCAAGCAATAATACCTGACAGGATGGGCAGTATTGGGCTATACCAGACTGCCTAGGGACATAATGAGGCCCAGCGCCACAGGTGGAGAGCCTTATAGACCCTGGAAGGTTCAGTTTAGCCCAATACCACCCACTCTGGAGGGTATTATTGCAATTACAAAAATGTGTCATTTGTACACGATCAATTAAATATTAACCTAATTAAAAAAAAAGGAAAAAATGAATTAAAACAAGCTTTTATCAATGCCAAATGTTTGCTTGCTGATATTAGCATTGGAAATGCAGGAGTTAGACAGATGCAGAGTAGGAATGGCAGTGATGTATTGAACTTCACCCCAACCCCATCTCCACCCTGCAGAGATGGACAGGCATTGGGGTATGCGTTTGGGTTGTCGCCCAAAATGTTCATGCCATTTCACTTCACCCTATCCTGCAGACACTGACAAGTGTTGAGGTGTGCCTTGGGGTATTCGGCTTTACAGTCACCCCACTCCATAAGGACATATGCTGAAATGGGTGCAACATAGATGGGGTGAACTGTGCGTCCGAATAGTCAAGGCACAACTTGATGCCTGTCAGTGGCGGGGGTTGGGAATGGCATGAGCATTACAGTTGGCAATCCAAAGGCACACCCTGATGTCTGTCAGTCTGTAAAGGGTGGGATGTTATGGTTAGAAACCATAATGCCCCAGGAATTTGTTGGTATTTGCAGTACAAATGTTCAACATGGCCATTTTGTGATCCCCACCTCATGAAAGCATTTGGGTCCTCTTCTCATGAACAGTGGCACTGTGATTTTGTCAATGTGTCCAAAAATTTGAGTTTCCACAGCGACCATGCCATTGTGCACCAGATGCACGAAAACACAGATCGGGCAGGATGTGAAGAATGACAGCTGTACCATTCATAGGGAGGTGTGAAGAGATGGCAATGTTGAAAACCTGTAATCTGTAATGAAAATATTAAAAATGCTGAAACTTCCGAGTGTGCGTGGAAACTCCTCAACGCATGCACGCAACACAGCCATTTAGTGGAATTCTTTCACCAAATTTTCAACATAGGCATTTTGTGACCTCTGCTCATAAACACCGTCACTATGATTTTCTTAATCTGTCCTGAACATTGATTTCCCACAGCACCCGCGGTATTCTGCGTCATATGTGTAAATGCATATTTCGGGCAGGATGTGAAAAATGACAGCTGTACTGTTCATAAGGATGTCTGGAAAAATGGCAATGTTGAAAATCTGGAGTGAAAATACTACAAATTTGCGAAGTTATGAGAGTGCGTGGAAACTGCACAATGCACACTTGTAGTACAGTCATTTTATGGACATTTATCACCAAATTTTCAACATAGGCATTTTAGGACCTCTGCTCATGAACAGCGTCACTGTGATTTTACATACGAACATACATACGAACTTATGAACATACAAATGTGCCAGCAGAACACGTCAATTGGTCTATGTAAGTCTGCCTGAGTGTGCAGCTAGCACCATAGACTGCAGCTGCCCCAGCCTCCTCCCCCTCAGTTCCTACCCCGCTTGTCCCAGCCCCTGCCTCCCGACTCTTCCTTTTGCTTTATCCCACTCCTCCTTAAAGCTATTGACTATCCTACATGTTACCACCCCCTCTGGCAGTGCATTCCAGCTAGACACCACCCTCTCAAAGAAGTAATACCTCCTCATTTCCCTCTTGAAATGTCCCCCTTCCAACCTTAGTCCGTGCCCCCTCATCTCTCTTCCACTCCTCAGTTTAAACACCCCCTCAGTGCTAGGTTTATTTACCCCCTCAGGTAGTTAAATGCTTCAATCATATCCCCCATCCCTCCTCTCCTCCAGTGTGTACATGTTCAGCTCCTTCAGCCTAACTTCATATTCCTTTCCTTCCATCACTTTAATATTTTTGTTGCCCTCCTTTGCACCCCTTCCAGTAACTTTCTATCTCTCCTCAGGTATGGCCTCCAGAATTGCACACAGTACTCTAGATGTGGTGTGACCAATGATCTGTAGAAAGGTAGGATCACATTCCTGTGTCTGAATGAGAACCCCCTTGCAATGTATCCCAGCATCCTGTTTGCCTTCACTGCTGCTTTCCTGCACTGGGCCAAGTTGTTCATGCTCCCAGTTACCAACACCCCTAGGTCCTTCTCCTCCTCCTCTGTGATCCCCAACCAATAGTCCCTCTTCTGGTTCTTAGCCCTGAAGTGCATCACCTTACACTTCTTTGCACTGAATCCTAGCTGCCACTCCACCAACCATGTCTGTAGTTTGGTTAGGTCTCCCTGCAGTTTTTTTCCATCCATCCATCCTCTTCATCCACCACCGCCCCAATTTGGTATAATGTGCGAACAGACTAACCCTGCTTCCCACTTCGTGTGCTATATCAGAGATAAAGAGCCAAATAGCACTGGGCCCAGCACTGATCCCTGCAGCACCCCGCTTGTCACTGCTCTTGATGCCGAGAGCTACCCACCACCACCACCACCCTCTGCACTGTCCCCTGTAACCAGTTCTCTATCCATTTAGTCAGACCACCTTCCACCCTTACCCCTCCTTCTCCTCACTCTTCTCCTCCTTGACCTGTGTCCCTCCTCCCAGTAGTCTGCAACCTTTCTCCTCCTTATTCTTACTGGGTGGTGGTGCCTTCTGTATTACACTCAGACCACTCTGCCCGCCCCCTCCCAGGGTTACTACGCCTCTGCCTCTAACTATATCTAGGGGGGTGAGCTCATTAGGGTCCCCTGTCGGGACCTTCCTACTAACCTCAGTCTTTTGGCCACCCCTCCCTAGTTTAAATCCACCTTAGTAAAAACATACCCCTCTAATCCTGCCTTTATTACTCCCCTCCCCTTCCTGCTCAAGTGTACCCTGTCCCCCTCGTACAAGTCACTATTCCCCCCAGACCCTTCCCCAGTTAGTCACTAACCCATAATCTTTGGTGTGGCACCAATCGCTCAGCCACTCGTGGAACTCCTCAAACCTACCCTTCCTCCCCATGCTTGCACATGGTACCGGCAGTACCTCCGAGAATGCCACCGACTCCCCCACCCCCTCACACTGCCTGCCCAACTACTCGAACCTCCCCTTCACTACTTCCACAGTCTTCCCCACCAAGTCGTTTGTACCCACATGCAACACTAAATGAGGTTTCTTCCTCCCCCTTGCTGCACACTTGAGCAGTGTCTGCCCTGCCCCTCCTGCAGTCAACATGGGGATAGCTTCAACCCAAATATGGCTGTGCCTTCCCCCCTCCACCCCATCTCACCCCTTTCAGTATAGAATCCCACAGGATGAGTACCCCCGTGCCTTACCCCCTTTCCCTTCTAATGCCCCTTCGACCACCCCAATATTCGTTCTTCCCTGCCCCTTACCCCTGCCAGCTGCACCATCTGTGCCTTCTGCATTTGTACCCCTACTTCCGCTTCACCCCTTTTTTCTGCCTTATTCCTCCCATGCCCCTTGAACCCCTTCCCAGCCTGACTACTTCCTACTGGGCTTCCCATGTTGACCTCTCCATCTCCCTTGCTGATTTCTAACCCCTCTCCTATGCCGCTGTTGTCAATTCAGTGCCCCCGTTCTCTTCTACCCCGATAGTGATGCCCCTCCCATCCTTACCCCTTCCTGTAGCCTTCTCTCTGCCAGTCACCACCACCTCCTTCCTTACTAGCCCCCTTCTATCCTTTCATCCTCACTATCTCTTCCCCTACCAGTTGCCATCCCTCTCATGCCCCGCTTGTCTTCCCCCCCTTCAATATGTTCCTGCTCCCCCTTTCTTTCCCATAGCAGAGGTTCGAATCTGTTCCTAGTAGATACCCCTCCTACATCTCTTCCCCCTATCGGTTCCCCCTTCCTACTTGTTCCCCTCCGTGCCACGCCTGGTCCCTCTCTACCCGCAGCCATCTGCTCTCTCCCCTGGTACTCACCGTGATCTCTTCCTCCCCCATCAGGAGGCCCCCCTCACCTCGGGCACCCGCTCCCTTTTCCTCTCTTTTCTGCTAGTACCACTGATACTGGGGTCGGGTTCACTCCCTAGTTGTTCTTCCTCCGTCCCCCTTTGCCATTCCCTATTCCCCCCCAGCCAGGATGCGTACCATACTCATCTGCCCTGCTACTTAGACTCCTCCCTAACCTCCACAGTTCCTCCCTCAGACTAGCCAGTCATCTACAGACCATACACCCCTCCATCCTCCAAGCCCAGTCCAGGATCGTGGCGGACACACATCCTGTACACCCTACCATCTTTCCAAAGATGCCGGCCCTATTGGCATGTGGCACCTGCCCCATCTTATGTTACGGGCTCTTAATCCCAGTTCAGTACCCTACTACAACTGTTGGGCCCTTATTTACTCAAATTCCAGTCCCCCACACTAGTCCACTACTGCCCTCTTGCTGACTGGGTTAATTCAGTCTCAAATCTCATCCATTAGATATTGTATTACTGTAGAAAGCCTCCTTGTCCTTTTTTTAACCCCTTAGCTACCATACTTTTTGTTCTCAGCTCTCATATAGTTTCACTTAGCCCAGTTAGAAATTCTATTGCACTCCATGTATTACTCAGCTCAGTTAGAGAAATAAACAGAACAACTAAATCTGTATTATTACAGCAATCCTAAAAGTATCCAATCATTGCTTTGTCTCCACTCCAGAGACCCTGCTGTAATATAGGACCACAGAGGACTCTGGGCGGGAGGGTGGGCAACTGTAAAGTCTCGTCAGAGCTCCATTGAGCTCGCTCACTCCGCTCTCTCACTCGCTCGTTCTATTTCTCCCAGCGTTGCAGGCTGCCCTTTTGTACTGGGCTCCAGCTTGTGTTGGTGTCTTTTTCTGCCCACAAAGAAATCCACAGCAGTCCTCATAGTGCTCCGCTGAGCTTGCTCACTCCCCCTTTCTCACTCCCTCATTCTGTTTCTTCCGGTGCTGCAGGCTGCCCTTTTGTACTGGGCTCCTGCCTGGGTTGGTGCCTTTTTCTGCCCACAAACAAATCTGCAGCAGTCCTGACAGAGCTCAGTTGCGCTCGCTCACTCCCGATCTCTCACTCGCTCGATCTTAATCTGTCCCAAACACTGATTTCCCAAAGTGACCATGCTATTCTGTGCTGGAAGTGCAAAAAACACATTTCGGCCAGAATGTGAAAAATGACAGCTTTACTGTTCATAAGGAGGTGTGAAAAATTGCCAGTGTTGAAAATCAGGCATGAAAATATTACAAATTTGCGATGTTACAAGGGTGCATGAAAACTGCACAACACACACTTGTAACACAGTCATTTTATGGACTTTTGTCACAAAATTTTCAACATAGGCATTTTAAGACCTCTGCTCATGAACAGTGTCACTATCATTTTCTCAATCTAGCCCAGAAACTAATTTCCCACAGCAACCGTGCTATTTGGTGCCAGAAGTGCGAAAACACATTTTGGCCAGGATGTGTATAATGACAGATTTACTGTTCATAAGTAGGTGTGGAAAAATGGCAATGTTGAAAATTTGGAGTGAAAATATTACAAATTCACGAAGTTACTCGCTTGCGTGCAAACTGTGCAATGCACGCTTGTAAAACAGTCGTTTTTTGGATTTGTTCCACCAAATTTGCAGCATAGTCGTTTTGAGAGCCCACCTCATGAACAGTGGCACTGTTGTTTCGTTATCAGTCCGGAAAGGTGATTCCGCGCAGTGACCACAAAATCACCTTTTGGGATTGAATAACACCATGACAGTGGCTGAATTCATGAGGAGGGGTCCCAATAACCCTATGTTGAAAAATTGGTACCAAAATTCCCAAAAATGCCTGAGATATGCACCAAAGTTAAAACAAACCTATTTATGGCATTATACAGGTTACCAGCATTTCTTCAGTTCGCGGTCAGCTTTGAAGAGTGCAGACATGTTCCCAGTCCGTGGAAGATCATTGTGCTGGGCTCCGGAGGTAAGTATAGGATGGAAGGGTGTGGAGATGCAGGGTGCGCGGGATGGGGGAGGGGCCACCGAAGGCAATGAGGAACCGTTTTCTGTTTTACAGGGTTTAAAAAAAATGAAAAACATCGCGGAGCGGTTTTGGTTTTACAGGGACATTTTAGCACACTCGGTGGGCTCTCAGTGTGCCACCTTAGTGTTTTGGGGGTGGCTGTAGCCGACGGGGGATTGAGCACCCCCGTCGGCACATACGGGGGGAAGAGCTAAGCGGGATTGGGCATCCCCATCGGCACACAACATATCGGGGAAGGGACATTATGCCGACGGGGAGTGGACTCCCTCCGTGACAAATTGAAGGGGGGACTGAAGCTGATGGGGACTGGGCCCCCCACTGGCAAAGAAAGACTGTTGATGGGGGGTGAATGAAGCTGATGGGGATTGGGCACCCCCACGGCAAACAACAAATGGGGGAGGGAGGTTACAGTGTGCCAACAGGGAGTTGGATCCCCCTTCGGCAAATGTACTGGGTCAGGGAGGCATAGGGATGGCAAGGTACGCCCTGCAATGACGGGTTGCTCCCTCATTGCAGTGGAATGGCTGACACTGAAATGATGAGGCGGCCCCTGATTGCAGCTACAAAAACCTTTCAAGGTGGTGACACGCTGGCTGAACTAGTGTCAGCAGCATCGTGCCACCACATTAGGGAAAGTGGGCCAAACCTCAAAAGGCACCGGGGGCATTGGCCACAACAGTGCCACACCTCCAGATCCTGCTTTTGCAGCAAGCTGCAGCAACATGTTTCTTGCGCATGTGCACAAGCAAACATAAAAATGGGATAAAGTAGTCCTTCCACTGGTATATTTGCCAGTAGAGGGCACTGGTTTTTGGTTAGTGTTACATCTCCCGTTGCCCACCCCCTCTCTGACACAAACACAATGAGCTTGATTTTCAGAGCCCTGAGAATGCCATAAGCCCCTGGTGCAACATTCTTCTGACCAGTGAACAGGATTTTCAATCCCACCTGCCAAATGGCACAAGTTAGATCAACCTTTCCCTGGTGTAACTTCCGCCATTTGGGGGACTCTTTTATGCTGCTTGCGCCAAATATTTGGCACACACTGCCGAAAAGTGTGAAAAGTGTCACAAGTGCACCTGATCTACTAAAATCGGGTGAAGTTGCATCAAAGAAGTTTGGCATAGCTGCGCCAAGCAACAGGGTTGATGCAGGGCTTGACGCAAGCCCTGCATGACCCTTTGAAAATCATGCTCAGCGTCTTCTACTAAACCCCCACCACCACCACCACCACCATCCACACACAGTTTGTTTTTCAATTATTATCTTTTTTTACTTTTCTATTTTGTCAGTGCAGGACTGAGATCAAGTGCAGTCCAAACTGACATTCAGCAGTGTGGTTGCCAGTGAGTTGGTTCTGACTGCAGTCTACAATGAGGTTCATCAGTGTGGTTCTGGATTTTAAAGAAAGAGAAGGAAATATGATTTGGGATGTGCTGCCATCAGGAAATATGAGTCTGCATTGGAGTGGAAGTGCTTTGTGAATGTTCCCTCAGGGAAGCATGACACACTTTACTCAACACAATCGGGCACCAACAGGGGTTGGAGAGGAGCGGGGTTGGAGCCAGGGTCAGCTGGAACAGCAGTCTCACAGTATCAATGAGCATGCAAGGTGCTAGTGCTGTTAACTTTAAAGTAATAAAACTGTTTAATACCATAAATAAACTCAAAATATTCGGAGTGTATGTACCACATTACTTTGAAAAGACGTGTGTGTATCAAGCCGGTTAACCTATACTTTAACGGGGGAGGGGGGTCTCTCTCACTAAGTGACAGAAAGAAAACGTGATGGAAGTTTAAAACAAAGTATTCTTACAGCCCAGCGATTTGCAAGGTAAACAGGTATGCAGAGACTGGGACTCGTTATTTCCTGGCCTCTGTTGCATGATACTGGACAGGGTGGTTGGTGGCCTTGACCAATCAGATTAAAGAATTTCCCCAGCTCATTATGTTAGTGTCATCATATACCTAGGGTGTGTGAAAAAAATAACTCATAGTACACATCTGCACATTTATTATCCTACATTTATTATAGATACTATTTCTTAGCCGGCCCGGTGGCACTGAAGGTTGAGACGCTGGACACCACACCTTGCACCACACTGGTGACCCAGGTTGGGAAATGTACCCGGGTCATCAGGGGTTGTCAGGGGAGAGATGGGATCGAGCATCCGAGTGACTGCTCTCCCATCCCTGGGAAGGGTTGAGGGATCCCATCGCTCTGTAGTGGCCACTGGTGACGACTGGGAGCACTACCAGAGTGGTGCACTTGAGGGTGGAGTGCAGCAGACGTTGGCACATTGTGCCTTTGATGTCATTGCATGCTCGCACTCCAAAGGGCCATTAATGGAAGAAAAAGGCTGGGTGCGAGTGAGCAGCTTGATAGCCATGCTCATACCATCCAGAGGTCTGTCTTTGAATCGTGCTGGGGGGGGGGTCTGGTCTCGGCCTGATATGGGAAAGCATGGGAAGGCATGGGGGGCCTCCCAGCGGGTCAGAGAGCAGCTGTACCAGACTCCCCATCATGCAAGTGAGCCTGCTGCCCTCCAGGCAGGTGGAACCAGCGGCTGGATGCCCTTGTTGTACGTACCACAGCAGGAGAGAAATAAGGATGTGATAAAAAAAATAGATACCATTTCTTAAGTCACTGGTCAACTTAGTTGCCTATCCTAGGACCCCCTACACTCTCCCACTGCCTCTTCTATAGAACAGACTTCAGAACTGTGAGCAATAATCAGGGTGGTGTTACACATATGCCATGTACAGTGGCACAGTCACTCTCAATAGATCATTTCAGAAACATTGTCCTTATATACTGTAGCTTAGTATTCTACCTGCTTTTGCTTCAGTCTGGTTACAGTGTGTATGCTGTCTGAAGTCTTTGTCAATAGTATGCCCAAGTCTTTTTGTGAATCAGCACAATTTAACTCCAATCCATTTAGGTAATACTTTATTTCTTCATTACTTGGTTCAAGGTGTAACATGAGTAGAGCTGTGTGGCATGTGGGATTCCACCATGGAATTCAGGTGGCATGGCAGTTCCAATTCTGAAATGTTTTTTGGAATTTTGCAATAAATTCTGTGGAATTCTGAAACCATTTTAATTTCAAATGTGGATTTGTTTTCTGTGGATTAGGCAAACCACAGATTAGGTTTTCGTTGTTCGGGAAAAACTTAGTTGTGCTTTATGTAAACCACAAATTACTAATTTGATGTTTAAATTCCATTTTCAGAATGTTAGAATTCTGCTGCTAATGAAATTCTGCAGAATTAGGCAGAATTTTCTGAAATTCCATGGAATTCTGTTCCACACAGCACTAAGTATAACATATTTTTTATATTGTTAACTTTAATTTTGATAACCGGGAAAGAACACTGGACCAAGGGTCCTTTTTCAGGATCTACCTGGGCAAGATTACAATAAAAATACATAAACATAAAATTGATACAATAAAAACTAAATACAGTCCAATCCTGGGGTCACTGAGGGTGGAGGGGCTGGTCAACACACCGTGCTGCTAACCCGGACTCGTGAGTGAGCTCGGGGGCTGGGGGTCGGCAGAGGATCAAGCATCCGATGATGGCTTTCCTCTCCTGGGGATGGAGGGAATATTGTTCCACTCCTTGGCTGCCTAGGGAGGCAAGAGCATGGCTATGTTGTTGTGTGCGCACCTCCATGCGTATGCATTCACTGCTGCGAGGGGGAGGGATGAAAAGTGTAAAAAGAAGGGTGA
Organism: Neoceratodus forsteri; assembly: GCA_016271365.2. Taxonomy (NCBI): domain Eukaryota; kingdom Metazoa; phylum Chordata; order Ceratodontiformes; family Ceratodontidae; genus Neoceratodus; species Neoceratodus forsteri. The sequence goes on along the minus strand of CM057456.1, from coordinate 2,155,162 downwards.
CCACAGACTCCGCGAAGCCCTGCCAGGCAACCAGCATCCCGCTCCACCACCAGACCACCCAAAAAGCCCCGGTCTGGATTGTGTCATGAGTGGGGTGGAAGATGACCCTCCCCCTTCCAAGCCCCACCATGAGGGAAATCCTTGGAGAAATGGGGCTCAGGGGTACTGGGGGAGTGGTGGACAGTCTCAGCTGGTAGGTAGGGTGAAACGTCCTGCCTGCAGTCACCTGGGGGAGCAAAACAAATGATGAAGAAAAAAAAACCTAAATACATTAACCAAAATTACAATCACAATTACAATAACTATTCAGAGACTGCAAAAGGCTTTTTTTAATACAAAAAAGAGGGAGCAGACCACAGTGTATCACATTGTATCATATTTCGTATTGTAATAAAAATACCATTATTTTTGCCCATAGAGCTGTATTGTTAAAGGGGACAAGAAATCAGTGCTAATTGGCAGCAGTTAGTAATGTTCCTAGTAAGAGAAATGATAAACTTGCCACCACTTGAGCCATATTTAACTGTACCTTAATAAACATTGATGTGAAAAACTGCGTTTTCAATTGATTTCTTTTTATGAATAACATTCTGAACAGTTCTATTCCTGGAACCAGTAATTTGGAGTGTTTACTATGTCACGGTTTGAGTACAGAGTGCTAAACATTTGCTATTGTCCTATCAGAACCATGCTTAGAGTTCTTTCCTCAAACCATGACATAGTTAAAACTCCAGATCACTGGTTCCGTGAAGAGAACTGCAACAGAATGCTGCCCATGAAAACAAAACAATGCAAAACACAGTTTTCCACATCACTTTTTTATTCAGGTACAGTTACATATGGATCATTTAGGCTTACGGATATCATTTCTGTGAACAGGAACATTGTAAACAGCTACCAATTAGAAATCATTTCCTGTCCTCTTTAAGGTAATTTTTAGTTGCTCTAGCAGAGCTGTCCTTGTCTGATTGACCTCCTAATTTACTGCCATCAGCGAATTTGTTTAACCAGCTAGTGGTTTCCCTAGCCATATCAGTAATAAATGTTGAAAACAGAGTATGTCCCTTCAGTGACCCATGTGGTACACCATTGGAAATCTCCCCAGTTTTGTCACAAGGCTACATGTCTCCTCCAGATGTTGTGCTATGGCTATCTATGTACATGTTCCTTGTCAGTGACTCCATTACCTTCCCCACTAAGGAGATCAGGCTAATGGGACTAATTTTGCAGGTTTGTTTTATTTATTTACTTTGCAAATAAGTACAATGATTATTTTAACCAATCATGTGGCACAACCCCTGTGCTGTATGATTTATTAAAACAAATTTTAAGGGGTTTGGCTTGGATGCCAAGGAAAATGGCAGCCTAACATGCTTGCTCTGCCTAACCTCAACAGTAATCCTGCATCATCCACCTCTGCAGGCTCTGAACTAGACCCGATGAGACAGTCTGGTGAAGTACAGTTTGACCTGAGCCAACCTGGTGTTTTAGTTCTGTTCTACACCTTGGTTCCTCACATTAGCCTGTCCTACAGGCTCCGGACCCGATCAAAGTGCCATCCCCTCCCGACATCATGGCAATGGCCCTGGCCACTGTCTCCCCTGTAGGTGAGGGTATCACTACAACTGAATCCATGCTTTCTGAACTGCTAGTGAAAAAGTTTGAAATTCATGCTGCTTGCTCCACCTCCTTTGCTGAGATTAGCAGTCTACATGAGAGAGTTTCGTAGGTGGAGACTGCATCCCAAAATAGCACCACCAACATCGAGGAGCTACTTCTTCAACTGAGAGAGCAGGATCGGCCACTTAAGACCCTCTGGGACCACACCGAGGATCTGGAAAATTGAAGCTGATGCACCAGCCTTCAGATTGTCGGTTTCCCAGAGGGGTTGGAGGGCAAAAGATTGTATCGTGTTATGAACATACGAAAAATGCCAGCAGATAAATGCCCTAAGGTCTATCGAGTCTGCTCAAATGTGCAGCTATCAGCTTTACTCTGCAGCTGCCCTCCCTGTGCAGTAGTGACCTCCCCTTACCCTGCCCCACCCTCTTAAAACTGCCCACTGATTTCAACGATACCACCTCCTCTGGCAGTGCGTTCCACCTGGCCACCATCCTTTCCATGAAGTAGTGTCTTCTCATTTCCCTCCTGAACCTCCCCCCCCCTCCAATATCAGACTATGTGCCCTAGTATCTCTCCCTCCCTTCAGTCTAATAATCCCCTCTGTATTAATCTTGTTTATGCCCCTCATATACTGGAAGGTTTCGATCATGTCTCCTCTATCCCTTCTTTCCCCCAGGGAGTACATGTTGGACTCCCTCAGTCTGTCCTCGTAAGTTCTTCCTTCCATTCCAGCTATCATCCAGGTCACCCTGTGCTGGACTCCCTCCAACAACTTGACATCCCTCTTCAAGTAGGGATGTGAGAACTGCATGCAGTACTCCAGATTCTGTCTGACCAGTGGCTTGTAGAGCGGCAAGATAACCTTTCTCCTCCTTGAGGTGATTTCCCTGGCAATACACCCCAACATCTTATTGGCTTTGGCTGCTGCCTTCCTGCACTGTGCAGAATGGTTCATTTTCCCAGTGATTAGCACCCCAGGATCCTTTTCCTCCTCTGCAGTGGATAATTGTACACCACCCAGACTGTAGGCAAAATTGTGGTTCTTTGCTCCGAAGTGCATAACTTTGTACTTTTTTGCATTGAAACCCAGCTGCCATGTGTCCAACCAGTGCTCGAGTTTATCCAGGTCTTCTTGCAGTACTTGTCACCCCTCTGTGTTGTCTACCACTGCTCCAATCTTTGTGTCATCTGCAAACAGGCTGATCTTGTTGCCAACTCCCTCTGCTATGTTGGCCATGAATATGCCAAACAGCACTAAGCCCAGCAGAGTCCTGTAGAACCCCGCTTGCTATAGCCCTCCCACAGTGGGTCCTCCCACTCCTTCTCTGCATACCAGGTGCTACAGTGTTCAAGATGGACAGGGCGCACAGATCACTGGCACCTCAGCCTGAAGATGGCAAGTGTCTGTGCTCCATACTAACCCAGCTGCTCTGCTACACTGATAAGGAGAAGATCATGACCTTGGTTTGTGAACAGGAGTCCCTAATGTGGTAAGGACACAGTGCAAATGTTCCAGGACTTTTCCCTGGAACTCTCTTGGAAATGCAGGTAGTCTTCTGAAGCAAACAGAGAGCTGTCCATGTGTTAGGCATCGTATAGCATAAGATAGCCTACTACCCTTCGAGTCACTGTGAACAGCGTGAGCACAGACTTCCACTCCCCAGAGTCCATAGTAAACTTCATAAGATGATAATGGATCTCTCACCCTGCACCTACTGTTTTCTTAGCACAGCCCTCCAGACCCCAGGACCACCAAACACCCATGGATTGCTCAAGAGCCCTGGCCAGCCTGCAACCATCCCTGGCCTACAATCAGGACCTCTCTGCTGGCAATGAAGATGGCTGGTACCCAGTAAGAAGTCTCCTGGGTAGCTGCGACCTCTGCTGCCCCTTTGACATTCCCTCCTCCTCCTCTGGATCAGATGACCTCCCAGACTCAGCATTGAACCAGCCCAATGCAGTGGCTTGCCTCCACCACACTTCTGGCTGATGGACTGCAACATGTTTATTTCTTGTTTTTTTGTGTACTAACCAATTGGTCAGCCATCCTAGATCTCCTTGGGGTTGTACGCATATGGCGGGCTGATTGATAGGTCTATTTGTGGATTTTAGCTGTAGAAATGTAAGTAAACGCTTCACTCTTTTCTTGTTGGGGCCTCTTGAGCAAATAGATGATAAGGAACTCCGGGCTCCACCAGGGGCTCTCTCTCAGTCTTCAACCCTATATCCTAGGTGGATGTCTAGTGGATGTCCCTCGTGCCCCTTTTCTACTCCACCTTCACTGCTTGATGATTATCCCTCTTCTCTTTCATAGTTTCGTGGTGTTTACCCAAAGAGTGACTAATATGTGGTGGCTAGCACAGCCAGGGGCATGATCTATCTGCTGTGTTTGCAAGGATTGGCAGGTCCGGGGGCAGACTTGAGGGCCTCGCCTGTCCAGCAGTGTCCTCCCAGGGGTTGCTGTTCGACCGTCTAAGCTAATTTTTGGTTGAGTTCTCGCTACTCCCCCTAGATGCTACTTTTCACTACATTCATTCTGGCCAGACACTCAGTCACTCCTTCTTAGTTCACATGTTCATGTTGCACTCCTACCGTGCAAAAGGGACATGGACACCAGCTCCATTTCTGCTCTTCCTCCCTGTCTGCTGCATCTACAGCTATCCCCCCCCAACTTCTCCATCACAAGATGCTACTGGGTCAGTTTTAATGGGGCAGGGTGATTTGCTGTGGGCTTTCATCATCCTCTCCTAGGTTGCTACAGCATGGATGACAGTGCTCCTGCTTGAGTATGGCAAAGCTTCAGGATGTATTGGCCAGGGATTTGGGGGCCCCTGCTTCACCTAGACGGGACTGAAGGGCAACTCACTCTCAAGGATGTTGCCCCATAATAATAGCCACCTCCTAGCCTGTAGTGTCCCTATGCATGCTTGCTCAGGTATTCATGGGGGGGGGGGGGACCCTGTTACAGTTCAGCTCTGGGAATGGCTGCCTGCATTAGATTATGGGAGGAAGCTGAACACCAGCTATCAGCCACTTACCTCCCTCTACCTGTGGAAGGGGTTTTAAGAACACCAGGGAAATTCATCTGCCATACCCCACCCCCCACCCCCGGCACCATGCCACATGGAATTGGATACCATCCCTTGAGAGGCTTCCTATTTTTCCAATGGCACTGTCAACGTACCAGGTGATGGTAGGGGGGAATGTTTCCTCTTGCCCACCACTACCTCTCCCAGAAGCCTTTTTCAGGCCTCGAGAGTAGGCCCTGTTTCTCTTTTCACATGTATGACATCCTGACTGCTCCATGTGGGGCGGGAGATACTGCCAGTGCTCTGTGTATCCTGCTAACCTTGGGATCCTTTTTTCTTTTCCTTTTTGTGCCATGCCTGTTTCTACAACATCCCCTGCTCCCCACTCTTTTACCTCTGAGGTGCTTTTCCATGCTGGGCTGTCTCTGATTGCTCTCGGCCTCTTCTGCCTGGATGCAACATCTTGACCACTGAGACACGTAATGAGAACCCACTGGACAGAGTGGAAGTTGGTGAGTTCCTTTCATCTTATTTTGCTTGTCTTTGGGTGACTCAAAGGGGGAACAGGATTCTGCATTCCATGGGGTCACTCACTATTGTCAAAAAGCAGAGGGGCTTTTCCAAGTTGAGTAGGACTGGAATTAGGCCCCAAGGCTGATTTGCAAGGTTCCCTCAGGGTCTTTTTTTTCCTTTTCTTAGCTGTCTACTCCTTCTTTCTCTGTCTATTTCTTGTAGCCTCAGAGAATGTGATGATTATAATTGAAAGGCGTATGCCTGTAGTTCTATTGGGGAATAGCTCCTCCCCATCTTCTACTTAACCCATCAGGCTATCGCCACTCTGCTTAGAGCGAGTCGCACTCGCTACTGTGCAGTTGCTGGTCGCGGCTGCTCTTGTTTTCCCCTCCTTGTTTGTTTGCCCCCCCATGTCATTTTCTGCCTCCTGTCATTAGCTGTTTTGTCCTGTTTTGCCCTCCCTGCAGCATTGCTGCTCCCCCTCTTTGTTTCTTCCCTGCCTGCTGTGATCTCACTGTGGCTCGTGGCCTTCTGCTGCTGCCCCTTCTTTCTCTTTGCTGCACCTTGCTAGTTCCAGCTCACAGCTTACCCTCCCTTTTGTTTTTCTTTTCAAGCAGCCGCACTCCTGGCTTTGGCATAGTCTCATAAGTCCATCCCTCGCTCGCCTCCAGACCAGCTCGCACTGCCAAATTACTGCCTGGTTGTTGGATTGCCTGCTTCGCTCTTCCTCCATGGCATTCAGATCTCCATTTGGCATCCGGATCAACACCTCTCCAGTGTTCCTTCCTTCCTTTCCTGGCTGCACCTCAGCTCTTCTGTCACCATGGACTCTGTGGATGGCTCGCGGCAGGGCCTTAATTTTCTTCTTGCCTCCATGGTGTGTCGGCCCTATGTTCAACGTTGCTCAGGTGCTGCTTGTATTTACCTATCTATTTTTCACATGGAACTACCAAGCTGGGGGCCTTTATGGCATTCTCCTGAGCCTCTTGCTGTTTTGTTTATTGCAGTTACGAATTTGGCTCCACTCTGAAGGATACCGCATATGTACTGCTCCTGTTCAGGGTTGCATGAGATTCTAATTTACTGTATTAGCGTTGATTCCAGCTCCAGAACTTTTAACCAAGCAGTGAGACTATCACAAACTGGTGGTCTGTCTACTGCACTCAGATTTCTACACTTGTGGTCTCAGTTCTTAATCCATGCAATGGGTACTATTGTCTCAGTGAGCCTGCCCAGTTACCAGTCTCCATTAAACAAAGAGTTAGCACCTCTATTGTACATAACTGAATACATTTGACAACTATGCTGAGACTGTAGCATTTGCAGGTAGTGCTAAGTTGTTCTGAAGGGGATACCCCCCCTCCCAAGCAGGTCCGCGCTTCCAGCTCTGTGTGGATGTCTCCTGCGATTCAGTACTTTCCTCTCCTAGTATCGCGGTGTATCACAAGCCACGCTGAAGGATGTCCCTAGTTCCCTCCAGCCGCTTGAGAGGTATGCTGTTCTAGCTGCTCCCTCGTATTTCATTTTACCTCCTGGTTGGCTTATTCCTGGCGTGCGCTCCACCTGCTGTCTGTTGGGCTGCGCTCCATTGCTGGCACGTACCACCTGAGTCCTGCTTCACTTCAGTCCTGCTCATTTCTATTGTACATCTGCTGGAACAATTGCATCATTGCTGCTCTGTGTGCTGTTCTGACTAGTGCCGTGCAATCTTTGCCTCCTGCCTGTGCCATCTCCTCGGCTGCAGCCTTTGAGATGTCTGCTGTGCCAGTCGGCCCTCCGTGGCAGCGTTCCTGTCCTGCCTAGCCTTCCTGGAGGTCTAGCTTGACTCGCTCTCTCCCCTTCCCACCTGGCCTACATGGGGTCCAGCCATTCCCGCTGGCCACATGGGGGCCTAGCCTGGCAAGCTTCACTGCTCCTTTGCAGCCCTGCATGAGGGTTTTGTGGTTCTGCTAGCCTTTGTGGGGCCTAGCTGCCACTCTCTACTCCTCCTCTGGCTGACCTACACAGAGGTCTAGCCGCTCATCCTACCCCACATAGGGTACTAGCTGGTTACTTTGCCTCCATCTTTTGGACTCCTGCCATGTGTTCCAGCCATGCACTCTATCATGGCGTTCAGCGTCCTGCTCTGGATCCTTCCTGGCCGCCATCTGAGCTTAACTACTGCATCCTTCATTCCTGCTTTCCGGTGTCCCTCCAGCATTGGTCTCTGCTGAGACATTCCTGTGGTTCTCCATTCCAGGCTCTGGACATTCATTTCTCCTGCCTTGTGCTTTCTCTGAGCACTGGAATTTGGCTCCATGCAACCTTTCCTCTCCTGCAGTTTTCTCCAACCTGAATCAGCTGGTTCATTCTTTCCTGTTCTTGCAGCTTGTTGGATTTCCTTCTGTGGACCATCTGCTTTAGTCCTGTCTCCCTGCTGTTTGCCTGCTGTCTGGATTTGGCCTGTTTCTGGGCCTTCCTTCATCTGCCTACCTTGCCCCGGTGCCTCTGCGATGTCTCCTTCTCCCTGGACTGGACCCAGTCGCTCCTGCTGCTTCCTTGCCTGCATATTTCGGATTGTTTTCATCCTTTTTGGGCATTTCATTGGATCCCCATCTGCCAGAAACCTTCATTCCATGTCACTTACTCATCTCCAACTTTTCTATCAGGATTGGACGCACTGCAAGTGATGTCTCGCCTTCAGTCACACTACTCAAGTTCTGGACGCTGCAGCCCTCATCTTGCCTGCTTGCGCCTACTTCCACTCATCAAGGATATCCTGCTTCATTCCACTGTGGACTTACATCTGGACTACATCTCAGGATATTTGCAATCAATTCCCTTGGACACTTCTTGCCTTGCTGCTTCAGTTCGTTTGGATTTACTACCACTACAGTTTCCTGCCAGGCCTCTCAGCCAAGCTCCATCCATAGTGCCATTCCTATCTCATGGCTTAGACATCAGACATTAACCTACTGCCTTGCCCAATTTGGCACATGGAGGTTCAAATATTTCTACTCTACACCTGCCTCACCCAGCATCGGGGCCTGGAGGTTTGAATATTTCTATTCTACACCTGCCTCACCTAGCATCGGGGCCTGGAGGTTTGAATATTTCTACTTTACACCTGCCTCGCCCAGCATCAGGGCCTGGAGGTTTGACTATTTCTACTCTACACCTGCCTTACCCTGTTCGGGGTGTGGAGGTTCTCACAGCACCTGTGACCTGTCCGCCTAGCTTGTCACGTGGAGGTTCTGTTCCTTACCTTACTTGCTTCGCTGGATGGTTTGGAGGTTTTCTGGGCTATCTAGCCTAATGTACAATTGCTGCTTCACCCACTCAGGACCGGGGGTTCATTTGCTTTGCCTTCTTCAGCTTCACAACTTGCATCTAGCTTACTCCCCTCGCCTTCAAAGACTATGCTTTCCATAAACTCATATATCGGAATAGGGACCACCACTTCAAGATCGGCTATGCTTTCAACTGGATTCAAAATTAATTTCTATCAGTATTTTGCCCTGGTCATTGCTGTCTCAGACTGGGAATTTGCTAAGGATATGCTACCATCTTCTCGCTGGACATTCAACATCAATACTGGATTCCATTTGCTCTTCGTCAACCATAAGATCTCCATCAACTGGGTTTTGGACTAGCTGACAACTTAATATTTGTTCATTTAGGATTACTCTCCTTTAGTATGCCCAGAAGGACAGGAAGGTCAGTAGCCATGGGTCCTCAGAGTTTTCCCCCCCAAGGGGGTTTTTCCTCTCCTGCATGCTACTGGCCACACTCTCCAGAGTAGGAGGAAGTAATCGCACCTGTGATTATAATTCTTTCTTTTTGGGGGTTTCAATGCTGCTTAACTAAGCATCCTTCCAAAGGTGGGATACAGAGAAAGGCCACAACTTCAAGTCCTAACAAGTTGTTATTCATCGGTTCAAGCACCTAAGCACTATGCTTATTCCAATCCAGTTCATATATACTACAGTCACTGACTTGTTCATATCTATGCTGAAGCATCTAAGCACTAACCATTTCATATAACTCGTATATCTTGCAGGCATTGTCCTACTTACTGGTCTGGCCTATGTATCCAAGCACAACCTACATCATTCAGCTCTACTGTACGTAGCACAAGCACTGAGCTATGAACCACATAGAATTGAAAGGTGTATGCCTGTAGTTCCATGGGGAAATAACTCCTCCCCATGTCCTACTTAACCTATCAGGCTATCACCGCTCTGCTTAGAGCGAGTCACACTCGCCCTCCATCCTCCCCTGACTCCTCCTCCTTCTCCGGCACTCTTATTCCACCGGGGGGGGGTCTCAATCCTACAACTAAGCATCCTTCCAAAGGTGGGATATAGAGAAAGGTCAAAACATCAAGTCCTAACAAGTTGTTATTCATCGGTTCAAGCACCTAAGCACTATGCATATTCCAATCCAGTTCATATGTACTACAATCACTGACTTGTTTGTAGCTATGCTGAAGTATCTAAGCACTAACCATTTCATATAACTCATATATCTTGCAGGTATTGCCCTACTTACTGATCTGGCCTATGTATCCAAGCAAAACCTGCATCATTCAGCTCTACTGTATGTAGCACAAGCACTGAATTATGATCCACATAGAATTTGAGGTTGGGTGGTATGCTATTTTTGCTCCAGGGTTACATCCCATAGCACTTGGAGCCATCTCTCAGGCTTCAAGGTGCATGGATGTCCACTAGAAAATTGGGTGGGAGGAGGGTGGAGCAAGGCAACCTACTGTTATCACTGACCTTTGTGAAACAGGTATTATGTGAATTGAAAATGTACATAGTTCTTTTAGTGTTTTTTGTTCTTCATTTTTTGGGTTACACAGTGCAAAGGTCCTTTAGTGCTCTGTGCTGTCTTGTTACTACTTATGTCATACTAGGCACATGGGGGCAAGGGGGAAGTGCTCATCCCTCAACCCAGTACTGGACAATAACACTATCCATGTCTTGTCACGCAGTTAATTTAGAATATGGCTTACACTGGCTGTAACTTCTCTTGGAATGTTAAGGGGCTTCATGAACCCGCCAAGAGGAAGGTCATCCTCACTGGGCTCCAAAAGTGAGGTGCCATGGTAGCTATCCTAAAAGAGACCCACCTTACTAGAGAAGAGGCCCATAAATTGAAAAGAGAGTGGGTGGACTTGGAGCTGCACTCCATCTTTACTAGACAACAGAGAGGGGGTTCCATCCTATTCCATAAACCCCTCCCATTGACCATTCTGTCTGACAGGGGGAACCCCCAAGGCAGATGGGTGATGGCCAGAGTTCAAACACCAGAGTTAGCATTTCTGCTAGGTGGGATATATGGATCCAATGAGTCAGATCCAGTTTTCCTCCATGACCTAGCTCAACACCTGGCAGGCATTAATCAGCACAAACTTCCTGTCCTACTGTGAGGAGATTTCAATCTTCCATTTTACTCGGTCCTTGTCAAAAGTCCTTCAATAGTCACCACCACCCCCCCCCCCCGAGCGTCAGGGAGGGCACTCCACTCCCTGATATTGGAAAGAGCCCTAAGTGATGGATTCCATGGCCAGAGACTATTTTTAGTCTCTCCCTAGCACTCAAGATGTATAGTCATATGGACTACTGGCTGTTACCCCCAGCACATAACATAATGGATGCCTCAGTTGGGAATATTGTTCTTTCGGACCATGCCACTGTGTCAGTGACTAAGGATCACTAAGGAAAGAGAAGGAGAAGGAGAAAAAGGCTAATGCCCATATAAATCTCCTGTCATTTACCTGTGATAGCATAGAGCACAATTTGAAGTCGTAAAAGTGTCTAATCTGTTTTTAAAGGTGAGTTTCGATTCACTGATGACCACATTTGTTGGTAGCGAATTCCATGGTTTGACTATCCTTTGTGAAGAAAAGTTGGACCATTTTGCTGAAGAAAAGCTATTTTGTCCTAATTGCACTAGGTGCCCTCTGGTAGTGACATTTATTTGTTTGAAGTCTAGCCCCATCTGTAACATAAGGTATGGGTCGCTAATCACTTCCTGTGTCAACATGAGGTCACCTCACATCCTTCAAGTCTCTAAAGACATGAGGCAGAAATTTTCCAGCCTTTCTTAATAATTAAAACTTCTAGTCTCTTGTACATACGCCTTGATTTTTTTTCTGTACATGCAATGTCTTTTTGTTTTATAAAGGCACCAGAGCTCAGAAGAGCAGTCAAGGAGTGGGTAGATATAAGCCCTTTCATAGTGGAAGAAGGACTGACTGAGCTCTTGATTTTATGTTACGCTTTGTTGACCACCAAACTTTATTCAGAGTGACACGACTGGTATGCACGTATGAGTGCTGGTGTGAATGGACCTCTGTCAGGCTGGCTACCTTGATGTGGTACAGAGGCTTATCACAATGTTTCCTAAACACTGTACCCAAAAGTCAGCCAACTTGTGTGTGTGTGTGTGTGTGTTAGGATAACATAAAATGGTGTAAATCTATAAAATATTGGGATTATTGGTTTAATGAATAGTTGACTGAGATGGTGATCAGGCATACTGTTTGTGTGGCATGGCACTGCAAGTTTTGATTTATGTTTACATAAGGGGGGCAACAGTGCCATCTGGGGAGCAACAGTTCCATCAGTTTAGAGTACAAGTTTAAAATTCCTGGCAACACCCCTGCCCACACCTCACACACACCCCCTCACTCACCTGAACAGGTCACAGGGTGAAGATCCACTCCCTGATTGATGACACGTCTTGCTGCTTCAACCATCGACTGCAATATGAGGAACTAAGGCAAGTGTGATTCAATGTATTTCAGTGGGGTTTTCAACTTTGATGCATAACTTTTCCATTTGTACATATTTTGAGCCCACATTTTCAACATGACCTTTTTGGGACCCTGCCTCATAAAAAATGGCTGTGGAATTATGCTAATCCATCCAGAAAGGTGAGTTTGTGGTTATTTGGTGAAATCACCTCTTGGGTGAAATTTAAACATTTTCTCTACCCCGTGTTCATGAGGTGGGGTCATAAGAAGGCTATGTTGAAAATGTAGGGTCAAAATATGTACAAATGGCAAAGTTATGTGCATCCATTGAAATTTTGGTACGCTCGCTCATAACCTTTGTAATTTTAAATATTATGACCCCAAATTTGCAACATTTTTTTACACCACCACATGAATGTGACAGCTGTTATTTTCCAAATCCTGGACAAACTGTGTTTTTGCACCCGTGGTGCTGAATGACGTTGTGGTGGCACCGAATTACATTCTGGTGGAGATTTGACATTTTCAGTACCAGGTTCATGAGGTGGGATAATAAGAAGGCTGTACTGATAATTGGTCTGACACCAAACAGCCCCTTGAAGACTTCCCTGCATTAGACCAACAGTGACACACCTCTCGGAACCCACTCTCATAACAATATGGTTGCTTTGCATAAGCACAAGGGTGAACATAAAATTGGAGTGGTAGCTGCTGCACTGTCCTTCAGCTATACAGTCAAACAGTGGTAGGACCACACTGCCTCATTATGTTCATCTTCCCATACAGTGTCTGTACTGTCAAAACTGTCATCCAGCAGATGAGAAGAATGTTGACTAATGTCTATATTCATCTTCAAGAATGTGAGCATCTCCACATGCACCATGTGCAGCCTTGTGTGGCTGTCACTCATAGTGGCCCCAGAAACACTGAAAACATGCATTGAATGCACTCCAGAACTTGTGCATAATTAAAAAAAGGCATTCCATTGAAACAGTTCTGGCCATACACAAATCTTTTGAGCTCCAGTAGTTATCTGGACCATTAACATGAAAGAAAAGTATGTAGTCCCTTGAGTATCCCTCTATCTAAATATAAAGGGTTACAGAGTTATATGAGCTCAGTCTCGATTTGTTTGTGGTCCTCACAGTTAAAGCCAGGACAGACATGCATTTCATTAGAAATGTCCCATGTGCAGGCTATGGCTACTCTTCACTGTCTACCTCCACTTCCAAAGTGCATCCCAGATGTTCATTGCCTTCAGAATCTTCAATGGGACAAGAATTAACCATCTTTACCAAACATTGATGTAGAACATCTCATCAGTGTTCCACCTCACTGTTGGGAGGCAGGATATTTCCTTGATGATCCTTGAACCACGGGTCCAATATAATGGAGAGGACATACTGCTCTTCCTCAAAATATCTGCTGTATTTGTTTATTGTCATGCAGGAAATAAAAGAGAGTTGACAACTGCCTTCACACCATGTGATGAAGCATCATGTCCATGCTAGGCACTCATCTGCTCCAAGAATACATGCAGGAATCTGAAATGTGGCAAAATCATACCTACGCATGATGAGGTGGAAATGACTTCCATCATAATGGTGTTGAACAATTTCAAGATCTCCACTAATATCTTCTTTATATCCCAGCTACTCAAAGACACCATGATATCTGCTTCATCAGTTTTATTACCAATTTTCTTACAGAGCAGATTGTCATGGTTTGCCAGCTTCTGCTCTTGCAGCCTTTCCAATATAAGGTACAGTATGTTGAGTTGCACCTCATCACAGAGTCCTATATTAGAACATGTGTCTGTAGTTTTTTTTACATGCTTAAACACATGCAGTTCCTTCCTGGTCTTCACTGAGTGGGAAAAGTAGGTACAGATATTCCTCACTATACCCACTGCATCCTCCACCATTCTGTTCTTGTACAGCTGATTATGCACAACCAAGTGTATGAAGTGAGGGACACATGGCACATCGGTCTACCTGTATTCATCCACAGCTTTTATTATGTTGGCAGCATCATCAGTTACAACAGTCCCAGCTTCTAGACTACTATTTGTCAACCAGCTGTCAAGGACCTCCTTCAGCTTGACCAGTTAGTTGCCTGAAGTATGGGTGTTGTCAAACTCAGTAACACAAAGAACTGTATAATGTCTTGTAGCAGCAGACTTTGGGCCACTGCCATCAACACCCTCCAGCCTTTTTCCTTCTATATTACACAGGCGCACCCAGTGTTCCAGTATTGCCATATAGTGCATAACCTAACCCCTCATCAACATGTCAGTGGTGAGATGAACCTGCGGGATGCTAGACTGCGACGGGGTATGGCAAACCTCAGCACATACATGCTTGCAGAGCTGAGACAAGGCCGCATGAGTAAAAAAAATGCCTTAATGGCACACAGTACCAATGCTCCACCATATGCATCAATCTGTGGAATGCCAAACTGGAGATAAAGGAGAAGGGCAGTATGTTATCTACCAGAAACTCAGCCATTTATCTATCTATCACCTCTGCCTTACAGTGTCAAAATGTGAACTTCCCTATGCATTTCGCACATTGCTGCAATGTCAATTGTTGCTTTGTGGAAGGGTAGCATCAGGAGAAGATGGGATGGTTGATTCCTCAGACTGAGATGATGACCTTCTAGTGATGTGTCTGCCTCTTGACATGCAGGAAATGCTGACCAATCCTGCTTTGCTGCCATTCCTGGCCTGCCTTGATATAAACCCTAATCATTATATCCCAGTTATGATGATAATTAGTGCGCATGTGGGTGCACTGCACATACTGGAGGTACCAAGAGTTGGTAGATGAGCCTATGGATTTTGACTAAGCACACCTAGCAGTGGGCATGTGTGAAATCATTTGGGCAAATCTCATAATATGCCCAGATACCAGACCATCTGGATTTTCTGGCTGGTATAGGTGATGAAGAGGGAGAAGGAGGGTCACCTATATTGCCAGCACCACCGCCAAAGGATGACCTGGCCACCGCCTTTTCTTTTTTTGGACAACAGTTGAATTGTCTTTGGCAGTCTTTTCCCACCTGCCTTCTCGGGGCAGCAGTTGATTTTTTCATTGTCTTCATTGATGTCTTCCTCTTCTGCCCGGCACCTTCAGCACTATCTTCCTTCTCTTCATCTTCACCATCTGATGGTAATGGGGGGGCTCTTTACACATCACCATCATCAGATACTGGTTCCATCTCATTCAGTTCTTCTACAGCATCCAGTTCTGCAGAATGCACTTCCTCCACATAAGCCCCCTCTTCCAAGTCCACAACTGTTGGTATTTTTAACAAATAACAAAGGAATTCCTAAGACAGGAACTTCACTCTACAAAAAAAAAAGTTTTGTTTAATTATAGCTAGGCTCAGTGATAGTTACAGTATTCTAGAAAACAGAGGATAAATAGAGGCAAAATTACCTTTCCTGTAGGAGTGCAAATAAGGCAGATATGATACAGCACCTCAGTTTATAGGTTGTCGTGTCTCATTGTCCTTCTGTTACAAATCCCTTTAAATACACTCTCCAGAACCAGTTTTGCAACTCAGCATAGATCCATACAAGGCAATTCTACTTTTGCATTGCACCCTAATTCCTGTGTAAAACTACACACATGTATAACTTTTGCTATCTCAGTGTTGTGACTTCACACAGTCAAGTTCAGTTAAACTGTGTGAAGCTACTATGTGAATATTATCCCACAGACAACAGCAAATGCTTTTCTTATCAAACTACCACGCTGTGCTTTGCATAGTTCAACTCTAATTATATCTTAAGCAGGCAAGCGGGGGCAGCTGTGCCAACATATGCTGGAAAAGTTGGGAAGGAAAAGGAAAAAATAAGGTAAAATAGAAAATAGTCTCATTAACTCAATAACCCTTTAGCACCTCTTGCCAGCACTCAGTGTTATGGTCATCAGGTCTGTCAGATCCCAGTAGTAAAGGATAGACAAAGGCCAAACAGGCAGAGTGTTTTGATCTGATGTGCTTCAGTAGGACACAGGGACACATCCTGCAGCTCAAAAGTGGTAACATTTTGAGGTTATGTCAAGAGCCTCATCTCCCAGTGAGTGGTGAACCTACAGAAATCGGAACAGTATTTCTGCTCAGTCTGATATTGAGTTGTCAGGTCCCATTACAACTAGTACAGGCCTGAGTTCAGTCAACCACACACCCATTCAGGATAACTAGGTAGTGGTGCAACAGGTGTGGTGGTACTGGACTTTACACTGCTTCTGTACTTCATGCATGCCATAGGTGACACATCTAGTATAGGTTACAATTGTCAACTTCCTCAACTTCTCTACCATGTACTCTGTCACATTCTCCCAAGAAACTGGTTTGTCATTAGTGCCAGCATCAGCAGCTCCTTCTCCAGACATTATCTGGTCAAATTCAGAAGAACCAGATACATCTGCTTCCTCGGTGACTCTCTTACTTTCAAGCATCAATGACATGTGCATCTTATTCAGCACCACAAGTCATCCTGCACCAGCCACACTACTGTTAGCAGCTATTCCACCCATACCACATTTATGGGAAGACGACTCCCTCTCATTACTTCCCTAGCAGTGCTACATAGCCATGCAGAATCACCAGTGCCATTCAACAATACCTAGTCTGCACAGAAACATCCGTTCCCTTTTCCACTGCTTTTGCTATCTCCAAACATCTCAATTTTGCATTTACATACAAAATCAAATGCAGAACAAGACAGATTAACACACCTGGCTCGCAGCTTTATATAAGAAACAAGCATTTGTCAATGCTGAATGTTAATTGTGTTGGTCCGTTGAGCTCGCTCACTGCCCCTCTGTCACTCACTCAGTCTGTTTCTCCCGGTGCTGCAGGCTGCTCTTTTGTACTGGGCTCCTGCCTGCGTTGGCACCTTTTTCTGCCCACTAAGAAATCCACAGCTGTCCCGACGAGCTCTGTTGAGGTGGCACACTCCCCCTCTCTCACTCGCTCATTCTGTTTCTCCTGGCGCTGCAGGCTGCCCTTTTGTACTGGGCTCCTGCCTCTGTTGGTGGCTTTTTCTGCCCACAAAGAAATCTGCAGCAGTCCTGACACAGGTCTGTTGAGCCTGCTCACTCCCCCTCTCTCACTCACTCATTCTGTTTCTGCCGGCTCTGCAGGCTGGCCTTTTGTACTGGGCTCCTGCCTGCATTGCCACCTTTTTCTGCCAACAAAGAAATCCACAGCAGTCATGATAGAGCTCCGTTGAGCTTGCTCACTCCCCCTCTCTCACTCGCTCGTTGTGCTTCTCCTGGCGCTGCAGGCTGCCCTTTTATACTGGGCTCCTGCCCGCGTTGCCGCCTTCTTCTGTCCACAAAGAAATTTGCAGCAGTCACAACAGAGCTCCATTGAGCTTGCTCACTCCTCCTCTCTCACTCGCTCATTCTGGTTTTCCCGCCACTGCAGCCTGCCCTTTTGTACTGGGCCCCTGCGTGCATTGCTCCCTTTTTCTGACCACAAACAAATCTGCAGCAGTCCCAACAGAGCTCCGTTGAGTTCACTCACTCCCCCTCCCTCACTCGCTTATTCTGTGTCTCCCATCACTGCAAGCTGCCCTTTTGTATTGGGCTCCTGCCTGCTTTGGTGGCTTTTTCTGGCCACAAAGAAATCTGCAGCAGGCCCGACACAGCTCCATTGAGCTCACTCACTCCCCCTCTCTCACTCGCTCGTTCCGTTTCTGCCTACGCTGCATGCTGGCCTTTTGTACAGGGCTCCTGCCTGCGTTGCCACCTTTTTCTGCCCACAAAGAAATCACTCTGTCATTCTGTTTGTCCTTGCCCTGCAGGCTGCCTTTTGTACCGGGCTCCTGCCTTCATTGGTGCCTTTTTCTGCCCACAAAGAAACCCGCAGTAGTCCTGATAGAGCTCCGTTGAGCTCACTCAGTCCTCTTGTCTCACTCGCTCGTATTGTTTCTCCCACCGCTGCAGGCTGCCCTTTTGTACTGCGCCCCTGCCTGCATTGACACCTTTTTTTGCCCACAAAGAAATCTGCAGCTGTCCTGACAGCACTCCAGTGAGTTCGCTCACTCTCTCTCTCCCTCACTCGCTCTCTCGTTCTGTTTCTCCCAGTGCTGCAGGATGCCCTTTTGTACTGGGCTCTTGCATTGGGGCCTTTTTCTGCCCACAAAGAAATCCACAGCAGTCCAGACAGAGCTCACTTGAGCTCGGTCACTCACCCCCTTACTCGCTCGATCTTAATCTGTCCCAAACACTGATTTCCCACAGCAATTCTCTGGCAGGAGTGCAGAAACATATTTTAGCCAGGATGTGAAAAATGACAGCTGTACTGTTCATAAGGAGGTGTGCAAAAATGCCATTGTTGAAAATGTGGCTTGAAAATATTACAAATTTGCAAAGTTACATGGGTGCATGGAAACAGTTCAACACACGCTTGTAACACAGTCATGTTATGGAGTTTCATCACCAAATTTTCAACATAGGGATTTTAGGACCTCTGCTCATGAACAGTGCCACTGTCATTTTCTTAATCTGTCCCAAACACTGATTTCCCACAGCAACTGCGTTATTCTGCGCCGGAAGTGCGAAAACACATTTCGGCCAGGATGGGGAAAATGACAGCTGTACTGTTCATAAGTAGGTGTGGGAAAATGGCAATGCTGAAAATCTGGAGTGCAAATATTATAAATTCATGAAGTTACAAGCATGTGTGCAAACTGCGCGACGCAAGCTCGTAACACAGTCATTTTATGGAGTATCATCACCAAATTTTAAACATAGGCATTTTAGGACCTCTGCTCATAAACAGTGTCACTGTCATTTTCTTTATCTGTCCCGAACACTGATTTCCCACAGCGACCACGCTATTCTGTGCCAGATGTGTGAAAATACATTTCGGCCAGGATATGAGCAATGACAGCTGTACTGTTCACAAGGAGGTGTAAAAAAATGCCAATGTTGAAAATCTGCCGTGAAAATATTGCAAATTCGCCAAGTTACGAGTGTGCATAGCAACTGCGCAACGCACGCTGGTAAAACAGTAATTCTTTGGATTTTTTCCACCAGATTTGCAACATAGGCTTTTTGAGAGCCCACCTCATGAACACTGGCACTGTCATTTCATTAATCAGCCCTGAAAGGTGATTCCATGCAGTGACCACAAAATCACCTTTTGAGGCCCATTAACGCCAAGACAGTGCCAGAATTCATGGGGAGGGGACTCAAAAACCCCATGTTGAAAATTTGGTGCCAAAATTCCAAACAATGCCTGAGATATGCATCAAAGTTGAAAAAAACCTATTTATTCCATTATACAGCTCACCGGCATTTTCTCAGTTCGCGGTCAGCTTTGACGTGTGCAGACATGTTCCCGGTCCAATGAAGATCGCCGCATCCAACTCCTGAGGTAAGTATGGGGTGGGGGTGGGAAGGCAGGTGTGGGTGGGCATGGGTTGCAGGAGGGGGGCAGGGAAACCACAGAGGGACCATTTCCTTTTTTCACAGGTCAAAAAAAAAAAGACATTGTGGGACCGTTTTTTGTTTTCAGGGGCATGTGGCACGCTGGGGTGGGCTCCCAGCGTGCCAATGGACTCATTCTTGGGGGAGCAGCTGTAGCCGATGGGGAACTGGGCACCCCCATCGGCACACAACAAAAGGGAGGGGGCCACATCATGCTGACGGGGATTGGGCACCCCGTCTGCACTAAAGAGGGGGTGCAAGAGCTGAGGGGGGTTGGGCACTCCCCTCGGCACAAATGTTCTGGGTGTTTGTGAGGGGGGCATAATGCTGACAGGGAGTGGGCTGCCTCGTCGGCAACATCAAAGGGCAGGGCCACTGAAGCTGACAGGGATTGGGGCCCCCGTCGGCAAACTAAACCTGTTGTGGGGAGGTGCCTGCTGCCAAGGGGGATTGGGCGCCCCCTCAGCACTGAGGGTTACCAATATTGTTTGTGAACCGCACGGTAAGCCGCCATGTTTACAAACAATATTGCACATGGAAAGTTCCGCCCAGCAATGAAGGGTCACCCTCATTGCAGTGAATGGCTGATGCTACAATAATGAGGAGGCCCCTAATTGCAGCGGCTGAAACTTTTCAAGGTTGTGGCACGCTGGCTGAACTAGTGTCAGCAGCAGCATGCCAAGGCATTAGGGAAAGCTGGCCAAGCCTTTAAAGCCTGTGGGGGCATTGGCCCCAACAGTGCCGCGCCTCCACAACCTGCTTCTGAAAACCTGCCGCAATATGTTTCTTGTGCATGCGCGCAATCAATATAAAAAGTTTTTTTCCTGAAACACAGTCACTTTAAAAAGAGATCCGAACTATGTGATCAACATTTAAATTAGTAAAAGAAACTACCACACTGAATTCTATAAATCACGCAGTACAGCACTTTGAAATGGGGCTGCTGCCCAAGTTATCACACCCTGACAGTCAGACAGACAGAGCAAACAGCACAGCCAAAATATACAACAAATTTTGAAATCTAAACAAAACCAGCACAAGGACGGGGGAAGGAATAGATGTACCTTGCAAGTTCTCCATTCAAAATTGCTCATGAAAAGCACAGACTCAGAATTTGCTCAAATGGAGAACTGCAACGACAGCATGAAAGATAAGCAGAAGTACAGGCTTCAATTTCCTGTCTCCAGACTGAATATGGCTGGACTAGATTTCAGAATCAGACTTAAAATCCAATTCTAATTGTAGAACTTTGGAGTTTGTGGTAAAAAATCTAAAATACCTAAATTCTAAAAATAAAATGGAATCTGATCATTCCGATTTCATTTGGCAGATTCCGAGCAACCCTATTCAGGATCATTCAGGCTAGGATATTATCATAGAAACATAGACAATGATGGTAGAAAAAGACTGATGATTCAACCGGTCTGCCCATGGTTCCCCATCTGACCACAGGACCTACTTTCCATCGGTTCTAGCTCTCCCTATCTACCCCCACTCCCCTCACTGTTTCTGTCAACCTGAGTAACTGCTATAAATCTTCACTCTGTCCCAACTGTGCTTGAAACCATTACTGTTTTTTTGTGCCCACCACTTTATCTAGTAGACTGTTCCATGGTTTCACCAGCCTTTTCTGCAATATAATACCTTCTCATGTCCCTCTTGAACCACCCTCCTGTTAGTTTCCACTCATGTCCTTGAACTATTAGTCATGCTAAATTATTCCCCACTGTTCACCTTGCTTATCCCTTTAAGGAACTTGAAGGTCTCTCTCATATCTCCCCTCTCTCATCTGGTCTCCAGCAAGTACAGTGCATGTTCAGTGCCTTGAGACTATCCTCATAAGACCTGCCCTGTTTGCCTCTTTGCATCTTTGTCACCCTTTGTTGCACCATCTCCAGCCTGTCTTTATCTTTTCTGAGTTGAAGACTCCAGAACTGGGCACAGTACTCCAGCTGTTACAAGATCTATACAGAGGCAGTATTACCCCTTTTCTGCTGCTGTCAGTACCCCTCCTGATACATTGCAGTATCCTATTTGTTTTCTATAAGCATTGCTGCACTGGCTTGACTGAGGGAGTCACTAATGAAAAGTCCTAGGTCCCATTCCTCAGTCATAGTGCTAGTGTTTAGTCTTACCCCACCCATCCAGTATTCTGCCCTGGTTTTTGTTTTCCTTAGGTCCATCACCTTGAACTTTTTGGTGCTGAATTTCAACTATCAAACCCTAGATCACCTTTCTAACCTTTACAGGTCACTTTGCATTTCCTTGATTCCATCGTTGCTTTCTACCCTCTCACAGAGCTTAGTGTCATCTGCGAAGCGACACAACCTGCCCTGGATTCCTTCTCCAATGTCACTGATACACATATTGAAGAGGACAGGACCCAGGCAAATACCTGTGGTACTCCACTCGTGACCTCCCTCTCTTTTGATTTGAACCAATTAACCACAACTCACCACTGACTCCCCTTTAGCTAGATACCTAACCATCTTACTAAGTTCCTAGCCTCACCTGGGTTCTCTATCTTCTGCAGTTGTCTGTGAGGCACCAAGTTGAAAGCCTTGCTGAAGTCATTGTAGAATAAATCCACAGATTGGCCCTCGTTCAATGCCCTTGTTACCCAGTCAAAGAAAACTATTAGGCTAGTCTGAAAAGAGCTCCCTACCATAAGCCCATGCTGTTTACTATTCTGGATATCATTGCTCTCCAGGTAGTCCACAAGGGCCTTTTTGACCAGTGACTCCATCTGTTTCCCTACTACAAAGGTAAGACCAACAGATCTACAGCTCTCCACTTGTTCCTTGCCCCCCATGGAGCAGAACTACATCTGCCACCCTGTAGTTTTTGGAACCACCTCACATCTATAATGAGCTATTGAATAGTCCTACCAGGAGTTCAGCCAGTTCCACTGTCAGTTCCCTGAACACCCTCAGATGCATCTTATCTGGTCACAGGGACATATCTATCTTTAAGGTTGCTAACCCTTTTTAGACCATACTTCATGTAAATACTGGCTGCCTGATCTCTGGAACCCCCTTTGTGGCTGCTTTGATGCCACTCTCTGGCAAAAGCCCACTGTCTTCCTTTATGAAGACAAAGCAAAGCTAATCATTAAGGATGCCAGCCTTTTGCACATCCTCCTGTATCACCCTACAACCCCTCAGATGGTGTAGCAATTCCCCCTCCTGTCTTCCTATTTTCCGTAACATACCAGAACATTTTTCTTCTCTTTTAACCCCCTCCGCAATATACATCTCAGTATCTGTTTTTGCCTCCCTAACTGCCCTCTTTGCCTCCTTATTTCTCAGTATGTATTCTCACCATTGTTCCTCCCCCTGCTTTTTTTTTTGTACCTGGTGAAGGCCTTTTTTTGCCCTCACTGCTTTCCTGACCCATACCAAGCACCATAATGGCCTCTTGTACTTATTACTTTTGGTTACCGTTCTCATGCATGACCCAGATGCCTCGAGAATGGCCCCCTTTATTGCCCCCATCTCTTTTCCATACCACCTATGCTGTCTGCACTGATTAACTTGTTCTGGACCAACTCCCTCAACCTGTTGAAGTCCACCCTTCTAAAATCAAGGACCTCAGCTCTTGATTATGGCTTTCCAGTCCCTAGGGTCAGTTTGAACCAAATAGAATAGTGGTTGCTATTCTCTAGTGGCTCCCCTACTCTCTCAGCTCCTAGCACCTCTGAGCTGGTGAGCACCACATTAAGAATGGCAGCCTGCCTGCTGGGTTCCTTAACTAGCTGTACCAGTAGACAGTCCTGGAATGTATCCAGCAGAGCTTGACTTCTGCTGCTCCTGGCCACTGGAACATCCCAATCGATAACCAGCAGGTTCAGATCCCCCATTACCACTACTTCCCCCTTTGCAAATCCACTTTCTATTTCTTCCTCAAGCTCCCTGTGCCTCTCTCCTCTGGCCCTTGTGGTCTATAGATCACTCCAACCATAGTCTCCTTCCTGAGGCCGCCGTGAGCTACACCCACTGCCGTTGATGCACCCATTTTCCACAACCTCGATGCCTTCCCTGTCAATAAGGGCTACGCCTCCCCCATTACCTTTTCCTATATCCCTTGTGAACATTGTGTACCCAGAGACTGTCAGATCCCAGTTGTTATTTTCTGAGCCCCAAGTTCCTATGATGGCCATAAGGTCCATCACACAATTGACATCATTGCCTTAAGCTCACAAGTTTTATTACCCTGCCTCCTGGTGTTATGTCAGACCCCTTCCCATCTAACTTCTGAACCCTTTATGATATTTACCTGTCTTTTTCCCTTATCCTTCCCTGGTCTTCTTAGTTTCTTGTTTCTTGTGGTGACTGCATACTTTGTGCTCCCCCTCTCTGTTATCCCTTCTCCTTACCCAGTTTGGACCTCAGCCCTATTCTTACCTGCTGTGTTGCTACAAGCCCCAGATATTGGGGAGTACTAGCTAGGTTTCTCTTCCTCTGTCCTATCACTGTGGTTCCTCTAGTCTCAGTCTCCCTTACAGTCAGTTTAACTATCTGATATAGAAATGTCAAACTTCTGCCCTAGCACACTGGCCCCTTCTCTTGTCACTGTGGAGTCCATCACCCTTGAAACTCCTCATATTTCAGAAGTCCCCTGAGTCTCTTACAAAGCTGTACCCTTCTCCTGACACAACTCCTCTGTCTAATCCCTCCTTATTCTATCCTTCTTCCTCTCCCTGCCCCACACATTGAGGACCTCAGAGAAGGTCAGGGGAGGCTGAGTGTGCTGTAAGTCTGTCTCCTAGTCCTCGAAGTTTCCACTTCATCATCTCCACCAGTTGATTCAACAGATCACTGGTACCCAGGTGTGCCAGCATCCCCAGCACCCCCCCCAACCATCCTCACTATATTGTCTAAATCCTGGATGGCTGATACACCACAAAAGCAGCTGACCATCCCATTCTTGTCCAACCCCCCCACCCCACCGCCACCACAACCCTCTCAACTCCTCTAATCTTTCAGTCCCTGACCACTAAGACTGTCCTGGTAGACTTGCTCCTGTTCATCCTAATGGATGCCATCACATAGTCCTGCCCCTTTTCTCCAGCTGATTCAGAGTAGCTCCCCAGTAAAGTTAGGTATCTGAGCCTCCTCTAGGGGTGCAAAACAGTTCATCATCTGGATGGTGTTGAACTGGAGAGCCTCCCAGTGGATAACCCTTCTTCCCCTTCTCACTTGCCCTCCCTACCACTTTCTACCTCCAGACCAGTGGGCCTCTTAGGGAGTGGCAGTGGGCTCCAACTGAGTTGTTGACACAGCCAATATATTTCTTCTCTTGTTGCCACCAACTGAGCTTTGAGCTCTGTCAATATCCTGGAGTTGGCGCAGCAGCCCCTCCTCTAGAGCTTATTCATAGAGAAGAGCAATATTGGTAATACTGAGATAATAATGGAAGGATTTTTGCAAGAACTAATAGGATTAGTGCCTTGTTAACAGTGGTTAGCTCTCCAAAAGCAGGAAACTCACTAAAAATGCCATTTTGAAAGGCACAGTTAGCAAGGCACTAATGCATTAGCAAGCATTGCTAAAGTATGCCAGTGCAACTATTCAAACTGCATGACTGTGCTTGCATATTGGTGCTCTGGCATATTCAAAGGGTCTTGGAGGCATTAAACAGACATTAACGCCATGCTTTTTAACACCTCCACAAACCTGATTTTACTGAGGTGGCATTGTGCTCCCCATCATCAGTCCAAGTACTCTGAATCAACTCCCTGGTAGTCTAGTGATCCCCCTGATTGCCATTCCATGTATGGAAAATCACTTTTCAGGTTGTCCAGTGGCTGCCACTTACAATTATCATGCCAGCACCCTCACAGACATCATGACATTGGCTAGCACACAGCCACCACTTACACCACTGCCAGTCACTATCTGCAATACACAGCCACTGTAGAGATGACTAATTCTAAAAGAATAGCTACCACATGCGCTAGCTGACTTAGAATAAATAACGCTGATTCTGTGGCACCAGAATGCCACCAAAGCTGGGGGGATCCTATATACCACCCCCATGGTCCAGCTGCTCTACAGCATGCACATGTTCCCTCCCTATCATTTAGGTGGAGGTTGATCCAGAGGGATGAGTGTCTGTGCCTATCACCATCTGAGGACCTGTCAGTGGAGCTACATTAGGAAGAATGAGTCAGGGGACAACGGAGGGTGGTGGGTGCTAAGTGGGTGGGCCAGGGAGAAGGATTTGACAGTGGTGAGAGACAGCACTGGACCACCAGGGATATACATGATATACAACAGGATACTGATCAGGGATGGGGTGTGGTACCACTGGACTACCAGAGTAATTGGATCATATAATACTATGCATTGGATGGGCATTGGGTGGGGAAGGGGACCACTATACTACCAGGAAAATTGTACCATATAATATTATCATCAGATAGGCAGCAGGGGACAGGGAACCACTAGACGGTGAGGGATGAACAGCTCTTGTTGTCTGTTACTCAGGATCAGATGGGAGGGGGAGGCCAAAGCTCTGTACAATGCCTCTGCACATTCATGTATGGCAGAACTGAATGGAGTTGCTAATGGCTGTACAATGACATGCAAATAGCCTCTTAGATCCTTACATGTTATTTGTGGTCATTAGTATGCCAGCCATGGCGCGGGGTCATAATGTTGCAAGACATTATGCTGCAGCAATATACCACAATGCCAATACAGCATAATATATTGCCAGCAGCATATGTCTGTGTTTTGCAGGGGGCTTTGCCCCCACACCCCAGTTACAGGGGCTGCACCTAACTAAAATAACCAACTCCAGAGGGTGGGGTTAACACTTAAATTCACACAAAGTGTGAAAATTTAAAACTCCATGGCCTGGGACTGGGAATCAAAACCCGGTCCCAAACACACTGCCTGCCTCCCTTGCTGCTGATGGCTCATCCCATCGAGCCAAGACAGCTGCTCGCTGGCTCCCCGTCCCAGCAGAGGTCTTATCCTCTGCCTGGGAAGAGTGAGAGGGTGCACTACTGCACATACACCCTTTTGTAGTTTTGCACCCTCTCATTCTTCCATACAGCGCTATTCCTGTTGCACATTTTTGATATGTGTGATCAAGCATGTGACATAATGACCCAGAATGGCCAACCATTGAATATGGCTCTCAGGTGCAAAGGCCCATCACCTTTGGGACACACTCTCTCCCTTTGATCCTGGGAGTCACTTTCTTGCAGGGGACTATATTACAGATGCTCATGGTCACTGTGCATGATGCTAACACACCCCATATTCAGACAGGCAGTGTGCTCTGCAGAGGGCACGCTGCTTATCTGAATACAACACACTGACCAACTGAGCGCTGTCTCAGGGGCACCACTTGTGGTTCTGCATCATAACTGGCCAGCTCTGAATATGGGGACCACTGGCTTGTAGAGGTACATGGTCACTATCCATATAAAAACAATACATTTATGTAAAGAGTAGTATATTCATTCCACAGTACTATATTTATGGTTGAAAAGGTATTCCAATGTTAAATCCTGATGTGTGTTTTTAAGCCCAGGATCTCTGCATCCTGAAGATTTTGTAAAGGCTGGCTCTGCAGCTTGAAAGTTCTAGAAATGTCCTACACTGTATTATCTGCCTGTATGTGCAAAATTATATGTAACTAACTCCGGGTCGCCCCTGAAAAAAGGACCTTCAGGGCTCAGTGGGCTTACCTGGTTAACAAAATTTAATAAATAAATAAATAAGGTTGAAAGCAACAGAAATGTGTTTTTCAAGATTTTTAGCTCACAGGTAGCTAAACAACAGTTCACAGTTGAAACCTGAAACTTTCATGTTAGTTAGGTATAGGGTCAAGGGTATTTCATTGTTATTTGGTTTAATTAGAAAATGTGTAGAGTTTGGATTATTAGCAAAGTAAGGTTGCATTTTAGGACGTACACAGTTCCATTTTTCATGAGTTTTTCATAAGGTGTTGTTTACAAAACTGACAGTGGCCATTTTTGTCACTAGTTAACTGTTTTTGTGGCTCAAATGCTCTAATTTCATTAGTCAATAGACTAAAAAAAGGGGTGGAAATACATTCCCCTCTATTGCCCAATCCCAGTGCCAGTATGAAACATTATTTCCCAAATTGTCTAGACTCTAGCGGTCCTCCTTCCCACAAGATCCCAGCATCAGCGTGAATTCTTTAGAAACCCTTGGTAGTCAAGTGGTTTCCCCTCCCACATGATCCCAGTGCCGCTATAAATGATATATGTTGAATGTTGACTATACAGTATATTTCAACAGGGTAGGATTGCTAGACTGTAGGCTCATTTACAGAGTTTTTCTGCATCATGAAACAAGTTACAGCAACAAATGCATAAAAAACCCATCAGGATGAGACAACATTAACACCAAAATTTATAAAAACATTCCACTGGATAACGGGATGAAATAACATTAACACTAAACATTATTAACACATTCTATTGGATACAATGTTAGTAAGTGCAGTCACATATAAATGGAATCCATTTATGTACAGCAGTTTTAAACTAGGTCTGAGTAGAAAATGACCTCAAATGAGGTGGAAGATGGTTCCAAAAGAGAGCTGTCATAATAATGCATGTTATCTGAGATGTTGGACATAAACATAAGGTGAAAAATGTTGAATTTGTTAACATACAGGCATTTGGGAACTATAGTTATTGATATTTACTGAGCTTTATTTCTTCCACCAAAAATGTCATTGCTGAAAATCCAATACAAATTTTTGTCTGAGGGGAGTTAGGAATAGGAGGTGAGTTTGTCTCTGAGAGCTTATTTATCTCTAAGATGTTTTGTAAGTTTTGCAGGTGTTTTTGAATTTGTAGCTTAAATCTGTAGTTAACAGTTGCCGGCTGAACACTGTAGCTGGTTTGGCTTTATAAGTTTTTCTGGTGTTTTTGAATTTGTAGCTTAAATCTGTAGGTAACAGTTGGTGGCTGAGCACTGCAGCTGGTTTGGAAAATGCCCCCACCCCATCCATCCCCTCAACCAGCCTTTCCTAAATACTGAAAAGCCACTGGGGGTTGGACTTGAAGGCTGTGATGGATGGGCTTGGGGAGCTGGGAAATAGTACTGCCAACAGACAGGGTCAAGATAGAAAGAAGAGGAACCACAAGAGGGAGAATGGAACAGAGGGAACAAAGAATAGGAATGGGTAATGGGGCCATGGCAACAGCTTGGGGCAGTCTGAGAAGGGGACCAGGTAGTGGAGCAGGTAGGAATGATGGTCAGTGGAGGGGAAGGGGGCAAAGCAATCAGGGATGGGGGAATAGAAGTCACAGGGGAGGAAGGATCCTGGGGTATAATAACTGTGGAGGGGCTATATTAATGGGCACCCTGTGGAGGATGGGGGGGTGCCCAGCCTGTATAAGGCTGGGGAGGCTAGAGAAGGAAGTACTAAAGCTAATGGGGCACGTGTCAAAAATGATGAAGGGGCATATTAGATCAGGTAGAGAAGGGAATGTGGAAAGCACAAAAGACATCCAGGAAAACAAAAAATATTGGTAGGACAAGAAGGACGGGGGTGGTCAGGACAAGAGGGTAGTGGGGTTGGCACAGGTATGGGAGACAAATGTGCAAGGAGAATAGGAGAAGGAGCACAGGGAGTTGGTAACGCAGTAAGCTCAGATGGGGGCAGACCTCTATCAGATGAGTCAAAGAAGGGGAAAAAGGAAGGGGAAGCACAGTCCATAGGTACAAAGAACAAAACGACTGGGGAGGGTGATGGAGAAATAGGTGAATTAGGGCAGTAAGGGTTGAGTACAGTGGAGAACATGGGGGAGAAACAGTAATAATAGGAGGGAACATTGTACAAGAGGATAAAGGAGAGGAGAAGGGGGAAGATGGGGAGGGGAAGAAAGGAGGTGTATTGGTGATAGGGGACTCGATACTAAGAGGGGTCAGATGGGGCAGCAAAGGGGAGAGGCACAGTAGAATTTGGATGGAAGCCATGCCAGGAATGAAGGCAGAAAGAGTGGGGCAATCCATGCTAAGGTATGCAAGCAGGGGAAGGGAAAGGCCTCACCTAATAACACACCTGGGGATGAATGACCTGGCTGATGGGAAAGTAGGGGAGGTTAAGAGGAGGTCTGAGGAACTGGGACCTCTGTGTGAGGGAATGGGCAGATCTGTCACCTTCTCAGAGGTACTTACCATTCCCAGGGAAAGTATGGCAAGAAAAGGGAGAATTCAAGAGTTTAGCGAATGGCTGGGGGCCTGATGTCAGGAAATGGAGTACGGGTTGGTGGGGGCCTGGGAGAATAGCAGTCTGTAAGCAAAAGATAGACTGCACCTAAATGAGGAAGAAAAAATTGTACTGAAGGCAAGGATAGGGAAGCACCGTGAGGAGCGTTTATACTAGGAGAGGGGGGTAGAAGGATGGATAGAGGTGTTCAGAGGCCTAGTGATGTGAAACCAAATGGGCTTATACCCCGTGACAGCAAGGTAAGGAGGAAGGCTACTACTAAGGGAGCAGACATAAGGGGAGAGAGGCGGAGGGGGTAGAGACAAGGGTTGGAGGGTGGTAACACTAAATGCTAGGAGTCTGGGGAATAAGGAGGCAGAACTGCAAGCTCTCCTGGATGAGGAGGGCATGGACTTGGTGGCTATAACTGAGACATGGGCCACTCAGATCCACGACTGGGACATGACGGTTCTGGGATACAGATTACACCAGAAGGATTGGAAAAGGGAAAAGGGGGGTAGCGCTTTACGTAAAGGAGGGATTAAAATGTGTAAGAGAGGAGAGAGACGAGAGAGAGACAGAGATACAGAAGCACTGTAGTTGCAACTACAGGATCCCAAGAATAGATCACTAAGACTGGGGGAGGTGTACAGGCCATCCTCTCAGTCTCAAGGGCTGGACAGGGCACAGGCAGATCATAACAGGAGGAACTGCAGGAAAGCGGTGGTGGTGATCGTAGAGGACTTCAACCTGCCGGGGGTGGAGTGGGACACACTTACCACAAAGAGCAGAAGGGAGCAGGTAATGCTGGATGCCTTCCAGGAAACTTTTCTGGTACAGTTGGTCAAGGAACCAACTAGGGAAAGGAACACTCTTGACCTCATACTGATGAATGGGGAGTGGGTGAGGGATGTGAGGGTGGAGGAAGCACTGGATGGGGAGTGACCACTAGACAGTATGGTTCCAGTTACAGATGGCTAAATAGATGGGGGCATCTGACACAAGGGTGCTGGATTTCAGGAACGCCAACTTTAAGATGATGAGGGAAGTGGTACGGGGCTCCTGTACAAAATTCAACAGGGTATGGACACACAACAAAGGTAGGAACTGATAAGACAGGGGATAGTGGAGGCAACAGAAACCTGCTGTAGGGCCCAGACTAAGAAGGCTAGGGAAAAGAAACCCAGCTGGATAAGTAAAGGGGTGCTATATAGGGTAAGGAAGAAAAGGGCAGCTTACAGGAGATACAGAAAATCGGGAAGGGAGGAGGATAGGGAGGAATATCTGAAAGAAGCAAAGGAAGTGACCAGGGAACTCAGACTGGTGCAGGGCATAAGAAAAGGGGAGGAAGACCTCTTTAGGTACATCAGGGAGAAAAGAAGCTGTAAAGACCAAATTGTAAGAATTAAGAAGGAAGGGGGATGGGTGGAGGGGGGTGAAAAGGCAGAAGTGCTCAGTGACTACTTCTGTTCCGTCTTTATGAAAGAAAAGGAGGGGGCACTACCCATAGTAGGAGGGAGGATAGAAACAGATGGGGAAGAGGTGACAGATGGAGAAAGTACAGTGGGGAGGGTGCTGGAGGGGTTAAAGGCATTGAGGATAGACATGGCACCGGGACCGGATGGAGTACATCCAAGAGTGCTAAAGAAGCTGGCAGAGGTCCTGGCAGGACCCTTGGCAGACTTATTTAATTCATCTCTAGACACAGGATGCATACTGCAGGACTGGAGACTGGCTCATGTGGTTCCCCTCCACAAGAGTGGACCCAAGGACAAACCGCGGAACTATAGGCCAGTAAGTCTAATGTCCATAGTGGGGAAGCTAATGGAGACAATCCTAAAGGAGAGACTGGTGGCACTACTGGAGGTGAAGGGAGTGCAGGACAGGAGGCAGCATGGCTTCATCAAAGGCAGGTCATGCCAGACCATCCTGATGGAATACTATGACTGGGTGACTAGGCAAATTGGCAGGGCCCATGTGGTGGATGTCCTGCACCTAGATTTCAGTAAGGCCTTCAATTCAGTACTGCATGAGAGAATTGGAAGCAAGCTACAGGGTACGGGGCGGGAGCAAAACTGGTGGGATGGGTGGAGAACAGGCTGAAAGATAAGCAGCAGAAGGTGGTGGTAGGTGGGGAATACTCAGCCCCTAAGACTGTGACAAGTGGTGTTCCAGAGGGGTCAGTGTTGGGCCCAGTGCTGTTTGGCATATTTTGTGCAGACGTCTCAGAAGGCATCAGCAACAAAATCAGCCTATTTATGGATTACACCAAGATGGGAGCGATGGTGGATGACCGGGGGGGGGTTGACGGGGGCTACAGAAGGTACAGGAGGATCTGGCAAGGCTGGAGGCATGGTCTGACAGATGGCAGCAGGGGTTCAAAGCAAAAAAATGCAAGGTGCTGCACTTCAGAACACAAAATCTGAGGAGAAGCTACCATTGGGAGGGGTGCAGCTGGAGGTAACAGAAGAGGAGAAGGATCTGGGGGTGCTCATCATGGGAGCAATGAACAATTCCACTCAATGCAGAAAGGTAGCAGCAGTGGCTAACAAAATGCTGGTGTGCATTGCAAAGGGCATTGCCTCCAGAAGAAGGGAGGTTATTCTACCATTATACAGATAGTTGGTTAGATCCTACCTGGAATGTTGCATGCAGTACTGGTGCCCGTACCTCAAAAACGACATTAGGCTGCTGGAGGGGGTGCAGCACAGGGCAACAAAGATGATTCAGGGCCTTGGGGAATTGCCATATGAGGTCAGACTAAGAGAGTTAAACATGTGCACACTGGAGGAGAGGAGGGACAGGGGGGACATGATTGAGACCTTCAAATACATAAAAGGGATAATCAAAACAGACACAGAGGGTCTATTCAGGAGGAGGGTAGGGGGAGACACTAGGGGCCATGACATGAGATTGGAGGGGGTTAGATTCAGGAGGGAGGAGAGGAGGCATTTCTTACGGAGAGGGTGGTGGCAAAGTGGAATGCACTACCAGCTGAGGTGGTGGCATGTAACTCAGTGAAATACTCACAAGAAGGGGTGGGACAGGGCAAGGGAGGGTAAAGGGAGGGTGGGGTGGGGCAGCTGCTGAATAGGGAGCTAACTGCATCTCAAGCAGCCTAGATAGATTATGATGGCCTTTTACTGATGGCAATTTCCATATGTTCGTATGTTCGTAACAATGAAAGAGTTTATTTATAGTGGCTCTATGCATGCATCCAATCTTATGCAGCCTCTACGTTGGCATCATCAATAGTAATACCAAATATCACATACCCCATTAATGCAAAGCATCATGGGAAGTATATGCAAATCACCATAAACAACCAAAAGCTGGTTCAGCTTTCAGCAGGAAGCAATTTTGTCAAAACACTTCACAAACAATTGGCAAAGACTAAAAACATTAAAAACATATATGTGTTTTGTCCTTATTTGGATGCATAAATGTGCTATATCTGTATCTCAGCCCAGGGAAGGCAGACCAGTCACATCATTTTAGTTGTTTTGGGTCATTGTGAGCCTAAAATATGGAAAATAATTTATAAGACAAGAACGTCTGTGCAAAAGCATCGAAGCAATGGGTTACCCTGGAAAGACACTGACCAGCCAAGTTTTTAAAGAAATGTCAAATTACACATAACCCACTAATGCAGAGCACTGTGGGATGTATATGAAAACAGCCATGAAAGAACTAGGACTGGCTCCAAATTAAGCAGGACTGAATGGTGCCAAAAGGCCTTACAAACAATCTGGAAATGTTAAAAACAGCAGACATGGTATTAATTATTTAATGGGGATTTACAAAGACTTCTAATGGTGCTTTGCCTTAGTCAGGTACTATATGTGTAATTTATTTCTTTAAAACTTGGCTTTATTGCCAGTGCCCTTCCAGACTGTAATATAATTTATTTGCCCTAAAAGTAGGGTACAATTTTATTTCTGCAAATATCAATGGGATAACAGGTATACTGCATCTTTAAAAATGACTTTTTCAATGTGCGCGACAAAGCCCTATAGACTCAACCAGAGCAGCACACTGGTTCCAGACATATAAATCTTTCTGTACCAGTCCTGAACAAATGCCAGGTTTAGACACAGCAGAAAAGACAAATGGAACCAAAGCAGTAGAATCTTACCTGGAATAAGATTAATTTCACCTCAGCCAGTAGTGGAGGATGCATTATGTAGCTGTCACCCACGTGCCCAACTGCATCACCAGAAGCAAAATTCCTGCTGCCATTTTCCCCTGAGGCTTTGCTCTGAACTTTATTGAACTCCTTAGCAAAAGTCTACAACCTGATGATGAAAAGAAAAAGAAATGCATGTTTGAACTGAAATTCCTGGTGGTGGAATACTGGAGCTGTGTGAAAAAAAGATAATAACAGGGTAGCAGAATAGCAAAATGAACCCATTAGATTATGTTATCCCTTTCTAATTCCTGGCTGTTCTGGCCAAAAAAGCCTGATGTCAGCAAGTTAAAAGAGGGCATTTTATGCCCATAGAATATGGTATAACTCATTATTGATTCAGAGTGATATCTTTTGATTGTTTTCTGTCAAGCGTAAGTGTATTGCCATGCAACAGTAGCAGAGCATCTATAAGAATTATAAATAGTTCTTATATAGCTCTGACTTAAATATGGGAATGGAAGTAAACAAAAGAAGACTATCTGTTTCTTAGTGTAATGTACAACTAGGTATGCATTACAAGTGTCAGTCCAATTTTTATTTATTTATTTAAAGGTTTTACCAGGAAAGGCATACTGAGCAGACAACTGCTCGATTCCAGATGCTGACCAGGGTGGGGAGGGGGACATGGAGACAGTACAAAAATACACAGCAACAGGAAGAGAAATAGTAAATTTTAAATAGAGATATAACATATATTATGATACAATGCAATAGGAAATTACTACTGCTATAATACAATCTCAGATGGTTACAGCGAATCCAAATATAACACAGCCAGAAGTTTCAGTCCGAAAGCATGAACTATCATCCTTGCCAGACAGGTTAGTAAGTGTCCAGGCCTAAGTCAGAGAAAAGGGAGGGTTAGGTGCATGTGCATGTGGAGTAGAAGTGGTCTTTGAGGAGGGGTTTGAGGTAGTGTACGGAGGATGCGTAATGAATGGCTAAGGGGAGCGAATTCCATGATTTAGACATGCAGAATGAGAAGGCTGCTTGGCCTCCAGTGGTAGACTTACACAGGATAGCGAAGGACCAGGTGTCATAATGCCTGAGGGAGTGTGGGGGGAGGTGAGACAAGAATAGGGTTGTGGAGAGATATAGGGGCAGGGATTGTGTCCTGAACTTGGCCGTGGAGCCGAACACAGTTGGACAGCCTTCTATCCTGAAGAGAGGGGAGGCACAAGGTTTGGTAGAGGACACAGTGGTGGGTACTGGGAGGGCAGTCAAGGCTGAAACAGCAGAAAGAGTGGGAGAGGGTATCCAGTCTGGTTAGAGAAGTTTTGGGAGTGGCACTGTAGACTACATTGCCATAGCAAAAATTGGGAGAATAATTTTCTGTACAATTGCATGGCGAGCCTGCAGCAGGAAACATCCATGGTTGCAATACAGGGCACACAGCTTGGGATGCAGCTTCTTGTGGATGACCTCAATATGTACTGAAAAGTCAAGATGCTGGTCAAGCCAGACCCCAAGGTATCTAAAAGGAGGTGCAGTCCTCCAGCTTAGTCCTATCCAGAGTGTAGAAGGTGGGGAGGAAGGGGAACCGAGAGATTCTCTGCCTTTTGCCGAAGGTCATGGAGACACTTTTCTTGGCATTCAGGAAGAGCTGATCTGAGCAGAACCAGAGCTATTACAGTGGTCCCTCACTGTGACAAATGACTTCGGAGCTATAATGGCTGTTTGTTATAGTAAGCCATTCATTAAAACGAGGGATGCTGTTTGTGCATAGGTGTGTTATGGCACTTTGTGTTTTTTTTTAAAGTATTTAAGGCAGTAGTGGGTCATAGTAGGGTTTGTGGTTTGACTTTGTTGATAATTGTTTGTTTTTTTTTGCATCATATTATTTCTGCCACCTTACTGGCCCCTAGCCTGCCACTCCTTCTGGCTGCACTTGACCCCCCCCCCGACCTCCTCGCCCCGACCCCCTTCCTACTCACCTCAGATCGCAGCCGACCCAGAGGTGGCCTGGCATAACCCTTCGCCAGATGGGTCCCTCTCTTCTGAGGGGGAAGGCGCCAGGAGGGGGATACCAGCGCACTTTCTGGTCAGTTCCTGGGTGCTGCTGAGGTGGATTCCGGGGCGTCGGGGCATCTGAGGCAGTGTGGAGTTGGCAGCCATCATCCGGCAGACCAGAAAGACTTTTTTCCGCTTTTCCTGTGGGGAGTGATGTCTGACGTCAAGGCATACGCCGATGTCTGTCATTCCCCCCTTTGGACACCGAGCCCCGTCTGTATTGCTGCACTCCCAGCCTCCGCCAGGAGTCAGCCTATGCCAGTGCACGTCCCCTGCCCTCCCCCCAGAGAAGGGCAGCTGTCCCCTGATGCTCCATCCTTCTCTCCCCGGCCAGCCCACCGGCAACCCGAGTCCGTTCCCGAACCCAGGTCGTTGGTGTCGTAGATGGAAATCCAACTGCTGTGCCGATGGGCCGGTGACTTTTTTGATAATTGTTAATACTTTCTTTCCTTATTTATTTGGTATTGAAAAACATCAGTAATTTTTGTTGGCACTTTGCTACATTGCATCTTTAATGAAGGGCATCGGCTGTCTCAGCTGAATTACCTTAACTGGATCAACTTCTTGTATGTGTAGCCAGGACAGTTCAAGTTTCAGCCCCTGGATTGCCTCTTTTGTTGTTGGCAGTGGATTCTCTTCCTCTTCCTTATCTGAATCAGAATCAGACAACTCACTTTATGCAGTGTCATCTTTGTTCAGCATTGTTGAGAGCGAGTCATTCTTCAATGACATCCACAGCCTCTGAGTCCTTTACTACTGGTAGTTGTAGCATGGTTGCTATCACTGCAGTGTCTTGAGTGTTGTCAACCTCTGGCTCCTCTGGTGCATATGGCTGCTCACCAAAGGCAGGTCCAAGAGTCACCATCCAGCAATGGACAACTGTGCTTGCAGACACAATTGCCCACATCTCTCCTGTCATGTGAGCTACATCCCACAGGTTAAGTTTGGTTACTGTGGTCCCTGTCTCTATTGCCATAAATCTCCCAGTAACAGCTTTCGATACATTTTTTTTTGAAGTTTGCAATTCATGCCTCCATCTACAGTAGTGGCTGAATCTGGAAAGTTGTATTTTTTTGGGAGAAATATTGCTCAATTTGCCATCACAGGAACAAAGCTCGGATTCGGGGGGGGGGTTGCAGGACATTGATCCATGAGCAGGGCAGCTTTGGGGGGGAAGCTTCTGTCTTCTAAGGTGTGAGTGTACTGATCGCACAAAGGTCTCAATAAGCAAGCTTTTGAGGATGTCAGAAGTCATCCATGAGTTCTGATTCCTGGAGTATTTGACAGGAAGGGAGCCCATGTCGCCAGGATGGAAAGAACATGGCTACCAATATTTCCCAATGAACAGAGGCTTAATTTTGTGAGTCATGGTGGCACTGCAAGCAAACAGAAGGGTCATCCGGTATTTGCTAATTTTAAATCCGTTGCTTGCATTGGTCTTGCTCTTGCCAGCCAACATCACAAGGCACCTCCAGAACAAACCCGTCTCATCACAGTTATAGATTTGCTCTGGAAAGCGCCCTCCATCATGTAGCACTTCTTTTAGCTTTGGGAGAAACTGTGAAGCAGCAACATCATCACAGGTTAGCTGCTAACCGGTGATGTAGACTCTCCGAATCCCATGGCACTGTTGGAAGCATCATAACCACCCTGTCAATGCATTAAATTTGGAGCCCTTCCCATGGACTATAGACCCTGATACTAGCACACCACTGGCCCATTGTTGTTCAAACTACAGCTGAGTGGCTGTGTCGATTTCAGCCTCATCAGCTCAACAAAGCTTTTTGCACTTCAAGGTATACTGTCTGAGCACTCCAGAACAAAATCCTTCAGTGTGCCCTTGTTTCTTTTTCCAAGTGCTGATTGTGTTCTTTGAGAAGCCAGTTCATAGTTGATTTCTGCTAAGCTTTCTCCTCCCCTCAGCCTGGCCAGGATAGCCAGCTTCTGATTGACAGCATAGCAGGAGTGCCTCATAATGATAGACAGCAGACTGAGGAAAGCCAGAAGTGCCTTTTATACTGATAGCTTCTGACAACTAACAAAATGCCAGATTCTGATTGGGAGCCATAACAACTGTTCGCTGCAGCTGATAGTTCGCTATAACAAGGTTCGTTATAGTGAGGGACTACTGTACTATGAATGTATAAATCCAACAGGTGGAACAATAGCATTTTTTGATGATTCTCTCTTTCACTTTTGCTAGCAAAGGTATAAATCTACATGGATACACGGGGGAGGGAAATGGGGAGAAACAGAGTATGGGAAATGAATCAATAAAGTATGATATATGTCAAAAGCAATTTAGAATTTATTGCAGTAATAACTTTCTTTTGCACAATACTGTAATGTTAGTAAATGGTATGAGTATAATTTATGGATAAGTATTCTGCAGATGTTTTGATAAGCCCTATAAGATACATAGGAGAATAAATATAAAATCAGGTATTTTAAATGGCAAACAGGGCCAGCGGAAACTGCAGTTGCCTTTTATGCTGTGCCTTATACACTACTGTATGTAGAATAGTGGAATCCATGTATTCATCTCCTTCCAAAATTAACAACCGTGCTTGATAGCATAAGTATATGCTGGCTGAGTTGGGAAATGTCATTTTCTATATCGAAGTGCCTTTTTTTCAGTGTATTCATAAACTGTCAATAATAACTAAATTGCTGTGTTCTGTAATAATGATGTTATGTGATCTTTTTTACAGATTGGAGCTGTTTTCAAAAGATTGTTGCCACTGAGATGAAAAGGGATATCTTTTAAAAAAAAAAGCCCTTGGGGGTGCTATTTTCTGGGTCTGGAAGGTCATGAAACAAGTGTAAAATACTTGCACTATCTAAACCTTTAAAAAGAACTCAAAATGATATAGGTTGCTCTGCCCACGCAGCATCAGCAACAAGGGTTGCTCATGCCAGGAGGAAGTCGGGCATGTCCACAATTGGTCTGT
Source organism: Neoceratodus forsteri (assembly GCA_016271365.2). Classification (NCBI taxonomy): domain Eukaryota; kingdom Metazoa; phylum Chordata; order Ceratodontiformes; family Ceratodontidae; genus Neoceratodus; species Neoceratodus forsteri. The sequence continues at coordinate 2,116,451 of CM057456.1, read as the reverse complement.
TCATGCCCATATGCATGTAACCTCTGGACCACTAAGAAAGAATGATCCAAACAAGAAAACAGAGACTTCATAAATAAATATAATTTGGCATATAGGTGGGGTAGATGAAGGGGAGCAGGTTAGAGGGCTTTTGGGACAGGCTGTTCTGGCCATATTCATTCTGACAGCAGATTTTGTAAGTCCACATTGGAGGGGCTTACAACTCTATAACAAATCAAATCAACTTTATTTTTATAGTGCCTTTCCAAGCCAAGGAGCTGTACATAAAACCAAATACAGCAAATATAAATAGGATTAAAAACAAGAACAGTAAAAACAAATTATCCCTATTTAAGAAAGACTAAATTAAATAAATAAGTTTTTAACTCAGTTTTAAACCTGTCGATGGTCAGGCGTTCTCTTAACTGACAAGGTAAAGAATTCCACAGGGTTGGAGCTGAAAAAGAAAAAGCACCAGAACCAGATGTCTTCAATCATACCCTGGGAATCTCCAGCAATCCCTCATCAGTGGATCGGAGAGGACGGAGGGGGCAGTAGAGTACCAGGAGATCTTGCAGGTAGTCAGGTCCCAGATCATGTAGGGCTTTAAAGGTTAGCAAGCCAACCTTAAAAGTGATCCGCCACTGAACAGGTAGCCAGTGCAGCTCACGGAGCACAGGCATTATGTGACTGGTCCTAGAGGTCCCAGTCAAAAGCCTGGCTGCCACATTCTGCACCAGCTGCAAGCAGCAGTTATCAACCCCCTGGTAACCTTAGGTAGAGGGAATTGCAGTAATCAAGATGAGTAGTGACAAAGGCATGGACCAGTGTTGGAAAATCATCTGAAGGAACCAGGTGTTTCACCCGAGCAATATTCCTCAGATGGTAAAAAGAGGATTTGACGACAGCTGACACCTGAGATTTTAGAGTCAGACCATCGTCAAAAATAATGCCCAGGTTATGCACCTGGTCTGAGGTAGTGAGCGGTATACCACCAAGCAACAAGCCTGATGGTTGTCCAGCCCCCAAACCCACCCATGCACTTCAGTCTTATCTGGGTTCAGTCTCAGCCAGCTGGAGTTCATCCAGGTTCTGATCTCAGTAAGATAATTATTTAGCACAGAAAGTGCATCATTCTGTCCGGGCAGAAAGGACATATACAGCTGAGTGTCATCTGCATAGCAGTGAAAACTCAGACTGTATTGCCTGATGATATCTCCCAATGGTAGCATGTACACTGCAAACAACATGGGAGCCAGAATGGAGCCCTGCAGCACCCCACGGATCAGGGAGTGAGCACCAGAGGAATACATTCCAGTGGCAACTGTCTGAGACCTGCCCGTGAGGAATGAATAGAACCATTTAAGGACTGTACCAGACAGCCCACAAAAGAGCCACTGGCGCTCCAGCAGTACACCATGCTCTACAGTGTCAAATGCAGCAGAGAGATCAAAAGGGACCAAAATGGTACATGCCTTTTGATTACTTGCCATTAGGAGGTCATTCAATATCCAGACAAGAGCAGTCTCCATGCTATGCTTCTTCCTAAAACCAGACCGGACAATATTATAGACATTGTGAATTGTAAGATGATCATTCTATTGCAACGCAACCACCTTTTCAATAACCTTATCAACAAATGGCAGGCTAGAGATAGGCCAGTAGTTGGCTAGACAGTCTGGATCTAAGGAGGATTTCTTAAGGAGTGGTCAAACTACTGCCTCCTTAAGGGGGTCAGGAAAGACCCCCCTATCCAAGGACTTCCAGACAATTTCAGCAAGGATTGGGCAGATAACATCTACACATCCCACTAAAAGGGGTGTAGGGCCTGGATCCAAACTACAACTGGTTGGGTGCAATGGTTTTAACAGGACTGTATTAACTCTGATCAATATCTTCACTTGGATCAGGGCCAGTATAAGACCTATAAAAATCCAATAAGGACATCTGAAATGTAGTGCTGGAATAAATAGGTTAGCCTGGATTACTATCCTCTCCATGCCCCCACTAAATGAATGGTTTCACAGGAGCACACCTAGATAGCCTAATCTGCATACTTGTGTAGGGTCATGGACTCCTCCATCCATTGTGTGAGCAGAGTTGATTATAGCTGAGGTGGCCCATGGCACAATAGTCCACCTATTAAAGATCATACCCCTCTTCTTTAGTAACATTCATGAACAAATACAGAATGATACATGGGGAGATGTGTACAATGATTTTTATATATAGCCAGTGTGTGATGTCCACATAAGCCTCAAGAACAAAACTCAAGTTTTTTGTCAGGGTATCAAACACACAGAGCACGTGAGAAAAGTTATAACTGATCCCCATACTTTATGTTGTATACAATAACTTGTTAAAAATGTCACCATCTCCCACCTTTTTTCTGCCCCCTCCCCCAATTTTCACAAAAAAATATGCCTGACTTTCCATGGCAGCCTGGAAACCTTAACCCGGCTGTTAAATCCCTCCACTGGCACACGCCAAATTTTGGTTTATAAAATCATAGCTGGATGATCCTGCCATTAGCTGCACTGCCACAGATGAAGAGACAACCTTATTTGATGCTTTACTTCTTTCAGTTACATGAAACCACATTCAATGGCCAACAGAAGTACAGCACAGTTTGAGTGCAAGTGTCTCATCATCTGGGGAAATACAAAGTAATGGCAAGATCAACATGATCATTTTTTAAGTAATAACAAGGATCAGCATGATCATTTTTTTATCAAAATAATAAATGGACTTGTGCCATAGGAGATTGAAAACTCAGGGAATTTAGGCTGTAATAGCAAATCAGACATTTTTGTGAAGAGAGTGGAGTGAACAGCTTTATGCAGTGCAGATCAGCATGGCTTGTGCTTTCAGTTATACGTGCTCTTTTACATAGGAGTGTGTATATTGGAAACTTGCAGTCAAAGACATAGGGATGAAATCAAACCTTACAAGTCATTATAATGTATTTAGCTATTAAAATCTAATGGAAAATACATTTTAGCGAGAATTGTATAATTGTTACAAAATTTGACACTGTTTTGTGGCTGTTTTTAGCATGAACTGGAACTGATGGGGTCACAGACCTCGTACAGTATTCCCTGTGATGTATGGAAAAGAAATGTTTTTTTTAATATGTAAAATATGTCTGAATGTATCTCAAACATATTTCAGATGTATGTATATTTTCCAACTATATTCTGAATATTTGCAGAATTCAATGATATATATCTTATAAGTGGCACACACATTTGAGATATATATTGTTGTTATACTATCCCAAAATGTAATTCTGTTTTTATTTTTTTACTTTTTAATGTTTTTAAAGCCTTTAGAATGAAATAGCTAATTTGGGTATGCAAGTGCAATTTTACACTGTTAATTCTACAGTAAGAGTATGTTAACAGAACAAATATGTTCAATATATTATAGGTACATATTTATAATAAATGGTTGTGAACTTTTTCCCATAGAAAAGGCCATAATTTACTTCCCTGTATACCTGTGGCTAATTTACAAATTAAAAGTATACCTGTGACTAATCTATCAATTCAATGTATATACCTGTACTAATTAAACAATTACAGCTATATACATACACTAATTAAAGCTGTATAACTACACTAATCAAAGAATTAAAAGTATGTACAGGTACCTGCACTAATACAAAATACACACCTGCACAACATTAAACCCTAAGGGATACCACTAATAACAATTAACACAGTATTAAGTAGCTAGCCAAATCAACTAACAAGCTGCAAAAGAACCTGGAAACAAATACCTTCACACAAAACCCTCTCAAACCCAGAAATCCCCCTAACTCCTATCTGCTCTCACTATACACCATCCCTTCCTTGCTGCAAGAGACTTTCCGGTATCATAATATGATCGCAAATGCAACCTACATAACAATAATCATCCTAATGTCTTATATTTAATAAACAATGGGTAAAGGTGGAACACTCAGAAGTATACCCATCTCAGGGGCTAATTCAGGTAATAAAGCCACTCGCCCTTCAGGCTCATGGCCTTACAGCCATCATTGGCAGTAAAGGTATTGGATGGCAGTTCTTTGCTGTGTAAACACTTCAAGCAACAGATATTGTTGTGGGACCAATAAACAAAATAGACACATGCTGGAGAATTGGGTTAGGGAGGGAAGTTACACTGGATTACCAGGGAATATGAAGGGTCTGAGGCTAGGATGGGAGGGGGGTCTATGGACTTTGCAGAAGATGTTGAGGAACTGAATAATCATATAACCGAACTAGGCCATGTACAGACCTGCATGAATTGGTAATGTGCCCCATTACTGTGAACCAACCCAATATATGCAGCATAACAGCTGGAATGCCTCATTTGTATTACAGGGTCTGCAAACCTAATATTCTCTGTACTGGAATTTCATGGGCGGGCATGACCAAATACCTCTTTTCACCCTGTTTTGTGGCCCATGTATTAGTGACTGAGAATTGAGCCCTAGCTAGGTATAAAATATGTTATTACATCAGGCTCGATTCACAAAGGTTGGTGCAAGCTGTGCCTGCCACATCTTGCATTGACTGCTGGTGCGCTAGGGACCCTACGCCTGAATGACTATCAAGTAGGGTCCCGGTGACAAATTCCCACAGCTTGGGGCAATTGTGGCCAAGCGTCAAACAGATGGTGCATCAGGCAGGTTTGACACAAGTTGCAGGGTGGCAATGCACCACTTTAGGATGTCCCTGGTGGCTAGGGTGCTCCCCAAGCCCTGATCCCCATTGTAATAGACAAAATCATGTTCCTGATCATCTAGCTGACCCCCCCCCCCGCACCAATCCCCTTTTATTACAGAAAATCACATCCCTGGTGTTCTAGCAGATCCCTCCCTATACTGCATCTGCTACAGATATTTTTTCTTGGGGGTCTAGTGGACCTCCCACCCCAGCAGGCAGTGCCCCACCATCCCACTTCCCCCTGTCCCATCCCAGAGCCAGTGCCCAGCACAGCCCTCCACTCTCCACCATGGCTGGGTAACAGCTGAGCTGTCAAGGAGTGTGTACTGTATACAGTATGTGCAAGCTGTCAGTCAATAAGCTTGTACTGTATACAGTACATGCTCCTTGACAGCTCATTCAGCACCCGGCTGTGGTGGAGGTGCCAGCTCTGGTATGGGATGGGGAAGTTGGGTGGTGGGTAACTGCCTGCCATGGTGGAGGGGTCCACTAGACCAACAGGGAAAGATATCTGTAAATTTTGTGGACAGATCATGGATAGGGAGAGGGTCCACTAGACCACCAGGGAAGTGATTTTCTTTAATTAGAGGGGATTGAGGCTGGGGTGGTCTGCTAGAATACCAGGGTTGTTTATTTGTTCTATAATGGGGGTCAGGGATGGGGGGTGACCATGGCATATTGGTGCAAGGTCTCAACCCTCCCATGGGATACATTTCTAAGTACCCTTAGACCAGCCCTGGCTGGTCTAACGGTACTTAGAAATTTGCCTTCTTGGAAGGCTTTGTGAATCCCAAATTAGGGAATATGGCAGCCAACATCTGCCACAAGTCCTCTAGTGCCATGTTACAGCCCATTTCATGTCACAAGGGGGCACGAGTTCTCCTTGGTGCTCACAGCCTGCATTTAATGTGGGCTGCTTTTGTGAATTGCTCCAGGGTGCATTTTTTGACAGAAGCCACACCTTGTGTTATTCCTTGTGGTGCAAGCCCCTTGCACCATTCAGGGGCTTTGTTAGTTAAGCCTCTGGTCTTCATATATATTAAACAGATTTTTTGTAAATGCTTACTTTAGTACTATATACACATTTGCATGACTAATCTGCATATTTTAAAAGCACAGTTCATTTGCCAAAATCACAGTCATTTCTATTTTTAAAATAATTTTGAATTACCACTATTAGTTTACAGACTGGAAGGAAAGGTATAAACCAAGTATATGTAGAAACTCATTTCAACCTAAAAAGGAAACAAAAATGAATGGTATAAAAGCTTTTAATAAACATGAGATCAAAAGGTTAGCCCAGTCCTACAGTACGAGTATGTATAGGTGTGTAAACTGTATGTTTGAGTGTAGGCTATGTTATAAATAATTGCAAAATACTGTAAATGTCTAAATAGTTAGAAAGATGAATTCCAAATGAACAGATAAAGATACAATATCTCAAGATTAATTCATAATCTTTTTTGTGGATATTTTAAGATTTTATCACAATGCATATATGTCAAATACATGAAATTCATATCTATTGAGTGTTTGAGATGTATTCGACACATATATACAACATGAATTACATACATTTTTAATATGTAAAGGAACATATGTCAAATATACCCTAAATATATGCATTAGCTATATTTTGCATTTAAATCAGATACACTGCATCTGCCAATTTGATATCATATGCCTGTATGCATTTATTTATTTAATAAAATTGTTTATTGAAATGATTTTGGCACGTAAACATACAGAGACAGAAGCTATTTATAGATATGACCTAGGGGAGGGATTACAATGGCAGGAACACAACACACAGCAGTCAAGTAGGTATAAATAGACTATGAAATACATTTCAGAAATCAGATGAAAATATATTTTAAAATTTACTTACAAATGTATTTGAATTATATATATTCGTAATATAAATTTTCAAGGCACATGCCTTTCTGTGAGCAGACACAGAAGAGGTGAGCTGCTGGCAATTCAATGGTTCTGAAAGACACAGATAAGCAAATAATGGTTTGCATAAAACCCTCCAGATGAAAAGCAGTGGGCAGTGTGATCTGCTGCTAAGAGCACTGAATTGTGAAACAGAAGGTTTGAATCCTACCACAGCCAGCACCTCAGTGTGCAACACTTTGCATGTCCCCTGCCCTGCCATTGCAATTCAGTCCTACCAGCTGTAAAAGTAGTGCAGGTGCAAGACCCTGCAGAAAAGGAGATACTGCATCTCTGTTGGGCTAGCCAAAGAAAATAAATTGTAAACTAAAAAAAAAAGAAATATAAAAGACCAATTAATGGAGAAGTCAGAACTCTTAAAAATATATCAATTATATGCAACTATTGTTAAAACACTATTTCCAGTGTTTTCTTCTAGAAACTGCGTACTCCTTAATATTGGTTGGGCCTGGATCATTATTTGGGGGTTCAGTGTGTTATTTCGCTGGATGGATAACATGACTGTATTACTACAGTAGATGCTGACTGAGGGGCATTCACATCTTGTTATCACTCCCTAAATGTGGGACAACAGCTGCTCCTTATGGAAAAAATATAAACAGTTGAGGCACAGTGCCAAAACACAGAGAGAGAAGTTAAAATATGAAAAGTGACATTTTGATGCACATTCAGTAAAGTGCACAGTATTTTTAATGGGACATACTGTAGTGTAAATGCATATACAATCCAGCTTTGGAATCCCTCTGAATGGTGTAATGCATGATGAAATGCTGAGGAACAGTTGACAGACATGAAAAGGGGAGAGGGAGCAAAAGAGCAGAATAAATATTAAGATAATGAAGTTCACAAGATACCCTGATAATGTACTGCATTCCTAGGCAAAGCCAGAATGGGCTGTCCTATAGCTATGTATGTTTTTACAAATTGAGTGATGACTGTAGTGTAGGGCTCATAAAAACAGACCGCACAAAAAATAGAATAAGAGATGGGGAACATCAATTACAAGACTGTAATTCCAGCAAGGGTTCTAGTGACAGCACAATGGTTTCATGATGTCACCAGAACCTCAAGCTGGAACTGTAGCTCAGTAATTGATCTTGCCCCATTTGTTGTTTTTTGTCATGTATGGATCTGAGTAGTTATAAATGAAAGGACTGAGCATTACAGTAAAAGCCAACTCTCACACAAGGAAAGTAAACAACATTCAGTCTCATAATGTCCTTGATATGACTTCAGGTATTAGGGGTTTGGATATCACTGATTCCCTGTGGGAAAAAGTGACCATCCATATATTGATTACAATCTATATCCTACATCTACCCATGAAACAGGTAGACTGTAGGCAGGTGTACTACCCTTCCCCCAAACTGCCCCACTCCCATTAGTATGACCACACTGTGTCCAGCCTGGAATAATCTACATACTTACAGATTTCATTACCTCTATTCAGTAAAAGACATACAGTTGTACCAAATCACACCGAATGGTGTGTACAAACTACGTGATGGCAACAGCTATCTACCAGTAGAACCTGACCTAAGATGAATAGTCTCATGTTGCCTGTAATTGCCTATAACTCACACAACAATATGAACCAAAGATGTTCACACTGATGGACTACTTCCCCACTTATTAATATACCCAGCCATCCTTAGCTATGCTGTTTTGAAAAACTATTTTAAACCTTGTTTTATCTAACGTATAAGACTCTTAAACTCTGCTGCCTAAAATTCTTTTGCCTGGGCTGGTGGGTTGTGATAGCAGAGTTCTCCTACAAAACGAGCCTGTGGCTCACATTCTCAGAATGCACCACACGTTGATTCTGCTGTCTGAATACTATGTATTGTCAATAATTGATGCTCTTGAGAAGTGGTAATTAAATTAGTTAATTACGCTGGTAAAATTACATGCAATTATGTGACTGCAGGGTATGTTTAGTAAATTAGCATCTCCCATACTCACTACATATTGTAGTGCCAATTTTCTTCCTTGATGATTAGGTAGCTTTTGATATTTCTTAATTGACTTAATGTCTGGATCTCCATCAGGCCTTGATTGCTACACATTGTTTGTGTGACTTTTTTACTTGATATTTATGACAGAATAATGGTCAAATAAATATTCTTTTTAGACTAAGAAACCACTAAGACAGTAGGGAAACTGCTCTGAATACATGCAACACATCAGCTTTAATTTTAGACTCCATGGTAGGATTTCAGTGTAATAATACAAGCTTCTTATTGCAATTCTAAAGGCAGCAGTAATTTCCCAACATGTGTTGCAGTGCTCACAGACAAAAAAAAAACTTTGTTAACAACTAAAGAAAGAAAATCTGAAGTCAGGATACTCTGGACTGACTCTGATGCTACAAAATGCAGACCAACATGTAAGTGACAGAATTGAAAGGCTTGGCCTGTAGTTCAATGGACAAGCAGCCAGCCACCCCCACTTCCTGAGCTATATAAGCAGTTCCTCTCAGCCTCCTTCTGAAGCACTTTTTTCTTTGCCTGCTGGAGGCTCTGCTGGTCGTCCACTGAGCTGACTGGGGCCTACGCCTCCCCCCCGCCTTGCTGTTTCTGTTTGTCGCTGCTGGACTTCGGTGTTTGTTTTCCTGCTTCTGGTTTGTATTTTGCCTCCAGCTGTGTGCTTCTTTCTGTTCTTGCTTTCTGTATTTTTGTTTTGGTCCTTTGTTCCCTGTTTTCTGTGTTTATGTGTTTTGGTTTTATCTTTTGGGGCTTTGTTTCTGAGCTCCAAGCATACTGCTACTCCAGAGCTCATACTAATGCTTTCAGTTACTCACAACTCTCAAATCACTTGTACTGCAACTGCAAACATTATCTGTGTGTTTCAGCTCAACCACTGCTGCTTTCCATGTTGCATACTTAAGTGTTTTCCACTGATTCAGGCTCACTCTGAACCCTAGCTATGCAGCTCAATCATGCTCTCTCAACTCATTCTACCTACCTCATTACTGCAGTTCCATTGCACTGCCTGCTGACAGCTGCTTTCGGAGCATTGTGCCTCCTTTTATTTTATGTTTATTGCAGTTTTACAACTAAGTGTACTATGTTTGTACACCTTGTTATACTCCGAGGTCAGTTAAGCTACTACTGATGCTGTAAATTAATTTCAATAATGTTCTAAATCCTGTCTCTGCTGCTGAAAAAATCCTCAAAGTATTTGTCACCTTTATTGGATTTCCATGCCTGGCTGGCTTGCCCTACTATTTCCAGTGCTGCTCCTTATCTACTACCTTTTGCAGACCTAGGTGCAGGTCCATTCTTGCTTTCACAATCATTGCTTCATGTCTACCGTCATCCCCTCGGCTTCAGCCTCTGGGATGTCTGCTGCACTCACTACTGCATTCGACCTTTGCAAGGTCTCAGCACTTCAATGCTCATTAAGGTCTAAGCACACCAGTGCTCATTCTGCTGCTCACCAGTTTATCAGCTCCCTATCAGTTTCTGGGGCATGCCAGCCATATCATTCTGGTGCAGGGTCCCCTGCAGCCGATGGTCTTGCTCTGCATTTTAAGTCCACATCTTGAGCATGCCTGACTTGGGGCGTGGTCTTTCTCACCTGACCCATAGCTGGGAATGTCTTGGCTTTAGCTGTTCGCTACATGACAGCAGCTCCTGGTGTAGAATTTAAGACTAGCTGTGAAGGGTGGTTACTCCGATCTCCTTTGGCTCTAGTGGTTCCACTATAATGGTTATCCATTGGCTTTAGTGGTTTCCCTAGCAAGGCACCTTCACTGCATTCCCCCTATGACTGCCTCTGGTTCACCTGGTTTGAGCTCAGGGTGAGAAGGCCAGGAGAGTGCCTCAGCAGTCATTGCTCTCCTCCTCCTGCCTTGTTTGCTCCCGATGTTGAAGAGCACTCTTGCAATCTTCCAACAGTGTTCCCGCTAGAGGGATTGAGTGAGAGCCTTCCTCCAAATTGGAATGTTTTCCACCTCCCTTAATTGGGTTTCCAAATTGCAGCAGCAGAGTCATCACTTAATAAAATATCCCAAGCCTGGAGGGAAGGCAACCTAGGCCTTGGATCCCCAGAGATTTCCTCTTCAGAGGGTTTTTTTTTCTCTCCTCCATGTCTCAGGTCATAACTGTTAGTTAGCATAGTAATGTTCCCTAGTTTCTTTAGATAGGTTTCGCTGTTGGATGGAGGTGGATGGTGTCCCTGCCATTCCTTCTCTCCTTAGAAGATCCCCTCATTCTCAACACAAACCATCAAAATCATGCCATGCAAACCTGGGCATTTCATTACATTATCAACCTGAGCATCTCATTACATTATCAAGCTGCCTGATGCTTATCTATTACTACATCACAGCTACTTCTTGCTTATATGCTTCGTACTCCTTCATTCTTTTTGGGGATCCTTCCTAAGGTACCTTTAGCCACAGGAATTGTCCCATGGCACCTCTAGGGGTGGAATCCTCTTCAAGGGTTCCTTGCCTTTGGTACCCCTACAGGGTGATAATTCCTCTAGAATAGACAGTGCGAACAGCCAAAACCAAACTAACACAGTTGCACAAGCATAACACTATACTGGCTGTGTAGGCCATTGAATTGGAAGGCTTGGCTTGTAGTTCAATGGACAAGCAGTCAGCCACTCCCACTTCCTGAGCTATATTATTTATTTATTGTTTATTTATTTTAGATTTTGGAAATAATACCTTTGAGTCAAAGACTCCTTTACAAAGGTTCCACATCACATAGATTAAATACAGACAAGCATTACAATGATTGTTACAGAGTACAAATTGAGTTTGTTACAAGGAACAGTCAGGCTAACATTCAGGTACTAGAGCAGTTTAGGACAGTTAACAAACAGGGTGCATAACAACCCTAGGAAGACTAGTATTAAGAGCTATGAGTAGGATGCTGGCCGGAGGCTGTTGTCAGTGGTAAAGGGAAGGGAGGGGCCAGGTTCAGGTACAATCGCAGTCACATGTGGACAGGAGGTGTGCCCTAAGGTGAATTTTAAATTGACCAATTCTTTGTTCATAAACCAAGGAGGAGGGTAGGTTGTTCATCCACAAGGGGGCCCTATAGCTGAAGGATCTTTGGAATTGAGTGGTATGACAGGAAGGAATAGAGAAGAGATGGGTGTCTGAGCTACGGGTGTGTTTAACTTTTGAGTACGGGGTGATTAAAGGGGCAAGTACCGAGGGGGAGAGGCCTAAGGTGATTTTTTTTGCCAGAATGCAGGTGCGGAATCTGATTCTGTTGTCAAGGTTCAGCCAATTGGTGTCCTTATATAGTGAACAGGTATGGGTGAGTCTATCACACCCCAAGACAAGATGAAAGGCCTTGTTTAGGACAAGTCGAAGTCTACCAAGGGCTGAGGTGCTTGCCCCTCCAAAAATCAGTAAGCCGTAGTCGAGCAGAGAGAGTACCGAGGAGGAGACAGCAAGCCTAAGGGCATCAGGGGTAACGCAATGTTTGAAATGATGCAAAAGCCCTAGCCTAATATTTAGGGCCTTGGATAGTTGGTGAATATGCTCATGATAGGTATGGCCAGCATCCAAGGTGATGCCCAGATATTTAAAGGAATCCACTAGTTCCAAGGGAGTCTGGGTTGCTGTTAATATTTGAGGGAAAAGCCCCGTCCTGGCATTCTGCAGATGTGCAAATAGCATAACTTTGTTTTTTTTATAGGTAATTATAAAGCGCTGTGAGGAGAACCAGCTTTGGACAGAGTTGAAGGAGGACTGGAGGGACTGATGAAGTTGAAGGGGGTCTGTGCTGGAGGAGAAGATGACAGCACCATCTGCATATAGTAATAGGTTGGAGGGGCAGGATATGGGGAGGGAGTTTAGGAAGAGGCTAAATAAAAGAGGACCCAAAATGGACCCTTGTGGGACACCTGAGAGGACAGGAGATTTGATGGATAGGGCATTGCCAATTTTGACCTGAAAGGTCCGGTTCATGAGGTAGTCAGAGAACCATCCCATGGCTTCCTGAGAGAGACCCAGGTTGATCAAGGAGGTTTGGAGAAGAGAATGGTGGATGGTATCAAAAGCCTTTGTGAGGTCTATGAAGATCGCACCCTCAATGTGGCCTTTATCAAGCACAGTATGGATGTGTGATGTAAGTTCAAGCAGGGCAGTAGTCATGCTGTGCCCTTTGCGGAAACCATGTTGTTGTTTGCAGAGAAGGTTATATTTATTGAGGTGCTCAGTGAGATGATCAGAAACAATCTTCTCTAAGGCCTTGAAGAGGGGAGGAAGTATGGAGATAGGGTGGTAATTGTTAGCAGAGGAGCGGTCCCCACCTTTAAATATGGGCGTGATAGATGCAGATTTCCACTTGGCAGGGAATTTACCTAGACAGAGGGACAGGTTTAAAATGTGGGTGAGAGGAACAAGGACTTCCTTAAGGGCGAGCCAAAGAATTCTGAAATCAAGGGAGTTGGAGCTGGAGGAGGCATGGCTAAGGGCAGTATTAAGGTATGGGTCTGCTGACTTAGGAGAGATATGGCTCAGATAAAAGGGGGAAGCACCAGAGGGGGGAGAAGGTGTGCTAGGAGCTGGAGGATCATAGAAATTTTGGGGGAGAATATGGCTAAGGTTGGAGAAGGCATCGCTGAAAACTGCGGCAATATGAGTGGGGTCTGTGGTCAAGGACCCATTGGCCATGACTCAAGTGGGAACTGGATTAGAGACCTTACCACATATTTCCTTAATGTTGTTCCAGAACTTGCTGCCAGAGCCCCAAGATGAGGTTAAAGCGGATTTATAGTATTCTGCTTTGGCTTTGTGAATGGCCCAAGTGCACTTGTTCTGAGCCATTCTATACATATACCTATCATGGGGTAGGCCGGACTCATTGGACAGCTGCCACAAAGAATCTATAGTTCGCATTAAGGTCTTGAGCTGTTCAGTGAGCCAAGGTACATGATTGCCTTTAACCATTCTTTTAGTGAAAGGTGCAAAGAGGTCTCATATATTATTGAAGGACAGGGTGAATAGGTCCAGGGCACTATCGGGGTTTACAGAGTTTGCAATGAAGGACCAGTCTGAGGCCCTGAAGTGAACTTTTAATTGTGCCAGTTTACCAGGGCCAAGTTTACATTGCTCAATTAATTTGGGAGGAGATCTAGGAGTTTTACAGGACCAGGAGCAGAGAACTGGTGAGTGGTCACTGAGGGCATTTGGTAGGACAGAGACATTAATGATCTTGTGTGGGCGATTGGAGAAGATGAGGTCTAGCAGGGAGGAAGATCCAGTGCGCGGGTCAAAACGGGTAGGGGAAGTGACCAATTGAGTTAGGTCTTGGGCTGTGGCGATATCAATGAGAGGGATGGTGTCCTTACTTAGCCAATTGATATTAAAATCTCCGAGTACAATCAATTCTGAATGTGATGGTAGTGTGTCCAGATATGACAATATAGCATGGAAGGCTGTTTTTTTATCCCAAGGGGGAATGTATACTGTTGTGATATATAAAGGGTTTTGGGCTTGACCCAGTGACAGTTTGACAGTGAGGGCCCGTGGGCCTGCTCCCAGTTGAGGGAAGGGGAGTAGATAACCTTGCAATATGTCCTTAGTGTAAAGGGTACAACCACCCCCACGCTTACCCTGTCGATCAGCACGGTAGAGGGTAAACCCGGGCAGGGATACCGAAGAATCGGTGGTCTGAGGGGTGAGCCAGGTTTCACACACAGCTATGACATCCGGTTGATGCTGTAGCACCCAGCTCTGGAAGGAATCCCACTTTTTTAGAATGCTACAAATACTGAGGGAGGCAATGCGCAGCACACCAGAGGTACGTTATGGAGGCATCATGACTATTTGTGATCCAGGATTAGGATGGACATTCCCTGACATGAGGAGGAGAAGGAGAAGGAACCTTATGGTGGAGTTCCAGGAGCGCTTCCTCTTATTACAGTGGGAGAGTTGGGTAGGTCGCATAGTGGGGGAGAAGGTAGGAATGGGGAGAGCCTGAGCATTGAGGAAGGCCTGGAGGAGGTGATGAAACTCTGGAGTGGATGACAGTGACATATGCTGCATTAGCTGGGTCTGGACAGCGTCAAGGGGCATAGCCAGAGTTGTACACCTAGGCAGGCATTCATAGAGAGTGACAGGAGTGTATGCTGTATGCCTAGCTCCCTTCCCAGGTTCACGGGGGGAGCGAGAACCTTCCCTTATGTTCACAAGCTGCCATGAGTCCAGACTGAGGCCAATTGCAGAGGAGGGAGGGGGGGGTGAGTTGAGGTACAACAGGGAGGGGGACTGAGCTGAGGGAAACAAATGGCAAAGCAGCAGAATTATAGGAAGCATCCTAGCACTAAGTATGTAAAGCTCAAGGGAGAACAGTGACACAAGATAGCCAGCAGTAGAGCAGCCTCTAGTGGCTGAACCATATAAGCTGCTAATGGAGATCTAGGCTGATTGGTTAATGCTGCCTATAGAAGGGAGTGCTCACCAAGGGTGGTGGCAGGGGCAGTAGTGAGCCGACGGTCTGCGTCAGTGGGGCCAAGCAGCAAAGTCCTTCACCACTGCACGGCAGTTCAGAGCACTCCGATGTACCTTAAGATGATTCAGGGGTGGGGAAGGGTGCCGTACAACCACTAGCCCTCTCGACCTCCGCTGTTAATCTTAAGATGACTAGGGGAGTGGGGGAGGGTGCCATACAACCACTAGCCCTCTCGACCTCCGCTGTTAATCTTAAAATGACTAGGGGAGTGGGGGAGGGTGCCATACAACCACTAGCCCTCTCGACCTCTGCTGTTAATCTTAAAATGACTAGGGGAGTGGGGGAGGGTGCCGTACAACCACTAGCCCTCTCGACCTCCGCTGTTAATCTTAAGACGATTCGGGGGGTGGGGGAGGGCACCGTACAACCACTAGCCCTCTCGACCTCCACTGTTAATCTTAAAATGATTCGGGGGAGAGGGAGGGTGCCGTACAACCACTAGCCCTCTCAACCTCTGCTGTTAATCTGTGGGATTTAAGCAGTTCCTCTCAGCCTCCTTCTGAAGCACTTTTTTCTTTGCCCCACCATCCTCCCCTCCTCCTCCAGTGGCAGCACTTCTCTCCTTGGGATCCTTCCTAAGGTACCTTTAGCCACAGGAATTGTCCCATGGCTCCTCTAGGGGTGGAACCCTCTTCGAGGGTTCCTTGCCTTTGGTACCCCTACAGGGTGGTAATTCCTCTGGAATAGAGAGTGTGAATGGCCAAAACCAAACTAGCACAGTTGCACAAGCATAATCTTATACTGGCTGCATAGGCCATTGAACATGAGCTTTCAGGCTCTTGCAAGACCCTTTATCAGGCAAGGATTGCAGATTACAACTCTTTTAATCCGCTTATTTGTACACAGAACACTGCAGCTAGGAACACTTCTGTGAGCTCTTTTCAGCGACACTTTGTGTGTCTTTCATTGGCCTGTTTTTCTTAAAGAGTGCGGGGCGGTCATTCTCAGTTACTAGGACTGGCATTAAGTGGTCATTGCACCTGGGTGCCCTTGGCATTAGGTGGATGGATTACAGACCACATTTTTGGAGGGACAACTGAACTACCATGTAGGAAACAAAATTAGTGCTAGGTCGAGGGGAACCAGTGAACCAACCAGTGCACAGCTGTTAAAGGTGTAGGTAGTGAGACCACTGGACTACCACAAAACCCTACAATGGGCTACAGAAGAATGGAAACCCATTGAACACCTAGGCTCATATATGTATCAATGGGCTGTTGGGGGGACTTCTAGGTAAAATGGCTGTTTGTCCTGCACCAAACAGGGCACAGCGTAGCAGTGCACCATGTTTCTGATGCAATGTCATGCTACAAACTGGTCACAGATACACACAGGGGTGTTTGCAGGTGCCAGCCCCATATGCATCCACTGACATCTGGACTAGCAATTTGCATTGTGTCAAAGTTGCATGCACTTGTGTTTGTTTATTGTGCTTGCTGGGGGCCATGCAAAAGTGCTGGCTAAAAGCATTCATTTTTTGCTACCTGAACAACTGAGAATAAGACCCCAGGTGCCCCTTTTGTTGCATAATTTTCTAAACATATTGAATTTAGCTACTACAGTTTACTAGACAATGCACTTTTAAACATTTAAATTTTTTTGTGTGTTTTATGGTGTGTTTTTGCAAACTTGTCCATGACGTCTATATAAACAGCTTTCATCAGGATTTACAGACTTTATAGTGCACTTATTATGGTGTTACAGACTTTACTGTGACAAGAGGATGAAGCATTACAAACAGTAATTGTGAGGTCATGTGGAGACAGAAAGATGTTTTTTTAAATGAAGAATGAAATAAGAAGTTAATTATGTGAAAATATTAAAAGACTTGTGATGTGATGGAACCAAATCCTAAAAAAACATGCAACGTAATTCATATAAACACGATAGTTTACAGCATTTTATTTTGCTTGATACCTGCTCTCAACTGGCACAACAAGTGATGCTGGATAACAGCCTATGTTCTCATTATTAGTTTTTCAGCTGGAAAATTGTTTGACTATGATGCCACAATACAATGATTACTGGCTGCATTGTTTTCCAACAGTCATCTTTGCAGTGACTTGCTTCTCATGTTATTGTTGCAATATCTTTGACTTCTGAGGACACTGCTGTAAAATTTAAATGTAAAATCTTGTTTCATTTGTTTGTCTTTTAAAGAATGATGTTCAAAACCAGTTGAGCCATGACTTATTTACAGTGATGAGTCGAATGCCTTAAAAATGTACAGAGGAATAACTCAACATTTATTATGAATGGTTTATAACATAATACAAATAAGAGCCCACAATAAGATCTCATGAATACCCATGTAATTATTTATTACATTATATAGCTTCTACAGTAACTATAGCCCTATCATATTCTTAATATTAATCCTTATTATTTATAAACTGGGTAGGGATTTCCCTGCATCCTTACTGGTTGAGAGGAACCCTAATCCATGTCCTTATGGACATGGTCCTTATTGTAACAACTGGCACTTCTTCAGCCAACCAGAATGCAGCACACACGGAGGTTCACGTCCCCTAGAAAGTTTTGGAAATAAATTTTAGCTGCCATGTTAGTAAAGTTAAATAAATGTACATCCTTTTCTTGCCTTTACCTAGTAAATCTTATTTATATACATATTTGATAAGTACCTATCCTAACCCCACACCTAGAAAACACATGGAATGTATTTTGGAAGAATTAACTAACCTGGTTTTATCTTTTATTTCTTAATCTTTATTTCCAGGCCCGTAATCCTCTGTCCTGAAGTTTAGGCTCTAGTTATCTGCTATTGTCCAACCCACTGGTCTCTCACTCACCCCAACCCCCACCCCCTGCATGACCACATTTCCCAATAGTGCATACTGAACTCATAGCAAGCAACACTTACCTACAGTTGCTTTTGAATGTTTTTATTCCATGCCCATCAGATGTGGGTTCCAATCACCACTGGAGAAGCTCAAAGTCATTAAAAGCCATAGAAAATAGCCACATTTCTAAAAGAGTAAAAACACAAGTTTGCATATGATTTGAACTCTCACTCTAAGCAATCCAAACACTTTTGGGGATAGCTAAGGTAATCTGAGGGAAGTAAGTGACTCTAACATGCAAGCTGCCAAATATGTTACTACAAAGTGCCTTCTACTGGCAGCCCAGGACATCTGCACTGCTAATGCTGTACAAGAACTACTTTACTAAAGGTGCAATGAAAAAATGTTTTTAAAATATTACTCTTTTTGTTCATTTGTTTATCTTTTTTTAAAATTTGCCTGCGTGACCTATTTTATAAGCACAATAAAACACTCTGGGATGTGGGCTGTTGTGTGATAAGAGCACTTCCCTTGTGTTGAAAGAAGCTGGCACAAGCACTTTGTGCCTTACTACACACCTGGGGAATGCTCTTATCACACAGCAACCCACATCCCATCATGTCTTATTGCTTCCATAATGTGAGAGAGGAGTAATTCATGTTTCTGATCATTATTAGTATTCATGTATTTTTGTTTTGCCAGAATTGATGAATATATACAAAGACTTTAAGTTTTAAATGTATGATACTTTTGGGCCCGATTCACCAAGCTCCCCGAATGGCACAAGGGGTTTGCCCCACAAAGAATGGTTCAACGTGCATCTTGCACCAAAAGATGCATGAGGAGCAATTCACAAAAGCTGCCTGCAGCAAATGCAGGCTGGATGCACCAAAGGAGGCTTGCACCAGCCTTGCATCACAAAATGGGCTGCGGCATGGTGCTAGGGGGCTTGCGGCAGATGCAAGCTGCCATAACCTCTAAATTGGGATTCACAAAACCTTCCCAGACAGCACAGTTCTAAGTACCATTAGACCAGTCAGGGCTGGTGTAAGGGTACTTAGAAGTGTGTCCTCTGAGAGGGTTAGAAACCTTGCACCAACCTGCAGCCCTCCCTGGGTGGGAAGGAATGTGTGCCGTGGACCCCTCCCAATCCTCCCTGTGTCCATATTTAAAGAAATCTCACTGTCCCTGGTGGTATAGTAGATCCCTCAGCCCCCAGTCCCAGCAGTGGGTGCCCCACCATCCTGCTCCCTTCCCAATCCTGAGCCGCACTGGCACAGCCCTCCACCCACACCATGGCTGGGCCACTAACTGAGTTGAACAATGAGTGCATACTGTATACAGTATGCACTCATTGACTTGTAGCTGTTAATCAATGAGTGCATACTGTATACACTACACACTCATTGACAGCTCAGTCAACAGCTGGCTGTGATTGGAAGTGGAGGGCTGTGCCAGTCACTGGTTCGGGGATGGGATGGGGAGGAATGGGGTGGTGGGGCCCTGCCTGCTTGGGCAGGGGGGGTACACTAGACTACCAGGGACAGTATGATTTATTTAAATATAGGCACATCAGGGATAGGTATGGGGGTACGCTAGATCACCACGGACAGTGAGATTTATTTAAGTATGGGCTCATTGGGGATAGGAAGGGGAGTCCACTAGACCACCAGGGACAGTGCTGTTTGTTTTACTACAGGCACATTAGGGATAGGGAGGGGGTCTGCTAGACCACCAGGGACAGTGAGATTTATTTAAATTTGGGCATACTGGGTATAGGGGGGTGGATCCACTAGACCACCAGGGGAACATGTATAAATATTTATAGGGGACATCTGGGATTGGGGGATCGCTAGACAATAGTCGATATCCACGGGTGCAGCTGCTGCCCAACCAACCCATAGCTTATGGGACGCCTGGTAGATGTCCTGTTTGTTTGACGCATGGCCGCAGTTGCCCCAAGCTGTGGGACTTTGCCACTGGAACCCTACCAGATTGTGAATTGGGCACAGGGTCCCTGGTGCACCATCAGTCAGCACAAGCTGCCACTGGTGCTGCTTGTGCCAACCTTTGTGAATCAAGCCCATAATCTTATATTAGAAACTAAGCTTATATTATAGGTTTGCTCTTGAAGATAAAACCTCAGTTCTAATGTGTAACCACCTGTATAAAAATATGCTTTTTATCATAATCAACTTCATCATCATCATGATTTTACGAATATGTTGGGTTGTACCTGTAAATAGGCATTTAGTTGTCTAGTGTACATACCCAGTAAACAAAAAACAAATACAAAAATAAATACATATTACATAACAGACTGACTTGGCTTAAAATACATCATATTATACCTACTGTCCACAACAGCATTGCTAATTTATGGCCAGTTCCTTCAACTTTCTGTCAATATGAATAAAATGGACTGGATAATCATTACATGGCATAATAGAATAGAATTTCACAAAGTGGGACTATTATGAGAAAGGTCTGCATCCCTTTATAGTCTTTACCATAAAGACCATGTACTCGAAACCATCCACATATCTTATACCAGGTGTTATTCTGGAGGGCAGGGAACTGGAGGTCAGAAATATAACTAGAGACTCTATTGTTCAAGAATTGATACATAACCGAAAAAAATGAGATGATCTCCTTCCTTAAAATGTGAGTCAATTGTTTTTTGCCAGCAAAATCTCAAAATGTGATTCCCTTATTAACTGTGAAATAATGTTATACAAATTATCCCCTTTAAGAGCAATATTACTACTTTAACGAATTCACCTGTGGATTGGAAAAATTACAGTACAGGGAGCAGTGCCACTTCATTTTAGGGTATTTTGATTGTTGTTTTTCTTTTCATAACAGTGGGGTGGGGGAATAAAGCAAGAAAGCATACAAACATAGATTTTGTCAGCAGAAAAAGATCCTGAGGTCTATCTATTTTCCTACCTTGCTCTGTGCTTGGCCTAACACCGAACTGAATTTAGAGCTATGTTAACCCTAGTAACTGATCAACACCTCTTCATTAGGAAGAAAGGGAAGTTCTCTTTTTAGAGCTTCCTAGCAAGTTCAGTCTTTGACAGATAGACCATGCAGGAAGTTTGCGGGGTGCCTGTCATCCCACAGACTCTTGACACCCCTCCCTTTACAAATCATACTTTGTCCTCATTCCCCTTGCATAATAAAGGGAATGATGAGATGGCACCCTGATTAATTGCAGCTTTGTAGTCAGACCATTTGTAGGTAAAGGGCAAAACATTCAGATGTTCCAAACCAGTGCAAATTGGGAATGACACGTTATAGTACCCCAGTGGCAATACACGAATACATTTGGCAAGATTTTATTGTAAAATATTAGTAGTCCCTTTTTCCAATACAGAAACAGTGAAACCAAGAAGTTGTAATACCATTGATCTGATCAAAAATACAAAATAGTCCCAGATCCCAGAGGACACTGAATCCAGGGCACAAATCCACTAGTGACTACGGGAACTTCACAAACCAGACAAGACAAAGGATCGTCCGAAAACAAAAGATCCAAAGTATCAGTCTAGCACCTGAATACGTGTCTAAAGTGCTAACTTAACCAAGCATCTTTTCAGCTAAAATACATCAGATACAACCTCCAAGGAAAACTGTCCATACCAAAAGAAAGATGACTTTCAAATAGTTGAACTTCTTTAATAATTTTCTTTTAAAAGCAGCTTCTTGAACAATGTTACATTTACAAGTTAATACAGCTCTGTAATCCCTCTTCAATATTTAAAAACAAAGTCTTGAAGCAAAGCATCGGTTGAAAAAATGAATCAAATCACACTGGGCTGGCTCCCTTTTAATTTAACTGGCTGTGGAATAGGTATTTCGATGAGAACTCCACTTGATGTTGCACTTGTTCTGATATATAGAAAAAAATGTCCTTCAGACAAAATGCAAGTTCTTGTCTGAAGCCAGCTCTACTAAATTTGAATGCAGTTTGTTTCCAAAAACACATTTTAATACTTCCCTGGCTGTTAATTAAAGTGTTTGTAAATGCAGGCTTATTGAAAATGCAAATAATGCTATAAAGCGCTAGATTTAAAAAAGTGAAAAAAGGAGGTCACATGATGGCAACTTGAAGAACAGCAGCGACCTTCCACAGCTCCATGCCTCTGCTATCAAATCCAGCCTTTTCATTTGGTCTCCACGTTAAATAGCAACTTATAAACCACATCAACTGACTTCAGAACACCTCTGGATTCTAATAATACCAAAAAATGTGGAGGTTTACATGAAAAAAGCACCTCCTTGGCATTCCCCTCCACCAACTCCAGAGAAAGACAAGGCCATGAAACGCCCCAAGCACCAACCAGCAGGCTTGCCTAAACCTCCCACTACAGCAGCTGCTCTTTCGGAAGAAAGATTTTTGGAGATTATGCAGCCACTACAGGAGAAAATAGCAGACATTTCCGAGGACTTACGACAAATCAAAACATCAGTGCAGTCCCTGACTATTCTTGTGGGTGACTCGGAAACTAATCTCCTTAAAGAAAAAGTAAGGTAAAAATGAACAAGTAACAAAACCATTCAGCCGAAGACTCAAGAAACTCGAGGAGAAACTTGAAGATCTGGAGAGTAGAAGTAGGAGGAATAATCTCCTGGTTATTGGAATCCCTGAAAAGAAGAAGGAAATGCTCCCATTTTATTTTGTTCAGAAACTGTGTGAGAAGGTTGCAGGACCATCTCCTAATGGCACCACATACATTATTGAACGAGCGAACCGGGCCCTTCTCTCTCCCCCCCACCTCGGTCTCTCATCTTTAAGTTGTTGAATTTTCTGGCCAAACAACACATACTTGCTGAAGTCAGAGAGTTGCACAATGTTTTATGGGAAAGGTGCAGAATCTGAATTACCCAAGATCTTCCTCAGTCGGTCAGGGTGAAGAGGCAAGAAATGCACCCGATTGTTTCGAAGCTAATTGCCGCTGGCACACCATTTCATATGCGATACCCAGCAGTGCTTCAGATAAAATCTGATGATCAATGGATCACCTTCGATTCACAAGAACAAGCTTTACAAGAAATGTCAGACCTCTTTAAGTGAGGAGAACCTTGGGGTAGGCGATTACCTAATTTCTTATGGGATCTGACTATGTGGTAATTTTGGGGAACTCTGTTGCTTTTTTTGAGGCAGCGACTTGCTGATCGAGGGGTTGGATCTGGTCTCTGTCGGCAATTGTATCATTTATTTGCATCTGGGACCCTCTGAAATGTATTGCTACTGCAATTTGAACTTCGCATTGAGGCCTTTGCTGGGGTTTCCATGATGGGGGCCTGCCACTGCGCTCGAGTTGGAATCTACCCTATCATGCAGTGTGCACCTTCTGCTTTACTTTTAAATACCTCTGGACTACCACGCTAGAACATTTATTAGATAGTCAGCAGATTTACTGCCTGAAAGAGGTGGGTTAAAGGCTACAGTTCTTCAGAGAGTCTCACTTTAATTTTCACGTCTCATTGACTTTAGTTGGATGCTAGATTTTGGCTGCAACAGTACGCCACAGTCCCTTGAACCTTTAACGCTCCTGGGACATTTTTTTTTTTTAACTAATGTGACTACTCCCAAGAAAGATTGGGAACAGCCTTTCTCTTTGCTTTTGGGAACAGCTTCCTTCTGTGCTTTCTTAATGCTCAGTGAAGCACCTTTGATGATACTTTTGAATGACAACACACAGAGGATTATGCTTTTCCTTTTGACTCTCTTCTAAAATCATTTGACTCATGGCAGTGTATTATTAGCTTTACATTTCCTAGATGTTAGACTCGCTATTTGTACAGCAGGGGAAGGGCGGGACCGGGGGGGGTTCTTCTGGTGTGACTCAAGTCTGTACAAAGACATCAAGCACCAGGGCATATTTAGTGGTGCAGTTAACTTGAACTGGGGTTAGGAGCTGCGGAGCATGACAGGGTATTTTGTTAGGGTTTTACTAATTAAGGGGAGGGACACAGGGAATAAGTTTTATTAAGAGTAAGTTTCCTTAAAATTTTGACAGAATGGGTCTTGGGAATGGGATACCAAGTGTGTCAGAATAATTTGTCCTTGAAGAACATGACTTGATCAACAAATCAGAACTTCTTATGTCCTATTTTAATCCTGATAAGCTAGGTTATTTAGTGATCCCCCCCCCCCCCGAATTAACAGTATGAGTGGTCCCTATAATGTTATAAGCTGGAATGTAAAAGGCACCCAAGACAGCTGCAAGAGACAAGTCATTCTTTGGCATCTTTATCATTTAAAGGTAGGGATTGCGTGTCTCCAAGAGACACATCTCAGACATGAAGATGTAACTCCGTTGCGCCAGACCTGGGTAGGGCAGGCATTCAGAGCAGGAACATCTACGAACAGTGGGGGAGTAGCGATACTATTCGGGGAAAAAAAATCCCCTTCAAATTGGAACAAGAAATCTGGGACCCTAATGGCCGGTACATTATTCTTTGTGGTCTCCTGGAGGCACAACAAATTATATTGGGTGCTATATACGGTCCAAACAATGATTCCCATCAATATTTTACCCATTTGATAAGTCTTGTTGTCACCGACCCCCCACACTCACTATTTTAGGTGGAGACTGGAATGTAGCCCTGTATCCACACTTAGATAGGTCTGACTCCTGGAAACAAGGTTTAGCTCCTTCACAAAGGGCCTTGCATGATCTAATGAGGAGTGCTGACCTCATAGATGTCTGGAGAGTGCTAAACCTGGAGGAATGACAATACACATTCTTTTCATCTCCACACAAGTCATTCTCTAGAATTGACTTATTGTTATTGAGCTCTTTCACCCTCCTGGGCATAATAAATGCAGACATACGTGCAAGGGTCATATCTGACCACTCACCTATATCCCTCACGTATGTCCTTGGACACGAAATTAAAAGGGACGCCCTCGGTGGTTAAACACCCAACTGCTCCAAAAACATGACTCTTTACAACAGATTAAAGATTATGTCACTAGTTTCCTAGTGACTAACAGGGGCTCTGTAACCAGAATAGACGTGGCCTGGGAAGCCATGAAATGTTCCATTAGAGGGGAATGCCTCCAATTGTCTGCCACTAAATCCCAGCAGTTTAAACAACAGCAAGATAGCTTGCTTTGTGCCATCCATCAACTGGAACACACTCACAGCCATCAATCCCCAGAGGCTGACTGGGCTAATTTACATGGGTTGCAAGCCCAATATTTGGCTTTGATGTTCCAGAAAGCAGAACTCTCACTGAAATGTATAAGAATGTAATATCTTGATACAGGGGAGGAAGCAAGTAAGCTATGAGCAATTCGGCTCAGACAAGCTGAAGTCTCTCAATTTATTTCAAGTATTAGGCCTGACAAAGACAGTCTGGTAGTCACTTACCCCAGAGATATTGCAGCTGTCTTAAGATCCAACTATAAGGAACTCTATTCTGAAGTCAGATCTGAACAACGCACCGACACTGAAATCACTGAGTATCTCAATTCAATTGATCTTCCCAAACTCTCTCCCCTTCTGGCTGAGCCCCTTGGCAATCCTATCAGTATTCAGGAAGTAAAGAATGCAGTTGAGCAGCTCCCACTGGATAAATCCCCTGGATCCAATGGCCTATCTAACAACTTATACAAGGCATGCCTCTCAGAACTTGGCCCTCTCTTAACTGAGGTTTACAGCGTCTGGTACACCAAGAGACTTTCAGAATCGAGCTTCCTTAATGCCCTAATCACTCTTATCCCTAAACAGGGTAAAGACCCATTGTACCCTGAAAGCTACCGGCCTATATCATTGATTAATACTGATGTCAAAATCCTTGCCAAAATACTGGCTGGGACCTCTACCCTCATCAGCATAGAGCAAATTGGTTTCATGGTGGGCAGATCATCAATGGACCATATGCGTAAATTACTGCACTTGCTAAAGGGGGAGAGGAGTGGCCCTGTATGTTAATGAAAATATCAAAGCTACAGAAATTCAGAATACACATAAGGAGCCAGAAGAACTGTGGGTCACCCTGGAAACAGGAAATGGGACAGTCATAAGAACTGGGGTTGTCTACAGGCTCCCAGACCAGAGGGAGGACATAGACACATTACTGTTAGAAGATATACAAAACATGACAGCTAAAGGGAGGTTCTGATAATGGGAGACTTCAACATGCGGATACAGATTGGTCAATACCAGCAGGAACATCTGCCAGAACTAGACTCATAGTGGATTCCCTGCAGGGGGAGGGCCTCAAACAACTGGTACAGCAACCCACAAGAGACAGGGCTATCCTAGATCTAGTACTGACTAACAAAGAAGGGATCACAGATCTCCAGGTAGAAGGTCACCTGGGGGCCAGTGACCATCACATGGTATAGTTCAATTTGGCTACTACATCTAAATCATCCCATCCCATTCCAAGGCAAAAATATGGGACTTCAGAGGAGCTGACTTTGATAAGATGGCCAACAGAGTTAAGCTAGCCCTGGCAAAAAGAAACACAGGTGAGGGGGTACAGGCAAAGTGGGCAAGCATTAAGGATGCAATACTTGAAGCAACATCCCATTGTGTTAGACAGAAAAGGAAGTGCAAAAGAAGAAGGAAACCACTTTGGTTCTCAAATACAGTAGCAGAAAAGGTCAGAGCCAAAAGGCTGGCCTTCAGGAAATATAAGGGAACACAGCGGGATGAAGATAGGGAGGCATACCAAACTGCCCTAAGGGAAGCAGGTAAGGCAGTAAGGCAGGCAAAGTCCTAAACTGAGGAAACACTAGCACGAACAGTAAAAGAAGGTGATAAGACTTTCTATAGATACATTAGTGAAAGGAGAAAGTCCAGAGGGGGTATTGCTAAGCTTAATGGAGAAAATGGAGCATGTGAGGAGGAGGACCCTGTAAAGGCATCTATCCTAAATAGATACTTTTGCTCAGTATTTACTGAAGAGAAGGTAGGGCAGGGCCCACAGCTCAGCATCATGGACACAGGGGGGAGGGAGGTGAGCACTACTCCCTTCACAAAAGAATGGGTCCTACAAGAGCTTGCTAAGCTCAGGGTGGATAAGGCAATGGGACCTGATAGCATACATCCCAGGGTACTTAAGGAGCTAAAGGAGGAACTAGCAGAGCCATTAGCAGAATTGTTTAGTGAGTCTCTGAGCACAGGAGAGGTCCCAGAAGACTGGAGAAGGGCTCATGTGATCCCGCTCCACAAAAGTGGTAGCAGGGAGGAGGCGGGAACTACAGACCGGTCAGTCTTACCTCAGTAGTGGGCAAGATTATGGAGGCACTCCTTAAGGAAAGGATAATGCAACACCTGGAATCCATAGGCACAGGATCCAAGACAGCATGGGTTTACAAAGGAAGGTCCTGTCAAACTAATCTCATAGATTTCTTTGACTGGGTAACCAGAGTGGTGGACCAAGGGGAGCAGTTGATGTCGCTACCTTGACTTCAGCAAAGCTTTTGACACTGTTCCACATAGAAGATTGATAAATAAGCTGGGTAGGCTGGGTGGGTCAGAAGTTGGTCAACTGGGTGGCAAACTGGTTGACGGGCAGAAAACAGAGAGTGGTGGTAAATGGTATACAGTCAGAAGAGATGCAAGTCACAAGTGGGGTACCTCAGGGATCAGGCCTGGGGCCAGTCCTCTTCAACATCTTCATTAGTGACCTTGCAGATGGACTAGAGGGTAAGGCTTGTCTGTTTGCAGATGACACCAAGATCTGCAACAGAGTAGATGATCCAGATGGGGTGGGCAGAATGAGAAGAGATCTGGATAAACTAGCAGAATGGTCAGAAGAGTGGCAACTGGGATTTAATGCAAAGAAGTGCAAAATCATGCACATAGGGAAGAGAAACCCTGAAGCCACCTATAGGCTGGGAGGGGAGTTGCTAGCAGTCACAAAGAAAGAAAGAGACTTGGGCATCATCATCACTGATGACCTAAAATCATCCAAGCAGACCTCTAAAGCAGTAGGTAAGGCTAGGGGGGTGTTAGGGTGTATTAGTAGGGGTATCACAAGTCGTAAGAGGGAGGTAATTATCCCTCTGTACGAGACACTGGTTAGGCCCCATCTGGAGTACTGCGTGCAGTATTGGAGGCCACACCTTCACAAGGACATTAACCAAACTGATGCAGTCCAGAGAAGGGCAACCAAAATGGTGCAGGGACTGCATCAGAAGACATATGAGGACAGATTAACGGAGCTCAATTTGTATACCCTTGAGCAAAGGAGGGAGAGAGGTGATATGATCGAGGCATTCAAACACCTTAAGGGCATAAACAAGGTGAAAGAGTCTAACATGTTTAAATATAAGAAAAATAGCAGGACAAGAGGACACAGCATGAGATTAGAGGGAGGCCGATTAAGAGGGAATGTGAGGAAATTATTTTTCACAGAAAGTGGTGGATGCATGGAATGGCTTACCACAAGAAGTGGTGTCTATGAATACAGTGCAGGGCTTCAAACAGGCATGGGATAGGCATAAGGGAGCAATACAAATGACTATGAATAGATAGGCCACTGACAGAGCAAAGGCTGATGGCACATTTATAAGGTAGAAAAAGAAATGGGCAGACTGGATGGGCCTTGCGGTCCTTATCTGCCGTCAACTTCTATGTTTCTATGTTTCTATTGGAGTCCAGGGACTCACCCCTGACCTCAGATCTTGTGTCCCTGGATGCCGAGAAAGCATTTGACAGGATCTCTTGGGACTTTATTTTTGCTACTATGGCCCATTTTGGTCTCCCCTCTGTATTTCTTAACTAGGTGAAACTGCTATATTCTTCCCCTTCTGCCCAAATTTGGTGTAATGGAATACTCTCAGATCCTTTTCTGCTCCAATGGGGAACCAGACAAGGATGCCCCTTATCCCCCCTCCTGTTCAACATCTACCTGGAGCCTCTGATTAGGAAACTAGTAACTTCTCTGCAGCTCTAGGGGATTAAAATAGGAGACCTAAGTTATTCCCAAGGCCCTTGGAATTCTGCGGTTCTTCGGTTGCAGAATTTGCCGCAGAATTTGCGCCATGCCACAGAATGTATATAGTGCCCCAGAATTCATTGTTTGTGGTGAATTTTCATATAAATATACTGTTATTCCATAGTGTCAGGCTTTCTTTTCCATCTCGTTTATCCTGAAGCCCCTCCTCTATGCTCAGCATATGATGTCATCGATGACATCACAACATATTTAGCCAATGACAAGACTACATTCTGCCAGAGAAGTGAATAAATCATGCCACAGAAATCAGAAAATGCTGCCGCACAAGTCAAGGAGCCCTGCCACAGAAATCAGAAAATTCTGCCGCAGAACACCAGGGGCCCTGGTTATGCCCTCTCAGCATATGCAGATGATCTCCTCTTACACCTTAAGGAACCCCAGAAGGGTATCCCTTCTCTTCTGGATAAACTCAACAACTTCTCTGTGGTATCCCATTATAAACTCAACCACTCTAAAACTAAAGTCTTTCCTTTAAATAACAGAACTCCCTGGATGGTGATTGCTCACTCTGCCCTCTCATGGGAACCCAACTGTCCTACCTACCTTGGAATCAAAATCACCACAGACATACCCACTATACTTAAAGCTAATCTTTCAGACCTTTTGAGCACTTTTAAAACTGACTTCAACGGATGGAGTGGTCTTCCTCTCTCACTGTGGGGGAGAATAAACACTGTCAAAATGAATGTCTTACCCCGTTTGCTGTATCCTCTGGGAATGCTTGTTTTTTTCTCCCTAAAAAGTGGTTCTCTAAACTTCAAACTATGCTCACTGCATTCATGCAGAAAGGTAAGGGAGTCAGGCGATCCTATTCCAAACTCACAGTGCCAAAACTGCAGGGTGGTCTTTCGGTTCCCTCCTTTTTCACTTATTACTGTGCTCAATAACTCACGCGACTGGCATACTGGGCAAAAGAGGCATGTGCTGATGGGCTGCAGACCTACATTCCCCTTTGGTTAGACATTGAGAGGTTCTTAACTGCTCTATACCATTGTACCCTCACTGCCTTGGTATACGCTACCCCCAGTGCACTTCCCAAACCGCTGCAGAATACCCCAATAGGATGGTCTGTCAAAGCTCTACATCAGCTGCAAAAACACATCTCCCACAACTGGCATTCCTCATTGGATCAACCAATCCTGGGTAATCCTCATTTTAAAATTGGCCATAAGCCCATTTTTACCTCTTTCTGGCCTCTCTTACTCAATAAGAAAATTTCAGTCCTATTCGCCGATGGTATAATGGTTTCCTTCCCCATATTCCAACTCTGGTTTAACACACCTGCTGAATCCTTCTTCAAATACAGGCAACTCAAGGAAGCCATTACAGCTTATCTGAGATGTGGCTTGGCGCAGTCATTGCCCGCAGATAGCATATCCATGATCCAACAGTTGGCTAGGGAACCCCATGGGGCTTCTAAAGTTTATAAGGCAGTGCAATCGCTTGACCTCAACTTGCCTCAAGGGGTATGTTATTATTGGTCTCAGGTATTATCATTGGTAGTGAAGTAAGCTTCTGGAGGAAGCTATGGCAAAATATATATCAATTTATTAAGCAAGATAGATTGCGCCTAATTCAATTTAATATCATGCACAATCTGTACTTCACCCCAGTTAAACTTTATAAATTGGGTCATGTACCCTCTCCTGACTGCTCACACTGTGGCAACCTCCCTGGAACTTTATACCACATGATGTGGACCTGTCCAAAAGTTCAGATTTTCTGGCAGTCCATTCGACAAGCTCTAGATCCACTTTTAGGTCTTAAGCCCCTTTTTACTCCAGAAGCCTGCTTACTATACGACTTTCCACAAAGTACTCCTAGAATTAGAACAGCACAACTGGCAATGATTTCCACCATTACCAAGTTAGTTATCATGAGTCACTGGAAAGACAGCACACCCCTATCTATTTTGGAATGGCATAAAGTAGTTTTACTTGCTCTCCAATTGGAGAAATATATTTCATCCATGGGTAATAGGGTAAACTCCTATCAGTCTAAATGGGGACCCCTAGATGCTTTGCTTTCTGTATGGAAACCCTAGTTGATTAAATTGAAAATCGTTCTTCATAACTATTCCAGTTTGATTGAACATGGTCACACTTGGTATGGGGGAGTTAGGGAAGGTTTATGAGGGTGGAAGTGGGAAGAGGGTTGGGGGCTGGGGGTTCACCTCCAACATGTGTTTTATTCCATCTTTGTATTACCTGGAGTTTACATTGTTCATACCTTTTCTATGAGACTGTACACACTGTATTAGGGGTGATCCTCTTGGTCACCCAATTGTTACCCAAAGTTTTGTAAGGACTATAAAAAAAAAAGAAAAGAAAAAGTTAAATAAAACTTACTGAATTATACAAAAATTTGAAAAAATGATATCCAATATATAGCTGAAGTCCAGAACTCCAAATCTGCTGGCTATGTACAATGCATGGTAAGAGGCCCCTGATAGCAGTGATGCCAAACCCCACTAGGTGCCTTGCTAGGCAAGCTAAGTGACCAAATGCGGATATAACTCCATTAGTTAGGCTATACCTGACCTGGTTTGGCAATAAGGGCTGATGACCAGTTGAAGTTCTGCTCAGATTTCAAAAGCAGCAGTCAGGCTGAAAGTGCTGTGTTGAAAAGCTACTGTTGCTAGTCATGTATTGCTATTTAAAGAGCTACTGATGCCTCAGGGAAAACTTTGAAAAACATAATAATTAGATAAAATGACGCTTGCATTCCATATATATTCTATGTTTCTTCTCCCCATTGTTTATTACTGAGGAAATTTGCATGAATACATGATCTGTATCCCTTAGAGTTACTTTAAAGTTCCTCTGCCTCTATAGCTTTCTCCCTACTTCAAGTCATAATCCTCTGTTGTGACATCACAATCTGTTGCCATAGGAGTAACTGTGATGTCACAATCAGTGCATTATGACCTGAGGTAGGGAGATATCATTAGAAATAGAAGAACTCTTCACGAGCAAAAATCCTGTTTCCATGCAAACAACCTCAGTAATAGATAACGGGGAGGAGGAAATATAAAACTAATTTGAAATATAAACTGAACAGTGTCTAAATATTATGTTTTGTTAATGTTCTCCTGAAGGTGTCAGCTGCTCTTTAAAGTTTAAGCCTCTACCCAAATGAACTGCAATTTAAAAATCACATGACCATAATCAGAGAAAGTTCATTCCATAGCCAGTGGAATATTTACATTTCAGGTATAATAGATAACACTGTTTTCAAACTACAGTCATTTTGGGTAGATTCTTAAACTTTAAATAGCAACACATGACTAACACTAGCTTTTCAACACAACACTTTCAATCTTACTGTTACTTTTGAAATCTGAGCAGAGCTTCAATTGGTTAATTAGTCTTTATTGCCAAGCCAGATCAGGTATAGTCCGACTAAGGGAGGTATATACACCGTTGGACATACTGGCTTGCCTAGCAAGGCACGTAGTGGGTTTGATATCACTGCTATTTTAATCAGTTGCCTCTTACCACACAGTGAATATAGCCAGCAGATTTTGAATTCTGAACTTCAGCTATACATGGGACATAATTTGATAATTTTTTCCACATTCTTAAATCTAGCCCTTTATAGCATTATTTGCACTTTCAGCAAACCTGCATTTACAAACACTTTAATAAACAGCCAGTGACATACTGAAGCATATTTTTGGGAACAAACTGCATTCAGATTTAGTAACGCTTACATCAGACATAAAACTTTCCATAGCCAGTTAAACTAAATGAGAGCACAGTGTGGTTTGATTCATTTTTTTAATTGATGCTTTGCTTCAAAACTTTTTCTTAAATATTGAAGAGTGATTACAGAGCTGTATTAATTTGCAGATGTAAAACTGTTCAAGAAGCTGCTTTTAAAAGAAAATTATTGAAGAAGTAAAGTTCAACTATTTGAAAGTCATCTTTCTGTTGGTGTGCACAGTTTTCTTTGGAGGTCGTATCGGATGCATTTTAGCTGAAAGGATGCTTGATAAATTTGGTACTCTAGACACATGTTTGGGTGCTAGTCAAATACTTTGGACCTTTCTTTTTGGAAGATCCATTGTGTTGTCTGGTTTACTATTGATCTGATGTCAGATTGATGGCATTGTGACTTGAAAACTCTGTAGCAGGTGTGTGCTGCTGGCTGTTTTGCAACCTTGCCAGTTTCACTGAAGTGCAGCACACAGTTGATTGGTCTTGGTTTCTGCTCACTTATCATGGAAAACCCCTGCCCATCCACCCACGTCAACACATCCCCTCCCTAAAAAATAAATATTTTAATTTAAAAGTACCCATATATGTGCCATGCAGCATCTCCATTGTGTCTTAATAAAATTGTATCTTCTCCTTGAGATCTTTGGATCCATGGCCACACTTGAAGTTTAAAGTATCTTGATTGAGTGAGAGACATCGTGGAGCAGCTGCACAGCACATACTAGTTACTTTTAAATTAAAATATTAATTTTGGAGGGAGGGATGTGCTGAGATAGGTGAACAAGGCAGGGGGATTTATTTTGCAAATCCATAGGTGGGGTGAGGGAACAAACTTGGGCATCTGAACTGAAAAAAAAGCAGCAGACACAGAGCAGGTCAAATTGTCGGTTCCCTTATATTCCAAAATTTTTTTAAATAGCTAGCTATCTGTTACAGGGTTTCTAATTTCATCACAGGATTTAGGCAACCTTATGTACCTCTCAAACTCTGCACTTGAGGTTGATGATGTCACTGAAATTCCTTGATGGAATTACAACCCTGTATTAATTTTATTTATTTTGGAAGTGGCAGGTTAACTTTGAGAAGAGACATGTTATTCTCACAGTTGATTTGCCATAACCATTTATTCTCACAGAAAATAAATCATAAGGGAACCTTAAAGGGACACTATCAAACCCTTAGGCCTCAAAGTGTCTGTAGTTAAAAAACTGTTATGATTGCTCTCATGCTTTAGAAACTGCTGATATAGGTAGACAGTTTGATTTTGATCACTTTTTTTAAAAGACTAACAGACTACACCATACTGGTGTTACAACACAGAAATGTGCTTGTTTACAGTCCTTGACCAATCCCACTGCTCTTTCGTAGACTTGGGAACACCCCCAACACAGTCTAGCCCCTCTTGATGCAGCGGGAGGATAGGAGACAGTTGCATCATGAGTGACTACACTGTGTGGGGTGTTACTAATGTTCAGAAAGTATACAATAAGAGTAGATCAAAGATTTGAAACAAAACAAGGTTGATTATAACTACACCATTTGAATGCATTGCAGTTTTGCTAAGAAAATAAGGAGATAGAACAACCAGCAACATCAATGAATTTTAAAGAATGCGAGCAATCATAAAATGTGGATTTTTCAACTAAAAATAATATGATGCAAAAATGATTGATGGCGTTCCTTCAATTGATGAGATAGCAGCTTTAACAATGACATCACAAATACTTTAAGTTGCATAATCTATAAGCAGTAAAGTCAAACAGAAAAAGATAAATGTTTCTATAAAGTTCTAAATTTACAAGTACAACTTTTACAATAATGTGGTATAGAGCCTTTAATGGGTTGCTGTGGGATAACCATATTTATTCCCACTAGCAAGGATAAGACCTTTATAATACTATACTCATAGCTTTTCCACTCATTAGTTATGAGTCTTATCACAACATTTCAGAATAACTATGGTTTTCCACTGCAGCACATTACACATGCAGTACCTGTTTTGCACCACGATTGAGAGTTTCACAGAATCTACAGTATGTCTCATTCAGATGATCTATTAGACAGTCTAACGAAATGAATGCAAAATGTGGACATTGCATCAAAAAAAATTATCCTTGTACCATTTTTTGACATGTGCACCATTTTTATAAGCAAGCTGTCACAAATCAAGGAGACTGACCCAATAACATGCGACCCTTTGAAATAAGGCTCCAGAGTTTTGGTGCAGTCAGTCAGCTATTGACAGGCAAAAAGTGCATTTGTATCTGAATCTGCCCCTTTTGAATATCCCCCAATGAATCTATCCTGTCTGCTACATGCCTTACAATACAGTATATCATGTTGAATTTCTCCACCCTGTGAATGCTCCCTGCTCCCTTGCTATATCTTGTTCCTAATAACTTCCTTGAAGATATCCAGATATCCATTGAAAACCTCTTTTAACCTTAAACTTGATCACATTTCTGGGTAGACTGTTCCACCTATCTGTCACCCACTTTATGGAAAAATAATTTCTAATATCCTTTTTGAATTCCACTCCTTCCAGCATGATGTCATGATCCCTGGTAGCTGCACTGTTCCTCAGCCTGAATAACTCTGTGGAATCTACCCTATCGTATCTCTGTGTGTATTTACACATTTCTATCATATCCCTCCTCTCCATCCTGTCCTACAGAGAGTGCGTATTGAGACTTTTCAGTTATACAAGACCTACGCTGCTGCACCCTGGACCATTTTTATAGCTCTCCTCTGAATTGCCTCTAACCTCTTCCTGTTCTTTCTCAGCTGTGGGCTCAAAAACTGAACATAATGCTCCAGATGTCATTAACATGGTGATTTGTATAGTGGCAGTATCATCTTCCTCCTGTGACTAGTGAATACCCACCTGAGCATCCCAGCATTTTGTTGGCCTATTTGCATGCCATACTGCATTGGGAAGAGGTTTGTAAACTACTGTTAATTATCAGCATCAGGTCTCTTTCACCCTTCTATTTAGTTAGTTGTTTAACCAGGTATAGTACACTAAGCTGAAAGCTTTTTTATAGGAGCAACCTGGGAGCACAAGGAGGTTAAGTGACTTGCTCAGGGTCACACAGTATGCAAGTGGAAGCTGTGGGATTCAAACCCAGGTCAGGTCTGCTAGATGTCACCAAATTTGCAGTTCAGAGCCTTAGACCACTGTGCTATACTCCCTTCAAGTGCTCCACCCCCTACTCCATTGATGCAGTAACTCATCTGCGGATTTCTGCTATCAGACTGCATTACTTTACATTTTTGGGCATTGAATTTCAGCTACCTAATTCCAGACCACTTCTCCAGCCTCCCTACATCCTTTTTCATACTGCTAATTCCCTCCTCACTGTCCACTCACCAATATAACTTTGTGTCATCTGTGAACAGACTCACATTGCACAGAATCCCCACTCTGATAGCTAATACACATCTTGAAGAGAAGTGGTCTCGGGACAGATCACTGTGGCACCCAAATAGAAACCCCACTGAC
Organism: Neoceratodus forsteri; assembly: GCA_016271365.2. Classification (NCBI taxonomy): domain Eukaryota; kingdom Metazoa; phylum Chordata; order Ceratodontiformes; family Ceratodontidae; genus Neoceratodus; species Neoceratodus forsteri. The sequence continues at coordinate 2,080,304 of CM057456.1, read as the reverse complement.
ATCAGAGAAGTTTCAGTTCACAACTACTTCCTGAGTCCTATCCATCAGCCAGTTCTCAACCCATTGAGTTAGCTCTTCTCCTAGTGCTAGGTCACCTACATTCATTACTAGCCTCCTATAGACACACTTTCAAGGCTTTGCTGAATCCAGCCAAAAGATGTTGATTTCAGGGCTTATCCTCCAGTTGTATCACTGAACTGAAAATATTAATCAAGTTCATTTGACATGACCTGGCTCCTGTGACTCCATATTAATTTTCTGTATTCATATTGGGGCCTATGCATGAACACCCACTGGGTATGAGTGATCTGCACATACCTGGCCCATGTAGTTATGCACCTGCAGACAGGTGCAGGGTTAATGATGTGAATAACTGCACACCACACAGGGCACCTATCCGTGGCCCTGTCTCCCCAATGCACATGATCATGGGGGGATGGAGGGACACCAGTGAGTATCCAATTGGATGCCTGCCCTGTGTCCAATAGTGGATGACATGCTCCACACAAGCAGGAAATTTTGGGGAGGGAAGAGTGACCAGTGGGGTACTACAGGGATCAGTGCTGGGACCGGTCCTATTCAACATCTTCATCAGTGACATTGCACAGGATATAGAAGGCAGAATTTCACTGTTCGCTGATGACACAAAGCTCTGTAACAGAGTAGACACACCAGAGGGTGTAGACAGAATGAGAAGGGACCTGCAGAAACTTGAAGAATGGTCAAGGGTTTGGCAGTTGAAATTCAATGCAAAGAAGTGCAAGATAATGCATATGGGGCACAAAAACCCTGGCACAATATATCAGTTGGGGGGTGAGGATATAGCATGCACCAAGCAGGAAAGGGATCTTGGGGTTGTCATCTCTGATGACCTCAAGGTAGGGAAACAGTGTGACAAGGCATCAGGTAAAGCAAATAGGATGCTGGGATGTATAGGCAGGGGCATCACCAGCAGGAAAAGGAGGTCATAATTCCTATACAAGACACTAGTGAGGCCCCACCTGGAGTACAGTGTACAGTTCTGGAGACCATACCTCACGTAAGGACATAGACAGGGTAGAGAAGGTTCAGAGGAGGGCAACAAAGATGGTGCATGGGTTGCATCACAAGTCCTATGAAGACAGGTTGAAGGAACTGAACATGTACTCCTGGAGGAGAGGAGGGAGAGAGGGATATGATAGAGACATACAAGTATCTTACAGGGAGGAACAGGGTGCAGGAAAACACTATTTTTAAGCGAAAAAGATGTTTCAGGACTAGAGGGCATGGGATGAAGTTGGAGGGAGGACGATTCAGAGGAAACATGAGAAAGAATTTCTTCACAGAACGGGTGGTGGACAAGTGGAACACCCTGCCAGAGGAAGTGGTGGGGGCTGAAACAATCACGGGATTTAAGAATGCATGGGATAGACATAAAGGAATTCTAGAGGTCAGGGGTAAGGGGAAATAGACTTCTAGGAAAACAAACTGAACTTACAAGCTCAAATGGGCAGACTAGGTGGGCCATAGGCCCTTATCTGCCGACACTGTCTATGTATCTATGTATCTATGTATCTATGTAGGTGCAGTGCAGCAAAACTAAATGTTTATAGGTCAGTGTCTGAATGACTGCCTACAGCCCACCCTATCTGTCCAGATGGTTGCGGTAGCACAATAGGTGAGGCTCCATCATCCCACAACCTACTCTGTGGAGGGTGTGCAACATATGCCTCAGGATCCCTGCTACCATGTTGTGCATCCCCTACACCTGGCACCCTGCTCCTGTATAACTAGTGTGTGTTCATGCCCACAAAACACCCCTGGACCACCTGTGGTGCATAGCTGTGCAGTTGGCTGGGGGATCGTGTGCATGCGGGCACATGTACCTTCCATGAATGTTGCCAGGGGTTTGCTGGATCCCTGCTGCATGGCATTCCAACATAGTGTTGCCTACACATCATGTATATGTGGCACATAGGCAATCCAAACATTTGTGCATAGGCCCCATAGAGTGTAGCAAGCTAGGTACAGTGCAGGAGGCTGGTACGTTCACACCTTTCCATTTGTGTCCTTCAGCCTTTCCTGGAGATAGACCTCCATCTCAAGGGATAATAGCTCTTTTATATTCATTCAGTTGAACTAAAGTTGCCGATTACATTCAGTTAATTGCTCTGAATATGTACGAGTGGTCTTTAAACAGTGCATTGTTCTCCATTTGGTGCTGCACTAAGAAGTCCGATTCAGTCATCTTGACCTCAGCTAGAGCACAACCCTATAGGCCAGATCTTTCAAAGTCTCTAGCAATGGGCCTGCAGTGCTGGACATTTTCAGTTACCATGAACTTTGTTGCAGTTCACTTAGGAAAGATTTTTCAGCCTCAAGACTAGATTCTAGCATCAGACTGTGGCATTCACATATGTAGATATCATTTGGACATGAGTATGGCTACAATATGGCTGGCAGGCCCAGTTTTAAAGTTTAATGAGAAACTCTCGTTCTAGGATATGTGTAGTGGTATAAGTGTGCCTTGCATCTGTCCAACTTGGGGCCATATTGGTGTCCTTTTTGCTACAAAAACCTGGAAAATTGCAACTTTTTGTCACAGATGGACAGATCTTTTCAAAATAGCTGCAAATGCAAGGTAGGTTAAGAGTAAGCAGGCAGGTGGATTGCACATCTGCACATCTGCATCTGTGTCCACCTGGTTTGAAAATCCATCCCAAAATATTACATAAAATGGTAATCTAGCCATATGGAAACAAGTGGCCAATTGGCATTCGGGTACTACCAGACCCCCACCTTGGTGAGGGGTGCAGCCAAAGTTCTTTCAGTTGGCACACAGTGTGATGGCTCTGGGCCTGCTGACATCTGGTCATTATCAAAACAGTGGAACTGTATTTACAGCACTAACTCAATTGTCCACAGACATGGTATGAGAGTCAAGCAGTTTTGCATTATATTAGATGGTAATGCAGTTTCCATACTCCTGCTCCCTCTGGGAAGGCATAGCACAGCATCACTGTTCCTCTCTACTTCAGACAATTTGGGTACATGAGGAAAGATTCATGCAGTTCACAGATATGGCATTGTAAACAATACTTCTCCATGGGGCACTCAAAATGCATAATTGGGACTTCAGTGGAGCTTGTGCAGAACCTCTGTTTGCAGGCCCATGCAGATCCTTGTGGATAAAGTCCCACTACACAGGTGCCCATGTTACATCATAGGCACCAATCACATTCTAACTCCACACCACCACCAGGTCATTCCATACAGGAGGCCTCCGTCAGTCAGGATACTGGCACTTACAGTTACACGTAGTGAACTGCATTCAGCTGTGCAGCAGTGGGAAGTGTTCCATAATACCTAGCTGTTTCTGCTGATCCAATTGTTTCCTATGTATTATGCAGTTTCAGGGAGGCACTGCAAATTCTGCTAGGTGGTTAGAAGTTCACAGCAAAGGGACTCAGGAGCAAGTTCTCTCTCTCTCTCTCTATCTATCTATATATATCTATCTATATATATATATATATATACACAATGTGTATATATATATATATATACCTATTATTAATGATTATATTATTACAGGGTCAGATGACCTAAAGGTGGCCAGGCAGTATGATAAGGCAGTAAGAAATCAAGTGGGATGATGGGGTGCATGGGTAGGGGTATCTCCAGCAGTAAGAAAGAGGTGATTCTGCCCCTATATAAATTGCTGGTAAGTCTCCACCTTGAGTTCTGTGCACAGTTTTGGCGACGACACCTCAGAAAGGATATAGACAGAGTGGAGGCGGTCCAGAGGAGGGATAGCAAAATAATGCAGGGACTGCCACAAAAGCCCTATAAGGAAGGACTAAAAGAGCTAAATATGTACACCCTGGAGGAGAGGAGGGGGAATGGGGATGTGATATAAACCTTTAAATAACTTACAGGGGTTAATAAGGTACAGGAGGAGAGTATCTTTTGGAGAATAAGGTGTTCTATAACATATGAAGCTGGAGGAGGAAATTTCAGGAAGGATGTGAAAAAGTACTTTTTCACAGAATGAGTAGTGGATACCTAGAATACCTTACCAGAGGAGGTAGTGGGGGAAAACACAGTAAATAGGTTCAAAAATGCCAGGCATAGGCACAAGGGAATCATAGGGGTAAGGTAGAGGAGAGCAGAGATTGTAACATGGATTAAGCAGGATCTGAGAAATAATAATAAGAATCAAGCATTTATCAACGCTGAATGTTGGCTTGCTGGCACTGGCATTGGTAGTGCAGGAGTTAAAGAGATGCACAATAGGATTGGCAGCGAAGTAGTGAACTGACACTGACCACAGACCCACCATGCAGAGTGTGACATGCATTGGGGTGTGCCTTTGGGTCATTGGTCATAATGCTCATGCCATTTCACCTCACTCTACCCCGCAGAGACTGACAAGTGCCGCGATGTACCTTTGGGGTCTTTTAGCCTTACGCCACCCTGCTCCATAAGGAAATATACTGGACATGGGTGCAGTGTAGAGAATGGGGTGAATGTTAGGAAAGTCTAAGCACACCCGACGCCTGTCAGTCTGTATACGGTGGGGCATTACTGTTGGGAACCCTAATGCCCAGGGCATTTGTTGGTATTTTCACTCTAAATTTTCAACATGGGCCATTTGTGACCCCACCTCATGAACAGTGGCACTATGAGTTTGTTTGCCGAAAGGTGATTTTGTACAGTGACTGTGCATTTTGGCACTACAGGTGTGAAAACACATTTCGGGCAGGATGTGAAAATGACAGCTGCACTGTTCATGAGGAGGCATAAAAATGGCATTGTTGAAAATCTGGAATGAAAATATTAAAAATTGGTGACATCACGAGCGTGCATAGAAATTGCACAATGCACACCCATAAAGCAAATATTTGGGGGATTTGTTTAATCAAATTTTCAATATAGGCATTTTGGAAGGAGGCAGTATAGTGCAGTGGTCTAAGGCTCTAAGCTGCAAATTTGGTGACATCCAGCAGACCTGACCTGGGTTTGAATCCTACAGCTTCTACTTGCATACTGTGTGACCCTGAGCAAGTCACTTAACCTCCTTGTGCTCCCAGGTTGCTCCTGTAAAAAAGCTTTCAGCTTAGTGTGCTATACCTGGTTAAACAACTAAAAATAACTCCAGTCATGAACAGTGTCACTGTGATTTTGTTAATCTGGCCCGAACATTGATTTCCCACAGTGACCACGCCATTGTGTGACATGTGCAAAAACGCATTTTGGGCAGGATATGAAAAATGACAGCTGTACTGTTCATAAGGAGGTGTACAAAAATGACAATGGTGAAAATCTGGAGTGAAAATATAAAAAATTGGTAATGTCATGAGCGTGTATAGAAACTGTGTAATGCATGCCAGTAAAGTGATTATTTGGGGTATTTTTTTACCAAATTTTCAACATAGGCATTTTAGGAGCTCCACTCTATAAACAGTGTCACTGTGATTTTGTTAATGTGTCTTGAACATTGATTTCACACAGCGACTGCGCTATTGTGCGCCACATGCGTGAAAACACATTTTGGGCAGGATGTGAAAAATGACAGCTGTACTGTTCATGAGGAAGTGTGAGAAAAGGGCAATGTTGAAAATCTGGAGTGAAAATATAAAAATTTGTCAAAGTTACAAGCGTGCATTGAAACTGCGCAATGCACGCTTGTACCATGGGCATTTTTTGGAATTTGTCCACCAAATTTGTTAGATAGAATTTTTGGGACTCCACCTCATAAACAGTGGCATTGTCATTTTGTTAATCGATCCCGAAAGGTGATTTCATACAGTGATCACAAAATGACCTTTCAGGGCTGAATAAAGAGATGACAGTACACGTATTCATGAGGCAGGGTCCCAAGCACCCCATGTTGAAAATTTGGAGGCAAAATTCCAAAAAATGGCTGAGATATCCACCTAAGTTGAAAAAAAACAAACATTCATGCCATTATATAGCTTACCGGCATTTCTTCAGTTCACGGCCGGCTTTGAAGGGTCCAGACGTATTCCCAGTCCACCAAAGATCATCACGCCGGGCTCCAGAGGTAAGTATGGGGTGAGGGGGGTGTGGGGAGGTGGGGTGCACAGAGGGTAGCTGTGGGTTGGGGGAGCGGACCCCACGGTGAGGGACCGTTTTCTTTCTTTCAGGTAATTAAAAAAAAAAAAATGAACACCGTGAACAGTTTTCTTTTTTTTACAGGTAGATGAAAAACTGTTTTTCACACTGGGGTGGGCTCCCACTGTGCCCCATGACTTTGGGGGAGGGGTGATGTTGGCCACACTGGGGTAGGGTGGGCTCCCAGTATGACACAGAATGGGGTAGAGGTTGAAAACATGCGACTCACGTGCCGACTTTGATGGGAGGCACACTGGGTGGCCTCAGTGTGCCATACAATGTTGGGGGGGTTATTTAGCATGCTGAAAGAGGGATTGGGCACCCCTGAAATTGGCTTTGTAGGCATTGTGTGGCAGGCGGTGGTGGCAACCACTGCCACCATGTTTATTGAAATACTTCACCAGGACAGGCACGTCAGGAGACATGTTATTGTGCCGCTGCATGATGAGCTTGTCTCTCATTGCAGCAGCACTTTCTTTTCAAGTTTTGACCACTTTACATATTTCTTGTGTGAGCGCCTGTATGCTGGCTTATTGGGGAATGAGGGACGCATCTACTAAAGTGTGCCCAGCATTCATCCACACTGATGCACCTCCAAAATCTGCTTCTACCGCAAGATGTTGGCTTGCACCTGCGCACTAGCCAACATAAAAAAGGACACAATAGAGCAGATTCGGTGGGCTCAGTGTCTCTTACATGCCATCACATTATATGTATCTATATTTCTGCTTCTGTCAATAACATGGAATTTATACAGTAGGCAAGATTAATAGGCATTTGATTTGGTTGTACTCTACCCCACCTTTTAAACATCCATATCACCCCAGCATTTATCTGACTATGGGAAAGTTACATGGGCTAAAAATCTCTTAGCAGAATACTAAAATGAGGAATTTGCACATAATAGCCAAGGTAAATGTCTTAACTTTCTACATGTGAGATGTGCTGTTTTGTTTTCAGTGGAGTCCTAGTGCATTTGATAGCTGGAAGGATGTATGCATAGGGAGGTCAGTGACTTGCTTAATAAGGTCAAACAAATGAGTTTCAGATGCATAACTGCCGTACCTGAGTCATACTATTAATATATTCTTAGATATTTAGTTTAAGCTGCGTGTCAGCCCTCAGAGCTGGTTGTTGTTCTTATGTTTGATGCAGGAATCTCCTGACTTCTCCTCTGTTGTGTACTTTTGTTTCAGAGACTCTCTGAAAAATGGGAATCTATTCTTGAATATCTCTGTTGGGGTTTTCCTTACGATGACTGTGTGTTTCTCTGACTTCTGCCCCGGAATGCTGGGACAAGTGTTTTCTTGTAATCAAAATGGAATCTCTCCACGACTCCTCAATCTTGCATCTGCTAGTCCTTAGTAATGTCAGTCCAAGTTACCACATAAGCTGCTTAGCATTAATGAAAGCAATGCCGTCTGTATGCTTTTCACATGCTTTCCATGTTGTCACTACTAGTCATTGTTTTTGTGCATAGTAAAAGAAACTTAATGTTACTGATTCTGTTAATAATTGCAGGTAATGTAAAGAGCACCAAGAGTCTGACACTTTATCACCTACCTTTATCACACAAGGCAACCTATGGAATGTAAAGTGGGGTATTAACATTGCTCCCTTGAAGACATGTAGCCTGCTGTCCAAATTCCCTGAACTTATGGACCGAATGGTTTCATACAAACCTGATATAATGGGGATCTCTGAAACTTGGCAGAAACCCTCTATTCCTGACTGCCTGTTCTGCATGGATTCAAACTGTTATGTAAAGATAGGGGCACCAAAAAGGAGGAGAGGTATTATTCTACTATAAAAAGCACCTTCTGATATCTGAGTGTAAAAGAAGTTCACCAAAGGATCTAAGGATACTATGGGTCCAATTTTCAAATGGGTCTTAGATCGACACAAGTTGCGTCAAAGTGGTTGCTTGTAACAAATGCTGGTGTGGCAAACAGTTTGCACCTGATTCCAGTAAATGTGCGAATTGTATTGATCTTTCCAGAAATGATGCAAGTCACAAGCTGCATCATAAAAAGTGACACAGCAGGTGGATGTGATGTAAGCTGCACCAAAAGTTAGATCATCACAAGAGATGATGGAGGCAACAGGCAAAATTTCACAGGAGAAGGGAGGCAAACACCACAAGAAGTAAAACTTCACTTAGGAGGAGACAGACAAACTGACAGAGGAGGTAGATGCCCGGGGACCTTCAGCTCAGCAGAGGTGATGAAAAGGAACTGAGGGACAATAGAAGAAAGACCTAGAAGGAGGTGGCCATGTGAGTTAATGCCGTAGGCCCAGTGAAGTGCTCTATGAGGGAACTCCAGAAGTGGTACCATGACCTGAGGTGGAGTTCTAAGGAGAAAAAGGCACACCATAAACAGCGTGCTGTAGCAACAGGAGGTGGATCAAATGAGAGGTTGCTGCTCGGCAGCCATGAGGAGTATGTGGCATCACATTTGAGCAGTCGCACCATTGAGGGGGGACAACAACCTGGACCTGTTCAGGCTGTAGAGTTCACTTGGTATGTTAGGCACTGAAAATACACATGGGGTGGTGTGAGGATGACAAAGCTATGGATGTCAGGGCAATGCTGGTGTGTGGAGCTGGAACCTGATAGAGTGATGTGCCTATCCAGTATTGCAAAGGAATGTGCCCATATGTATGGGGGGAACATCTGTCAGGGGCACATGCAGGTGGTGCCAGTGAGCAGGAGGCTGCAGTCTTAGTAGTAGTAGTAAAATGCTTTATCTTTATACAGGATAGAACTGTTAGGACTGAAATGTCCTATTTACAAAGTTGTCCTGTGTACAAAGCATCAGTTACAGTGCAGGAAAAATATTTGAAACCAAACTAACAAACATAAAATTACATATGATTTAAACAAGTATCTATACATTACATTGACATAGCTCAACATCAAAATATTCAAAGTCATTAAAAGCAGAATTCAAAAACAATCGCAAATGTATCATGACTCCTTTTGAATCTGATCCCAAAAAAGCTTTAGTTTGTCTAAGGATGTCAGTGCTGATGCAAGTTGGTTCCAGGTCTTAGGTACCCAATAATTGGCTGACTGGGTGCCCACCCTTGTACAAATTATTGGTACTAAGTATCCCCTATTGCTGGTATCTCTAAATTGATATCTACTGGGATTTGTTGGCACAAAATTAACACGATGGATATGAGACCTTTGACAATTTTGTATGTCATTATTTTTTTATATTTCTCTCTCCTTACAAAGAGTGGGCCAGTTTAAAACTTTATAAAGCTTGAAATGATGGGTTTTTAGGAGTTTTCCTAAGACAAATCATGCCAATTTGTTGTTGGTTATGTAAACTTGGTCTAAAATTTGTTTAGATGCATTGCTATGCATAACACTACTGTTTTCCAATACAGGCTGTATAAGCTGCATTGCTATATTTTCTCTAGCTTTCCTGTTTAATGTAGATGAGTTTCTACGTAGTGCTCCCATTCTGTTTACTTTTTGATGGTGTTTGCCAGATGTTTGTCAAACTTTAAGGTGTTATCAATTGAAACACCTAGATATTTGTACACTTGAAGCTCCATTTAATAATTTAATAATCAGTTTATTTTCATTTTGTTTTTTCATTCCATTTATTGCGAAAAGCATGGAGTGTCTTCTTCTGGCTTAATACTAGACAAGAGTTTTTGAACCATGCCTCTGACCTATTAAAATCTTCCTGATTTTTTTTCAATATCTAGTCTGTCATGTGTTGAAGATATTAAAACTGCATCATCTGCATATAATTTTATGCCCAAATTTTGTATTGATTTTGTCAGACCATTTATATATATTAAGAACATTAATGAACCCAAAATTGACCCTTGGGGGACCCATCTAACTAGTTTCCCTACCTCAAACATAACATTTTCCACTTTTTTCTGTTGTGATCTGTCTGAAAGATAACTTTGAAAACATTTTAGAGCGTCAGAAGCTATGCTGATATTTTCAATTCTTTTACGTAACATTTTATGGTCAACAGATCAAATGCTTTTGAAAGGTCGATGTATACCATACATACAACCTTCCCTTCATCCAGATCCATAGCTACCCTACTTACAAAATCAATGAGTGTGGTGTCGATCAACCTTTCCACCCTGGAGCCTGTTTGCTGCCCTACCAACAGTGAATACAGTTTCAAATACTGAGTCGTGCATGTCATCCATAGCATCAACTTAGAGATAACCAATAATAGTACAATTGGTCTGTAATTCAATGGAACCTTTCAGTCACCCAGTTTAAATAGTGGCACTACTTTAGTGCATTTCCAATATTCTGGAAAATGTCCATCCATAAGGCTTCTATGGCTTCTAAACAATCTAATTAACACTGGACATATCATTTTAGCCAAAATTTAATGAACTTTATTTTAACTTGGTCAAGATTGCGTGATTTATTTGGTTTGATGGGGACCTCAAGGTGATGAAGATCAAGGGTCAGAGGTTGGAGCATTGCTGGCAGAAGTCCTGGCTGGAGGCTGATAGTCTGGCCCTACATGCTCACTATGTGGAGTACCACGAGGCAATTTCCCGTAAGATGACAGAATTCCTGTCCAGGGAAATTGCTGCAAGGAAAAACAGACCATCTCAGGTATTTTGGACTTTAGACAGCCTTCTTTACCTTTCCTGCTTGCAGCTGAGAAAAACATTGTCTTCCACCTTCTCTGAGGAGTTTGCTTGGTTTTTCTCTGACAGAGTGTTAGCCATCTGGTTGGGGATCCTGCCAGGGAGGCAGCTACCTTGGAGTGGTTGAGCTGGATGTCTTGGATGCTCTCCACCTGTCTGGGATGAGTTTAGGCAGGTGGAGGTGTCTGAAGTGAATGAGGTGATCTTAGAGCTGACACACACACTTTTTGTGAACTGGACCTGGCCAGATGCATTGCTTAATGGGATATGTCAAAGCTGCTGTCCCAGTGTTCACTGGGATTGCCAGGTGCTCGATGGTGGAGGGGGTCTTCCCTGTGGCTTTGAAAGAAGTTCTGGTGAGACCCCTACTAAAGAAACCTACCTTCGACCCTGATGTCCTGGTCAATTACCATCCTATCTCCAAGCTACCCTTTTTGGGTAAGGTTGTTGAGAAGTTAGTGGCATATCAGTTTGAGGATTGCCTGATGTCCTTGAATATCTATGAGCCCTTTTAGTCAGGTTTTCAGTCTAGACATAGCGCAGAAACAGCTCTAGTGAGGGTGTATAATGATCTGCTCAGGGCTAGAGATAGAGGAGACAGGTCAGTTCTTGTTCTCTTCAGTCTCTCCTCAGCATTTGACACTGTGGATCACGTTGTGCTTCTTGATCAGCTTTGTGAGTTTTGTGGACTTGCCAGGGCTGTCATCAGGTGGTTTGAGTCCTTTCTCTCCAAAAGGGTGCAGCGGGTAGTGAAGGAGAATTTCTCCTCCTCCTCAATGCCCCTGTCTTGTGGAGTACCACAGGGTTTGATCTTGTCACCGATGCTGTTCACAGTGTACATGCTGCCCCTAGGTGAGATCATTCAACACTACAGCATGGAGTTTCACTGTTATGCAGATGAGACCCAGCTGTACCTGTCTTTTGCCCCCAGAGCATAAGGAGCTGTTGATGTCCTTAATAACTGTCTGGCTACAATCAATGACTGGATGGCTTCCAGCAAGCTGAGACTTAACCCAGTCAAGACGGAGGTACTGGTGATCGAGCCTGGTCATGGACATCATGGGTTGCCACCTGGGGCTGATTCAGGGCTTTTACTTGGTTCTGCTCCATTGGTGGCTTCCAAGAGGGTGTGAAATCTGGGCATCATCCTTGATAACAGATTGACTTGAAGATCAGGTGTCATCTGTTGTCAGTAGTGGTTTTTACCATCTGCAGAACATTGCCCGGACTAAGCCCCTTGTTCCGTCCGAGGACCTGCCGATGCTAGTGCATGCCTTTGTGACCACCAGGCTTGACTACTACAACTCTCTGTACTTTGGGGTCATGGGAGGGACCCTCTACAGACTTCAGCTAGTGCAGAATGCAGCAGCCCAATTACTGATGGGCCCTTCGAGGTCCAGTCATGTGACCCCAGTCCTTTGGGCTCTGCACTGGCTGCCGGTGAGGTGGGTCTTCTTACCTTTGAGGCCCTATACAGACTGGGTCCTGGCTACCTGTCAGAGATCCTGACAACTGTGTCCTCTGCTAGCTCCCTCCACCCCTCTTTGAGGGGCCTCCTGGATGTTCCCAGGGTTTGGCTCAAGACTTCAGGCAATCGTGTATTCAGTGTCTCTGGGCCGACCCTGTGGAATGCGTTACCACCTTTTGTCACAGGAGGCCTCCTCAGTCGAGGTGTTTAAGCGGAGGCTGGAGGCCCACCTTTTTGTCCTGGCCTTTCCAGATTTTTGAGTCCATTCTTTGCTAGTCCCTGCTGTGATAGGCTGATAGCCTTTTAATTCATTTTAATTTCTTATATTAGTATTTATGTATTATTATCATTTCATGTTTTATACTGTTTCTATCATGTTTTGTTATCATTTCTGCTAGGTGCTCAGAGCCTCCGGGATTGGGTGCCCTACAAATAAAATTGCCTTGCCTTTGAATTAGGTTTAGGTTTAGGACGTTCATCAATCAAATCTTTAGTTCTGATTTGTTTAAATCTGAATTTTGTTACTCATGTGTTTTTACTTATCAAGATGTATTCCTCTTCTTTGAGATCAACATTGGAATATTAATATCTGGCAACTTACAGAAGTACTCATTTAGCTCATTTGATGTATACTGAGGAGGTTGATTCAAACAATTTTTATTTTCAAAATTCACTTTGGCCTTAGTGACCTTAGCTGAGTCAAAACTCTTAACTATATCCCAATATGAAGATTAAACATCATGTTAGAAGTCCATTCCCCTGGAGATATGTTTTCTTTATTTATCCTGTATGTAGATGTCTTTTTTCTTTCTTTTTAGTAGTTATTTTTTTTTGGGGGGGGGATTTCTAGCTATACTGTTGTACTGGTGCAATGTTTTAAAAATTTTCTAATAAAAAGAATAAAGTTACAAAAAAATATTACAATATGAAGAGGGATTTTTAGTAGTCTGTTTTCTTATTATAATGCACCGTTTTTGCTTTGCAAATCCATTTTTTACATTGTTTTCTAAGTAATCTGAATTTATTCCAGTCCTCTTGGTTAAGAGCTTTACAAGCTTTTCTACAAATTCTATCTTTAAATCTTATTGGTGCTTCTGTCTGTTCAGTGACCCAAGGCATATGGGTTCTTTTAAGCTTTTTACTTCTTAAAGGGTCACACTGGTTGCAGACATTTAAAAACATATTAGTAAATTATTTTCTCTTAACTTTGTTGTTTTAACCAACATAACATACAGTAAGATATTGCAAACAAAGGACATTACAACAAAAACATTGATTCACTGAGGGAGCCACTCCTCTTAAGACACACAAACTAGCCATCCTGAGCTGCATGATACATCCGGGGAGAGGAAGACAAAATAATAATCCATAGCAAAATACAAAATAAGCTTCTTAATGGACCCTTGAGCAGCGTGGTTATTTTTGAGGCAAAGTCTTAAAATAATAGTCGATAATCTGTACCTACAAAAGAAGGTAGTAAGTGTACCATGCAGTTCCACAGTTATGCAAGTAATGTGCAAATACTTGGGACAGTACTACTGATAGTGATTATTTACAAAAGTCACACTAAACTGTCACTTAATTGGTGCTGTAAATAATATATTGGCAACCACCATTTAAAGGCAGACAATGATCCCTGTTAAAACCAGGGGGGAAAAAAACATGTTTAAACTAAGCAACAGCCAACAGTATTGTGAATGGCATCTATAACGAAACAGGAGGAAGTTATGCTAATTCAAGCTAGAAATATAAACGGAAGTCCATAAGAACAGAAAGGGCCAAAAACTCTTGGATCAGGTGGAACACTGACCCAGGTCAGATGGAAAATGGATAAGTCCTGTGTTGTTGAAAGATCCAGTCTTACCTGAAGACAGTGAAATTACCCACCCACAGGAAGGAGAGAAGGCAGTTCAAAACAAAGTCAAGTAGATTTGTCTTCAAAGGATCGATCTTCCTGAGCAGCAGCACAAGTTCCTGAAGCTGCATACTTTTGGCCACATTTTAAGACATCAGATAGATTGGCAAATAAATATATTTTCCCCAGTAGGCAATTCTCAAGTAGGCTGGAAAAATCATTCTATGAGGGATATGAGCTTCCCTGAGTAAGGCCCGCATGCTACCAAATTTCTTCCACTTTTGCCAAACTAACGTCAGGGCACAGTTGAACTTGTTGCCCATCTTGAAGGAGAGTTCATTTTTGTCTCACCATAGACAGCAGAAAATCACAGCTACACATGCCATCTGTAACCATCATGATTGTACATGGGGTGCCCGGGTTATCTGGGTGTCCATAGAGTGTGATTCTATAAGCCTTTTGTATCTGTTGAGATTTATCGGACACCTCCTCCTCCATTTGTTGCACCAACCACTCCTTAAGAAACAAAAAGAGGTGATCCCCTTCACAGCCTTCCAGCATTCCCAATATTCAGATATTTGCTGCTCTAATTTGATTTTCAAGAGTCTACAACCAAAATTTTAAGTGTGTGCTTTCTCAGATCACAGTGCAGACTGCCCCCATCAAAGTATTGGACTGCTTAGTTGCTTCAGTGGTGGCTCTTTGAATTGCATTCACAGTTATTTCCAGAGCTGCCACCTGGTTCATAAGCCCATCAAATTAATCAGAGAGGCCAGACACAGTTTTAATGAGCTAGTTGATCTTTATCCCAATAGTTTGTAGGGTCTCTTCCCCTGACTCCTCTGCCATTTCCTCAATATGCCCTGTGCCACCCACATAGTAGGTGCTATGAAGGCATTTTTGGACTTAGATCCCACACCATGTTACTCTTCTTTATGGGGGTTCCCCATCTCATTCCTGGAATAGTCAGACACTTTTTGAAGTCTGGTAGCTTTAGAAAAGTTAGCGACTTGCAAGAAAGTGCTGATGAGTTGCTTCAGAGCATGATCGGCAAACGGCCATATTGCTCAGGCTCTACAGTGCCCCTCCCTATATTAGTAAATTCTTGTATTTCCCAATGTAAATCCAGTATAAGATCCAGTCTATACCAACTCTTCTTACTTAAAGGGGGAGTCTCCCACAGTTTGACACCAATGTTTTCCCAACTTCTCATGTGTAACTGTTGTGTGCCCCCTGCAGTTGCCAGCAGTGCTATTGCTATCCAAATGCAGTTTGTAAGTAAAAATATACAGACCCCAGAAATTATCAATGTGTTTGTCCTCCATTTTACCATCAATGTTACTGGAGGGTGATGTCATCAGAGCAACAGATAATGGTGCTGCACTAAATGCAGTTCCACCAGTAAACCAAACCCACAATGTTTGGTTCCCCACTTGAGTAATGGATGAACTCTTAAAGTGTTGTGCACATCCTGAAGTGCAGATCTAATAGGGACTAGGACCATTTGAGTGTGATGCAGCACTGATTTGAGGTATACAGTATTCATACAAGGAAGTGCCTGTACATGTTGTATTACTGTTTCTGTTAGCAAAAACAGTTTACCCAATAATAAATGACTCTGGGTACATCCAGAGTTTTAAGTTTTATTATACAGCTGTTGCATTATGTTCTGTGTGTGTTAGCATTCGCTGTTTTGATTGACACCAGCAGTGAGAAACAATCTTACAAATATGCCCCTTTCCCTTTGTAACAAAGCAGTCAGGGATTGGATGGCTGCTGTAAGGCAATAAAGAGTTCAGGTATAACAAGGAATAGCTTACCAGGAAAGCATAAGCTGCAGCATATGGAAGAAGGATAATCTAGTGGTTAAAGCACAGGCACAAGAACTGGGAGACTCTGGCTCAAGTCCTACTAGAGTCCCTTACTCTCTAACCCTTAACAAATTCCCTTAACCTCCTTGGGAACTGTGATGGCCCCTCAGGTCCATAACTTTAAAAGTGCCACCATTCCCATTATAAATCATTGCCAGTGATGTTAGAATTACAGCACTTCACTTTGAAGGTACTGAGGACAAGCTGTGGCAGCCCCCCCCCACTTTGAAATGCCAGCATTTGAAGTAGGATGTCCCTCACAAATTAGATGGTACACTTCAGCTGTTGTAGGTAAAGAAACTAATCAGTCTCAGTGTTTGTAGTGCACTGTATTTGCTTAGCTCATTCCTCCCATGTCATATGCATTCTGTGCCTTCGTATTTTCCGGTCAGAAACATAGATTTGAGGATCATTTGAAATGTAAAACAATACACTTTATAAAGTAAGTGATCTAGCTCCCCACTTTCAGGCTGCTGAAAGGGAGGTGTGTATCATTTGTGCGAAGGAGGAATTCAGTCTTACGTGATCCTTTGGGAAACTGCCCAGGCACACCTTGTAAATGAATCTTCTCAAGGGTGTTCACCTGGTTCAATACTGATTGACTGATTCAGTCTACTGCTCTCCACAACATGTTACAACTGTCTCACAGAGAGAAATAAGCAGTACAAAGAAACAGATTGTATTTACTGTGAATGCAATACTATTAAATGTATTATTTGCTCTACACATACAGTATTAAGGCTACAAGTACTACTCCCTGTGTGAGTTGCATGATAGAACTGTCTTAAGCCATTGCAAACTTAAACTAAAATCAGGATAGACAGCATTGATACCCTTATGTTTTCTTCTTCACTGCTGCTGCAGTGACATCAATGAATGGGAGGGGCTATACAAGTGACTCATTTGCTTGCTTGACACTTTACTACCTTGTATCAGAGCCTCAGACTCTAGATATGTGCTGCAACAGAAGAAATGACTGATCTCTTATTGACATATGTACAGTAATAGATGTAATGCATAATAAATACATCAGACATATCCAAATCATAAATATACAGGAGTCTTCTCCTTTAATTTGTCCAGTAAGATCTCACTGCTGAAGTTTTTCAAACATTGTTTTGTAATGCATTGCTGTTCTATGTGGACCATCATTTGTATTTTTACTTCATAAAATACTGGATTGTGATCACCCAAACTCAGTGGCAATACTTTGTCATAATCGGTTTCCAAATCTGATATCAAAAAAATTAAGTCCTGTAAATTGATTTTACTTCTAATAGATCCTTTCCTTGTTGGAGGGCAACAATCTGCTTCAGGTCCATTGGAGTTTAAGCATTCTCTAACTTTTCCCCTCTCAGACCTTGCCAAGAAGCATTAAATGGATGATGGCAGCTGGCCCATCATGTATCATGAAGCTCAGAGCTGTCCACACTGTTCCCCCACTGGGTCAGGCACAGAAGGTAATGCCTGCTGGCACATCTTCTCTCCCAGTGGCACCACAGGAATGGAGCACCCCAATGAAGGGATAATCAGGTCAACCAGGCTCCAGCAGGTATGGTGGCAGCAGGATGGTGACAGAGAGGTCTGGTGGTGGGAGCTATAGGCTGTCTGAAGGAGTGGTGGGCCAGGAGGGCTGGGGCCAAAAAAAAAAAAAGAGTCATTAAAATCACCTCAAAGGAATAATACTTTGCCTTTTACATGGTGTTCCAAAAGCTTGGCTAGGTTTTCAAAATACCCTGGGAGGTTTTTTGGTGGAGAATAAATTACACCAACACAATCATTACTTTGTATAACATGTACTTCTACAAATTCAATACTGTTTATAGACCCTGAGTACAAAAGCTCAGAGAGTCCCAGATCTTGTTTTAAGTACAGTATTAACCCCCCCCCTTTCTGCCAATCTTGTCTGAAGTGGTAATATTCTGATAATTTAATTTCATTGTCCAGAATCTTTTTGAACAAACAGATTTCAGATAGACCAACTACATCCAGTTTTAGTTCATTAATCCATAATTCGAACTGATCAATTTTCCTGACTAAACTTCTTGCATTATAATGTGCAGCTTTAAATATTGTCTGTTGCCTTTGTTTTGGGCCAGGGTTCAGTTCTATGTCCCCCCCCCCCATATCAATATCAAAATTATAGACAGAGAATTTGGTCCCCAATATGTTAATTTAGCCATAGACAAATTTAATACATTATTTGTTTTGGCAGTCAAATTTATTTGCTTACATCCAGACATAAAATGATTTCTTCTCAATGCAACTCTTGTAATCGAATATCTTGGTGCTAGTGCAGACCAAATATTCAATCTAATTGCTGACAAATCTTTGTTTTTATTGTTCTTAGTCGTGTTTTTCATGAAGTCCCCAAAGGCAACAAACAGGAAGCCACACATGACTAATTCACCAATGTCTCCCCTTACAGAAATAATTATATAAATATTTTCATGCTGCACACATAAAACTACCCATGTGATATGCATGCTGCAAGCAAGATTTAAATGTTAAATTGGAATTGATTGCATTCATGTGGCATGCGTGCAGCAAATAAGTGTGGAAAGCAAGCTTTTTATGTTAAATTAGAACAGACTGCATGCATGCAAAAAGCAAGTGGTCACTAATAACTGCACACATAAAAGTCAAGTGACTTGCTCAGGATCACACAGTATACAACTGGGGGTTGATAAGATTCAAACCCAGGTTTTCAGGTCTCTTGGTTTGCAATTCGGTGCCTTTAACCACTAAGCTATATTGCCTGCATACATAGGGCTCGCTTGTACTTCAATACAAAGTTGCGTACATCTGCATGCATGCGTCATGCTTATGGCCACTTTTCAGTTTTTAGATTTTAGTTTTCTTGTCTCCCCTCATCTCAGTTGCATAGCTGAACTGTAGCACACATATCAATGGAAACACATGTGGTTCTTCCCACCCCCAATACACACACATACCAAAAAAACTACTTAATTACTTCTGTCTGGCCTGTACTCATACTATTTTCTCTCCATAGTTTTGAATGCTTCTACACAAACATACATTAAGGGGCAAACAAAAAAGTAGCAATAACTCGACACCCACCCACACGGCCAGTTCTGTTCCCCCCCATGCACATACACTCTAGTGAGTGCAGCCACACTATTACAGACAACCCACCAAGTACAGATGCAAGTCAAGGGTCTCTTACCTGAGTACTAGGAAGCCAGAGGTAGGAGTCTTTAAGAGTTGATGTCCATGGGTCAGAGTGCTGAGGCATACCCCTTGAAATTAATGGAGTTATTTTTATTACTATTTTGTACATTATGATGGTGAGTTGGAGATTAATGAAGGACACTATTCTACACACAAGGCCCTTGTTAGTCAAGTGGTGGCCTTCATTAATCCTCAACTCTCCAGCAATAATGTATAAAATAGTAATATAAAATGACCCTCATTCATTTCAATGGGGCATGCCCCTGCACTCTCCCTTGCCATATCCCATACTGTGCCTGACTGTGGGGATGAGGAGGTCAGCTTCACTGGGGGGTGCATAAGCCTGACTATAGTGGGGCTCCAATAGTCAGTTCATACCATATGACTCAACAGTCCCTGAATGCAAGGGACAGCCCTCATTTTTCCCCTGAAAACTGCTCTGCCCCTCATCCATCCCTCATGGAAAACATGCTGTTCACACAGAGGATGTCCTATAAATTTACACTTTATGACAGGGGTGCCATTTCAGATTTCTGCAGTGGGGGAGCCAACAACCAGTGGAGGCCAGGTGCAAGGCAGCCCCTAGGAGGCAAGCTCTGGAATGTGTAAAACATCTCTAAAAGGTAAAAATTATTTTCTGTGACTAAGAAGTGATATGCAAATCAGGAAAAATTCAATTGTATAAGATTCATCTGTCTATATTCCAAAGCAGTGCATCAGATTTGGACTTAAACCCACCTAGTTACTAACCAATTTTTTCCCTTGCTGAAGTTCTGACACAGCCCCCCCCCACCCCAAAAAAAAACTTTGACCCAGTTTCTCTCCCCAACTCCATTCCATTCAGTATCCATCCCATATGGGTCATGAAGCCACCCAAAGGTGCAGATATGTGAAAAACATTTCAATATTTCAGTCCTTCCTCCTTCCCCAATCCCCCTATGAAAACAAGTATTTATTTTTACTTACCCGGCCATCTGGCCAGAACCTACAACCTAGCCCAGTGTGTCACCAGCCCAGTTTTCAGTCTGCTCCTCCTCTGTCCTTCTGCCAGAAGCTGGATGCTAGAATCAACCATCCCAGGTCCCCAACGAGGTCTGCGACCAAAGTCACCTCACCAGCTGAACCCACCCAGTTTGTGTTGCTTGCTTCTTGCTTGGTTGCTGCCATGGCTGCTGCTGTTTTGCACTGATCAAGGCCTATGAAGGCCACCCATATGGCTGTCACTGCTGCTGTGAGGTCTAGATTGCTACTGCTGGGGACCCACGCTGTTTTTTGCTAGGTGAGCCTAGTAGAGTAAGTAGGTAGTCTAGTCCCTGAGCTAGCTTCTAGCTCATCCCCAGCCCCTTCAGCCATCAAGGGAGATGGAGACTCACTAAGAGTAGAATAGCAGTAATTAGCCTCCACAACACAGCTATTGAGAGTTCAGTACTCATCGATTCCTACAAGCTGTAGTGTGCAGCCTGTCTACTCTGTGGCGGGAAAGACAGTATCCCACTCATGTGATTCATGTGCTCTTGCTTGGCTGGAGCTCCTCCACATCACGTGTGATGGTGCTACTACCAATAGGTGGAGGGAGTGTACAGCACAATACAGACACAGTTGAGTCAAGAGTGCATCTGCAGAGTGAGGGCAACACAGGCTGGGGGGCACTTATTGTGCAAAAGATTAAATCCAAATTTAATGCCATTACTGCCACACCATAAGAACAACTTAAGCTCAGATGTGGGTGGGGGGACAACTTCCCCCCATCTAAATGGCACCCCGACTGTATGGTAGAAATTAATTCTCAGGGGCTAACATCAGCACAAGTAAATACAATGGTTTCCACTGCATTCTGAGATACTCTATCTCCATATTTCAGGATGTGTCCTGATCATTGTGAGGGTTAGTGTTCCTCATTGTCCCTCATTTTGAGTGTCCATGTCCCTCAATTCAGTGATAAAATGTGAGATATGATGCATGCTTCCAAGACCCTACTCAGCACAAAGAGTGCTGAGCATGGCCATAGTGTATATGCTCCATACGGAATGACAAAGGGAAAGTAAGTGTGCTGTAACAGTCATGGAGAAATGCAATTGTAGCACTAAATATGCATAAGGGGATTTGCAGGGCCCAAAACAAAAACATCAGGCTTCACAACACAGAAGCTCCTCTTCATACATCTAGAATGGTGGATGCTGGATGACTATATCCTAAGCATTTAATAGAGTAAACAACAATACTTTACAAATTAATGGCAATTTAATGACAAAAATTAAAAGCCATTAAACAACTTGCAAAAGGTTCAGAATTAATGGGTTTACTTAATTTTAATGGGAAATCAATGAAAAAAGGTATTTTAATGGCTCAAATTGGTAGCAGTTGTATGAGAAATAGAAACTAATGCGTTTTTTTAGATAAGATTTGCACCAGCTTAGTTGCTGCACACATGGCAAGTGTGCAACACATGAACTTGATGTGATTTTTAAATCATGTTCATACCAGCTTAACTGCTGCACTCATGTCAAGCATGCAGCATGTGAACCTGTTGTGATTTTTAGATGTTCACACTGGTGTACCTGTGGAGGCAGTATAGTGCAGTGGTTTAAGGCTGTGAGCTGCAAACCCACAGCCCCCCATGCATACTGTGTGACTCTAAGCAAGTCATTAACTTACTTGTGCTTCCAGGTTGCACTTGTAAACAAGCTTCAGCTTAGTGTTTCTCTCCTGGTTAATAAACAAACAAACATGCCAAGCTTGCAACATGCAAACCTGATGTGCTTTTAAAACCTGGTTGGCACCGGTTCACTTTGTGTATGTGAACCCCATGCAAACATTGCACAGTTAAGCATGTGGCATGCATTCTGCATGTACGCAGCACACACATATTTCTGTAAGGGTCATCTTGGTATTCAGGTGGGAACACCTCTGAAGATTAGGGGGTCAAGCTATCTCATTTAGTCAGTAACACCTGTTTAAGCAATGTAATATATGGTGTAACAGAATCGTTGTATATTTTGAAGAAGTCTTACTTCCCATTATTTAATTTAACATACTGTAAAACATTTTAAATTATCAAAGCAATCAAATCAACATAAAACTCTTCCTGCAGCTGTAAAACTGAATTCTCCCTTTTAAGGAAAGAATTACCTAACTATATATACTTGTAACTTCCCTGTTCCCTTGGGTTCCTAGAATCCCATCAGTGTCAGTGTTAGGTAGGGAAGGCAACTAGTGAATATCTAGTTAAATGGATATTCACCTTGCCCCTCTCTGCTGCTGGGTAACTGCTTAGAGCAGAGAGGTGATGTCATTTAGAACTCTTGCAGCAACATAAGCTACACAGCTTGTGTGAGAGAGGAAGTTCATTTAGAATTCTTAAGTCAGTCTGTACTAGCAGCTCAGAGAGGGAGCAGCTCAGTGTATGGAGTGTCTGTATTTCTTACCCTAGCAGAGAACATCCTTTCCTGACTTGTGAAGTGGTGGAAACCATCTTCAGTGGTTCCTGTGCCTTTATCCCATGTTGGATGAAGGGCTCTGTTGAGGATTTTATGGGCAATCCACTGATCTAGCTTTGGACCTTTGTGAAGCTGCCTTTGGTGCACGAACTGTGAGTAGATTCTGACCGAGTTACCCAAGATATGTACCTGCCTTTTTTCTGTGGGGTGACGCTCTGACAAAGGGACCCATTCACCCACTTCTGTGAGGATTTTCTCAGAAGATTTGTGTTTTTAAAGTTGGCTGACAATAGTGGATGTCTCATATGCGACTTGCCATTTGTTCAGGACTTTGACCTTACACCCTAGTGGTGTTCTTGATGTTAAATGTGATAAAAATTTCAATACAGCATCATTTTCTACAGTGTCAGTATTTTGGTGAGGTGTAACTCTGAAAGAATGGCTGAGTATGGACATGGAAGCAAAAGGTGGGAGACCCCCCATCTGGAGTGGCCAGTTCAGCATTTCGGGTTCTGAAAGGGCACCTGTTTCTTCTAGTGCATGTGGCCAATGCCTGAAGAGGTTTACACCTTCTATTTGGGTGTTTTTTCTAGTTTTGAGCCTTGAGTACTCCATTGAGTCCAGTGTGCCACATTCCTATCCTATGCCATATGGGAGATGTTCTAAGTACTGGTCTAGTGCCTTTTCCAGAGGATTTTGTGTTTTCACTGTGGCTAGTTCCACATTCCAGATTTCTAATCCTGTGTCATGTGGTAATTGTTCTAAGTACTGGCCTAGTGCCATTTCGAAGAAAGATTTTGTGTGTTCACCATGGCTAGTTCCACAATTCCAGATGTTTAATCCTATGATATATGGGAAGTTTTGGATTTATTGTTCTACAGATGTGTTCTGCATTGCCTTGTGCCATGAAGTGTAAACCCTTGGGGGTCCATCTTTGCTTCAGTTTTCCAACTGTGTTTTGGAATAAAACGACACTCTAGAATCCCAATCTGGTATGGACAATCTAGTTACTGCTTCCTGTGTGGACTTACTGGTTACCCCATCCAGAAGTGCAAACCTAACATAGTACTTAGCAAAAGTTCACTCCTCAGGACCCCGGTTTTGATATAGGTCTGGCTGTGTCTAGTACACACATTCTGTGTTTTTCTTCTGTTTTATGGCAATTGCTTTGTATCCCAACCCCTTTCTCTTTCCCTAGACTATGGGAGGTGTGCATGTTAGTTTAATAAGGGGCTGGTGGGGGGGTTACAAAATTGGGGGCTTGTCCATCAATATTGCTTAATTTGGGGAGAGAACAGGAGATTGTTTGCTTAGGGTATGGTTAGCATTTTGTCTGTCTGGCAATTTGGTATCCCAAAACAGGAAAGGAAGCTTTACACAAAAGGATCTGCCCAGGTAGTGCCATCCATATGTGCCACTGTGTGCTTGTTATTACAGTGCTGCTGTGTGTTTGTCCCAACTTACAATGGACTGTAATGCCAGAAAGTGTATGTCCTTGTCCCTACATCAAGACCATTTTATAGAACTTTTAAATCTCAAGTTTTAATTATCAAAAGTATTGTGTACTTTAGGAAACAGAGAGAGAAATGTGCCCTGAATATTTTATGTGCTTTGTGTGCAAATTGTGGGAGTCGCTAAAGAAATTGGCACGTTCAGAGTGAGAAATTGTTAAAAACAGCGCTTCAACCTTGAAATTGCAGCCGAGAAAAAAGTTCAGTTTTCAATTTAAGTTTGCCCTGCTCAATGATCGCCATGGAGGAAGAGCATGAGGAGAGAGAGAGAGAGGCTCATTTGCATGATGTCAAGTGATTAGTGCGACTGCAATCAGTCCAGCCCCCTAACCAGCTTCAGAGTGCAGCCCAGTGTTCAACAAGGAGAGACCGAGTGGTGTGTGAGCTGCTCAGACCAGGATCAACCATCGAGGGGCTTGTGAAGATTCTAATCTGTAAAAAAGAGACGTTGGCTGTACAAATTCAGGTTCTACCTGTTATTCGACCAACTGGTAAGTGAGCGCGGCGTTCACGGTAACAATCAGCGGGATCGCCAACCCGTTTCACCCCAGAGGCCTTCCAGGATCAGATCCAGGCTGAAAATTTCCACCACAAAAAGCCAGCCACTGATTTCAGTGAGTACAAATCACAACCAACTGTGCTTCAAACTGTGTTGTGATTTTTAAGCCAGCTGAATCTGTGAGCAGGCAGTGAGATGATTTTGCAAAGAGGACTGTGAGTTGTAAACAGCAAGTGCAGCAAACAAAATTCTGAGCATAGACTGTGAGCATTTATGATGGGTTCGGCAACAGTAATATGTTCTTAAAGCAAGTGAGAGACTGTGTGTTGTATTATCCTGCAGCAAACAGGCAATCCTGTAAAAGAAATACTGTGGCTTGCAAGTAACTTTGAGCATGTGTAAATAGTCTAATTCGTGTGCTAATCGCAAAGTCCTGTAAAATCATATGAATGTGCTGAGAGAGAGATACAAGCAGTGCAATAAATAACAGTTTGAACAAAATCAGTAGCAGAACAGGTCAGATGTGCAGTTTTTGAGTCAGAAATAGATCTGATACATGAGGAGAGCTACCACCACCATTACAGGGTGGGGGTTAGCAATGTAAACACAGCAGCAGGGAGCCATTTTGTGAGACTGTACTAAGACTAGTAAACAAATTGTAACGATTAACTTTTATGTGTTTTAATTGCAGACATGACTTCGGGAACATCTCGCTATCCAGATCATGCCTGACCTATGATAGCAGAGGAGGTGGCCACACCAAGAGAAATAGAACTTTCTATGGTGAAGGGTTGCCTCCAGATGTTGTGATCCCTAGTTATCCAGTGAGATTATGCATTATGTGCCTCAGGGCTGAAAGGGATGTGTTTCTGATATCCCACTGTTCAGATTGCCTAGTGAAGTATGGTATGAGCAGGGTTGCACTGCCTGAGAGGGCATCACGAATTTGATTGGGTCCCACTTGGACCACAGCAGGAAACTCTGCAAGTAGCAGCACACAGCACCAGGCTGAACCTGTTGGGGAGGCCCAGTAGAGTGTGATACAGAAGGCAAGAGTATGGATCTACTGCAAGGGCAGACACCTCAAGATGTTTCCACACCTGCATCCCAGACGGGCAGTGTGATGGAAGGATCCGTGAACCCATGGATGGAGGATCCTAGTCCTAGCCTAGTAGAAGAGGATGAACATTGAGAGACATTGAACTGGGAGGTGTCTACCTCCACATCTAGTGAGGAGTGGATTGTCCTGGGAGTGAGGATGACTGCTCACTCCTGGGCTCAGATTCTGAGTGAGGAAGAGGAGGATGAAGATATATATCTTCATATTGAGGTTCCCGGTTTGTGGCCTCAAGCTCTTGCCTTGGAGGAGCCAGAGAGAGAAGAAAATGGCTTCACTGCTCTACCTACAGAGATGGTCGGGGACAAGTTATTTTGTTCAATAAGTATGCGGCATTGGCTGAACCTGGACTGGCCACCCACAAGCTGAGCCATGGGCCGTACACTTGTGAAGATTAATAAGGAGGAGAAACTGGTACATAGGAGGGTTGTCGCCATATATGGGAGGTCCTTTCCTACCTTTCCTCATATAGTCTGGGAGGAAACTGAACAGAACAGGCAATCCTGGTTATTGGAAGAGGCAAGCAAAAATCTGCATCCTGGTGCAGCACCATGTGTCAGAGACAAAGTCATCAGTGATAGACTGAAATTCTGGAAATTGGGTAGAACTTTGTTTATGGACACTGTTTGAATTATGGACAAGGCAGGGAATGAGACATTCCACAACATCAACTTTGAATGCCAAGATGGTGTCATAGTTCTTGCACCTCACCCCGAGTGGTATTACCCTTAATGGTACCACTCCCTGTGAATATGCCTAGCATCCCCCATGGGAAGCGAAGCAGTAGCAGCGCAGTGTCTGTCATCCAGCAGCAGCAGCATCCAAGGAGGAAGATGCAGTTCTACTGGTGTTCCACGATCTTCAGGTGAGTTCGGAGTCATCATCCCAGTAGTGTTTTCCTATTTCCATCGCCTGGCCTTCCAGGTGAGTTACCCCAGCTGTTCCCCTGATTCATCGCATGGTATCTCAGATGACATCAATCCAGCTGTTTTCCTGTTCCATGGTTTGATTTCCAAGATGACATCAGTCCAGCTGTTTTCCTGTTTTATCACCTGTTTTCCCAGAGGACATCTTCCCAGCTGTATCCAAAGATGCCACCTGGTAGGTGCGAGTCTTCAGCTTGGA
This sequence comes from Neoceratodus forsteri, assembly GCA_016271365.2. Lineage (NCBI taxonomy): Eukaryota > Metazoa > Chordata > Ceratodontiformes > Ceratodontidae > Neoceratodus > Neoceratodus forsteri. The sequence goes on along the minus strand of CM057456.1, from coordinate 2,053,468 downwards.
GAAGTAAGGTGATTTTGTTTCGGTCTTCAAGGAACTGGTAAGACCCATCTTTCTATGTTTTTACTGACTTTGCACCACACACCCTACATCTGGCAGACTACCACAAACTGTTTGAACTATCCTCAAAGACTCTCCCCATGGATTGTAGTGTTTTTCAGGCCCTGCCCTGTTCCAGGACTGTTCTTCAGCGAGCTCTGGCCCAGAAGAGACTCTTTTTTGGACCTTGCCCTTGGGCAACAACATTCTATCACTAGTATGGGACATTTAGGGCATTCCATCTCCCAAAATGTGTTGTATAATGTCTGTTTTTCTAGTTTTCTACTTTTCTACTTTTCCAGAAAATATTTTTTGGAATTCATTAGTGTTGCGGTGGAGGTTTAGACACTGTGTGGTATGCAGAATGTGGTTTTTGTGGTTTTCTTCTCTTTCAGGTGTTCCTGAAAAGGAAAAGAAGAGGATGTGGGAGCTCATCTGAGTTTATTTTTCCTTAGAGTTCTAGAATTGTTGTTCTTAACAGGGTGTTAACAGGTTTTTTCTTTCACAGGTGTATGTGGGGAAAGTTGTGGGAAATGTAATGCATTGTAATGTATTGTTTCCCAGTGTTTTTGGTTTGCAGGTTCCCTGGGTTTGGGGGGAGGTTCCCATGTGGGCAGTTTGGTCAGATAGACTTTCCCTAGAGGGCTAGACAGACTGTGGTCCTGACTGGCATTAGGGGCCTTAGTTCTGGTCTATTAGGGCATGCTTCGGGCAGTTATTGGAGTCATTGATTTTCCATAGATAGATCATACAATAGGGGTTGAAGTTTCATCAGCTGGCCTGTGTGCCTTTAGTCTTGCCTGCCTGTGCCTGGCATATGGTAGGGGAGAAGTAGCGCTACCTCCCTGTAGGTAGCACAGAGGGTAGGATGGCATGGTGCCGAGTACAGAAATGACTGGGGTTACTAGAATCCCATCAGTGTTAGGCGGGGAAAGGCAACTGGTGACTATCTAGTTAAAAGGATTTTCACCTTGCCCTCTCTGCTGCTTTGTCACTGCGGAGAGCAGAGAGGTGATGTCCTTTAGAACTCTCGCAGCAACATAAGCCACACAGCTTATGTGAAAGAGGAAGTTAGTTTAGAATTTTGAAATCAGTCTGTAGAAGCAGCTCAGTGTGTGGAGTGTCTGTATTTCTCACCCTAGTGGAGGACATCCTTTCCTGACTTGTGAAGAGGTGGTAACCATCTTCAGTGGTTCCTGTGCCTTTATCCCATGTTGGATGAAGGGGTCTGCTGATGATTTTAGGGGCAATCCACTGATCCAGCTTTGGACTTTTGTGAAGCTGCCTTTGGTGCATGAACTGTGAGTAGATTCTGACAGTTACCCAGGATATGTACTTGCCTTTTTTCTGTGGGGTGACACTCTGATAAAGGGACCCCTTCACCCACTTCTGTGAGGATTTTCTCAGAAGATTTGTGTTTTGTGTGGATGTCCCATATGTGACTTGCTATTTGTTCAGGACTTTAACCTTACACCCAAGTAGTGTTCCTGATATTAAATGTGATAAACATGTCAAGACAGCATCATTTTCTATAGTGTCAGTATTTTTGAGAGGTGTAACTCTGAAAGAATGGCTGGGTATGGACATGGAAGCAAAAGGTGGGAGACCCCCCATCTGGAGTGACCAATTCACCACTTTGAGTTCTGAAAGGGCACCTGTTTCTTCTAGTGCTTATGGCCAATGCCTGAAGAAGTTTACACCTTGTATGTGGATGTTTTTTCTAGTTGTGAGCCCTGAGTGCTCCGTCGTGACCAGTGTGCCACATTCCTATAGTATGCCATATGGGAGATGTTCTAAGTACTGGCCTAGTACCTTTTCCAGAGGCTTTTGTGTCTTCACTGTGGCTAGTTCACCACTTTGGGTTCTGAAAGGGCACCTGTTTCTTCTAGTGCTTGTGGCCAATTCCTGAAGAAGTTTACCCCTTGTATGTGGGTGTTTTTTCTAGTTGTGAGCCTTGAGTGCTCCATCGTGTCCAGTGTGCCACATTCCTATCCTATGCCAAATGGGAGATGTTCTAATTACTGGCCTAGTGCCTTTTCCAGAGGATTTTGTGTGTTCACCATGACTAGTTCCACATTCCAGATTTATAATCCTGTGTCATATTGGAGCTGTTCTAAGTACTGGTCTAGTGCCATTTCGAAGGAAGATTTTGTGTGTTCACCATGGCTAGTTCCACAATTCCAGATAATTAATCCTATGATATATCAGCAGTTTTGGATTTCTGTTCTACAGATGTGTTCTGCATTGCCTTGTGCCACGAAGTGTAAACCACTGGGGGTCCATCTTTGCTTCAGTCTTCCAACTGTGTTTCAGAATAAAGTCACACTCTAGAGTCCCACCTGGTATGGACAATCTAGTTGCTGCTCCCTGTTTGGATTTACTGGGTACCCCTGTCCAGAAGTGAAAATGTTGCATAGCCCTTGGCAAATGTTCTCTCCTCAGGACCTGGGTTTTGATATAGGTCTGGTTGTGTCTAGTACGCACATTCTGTGTTTTTCTTCTGTGTTATTGCAATTGCTTTGTACCCCCACCCCTCTCTTTTCTCCTAGACTATGAGAGGTGTGCCTGCTAGTTAAATAAGGGGCCAGTGGGGGTTTACATACTCACTGCATAACAATTTGTTATTCCAGTCAGGACACAAATATTAACATTTCAGATATTATAAAAGAAAGTTACCTAAAAAGTTACTATTAAATAATTTTCTGCAAATATTCTATGTGCAATAGCATTCACTGTGCTGACAGTGCTAGGGTTTTTACCTCGCAAGCCGTAGAAACAAGACTGCAAAATGAGAACAACTATAACATAATTAAATTCATGAAGTTTTGGGCACAACAAAACAAAGACGGAAAAACATTTTTAAGGGCCTCCCACTGTCGGACTCATGCTGTGGATGACTAACACCACTCATGCATGCAGCCGCTCTGCAGGCAGCTGCTAGCATGGCTGTGCTTTTAAACTGAACTTGCATCCACCCCCACTGACATCTCTGGTAATGCCTCCACCCCTGGTAGCTCTCTGTTTACCAGGACCTAGGGGGAAACAAGGACAGCAGTGGATCGGATGTCAGACTGACAGAGGGGTTGGGTGTGAAATTATTTTCTTGCTGGCTGGAGAAATGCATGTAATGGTCAGTGGCAGGCTTTAATGGCACAGGGTGTACTGTGGGCAGCTGGTGTAGCCTTGGACAAGATGTTCATGCCCACCCTGCTGGAGACTGACTAATACAGCTGTTCTTTTAAACTGCACTTGTACCTGTCCCCATTGACATCTCCAGTACTGCCTCCACCTCTGATAGCCCCCCTGCTTACAGGGACCTGATGAGAAACAAGAACAGCAGTGAACCAGATGTCAGACTGACAGAGGGTCAGGCATGAAAGTCTCTTCTTGTAAGCTGGAGAAATACAAGTAATGATCAGTGGCATTCTTTAAATGTACACGGTGTACCATATTGTGGGCAGCTGGTGTGTCCTGGGGCAAGATGTTCACCCCCAGCTGGATGGAGACTGAATAGCCTAGCTGCACTTTTAAACTGCATTTGCTTCCACCCCCCACTGATGTCTCTGGTGCTGCCTCCACCCCTGGTAGACCCCCCCCGTTTACGGGCACCTAGTAGGAAACAAGGACAGCAGTGGACTGGACATCAGAGTTATAGAGGGTCAGGTGTGAAATTCTTTTCTTACTGGCTGAAGCAATGCAGGTAATGATCAGTGGCATTCTTTAAAGGCACAAGGTGTACTGTGGGCAGCTGGTGTGTCCTGGGGCAAGATGTTCACAACCACTCGGCTTTGTGCCTGTGCCAGCGACACGCGAAGCAACCATACATGAGGACCAGAGCATGAAGACCCACAGCACGACCTGTGCCACCAACAGTGACAATGAAAATGGCCAATAATGCTATGACAAGCACATTGCACAGAGCTGTGCAGGGCAGGCACAGAGCCAGTGTATAACCACCCCTACACAGTGGAGTGCTTTGCTGCTGGTAGGAGACTGAGAATGAAGGCACAGGCCCCAGCCCTGGAACATGAGAGCAACTGGCACCCAAGAGTTATGTGTGGGCCATCACTGCTGACATAAATGACATTCAAATTGTTAGGATCAGGAGGGGAAGTGAATGGGTAGAAAAGGGGGCTCAGCAGGCAGAAGAACTTAATGAATACTTCTGTTCAGTCTTCACCAAGGAGAGGGATGGGCCCATACCTGAGAAGAAGGGTGAGGTGGGAAAGGGTGGAGGAGAAGCAACCACAGATAGAGAAGTCACAGTGGAAAGGGTGAGGGAGGGCCTAAAGTCTCTGAAGGTGGACAAGGCACCTGGCCCAGACAGAGTCATGTGAAACTGATGAAGACAATCCTCAAGGAAAGACTGGTGCAATTTCTTGAGGATAACAATCTCCAGGATAGCAGGCAGCATGGGTTTGTCTCAGGCAGATCTTGCCAGGCTAACTAGGTTGATTTTTACAATTCGGTTACGAAGGCACTAGACAGGGGACATGTGGTGGATGTCCTCTACCTGGATTTCAGTAAGGCCTTTGACTTGGTGACACATGGTAGGCTGACCTACAAGTTGAGAAGTCTGGGAGAAGGGAGGAAACTGGTACGATGGGTCACGAACTGACTGCAGGGTAGACAGCAGAAGGTAGTAGTGGGGGGGAGGCATCTGAACCCAGGGCAGTAACAAGAGGTGTAGCACAAGACTCAGTGCTGGGACTGGTTCTGTTTAACATTTTCATGACTGGAGCTGGCCCGGTGGCGCTGAGGGCTGAGGTGCTAGACGCCACACCTCGCGCTGCGCCGGCGACCCGGGTTCGGGAGCGGACTCTGGTGGCGAGGTCGGCGGGGGAAGGGAGGATCAGCGTCCCAACAGATGCTCTCCTCCCTCAGGGTGAACAAGAATGCTTCTGCATTCTACATCACTCGTAGCCGGTGGAAGCACCGACGATAGAGGGGATGAGGCGGCTCCGCTCAACGGAGTCGGGGAGGGGGACGCCACCGACGATGAGTGTCGGCATGCTTCAGCACGCCACACTCGGGACGATGTCCCAAGTGCTCAAGCCCCGTAGGGGACGTAAGGGAGAAAATGGAAATCCTCCGCAGCTCTAGGACGAAGGCTCTAAGTCTTACCCGACCACCTGCAGGACAGACCCCACTGTGCAAGGAGAGGAGGATGGGCACTCTAGGGGCAGATCCCCAAAGGTAGGCAAGGGAGACATGAGTGGACGGAAGCAGGGGGCTCCGGAGGTAGGAAGGAGGATAAAGAAAAAGTGTAAAAAAAAAAAAAAAAAACATTTCATGGCTGACATTTCAGTGGGGATTAAGAGTAAGATCAGTTTTTCTGCATATGCCACAAAGATTTGTGCTGAAGTAGATGGGGAGGAGGGAGCACAAGTATTTCAGGAGGATTTAATGAAACTGGAGAAATGGTCTCACGCTTGGCAGCTTGGTTTCAATGTCAAGAAGTGTAAAGTGATGCATTTAGGAGGCAAGAACCCAGGACACAATTACTGGCTGGATGGTGTCCCATTAACAAAATCCAAGGAGAAGGAGAAGGATCTGGGAGTGCTGGTAACCAGGCAGATGAACCACTTTGCTCAGTGCAGGAAGGCAGCAGTGAAGGCAAACAGGATGCTAGGGTGCATAGCAAGCGGGATTACTTCTAGGAGTGGGGAGGTCATCTTGCCCCTGTACAGGTCACCGGTGAGACCGCACCTAGAGTACTGCATGAAATTCTGGCACCTCTACTTGAAAAGGGACATCAAACTACTGGAGGGGGTACAGTGCAGGGCAACAAAATGATCCTGGGGCTGGGGGACAGACCATATGAGGAGAGACTGAGAGAGCTCAATATGTATGCCCAGGAGAAAAGAGGGGAGAGAGGGGATATGATTGAGACCTTCAAGTACCTGAAGGGTTTGAACAAAGTAGACACCAGGTGTATGTTCCATCTGAAAGGTGGAAGGGAAACCAGGGGACACTCTATGAAGCTGGAAGGGGCAGGTTCAATAGGGAACTGCAGAGGCACTATTTCACAGAAAGGGTGGTGACAGGGTGGAACGCTGTGCCAGAGGAAGTTGTATTGTTGCAGAGTATTGGGGGCTTCAAGAGGGGGTGGGACAGATTCAAGGGAAGGGTACAAATCAGGAGGGGGTGGGAGATGGGGGGAGGGCATATGAGGGAGGTGGGGGTAGCAGTAGTCTAATGGACTGTAGTGCTGCACACTCAAGCAGATTAGATAGACTGAATGGCCTGTATCTGCTTGCAATTTTGTATGTTCGTATGTTCGTATTCTGAAGGCCACAGGTGGGGCTCACCGTTCTGTGGCTGCTGAAAGCAGCAGTAAGTAAAGGTGTTATGCAGCATGCAGCAGTGAGATGACCTGCAGCTTGGAGCACTAGTGTGCTGCAGATACTTATGTGGAATGTGCAGGGAGAGGGGTTTGCTGATGCAGCACCTGGAGGGAGAAGGTTCAGCAGTGTGGAGGAATGGGGCATGCCACCGAGGGTGGGTGGACATGACATGCAAATGAGACTGATGGTGTTGTTGGGGAAGCACCACAGGACATACCACACAGTGGATGAGTCACTGGCGGGGCGGTTTGTGTGAACCTATGCTTTCTGTGGGGTAGGGTGGGTGAATTCACAGTCTATGGAGGGGGAGCACCACTATGTGCCTACACACCTGTCAAAGGCAGCCAGGTACCACACATCCTGGCCCATGACAGCTGGGCAGTGTCGCAAGCAGAGGCATGTGGCTACAGATGGATATGTGACATATAAGGTGCACTGTGGAGCACAAGCCAGTAGGTGAAGTGCCACAGTCCTGGCGCAGGAACCATCATAAACCCTACATGCCCAGCCACACCCAGGGCATGGTTATGCAGTGGTCTGCTCAGAGGGTGCAGACAGTGCTTTGGGACATATGTGGAGGGCACAGCTGTGAAACATGTGAGTGAACTACAGGCCGCCAAGCAGGGTAAAGAGGTACTGTGAGGTTGAGAAGTGCCTCACCATTATGCATCAGCAGCTGCAGAACAGCAGTGGACACATAACCAAGTCAACCTGCTGTGTACAGGGCAGTCATGGCAGATGGGGTACAGGACACTGCTGCCCAATTTTTTGCAAGGTGTGTCATGCAGCACGTGTTGGTGACCAGGAAAAAGTGAGTGGGGATGGTGGAGGTGCAAAGGATGCAGTACCAGTATGGTCAATGGGCAACAATCCTCTGTCATGGCATTAGGGCAAAGTATTGAATCCCTTAAGTATGTGTGCGTGCGTGTTTCCACAGGTACCTCCGAGGAGCTGTCAGACACAACCACACCAGGCACACGTGGCAGTGCAAACCAGTTGCAGAGTTGGGCAGAGGCTGCACCTGACCTGGAGGCTGTCTCAGAAAATAGCAGTGGGGGGTACACCAACTGATGGTGGGCATAAGCTGGACAGCCTGGTCCACCATGAGCTGTCTGTGGTGACACAGGACACCATGGAAAACACACAGCTAGGACACAGCACACAAGGGGATAATAAGGGAAACGACACAGGTATTGTAGATTCTATCCAGGACAATGTTGCCCAGGACCTCACTCCAACAGCATCAGTCCAAGAGGAAAGGACAGTGGCATCACCTGAACAGGGCAGCCCCAATGCAGACATAGATGTGGATGACATGGACTGCATCTCTCAGAGGATGCTTGACAGTGATGTTGTCCTGGGTAAAGAGATGACAGCAATCTGGGCTGCCATGGATACCTACCACAACGCTGCATGACAACACCATAGGTGAATGGAGGAGGCCATCTCTGGCGCACATGATGCCATCCAAAATGGTTTGCAGCATATTGTTGCCCAGCATGGAGAACATACGGCAGCTGTGCATGGACTCCAGGCAGTCACACATCAGCAGACAGAAGTAGTGGAACACCTGCTGGGTGTGCTTGAGAGGTGCCTAGCCATGCAACAGGATCAAATCCATGCCATCATTTCTGTCTTACATAACATGGCAGATGCCCTGTGGTGCCAGCAGCAGGGCAGTGTGAGGAGAGAGATCAGCAGCATGATGTCAGTATGCAGATATACCAGCACATCGCAGTGTCCCAGGATGGCAGTCCGAAGCAGCACACATTACCCAGCAACACAGTACCATATCACAAGTTTTGTACCACAACCACAGATAGAGTGCAGGGAGTGCTGCACCCGCCAGTGTAGAAAGTGGGCACCGGGACACTGGAGATGTATCAGAAGGCCATCACAGAGGAACTGGGGCACCATACATTGGTTAGGGGTATAGTGTGAACATCACAGGGCATTCTTTTTGCTTTGTAGCCCATGCAACGCAATGCAGTGAGATGCAGAGCATTTACAGCAGGGTTGGGCCAGGCAGTATTTGAGGGACAGGCATGAGGCAGCGAACAAACCCACAATGAGTTTGGCAGTGCACCCCCAGCTACAGCAGCAGAATGTACCACCCAGCAGGCCTCAGGCGAGCCAGGGGGTAGTGGGAGGGAAGTCCAGCAGGTCCTGGGGCAATGTCAGGCCACAGGCAACACTACCATTGGGAACCAGAAAGGGTGTGAGCAAGCAGCAGCATTTTCTGGCAGCCGACACTGGTGCGGATCATATGCACACCATTCGGCATGCAACAGTGGACCAGGCTCCAGCATTGTCAACCCCCAGTGAGACTCCTGCCTACAGAACAGTGGAGTGGAGCACTGTTGCCATCCAGGGTATACCCACACAAGAGGCACATGCTGGCTCAAGTGTCTCAGCTTATTTAGGCACTGCAGAGCACATGCAAGAATCATAGCTGTCTATGTACTTGGGAGGCACTGATATACCTGTCCCCAGCTACATGGATGGGAGCACCATGTTCACCATTGCCACCTCAGCAGTGAATATTGCATCCAGGGACACAGACAGTGCATCAGATGCACCCCCAAGGAAGAGGGGGTGAAGGCCGAAGGATATTACAGCAAAAAAACTGCCAAGTGGCACCACACAGCAAGAGACTTTCCCATTCATGAGGAGGTCACTGCAAAGCAGTGCACAGCATCTGTGTGGACAGGAAGTGGACACCATCACATCTGTGCCAGGCGCAGCCCTATGAGAAGCAGATGGCATCCACAGACACACAGGATCATACCACAGGCAGGGCACAATGTGGAGAGTAGCAGCATGATGGAAGTAATGTACTGAGGGAGTAGGGAGGAGGCCATAAGGCAATTTATGAATGAAGTAACCATGACTGTGGTGGACACGTCATTATGGGACATATGTAACAGATGTGGGGGAACACAGACCATGCAGTGTGTGTGCATCACATACAGATGCAAGGCACTGATGAACACCTGCTGTATGTACCCCAACACCATATACAGTGCTGCCAGGGAGACCTGCAATAGACTGCCACATGACCCCACCAGATGGCAGCCCACCTGCGCTGGTCATGGGAGGCTCTGTGGGTGTGCCATAGAGTGCAGTACCTTGGAGGCACTGTTATGCCTGCCCAGCAAGAAAGTACATGGGGACAGGAAGCATACAAAAGGCAACGAGTGTCGTGACACGCAGACTGTGTGCCATGGTGGTCCGCACAATGTATAAATGTTATGTGCCCCCACAGGTGATCATGTCAGGGGGGGAGTGGGTTGCACATGGTGTGAGGATCCCAGTACCATGGATGTGAACAGTGCTGGCAGCAGCCTGGGGGCATCACCCATGTAGGTTTCTAAAAGGGAATTCTGCAGCCTGTTGTGCACATGCAGGGAGGACCATCCTGCATCAATCCCATCCTAGAATCTGACAAGGACTGTGCCACTGTTAGCATGGTGCCAAATGGAAGGGGTGATATGGGCACCCTATTGCACTGCCCAGTCAAAAGGGGCCCTGCAGGTGGCAGGGGGAGATGTGTTGACACACTTGCCCATACACCTGTACATGCACCCACAGGTGCCAGAAAGCAGGGGCCTACACCTGCAGGGCTGCTGAACTGTATGCTACAGCTGTCATGCTGGCAGACTGGTCCGAGAATGTCACAGGGATAGTCAACCCCCCTCCAGCGAGAGTGTGTAGGTGTATGTGTTGGTACGCGCAGGCCCACTGACATCATAACACCCCTGAAGGCAGATGGGTACAGCAGGGGTGCACAATCACCTTGTGAGGCCAACACCACCTTGTAAGTAGTATTGCCAGACACATGGTTAGGGGATGGGTTGTTACACACAACATGCATGGTAATGGGAGGGTGCCTGGGACCGAACAATAGCAGAACAGTACAGCAGAGGAGGATGTGTTTATGATGTTCACTTTATGAGTAGGCTATGTATGTTTCAAGCAGACTGACACTGTGTAAATAAAGACGTATCTGCCTGAGAACCAGAGTCTGTGCCTGTCACTTATCCACACATGTAGTACCAACATCACGCAGCACTGGCAGCTCAGTAAAGCTATGTTCAACACAGTTGTAGTATGGAGGCCACATAAACTGACATGCCCATAGGTAGTGAACAGACAGAACCCATGGGTATCTTGTGGGTCCTGTCACACACAAGGGTGTATACAGCAGGTGCCGTGGTAGGCATGGGCACAAATGTGCTGCTCAGTTACTGGCTCATTATAGTGCCCTGCAGCATGGCAGTGGCCTGGGAAGAGGCATCTCCAGACATGAACAGGTGGTGGCGAGACTACCGTCCCATGTGGCATGGTGATGGGCACCTGTGGCAGGCCATCTCATCACATGCAGGGGTCGTATGCATAGACCCCCGGAGGTAGGTAAGATGTGATGCCACAGACACTCATCCTTATGATACTGCACAGGTATGCTGTGGCCAGGTGGGGCACATGGGATGCAGCACACATCAGTCCTCATGGTGGAGGTGGGACAAAGCCCAGGTACCGGCTGTATATATCCACATGTGCCTGTGCAGATTTCAGAAGATGTGGCCTTGGTGAAAATGCCAGGTACTGCAAGGCCATACGGTGGTCCCACACCCAGTACATCATCATGCCACGGGACTGTGCATCACTATGTGATCGCCACTAGACTCAACCACAGTAGGTGCAGTGGAAAGGTGCAAGCAGGGGCATGTGTCCTAGACATCTGGACCCATGACAGGGCCACCTTTCCCCATTGGGGGCATGTAGCAGGGTGAAATCCTCCTACTGTATTTTTGACTAATGAAAATAGAGAATCTGTTCCTAAGGGGCTGCAGGAAAGCCTTATAGCCACAATAAGTCTGATTTAAGGTATCAAATAAAAATGAGAGCCTGCTGAGACCTGAAATATTCAGTACAGGAATAGTCTTACAGCATATCAAAATAAATGTTTCTTTCCTATCCTTTTGGCTGCAGCCTTTCTTCTACGCTACTTTTCTATCTTGTCTTTCCTGGACTGATCTCCCAGCACTGAAACTTTAATACTCTTTCTTTTTCTCTTTCTGCCCCCCCCCACACACACACACATACACAGGTAGCATTAAGTATACAAGAGCTGTCTTAGGACGGTTAGGGTGAAAGAAATGTTGTGTACTTCGGTGCTGTATTCCCCTGTTAAATTTCCGTGTGTAAAATAGTGAACCTGGGGTGGAAAGTATATAAAATGAATCTGTGTTTTTGGCCCTATAAAATATAAAGTACTGAAGAACTACAATAAACCACCTTTAGTTTTGTATGGAAGGTATTAGGAATCTCAAAGTTCTTGCTGTTTGTAATGTACCAAACACATGTTTTGCAAACTGCTACCAAATAATGAATTAGCAATGTCTTTTGCTTTATATTGGTTTCATTTATATGTTCCTGATATTAGATGAAATGTTTCTTTAAGCCAAAACTGTACACATTGCTATATGTTGAGGAAAATTTACCTGTTTGGGAAATGCCTGATTCCATGTGTTTTACTTTGCTGGCATCCATTTTGTAGATTACTAGGGGCTCAGGCCGGCTGAGCTCCGTGGACTTTATAGAGCTCTAGCATGATGGAGTCTGGGAACAAGAAAGGTGGCATTTGGTGCCAAGAAGTTCCTTTCTTTATTTTCTTATTGCTTTATTTTTTGATAGTTTAAATGCTGATCTATGTTAAACTATTATTTTTCATGTTTGCTTACTTTTCTGTATGAAATAGACATATTTAAAATAGTTGCAAACATTTAATTAACATTTAAAGCTATGATTGACAGGTCACATGATCTTCAGCCCTATAAAAGGAGCTGGCTGAGCAGAGTCTGGCAGATAAGATCTGAGCTGTGAAGAAAGCAGTCCTCTGCAGGAGTGTAACTGGCTGATGCAACAGGGGAGTAGCTGATGCTGGAAGCAGTCTCAGAAAGACTGACCAGTGGTGGTGCTACTCAAGGCTGGGATGTTTTGAACCAAAGCTGAATTGAGAAGCTAGAGGGGTGATTGGTCTTCCTAAAGTATTGACTGCAAAACTGCAGGTAGAAGTAGGACCACCCTTAGGCACTGGATTCGTCCCTGTGAGCCTACTGGCTAAGTGGGAACCGACAGCCCTATAAGCCATGTTTTATTACAGTTGCTGAAGATCATCCTGACTAGTCAATCAGATGAGCAACACTGAAGTTCCAGATCTGCATTGTTGAACTGTTTATGGCATTGCCAAGTGTGTGAAGTCCTTCTGTAATAAAGTGCACTGCCCTGTGGGACATTTTAAAAGACCTTGTCTCGCCTTCTGTCTCTTCATCCAACCTGCCCTCCCACGGGGCACCAGGCCTATATGGTGTCACCCATCCCCAGTAGTAACATACACAACTGTGTGTAACAGAGGACACAGACAACAGAGACTTTGCTTACAAAACCATGTATTTCTCAACAAAGAAGAAAACCATACTAGGGCAACAGGAACACAAAACCAACAGCCAAAGCAAACCACAAACATAGAAAAGTAGAAACATGGATGCTGTCAGCAAAAAAGACCTCCTGGCCCACCTAGTCTGCCCTAAAGTCCCTACCTACTGTGCTACAGTAGACCCTAATTAATCTCCAGCCTTTCCCCCAGCCCTGTTGCTAAGGTCCCCCTGTGTCTATCCCATGCTTGTTTGAAACCTGTTACCATTTTGGTACCTACCACCTCTGCTGTGAGTCTGTTCCAGACATCCACCACCCTTTCTGTAAAAAAGTATTTCCTCACATCCCCTCTAAGTCTTCCCCCTTTCAGATCCATAACATGCCTCCTTGTCCTTGAGCATCTCTTTCTGTGCAAAATGCCACCTTCCTGTACCTTATTGATACTTTTGAGGTATTTAAATATTTCTATCATGTCTCCCCTTTCCCTCCTTTCCTCTAGAGAGTACATATTTAACTCCTTGTGTCTTTACTCATAGGGCTTATGATGCAGGCCATGCACTATTTTGGTTGCACTTCTCTGTACTGCCTCCACCTGATCTATGTCTTTCCAGAGATGGGGCCTCCAGAACTGGACACAGTACTCCAGGTGGTGCCTCACAACTGATCTATACAGGGGTAACACTACCTCCCTCTTTCTGCTGGTGATACCCCTCCCTATGCACCCATGAACAAATTAAACCTCATTAGTTATGTACACAGCCAGTACTGTAGCCCTGGACATTGTCATGGCATTCAAATATTGTCAGTTGTTGTGCAAACCTGTTCACTGCATCAAGTAGAGACTGCAGGGAGCCCTGCAGGTGCCCAGCATCAGACAGGATGGTATGCAGGTCATCAGCTACTGTTCTAACAAAGTCCTGTGTATGGGGGGGCATCCACAGCACCATTTTACTTCAGGCCACAGGAGGCCTAAACAGCAGCAGTTGCCTCCTCAGGTCCATCACCTTGGTCCTATACATGGTCAGGGCTGTTACTAGGGGAAGGGTCAATGGTGGTGTTCTCCACAGTGGGAATGTCATCCTGGTGCTCCTCTGTAGCTGCCTCCACTGCAGCAGGGAGTGGTCTCTGCACCGAGCAGCTGGCAGGTGATGGCTCTGCACCTTCAGTCTCCCCAGATGTGTCTGCCTCCTGGTGTCAGCACATGAGAGGGCTTCTGTAGCAGTTTGCAGGCACCTCCGGGTTCACTCGGCATAGGTCTTTGCCTCCTGTCTCTTCAGCTTTCACATTGCCCTTTCCAGAGGTAGCCACTGTCACCTGTGGGAATGACATTGATTGATCAGCCACATGACCATGAAAGTGCCCACGCACTCATGCAAGTACTGCTATCTCTGTTTGGGTACCAGGTTAAAATGTTGAGTACAGAATGTCGCAGGCAAAACTGTGTGGCATAAACAGTGTGCAGTAAAACAGCTACAGGGGACAAAATACTGGATGGCAAAAATGGTGAAGGAGCGGTAGCGTACCTCTGTAACTGCTGACTGGAAGGCAGTGATGCAGAGGATAAGACCTCTGCTGGGTAGCAGTCCTCCAAGAAGTTGCCATGGCTCAGAGGGTAGAGCTGCCAGCAGTGAAGGGCAGTGGAGCATCTGTGGACTGGGGTTTGAATCCTGGTGTCAGATTACCTGTGTGTGTTTTGTTTTATTTTTTTAACTGTTCTGCGGTTGACAATTCTCCCCTTCCCCCCTGAAGGTGGTTATTTTAATGTGTGGGTGTTTGGGGCATGGAGCTCCCCCTTGGAGGTGGCTATTTTAATGTGTGGTGGTTCAGGAGGCACGTGGGGTGGAGATTCCCTCAAAAAGCAATATTTTCTGTGTAGTTTTCAATATTATAACCCCTCAGTGTTTTTATGAAGTGTTATAGATGTTTACACCGTATTGACAGCGCAGTATGTTGCCACGCTGTTTTTAACCACAACATATTGACCCCGTGCCCTCTGTATGGCACATTGTCTACCCATCCCTCCAAGTCATGTCATTGGTCTGCACCATGCAGTACCCAGACACACCACCATTTCCTTTCCAGTTACCCAGGCCCCCATGTCACTGGCACAGTACATGGTAGAATCTTGCACTACCATCTGCACTGACAACTTGCCTGCAGCCTAGTCCCCTGAGGGTTCTGCTCCACAGCAGGTGCATACCCAGCTTGTGTAACACTGTCTGATCCACATATCATGCTTTCTCTGTCATGCGCCTACTTATCAGCCATCCTCCATGTATGTCTCCTCATACAAACAGCTCACATAGGCCACTGTGGTGAATATATATGAGTTGTGATAGGATCCTGGGTAGTGGGTGACCACATACAGGATTCTGCAGTGGCTGTCAAACTACCTGTACATTCATGGAATGGTACTCCTTCCTGTTGACATAGACATCTGGATCAACTGACAGTGCCGTGGGCTATGTGCATGCAATCTACAGCACCCAGTACATGGGAGAACCACACAATGGCATAGAAGCCCTGTTTAACTGACAGATGCTGCTGTGCATCTTGGGGAACATTATGTTTATGTGAATCCTTCACACCAGGTCCTCCAGGACTTTTATTCAAATACTTCAACACTGACAGCGAGATGCCGATAGTGTCACCTGTGGGGTTCTGGAAGATTGGAAGATCCCCCTCACTAGAAAGCACAGTACTACAGACACCTTCACTTCCACAGGTATTCACTTCCACAGGTGTGGGGTGACCTATGTGGGTTAAGCCCTGCAGGTTCCCCCATGAGCTCATCAAAGAACTTCATTGTGGTGTACCTGGCAAGCCGATATTGTGCAATGCTCTGCTCATCTGTCAATTCATGGTACAAAATCCACCTCCTGTGCACCCTTGTGGGGTACCTCCATTGGTTTCTACCCTTCTCCTCAGCAGTGGCTTCACAAAGTGCCCTGTGTGGCTGTCACCAGGCACACCTATGCCATCTTCACATGGCCAATTGGATGGCCAGTAGGGCTGCTAGCTCTGGCATTATCTGCTGTCACCCCTCTGGTGCTTGTGCTGATGCAGTGGCTCTTTAGTGGTGACTCACTTCTACCTACCTACTATGGACTTCTTTACATGCTCTAGTCTCACTTAATGCAGCTCCACACTGATCTACCAGGTGCAGGCAATGTTCTGCTCAAGTCCGGGAACTCTACCTTCTAAAATCCAAAAAAAGGGGATGTGGCAGCTTTTTCTTGATGCAAGGTGCATTGCACACCCTCTTTTTGATGCAACCATGATACAACTGACTTTGATGCAGGCGGTCCTACATTTGACGCAAGGTGCATTACAAAATATTAATTGACTCAAGATTTGTCGAGAGTCCCTTCTTATGTCAAACTTTTTCTGTGCAAGTCTCTTGCTTCATTCCAGGAGCTTTGAAAATTGGGCCCTATATATGTTTATGGCTTGTGGTAGATTTACTTCTTAGCAACTGTAAAAAATTACTCTTTTGCTCCACTTTCAATCCTCCTAAGAGTGGTCTTGAAGGCTTATCCCACCATCTAAGCCATAATTCACTTCTTAAGAACTCATTCTGCTAGGGGATTTTAGACTTTCAACTATAATACTAAGCTAAATCAACTCAATGTAGCCCAATTTATCACCTATCCCATAAGAATTTATAATAAAAGCCAGGCTCATACTATATGCTGGACGGGGGTGTATAGCCAACTATACTGAATGTATAATTGGGCCTGCCTTCTTGACTGATTCAGCTAGTGATTATACCTCAGTTTTCTACAGTTAGAATACAAAAATCTCCAGCTGTCCTCCCTGAATCTTAATTTTCAGAGCCTACTGTGAATTAAGTGTTGAAAATCTATTGGCTAACCTGAACTGCATCAACTGGTCTCCATTAGCGACAATAATTAATGTCGACTCTGCCCTGGACTTCCTGCTAATAAAACTGACCACAGTGCAAAACGAACACTTCCCTTTAATCACGAAGTAGATGCAGGGCAGAAACACTAGGGGCAGGATTCACAAAGAAAGCCAAAAATTCCACAGCTGTGGGAAAAATGCCTGCAGCACTGCGGACCCACAGCTGCGAGATATTCTCCACAAAAGGCAGTGGCGCACATACAGAATTCTGAAATAAGCCCACTTGCGGCGTCCTGCACATGCGGAAAATGCACATATGTGGGTCTGCAGCTGAGGGAGCACATAAAAAGAGCCTCAGGGAGGTACAAAGTTCACACCCTGAGGATCAAAGGAGGAGAAGCAGCAGATCATTAAGGATGAATCCTAACCAGCAGCCAGAGAGAAGCCAGCAGCATGCCACACAGCAGGGAGCTGAACAGCAGCAGCAGGCCTACCACTTCATGCAACAGCATGGAGTACCAGCAGAACAGCAGCACATGCAACAGTACCCAGGAATGGGGAACCTAGAGCAGCCCATAGCCCAGAGATGGCAGCAGCAGCAGCAGCACTACAGGTACGAACACCAACAACAGCCAGGTGTGTTCACACTGCAATAGGCACAGTACCAACTGCCATACATGCCACAGATGCCAACACAGCAGCAAGCCCATGCAAAACAGGCAGCATTGTACACCCAGCAGGGGCAACAACACCAGAACCTGCCCAGCTGCCACAGCAGCACCCTCAGACACAGCAGCAACAAAGCACACTGCAACAGCAAGTGGCACCACAACAACAGGGCCAGCAGCCAGGACCAAGCAGCAGCCAGGAACGCAAACAGCAGGAAGTGGCACAGGAGCAGAGCATCACGGGCGTAACTGGACACCACGAGAGGAGGAGGAGGTGCTGGTGCATGGTCGATGCACCCTTTCTGATGTGCTCCACTGCAGGTCAACACCAAAAGCAGCCAGGCAGACACATAGGGACAAAATCTGCCAGAAGGTGAATGCAGTGGGCACAGCAAACAGTGATGTAAAGGCCTGAAAAAAAGCGACAAGAACATCCGGTGAGGGCCAAGGACAAGATGTCACAAATAAGATGGTCAAGTCAGACTGGTAAGTCAAACTGTTGCACACCAATTGTACAACAATGGTCATGTAGTGTTAACCACAAGGTAATCACTGTTGAGGGTGACCACTGTGTATGAAGTGAAATGTGAAACAGTACCCACTGGAATAAGATGTGTACCAGGATAGCAGACAAGCTGGACCAATGCAACAGACAGGTGTCACCCAGAAAAGCAGGTATAAAGTGCAGTACCAGAGCAGCACAATCTCAGAGAATTGTGTCTGACCAATGCGTGGTTAGGGGGAGGGGATCAGGGGATGGATGAGCCCATATGAAGGTGAGCCCAAAATGTGGGCCCTGGCAGATGGAGATGTAGTAAGCCCATCCAGAGGGACCTGGAGGCCCTGGAGGGCTGGACAAGGAGTATGGAACTGAGGTGTAAACCCAAGGATGTGCAGGGTGCAGCATGTGGGGTCAGAGACCCCACCCATGGTCGCACCTGGGGGGGGAAGCACACTGCAAGCCACAACAAGTGAAATGTAACTGGTGGGGTACATGGTGCAATGGACAACATGGAAATGTGTAGAGGAATAGTGCCAAAAGCACACAGGAGTCTGAACCACATGGCAGGGGGAGCATGTCCAGGAGGAGGGAGGTTAACCACCCACTGTAGACGTCTTGGGCAGGCATCATCCCCAGTACTGTGCAGTGCAGGAGACCACACCACAAGAGGCAAGTAGCACTGCTGGAGAGGGTCTAGGTAAGGAAACCAGGACAATGCAGGGCATGGAATGGAGGACCCAAGAGCAGGGCTGTGCCAACAACAGAATAGCACTCCTGTAAAGAGCCTATTCTGTAGGGCCACCCCGACTAATAAGCGTAAAATAACCAACAGCCCATATGACAGTATTATAGTGTATGTTGTTTTGTATCAGTCCTACTGAGCATAAATAGTATGTCCATGCCCCCCTGCCCCCTTGCTGACACCATGACCCAATGTATTATGTTCCTGTGCGCCTTGGGGAAATGAGCACCAGGATTAGTAGATGTTATGTGAAAATGGCTCTGTCGCACCTTAGTTCAGTACCCCTCCCCCAACCACGTGAAACTGGAGCCGACACAACTTTGAAGACCCAGATTCAAATGGATAGCGATCTGCAAGAAAGCGTGCAAGCCTGTCTGTGAGAAAATGTTGTCCTAATGCTGACCACTGAGGCATTGGGCCCCCCAAACAGTGTGGGACCTACTGCAACCACAGCTCTTGCACCCCGCTGGTCACTGCCCTGCCTAAGAAGATAGGCTGCAAGAGTGTGGACTGACGACGCTGAAGGAGAGGACAGGACAGACAGGGTGGACATGATGGGGCAACAAATTACACAACAGGGAACCACAGCAGTGGAGACAAAGAGATGTACAGACCACAGTAGGGGGCACAACCAGGGGGTATGAGTGGACGCTGGAGGTGGGCCAAGACAGAGTGGAGTGCAGGATACAGTACATCCCTGACAGGGTGGCGTGGCCATGCAAAGCACTGCTCGGGAGTCTGGGAGAGGAGGGCATGGTGGAGGGTGATGAGGGGGGGATAGTGACAAGGGTAGACCCATGCTCAGGTTGACCTATACTGGGGGGGGTGAGCACCCAAAAGGGGCTGCCTACCATGCAGATACAACACACCATGAGGCCCAGTCTGCCTGCTGGCAGTACAGCAGAATGTCAGTATATCAATGTAGGGAAGGTGAAGTAGTGGCATGCAACATGCAGACGACTGGTAGCATGTATGGACATGGAAAGAAATGCAGGCCAAGAATCATACAAAATGGTGTACAGTAGGACACAGCTGGCCATGGCAGGCCACCCCTGTGTAAGTAGGACAGCTGCCAGGCTGACTGACATGGGTAAAGAGGTGATCCAACAGAGCAAGTGTCACATACACAACAGCATGTTACAGGCAGCAGACATGGGTGTAGGCAGGCACACACCACGCACACCAGTGTGTACAAAATGATATAAGGAGGTAGCACACAGGATATGAACTGCTACTGTGTCCCATGAAACCTAACAAACAAGATACTGTACTCGGCTGTACTGTCAGTCATAAGAAAGCAATGTAGATGGACTTGTCACGAAAACAGCCCTTGCATCACAAGGACAATACAACCTGACAGGCTCTGGTATGCTATGTGGGTGTAACAGGGAACAATGCATGACAGTTGTACTCACCCATGCATGGCAACAACCGCTGTCATGGGATACAGAGGGTGCATGTATTGTGCCAATGAGGTAACTAACATGGTCCTGGTGTATGGTTGGAAATAGTCCACCCACAGTCATGGGGGGGAGGTTACCCCAACAAGGGAGGGGTAGCAGTGAGGCCACAAAGTGTGCAGATCACAAAACACTGGCTACACCCCTGGCAGCTGAAATGGATAACACAGGCCATGCAGCCCTCCCTTGTACACAGTCAGCTACACATGCCAGCATACAACATGAATGGTACTGCACATAGCACACCCAGTAAGAATGCCCCCCCAAGCCATTGGAAGGCACAAGATGCAGCACAGTACTGGGAGATCTGGAATAGCACATCCACCATGGCAGAGCATCACTATGAGCAAACAACAGAGGTGAACAGCACACAATGCCACGCAGCACTGGATCAAGAATGTGTGCCTGGCAATATTTATTACCTCTATACCCACACCACAGGTATATTTGACGAGGAACACAGCAGCACAATCAAAATGCAACATGCACAGGTTGCATGAAATAGACCGTCCACAACATGCAGCCTGATCCCAGTGGCAACAGCCACAAACACAGATGCACAAACATGCACACGTGAGTAACGCAGCACAACCTAGAACAGGTGCCAACATGATCCTGCACAGGACAGGTAAGTAAGACCTGTCCAGAACAATGTGCCCATAACTGGGAACAGACATCTGACAAATGCAGTCTAACCCAGTCCTACAATGCAGTGCAGAACACAGTATCGGATGCAGAACGGCAGGAAGAGTGTGTGACCTTGGCCCACACACATGCACACTGCACAAGACAAGCAAACAGCATCCAGCAGCAGGTATGCAGCACATGGTCAGGTAGAGGTAGGTAGAGCTGGACAAGGCCACAGACTGGCTGAACTAGCAGCCATAGGTGCATGTGAGTAGCCAAACAATCAACACTGTAATAGACATCTGTTGTACTGAGATCGGTGCACCAAGTGTGACACACAACAGTGTCTACCAACAGAAATGCAGCCAAGGCAGAACAGAAACATGGCACTGTCCCAGATACCACAGTAACACAGCCCGGTGACACCTGTACCAAGCAACCTGAGTGATGTGTACTACACAGATAAAGGTATGATGCATGCTGCCCCAGCAAAGAACTGTGTTAACCAATCCACACCCACAAATGGTGAGGCAGTCTGGACACTTTATGACCACAAAACACACCATATCATGAATGTACTTGGAGATGGATCCTGCCACACTGTGGTATTGGGTGTCCACATATGTAAGGGTGCTGGAGTGACACAGTGAACGTGCATTGGACAAGCATGGGTCAAAGTAGTCAATGTGTTTCAATCCCCACAGGTGGAGGAGTCTGGGATGCACCCACACTCACCCATGCTGAAGAGATGGTAGTACCACGCCTGCAGGAGGTAAATACCAGTGGAGTCAGCCAGATGGACACCCTAAGCATGCAGCTACAGGTGGGAGGTATGTACACATAATCTGTTACATAAACATGACAAGCACAGTGTACTATGTTGGTTCCACATGCGTGTGGGTGGGCTATGCCATGCTGTGTGGTGTGCTGTGTGTGAGGGATGCTGTGCATACCACACACACACTGTATGCATGCAAGGGGATGGCAACATGGAATGTACATGGATGTATGGCTACAGAACGCTGACATGAGCATGACACATGACATATGTGACTAAGTAGGGAACACATGATGAGGGTAACAGCAATGGATAGAGAAGACATGAAGGGTCAGACCCAATGATGCTGCAATCCATGTACAACAATGATGGCAGAGAGCAGCATTGTGGGCATGACTATGGACCAGGGAAGGACAGGGACACAGAGGCAATAAAAAGGGAATGATGCAGGAAAGCAACAACAGCACAACACATAGTTGGAGGGACATGTAGTATGGTGACTGGTGGGTGTCAATGACCTGTAAACAACATGTAACACACGGAACTGGGAGGGGGCATGTGCACATGTAGGTGACAGGAAGCAGTGGGTGTGGGCAGCATGAGAACACAGCTGCGATGGTGTCTGTAGGTACATGACCACAGAACCGAGAACACAGAACATATGACCAGCACTGCCAGAAACACAGCACCACACATTGTCAGACATGAACACACAAGAGTGGAAACAGTGCAGATGTGGAGTGAACATGTGCCATGAACACACACAAAGGTCAGCATGGTGATGTGGGGAAAACAGTGACATACATGGCCAACCCCTGTCCTGGGTGCAGCAAGGTGAGGCATGGATGTACATCACAGACACAGGGAGACAAGAACCCAAAACACACTCGGCATGCAATGCACACTAGCCACGCAGTGTGAGGGGCACATGACTGGACAGGATGAGAGGGTACAAAATGCAGAAGGTGTGGAGTGGCAAAAGGATCAATGTAGGTGGTTATCATAGGACCCACAATACTGTCCCACATGAGAGGCCAGGCAATATGACCAGTAGGCCTGCCCCAGGAGAACAATGGTAGCACACAAGTAGGGAGTTATTACTGGGAAGGCAGCAGGGTGTGTGTGCAAATGTGCCAAAGCACGAACTTTGTGAGGTGCAAACCTTGCTGCAATAGGGGGATGGCCATGCAGCATTGGCTCTGCAGTGCCACCAGGAGTTACACTACAGCTGTGCGGTACAGTAATGTAGGCCAGGTAACAGGCCACAACATGCTGTCCCTGGATGCTGGATACAGATGAGGTGGGGTACACCAGGAGGGATACAAAATGGAGGGGGCACACACAGGACAATGGCTGGCAACAGAGAAAGGATACAGGAGGCAAGTAATGGTGGCAAGGAACAGGAAATGTGTAATGACTGTGGACATTAACCTATGTAGATGGTGTAGATGATGGCATGAACAGACCCACAGGATATGGATGACAGGGAGCAGACAGAGAGGCAAGCTATCAGTGACATGCCCCTGTGCATGGGCAGGTACTGTCACCATGTCAGCCACCATGCACCCCAATGGTATGTGGAACTGAGCACATACCACCACCACCACATACATACCATGGACACAAGATGCACATCAGGCATGTGCCCATACCAACACAAGTCACGGCAAGATACGGGGCCCTGTGTAATGCTCTGTGGCCTGCACAGGAGACAGACAACAGCAATGTGATGCATGTGGGACACAGTATACATACCGGAACAGTACAGGGCCACACATACACACGCACACACTGCAGCTGGACAGGGAGATGTACACACATGTACTGCAAGGGAAACAACAATGCCCAACACTGACACAGTTGCCTGACTATGGGATGTGCAGTAACAAGGGGGCAGATGTGGTAGATAGGGGGGAAATGAACAGAGGTGAAAGAACAGGTACAATGTCATGGGGATGGTGGTAGAAACATGTTATGGCTGCAGTGGTGTGGGTGCTGAGACAGACACTAGGTGAAGCCAAGTAGCTATGTGTGGGAACATAGGCAGTGATAATGTGTGGTATGATGAACCAGGCTGATGTGTCAGTAACATCTGCAACACAACCATGACCCAGGTGGTATGAGTGTTCCACCCCTGCTGAAAGGTGAATGCTGAAATGTAGAACAGGGAATGGCATTATCCACTGCACATGTAGGAGGACTGCATGCAGACTGGCAAATACTGTACCTGTACAATGATGAAGGTTCAAAGCACAGATAATGAATGGCACACATGGTGCATGGACAAGTGTCCAGTGCACAACAGTGTGATATTGGCCTGTGGAAAATTTGTGCAAGCACATACTGTGGATGTACATGTCACTGCCACACATGGGTCTCCACTGTGAATGCACTGTGATGCACAGTACAGTGCAGTGTGGCAGATTGAGCTGCACTGTCACATATGACTGGAACATGACCAAAGGAGGTGGTGGTGGCATGTGCTATGCAGTGTGTGCTGGACAAACAGAACTGCAGAACTGCACAGCAATGTGTCACAACACACATGGCAACACTGTACGCATGCATGACACTGGCTGTGGTGGAATCACTCAGGTGTGAAAACAACAGCATCCAAATGAGGGTGGACCTTAAGAAGGTGCACTGGCCTGCCGTGATGGACACCTGAACCCAGCAAAACATGCCTGACACAGGCATATGTTCAGCAGGGGCAGGATACATGGAAGGTAAACACACAGGGCCCATAGGGACAGTACAAACTGGAATGAAATCAGGGCCACGATGTGCATAGCAGGGGATGTGCAATGGGGCTACTCCATGGTGTCCATGTGTGCACAGGTCTGAGTGGACAGGACTGTGAATCAAAATGGCTTGTGGGGCATATAGTGACATGTGTGGCATGATCCGCTGGCCCACTGAGCAAATCCAGCAAAGGGAGAATAGCAGTAGACATCCAGACACAACAGAGTGAATAATGCAACAGCAGACATGCTGTATGTATGGCATGTGGAATGTGGAGAAACAGAATGTGTGTGGTAACACAAGTAGAGGTACAACATATCACATCACACAGCAACACATGTCAAGACACACCTGCATGGGGAGCACTGCAGCTACACATATGCCTGGCACACTGATCCCAGATGTGAACAGCTGCAAGGGCATTGCCAACACACGAGCAACACATACAACATGGAGTTGGTGTGTACATGTGTGTAGGGCAACACAGACAATGATTGGCCATGGTCTGCCATGCACACACACTGCACAATGCACTGTGTACATGCAGCAACACACAGATCACCAGCAGAGTCTGCAGCAAAGGCAGAATGGTCAGACCAGTCCGA
This sequence comes from Neoceratodus forsteri, assembly GCA_016271365.2. Classification (NCBI taxonomy): domain Eukaryota; kingdom Metazoa; phylum Chordata; order Ceratodontiformes; family Ceratodontidae; genus Neoceratodus; species Neoceratodus forsteri. Next base: position 2,028,659 of record CM057456.1, on the reverse strand, counting down.
GTGAATGCCATCAGCTGCACAGAGAGCAGATATGTCTGCACATCCCCCGCATGTGGAATGATGTCCCCAGTCGCAGATGCAGCAGCTGCAGTGGACTATGTCAGATGTACCCACACCTGTCCCAACCACACCCAACCCAGCCATAGTACCCACCCATATCAGCACCCTCGACAACGCAAACCATGGTGCAAACCCCATTCCAGTGACAGAACACACCACCCATGCCCCTCACTGCCTGCCCCCAGGCAAGTGATGGGTGAGCAGTTGCCATCCACCAGTCCCCTCATGGCACCCTGACTGTGCCCCTGTAAGGAACCCACTCACATCCTGGTGACACTCTGGCATGTTACCCATGACCATCCCCCCTGTGTACAGCCGAGACCCTGGGCCACTACACAGATCCACACCTGTCTCTGGACCATGTCTGTTGCTCTCACTGAAACCTCCATAGGAATGTGACATCCATCTAGAACTATCACCAAGACTGCACACATATCCCAAGGTGTTGCAGTACCAAACCGTAGAACAAGGGTAGGAACAGTGCCACCCCTCCAGGGGTCGACCCCATGGTGATACAGACCAGCATCCCAGATGCCCTTGTTGTTTCCCATGTATATGTCTGGCCAGTGTAGCATGATAAATACCAGTAACCCCATGACCCTCACACACCCCAGCACGGATATGACATACCCACCCAGTGCACACCCATGGCAGGTAAACCGTCTCACAGGTGCAGATACATGCAGTGACCTACATGAACCCACAGTGCCCTGATACTGGACAACCCTGTCAGAGGCACAATAATTGCATGCAAGGCTACCAACACCACACACCCACCACAACACCTAGCCCTGAGTCATCTGCAAATGTACACCGTCCACACCCGTGCACCAGTCCCTTGACTGAGACATGGGTGTGCCTAGTGTTGTCACAGCACTGGCTTCTGTGCCAGCACAGTAATGACACACTCTGGGGATGAGCCCAGCCTGCCAACTCCACACCGTGAGTATGCTCACAGAGCCTACACCACTTCACTGAACACCACCAGCCCAACCCCCATATCTGTCAGTGTAGCCTGCAGGCCATTGTGGTGCACACACTGAATTGCATGCTGATGCATGGAAAGTGGTGGTCTCCCAAACGCAACCCCAGTCCTGGGCCTTTGGCACACACACACAGATGTAGGCAAGAGTAGTACAACACATACAGTCTGCGCCACACCAGTGCCGCCAATCCTCCAACCACCCACAACAGTGAAGGACACTCCAGAGCCCATCTGTTTGGCAAACCACCACCATCATGCAGAGAACAAATGCCAGCCCACTGAGCCACCTTCACACATATCAGTCCAGTGGAACATGGCTGGAACTGTGATGCACAGTGGTGGTGATGTGTACTGGACACACGCCCCTTAGTACATGTGCAGTGCAACAACACTGTACATACCACAAAGGTGGTATGTAAGTGATGTGCACTGGTGCACACCACTGTGAATAGATGCTACTGAGCCATACACAGAGCCACATACATGCAATGCGTGGACCCAGTACAGACATATGGATGCGCATGGGCATTGCTGCATGTGTGTGTGCTCCCATGTGGGAAACAGCATCTGTGATGCACATGACAGCAGTGTCCACATACATACCACAGCACATGTGATGATAGGACAACATTTGTGAATGATAATGGAGTAGCTGACACAGATGGGCATGTGTGACAGCGCTGGTGAGAGCACCGTACTGTGGCATGATGCACACTGTCCTATTTTCCACAGTAGTGTGCCATAGGGACCCTGTAGTGTACCACATGTAACTGTACAATGTCACAATGCATTGAATGAATGCCTTAGGAAGGGATGGACACAACCATGGTCAGGTCATAATGTGTATGTTGTTGTACACCTACAGGTGATATTGGGAGACCAGTGCAACAATGCCCACGACCACAACCAGGTGACAGCCAGTCACAGCAACAGGTGTACACCTAACACACCACAGCAGCTGACCTACACACTGCAACAGGGCATTCAACAGAGCCACAGACAATGGATGGCAATGGTGTGGCGGAACCAGACACACAGCTGCATGAGGAGGAGCATGTGGACAGTGTCCCCATTGAGAACATTGCCAAGAACATCCCACCATCCACCATTCACAGGTCCCCTGGGAGTGGACACATGTCTGGACTGTCAATAGGTGACCTTGGGTTGGGGACACCCAAATCATTGCACACTCAGCAACAGTCCGAGGGTGATGCTGATGATGCACAGAGTGACCGTAGTCGCTATGGGGACGCCATCCTGAATGCAGATTGGCAGATCAGTGTAGCTATAGGAAACCTGCAAGACTCCCTGTCACAACAACATGACAGTACCTCAGAACACACCCATCAGCTGATAGATGCTGTGCAGTCAGTAGCAGCAGCAGTGCAGCAAAACAACCAGACACAGTGTCAATTGAGCGCAGATATAGTGGGTGCACTACATGCAATCTCCGGGTACCACAGCCAGGCAAAACACCATAATCCAGCAGCACACTGAACTGTTGCATGTCATACATGAGACACAGATGTCCTTCATGAGGGAGATGAGTCAGATACTGGCAGGGCAGCATGCAACACAGGGGAACATGTGGCGGCACTCAACAGATAGACTGGTGCAATGCAATGGTTATCCAATACACTGACAGCAATGGGCGCACCCCACGTGGGCATGGCTGAGCCAGTGGCCGTGCATACAACAATGTCTGAGGTGTCCACCACCAGAGGACAAGTCTCCGCCCAAGTCAGCACCCATAGCCCACCACATGCACGTGGACCCACACATATACAGACACACACAGCAGGGCACACTATGCAGTCACATGATGTGATAGCACACTGCGAACCAGCTGCAGGTGTGGATATGGATAGGGATGAGCAACACCATGCACCCACACTGAACGTGCAACATGGGGAGGCCCAAGAGGCCACTGCACAGTCTCAAGGCACTTACCACACATGTGTGATGGCAACCATGGTGGAAACACCACAGACAATGCAGGTAGGGGACAGCAGTAGCACACAGTCTGAGCCCATGTCACAGTTGCAACATACCAGGGACAGGGGAAGCAGACAGGGACATGCAGGCACAGGGGAGTTATGTACTGCGCAGGCGACAGACACATCACCAATTGAAACCACACAATCAAAGCAAAAGAGAAAGAGGCACAACACTGGCAAGGGGCTTGTTAGCAGTAATGGGACACAGGCCTCACAACAGCAGGATCAGAGGAGTTGGCTGAGTGCCTGTCAGGCACAGAGGGCAGCACAAACAGACACCAGTCAGGGCACCCAGGACACACAGGGTGTGCCCACAGTTGAGCAGGCACCAACACCAACAGCAACAGTGACAGGGCCCCTAGCTGAGACCACACAGACACAGACAGTGCCTGAGAGGGGGGAAGGGCAGAAAACAGTGAAATGTGTTGGCAGGGGATGTCCACCAAAGAAGCGGTAGACACTGTGATGCCATGTGGCACACCAGGCCTCTGAGGCCTGTGCTGCACTGCCAGGGACAGGCATACATAACACAACTTGGGTCACACAGATGTAAGCCTTTGCCAGATCACAGGAACCTGCTTGGACAGGCATGGTATAGCAGCTATATCATGCTGGAGTCAATGCAGCCCCCAGTCCACAGCCCTGAATGACTTACACATGTTGAGCACAGTATGATGGTGTATGTAACTAGTGATGCAAACATGGACAGTCTAGTAGTGCATGGCACCATGGCCAGTGCAGTGTTCTGGCATGACATAGCTCATGCTGGTATGTGATACAGTACGACATGACCACTGATGGCATCGTGCCTTAATGATGTTGCAGATGGCAGGGAGCCTGATGGATATGTTCACCAGCTACATTATGTGTGTACAATATGGAATGTGACTGTGGAGCGATTGGTGGACAGTGTTGTTCCCAGGTACATGTAATAAAGGTGTGGCAACCATTACTATGTGTGTGTGAGACTCTGTTATATCCCATAAGGGTGTAATGACTGTGTGTAGTTGCACAGCCTGTGCCAGTCTCTGGCACACTGCTGATAGACAGCCATGTGTTATGTGGCAGGACTCAAAAGTGTGTGATGGCACAGACGTGTACGGCATGCACAGCACCAGTGCCACTGTGCACATCCCAGACATGATTCCAGCAAGCTGTATGTGTAACAACACATGTGCAATACCATACAGGAATAATAGACAGTCACTGGACTGTGGCATGCACCAGCCTACAGGTGTGTGTCCGAGGGAGCTGATGGCTGCCAGGATGTTGAGGGATGTTTCTGTAGGCCCATGAGGGTTGTTACCACATGAATACTGTCTGAACATGTAGGTCACTGACATCACTGTGCCAATACAAGGGGCAGCGTGGATACAACGCATCAGGACCCAGCATCATGACACATGGTGATTGTGGTCAGGTGTCACCATCCCTGCAGAGCTGTCCCCCCTCCCAGTGACACCATGCCCCATTAGACATGTTGGCCACACCACCCCAAACAGTACACTGCATATGTAGATGTGCATGCTCATGGTGATGTACACGTGTGGATATGTACCACACCCGGTCTGGGAACCAGATATGACATAATGCCCCATGTGCTGCACTTGTCCACAAGCCACACAGTATGTCAGGGACACAGACAGGACATGCATTGCCCAATGAACAACAGCAACCAAGGAACATGTCATGTCTGTATGGACTGAGAACATGTGCCCCATGCAGAGTGATAGTGCCCAGTCCACATGCCATGTCAATCATACGGTGCTGGGACAATGTGGCTGGCATGTGCAACACCATGTCATGGTGGTCCTGAATGGGTTGGCCAGTGAATGGCAGGACTGACAGACTAGAGAAGCTGTGACCACTGCTCTTGACAGGTATGGCTACATGCAGAGGCACTGGAACAATTCTTATAGTGGGGGAGCTGAAAGTCATTGAACAAAACTGTATAGGATGCCATAGGAAATTGTACTCCAAGCAAGGGGGTGCTGCAGCACCCCCAGCACCCCTAGGTCCAGCACCTATGGCTACATGGTGCACAAAGTAATGACAGGGCCAAGACAAGGTTTGTGAATTGCATTTACTGACTGTTGCACTGTACACTGTGTGATACACATGTGGAAGCATTCAAACTATACTGTGACGTACCATACCAGGTGAGTTCGGTGTCTTGACATGCATGTGCAGAACCCAGCAACCATTCACATGGCAGGTGTTATGTGGTCCATGGAACACACCCTCAGTCCAAGCCAGCCATGTCCATAGCACACCACAGCATGCAAGGAGTGTCCAGTGATGGCACTACTGGCTGAAATACTGTTGTCTGCATCACTGGTAATGTTTCTAGAAGCAGTGCCTGAAGAGCCTATCCCATGCCTGCCATGCCAATGATGCCTGACTGGACTGGTGCTTTCCTGGTGATGCTGGTGGTGATGGTGGTACTGGCATTCCATGGTCAACATCATCATCAGTCAGTTGCAGGTCCTCAGGTGCTGGGATCCTGTGGGACAGGGCAATGTTGTGCAGTATGCAACATGCAACGATCATCCTGCATGCCTTCTCTGGTGTATACTGCAGTGCACCCCCTGAGGTTGAGAGACAGTGGAACCACATCTTCAGGAGCCCAAAGGTACGTTCAATCACAGAACATGTCCGTGCATGTGCAGCATTGTACCTCTCTTCCTGCTGCATCTGCGTAGCTGTCACTGGTGTCATGTCCACCTGCAAAGGAGATGGATACAAATCACATGAGACATATAATGGGCTGTGAACACCTGCATAAGTGCATTAGATTGATGTCTGTACATCCACACCTCACAATGACAACAATGGGATGGCACAGACATGCAACACAACACTACATGGCTTTCACTACTCTTGTGGTGTACACATGGCAGAGCACAGGCACACATGTCACTGGTGCCATAGAACACTGCATTACCCATCATACAACATGGGTTAGGTATGGGAGCATGCAATACACACCGGTCCATCATGCTATGCTGGTTGACTGATATGCCCTAGGGTGGGTGCAATGCAATGATGGCGACCCTACTTTGCTGTCCAACCACTGACATGTATGCAAAGGCACCAGATAAGGGGGCAATGCCCCCCCTGCAGTGAAGGGCAGTGTTGAATGTGATGTATCCCAGCCCCTGGTCCTGGTCCTACAGCCCCCTGAGCAGTCATCTCCACCCCCTCTGGGAACTGTGCGGCCACCCCAAACCACATACCTGACCACAAACATTACACTGTGTGATGCAACTAACCCTGTGCTGTGACGTGTGTCAGTAGCCCGATGGATCAGGGACAGATCAACGCCTGCTGCCATCCCACTGCGGCGCATGTCCACATGTACAGTAGTGTGATGGGGTAACATTCACTGCCTGTGTCACACCTGCATGTCGGCACACCCAGTTGGTGGCTGCAGGCCCAGGGGATTGTGCAATTACCTGGCATGGTGTACAGTGCACCAGACATGCACAATGGCCATGCAGTTGCTGTGCACATCACACCTTGGGTGTGGCATGGACACGTGCACCACTGCATGCACATGTGTCCATGTTGGTAAGGCTGACACCACACACATGTTGCCACAGGATGGGGGTTGCTGACATGGGCATGCCTGCAGGACAATGCCCCATCACAGGCCAGTGCTGCTGCTGCTGATGGACTATGAAGGACCTGCAGCCATACCTCTCAGCCTCACCTCAACACAATGAACGTTCCCTAATGTACTGCACAAATACACCCTGTCCCACATCGTGAGGACATGTGCAACAGGCAGTATTGACAGTGTCAGAGTGGACATGTAAACTAACAGGTGATGCCAATGTAACATTGTTCAAATGATAACATACTCTCTGCACCCATATGCACCCATCATACCTATGGTCGTACCTCCTAGGAACAGATGAATCAGTGATGTACATCTGTCTCATCTGTGCCACATTGTGATAGACAGTGTAACACATTTCTGGGGACAAAGGGCTGTGAGGCATGCCTACAGCTCGTGCGGGGCAAAACAATGGGATTACTGCATGTGTGAGAAAAAGGCAGACATGTCCACGCATGTGAGGGAATTAGCTGTGCTTTTCACGCATGTGCGTGATTTCATCATGTAAATTGTGCACGGGCATGTAAAGTATAGGCACGTGTCATGCACGTGCGGGAACATGTGCATGTGCTGCACAGAGTTACACTGGGATGTGTGAAGCCTGCTGAAGGGGTGTGTCAGTCTGTGCCACATCCAGCCTTTCACAGTCACAGATACAAGCATCAGACTATGGCAGGGAGAGGCAGGGCATCAAACTTCAGTGATGGAGAGACAGCAGCATTGCTGGATCTCATTAGGGATCATGCAGCCATCTTGCTGCCACCTGGGAGGACCCTGCATTCACCAAGAAAGAGGGACAGGGTCTGGTGTCTATTGCCAGGAATCTGTACATGTCCAGTGGTGTGCAGAGGACTGTCAATTGGCTGAAGCATAAGTGGAATGATGTGGAGTGGAGGGAGCCACACTTGTGCCGGCTGGTGGCACCCGAACACCAGGAGTTACAGGGGACAGCGGAAGGTGAGTATATGGCTGTGATACATGTGCTGTCAGATCTGCATGGTACTAGCACATGCCATGTCCACATGGTATGGTGACTGTCCTCATAACAGTGTGGCACAGACAGCTGACTATAGCCATGCATGGTTGGTGGGGGCGTTCCTGGACGTAGTCCATGGTGCGTGTGGCCATGCCCTGCATGGCACAGCACATCATGTCTGCATGAGCCCCTGTTCAGTGTGTAATGCACTCTTCACACTGTGTTCCACTGTACTGTCACATCCAGGACTTGCCCACAGGGTCATGACATCCCCAACTGACAGTCACAGGACTGCATGTGTAGTGTGTGGTGTCACCTGTGCCATGATCAGTGGAGGTGCACGCCAGTGCTGTGGTGTGTGCTACATACAGTGGTGCTGGCTCGTGTCAATGGGTGTCTTGTATGTCACTGGGTGCAACATGCATCAGGCCCAGGCAGACCATGCTGGAGATGCACCACATGGTCCAGCCCCATGCCCAGGACCGTGCCATGGTATGGATGTTGACCAGACGTGCACCCACCATGCTGCCTATGGACACACCATGCATGCCACTGAACCCATGTCTTGTGCATTGCTCACAGATACTGTAGTACTCTGTACATGCAGGACAGCTGGCACTGGCCTGTCAGTGTGTCATGGCTCACCCCACAGTGCATGTAACAAGGGCACACATGATGGGTGGTGGGAAAGCATGACTACATGGTGCACTGCCATCACTGTCACAGGCAAACACCTGGTTGGCTGGCTGGCACCATACAGCTGTGTCATGGCTATGGCCAGTCAGGATGTGCATGTTCTGGTGGTGTGTGGTGTCACAGCTCCACATGCCTTGATGCGGTATGGTGTGGTGCAGTGGACAACAGTGGTCATCTGGTACACTACACGTGCTGCATCCACATGGCCACAGCTGTCAACCATCTACAGTTAATGTTTAATTCCCCTAATACGTATTTCTTTCATTTGTACTGCTTATTACATAAGTCCATCCTGTGCAGACCATGTGTCAAATGGATTTGTACCCCTTATCCTTTGCAAGCCCCATGTATTGGTTGTTCTTCACTGTCGTTCGTGTTAAGCCCACGCTCAAAATGAGCAAGATGGATATTGGAATGAAGCAGTACAAATGGAAGATATCAGTATCAAGCAAATTAAAACATTAAGTTTGGAAAAGGCACCTCCTGAGGAAGCCAGCTTTAGTTGGTGAAACATAGAGGATATGGGCCTAAAGAATACAATAAATGAATATAGTTATGGATAAGAGGTTACCTGTCTATGTGTGTTAGTATTCTTGGCCCCCCCCTTCTTTGGAAGGAAAGGGACTGATATGCTGGACACATCGGGAGAGGCAGCACAGTGAAGGAGTGAAAACTAGGGTTACATTACCCATGGACTATCAGGAGTTATTCTTGATGATTTTTGTTTAACCATCTACAGTGCAGGCATACATAGCCATATGTGTCCTGTGCACATACCTACACACTGTGCTACCTATGCAGTTAACATTCAGTCCCACATCCAGGGTACACAAGGGTCATGGTGGCAGTCACCCATCATCCATGTGTTGCCTGCACTGCCAGGACACGGGTTGTGAAGCTACACTGGTGTATCACCCGCCCATGTCCTGTGCACATACCTGTGTGATGAGTGGGCAGCAGTCAGCACCCAGCAGTGCCAGCTATGTATCTTGCTGTATAGTGTACCACACCAGCATCAGTCACTGTTGTGGTGTAGGTAGGGGTACCAGAATTTGGGATGCCATAGGAGGACACCTAGTCCCTCACCTGATGAGCCCCTGTGCCAGACCCCCGAGTAGATAGGTTAATAGTCTCCACCGCTCTCACAGCCCATTTACAAGGTGGTCCTAAGTAGGAGAGAGTAATATGTTAGAGGATATTAAATATTAAAAACACAACAGGATAGAGAGGGTACATGAAGAATATATGGCAGCTGGGAAAGAGGACATGTCCTCATGAAAGTGGACATCTGGTAACCCTAGGTATAGGAGTGTAGTGCAGTATGGAACTTTGTGGACATGGTGTGACCTGCAATGCTTTCCCCACACAGGTGTGTCCAGTGTCAGGGTGACACGCGCAAGCCAGAGGCAGGTTGCAGCAGAAGGTGCCGCACAACGACCCCAGCCAGTGACCGCTGCAGTTCAACCCCGTGAGTAACATCTACCTTGCATTATAACATTGGGGGGGTTATCAGGCAGTCCCAGTCATGCCTGCTTGTTGTGGAGGCAGCCTGGGTCACAGTCACACCATGTGCATGTGTATTGGTGCACATCGTACTGTGTGGTGGGGTGTCCTGTGAAGGGGGGACTGACCACTGGCAGTGGAACTAGTGCCATTCCACTGGGCATGTGTTATGCATGTGCAGGGGTCCACAGTTGTGTGGTATGGTGACATGCACAGGGGCCATGGTCTCTTGGGGCAGACATGGGGGGGCTGTCCCTGTATGGGTACTGTGCTCCAGGGTGACACGTGGATATACACCTATGGTGTCGGTGTACAGGCCTTGCTGATGGGCAGGGGTTACACTGTAATATGCTACACATGTCCCCCTCCGCTCAACAGGTGTATGCCCCAATGTGGGAGCACTCGTGTGGCATATGTGTGGGTTGTACAGGACCGGTTCTGGTTCACTGCTGCCACAACTGCCGGTGGGGGTGGCATGCATATCCACAGCAATGCCACAGCCATCTGCAGGTGTGAGGCAGACCTTTGTGGACATAACACAGAGTATGCATGCACAGCACCGGATGTGTGAAGTGCTATCTATTGCGGGCTGCCACCTGGTACATGGTGAGCTGCTGCTGAGGGTGGGTGTGCACCATAGGTGCTGACTGCACATGGTGCTCAGCGGTGTGTGGGATGCCAGTATGTAGGCCATATGGGACCATTGCCATAGATCCATGTGTTGTCTACAGTGCATGTGGCCCACCCTCTGGCACTGACACAGTGGGACGGGATGGGTGACATGTAACAGGTCACAGTGGGAGGTGTTGCGGGACAGTGGCTACAGTGACAGTGAGTGTGGTGGGACTGGCTGTGTTGGATTGTGTCACGACATGCAATACACGGGCATGTCTGCAGGCCATGGTGGTGATGTGGTGATGTGGTGGTATGGTACCCGGTGCCACTGTGCTGTGCAGCAACCCGGTACGGATGTACCAGTACACATACCCTGGTTGTGTGATGGTGTGAGGGACATGCCTATGTCCTGTCCACCTGCTGGGAGTGTGCATCCTCATTGCCAACAGCACTGCCCCCTTCTGGCCCATGTCCCTGTACACCGACTAGGGTGCCATGGTTCAACATGATGGGTGTTGGTCAGCTGGAACAGCTGCTGTAGGGCTGACCTACAAGGAATTGCTCCATATGTTGCTGAACAGTACACCCATGCAGGGATATGCCACTGGGACGTGTACCTGGGACGAGTGTATGTCATGATGGCCGCAGTCAGCCATTCAGCTGTGCTAGGGGTGACTGGGGTATGTGGACAGCTGGTGGGATGTACGGTGCATCCAGAGATCTATCACATTGGTCATGCCATATGGTGTACCATGATGGTGGTCATGGTGGTACAGGGTATGGGTCCAGCATAGTGGCATCGGGATGGCTGTGCCATGGACCATGCTTTGGGGGGTGAGTGTATTGGGACAGCTGATTGAATGTTAGGAACGGATGTATGCACATGTACACAGGTGTGTGGGCATACAGGGGGTGTGTGCATGGATGTTGGGGGATCAACAGCACACACAGCATGTGTCCACTACACCTGTACCCAGGGTTATGTAGCCCTCACACATGTTGCATGTGTCATAAGGGGTGCCCTGCATGGGTGATTGCGTTATAGTCTGTTGTCCTACAGGGGACAAGGCTCTGACATGGCATGGGCTGCATGTGTTGACACATGTCCAGGTGATATCTGTGTTCCCCTGCAGTTGGCCAGGTCACTGTCAGCATGCCTCTCAGAACCAGTGTCTGTCTTGTTTAGCACAGCCCTGCACATGGTGTGTGTCCTTGTCTGTACACCTGCACCATGTGGTGACTACTCACATGTAGGCTGACTAGTATTGCAGGTGCATCCAGTCAACTGCTCCACACCTGTTCCCTGTGGTGCCTCATGGACAGCAACCTGTACAATGATGCAGTGCCATTGTGTACATGTCAGTGGATCCCAGGGCAGATGGTGACATAGGTCCCTCTGTGACCAATGTGCATTGTCAGACAGGGGTGTGTACTGTGCTGTGGCCAGCAGGCACATGTGGGCTGTCCATGCAGTGCACATCCAATCCATAGTGTGTGCTGGGTGCACTGTGCCTGTGTTCCATGTGTTTCCAGGATCTTGCTGGTATATTGCTTGTTGGATGCTTGGATGGTTACATGTTACAGTGATTTGCCACAGGGCATGCAGCACAGGCTGCTGGTGTTGGGTGTGGCATATCCCCATGGCACATACATGTCTGTCACCGCACAGTATGTGGATGGTACGTGTGACGCTAGTGATGCTGACTGTGGTGGACTGACATTGGACGCAGAGTGTGTGCACTCAGGCTGCATGTGACCACTGCATGTGGGCTGTGGTGGCAGACATGGAGTGATGCAGGTGTCCCCAGTGAGGCCGACATCGGCCACTGGTATGTGTCACCTCTATCCCTGTTTGGCCTATTGAAAGGCGCTGCATTAAGCTATGGCTCGTGGCCTGTACCCAGTGTATCTGCTAGCTCTTTGTTGCTGTATGGTTGTAGTGCATACAGGCAGTATGAGACACAGTGGTGTCCATATACCAACCAAGTGCCAACCCACACAGTGGCAGTGTAGGCCCCTTGGTCTACCATGTCTGCTCCTGACTCCCCACCCTGAATATCTACCGTGGCTATCAGGCTGACAGCCGCCACTATGCCCTAGTCCCCTTCACCCATCCACCAGGTGGCCTTCTACATGGTATCCCCTTACCTATCCCCATCCAGCAGACAATCAGGTGCAGCCACAGTAGCATCCTACACCAGCACCCTGTGCAGTGCATCACATGGATCCTCCACTCCCTGTGTGCTGTACCCCACCCCTTCCCTGTGTTCCCCCCATGATCCTACATCCAGCTGTGTCATGTGGTTTGTACCCCCTCCGTGAGCACCTGTGTCCACATCGCGGCCTACTATTATGACTCCATTGTGTGTGGCCATGTACCTCCATCATGTCACCCCGATGCTGCTCCCCTGCTGTGTAGGTGGGTTGTGGGTTGTACTTCTGTAGGTGCTCCACACATGCACAGCCCCTTGTCAGCACCCGGACCTCCTGCAAAGCCACCTTCCTGGTTCCTCATGCTAGGACCTCACTTGGACAGAGATCTTTCCGCCACAGAGCCCCCACTTGGTACAACACTCTTCCTAGGGCCATCACTGATACCCCCACCATCTCCACTTTCAAAAATGCCCTCAAAAGCGAGCTATTCATCAAGCGCTGCTGCTCCTGTGCCTAACAGATGCTCAAACCACCCTGTACTGTGACTGCCTCAATCCATACGTTCCCTGTAATCTGGCACAGTAGACCTGCTTGTCTGTAATCACACCTGTATGAAAATACCGTTATGCTGCTAAACCCTTTTATTCTACTGTTGTCAATTATACCATTTTTGCTCTGTATCACACTACCAATGTTGCTGTTACCATGTGCCTTTAATGCGTGTCTGTTTATACTCATGCACTGCTCTGTATGTACCCCTCTTTTCTATATTACCTGTATTATCTGTTTTATTTGTATTATTCCGAATTCTCTACCATTGTTGACAAGGTACCTTTGGAAATGAGCCCTTGGCTCAAAGGTTGTAAACTGATTGCTTTATAAATAAATAAATAAATAAATAAAATGTCAGCATACCCCTGCCCTGGGCCATGTGATGTGCACTCACCTGGACCCATGCAGGGGGCAGGTTGCCCCTACACAGGCATGGCATCCACCACTGCACACCGTACTCCTGTATGTGGTCTGATCAGGCTGGTGTATGGCAATGGATACCCCTGATGCTCATAACAGTGCTACCCCCTGGCGAGGCAGGCTGCCATCTGTGCACTCCTCAGCGCTGCCCCAACCCATTCCTGTCGGTGTCCACCAGGTCACCAGGTTGCCTTTGCCCTTTTGTGACCTGCAACCTCTTCAGCACCAGGGTGTACACATGGATTGGACTTTCACGACTAGGTGCAGCACCATGCACCTGGAGGGGTTGCATGCCACTACACCGCTGTGGGATGTCCTGTCCAGGGCATCCAGCCCCTGTTGCAGGGCCTGTCTTCCCCCCTCCCCCTCTGCCACTGCTGCCAGATGTGGGTCATCTGCATTGTGTCTGTGTGTGCCCCGATTCCCACTCTGCTGATGTACCTGTGGGCATTGTACAGGGATGGCCACCATACCTATGTGCTGTCCATGAACCGTGGCCTCCCCCCCCCCCCCATGGCTATGTGTATGCAACCAGGCCACACATGTCCAGTATGCAGCACCATCTGCAGGCCTGGCACCATCCACCATGGATCTCTCAGCATGCCTGATGGCTGGCTGCGGATGCCTGTCTGCATGCCTAGTGCTGGGCACCCATAGCTCCCCCCTCATGAGTGCTGATGGCTCCCACCCATGGCACTGTGCATGGCTGCTCTGCACAGTGCACATTGCACACAGGGCTGGCAGACATCCAGGTACCCCTTGCCCTCCATGGCACCCGACGTCCCCAGCTCTGGTGTGCCCACCATCGTCCTCCCCAGCATCTCTGTCTACCTGTTAGGCACATGGTTGCCTGTCACACCCCTCACTCTGCTGCACTGGAGTGGCACCATATGCACGTGCCTCCAGTCATTGCCACCATCCCCATCTGCAGTGACCTGTGCTGGCTAGCCACTGGTGGCTTGGACTTGACATCCACTGTCCATCACAGCACCATGGCACACATAACGGCCATCACCGAAGAGTGGTCCCTGATGCTGTACCTGGGGACCGCCCCTCATATCCAGTGTTGATCCCTGTGGCATCCCCCCATGCCGTCTAGGCCATATACCCCATTGGTGTTCACATCCACAGCACTGTGCACACCAGTTGGAGCCCCACTGGGCAGCTCAGCTTCCCCAGTCATGTCCTGTATCACCAGCACTATTCTGCCACCAGCCTCTTTTGTAGTGTGCGGCAATGTGTTGAACCCATTCAGCATCTCTGGCTGTGCCCCAGCCCCTTCCAGCCACACCCCATCTGGCCTGCACCTACCAAACTGGTGCTGCACCTTCATCTACACCCCAATGTACCTCTTGTAGCCTGGTACCATGCACCACATCCCCTGTACCCTCCCCATCCCCATCCATGGCTCCTTCCCTAACAGTGGCCTTGCGGGCAGCCTAGTTGCACATGATTGGATTGGCCTATCCCTCTCACCCCATGTATCTGTGTCACATCAGTAGGTATCCTACTGCCCCCTCAGTGCCTCTTGGTTCTGACCACTCCTCCTGCATTCCCTACGTGTCCCTCACTCCTTGTGGCCCAGCCTTGCACAGGTCCTTGTGCCTACCTCTATTCCCTGCTATGTGTTGTCCCAGCTGCCGTCATGATCCAGAGCTGTGCCTGGCCTCTTCGGATGAGCCTTAGATTTGTCACACATGACATCCCAGGTCTCCCCCCTTCTGCATCGTCACATTGTCCTGCATCCCCCCATCGTAGAACAGCAGTGTGTCACAGTGTCATGCAGCCATGGCTGCTGTCATGACTATGTTCTGCACACAGTCCCCATTAGCTAGGGACACACACAGGTTATGGTTGGCCCTCATGAGGTATGTCAGTAGCTGCTTGGGGAACACAGCCAGACAGCCCGCCAGGCAGCATCTGCTCACGGGTTTCTATTGACATCAGGGTTCCACACTGTGCCACCTACATATTGTGGTACCCCATCAACAACACTACTATCACCTCACATCCATTTTGCCCCTACAGGTTGCCAGCACTCAGTCCTGTTGGTCCTGTGCCATGCCCTGATGCTTATGCACCACCCCCAACAGTATCCTCCCACCTGCATGTGCCCTCACAGTGGCCCACAGGGCCTACATGCTGCCCTCTGCTGCCTGTGCCCTGCCACCCTCACTGTGCTGCATGCTGTGGCCCTACCATACACAGTTGTTATCCCAGCTCCTGACAGGTGGACACTGTGTGCACCTACATGACACCCTCCAGTAGCACACTGTCAGTGTCTAGCATTGTCTCCCCATGTTGTGCATGACATCCACTAGCTGGTTGGCACACTATCCATCATACAGGTGTGTTACATCACCACATTGTGTGCACTCAGTCATTGGCACACCTCCACAGCAGCCCTCATGGTCCCTTCCACGTACATCATTGCCACACCTGTGTCCATGCTTCCCACCATGTTCTAGGGTGTGTATGTCATGTACACAATGCCTATCCCCACGTACCTTTGTCCTGCTGCATCACTGTCATTTACATGGCTTTGCTGTGTCACTTCTGCAGTATGTGACTGGGCATGTCACCTTTTGTTCATTGTTCCTACACCCTATGCATGCTGTGTGTATGGGTGTGCCTCATTTGTCACGTTGCATGTGCGGTATGTCATCTTCCATCTGTCACCTGTGCCCCCACCCATTGCTAGGCATCATGGCATTGTACATCCAGTGGTCATCACTGCATTTGGCTGACTGTCCATGTGTGGTCACTGTGGGTGTGTGGGAGTGCCAGGGTCCCACTGTCTGTGTATTCATACCACTGTGTTGATTGGTGTTGCTTCCGTCCCAACCTGCCATGGGTGGACATCTGTGTCTGGACTGTGCTCAGAGGCCATCCACCTGCCCTATGTTGTGGCCCACATTACCTGTCACATTGTGTCCATCATTAGGCAATGCCTATGCCATACATGTGCTATGTGTAAGCAATAATGCCCGACAAGGTGTGTGTGTCGTGCTGTGATGACGTCATGCCTCAGGTGGTTGGGCACGAGGCCGCAGGCCGAGTGCGTCTGATAACTGAGACGTGATGTTATCCCAAATGACACACACCCTGGAGGGCATTATTACCATTATACAATGGCTCCTTGTTATACAGAATGAAAGTAATCATTTTAAAAATTTTTACTGTGTGGGACTATATTTATTGTTATTTGAGAGATGATGAAACTATCAAGGACATGCTCAATCAAGTGCTCGATCAAATGCTTATCTACAGGTTCACAGTGAGGCTGAGACTAGACCCGTGATGTTGTGCTGGGATAACATCATGGGTCCAGCCCACGACTGACCAATCAGAGTCAAGGATATATCCTGCCATTGTATAATATGTGTTCTACACAGGGTGTGTCACATGTCTGGTGGCACCTTGCTTCTCTATGTTGCATACTGAGGCTGTGTTGGGGTAACACAGCACACACCGGCTAGTACTTGCACTGTCCAGACCGTTACTGTTCCAGGTGATGTGGTGCATTGGCATGAGGACATACCTTCAGTCACACCAGCAGTGCACATGGCACCATCTGTGTGGGCATACGTTTCATGACACACTCGTTACATACACAGGGATGGCCCACTGTGCTGGGCATCATGTTGGCATGCACATGCCCTGTGCTTTCTGCACTGCTGGCATGCCTGCCATCCATTGGGTTATGCATTTCCAGCTCATGGTGGTGTGCCTACCATCCATCAGGTTGTGCATTATCTGCACATGGTGGTGTGCTAACAGTATTTGTACAGCATCTCATATGTCGTGCATGCTCTGCACTCCATCACAGCCCGCATTACACAGACTGTTTGTTTTGCATTGCTGATCTGTGACTGTGGGCCATACCACACTGTCATGTGTGCTATGTTGTTAGGGTATATTGCTTGTTTGTCTGTTTCATGTATTCTGCTCTTGGTACATTGCATGTTCACTGGATGGTATGTCAGTTGCCTGTATGTGCACATGTGTCATGCACCTGTTGTTTGCCTGCAGTCCACACTATGTCCTGTGTTCCTGCAGGCCCACATACTGTCCTGGACGTTGTTTGCACTGTGCCTTATGGGTGCCACATGCCTCTTGCACTGGGGTTGCCTCGCATATGCACCAGATTCTGGTGCATGTGACAGTGTGCTTCCCTAGGTGTGTCTGCATAGTGTTACCCATGATCCTAAGGTGACCTGTATCTCACTGCATGTACTGTGTAGATGCTCCTGACATCACAGGACTGTATATTGCTGTTCACAATTCTGTGCTTTGCCTGTTTGTGAGTTGGCCTGTTGTTCTGCTGGCCATGCTCACCTTGTGTTTTCTTTGACTTTACAGGTCACCTGATTGGCCGCCGGGAGTGGGATAAGCTGTTGCGTGTCCTTGCAGCTCGGAGGATGCTGTCAACCAGGCGTGCAAGAGGTGTCCTGGCTTGCCATCACCACAGTGTGCCTGCAGTCCATCATTCAGCAGATACCATGCCATGCACTGTGGAGGCAGCACAGGGGGCCCAGCAGCATGTGTCCCCAGTCCAGGGTGGGTCTGATGCTGCTACTGTTCAGGATGATGTGGGATGCATTCTGGAGGACGTTGTTGACCTGGACCCTGTCCCTGAGGTTCCAGGGCCAGTGTCAGCAGGAGATGTTGCTGCACTGGTACCATTGGTGGCTGCCAGTGCCATGGTGGTGCCTGAGGGGATGCTGGGAGGCAGCTGTGACTGCAGTCACCCTTGGGCACTGTTACAATACCATGTGCAGGACATAGCATCAACCTGCGAGAGACTCACTGCCCAGTTGCATGCCCTTGGTGAGGTGCTGGCTACGCTGGCCACACATGAACACTAGTGTTGGGCTCCATTTCAGTGACATTTGTGTTTATTGCCTGTGTCTGTACTACTGCTGATGGTGATGTACTGCTGTTTGGACATATCTGCTTACAGTTACATACTTTCTTGTTGGAGTTTTATGCTGTTCATATTGTTGTGTTGTGTTTATATATATCAATAGTTGTTCATATAGTCATTGTTATTAAACCTACATTCCATACGTTGTGTTTCTGATTATTGTATGGTGTATGCCATTATGTCCTCCTGGGGTGATGTCACATCTGTGCATCCATGTTAGTTCTGTGCCCCTGCATGTTGTACTGTACACATGTACTGTTGTTATGTTGATTCACACTACATTGCTGTGTCCTACTCCATTGTGGGTTCTGTTGTGTCATGCACAACATTCCTCATCGTGCAGGGCACATCCTGTGTTGATGGTTGTATCCTGCAGTACCATGCTGTTGTGGCATGGCATTCACATGTGTGTACTGCACACTATGGAATTCCCATCCACATGTGTCCATTGTATGCAACTGGTGGTCCATGCTATGTTGTTGGTTAGAGGCCCTTTGCTCATGTCGTGTGTGGTATACATGCAGTCCTGCACCATGTCAGGTGGTGCACATGTTCTATATTTCCACCTATCACTACCAGCATGTTGTGCATTGTTTCTACTGTGTTGTTGCCATGCTCTGTGTTGCATGCAGTACACATGTGTCTGTGCCATGTCCTTGTTCCTGCTTCCCCTTGCTCTGACCGTGTACAGGCCCACACCTGTAAGTCAGTGGTGTATCATTCCTGGTGGGTCATTGTGTTTCGGGTGAGCAGCCATTGGGGTGTGCCATGTGCTACACCAGCCTGACAGTCCTTCACTCAGTGTGTTCTTGTCTCCATGCAGACATCAGCTTGTGTTGTGCCTACCCATTCTACGGTGTCCATTACTGTCCTCTGATCCCCTACTCCTCATGTACCGGTCATAGTGCATATGTGTCAGTACAGCATTTTGACCATGTGTCTTGTGACATTGGCACACACATCCCTGCACACCTGTCTGTCATTGTTTTCCTCATATCTGTGTATCAGTCCGCTATCCTGTGCATCTCCACAGGGTGGTTTAGCCATGGACTCTCACTATAAGCCTGCTCGTGTGCTTCCAGCGTTCCCACCACCTGACATCACTGCCGATCCAGTCACCCAGCATCGAAGGTGTACCACCATCCCATTGCACACCTACTGAGGCAGGGCACTGCCATGACATCAGGATGGTGCCTTCCACATTGTCATTAGCACTGTGCCTGCCCTGGGGCGTGAGTCTGCTACTTGTGCCCCCTTGTGTACCATACAGCCACAGCAGGCATCCTGGGTGTTTACCATGCATGTGTCTACCACCCTGGTGTTGCAGCAGGCAATGACACAGTTGCACCCTGCAATCGTGCTGATGGGTGCAACACTACACCTTCCATTGTTTTCAGCTTTGTACTGTGATATTCACAATTGCCATTGTGCCTCACCAAGTTACCGAGCAATCCCAGTGGCATCCCCCAGGGTGTGGTGGGATGTCTGCCTTTGCTACCTGGATGGCCTCTCATGCCATCCTCTGGCAACCCATATCCATATCCATATCCAAACATGGGCAGCCCCACTCTGTGGTGCGTGGCATCCACCACCTCATCCCTTCATGCCACCATGCCAGCTCACATCACTACCCACTTTGTCATGTTCTGTCCATGTGCCTCCATTGTCCTCTGCTGCTGTGGCAGTCCAGGGTGTACTTCTTCAGGGACTTTTCACCATGCTTGTGCCTCCTTCACTCACCTGGACCTGTGTCCCACCACACATGTCATGGCTACTGCCATTTCTGTACACACTATCCTGTGCCATGTTGCTAACCTGTGCCATTGGGGAGGATGTGATGTTGTGACTTGGGTACCACATCCATGGCATGCATGTACCACTGGTGCACTAACCTGTGTTACCTGTGCCACATACCCAGTACACAGTGTGTTCCATGTGGGTGTGCACTATGGCAGGTATTCAGTGCTGTGGTACTGTCTGACTGCATGGGGTGCTGTGGCATTGTCCTGTGTGTGTGCATCTCAGTGTGTGTGTGTGCTATGTCACACGTTGCAAGGATACATGTATCTGCTCTCCACGACATGACTGCCATTAGTGCATGTGTGCCTAGCATGTTACACTGTCATGTGACATTCTACAGTCACAGGCATGGCCTGTGCTCATTCTGTTGTGCCGTTGCTGTGTATTGTCACATGGGGTGTATTGCTTTACAGCTATCCATATTCCAGACAGTTCTGTGCCATGCTTAGGTGACACATGCTGGCATGTGTTGGTTTGTGACACTGTGTGGTTACACATGTGTATCATGTGCATGCATGTGTATGTCTCCACTGGCAGGCCTCTACTATTGTCACGCTGACATTGTGTACTGCTGTGTATTACTTGTGTTGCTCTTGGGACACTGCAAATGGTCTGTTCCTGCTCAGCTGTGTCTCTCTGTGGACCAGTGGTATGTTCAGGTGTTTTATCTTTCTGCCTGGTATGTGCCTGTGCACTAGTGGTGTGGTCCATGCATCCTGTGCATCAGGCCAGCCTTGGCTTTCCCCTGCCTTCAGCTCACAGGTTTGTCTGCACCATGCACATGTGGGATTGTGTTTCTGCACATGTCTCTGTGTCACCATGATGGTACTCCATTGCTGCTGTTGCCTGTGTGCCATTGTGTGGTCAGCACATGCACTGTTATGATCCATTGTACAGTACAGTGTTGACACTGTTTATTGCTTCGGCCAGCTGCATTGATACATGGACACTGCCTGCGGTGATGTCACTAGACCCATCAGGGTGTGGTTGTGTTGTGTTGTGTGTGCCATGTGTGCTGTGTTCCTGTTCTGTCTACCCTTGACCTGGTTTTCATGTCGCCTCTCTTGTGTATCACATGGGGTCATGGCACCTATGTCTGTTGGGTGCCACACTATGTCCTCTGACAGGGTGTATGTGCATTCCAGGTCCCTTTCTGTGTGGCTATTCATCCCCCCACTTCCACTGTGACAGCATCCCACATACCTCTCCCCATGCTCTGTTCACCTGTCATTGCTGACTGTGATGGCCTGGGTACCTGGGACCAATACCTCCCAGTTGTATACATGTCCCGGTGTTCTGTCCTGCCCCTACCTTCATTCCTCATGGGGGTGCATGTGCAGGTCCATGTTTCTATCATCATTGGACATGTGCTGTCCACCCTGTGTCATGTGTGACAGACTGCCATGCACTGTCTGTGCTCTGTCCCTGTTCTTACATGGTGATTGTAACCTTGTCTGGGCGGTGTGTCCATGGGTATACTCTCCTGTTGCTTGTCTGGTGTTATGTTGCTCACCATTGTCCCACAGGTCTTGGCCAGTTTATCCATCTGAGCATCCTACATTCCTGTCCAAATGTCATGTGGCACCATGTCAGTTCCTTCTGCTCAACATTGCTCCTGCCCCATGGTGTCATTGTTGGTTTTTGCTGTGTTCATGTCCCACTTTCTGTCTTGCTAGGGTGTTGCATGCTGTGTGTGGGCCACATGCATGCCCCAATGCCATATCCTTGACCATTGGTGTCATTTTGGCATTACCCTACCACTGTGTCCTACACTGTGTGGCATGTCCCTGCCCCTGTGTTCTACACTGTGTGGCATGTCCCTGCCCCCATGTCCTACACTTTGTGGCTGGTTCACACTGTTTCAGACCTTTGTGCCATGTAGCTGCAATTCAGACTGCAGTCTTGCTGGTGCACATTATCACAGCTGGTGGTGTTACACTGCTGCCATCACAGCACTGTTCCCTATGTGTGACATTTGGCACTCTGCCTACTGCAGTGTGCCACTCACCATGCATCTCCATCTGACTTTTGTCACACACCCACTGTCCCTGCACCACATTGGTGTCCTCCCCATCCCCATATTTCCCATGTCCTTTTCTGTCCTTCTATCTTGATCATTGTCTTGTCACATTCTGCATTCCTAGTGTCCATTGTCCACTGCAGTCCCCTGACACATCCCATGTTGCCCATTCCTGGTATTCAATGGTACAGTGGTAGCCACAGACATTGCCAGCTATTTCCTGATATTTCGTGACATCTCTGAAGAGTGTCTGTCTGCTGCCCCTACAGTTTAAATGCAAAATGCATCAGTTATTTCTGGAAATATCACAGATATTTCAGGAAAGAGCTGGCAGTGCCTGTGGCTACTACTATACATGTTCTCCCTGTGGTGCTGCATGCCAGCTGTTCTCCCCTTGTCTGCTGGCAGGTTGCCACTCGCCTGGTACATGCTCTGTCTCCTACTGTGCACATGTCAGGTCTGTCAATCTGTGTCACTGTCTTGCCACACTGTGGCCAGCTTTCACTATTGATGGTGTGTCATGCATATGTCACAGATGCCCATGACTGGCTCTGCACCTATGTATTGCATTTGTGTGTCTCTTGCCATTGCTCACATCACCACTGTTTGGCATTGCCATTGCTGTGCCCATGGTTGCTCCAGCTGCCACCTATGGTTTCTCATTGGCATCCCCTGTCTCATGACATGTCACATATGTGCACTGTGTTTCTGGACATGTCCTGCACTGTCATTCACCCCCTGCTCAGTCAGTCCCAGTAATTCAGTTCACACATCATGGGTGTTTGTGCTCCATATACCTTGCCTGTGCTCTGTTCCTGTGCCCACCATGCCCAGATGTGTACTTACCAATCAGCCATCCATGCTGTATGTCTCCCCATTCATAGAGGTTGCACAACATGCTCTGCCTCAGGATGTAGGCATTGTGGCATGACCCAGGGAACCGTGCACACACATCCAGGATCTTGCAGTCACTGTCACACACTACCTGAACATTGATGGAGTGGTACCCCCTTGAGATTGAAATATGCTGCCTTGTTTTCAGTGGGTGCCTTGATTGCTACATGTGTGCAATCTATTGCACCCAATGTTCTTGGGAATCCTGCCATGGCATAGAATCTTTCCATCACTTCCTGCTGCTGTTGTGCCTGTAGTGGGTACCTGATGTACTGATGTGCCTTCGGTATAATGGTATTTAGGGACTGTTCTAGGCACTGTGACACTGCAGCTTGGCTCATGCTGGTGGTGTCCCCTGTTGGTGTCTGGAATGTGCTTGTTGCCAGCACACACAGGGCAGCTGTCACCTTTGCCTCCACTGTGAGTGCATAGCCCCTGTGTGTGTTGCTCTGCAGATCATCACGTACAGTGTTACACAGGTCAGTTATGGTGGACTTGTTTAGCCTGTACCTGGCTATGCACTGCTCCTCTGTGAGGTTTTTGAATGCCAGCCTGTGGTGGTACTTTTGTCTGGCAGGTTGCCTTTGTTGTGCCCCATGTTGCCGTTCCTCCCTTCCTGCATGTGGTTGCAGTGCTTCCCCCTCCTGTTGTCTGCGCCTTTGTCTCTGCATGTGGTGGTACCATGCACCCAGTGGCATGTTGGCCTTGGCATCTGTTTTCCCCTTGGCCTACTCCTGTACTACACGCTGTTGGCCTGTTCACTGTGCCTCTGCCTACACTGCCAGTGGCCTCTGGTGTTGTCCCTTCTCTTGTGGGTTTCCTCTGTGTGGTGTTCTGTGTATGCTGCACTCACATGTCCTTATATTGCCTTATCCCACATGGTTGCTGTTGCCTGCACACAGCTTAATTGATGTTTGTTTGGTGTTTCACTTCTTTTCTCCTCAGGGCGTCCTACTCCACTGTCTCTGTGGAGTGGCATTTGTGCAACATTCTTTTCTCAGCTGCAGGATTTCCATGTCTGTGTATAGCATTTTGTGTGTTTCAGCTCCCCGCGGGTATTCCGCAGCTGCGGTTTTCCCACAACCTCTAGTCATTTTTTTGCTGCAGCTGTGGGAGTTTTGTGAATATGCCGCAGCACAACTCCTTTATTTTTCCTGCAGCTGCGGCATTTTTGGTGACTTGCACAAATTTTGTGGGATTTCTTTCCTTTGAGAATCCTGCCCTTAGTGTTTAACTAAGGAATATATATCAAGTATGTTAAAACACACACACACACACACACACACACACACACACACACCTGGTTCCCAAAATGGCTACCTTGAGTGTAGATGTGTACAAGACCTTTGCAAGTATGAGGTAAGGATCAGTAAAGCATCTATCCTTAGAAAAACAATGTCAATAGTCTGGGAGATCACAAGGTAACAATCAACTCTATGATTAGCCCAGAGCTACAACATAAACTAAATAAAATACCTGTAGGAACTGCAGAATACAATGATCCAAGGGCAAGGCTCATTGTGGAAGCTATTAACACAAAATTAATTAACGAGCCATTATAAACAACATTTCCCAATTATGCAGATAACTTATATTACAGTAACAGGAGTAGTGACACCAGCACAAGCACAGCCCCTTCTATATTCTACCTTACCCCCCTCCATTTATCTCCCTCTGCCCCACTTACTCCATGAGTGACTTTCGATTCCTCACTGTCCCTTATGTAAAATCTTCTGCAGGTGGGACTGCTTTATCCTTCCATTTCCCTAAGCACTTGTCTTCCCTGCCGCCTGCTATCCACTCTGCCTCATCTGTCTTTTCCCTCAAATCTCTCGTTCATGACTTCTCTACTCATTCTTTTAACTACCTTTGACCACAGTATGGCCTAGTTTACAGACTTCCAGCAATCACTTTCCTTGGATAACAGGTTAACCTGGGTTTTTGTACTTTATCTGTGTTGTATTTCTTATTCAATGCAATTATCCATCGTTCTTCTCTACTATATGTTTATTCTATATTTCTAGTTTGCCTCTGCACAATTGAAACTTGCCATTTATTTTATTTTATGTTTTGCGTATTATTGTCAAGTTGTACTGTTTTCCTCTTCTCCTTCCCCCAAGATGAATCTGGAAATGGGTTTTTACTAGCTCAATATGCATTTTCTGGTAACACTTTTGAAGTAGATAGCTAGCTAGATAGACAGACAGACACAGAGCTAGATAGATAGATAGATAGATAGATAGATAGATAGATAGAAGGATGTATGCATGGTTACATGGATGCAGTGTCAGTGGCTCAGTAGGTTGCACACGCCTCTGAGGCCAGAAGATCACAAGGCTGTGGTTCTATCCCCACTCCAGGCACTTGAGTTAAATCCTAATACTGACACTGCAGTGCAGCATGAGGGGGGTGCTGTCTTTCAGATGAGACATTAAACTGAGGTCCCATCTGCCTGTTCAGGTGGATGTTAAAGATCCCATGGTACTTCTCAAAAAGAGTAGGGGAATTTTTATTGTGTACAAAATAAATACAGGCTGGTACAAATTTTCTTACATGGTCATTTACAATGTGTCTTTTGATTTTCTATAATACAGTTAATAATCCTGTCTTTTTAGACATTCTTTTCTATTTACCCAAAATACTGATTTACAGTACTAATACTCTGTTTCTTTCACTCTGTAAGAAAAATAACTCATTTTTCCTTCACCCTTTTTATTTCCGTTTGATATGTAGAAGACTGAGTATCCCTCTTTCAGCCAATTAAACATACAAGTATGCCCTTACATCGCTTTTTCCATTGTTTCCAGGACAACTTAGTTTTATCATACAGTGCTTGCATCTTTATCTCCTTTTCTATTAACATTACCACTGTCATAGGTGGGGTGTCTTTCTGTTGCAAAACATATTTATATCCGCACCTGCCACATTGTAAATTTAATACGTGTAAATATGTATCTCAAGGTTCCCGCTTCCATTTCCATTATGTGATTTGTGTGTCCTTTTATTATATTCTCACAGATCACTCTTCTCCATTGTGGGTTTTCCCATTGGTTGCTTATTTTCCTTCCATACCTCTTTAGTATACTCACAGTTAACAAAGAAGTGCTCTAGAGTTTCTTCTGCCTGTCTGCATTGCATTCTTGGACAATATCTTTCTAACATACTTTTATGTTTGGCATTCCCTTTCACTCCGAGTCTTCCATGGGCACTTAGCCATATAACATCCCACATATGTGGTGGTGTTCTTTTATCTGTTAAGTATTCTTCTAGCCTGTGATGTTCTCTTGAGTTTATACCTTTGTATTCTATGGGGGTCTTATATCCATATTCTTGTATGGTATGATTTAAAAGTTTCCTATTAGGTACTGTTGTCTGAGCTAGAGAAATTTTCCACTTTCTAATTTTCTCAATCATAAAGTTTACATAGTGTGGCAGCTGAGTGTTTTTTTTTAATGCTAGTGGGTATTGCGCCCATTTTGTTATCAGAGGGGTAATCCAGTAGGCTGCTGATTTTTTCCATTCTGCTGCCCCTGGCATTACAAAGGCTGTAATAGTATTATACAAAAAAAGTGCTATAAAAGTAGCTAATAGGATTTAGCAAATCTAGTCCTCCATGTTTATAAGGTCTATATAGTGTTTCTCTCTTTATGGGGTTCAGTCTGCTTTCTCACACTATCTGGAAGGTCTGACTTAAGATTGTTACATCTAGGCTCCTGGGGAAGGGGGATGTTGCATACATAAATGAATATAGGGAGCAGAAAGGTTTTGATAATGGTGATTTTTTCTTTTTGGTTTGTTGCCAGTTTTTCCAGATTTGAACCTTTTCTTTACTGTAGTCTAGTTTTTCCTTCCAGTTTTCCAAAGCTTTATCTTCTTTTCCAAAAGTAATACCCAAGATTTTTATTGAAGAGTCTGACATTTCGATACTCTGTATTTCTTGGACCTTTCAGTATTATTACTCAGAATATATCCCGCACATTTATCTATGTTTACTTTAGCACCAGTCATTAATGAGCATTTTTTGATTTTATTCAGTGCTATCTCTGCTGATCTTTTATCTGGTAGTGTTAAGCACAGATCATCTGCATACGTTGCTGTTTTAGCTATGTTTTCTTCCATAGAGAGATTTATTTCCCTTATGTTCTGGCCCTGTTGTATCAGTTTTAATAGTGGATCCAGACAGAAGACATATAGTATGGGGTTCATACGGCAACCCTGTCTAACACCTCTTTTAATTTTTACTGTCTTTCCTTTATGTCCCTTGATCAAGGGTATCATTGATGCTATTCTATATAATTTCATTATCCACTTTATCAAATTTTCAGGTATGCCATATTTCTTAAGTACAACCCTTAAATATATAAGACCTTGTCAAATGCTTATTCTTGATCCAGGCTTAGTATGTATCTATTCAGTTTGTTTTGATTTCTCATTTCTACTTGCTCTCTCATCAGTAACAGAGTCTCTTGGTATTTTTCTATCTTGTATCATACACATCTGGCTCAGTTCAATTAAGTATGACACTGACAGGTTTATTCTATTGGTTAATATTTTTATCAATATCTTAATATCTGTATTCATGAGACTTAACAGTCTCCAGTTTTTAATATTCTGTCATTTTTTTATGTATAAATAATTGTATGGATATGCCTAATTGAGGTGCTATACAATCATTATGTAATACCATATTGAAAACTATGGTTAAGATCTCCACAAGTTCCGCGCTAAATGTTTCATAGAATTCAGTGATTAAACCATCCAGACCTGGGGTTGTATTGTTTTTTAGGGTCTTAATTGCCAATTATATTTCTGTTGCAGTAATAGGTACTCAATCTATTCACTATCTCAGGTGTTAAGGTAGATATTATATGATTAGATAGTGTTTCCTGCATTTTGTCTTCTGCTAGTTCTGGATCAGTATAGACTTCTTCCATGTGTTGGACGACTGTTTCCAGAATCTTAATATTTGTATCAACTATTTTCCCATCTTTCCTTGGCATTTTACCCATAGTTCTCTGCTGTACCCTTGTTTTACAACTTTCAAAAATATCTCCTGTTGTAATTTTCCTTGGGGTGCCTCTCCGACACTCATACAAGAGAGATGTTGCCCTGTTACATTGCAGCTTTTTCATTTCTTCCTTTATGTTTTTAACCTGCTCAAAAAAGGCTCTGTAGCCTTTGTTTATTGGGGAAATAATTTTATAATATTGCATTCTTAACATTAAATATTTCAGATATTGCTCAGTATGTTTTTTTGTTGTCTGTTGCTGGGAAAGTTTTTTTTAGGTCACCTTTAGTAGTGACCCACCATCTGCTGAGGTCTGTTTCTAAACATGCCACTGATTTCCTGGCATTAAGTAATTCTCTGGCCTGGGCTTTGATGTCATCACTAGTCAGCAAGTCATTTAGTTTCCAAAACCCCTTGTCATTTGTAGTAGTGTCCACCACATTTATGTGGATCACTACAATTAAGTGATCTGTGTTTCCTACTGGGATAGTGTGTGCTCTCTGAGTCTTAATTAATGAGGATGTAAATATGTAGTCTATTCTAGTGGCTAATGTGCTTTTGTAAAATGCGTATCCTCCACTTGGATGTATGGTTCTATATGTGTCTGCAAGTCCTGCTTGTTCCACTATTTTTTTTCAAAGCATTTGAATCACAGAATTGTTTGTTCATCTTGACCCCTCTATCCTCTATGTGCAGTAAGCAATTAAAATCCCCCACCCAGATAATTTGTCTAGATGTAAAGAGATAGGGTTTTGTCATGTTTACTATTTCCACTCGTTCTTTCTTAGTTTGAGGTACATACAGATTTAGAATTCTCCATGTGGTATTATTATGAAGGAAATCTAACATCATCACTCTCCCTGGACATACATCTACTATTTTAGTAATCGTATATTCATATCCAAAGAATAATGCTCCTACTCCTTCACATCTTTCCAAACTGTTAGCGAAAAAGGAGGGTCCATAACACTATAATTTCTTTGCTGCTTCTGTTTCGCTTGTCATATGCAGTCTCACATCCTGTAAAAAAGTTATGTCAATCCTCTGATCTTTAAGTGTGGAAAAGGTCACTAATCATTTTCTGCTGTTTTTTAAGCTATTGACATTTACAGTGGCAATTTTATAGCAGCAGGGAGTTGACATAAGGGTTTACAAGTGGAGCAGTTTTACTGTTTATGTTTGCTTTTCCAGTCTTCGGCTTCTCCTGGGTTATATCCCTAGTTGCTTTTGTTTTGCTCTCACTTCTTGCACTTTTGCCTCAAGCTGGTCATCTTCAGAATCTGAAGTAATCCCCTATTGTGAGGATATCATAGATGAAGTTTTGGAATCCTCATCCAGGTCCAAATCTTGAGGTTGAAGTGCTGTGTAATGATTAATCAGTGTAAGAGTTCTTTTGTAGTTTGCTTTGGAAATTTTTTTAATGTACATTTTTTCGACATTACTGTTGTCATCTCTGGTGGTGGCATAACAAGTGCATCTTGTACATGTTCAGAGTGTATTTGTTTTGATCCAACATTGAAAAAGACAGCAAAAGGATATTCTGAAAAACATTCCAACAAAACATCCTCATATAAAAGCTTCCTATGCATAGAAAAAACAGCAATATATTTAATCTTCCATTTTTTATATTATCAAAAACCTCTCTCCAAACACAATCAAGTTGGGGCTGTCATTTGTTTTTATGTAAAAAGGAGTCATTATGCCACTCTAGTAATATTCCTCGCAAATGAACCATACCCCACTTTGTCCACAACTCGGACTTAGTTTCATCAGCGAAAGTAAGTTACTATAAATAAATAAGGAAAAGCACAAAACTGGATTTACCATATTCACCCCCCTGCCAAACTTAAATACCATACATTCCACTTAATAGGGTTTAAACGGCTTCCCCAAAAGCACAAGAAAAAACATGCCAATACTCTTGTTTCTAAACTTTTAGAAATGAGAAAAACTATACTTACATATAAAAAAAGAGGAATCAAAAACAAATTAATCACATAAATTCTCTCTTTTTTTTGACATTTTCCAAACATTCCATCTGGCTACTTTATCCATACCTAACTTTAAAACAACATTCCAATTATAGCTTGCCATATCCCCCCCCCCCAAATAAATACCTAATATCTTGCATGACTTAATGACTACTGCCACTTCAGGCAATAATGGGGAAAAAACTTGTACAGCTAAGCATCTTGATTTCTCCGTATTTAAACTAGCTCCAATTCAGTATTCTAAACTTTTAGGAATGGAAAAACTATACTTACAAATAAAAAAAGAGGAATCAAAAACGAATTAATCACATAAATTCTCTTTTTTATTACATTTTCCAAATGTTCCATCTGGCTACTTTATCCATACCTAACTTTAAAACAACATTCCAATTATAGCTTGCCATATCCCCCCCTCCCCCAAATAAATACCTAATATCTTGCATGGCTTAGTGACTACTGGAAATCCTGCCACTTCAGGTAATAATGGGGAAAATCATTGTACAGCTAAGCAACTTGATTTCTCAGTATTTAAACTAGCTCCAATTGATTTCCCTAACACACTCAATAATTCATATGCCAGCTGCAAGGAAATATCATCATGAGCTAATAAACAAATGTCATCAGCATATGCAATACATTTAATATTTTGCGAATGCTCAATCCCCAACCCCTTAAGCTGGGGGGACCGTTGTAATAATTGTAGAATAGGATCAATATAAAACACATACAAAATGGGGCTCAAAGGACACCCATGCCATACCCCTCCCACATTTCATCCCCATCCTTCCATTTTCAAAGGATCTAACATAAGCTAGTAAATAACATAACTGTAGCTATTGTAAAAAAGGCTCAGGAATGCCATAAACTGCCAAGCATTTCCACAAAAAGGAATGGGAAACTCCATCGAAAGCTTTTGCTTCATCCAAACTCAAGATAAAAAACCCATCCTGTAAGCTAAATTCCTATTGTTCCCCTGCAGCCAAAATTTCCCTAATTAAAAACAATGCATCACTTGTACATCTTCCTGGGATTCCACAAAACTGATTTGAATGAATTAAATTGTTCATTACTGAAAGCAGTCTGTTTCCCAACAATTTGGCAAGGATTTTAAAATCAACGTTCAGTAAAGATATCTGGTGCCAGTTTCCAATTTCTGATGGGTCTCCCGATTTATATAAAAAGATTAATAATCCCTCATAGCTGTGGGCAAACAATAATCACTTAACATATAATTATATAATTCTAAAAACTCCTCTGGCATGATGTCCTACACTAATTTAAAGATCTCACCCAGAAGGCCATCAGAGACAGGAGAAATATTAAGTTTTAAACCCAAAAACACTTGGTGAAGCTCAGTAGTTGTAAACAGTGCAATTAAAGTGTCACCTTGAGGTTTAGAAACCTGTGGAAGATCTGCTGCCATTAATAAATAAGGAATACATTTAGATACTACTACTGCTTCCCTAAAGATGCGTTCCACATGGTGTTCCAAAACCCTTATTATCCCCAAATTATCTGTCACAGATATCCTCTTATAATTTTTTAAGGCCAAAAATGTTTTCTTCTCCCTTTTAAGTTGATTATCCGAAAAGGGATTTGTTTGTTCTGTCTTCCCCTGGGTTCTAAAAGATTATTCTTTTTGTAAAGAAAGCAATCTATTATATTGATAGGTTGACATTTCTAGTTTTAAATCATTTATTACTGCTGATTATCAACACCATCAGTGTGTTGTATCAAACGTAATACCTGGAGCTGATCTCTAAGGGCCAAATAGGTTACCTGTGAATTTGTTGTCTTTGCACCCACCTGAAACTGAAAAAAACTAATAACTCCTACTTTAAATCTTCCCACCATTTAATAATATCGCCTTCATATAAAAACAATGTAGACCGTTTATCACAGATAAAAGCAATAAACTCTTGCTTTATCACTAAATCGATTAAAAGGATGAGTTCAGCCTCCAGTATCCTGGTCCTGCAACTCTCAAAGGAGGGAGTGCTATCTGAATTCCAATCAACATATGATCTGAGGATTTGATTGGTACTATAACCACATCAGCAACCTCTAGTGTTTGTTTCAGAAATATAAAATCAATACGAGAAGATAGTTTCCCCTATAATAGGTAGGAACTACACTCCTATTCCCAATTACGTGTGCATCCCTTAAACCCAGCTGTTTTATTATTTTAGTTAAAAAGAATTCATCACAATATTGTTTCTTGTCAAGATTTGAATTCTGGAAGTTAACATTAAAATCCCCACCAAAAAATATCTGCCTACTAGTATGTAGAAAGGGCTGAATCTTAGTCAATAATTCTATCCTATGATCTTTTGTTTGTAGACCATAGATATTAACCACGCGAAAACTAAAAGAATCCATTTCTACATCCAGCATTAAGGCTCTTGCAGGATCTATGTCAACCAACCGCTTAACCTTCATAGACTGGGAAAAAAATGCAACCCCAACCCCACAACATGTTTCTGATCCCCAAGGACCAAAAGGAAGGTCCCCACACCCATTCTTTTGAAGCCAGTTGAATTTCTGCTGCTGTATGAAGCCTTTTATCTTGTAACAAATAAACATTATACAGTAGTAGCACCGAATTTGTCAAGCAATTTTGTGAGATTCCCTATTAATCTTTCACAAAATGTAGGGAAAAAATCCTCTAGAATTCTTTTTGTTATACCTACAGAAAGAGGCCAGTTCCTATTACAGTACTTAAGGACCATCTGGTAGATTTTCAACTACGCTATCAGATGAGACAACCCTCTCTGGGTAGCGGTGAACACACTAACAAACAAAACAAAATCCCTAAATTAAGGTTTCACAATTCTGAATAGGGATTTTTAAAAATTCTTAAAAATCCTTTGACTAATTTGGTGCTACTATTGTACTTCAATTGGTGTAACACAGCAAATGTTGTGGTACGTTTTAAAGAAGATTTAATACTGTTAACATTTAAACTTGTGAGCTGTAACCTAAATGGCTCGGGGGGGGGGATTAATCAGTTTAGTACTTGATCTCATTCATCTCTTCGAGGGCTCTTTAAGGAGGGCAGAGCTGTCGGGCCTGCTCTTCATCTTCCACCACCGGAGATAAAGTTGAGGCTTCCTCCATCAGGTGGTCTTCCTCTGCCCCGTCACCCCATGAAGTAAAAACCACAAACCAATTAGACAGGGGCAAGGGCGATACGTTCGTGGTGGGGATAGGAGCCTCCACCTGTGCAGAAGACATACAGGGAGAAGTGGGTGCAGCCAAGGGTTGCTGATAATCCTGGTTAAAAACTTAACCTCCTGTGAAAACATTAGTTGAATCATCCATCTGCTGAATGAGGGGGGTTGTTCAGGAACCACACTGTCCTGAAGTTGTGAGGATTCAAGAGGTTCCTGGGGCACTGTCTTAAGAGGAGATCCAGCATCTAGAACTACCTCAGAAACCCTTGTGGGTGGGTGCATCATAGTAACCTGATCAGAATAGTTACTTGGAATAAAAAAAGAACATCCCAAAGTTTCTCTGGACCTAGACAAATCTCCCGAACCCCTCCCTCGACCCCTGACTCTTTGTTGAGGGGAAATTAGCCTCGTTGTGCTCCAGATCCTGTGGTTGAAAGGACCGCCGGGCCTGGGAGAGAATACCATCCTGATCAGAAAGGTCTTCTGAATTATGAACTGCCCATTGGCACTCCTGAAATGTATGATCTTCATCGCCACAGAGGTTACAAATAGGAGAAGTTGTACAGTGGGCCGCTGGATGACCCAACAAGCCACACTGAAAACAGCGCACTGTATCACAGTCGGTATTAAGATGGGATAAAGACCCACACTGATAGCAGCTTTTCAGTTGGCCTGCATAGAACAGAATGCCTCTATCAAGGCCAAAATAGAAAGAACTGGGCAAGTGCTATATGCCTTGATCAGTTTGGCGTAGTTGTATTCTAAAAGTCCATCCACCCGTCCAAAAACCATTGTCATCCATGATGGGATTAGGGTGACCAATGATTGTGCAGCATTTCTCAAGCCAAAAGATAATATCTTTAATATCTACCCCTTCAATTTGAAACAATATTGTTACTGTTTTGACTGTAGGTTTAGTGATTGGTATAGCTGTAAAATCATTTCATACAGCCGAATCTTTAACCACATAGTAAAGTCTCCAGAATTTATCCAGCAATGTCATAGTGCAAAAGCTAATGTCATAGACATGTTCCCCAGGTGAATGAATAAAAGCGTATACTTCCATTGGAGTACACCCTAAAGAGTCTTTTAAAAACACTTTACCAATGCAAAGTCAATGGGGTGTTATAGGAGCCAGTCCTTTATACCGCAGATGGACTAAAAACTGCCTTTTAGCAGCCATGGAGGGTTTACAAAACAGACCAGCAAAGGTTTTAGTATTCTGTATGCCTGAAACAGGGTCAGGGACTGCTTGTCCATGAGATACTCCTTCCACCTCCCCTTGTCCCATACCTGTGGTGCCGCACTGCAGCTCAATACCTATTTCCACTGGGGTAGCAATCGGAGGCAAATTTGATACCTGACTTCTGACAGAAGCGGCCACCTCCACAATGTCTTCTCCTCGGGAAACCATGTCTAGCGCAGCAACTCCATCGACAGCCTCCACCTCAGATAGTGCAGCTGCAGATGAGTGGGAATGGGACTTAGCGCATAGAGAGGACTTACTCCCTACAGAAGAAGGATCTTATAGAGCACTTGTTTTCAGAATTTCAGCTTCTGGAGTACCTGGCAATGGTATCGCAGGGTCAGGTATCCAATGACCAGACTCAAAAATCCAACCTGCCCATTGCAACATGTCTCCAGGAATCCAATCCGATGGGGTACCACTGAACTCCACCAGGGCAACCAAAAAACAGTATGTTTTTTAATGCTGGAGGCTTTGCCACCCGCACCCCTCTTACTTAGGATTCCTACTCCAGGGGGCACAACTCGGGGAAAGTGGAGAAATCCCAGGTCACTCACATTGTAGGTGCCATTGTGCCTTCGCCCTTAAGACCAGTTGCCAACATACAGTTGCCCACATCACAGGCTACCCTGAACTCCATTTTGTCATCTGAGGACATCCAAATCGCAGAACCATCTCCTAAATCAGGCAATGGGGGTTGAAAACAGTCTAGTCCTGCACCTCCTGGCAACTGTTTACTCGTTGCCTGCAGAGGCTTGCCAAGGACCTCTTATGTTTTTTTTCTTCTCTTCAAGCTTCGTTTTCCCCTGAAGAAATTCCTGCTCAGCTGCTGACAACATGTCCAGCAATTGCTGCCATTTTCTATCCAACTGTAATTGCAGCAAAGCCTCATCAGCTACAAAAGATTCCTCTGGTACTTCGTCTGAAATTCGTACTTCATTAGTCTGGGCCTCCGAGGGCCCCATGACATCCTCAGAGTCTGCCAAATCTTCAGAAACCTGTCTCAACATATCAGACCCTCCAGCAGCAGGATCTTCTCCATCCACCACCTCCTTCAAAGTGAGGTCTGCCATCTGGGCAGACAGAAGGACAGTGTCACCCGTTTACAAAGTAGGGGAATTTCCCCGGTGTCCTGGCCAAATTTCCCCCATTAACTAAAAACACCACCAACAGCTTAAAATCTGGTTCAATTTCAGTTGCTGTACATCTGTATCCCCCGGATGAGGCTGAAAATGGACAACAATTGTCTAGTCCTCCTTCACAGTCAACAAAAACTAAATAGATAGGTAGGTAGGTAGGTAGATGGTTGTCTCAGTTAATGAGAATCACGTTGCTGCAGAGTAT
The DNA here is from genome assembly GCA_016271365.2 of Neoceratodus forsteri. Classification (NCBI taxonomy): domain Eukaryota; kingdom Metazoa; phylum Chordata; order Ceratodontiformes; family Ceratodontidae; genus Neoceratodus; species Neoceratodus forsteri. Next base: position 1,992,679 of record CM057456.1, on the reverse strand, counting down.
GTTTTCCAAAAAGGGTCAGTCAGGTAACAATGGTTTGGAGCCCAGGATTCTGAAGGTAGCTGCCAGCAGCATTGCACAGCCTCTTACAACAGTCTTCAACCTCATAGCATCATAGGTAGTACCCAGCATGTGTAAAGTTGCAAGGATTATGCAAGATTACAAGGACAGTAGCCCTTCTTCCATTGAAAACTACAAATCAGTCTCCATTCTCTCCCTGCTGGGCACACTGGTGGAAAAAGTTGACTTTAATAAATGAAATACCTACACCCACAAGCATAATTGACTTGCACCCATCAGTATGGTTTCAGCCCGTTTGCAGCACTGTCTCTACCCTAGTGAAGTTCTTTATTGATGTGTGCAAAGTTATGTACAATAAACAGGTAACAGGTGCTGTGTTTGTGAACATGTTCAAGGTATTTGACTTGGTGAACCATGCTTTCTTGCCTCAGAGGTTAAATGGTTTAGGTATGTCCTCGGGCTCATTAAACTATATATACAAATTACTCCTTACGTAGACATCAACAAGTCAAAGTAGAAATGTCTTATAAGGGCACTCTTGGTCTCTGAAGAAATTCCCCAGAGCAACATGCTTGAGCCATAATTGTTCTCACTATTTATTTACACACTGCCAATTCTTTACAAATATAGTAACTTACTTCTAAGGTCTACCTTTTGCCACTAAACAGTAAAATCCTGAGAAATTGCAAAACAAAACCCTAAGGTCATGATCTTTGGGTCCAGCTGCTAGAAAAGAAAGCAGTAATTGTCATATCCTTGACTGTAATGGGATTATCCATGACCAGGTATCAACCTTTAAATATCTGGTTGGTCACCTCAACCCCAGTTTGTCTTACTCAGATCATACTGTAATCATCAATTTGCAAAGCCTCCAATCAAAAACTTGGGGCTACAAGCTGAAACATTCCCTGATGCTGGTGGAGCAACTGGTGCTTGCCAAGGGCATTCAAGTCCCCCTATTGACTATGGTTCCTTGGTCTTCTCTGGTGTTGCAGAACCAGAGTTCAAAACAATGAAGTCTGTTTACAACAGCATGTGCTGTTTTGTATTAGCAACCAAAGAGTGCACCCACCAATGTCAGCTGTACACAGCTCTGGCTTGACTATTTCCCTCCAAACATGCAAAGCCTCTTTCTAAGAGACAGTTTCATAGACAAATTTCTGAGAAACTCTGAATACCTACCATTACCTGAAATATTTTTGCCTAAGAGAAGTTCAAAGTACCACATATCCTCTAGTAAACAACTTCTCCACAAAACCCATGTCTCCACTATTGTGTAACAAAGGCCTTTCCTGCCTCTGTCCCCAAATGGTGCAATAGCCTCCACCCCCTTGAGTCTGTCCACCAGTAATACTATAATTAAGAAATAAATACATTAATAAAGCATCTGTTTTTACAGCGAGCACGCAACTGTTTTATATAATATATTCACTACTGTCACTGGTCCTTCATGACATTGTAAAAGCCACTATTCTGGGTTGCAAACAGTTTTTGAATACACTGCCTGTTTATGTCCTGATGCATGGTGTATCTAGCTTATTATTCTATAAGCCTGTTGTTGTCATGCATTACTCTGTACCTGTCTGCTGGTAGGCCAGAATCATGCCTGACAACAGGCTAACTATGCCCAGTGTACCCCCAAAATAGATAAATCAAACGAGATAAGAGACAAAATGGAATTTAAACCTCAGATCACCTTTTCTTCATTTCATTGTTTGAGTCAATAGACCACACTGCCTTACTTATATGTTTAAATCTCATTTCTGGTTGCAGAAGCACTCTTCAGAGAAAAGCCCTTCATGTACAATATGGAATGGTGTAAAATCTAAGTAGAAATAAGGACATCCTTCATAATAGTGTTCACTCCAGAAACCGGGAGGCAGGCCTGTGAAATCATAGTCTTTACAATTATGGAACAGCATAAAATGTTTATAACTTTCCAAAGGCAAGTGTAGTGTTTAGTCCAGAAACCTGTAGGCAGGTCTGTGAAATCATAGCCCCTACAATTATGGAACTGCATAATATTTATAACTTTTCTAAGGCAAGTGAAGAAATCCATATAAAGGCATATTACATCCTTTAGGAATTTCTGGCTCTCTTGTTTTGAATTTCTGCCAAACACAAATTCCAGTTCCTTAAGTTACACACAATTGCAATGCTGTTAGATTTTTTCTTTTAGCTGACTCAGAGCTGCAGTTATCTTAAGGAAAACAACCCACTGTTCATTACTTTAATGATGAAGGTTCATTTGGCAGGTTTCTTTTTTTTAGACCTTACAATATTCCAGAATCAATGATTACATACCCACACACTTTCAAACTGCAAAAAACAAAATAAAAATGCCTAGAGAAATATATTGAAGATGTCAATTTATGGTGCAGGCTCGCATTTATACAGTTTCTGTATAGTTGGTCTGCACTTCACCACACCTCATGAGTAAGGGCTAGCTGTGGCATTCATTTTCCTTGGACACACCCTTATGCAAGTGTGGAGATCCACACAGTAGGTGCGAACAGCAAAATGACAGACCCTGGTCAAACACTGGGTGCCCAAATGCAGGTCCTCTCCAAGCAAACATTGGATCCCCTGCTGCATACAAGCATCAGTTTAAGGGATTCTACAGTTCATTGGCTGGAATGAGGCTGCATCCCATTTGTAATATGTTAGCTTTGTTTAAAAAACATTTAGGGGGTGTCTTCTGCTTTCCCCAAGTTCTCCATGCCAGGAAGATGGCTGGGGATAGGTGTTTACGGTCTGAATAGGGCTCATCTCTTCAGTTATTTGGGGAGGCAGGAAGGTGCATCATTTTGATGGACATAAAGCAGGGTTTTCCCTGACTTTACTGTAATGCAACCCCATTGCATTCTGGGAGCCAGTAGTACCTGCGCTTTGGCATGTTGAGTAAGTAGGCCCCGCTCTCAGCATGCTCCCAACCTAGTCAGCTATGTGGCTCCAGAGATGGAGTCAGATCTGCTTGGGCTGCAACTGTACATAGCTTGGTGAAGGGAAGGCAAGATGAATGCTGTGGTGGTGGGAAAGCCACACCCCAAATGGGCTCCTCCATGACATGCATTGCCACACAAGACTTTGTAAATAGGACCTATAGCGAATTAATAAGGAAGGCAGTGAGGGTTTGTCGTTGGAGCACTAAAACTGAACCAACATATTAACAGATGTAAAATGACATATCAGCCATAGGCCCATTCTGTGACCTTAAGCATATCATTTGACCTCTGTGTGCTTTAGTCCTCAGTGTTGCAAAACTGAGTAGATGCAGGATTCCACTAAAAATGTGATGTTGCATATCAGTTGAGCTATCCTGGGCAAATCACTTGTAAAATAAAATGCCCTAGAATATTCTCAAACATCTTCAGAATACATTTATGAGACTGTGCATCAAGAATGAGGCTACTCCGAATGCCTGTTTAAATTAATAGGGACCTGTGAAAATCTTTCACGGTGGCAGAAAGCTGTTAGAGTATAAAGTATGTTTCTGCTTTTCAAAGCATTATTTAATTTAGACTATGGAAGTCTGCCAAGGTTTTTCTGCAGTATAAGACTTCTGAGTTTGTGACGCAAAAAGAACCTGCTGCTCCCCATCCTTTCCTACCGCACATCAGCCTGGAAGTACTCTTCGTGTGAGATCATTATAACTCCAATGTTATTATAATGATAACAGTTGCAGAGACTGAGAGAGGCATGATGACCAAGCTGTGTTGAACACATTTACATTTCTCTTTTCACATATTTCAGTTAGGAGGAAGTTAAGTATGGTTTGGCAGGTTAAGCATAGGACTATGTGAGAGGAGAGTTTATTCCAGATCCCAGTTTAGCCACTTGCTTATTGTATGATCTTAGAGGAGCTCTCTGTACTGCAATCCCAGCAGCAACACTATCACTGAACAGAAGCTGAACTCCACTGACATGAATTTGAACTGGGCAAGTCTAGATAAATAAATGTTTGCTAATGTTAAAGTATGAATGTGAGTTTATTGTTCAACACAAAGCCATTATGAACATATATGAACATACAAAAATGCCAGCAGAAACAGGCCTCACAGTCTATCAAGTCTGCTCGATTGCGCAGCTAGCCCCTCGATTTGCAGCTGATCCACCAACCCCGCCCCTCAGCATAATTATCCCCCCTCTCACTCTGTACAATCCCCTCTTAAAACCTTCTACCGTGCTACAGGCTACTACCTCCTCAGGCAGAGTATTCCACTTATCCACCACCCTATCTGTGAAATAATGTCTCCTGACTTCCCTCCTGAATCTTCCCCCCTCCAATCTCAGCTGGTGCCCCTCATGACCCTCCCCCTTCTAATATGGAAAATCCCTTCCATACTAGTCTAGTTTATCCCCTTTAAGTATTTAAAGGTTTCGATCATGTCCCCCCATCCCTCCTCTCCTCCAGGGAATACATGTTCAACTCACACAGCCTCTCCTCATAGGAGTATCCCTCTAATCCCTGGATCATCTTTGTCGCCTTCAGCTGTACACCCTCCAACAATCTGATGTCCTTCTTCAGGAATGGGCACCAGTACTCCACACAGTATTCCAGGTGCGTCTTGACCAATGATCTGTATAAGGGCAGGATCCCCTCCCTATTTCTGGAGGAGATTCCCCTCACTATACACCCCAGCATCCTGTTGGCTATTGCTGCCTCCTTCATGCGCTGCGCTGAGTTGTTCATACTCTCTGTTATAAGCACCCTTAGGTCCTTTTCCTCCTTGGTGCATTCCAGCTATACCCCACCAGCTGATAGCTCCCCACCCCCGGTTTTGAGCCCTGAAGTACAATACCTTGCACTTTTTGGCATTAAATCCCAACTGCCATGCATCCGACCATTCCTGTAGTTTGATCAGGTCTTCCTGCAGCCCCCTCCACCCTTTGATGTCATCTCCCACAGCTCCCATATTTGTGCCATCTGTGAAGAGACTGATCTTACTCTGGACCCCATGGGAGATATCAACTATGAATATCCCGAACAACACCGGTCCCAATACTGATCCCTATGGTACCCCGCTCATCACATCCCTCGGTGATGAGAGTCCCCCCACCACCACCATCTTTTCTGCCTTCCTTCAGTCAATTGGTAATCCAATTAACCATCTTTGTTCAAGCCCTATATATTCCAGCTTCCCCCAGTCTCCCATGTGGCATGGAATCAAGGGCTTTCTGAAATCAAATACAGGACATCCACCACATGGCCTTTGTTTGGTTTTCTTGTCACCCAGTTGTAGTACTCAATCAGGTTTGTCTGGCAAGATCTTCCCGAGACAAACCCATGCTGTTGACCATTCTGGAGACCATTGTTCTCCAAAAAGGTTACCAGCCTCTCTTTTAGGATCGTCTCCATGAGTTTTCCCACAATTGATATGAGGCTCACTGGTCTATAGTTGCCTGGTTCATCATTAGGCCCACTTTTGTGAATGAGTACCATATGGGCCATCTTCCAGTCCTGTGGTATGCATCCTGTTTCCAAGGAGGTATTGAACAGGTCAGCCAGTGGTCCTGCCAGGATTTCTGCTAGTTCCTTGAGTACCCTAGAGTGAATGCCATCTGAATGCCTTATTCCCTCCTCAGAGCCCTTAATCCTTTCAGCACCCTATCCTCTGTAATCATTATATCAGTCACCTCCTCCTCCTCTCCCAGGAGGTATCTGCCTCCCTTACTCTTTTGTGAACAAAGAGCAAAAGTAATCATTATGTGCCTCTGTCTGGTCTTCCCCCTTCTCCACCCAGCCTCCATCCTTCCTAATCCTCACAATCTGATCTTTGTTTTTCCATCTTTTGCTGATGTATTTGAAGACCTCCTTTTTTCTGTTCTTAATGCCCTGTGCCAATCTCAGTTCTTTGGAAGCCTTGGCCGCTCTGACCATCCTGGTAACCTCCCTGGACTTCTTCATACACACCTCCCTGTTTTTCCCCTCCAGATTTCTTGAGTCCCTGAAAAGCCTTTTTTTTTGTCCTCACCCCTTCCATGACCTCCTGCGTCAGCCAGCTGGGTTTTTTTGCCCTTCCCATCTTATTCTTTGTTCTTGTACATGTCCCAGTAGCCTCCACCAGCCCTTTCCTAATAATATCCCATTTTTGGCTGGCATCCACGTGTGGTTGAATTCCCGTCAGATGCCTGCCCAAAATTTCCCGCATCCTTTCAAAAGTCTGTCCCCTTAAAGTCAATCACCATGGTACCCATGCCCCTGCTTCCCTGCCCATGTTGAGCATGAACCATACCATGTGGTGGTCACTCCCAGCCAGAGGGTCCTCCACCTCCAGATCCTTTACAGCCTCCCCATTTGATAGAACCCAGTCCAGAGTCCTATCCTTTCTAGTTGGCTCATGGACCAACTGCACCAGGAAGCTGTCCTGAAATGCCTCTAATATGACCTGCTCCTTTGCACTCGAGGTGGTTGGGGTGCTCCACTCTACCCCCAGTAGGTTGAAGTCTCCCACCACCACAATGTTCCCTTTCCTACAGACCCTTCTGATTTGCTCAGCTAACTCCCTGTCCAGATCATCCCCTTGGGCCAGCAGCCTGTACACCATCCCCATCCTCAATGTCCTACTTTTTGAGTTGTGAAACTGCGTCCTTAGGGCCTCTGTTCTGCCTTCGGCCCCTCCTCTATTATGCACTTTATCCCTTCGCGTACCTGTATTGCCACATACCCTCCTTTTCCCATAGCCTTATCCTTCCTGACTATTCTATACCCTGGGATCATCAAATCCCATTCCTGGTACTGGGTGGCCCACATTTCTGTGATGGCCACAATGTCCACCCTCCCTATTGCCAAGAGAGCCTGTAATTCTGCTGATTTGTTACCAAGGCTTCTCGCATTCAGTGAGACCACCCTCCAACTTGTCCCTGTCCCTTCCCCTCTCTGAATTATCCCCTCTTAATCCCCCCTGTGCCCCTGCTCCAAGTTCCTTCCTACTAGTCTGGGGGGTAAGCCCATTTGGCTCTCCTCTCTGGGATCCCTGCCTACCATCTGTCTACTCACCATCCCCCTACCCAGTTTAAACCCACCTTCATAGCTATATATTCCCCTACCCTTTGCTTTAATACTCCCTTCATCTCCCCACTTAAATGTAGCCTATCCCCTGCATAAAGTTCATTGTTGTCCCCAGATTCTGTCCCAGCCCCGGACCCACCCATCCATATCCCCTGGATTGATACCAATCCCTCAGCCAGGTGTTGAACTCCCCAATCCTTATTTCCTCACTGTACTAGCACAGGTTACTGGGAGCACCTCTGAGATGGCCACTGATTTTCCCAGCTCATCACACAGCCTGTCCAGTTCCTCGAACCTCCCTTCACTACTTCCAGCATCTCCCCCTCCAGGTCATTCGTACCCACATGCACCACAATATGTGGTTTCTTCCTACTCCTCCTAGCACACTTAAGAATTGACTGCACAACCCTGCTTGCAGTTAAGCCAGGTATGTACTCCACCCAGATGCGACTATGCCATTCCCACTTGCTGCCCTATCTTATCCCTTTAAGTATGGAATCCTCCAGCACTAATACCCCTTCCTTTCCAATCCTTGCCCTTCTCCCCCTTTTATCTTGGTATCTACCCCTACAGTCCAACCCAGCTGAATTCCTGCCCTTCCCTCCTACAGATCCGGATCCCCCCCCACCTCAGACTTATCCCTGCTCCCCCTCATTGTTCCCTCACACTCCTCCCCATCCTTCCTCTCCACCCTGCTCTCCCCTTCCCCCTCTGCTAAGTCCCTACCATTCTCTGCTCTAGCAATGCTCCACTCCCATTTACCCCTGCTCCCTTCATCCATCCTTCCAGTTGTGCCCCACCCCTGTTACCTCTACCACAGTCCTCTGCCTGACTACTGTCCCTTGTGTAATCATTCCACTTCCCCTTACCTACCCCCTCCTGGAGATCCCTTACCCCCCCTCCTCCAATGCCTCCAGCACCGCAAACCTATTACCTGCCCTCTCTGCTGTGCTGGGCTTGGGCTCATTCTTCCTGCCCTTACCCCCTCTTCCCGTGCTAGGCCACCTATTTGTATTGCTCCCTCCTTCCCTCCCTGTCCCCCCCAAACTGTTGTTCCACCCATGTGGCATTCTCCTGTTGCTCTCTGCCCCAGCTGCCTTCCTCCCTTCCCCCCAGCCTCCCCAACTTTCTACCAAGCCACTGTACTTCTTCCTTGAGTCTTCTCAGCCTATGACAGATCAGACAGCCTAACTTTCATAATATATTCATCCAGACTGCCACCCCACAACTATTGCAACACAAAATTCTACCCCAGATGACCCCTCCAGCATCCTGCTGCACCCTTTACCCCTTCCTCCTTTGCTGTCCCCATCCTCCCCTGCTAGTGCCACTCCATCCCCTAGTGTGTCCTTCCCTAACACCCTCCATTTGCCACCTTAGTATCGCTATAATCCCTGAATACCCCCAGTAGACAGACCTTCTTATCAAATGTGTCCTTAACAAATCCCTGCACTGCTTTCTACAAAGACCATAGACCTAACAACCCTTCTCCATGCAGCGACAGTAATTTGAAGCCCCTAATGACCCCAGCAGTGCTTCCTGTGAAGACAGTAAAAAACTGAACACCCCTCAGTCACGCAGTACATACAGTTGAATTTCCCCCTAGAACAACAGTTAACTACTCCGCAATTGTTATATACCAATCACTTTAAGTTCCTTTTAGAATACCGAGCCCAAATAGATTCAAACACCCCCACATGTCAATTAACAGTCACAGTGCCACTGCCCTGTAGCAGAGCCTCCAAAAATGGAACAGTCACAGTACATTGTTCCTGACTCAGCCACAGTGCCCCCCTCCAGAAATTGAAAAGTCACAGCACCTTAGACCAGTATCAGTGCCCTTACAGCTGGATATATCCCTACCTTGCCGGTCGCCCAGTGGCCACTCCTTCTGACAAACTCCTCCTCCTGCTGCCTTCTAATAGGTTTTCTTCACCACAAGGGTGATTTACCTCTATTTAATAAGGAGGTGGTGTGGGGTGGTGGGAGGAAAAACTTCTCTGACTACAGCTCCTTTCCTGCTCCTCTGCTTCACTGTGGCTGGCCTCTGCCTTTTAAGGCCCAGCTGCACACTTGAATCAGTGATCTCAGTTGCTGATTGGCTCCTCCTGGAGCCCTGCTAATTGGTTCCCCAATGATGCCTCCCTGGAGCTGAGTGCTGCCTTTCCTTGTAATGCGGCTCTCTCCTCCAGTCTCCTGTGCTGTCCTTCTCTCTCCCCAAGGCTACCAACACAGCCCCCTCCACAAGTGGTGATGGGCGTGTATGTTTCCAGCTCCTATGAGTCCCTGAACAGGATTACAGCTCCTTTTCTGCTCCCCTTCCACAAGCGGCAACAGCCACAGACAATTCCAGCTCCAATGAGCCCCGGAGCAGGACTACAGCTCCATTTATAAAATCAGTTTTAAAATATTCCGTTCATTACACATCTTGTTATAGAAAATTGTAAACATACAATAAAATAACACTTGTTATAGAAAATTATTAACATACAATAAAATAGCACTTACAAAAAAAGCAAGATTTAACATTGTCTAATATTAAATGGTTTCACAAATTAACATCCTAACGATATAAAGTGACTAAGTTGCATCACGTTCTGTTTAATACTTATATTTTCCCTTGAGGATCAGAAATGAGCTTTATAAATTATTATAGCTTGTTACAGCCCAAGTTAAATCAGAAATTGTGACACAGTATTCAAAACTTCACAGTTATTAGAATTAGCTAGCCAGATTAATGCTTGTTCTGGAGGGAGACCGAGGTTAGAAAGTATTGGACCCAACCAGAATCTACAATTTTGTAGAGTGGGCATAAAAAGACCACATGCTTTAGATCATTAGTTCTCAAATTTTGTTATGGTGAGCCTCCCCAAAGCCATGGAAAAGGTCTTGAGCCTCCCCCAAACATTGAAATAGTCTTGAGCCTCCCCATAAAAAAATAACATCTTAGCACAGTACCTCAGGAATAAAGTGAAACTCATTTGAGTAGTTAGCTCTCATTTTATACAGTTTATTGTACTCCTCCTTGTAAACCCCCCTCCCCAGGCCAGCCTACTTGCTCCACTGTTTTGACTCTCAAACCATTGTTACCCCTTGCTGCAGTGCCTTCATTAGTCAGACTGCTTCCTCTGTTTCTCCTCTATCTGGAATAACATGCTTACCCTTCTCTCCTCTTCCCTGCTCTTAAACATCCTCTCAGAGATCCCTTTGCTTCCTCCTGCTCTTGCTCCTACAACGTCTCTGCTTAAGTCTTGTATTTAGGTTATTCTGCCACCAGTCTAATTGGTCAGTTGTTACCTCTCATTATTTGTTGATTGTTCCTATTTGTTACGACTGTTATTCATTTTGCATTGCTTTGTTTTGTAGTTGCCTTTGAATTTTATTCACTCCCTTCACTTCCCAAGATACACTTGAAATGAGACTTGGTTCAGAGTGTCTTTCCTGGTCACCAATTTGTAATAAATACATAAATTCATCTACTATTATCCTTTTTCAGATTGCCTCATCCCTTCACACAAAATACCTAAAACTCAAAATTTAAATACAGTTCTTTTTCAGACTTGGTTGAGCCTCCCCTGGAACAGGTTGGGGCCTCCCAAGGGAGGCTGGCCTCACCATTTGAGAAACCCTGCTTTAGATCATCAATAGTCCTTGTAGTACAGTTACAGGATTCTGATATGGAATGGTTTTGAATAAAATAAGTGCAATTTGCAGCATATAGCTCTAGTCTGTACATTGTAATAATTCTGCATTTCTTTGGGTCAGTGATGATTTTAAGATACGTTTCCAATTTGTGATCCATTTTCAATATTTTATACCATTTATATAGTTTTTTTGTTTGTAAGGTTTCAATGTCCTTAGCACAAGAAATGTCCTTAATTCTTTCCTTTATTTGGAAAGTAATTTCATTGAATGAACTGTAATGTATCTGATAAACGAGATGGCCCAGTCCAATTTTAAAGTATTTGAAGTTAATGTTACAATGTCCTACATTAGAAAATTCACATTTCATTATGTTGTCTTGCAGATTTCACATTTCTCTTCTTTCGTAACACAATACAATGCAAGCTCTGTGTTCCATTGTGTCTTTCATACATCCAAACATGCTTTCGTAATAGGCATATGCCACTAGTATAACACCCACCACTGCAATACCAAACAAGCAAACAAAAGAAAAATACATTCAGATCAACAGTACAATGTTTATCAGTGCAGTCTGAGACATGGAGGAGATACATTAGGGGTTATAAACAAAGGAGAAAGGATACATTTATAGATGGGATTTGAAGAGTGAGAGAGAGAGCAAGACAGAAAGATAGAGTACATGAGAGAGATACATTTAATTACTAAAATTAATCTTGAAAAATAGTTAAAAGGTATGGGAGTAGTTGGGAGCTGAAGTAGGATTCACAAATCCATAGACCTGAGCTTTTCCAGTTGAGCCAGAAAGCAGCAAGCCTAGCTGTATAATGGAATGACTCAAGCCATCATTATCATAACTCCCCTGCTCATCATATAGTAAAAGGCATACTTCTCAACTATACCCAAGATATCAGCATTTCACTATAAAGATTTATTTATTTATTTATTTATTTAATTAATTAATTGAGTTTTGGTGACTGGGTAGGCCCACTGAAACCAGGCAGCCCCTTTTTCAGTGACAACCCATGGGATACAAACAGCAAAATGCAAATGACACAAACATAGGATATAGGAATGTACAAAGGTAAAACAGGAGTAACATGGCAATACAGAGACAATATTCAGCTTTTTGAAGTTAGACAACAACCATAATAAGTGCAATGAGAATAACATAACTGTAAAATACTTAAAGATTAATATCCTGAGCTATCATATTTACAGGTCCAGAAAAGAGACATTGGAAAGAAAAAGAAGTCATCTGATTTTACACCCCCAAGTGGGCGCAATACTAAACTGGGCACTTACATTCAGTGTTTTCGACAGAGAGTTGATTGCCAGATCCTTAATAATCAAAAACAGATCCTCTATAACCTCGCCCCATTAGAAAGGAGAGCAATACAGTCACTGAAATCTAACCATAATAGCGTTATACAAACAGTCGAAAAAAGCTATGCAGTTGTGATCTTAAACTGAGAAGACTATGTCAATGAAGCCAACAGACAGTTAACAGATCCCACCTACTATAGAGAATTGGCAGGTGATCTGACGTGCAGTACACCAGGCAACTATGGGACATAATCAGATCATTTCCTGAACATGTCCAAGATAGAATAACTGATCTCATCCAGGATGATCTTAAGCCAGGAACACTCTATATACTGCCTAAGACTCATTAGCCTGGGAATCCAGGAAGGCCTATAATATCTGGGAAGGGTACCCTGACAGAAGGGATCTCTGATTTTATAGAAACCATTTTAAAACTACTTGTCATGGAAAGGGACAGCTATATTCAAGACACTACACACTTGTGTAAAATTTCAGTTTTAAGGGGTTTACTACCTAATGCCATATTAGCCACGATGGATATAAACTCCATCTACACTAATATTCCACATACTGATGACATTTTGGCCTGCCTTAAATACCTACAAGAGAAAGGACAGCACCACCACATCCTCCCAAAATTCATTGAGAGACTTACTAAATTTATTCTGATCTATAACTTCAGTTTTAATGGTAAACATTATGTTCAAACTGTGGGAACAGCAGTGGGCAACAGGATGGCTGCACAGTATGCCAACCTTTTCATGTTGAATTTGGAGGAGGTTTTCCAAAAACAATGTATACACAAACCACTTGCTTATTTCTGTTATATTGATGATTTGTTCATAATTTGGACAGAAGGCACCTTCACACTCAAAGAATTCCATCAGGAACTTGAGAACCTTCACCCATCCATGAAACTGACCCTGGAATACTCTGACACCAGTGTTAATTTCCTGGACACCACAGTTACCATCAAAGATGGAACCTAGCAGACCTGTATTTACAGGAGACCAACAGACAGACAATGATACTTACACAAAAACAGCGATCACCCTAGGCACACTAAAAGATCTGTAATGTAGTCAGGCACTTCAATACTTCTGTATCTGTTCAAATGAGGAGGACAGAGATAAACACCTGGTCACACTGAAAAACACATTCATTGGGTAGAGGCATTCTTCAAGAGAAATTAACAGAGTAGTGGAATGTGCTATGCATATACCAAGACAACTCTACTACAATATAAAGAAAAGACCACCACCAACTGCATACCCTTGGTTGTCACATACAACCCTGATCTGGAGTCCCTACATAAAGTTATTAAGGGCCTCCAATCAATATTCAGTGAGGCTGACACCTTGAAATGCATCTTCCAAGAACTACCTCATCTGTCAAACAACCACCTAATTTATCCAACCTGATTGTCAGGAGCAAATGTATACCTGACCAAAGCAACAGTTCATTAAGTGTCACGAGACCCTGCAGTCATTCTAAATGTAATATAGGTGAGCACATTTCCACTTCAACCTTTATCAACCTCCCCCAAAACAAACAATCCAAGATACAGGGGAATTATACACATGCATCTCTGAATGTTGTTTATTACAGTCAATGCAAGAAATGTCCACAAACCGGTTATGTGGGGGAGACTGGACAACCTCTTCTAACCCAAGAGAACTCACACAGACATAATATCAAAATGAAGAAGAGTGAAAAACAAGCTGGACATCATTTCTTTCAGTCTGATCACTCCATCTCTGACCTCTCTGTTCTGGGTCTCAAAAGACATTTTGAAAATTCACAACAGAGATGAGTATTTGAGATCAAACTTATCTTTCTTCTGAATATGGTGGATGATGGCATGAATGTGGACATTGGTTTCATGCCCCATTACACTATTTAAAGTGCTCCTTCTTCTTTCTGGTTTCAGGTATAACAAATGAACAGTTACTTGTTTTATATATTTCTAATATGCTTATATATAAAATGGTTCTATCTAATCTGTATAACTATGTGTATTTATAGCTTTGATTTTAACTGGTGTGAGTTGATTCCATGGACTTTAGTTTCATACAAGCAGAACTGCTGTTTCTAGTGCTTTAACCCCCACACACAGGCACACAGGCACACACACACACACACACACACACACACAGTTCCCAAATTAGCTTTAGTAAGACATTTAGCATCAGATAATTTATAGACCTTTTACAACTTCTATTCTGTGATATATAACCTATGCACTCCTATAGTTTCAGGGATGCTTGCTTATCTCTGTTTGGTTGCATTTCTTAGCTAATTACTATCCTAATCTGTCACATTCACATGTAAAAAAATGTTCTTCTAGTATTGCTCTGGGCATTTAAAAGGGAATATTTAACAGTAAACTGTCATTTCTTTCTAAAGAAGAACTCTATGAGTTTGAAAGCTTATGGATATTCTGTTAATTTTTATTGATCCAATAAAATATATCAAATCACCTGTATTGTGCATCTTATCAGCTATAGCAACTCAGATAATCCTTTGCCAATCTAGATATGCCCAGATTCCACAATGTATGTAGGAGGTGGAAAATAGTGATAAAGGGAGTTCTGCACCTGGGTAACCAGGATTCTTATTTCTGGAGTAGATAATCACTAGCATTCAGCCTCTCTAGTAGAAGTGCCCAAGGTAATGGACAATTCAGGCTTGGTAAGTAAGGAGAAATCCAGGGCTGGGTGTGTTAGCAGCTGGGTGTGTTAGCAGTAGTGCAATAACTGCATACCCTGGGTGGTTTATAAGGCACAATGTGCAGCCACGGCCAGGCCTTTGACAACCCAGGAAGTGCAAATATTTTAGTTAGGAAGCCAAATCAAAATTAAGCTTTGTACAAATAAAGGCACTTGTTTCTGACAGTGGTCAAAGTTTGTACAGTATCTCCATATATGATAATGTGTTCTATATGTTGGGGGTCATTGTCTCCTATTTCTTCAAATTTAGAGTGACTGTCCCACATTTCAGAGAGCACTGAGGATTTCCACCCCACCCCCAGTGTTTCACTTTCCAGTTTCATTTATATTTTATCCCTATTGATTGTATGATTGTTGGTGTGTGTGTGTATGTGTGTGTAATATATATATATATATATAAATATATATGACTAGGCATGTTTACAGTACTCAAGAGAATAGTAAGTTGTACAATGCACCACACTCAAAATGTGCTAACAATTCGTACATTGCTGCCATTTTTTCCTTTTGTTGTTGTCAGGTTACCAAAAAGATATTACACAAAGGTGTCTGAAAATACACTATCCTGACTGATCTGCTGGGGTCTTTAGCCATGGGTAAATCCTAACATAATCCAAGTGTAAAGTTCTAGCTGTCCCAGCTTACCACTACACAACACAAAAAAAATCACTACCTCTTTGTGCTTTTTGTTTTTGACCTCCTGTTTTGCTGCAGTGTTGTCTCTATCCTGTTTCCTTCCCCATGATCTTCACAGCTCCCCAAATTTCAGCCCCACAGTACACACTGCTTGATAGTAGTTTGAAGTTGACCTGCATATGAAATATCCTAATCACTGTAATCTCCCCAAAAAAAGAAAGGAAAAAAAAAAGAAACACCGAGTTTGAGCATCACTAGGTCCTGACCAGAAAAGCACAGTAACACTGGAAACCACAAGTCTTCACAGTTCAAATGTATGTCCATTGCTGCTCCTGCTGAACCTTGGTCTTTCTCGTTAGCTTGCTACTGAACCCCACCCCTGAAGTTACCTTATGAAACCCCACCTGGGAAGGCTCCACAGTTCAAATGTATGGCCATTGCCGAACCTCACTGGTCCTCTCTAATTAACTCTCTGCTACCTCCTACCACCACCCCGAAGTGACCGAATGAACCCTGCCTGCACTTAACCGAGGCTGTCAGGCTACCAGAGTACAAAATTTAAAAATTGCTCCCTCAGTGCAAAAGTTAGGGGAAAAAAATCATAACAGCTCTCAATTGAATAAATGGCACCTGCATTTGTTGATGTGGAACCTTTGTAAAAGAGCCTTGGCTCAAAGGTACTTGTAATCCTTGATTCAAATGAACAATAAACAATTAGTACTGAATGGGGTGAACAAGGCTGACATGCAGCCTATTCCTCTCCCATGCAGTTGTCTCTGACAGACATACATCATGAGTCCGTAGTCTGTTATACAAAAAAAGTGATATGCTATCGCTGTAACCATACCCTGAGTTGGGGGGACCATACCCTGAGTTGTTAGGGGGCATCTCAATATTCTACCTAGTAACAGGGAACTACTTTGTATGGCATAAGAATAAATTAAAGAAAGATAATTTAAACTGCCAAAAAAAATGATGTTTCTTTTTTTTTTTTTCCACCAAAAAAGGGGGTCATTGCATAATAGCAATAAAATACTCCAGGGTGTGGGTTATGCTGGAAGTTACCCACTTTTGGTGTGAATTTGGTCACTTGACCTGCAGCCTCATGACCAAACCACACCAGGTGTGGGTAAATCCCAGCATTACCCACACCCTGTCATGATTTATTGCTTAAGTAACCACAAAATCTCTGTTTGATGAGTCTTTATTTTAGTGGCAGCTCCAGAAACACCAGGGCCCGGATATTCCAAAAGTTCGCCATACTTAACAAAGTTCTTGTATCATAAGTCCAAAATATCGCCATTCTGCGATATTCAGAAGGGGAGCAGTTGCGCCAATCTAAAACATGTTGAGCAACAGCGCAATGCAAATGAAGGCATGCGAATCAAGGTGGATCCATGCATAAAGAGCGCAATGCGAGTCCAAAGACTCTGGCAAGTAATGCGCAACAGCGGAACAGCCGGAAATTGCGTGACTAGCGGAAATGAGCCAAAATAAAAAGGCTCAGGCGGCGCAAGAACGCCTACAAGGATGCCAAATGGGGAGAGAGAGAGAGACAGACAGACAGACAGACAGACAGAGATGACAGGCTAGGGCAGGCAAGGCAGCGTGACGCCATGGCTGTAGAGGTCAGAGGGGTGCCCAGTGCAGTGGAAGTAGCAGTGAGGACAGCGGGGTAACACAGCAACAGCAGCCAGGGGGTCAGAAGCCAGGGAGATGGACAGTGCCAGCTTCCACATGGAAGATGTAATGAGGGGGGTGAGAATGCATGCTGCAGGGGGACGTGGCCGTGGAAGGGCCCGTCGGCGGTATGCTCCCAACAGGCAGTACCGTGCCCACATCAGCTTTGAGCTGTACACAGATGTAGAGATCGTGGGCTGGTACCACCTGAACAGGGCAATACTGAGATGGCTCTGTGAGCTGTGCAGTGATGTGATGCAGGCACCCTCATGACGGAGTCACGCTCTGTCGGTGGAGACCAAGGTGACAGCCTGCATGTGCCTGCTCGCCACGGGCACCTTCCAGAGGCCAACAGGGGACACCACAGGCATCACACAGTCAGCCACGTCACGCATCCTCACCCAATTCCTCAGCGCACTGCTGCCACATGCTGTGGAGTACATCCATTTCCCCAGCACCACGGCAGGCGCAGCAAACATGCAGGAGTTCCACAGGGTAGCACGTATGCCTGGCATGCTAGGGGCCATAGACTGCACCCATGTGGCCATTCGCACACCACCTGGCCCCGATGGGGCTGCATACAGGAACAGAAAAGGCTTCTCCAGTGTCAACTGCCAGGTGGTGTGTGTGATGCCACTGGGCGCATAATCAATGTCTGTGCCACACACCCTGGTGGAGCACATGATGCCTTCATATGGTATCAGTCCACACTGTGCCATCGATTCGAGTGGGGACATCCCACAGGCCATCTAGTGGGTGAGTGCATGGGGGAATGCAAACTCGGGGCAAGGGTGGGAATGCCACAGGTGCCATGGTAGTGGCACACAGGGATATGGGCAATATGGACCTGAACATGAGACTGATCTCCACTATCTCCACACAGGTGACAGCGGATACCCACTCCGTCCCTGGCTGCTCACACCGTACGCACCCATGACCCTATCGCAACCAGCGCTATAATGAGCACATGCTTCACATGCAACATCATAGGCGGGTGTTTGGGATGCTCAGGCATGCTTCCAATGCCTAGACACCTCCGGCGGTGCCCTACAGTACAACCCCAAAGGCCTGTGGGATATTCCTGGCCTGTTGCATCCTGCACAACATGGCCAAGAACTATGGGATAACCCTACAGGTTGAAGGGGACAGCGATGGGGGCGCCAGTGGTGCGGTGTTGATGTGGTGATGAGCAGCCCCCTGGGGACGGTGGGACCCCCGGCTGATCCGGCAGGCCCAGCTGCACGGGACACCATCACAGAGGAGCACTATGCAGAACACAGGTAAGTCAAGGGGACATGTGCAACCAAACACTGTCCATCATGGCCCCACAGGCACACAGGGGCTTACACACCAGGGGTGCATGACCAGGGGGTGGAAGGGTCCAGGCATGCAAACATACCATCAGGGAGGGTGAACACTCATATGGACACACACACACCAGGCACAGAGCATACATGGGCAGATGCAGCACAGCAGAACTGACATTGCTAACACACAGAACCACCGACCACCCACCACCTGTACTGTCCAAGTACATGTGTCAGATGCTGGCACCCTTGCACCTTGGTGTACAGTACAATGCAGGCATCATCATGCACATGCACCTGTGAAAGCAGTTGGGAGGGTGTGCAGTGGTCCCGTGTGGCGTGTTGAGCAGAGCACAGCAGTGCACTGCCCACCATGACACACATCGCACAAGGGCAGCACCAGACAGGGCCGCACTGCTAAGACAGGTCAGTCATGTAGCACTGTCCCACGCCCACCAAGGATGCATGGGTGGCCCCACTGTGACCAAACCCTGGCAGGCTGAGCAGGGGCCACATGGGGTGCACTGTTGGACCACCAGGGTCCCACTGTCGATGCAGCGACCTTGCCTGCACAGGGGTCTGCAGCATGCAAACAAACCTGCACCAGGGGTGCTCGGGATGGCCACAACAGAACCAGGCATCGACAGGCATGGTTCGCATGACGCCGGGAATGGGGAGTGGAGAGTGAACTGTGTGGGGTGTGCGTTACAGAGGCACCTGACTGTGTGCCCAATGCGTCCACGACAGAGACCACTGCCTGGGTCAGCCTGTCAATGGCGGTGGTCACATCCGTCCGCATACGAACCAGCTCTGCATGGTCCAGAGCACACTCCCTGCTGTGCTGCTCCACAGCCACAGACAGTGCCTCCACGGACATTGCAACCCGACTCTGCAGCTGTACTGATTCTTGCAGCAGGTGGGTGTGCTCATCAATGGTACTGTGCCAGCAGCATCCTGTCCCCAGGGTGTGGAAGGTCCTGATGCACAACACCCCCTGAGGTGGGCGCTGTTCACCAGGACCAGGAATGGAGTGGATCAAAGGCGCGGACATGTGCCACCACTTGACACTGTACCCCAGACCTGGTGGGTGACTGCTGCTGCTGCCCTCCAACCGCTGTGCCCCAGGGTCCACTTGTTCCACCGCTGTGGCTGCAACAGTGCCAGACACCTGCACAGCCACCGGTGCTGCCCCACCAGTGCTGACAGGCACAGCCTGGGACTGTGCCAACATGCTGGTACACAAGTTGGAACCAGAAAGGCCCAGGGGCACGTGCTGGCCTGCTGTGTGTCCGTCATGGGAGACACATCTATCACTGCCCATTGCAGTCCTTGCATCATCAATGGTGCAGGTACATGCCACAGCCACAGTCACAGCGTGCTGGCATGCTTGCATGCCAGACTGCTGAGACACAGGCTGTGCACCCCCCACACCCGAATCACCGACACCAGAGTTGGCAGCCCAGCATGCATGCTGCTGCAGTGCATGCTGGCTGGTGACAGAAGGTGGATGGACCCTCCTCCATGTCAGCAGGTCATCATCACTGCCTGGACCCACCACCACCGTCTCCTGAAGAGCGAACAGGATCTGTAACAGAAAGAGGTACATGTGAGTGCATGGGAACAACCTTACCCTACCCCCAACACCACCACCATGTCATACCATGCAGTGATGGGCTTCCCACCTGTCTGGAATCCACCTCCTGAATGCGCCCTCAATAGCGCTCTGCTGCATTGATGCAGCCAGTCTCTCCTCAGCCGGGGTCAGCTCCAATACCACTGGCTAGCCCCCGCCAGTGCCAGCAAGTGCCGCCCTGAAGGCTGCCACCTTCTCCTTCAACCTCCTGCGGTCTGTCCCCATCCTCTTCTTGCATTCCTGCACGGAGCGCTGGTGGCTTCCGTGCAGGTTCACGGCCCGAGCTACCCCCTTCCATGCAGCTTCACGGGACTGAGGGGTGCCCCTCCATCCACTCAGTAGTGGCTCCTCCTCCAGGTAGGCCTGGAAGAGGGCCTCTGTCTCTGCTGGGGTAAAGTTGGGCCTCCTCCTATGCCCACCATCCTCACCCTCACCTTGTCTCTGCTCGGTCATGGCGATCTGTATGAGAGGAAGTGGACACTTGTCACTGTGCAGTCTACAGCATTTTCCCATGACCATTGTCCAGAACATCACAAAGCATGCAACTCACCTCTCACCTGCAGTACCCGAATCTGGCCAGTGCAGCCCAATGTCGCACATTTATAGCGCAATGCATGCAAATTAGGAGTGGAGCAACTATAATGAGATGCAAATCACGCCACTGCACCTTTGAATGGCTGATCAGATGATTTGCATGTGTCGGCTGAATATCGCGAGTTGCGCTGCATGCTCTGGTTGAGTCAGCTGAGCCAATGCGCGCAGATCTGTGACTGTGGTACACTGCATTGCGCATGCCCAGATAGCTTACGCGGGCATCTGCCATGCTGCTGGCGTGCTGTGCGCGATCAGCATTCAGGCCATGGCCACCATTGTGCCGAGTGGCGCTACAGCACTGGGCACTATATGGCACTGTGGCACTACTGCGCAATAGTCCACTGTGGCACTGGTGCGCAGGTGATCGGTCGGCGCGAGATGCGTATACATCAGATGGCACTGTGCGTGGCCTTGCGTCATTGCCCATGACCTGGTGTCCGACCTTTGCCCCCGGCGCTGTTCAGCTGCCATGTGTACGGCCCTATTGCGCTGTCTGGTGACAGCGCTATGTGAAGTGACGGCGTTGTTCGAACAGTGCGATTGGAACCTATGGTGGTCTATTGCTCAACATCTCCACATGGGGTTACGGAGCAGTGGGGCACCATATTGCCTGCTGTAAAGTTGGTACCATGGCATGCAGGAGGGCAGTGCAGTGGAGCCCTGTAGAAGTGGCCAACTTGGTGGCCCTGGTGGAGCCCTACTATGGGGCACTGTATGGTGAGGTGACCCTCACCATTGCTAGGACCCAGGTCTGGCAGCAAGTGGCCAGTGACCCGGTGGGGGTCACTGGGCAGTGCCGGTCAGCTGAGCAGTGCTGGCACTGGTACAGTGACCTCTGTAGGAGGAATCCTCATCTTCTGGAGCGGCTACAGTCACGTGCCAGGAGGGGAGTGGTGCCTAGGCCAGGTGGGTGTACCATCTATGCACCTGTATTCTCTGTAGGGGTGTGAGTGTGTTTTGGTGGCTGTGCATAGGTGATGGCTCTGCCATGGTTGGCTGTGTCAGTGTGTGCAGGTGTGAGATGCATGGTTCTGGCTGTGTGGGCAGGCACTCTCACTGGGACAGGGGGCAGTCTGTTTTGGAGTCACACTGATATTTTTCTCAACATATGTCTCCCACAGGCCGGGATGTGAGGATGCAGGCACGGGGTGAGGAGGGCCGTGCCAGGGCCCCAGTGCCAGTCGGTGGTGCTGTGGGTGTTGCACCCCAGCAGCAGCAGTGGCAGACCCAGCTGCTTGAGGAGTGTGAGTATCATTACTTCATGGATGCTATTGCATGCTTGGGGGGCAAGACCACCAGCCATGCACAACACAACCATGCAGGAAAAGGGAGGTCATAATTCCACTATACAAGACACTAGTGAGGCCCCACCTGGAGTACAGTGTACAGTTCTGGAGACCATACCTACATAAGGACATAGACTGGGTAGAGAAGGTTCAGAGGAGGGCAACAAAGATGGGTGCATGGATTGCATCACAAGTCCTATGAAGACAGGTTGAAGGAACTGAACATGTACTCCCTGGAGGAGAGAGGAGGAAGAGGAGAAGTATGATGAGAGACATACAAGTATCTTACAGGGAGGAACAGGGTGCAGGAAAACACTATTTTTAAGTGAAAAAGATGTTCCAGGACTAGAGGGCATGGGATGAAGTTGGAGGAGGACGATTCAGAGGAAACATGAGAAAGAATTTCTTCACAGAACGGGTGGTGGACAAGTGGAACACCCTGCCAGAGGAAGTGGTGAGGGCTGAAACAATCACGGAATTTAAGAATGCATGGGATAGACATAAAGGAATTCTGGAGGTCAGGGGTAAGGTGCAACAGACTTCTAGGAAAACAAACTGAACTTACAAGCTCAAATGGGCAGACTGGGTGGGCCATAGGCCCTTATCTGCCGACACTGTCTATGTATCTATGTATGTATGCACGACACAGGCGACATGCATCACTGTCAGTGTCACAGCATGTCTGTGTATCGTCACTGGTGGTCCATGCATGCACTGGGCACATAGCTGTGTAACTGGCATTGCACCACATTGCCACGTCACTTGACAGCCTTGTTTGTGCTGTGATGGACATGGGCAGTGTGTGTGTGCAGTGGTGCACATAGCTGGTGCTGCCTGTTTGTGATGGCCATGTGCATGTTCACTGTGGGTGGGTGCATGCCATCACAGGTGCGGGACATTGGGCTATATGGCTTAAAGGTTGGGTGGTGTTCAGGGTTGTGGTCAGTCACAGCCATTGACTGTGTTTCCATTTTCCTAGGCCTCACTGTTCTCAGGAGGATTCAGCAGGAGATACGTGTGCTGACACAAGTGTCCCTAGGACAACCAGGCCATCCTCAGTGACATCAGTAGACATGGCCTGCGGAGGAGGCATCGCCAGGAACAGTGGCACCGGGCGGAGGAGGACCAGCCTGCTGGGCCTTAGGCCACATTACCCTTCCCACTTCACCCATCCCTACCACCCTGCCTTCCCTCTCCAAGTTGTTCATCCCTACCCCTTGCTCACCCCTACCTTGTACCCGTACCCCCCCTTGTAAATAGTTATGGTTGATTATTTTGTGCTTTACATTTTGATAATACATTTATATTTTGATATGAATACTGTGTTGGTCTCTGATTTGCAGCTGGCTATGGTTGCTCAGTTGCAGTGGTGTACATGCCATCTGGGGTGGTATGGTCCTGGGTGTGTGTGTGTGTGTGTGTGTGTGTGTGTGCATGCGTGTGTGTGCATGGGGAGGTATCTCCAGCATGGCAGTGACTTTCTGTTGGTCTTGCTGTCTGCTGCCACCCACTGCTGGGTGCACAGGGTGTGTCTGGCTTGTATGCTTCTCTGATGCATGGGGTTGACGTGTGCCAGAGGGGAAGCATGGTTTCCTGCAGTGCCAGTCACTGCACATGGGTGGTGTCTTGGGGTCACGGTGCAGGGTGTGCTGTGCGTATGGGGGTGCTGATGTGCACTGTGGTTGTCAACCCCCTGTGTGTGGCACTCTCAGCCTGCCAGTGGTTGTGCTGGGGCGTCATGGCTCTGCTGTGCTTTGTTGGCTTGTCCCCATGGGCCACCCCCCAGTGATGCTGTGCTTGGGTTGTGCAGGTGTTTTGTTGGTTCTGCAGTGTGTTCCTGTGCCCATGTGTGGCATGGCTGGCGGTGGGCCCCAGCCTGCTTCCCTGGATGTGCAGTTCCATTGCTCTGGGGGGCTCTGCTTGCGCTATGGCACCTCTGGACTGCTCAGCTGGGCTGCCCTGGTTTCGCTGTAGCGCAACCTTTCTGCTCAGCTTCTCCTTCCTGGTTGCACTTTGGCACAGTATGTGAGATATTCAGACGTTGGCTGCTTGCGCAATTTGTTCTGCTCCATGTTTGAATATCGCGCCTGTTGCGCATATGCGCAATTGGTTTGTGCTTGCTCCTGCTGTTGCGCACATTTTGGGTGCAGTTTGAATATCTGGGCCCAAAAGTCTGTCTTAAAATGCTCTCCATTTTGTGACAGAGCAGAAAGTCACTTTACAAAGAATATAATTTGTCTATTACAATAACATCCCCAGCTCTACTTACAGGCTTGATTAATGCAAAGTAAATAATTTACTGTATTTTATACCACTGCACTAAACAAATGCACCCAGCACTTGTTTTTTTTACACCTTTTAAGCCCACATAATGTGCAGCACACAGTGTCCACAGTGGGCTCAGGGAGGGTGAGGGTGGTGGAACAGAGGCACACCCAGTCAGTTGTACCACTCCACAATCCATACACCATTCTGTTGGAGCATATGGATGCACCTGCAGATGATACTAAGGAGGTTGCAGACAACTGTCTCAAGGGAGGTCCACAGGAAGGAAGGAAGCAGAGGACACCACAGGGAAAGGAAGCAGCTCCTGGTGGAGGACTCAATTATTAGGGGGCTAGAACTGGGGAGAGCAGGGAAAAGTGAAGTAAGGTGCCTGCCTGGCACCATGGCTTGGGGGGACAGGAAGTTCATCCTCAGGATCATGAGAACAGTTGCACAGGAGATGGAGATGGATGTCATTGTCCACCTAGGGATGAAAAACTTGGCTCAACATGAGATTAGAGCAGTGCAGGAGGAGTTTGTAGAGTTGGGAAGGGCACACACAGTATCCTTCTCAGAGGTGCTGCCTGTCTATGGCATGGGTGAGGCAAGGGTACTCCACACCATGAGATTCAATGAATGGTTAAAAAAATGGTGTGACGCACAGGGGTTTGGCTTCATTGGGGACTGGGGTTCCACCAGGAGGGATACCAGCCTATAGTGGCAGGATGGTCTGCATCTGTCCAGGAAGGGAATAAGTCTTCTGTGTGATCGGTTTAAATGCTTCTTTGGCAAGCTTTTAAACTAGCCACAGTGGTACTGATAAGCAGCAGGGAATTCTCAGCCTCTCCCTACAAAACAGGGTACTAAATGAGGTAAAGACCAAGGTAGAAAGTTCAGTTGGGAGCAGGACAGGGGTAAATGGAGAAAGTAAAGTCAATGAGGACAGGGATAGTGTTACAAGAGGTAAAGCTATCAAAAAATGGAGAGTAATGAGTACCAATGCCCGTAGTCTGGGTAATAAGCTTCATGAACTAGTGGCCTTGATGGAAGAGGAACATCTGGATATTCTGGCAGTCACAGAAACATGGTACACACAGAACCATGACGGGATGTAAACATACCAGGATATACTATCTACAGGAGGGACAGGGAGGGTAAAAGAGGAGGAGGACAAGTAGCTCTCTATATAAGGGAAGAAATCAAAGCAACAGAACAAAAAGGTAAATGGGGAGGAAAGGAAGCACTGTGGGTCAATTTAGACACAGGCAATGGCACCACAGTCTGCACAGGGGTTGTATACAGACCCCCATCTCAGGGGGAGGAAATGGACAAGGAAATGATAGAAGGTATCCTTAGAATGGCAGAAAAAGGGGAGATATTGTTGATAGAGGATCTGAATATGCCAGATGTCAACTGGAGTGCATTTGCAATAGCCACTTCCAAGAGTGGGGTCATTCTAGATACCCTATAGGAGCCACACCTTAGACAACTAGTATTGGAACCCACTCAAGAGAGAGCAATCTTAGACCTGGTACTCTCAAATGGAGATGGAGAAAGGATCAAAGATTTAGAAGTGGGTAGCGATCTGGGAACTAGTGACCATCGAACAGTATGGTTCACAATAAACACAGCAGTAGAATCAAGCTATACAAAGGCAAAGGTACTTGACATTAGGAGGACTGACATTGCCAAAATGGGTGAGTGCCTAAGGAATGCACTAGCAAATGGGTAGGAAGTAGGGGTGGAAGAACAATGGGGAATAACCAAAACTGCCATCACAGAGGCAACAAGCCTTTGTGTGAAGCAAATAAACAAAACAATATAAGAAACCACTATGGTTTTCAAAGGAGGTGGCAGGGAAGGTTAGGGAGAAAAAGAAAGCATTCAAGAAAAAGAAAGCATTCAGAAAGTACAAGGAATCACAGAAGGAGCAGGAGAGAGAACTGTATCAGTTAAAGCAAAGGAAGCAGGGAAGGCAGTCAGAACAACAAAGGCCCAAACTGAGGAAAAGATAGCCAACTCAGTTAAGAAGGGGATAAAAATCTTTTACAGGTATATCAGGGAGTGAAGGAAGACCAAAGAGGGATAGTGAGGCTTAATAAAGGGGATGGGGTCAGAGGGTGACTGTGAAAAGGCAGAGATACTAATCAAATATTTTTTCTCAGTATTCACAAATGAAGAGGGGGAGGTACCTAAACCAAACAATAGAAACACTCTGGATATGGGGGTTGATACCAGCCCATTCACAGAAGCAAGAGTTCTGAAATAATTCTTAAAACTGAAGGTGGACAAAGCAATGGGTCCTGATGGGATTCATCCCAGAATTTTAAAAGAACTAAGGGTAGAACTAGTGACACCACTAACTATCCTCTTTAACAAATCATGGGAAGATGGGGTGGTACTTGAGGACTGGAGGAGGGAAGATGTTATTCTACTTCACAGAAGTGGGAGCAGGGCAGAAGCAGGAAACTACAGACCTGTTAGTTTAACCTCAATGACAAGGAAAATGATGGAATCACTTCTGAAGGAAATAATTGTTGAGTACCTAGAGGCCAGAGGGGCACATGACCCAAGGCAGTAGGGATTCACAGCAGGAAGGTCATGTCAGATGAATCTAATAGCTTTTCTTGACTGGGTGACCAATGTAGTAGATCAGGGAGGGACTGTGGACATGGCCTACCTAGACTTTAGCAAGGCATTTGACACAGGTCCACACTTTATTTATTTATCAAGTCTAGGATTACAAATACCTTTGAGCCTTGGCTCTTTTACACAGGTTCCACGTCAGCAAAGGTTCCACGTCAGCAAAGGTTCCATGTCCACACCAAAGATTAATATACAAATTAGCCAGCCTTGAAGTGGGTCCCAAGATGGTAGCCTGGGTAAAGAATTGGCTGGAGAACAGGACACAGAGGGAAATAGTAAATGGAGTCCACTCTGAAGAAAGGAGAGATTACTAATGGGGTACCACAGGGTTCAGTACTAGGACTGGTCCTCTTCAATGTCTTTATAAGTGACATTGCAGAGGGACTGGAAGAAAAAGTATGTCTCTTTGCAGATGACACAAAGATCTGCAACATCATTGATACACAAGATGGGGTGGAAAGGATGAGAAGGGACTTGGCAAGGTTGGAGGAATGGTCAAATGCATGGCAGCTTAGATTAAATGCTAAGAAGTGCAAAGTAATGCACCTGGGAAACAAAAACCCAGCGGAAGAGTACACAATGGGGGGTGAGATACTAACAACAACAAAAATGGAAAGAAACCTGGGGGTAGTCACATCAGATGACCTAAAGGTGAGCAAGCAATGTGAGAGGGCAGTAAGGAGGGCTGGGGGGATACTTGGATGCATAGGGTGAGGCATCAACAGTAGAAAACAGGAATTTGTTGTCGCTCGGTACAGATAGTTGGTGAGACCCCATCTGGAGTACTGTGTGCAGTTCTGGAGACCCAATCTCTGCAAAGACATAGACAGAATGGAGTCAGTCCAGAGGATGGCAACTAAAATGGTGCTGGGTCTGTACCAGAAGACATATGAAGAGAGACTTAAGGAGCTTAATACGTATAGCCTCGAGGAAAGGAAGGGGAGAGGACATGATAGAAACTTTCAAGTACCTCAAGGGAATCAACAAAGTCCAAGAGGGTAGCATCTTTCAGAAAAAGAGGTGTGCAAGAACAAGGGGTCATAATTTGAAGATAATGGGAGGATGCCTCAGAGGTAATGTGAGGAAGTATTTTTTCATGGAGATGGTTGTGGATGCATGGAACAGCCTTCCTGAGGAGGTTGTGGAATCAAAAACAGTGGTGGAATTCAAGAATGCATGGGACAGTCATAAGGCAATTCTAGGGGTTGGGGGTAGGAGGAAGTAGGCTGTTGGTTAACTAGGATCTGCAGCTTATCCATTAGGTAGGGAAATGGGCAGACTGGGTGGACCAAGTGGTCCTTATCTGCCATCAAATTCTATGATTCTATGTTATGTCCACAAACATGGTGTACTTTACTATACTTACAAGTGTTTATTGTTTTTTATACAGTAGTTGCTTGCTGTTTTTCTCCATTTTCTTCCACCAGATTGCCTTGATTATTTTAGGCAGAGAAATTGAAGGGAATGAGTACTTGCTTCCCAAAATGTTGCTGCCTATGTGGTGTCCTATAGTGATGCAAGTTATCTGGGGTTCAGTGAATGGGCTTCTCGTCCACAAAATCAGAAATGTACATTAAGTCTTGGTTAGATTGTTTGGCACTGCTGTAAAGATGGGGGCATCATGGACATAAAGCCCTTCTGCAGCTTACTGATCCAAGAAGAGTTTCTGGTGTTCCTGACTGTGCTATATGTTTGAACATTAGGAAAAAAGTAAAGGCTACCTTTGGGGATGTATTTTATGTTAAAATGCAAATGAAGGGACATATATTTGCTAGTATCTGAAATGGACTTAAACTACATTTAGACAGCAATCTTTTCAAAATTTGTCATTAACTGCAGCCATGGAAACAAAAGGCATCAAAGTAAACCAAACTGTGTTTTTAGTCCCCCGTGCTGCACGTTAGCAACACAGGCTCTTTCATAAAAAAATAAATAAATAACAAGGAATGTAAATTTATTAATAGGAGACATCACAGACCAACACATTAAGTATTTCAGGTTGGATTGTGTAATGAGTTATGTTTTCAGTAAGAAGGTCATCATTATGAGACATCAGTTGTATTGTTCTTTGTGCATTACTGGGACACCATAATGGTGGTGTACTTTTTATGGCATGTTATTTCAGAGAATACTATTCCATTTTAGTGGTTTATTTCATTCTCCATAGGCTTACAGCAAATAAAGTACCACAACTATAAAGAAAACAAGTAAATACTCCATATTAGTAAGGAAAATACACATTTATGCTTATTTTGTTTGGTCTTAAATAAGATGCATGTTAGACCCGGTGACCATTTGAGGGAACTGAATGACATTTTTTTTTTCTGACCTGGGATATTCATTGCTGTGCTCATCAGTTTATATAACTTTTTTGTGTGTCTGGTGTATCTCTTAATGTTTATGCTTGTTTGACCACTTAAGTGATTGTTCATTACAAAGACACCATAGCAGTGGTGTCCTTCACAATTAACATAATTCTGAGTAATTTAATTGCTTTCATTTGCTTTTTTGCATCTGTTGTCCCCAAATGCCAGTTGTAGTTTAAAAGGGATGTGCAAAACAGTCTCTTTCAAGTTGAATTTTGAATTTCCTAATCCCAAGCTTAAGTATCCTATTCACCATATATCACAAGCAGTGGAACCATGCACCCTCTAGACTAGCTCCCTAATCCTGATTATATCAGTCTATTCCCACCACTAGCTCTTCTGACCTCTCTTTTGGCTGCCTACTCCTTCACCCTGCTACTACCCTATTCCATTAATACCTACTTACTTACTATCACTTAGGTATGAGCTCTTTCTTAGCGGTGACTATCTGAGATTGTCATCTATCCTCACTACTATAAGTTACTATGCTGTACCTTTGCATGTTAATTATGATGACCGGCACGTATAGTGCTTGTCTTCCTCATAAGTTCTATTTGTTTTTTCCATCGAAGTCCATGTAATTGTAATGTATGTATAGTACTGTATTGTATTAAATGTACTGTATTGTATTAATGTCCAGAACCACTTTAAAAATGGGTTTTGCTCAATGGTGTTGTTGCCTGGTTAAATAAAGTTGATTGATTGACTGATTGATTGATTGATTTGTTAGTGGAGGCCTGTGATTTTTCTGTAAGTGTTTGCTGTCCCATGTGGTGCACATTAAGCACAGTATGGGTTCGGGGGAAATACTGATGCAAAAAGAAAAACATGCTTTCTTTGCCAAGGATTTGGATCAATGTGACTGCCACAGAGTTTCCTTACCTTATATTATTTTGGAGGCATTCATGGTGTTTCTTTTCAATTTTATGCCTGTTTGACTGTTCCAGTGAATGATCATTGCAAAGACACCATAGCCAAGGTGTCCTTTGTAATGAATATTATTCTAGATAATCTTACCTCTTTTTGGCTATGTTTTGCATTAATATGCCTCAAATACAAGAAGACTTGATAGACCAAATGGCCTTTATCTGATAGCTAATTCATATGTTCACATGTTTGCATGATACAGAAGTGAGATTCAATCCATGTAAAGCAAAAGAGATTATACATAAATAGAATATTTTAATGTATTTAATATTTATAAATGTCTTGGAAGTTTTGTTGTTTATATGCCATAGTTATAAGAAGAGCCTAATTAATTACATTCAGTGTGTTATTGTTTGATAATGTGACAGTGTTACTCTGGTGTCCATGTTACGCATGTTATGTGTCAGGAAAAATTGTTTAAAAATAAAATATCCTTACTAATTGGGAGATTAATTGGTGCCTATCTTAAGCACATATAGTTGTACAACAAAGGTGGTCTGAGAAATCAGACAGATGTAAGACATAGCTAAATTGTTACATGATCGGGTTTGGGATATAATAGTGTCCTAAGATGGATGGTTGAGACATGCCCCGCAGGTATGGATTAAAAACTAATGATGAAATGTTGTACACTACTGTACCTAAATAGGCATTGTGATATCAAATACACTTTATTGTTAAAAACAGAAAATATGACATCATGGACACCATGTTACTCATGTTTTATTTTCCATTTAATAACTTACAGTCCCAATTTCCAAAACATGTAAATGATGAACTATCTTCATATTTGGGATTATACTACTACCAGATGTAATCACTGAAAAAAAAGCATACTTTGTCATTTTAAAATAGTTTTACACCAAGTCTTCAACATGGCCTTTTTAGGACCTCACCTCATGAACAAGGAGGGTGAAACTTTTCAAATCAGTCCCAAAAGGTGATTTTGCAGTCACTCCTGAAATCATCTTTTGGGGGGATTTGAACATGTTCAGCCACCAGGTTCATGAGGTGGGGTCATAAGATGACTATGCTGAAAATTTGCTAGGAAAATATGGCAAATGTCCAAGTTTTGAGTGAATATTAAAATATTTCAGTGTTCTCTCATAACTTACCTAGTTTTCAATATTTTTCCATCAAACTTTCAACATGGCTTTTTGAGACACCACCTCATGAAAAAAGCAGGTTAACTTTTTTTTTTTTTTCAGATCAAGGCTGAAAGGAAATTTTGCAGTTGCACTGCAAAAATCATCTTTCATGTGGATTTGAAAATTTTCATCTATCGGATTCATGACATAGGGTCATAAGAAACATAGAAACATAGAAACAGAATTTGACGGCAGATAAGGACCGCTTGGCCCACCCAGTCTGCCCATTTCCCTACCTACTGGATAAGCTGCAGATCCTAGTTAACCAGCAGCCTACTTCTTCCTACCTCCACCCCCCAGAATTGCCTTATGACTATCCCATGCATGCTTGAATTCCACCACTGATTTTGACTCCACAACTCCTCCTGAAGGCCATTCCATGCATCCACAACCTCTCTGTGAAAACACTTCCTCAAATTACCTCTGAGCCGCCTCTATCTTCAAATTGTGCCCTCTTGTTCTTGCACACCTCTTTTTGAAAGATGCTACCCTCTTGGACTTTGTTGATTCCTTGAGGTACTTGAAAGTTTCTATCATGTCCCCCTCCCTCCTTTCCTCGAGGCTATACATATTAAGCTCCTTAAGTCTCTCTTCATATGTCCTCCGGTGCAGACCCTGCACCATTTTAGTTGCCCTCCTCTGGACAGCTTCCATCCTGTCTATGTCTTTGAGGAGATTGGGTCTCCAGAACTGCACAAGTACTCAGATGGGGTCTGACCAGCTGTCTGTACAGAGGAATAATAACTTCCTGATTTCTACTGGTGATGCCTCTCCTATGCATCCCAGTATCCCCCACCCCCTCTTGCTGCCTTCTCACATTGCTTTCCCACCTTTAGGTCATCTGATATGACTACCCCAGGTCCCTTTCCATTTTTGTTGTTGTTAGTATCTCACCCCATTGTGTACTCTTCCCTGGGTTTTGTTTCCCAGGTGCATTACCTTGCACTTCTTAGCATTGAATCTAAGCTGCCATACATTTGACCATTCCTCTAACCTTGCCAAGTCCCTTCTCATCCTTTCCACCCCACCCTGTGCATCAACTCTGTTGCAGATCTTAGTGTCATCTGCAAAGAGACATATTTTCCTTCCAGTCCTTCTGCAATGCAAAGCATAAAGACATTGAAGAGACTGGTCCTAACATCTGAACCCCGGTACCCGCTAGTAACCTCCTTTCTTCTGAGTGGACTCCATTTACTATTACTCTCTGTGTCCTATTCTCC
This sequence comes from Neoceratodus forsteri, assembly GCA_016271365.2. Lineage (NCBI taxonomy): Eukaryota > Metazoa > Chordata > Ceratodontiformes > Ceratodontidae > Neoceratodus > Neoceratodus forsteri. The sequence goes on along the minus strand of CM057456.1, from coordinate 1,960,244 downwards.
AGCCAATTCTTTACCCAGGCTGTCATCTTGGGACCCACTCCCAGGCTTGCTAACTTATATATTAATCTTTTGTGTGGGACTGTGTCAAATGCCTTGCTAAAGTCTAGGTAGGCCATGTCCACAGCCCCTCCCTGATCTACTACTTTGGTCACCCAGTCAAAGAAATCTATCAGATTCATCTGGCATGACCTTCCAGCTGGAATCCATGCTGCCTAGGGTCCTGTGCCCTTCTGGCCTCTAGATACGCAACAATTCTTTCCTTTAGAAGTGATTCCATCATTTTCCCTATCACTGAGGTTAAACCAACAGGTCTATAGTTTCCTGCTTCTGCCTTGCTCCCACTTTTGTGAAGGGAATCACATATGCCCTCCTCCAGTCCTCGGGTACCACCCCATCCTCCCATGATTTGTTAAAGAGGGTAGTCAGTGGTGTCACTAGTTCTACCCTTAGTTCTTTTAGAATTCTGGGATGAATCCCATCAGGCCCCATTGCTTTGTCCACCTTCAGTTTTAAGAGTTCTTTCAGAACCCTTTCTTCTGTAAATGGGCTGGTATCAACTTCTGTATCCAGAGTGTTACTACTGTTTGTTTTATGTACCTCCCCCTAAAACATAAGAAGACTATGCTCAAAATTGCCATCATCCTGCTCACCCTGCACTGATCTCTGCTGGTATCTTCTTCACCATTATCAATGGCAGATGTGATTATAGCGAAGGCATGCCCAGCTGTGGAAGCACATCATTTATTTGGAAACATCAGAGAGTACTGTGTCACTTCACTGCTGGTTGAATGTGATACTGTAATGTGCATATAACGCAGTCTTGCTGTGGGCCATGTCACCACCAGATGCCACCTGTGCTAAACCTACAGAAGATCCCAAAAGGTGTCATAATGTCACCTGTTCTGTACATTTTCTGAAGAATTGTCAGTGCTGTATCAGCCATCTACTGCACCATGAACAAGACTGTTTTCTATGGGGAGAAATAACATGAGGTAGAATCTTAGCCACTAAGATGAAATCTCAGCCTGGCAAATAAGACATCACCTGTGACCAGGCTGTCTGTTACAACAGGGAAGGAAAACTTTGAAAAACTGGATAAATGCAAATGTAGGAAATAGGAAATCCACAGATAAGGAGAAAACACCAAAGTGACTGAGGAAGAAGGTACCCAAGGTAAAGAACAGTACAGTTCATTTATTGCTTTTGCATCCATGATATTAGTAGTACTGTAGTAGTAGTAGTATTAGTTGTGCCCTGCCATTTCCCTCAGTCTCAGTGCACATTACATACTGTTAATACAACAAAACATTTCAATAACAATAAAAACATGTAGAGGAATGCATCAACTGTGGTAGAAATCCATATTAATATTAAATAAAACTAAGTCAATTCCAGTTAAATTTCAGTCATTAACATTAGAAAGGTACATTATGTGGTCTACATTGTATATGAATGAAATGTAACTTGTTCTTGTTTCTCTTTGTGATAATCAGATTTTTTTTCTTTTGTTTCTAACAGTGTAAGCTTGTTGATAAGATGGACAACTTTGAAATATCAAGCAGCAGTGAAGAAAATAGTACACATAATGAAGAAAATGTCACTCACATGGTACCAAATGATGATGCAAGACAACCACGGGCAGAAGTAAAACCAACAGAGGTTAAATGAGAAATAGAGCAGGAAATCAAGGATTACCAAACTGAGCTTTACAAAGAACTGGAGATGGAAACTGAGGAGGAACAACCAGAGGTTAACAGAGATATAGGGCAGGAAATTGAGGAAGAATTAGCAAAGGAACAAAAGGAAATTCCAGGTGTGTCTAAAGAAGCACAGGAAGAGCCTATGCCAGTACTCAAAACTAAACTGTATAACATTGCTGAAAGGGTAATGAACCTTGAAAAAAGATGGATCCCATGATCCAGCTGTTACAGACGTACAGGGGCATGCACAGTCCATTGCTTTCACATCAGCGTGAGTCATCATCACCTGTTTCTTTCACCCAGCTTCTTTAATCTGCTGTGCAGATTCCAAGTAGTAGGAGCAGTGATGGTATTGCAGTAATAAACTCCAACAGCTCCTCACACATGCCAGTTGTGCTTTCTGTTGAGTACAATAGCATTATTATGACATCGTCCCTACATGATATGTAATGAAGTTTGTTCTGAGGAGTGAGGCAAAAGAACTTGAACTACTGAGAATGTCCAATGGCAGGCTGGAGCATCTTACAGTTCTTGATTTTATGACACTGGTACCTAGGGCTGTGCAGAATTTTCAAATTCCAGCAGAATGAAATTCCATGTAATTTTAAAAATTCCACCAGAATTACACTGAATTCTGACAGAAATGGAATGGTGGAATTCCGAGGCAGAAAACAGTTACAGAATGATTTTCCACAAAAAAATGCTGTTCCATGGAATATTGCTCCATGGATCTCAATATTTTCAGCAGAAATTGTTGTGGAATAATTTTCTACAGAAAAATGACATTCCACAGTAGGCAGAATTCTGTAGAAGAACCAGCAAAGTTCCGGTGGAACTTCTGCCAGTAGAATGGTCATTCCATGCTGATTTCACTTGTGGAATTCTACATTCTGCACAGCACCACTGGTGCATCAAAGTCATATCTGTGCTGGGGAAAAAACATAAACTGGGACACAAGCAAGACAAAGTGGCCAATACCAAGTACCATACGCCATGAGGTGTTAAGAATTGTCAGAAGGCATGTGGAAGTTGACAGCATCCACATGAAATTAATAAGGGACAGAGTAAATGAACAGTTGAGGAATCCAAGAAAGACAGAAAATCTTACAAATACCTAAATATAGTATACAGTTCGTTATTGTTTGTCTGTAATATGATTTAAATTACATTCTGAAACTAAAGTACATTTTTATCATTGTGTTTGATATTCCAAATCATTGTGGTGTCATAACACCTTGCAGAGCAGCAACCAGAAGTGTGACTTCAGGATTGCTAATCCTGAGTGTGGGGACAGAGTGTAAATGGAATCCCTGGTTTGTAAATGCCTGTGCTTCTAATGGTTGTTAGAAGACCCTTTTGGTAACAATTATGCAGAATGGCTGTTAATATAATACGATTTGCACAATTTATGGTGCTGTAACTGTATGTGATATGTTTCAAAGTAATGCACCTTTAAACAGTGAAATTGCTGAATGTGCTTTTGAAGGGTAACATATACTGTAGATTTACCCTACAAAAAACAATTTAGTCTTGTTGTATGAAACACTGCTTCTGGTGGTTGTTAGGGGCCCCTCTTGGCAACCACTGTCATGAATGGTTGTTAATACAAAACCATTTGCAGAATTTATGGGTGTTGTAACTGTAGGTGATGTGTTGCAAAGTGATGCACCTTTAAACAGTGAGATTGTCCTATATGGCTTTGAAAGGCACCATACAGATTTACCACTTGAAAATAAATTTAACCTTATTGTATGAAACCCTGCTTCTGGTGGTCATTAGGGGACCCTTTGGGTAGCAAGTATCCTGAATGGCTTGTTAATACAACAGAAATTACCAATTTATAGGTGCTGTTATGTGATTACTCACAAATGTGAGACAGGGAAATGTGCCTTTCCCCTTCAAATTTTGGACAGCATGGACCCTGAATCTCTGCATACTGGGGTACCCAAAGTCTTCCCATATATCCCAACTCTACACTGTGCATTAGCAATGGGCAAGACAAAATCCACACAGTCACCTCACCCCGCTATGTGGCCCTGTGGCCACTATGCTTGGCTCCCTTCCTCCCTCCACAGGGAGGTGAGGACCTACCAGTAATCCAAGTTCTGAATCTGGAACGTTGAGTTGCCCACACCATTAAGTGAAGATAACTTCAATTTAATAAATTGTATATTTAATGTTTAACATTGTATGATTCCTCAAATGGTGTAAAAAATGAATGCCTTGTATTGTAGGCATTGAAGCTGCATATTATACCACTTTAAAGTACTGTATTGCACAGTAATATAAATTAGTCATTTGTAATTTTTGGGTTGTGTCTGGTAAACAAACAGGATCTTATTAGTAAACATTACAGAACTAAAGCATCATTACAATGTAGCCAATGGGGCCTATGCAGAAACACATGCTGGGTACGCCTGATTCACACTTACCCAGCTCACTTAGGTATGTACCCATGTATAGGCAAAGGGTACATGGTATGCACACGCATGTGCCCCTGCAGGGTGTCTGTCCATGGACTTGCTCCTCATTGCACAATCATGGGGGTAGATTGAGAGACACTGGCAAGCACTCAGCCAAATGCCCATACTACGTCTCATAGTGCTTCCCCATTTCTGCATGAGGAGGGGATTCTGGGAAGGCACAAGAAGGCAGAACTAAATGTTTACAGGTGAGTGCCCAAGTGGCTTCCCACAGCCCACCCTCTTAGTCCAGAGGGCTGGGGCAGCATGATAGGTGGAAGCTTCATCATCCTGCAACTTGTGGTGGTACTCAGTGGGGGTGTGCAACATATACAGCAAGGTCCCTGCTGCCATTGCTGCCATATCATACACCTCTGCACCTGGCACTCTGTGCCACTGTGAACTGTGCAAAGTATGGGCACACCCACAGACATGTCTCCAGACCACCCACAGTGTGTAGCTGCGTGATCAGCCTGGGGATTATGTGCACAGGGGGCGTGTGTGTGTCCCTTCTGTGAATACCACCAGAGATCCACTGGACACCTTCTGTATTGCATTCCAATATAGGGTTGCCTATGTGCAATGGATACATGGCACATAGGCAATCTAAATATTTGTGGACAGGTCCCAATATGCGTAGGTACAGTATGTCTGTATACAGTACTTTGGTGTTTTCCAATTTCAATGTAATGTATAAAGCACAGTAAATGTTTTTATTATTGGAAGTTAACAAGGATGTGAGGAGTATACTGATTATTGCAGTAGGATACCCTGCTGCTGCTTCATGGCTTCCAGTCAGCCAGGGATGATGGTACCTGTCTCCGCAATCCTCATGAAGGTTGGCCACAACCTCTACCAGGATGCCGGTCAGGTGCCCTGTTGAGGGCCCATACCCTGAAGGAGTAAGTACTGCATATTCGTATTATAGTATATACCTATAGTACTGAATAATGTCAATATATTAAATACCACTTTCTTTTCAGGTAATAAGAACAAACTTCATACAGTGCACAATTTGTTATTAGTATTTATTTCCTGACAGTAGGAGGTTCAAGTCATGTGCTGGCAGTTGGCCATCTCATAAGTATGCGTGTGGTCCTGGCAGGGAATCTGAGCAGCATCCTGATGGAGGCCTGGGCCACCCGAGTGATGGGGATGGATGTAGTAGAGGTTCTATAACAAGGGGAGGAGGACAGCATGTGTTGGAAGATTGTGTATGGTCACTGAAATAAAAATACATTAACTAAAAGCAGGACTGAATGAATGACACAAGGAGCACAAAAGGATATCCTGCTGCCTTGTAGAGTCCCAAAAAAAGAAAACAAATGTAAACTAAAATAAAGAAAAGTAGCAAAAATAAGTGAACTAAAAAGTAACATAAAACAGACTCACAGAATCCTGGAAATCTGACAGCAGAAAAGGACGCATTGGCCCATAAAGTCTGCCCCCCATCACTTATGTCACGGGACCTCCCCTTCCCCCCCTTGCCAACCCCTTATGTCTGTCCCATGCCCTCTTGAATCCCTCCACCATTTCAGCCCCCACTACTTCCTCCAGTAGTCTATTCCAGGCCTCCACCACCCTTTCCGTTAAGTAACACCCCCTCATATTGCCTCTAAATCTTCCTCCTTCTAATCTTAGACAATGCATTCTAGTTTTAACCCACCTTCTTTTTAAATAAGCTCCCAGCCCTCACCTTGTTGATCCCCTTCACACATTTAAATATCTCTGTCATGTCCCCCCTCTCCCTTCTAGTAACCAATGGATACAGATCGAATTCCCTCAACCTCTCCTCATATGGCTGCCCCTGCATACCGTGCACCATCTTGGTCACTCTTCTCTGCACCCTCTCAATCTCATCTATGTCTTTGTGAAGGTGTGGTCTCCAGAACTGGACCTCATGCTCCAGATGTGGCCTCACCATGGTTTTATAAAGAGGCATCAGTACCTCCCTCCTTAATAAAGAAAAGTAAAATAAAGACATCATTAACCAGTATGTATTGTTGTCAGACTATTTTATTCAATGTCTTAAGAGAATGTGTTAAGCTAATGTGTTCAGTGTTAAAGTAGTTTTTGAGGGGTGCATCTGTGTGGTGTATGTGAAGTTGACTGCAGCTTGAATGTGTCCTGACAGGGCATGCATTGCTTTTACAAATATCATACAGAAGCAGGCATAACTTTTGAATTTCTTGTTGTATAAACATGAAATTTGATATTCCCAAGGTACCCCTCCCCCAATATCCATGCAAATCCAAGTTGTAAAAACCAGTTAAAGTGGTTTTTGAGAGGTGCATATGTGTGGTGTATGTAAACCCAAGTGCAACCTTAATGTTTCATGGCAAGGACTGCATTACCTTTAAAATATCATACAGAAGTAGGTGTAACACTGGAATTTCTTGTGGTATTAAAATGGAATTTGGTAGCCAGCCTGTCTGGGTAGCGGTAGCACTACTGCTTGCTACACCAGTGACCTGGGTTCAGGAACAGGCTCAGGTTGTCGGAGGGCCAGCTGGGGGGGAGGAGGCTTGAGCATTAGTAGGACCACTCATCTCCTCCAGGGAGGGGGAACCTCAGCTCTGTGCATGACCAACCTCTAATGGAAGCTGGAGGTTCAGCATGCCCCAGCACTCAGACATGGGGTGGAGTGTGATGGATGCCAGTGTAAGACACGGTGTCATGCACACATCACACGTCTGGGGGGTGTACAGGAAAAAATTTGTCCCTGGCACAACACCGGTGAGAGAGCTGGACATATGGCTCTCACCCACTGGTTCCCCGAGCCACAAAGGAGGACACAGATGAAATCCAAAGGCATGGCATGGGGGATGGGGTTGAGCCTGGGGCCCTTCCCCCACTTTGTCTCTGCCTGGGGGGGTAGAACCACTGCTCCATGGGGGGTCCTCCCAGGAGGTGGGGTGCTGGAGGGTAAGCCAGTTGACAGTGCTGGAATACAAGGGGGCAAAAACAGAAATTACAAAAAAATTTGGTGTACATGTTCCCCAAGGGGTTCACTAAAGTCCACTAAAGTTACAGGTTGTAAAAAAAAAGGTTAAAGTGCTTTTTGAAGGATGTATCTGTGTGGTATATGTGAAACCAAGGGCAGATTGAATGACTCCTGTCAGGGTTTGCAATCCCTTTACAAATATAATTCAGAACTAAGTATAACTTTGGATATTCGGTATACATATTCCCCAAGGTTTAAGGTTTTTCCTAAAGCCCACTTAAATTTCAGGTTGTTAAAAAAAAGATTCAAGGGTTTTTTTGAGAGTTGCATCTGTGTAGTATATGTGAAGCTGAGTGCGGCTTGAATGCCTCCTGCCAGAATTTGGATTCCCTTTACAACTTCACAAAGACATAGAAACACTGAAATATACACAATGATGGCAGACAAAGACCACTGGTCCAAACACCATAAAGAAGCAGTTAAAACTTTAGATTTTCTTGTGGAATAAACATGAATTTTGGTATACATGTTCCCCAAGGTGTCCCCAAAAGTCTACTCAAATCCCAGATTGTAAAAAAGGGTTATAGTGCTTTTTGAGAGGTCTATCTGTGTGGTGCATGTGAAGTTGAGTGCAATTCAAATGTTTCATGGCAGGGACTGCATTCCCTTTACAAACATCATATAGTAGCAGGTACAACATTGACATTTCTTGTGGTATAAGCATTAAATTCAATGTACCAGTTGCCCAAGGTGTCCCCTAATGTCCACAGAAATCCCAGGTTGTAAAATAGGTTACGGTGGCTTTCAAGGGGTGCATCTGTGTGATGTGTCTGAATCTGAGTGTGGCTCTAATGTCTCTTGCTAGGGCTGGGATTCCCTTAACAGACACAATAAAGAAACAGTTATAACTTGAATTTCTTGTGGTATAAATGTGAATTTTTTGGAAGGGCTAATGCCCATGGTTCAGTGTGGGGGAATAGCTCCTCTCACATCTCCATAAAATCCAGCCTCTCATAGCAGTCCATGTTTAGTGCATCTCCAAGCAGCTCCATTTTGGATCACTGGGTTCCTGTGTGGCTCATGGCTGATCTCATTGGATTTTCCACCTGCTTCCTTGCTTCTGTTTTTGTCTCTTCCTTTGCTCACCTCTGTGTTCCGTTTTGTGGTTGCTACCTTGTTCCCCTCCTTTTCTCTCTTTGCGGTCTATTTATTTTCCCTTTTCTGACATTCTCACTGCAATTTTTCTTTCCCTGCCTCCCGTGTCTTATGCCCCCCCTCCTCCACCATTCCATTTTGTCTTTGCTGTAGTGCTTCCTTCTCCCCATCTGTTACTCTCCCCACTCCCACTTTTGTTTCATTGTATTGTCTCCCCTGACCTTGTTTGTTGTGTTTCTTCTCTGCCTTTGTCCCAATTTGTTCTTTTGGACACTTCTTTATCTCCCTAACAGTACCTGTTGACCAAACCAGTGCTTCTGGGTTGTGACATCATCCCCTAGTGCTTGGCTTAAAGCTGTACTATGCCTGTTACATATAAGTGTTTCAGCGTAAATGTCCAGCAAAAATGCCCTATCTACCAGGCATGGGAGTCTTGGAGTTACATTTTCATCAAATATGAAGTGGAATAAGCATATTACTCCTATAGTGGATAAAATGAATAAAACAGCATTAGGCTTAAAAAGGTTTAATGTTAGATATGGAGGACATACTGTAGCACCAATGATTAAAGCAATACATTCTAAATTAATTCCCCAAGGACTATATTCTGCTGAAACTTGGGGTTTTGTAGATTCACAAAAAATAGACGTAGTTGTAAACAGGACCTACAGACACATTATGGGGCTTTCCTTTAGCTCTTCTAATGTACTAGTTAAATTACAGTTGGGACAAATTTCAGTAAAATAATTGATCCATATTTGTATTCTATCTTTCTGGCTAAAACTGCAATTATTGGATCATGCCTTATTTTTCCTTTTTTATAATTCATATTTTATTAGTAAATTTTTTACTAATACAGGGGACAGAGAGGTACCATATACAGTGCTTATACACAAAATAATACATGAGCTGCCCCCATCCCCCTCCCCCCCACCCCATACAGCAGCAAGGTACTTACAAAAATGGAAGAATACCATATAGTATCACAAATCAAAAAGCACTAGATATACAGGCTCATTTAGCAGCTCTGACCATAATTAACGTGTGAAGGGGATCCCTAGTATTCGTGTACCACTGCAACTTATTGTGGAAGCTCGCTTTCACTTTCTACGTGTGTAAATTAGCCAAAATTTCATTAACCCATTCCTGATAAGTTGGGCTTAATGTATCCCTCCAATGCTGAAGCACAATTTTCTTAACAGATAGAGCAATCATGGAAATATGAAACCTTCTGATTCTAACCTTGATAGAGGATAAATCCCCCAACAAACATACATCTGGAGTGAAGTATTCCTGCAAACCCAGTATGGGGTCTAGGTTATTCTGTATGGCCATCCATAATGACTTTATCTTAGGGCATGACCAAAAGACATGAAGAAGCATACCTTCCTCTTGACATCCTCTGGTACAGGGCCCTGAACTTATAAGACCCCATTTCCTTAGCTTCACAGGGGTATAATACATGATGAACCCCAGAGCCTAGTGAGGCCCTCAGGTCTCCCATATTTCCACTGATATAGGACACAATATATTTTAGAGATAGCACCTGGTGACCCCAATAAAGGGGAGAGATCCGATACAAACCGAAAAGCAGATGGACAAGGAGGGATATTACCAAATATTGCAGAGAGTAGATGTTTCAATTAGGCCACCCTGAAGTAAAAAGTTAACGGGATATCAAACTTGCAAATTATATAAGAAACTGAGAGCCATTCCCCTGCGTCATCCAGAAAAGTAGAGATTATCCCATCCCCAATTTGGGGCAACCATTTACAAGATATCATCTTTTTGTTTATTGAGAAAGACGGGGAATTCCAAATGGACTGGGACAGGTCCATTTCTGGGGAATACCGCAGAAATGAACAAAACTGTATGTGAACTCTGAGGGATGTTCGGATAATGGGACAACTAATAGTGTCCGGAAGGGAGGCTATTTTAAGATAGAACATTGTCCGGGGGTCAATGTTCTCAGATTGAATAAAGTCTAACTCAATTTTGAGCCAGACCGGTCTTAAATATTCCAGACCCGGATTAACCCACCGCAAATATTTTGCGATATGACTAGCCCAATAATAAATTGCTAAATGGGGGATCCGCAGTCCTCCATCTAGTTTTTGAGCAGCTAGTTTGTAATATGCTAACCTGGCTTGTTTATTAGACCAGATAAAATTTGTGAAAATTCCATGCATTTTATGAAACCATGATAACGGTGTAAAGGAGGTAAGAAGTGTGAGGGAATAAAACAAATGAGGAAAAAACATTCATTTTAATGATATTAATGCGCCCCCAAAGAGAGAGATGGAGTTTGGACCATCTATTGAGGTCCTGAACAATCACTTGGGAGAGAGGGTCCAAATTTTCCTTAAACCAGGAGGAGGGGTTACGTGTCAAATTAATGCCAAGGTATCTGAGAACACGTGGAGACCAACTGAGACCAAAAGACGACAAGTCATTTTTAAAAACCTTATGATTAAGAGGGAAAATGGAGGATTTATTTATGTTCAACTTATAATTCAAGAGAGCACTGAACTTGGCGATTTCCCTCAACATGATGGGAATTTAAGTTTTTGGATGAGATAAATGAAGAAGGTGATCATCAGCCGTGATCTTCACCACCTGATTGCCAATCAGGATACCCCTTATCTCCGGGTTATTGAGAATGTTTCGGATAAGAGGCTCTAAGTATAAATTAAATAAAAGGGGGGAGAGAGGGCAGCCCTGCCGGGTACTGGAAGACAAAGGAAAGAGTTTGGAAAATGCTCCGTTGCCAGAAACTCTGGCACATGGAGTTTGATATAAGGCCCGAATCCACTCTATAAACTTAGCCGGAAAACCAAATACTTTAAGGGCCTGAAACAGGAAATTCCAATTGAGACGATCAAATGCCTTCTCAGCATCCAAGGAGACCAATCCCGCAGGAAAGGCAGCATCCCAGGACACCGACACTACGTGTGACAGAGTACGTAGATGGTCAGCTGATGAACGTCCCCTCATAAACCCTACCTGAGACATATTAATCAGGTCAGGAAGAACTTGTGTTATTCTATCAGTCAATATCTTAGAGAGAATTTTAACATCTTGATTCAATAAGGAAATTGGTCTGTAGCTTTGCACTAATTCTGGATCTTTATCAGGCTTAGGGAGAAGTACAATCAGGGCCTCAAACAAATGTGTATCTATTTTTGCACCAGAAAGAATGTGACAGTACAACCTGTGGAGAAGAGGCAATAATTGTGATCGAAAAGTTTTATAAAATAAAGCGGAAAAACCATCTGGTCCTGGGACTTTATCTGAGGACAAAGCCCCAATGACCTCTGAAATTTCCTCTAGTGATATTGGTGAGGATAGAAAATTCCTCTGTGATTCCGACAGAAAGGATAGAGAGGAATCCCTCAGGTAGGCCTCAAGCTCCTCTAAGGAAGGAGGGTTGTCCATATCCCTATATAAATCATCATAGTAAGAGACAAACTCCTGCACAACCTCAGAAGGGGATACCTTCAAGCATCCATTTACCTGGGCCCTAATTGGAGGTATAAATCTAGCTGATTCTTGCTGCTTTAACCTTAAGGCTAGCAGGCGACCCGCCTTTTGCCCCTGGTTGGTATAGTTTGCTTTGGTACAAATAATAGATAATTCTGCTTTTTTCCTCAATAGATCTAAATATTTGTCTTTAGCTACTGAGAGCCTCTTCATATCCTCTTCCAAGGCATTAGAGGATAACCTGGTTTCTAAAGACCTAATGAGAGATAATGAAGCTAGTAATTCTGCCTCTCGAGTCTTTTTCCTTTTTGGGGCTAAACTAATAATGATCCCTCTCATGTATGATTTGAAAGCACCCCACAAAATATCAGGTGTTGTGTCCTCAGAGGAATTAGTGGAGAAAAAGAAATCGATCTGCTCCTTTATTAGATCACAGTATTTAGTGTCTTTGAGCAATTGACCATTTAATTTTCATTGGGTTTCTTTATGGGGAATGTTAAGGAAGGCCAGCTTGGAAGTTACCAAAGAGTGATCAGACACTGGACCTGGCTGGATCGAGGTGGTCAAGATCCCTGGCAAAAGGGCCTGAGAGAGGAAAAGATAGTCCAATACGAGACTGGGTTCTGTGCACCGGTGAATTAAAGGTATACTCCCTATCCTTAGGGTGTAACACATGCCACACATCGCACAGTCCACACTGGTCCAGAAAATCCCTCAGGGCCCTCTGTCCGGGCGTTAAACCCCTCAACCCAGTACCAGACCTGTCTACTTCAGGATCAAGAATCAGATTGAAGTTCCCGCCTATTATTATACCAATGGGAAGCATGGGAAGGAGTATGGAGATAAGCTTCATGTAAAAGCCCGGATCATCTGCATTAAGTCCATAAATGCTACCAAGTAAAATAGGCATAGACCAGAGACTCCCTTGAACTAGGGAATATCTGCCATCTGGGTCCCTGAAAACTTGTTTGGAAATAAAGGGAATGCCTCTATTAATTAGAATCATAACCCCACAGCTATTAGTGGACCCTGAGGCATCAAAAACCTGCCCAATTTGTTGCCTCCTGAGTTGCAGAGATTTGCTTTCCAGTAAATGAGATTCTTGCAGGAATATAATCTGAGAAGATAATAAACTTAAGTGTTTTAACACTTGATATTGTTTAACTCTTTTCCTTATCCCCTTCACATTCCATGTAGCAATATTTATACTACTGGCCATCTAAACAGAAAAAGAGAAAGGACATTATATGAAATCCAGGAATTACAACAATCAGACTTAAATGGCCCAAACCCCTGTTTGCTGCTGTATACCCTTCCCGCCCGAGCATCCACTTTCCTGCCCCCACCACCCCCTAGCCCCCAAAATATTCCATCCCTTTACAACTAGCAAGTAATATGACAACCCTGAACACAATATCGCCCTCCCCCAACTGTCCTGAGCAATGTACAGCACAATACCGCTTTCCTTCCTCCCCCTCCAACCTCCCATGCATGTACCCAAAAATCCCACCTTAGAATGTAAACCATCTTATAGAATCAGCAATCAATAACATCACATCATAAGAATCATAGGAATCATAGGAAGATACTGAGCTGAAATGGATTTACATCCTATATGCTTGCCATGATCATCTAATTTCTAATCTGATACATATTCCTATCCCACTTAGATTTAAACTCAGCAACAGATTTGCTGGCTACAACCTCCAACGGCAGTGCATTCCAAGCATGCACCACCCTTTGGTTAAACCACCATGTAGTTCTCACCTTATTACATTTTGATGCTGTTAACTGCATTGGGTGGGACCTAGTTTTATACATACAACTATTAAATTTTATCCCCATAACATCCCACAAGTCATCATTTTGCCAAGCGCTATATACCAAGCACATATCCCCTCGCTTTCTTCGTTCCTCCAGAGAGTACATGTTCAACTCCCTCAGTCTAGTCCCATAATCTTTACCTGTCATACCACAAACAACTCTTGTTGCTCTCATCTGCACCTTCTCCAATAGGGCAATGTCCTGTTTTTTAAAAGGTGACCACACCTGTGCTCCATATTCCATAATGGGCCTCACCAGGGATACATACAGGGGCAAAACAACCTCCCTACTTCTAGATGATATGTACCTCAATATGCAATTCAGGATTCTGTTTCCTTTCTGGGCTATATTTTGGCAATGAGATGAGAATGTCACATTGCCAGAAACTGTTATACCCAAATCTCTTTCCTCATATGTTATTTTGAGTGGTATATTTCCCAATAGATCAAAGATAAAGGTAATGTAGATAATGATAGGTAAGCACTGGACTCCTGAAATCCAGAACAAAAATGAGAAGAACAAGAAATAGAGAAGAGAGTAACCCCTACTTGGGAGCAATCCAGAAAACCCCAAATTCCTGAAAAAAAAACAGAAAATACACGATGTAAGGCACGCTCGTCGAATATGCTCTCATAACTGCTGCCATTAATAAAATTTAAAACTTTCCCCAAAACGTATATTCACTAGTAAACTAAATGCTCCCAAGTAGCGGACCTCCATCTGTGTCCAAGCCCCCACTGCTATCTATACCCGATAGAAATAAATTCCAGAAACAAGTAGATAAAGGGGGGGTTGAACCACCAAAATTAGAGCAAAAGCGCCCTCTAGTGATAACATCCCAGAAAAAAACAAAAAAAACTCATTGAAACCAAAAGGACACTCTCTCGAACCATGCCCCAAAAATCAAAAACATCAAACTTGAGAGTTTTCGTCATATTAACTAAATCATGCGAGATAATTAAGTGTCTCTGGAAACGAGAAACAGAAAATGTGATCTGTGTGAGTAGAAAGGGAGCACTTCCCAGACAAACACTACCCCCTCCAGAGAGAAAGTCCCGAGATGCCGAGATGTGAGGATGCTCCAAAACACTGAGTGCTGAGATGGAAAATACAGAGTCAAGACTCCGCTGAAGATAGTCCCCTCCATTGCAAAATTCAAGAGTCCACAAAACCATTCTAGTATTCAGTCCTCTTTTGGTATAACAACATGAAAGAATTCTTCTCCTTTCCAAAACCGGGTGGGGTAAGACCGACCAACCAGATCAGGTGTCCCGAAACAGATCAGGTAGAGCAGCCTTCAATCCTGAGAGAGCAGCTTCAGGATTCTTGTATGCTAACCAGGTACCGTCCACTAGAACTTGTAGCCTAGCTGGATACCCCATTTTGAAGCGAAGGCCTGCAGCTATAATTTTTTATACAATAGGATGAAAAGCAGTACGCTTTGCTCTGACCGACCCCGGTAGATCTTGGGCAATTCTAAGCCCGGTATTTTCCCATTTCACTTCTTGTAACTCTCTCACTTTTCCCAGAAAATGCTGTCTCTCTAGGTAATTTAAAAAATGGCAAATAATGGGACGTGGCGTTGCTCCTGGGGATGGCTTGGGTCACAAGGACCTATGCGCCCTTTCAATGATGTAGTTAGCCCCAAAGGGAGAGGGACCGGCAATCTTTTCAATCAGCTTCTGCACAAAGCCCAGCATATTCAGGCCTTCTTCCCCTTCTGGAAGGCCCAGGATAACAACATTATTTCTTCGGCTGCAGTCCTCCAAATCTTCCAATTTAGCTTCCAAGCTAGAAATATTTTGCCGCATGACTACGAGACCAGAATCACATTTTTCTACTTGCTTCTCAAGAGATAAGATATGGGCTGCATTATTTGAGGTTTTCATCGTGACCTCCTCAAGTTTTTTAGAAAGGGATTTAATTTCAGCTGAGATTTCTTTAATTTCTTCTCGGAAGGGTTTGAATTATTCCAAAAATCTGATCAGAGTTAGGGGCTCTTGCTCAGAGATCAGGCTTTGAAGCTCTGGCTTATCTACAACACTCGAGGCCCTTGATTTTTTCAGGGCCTTCTCGGGAGTGACCGACGGTGTATGCTTCTTCGGAGGCTTCTTCCTATAAACCTCCATAATCACTAGCAACAAGCAAACAGGAGCCCAGGATATTAAGAAGGTGAAAATCTATAAACTATCTGGTTTTTAGGAGGAAATTGCGACCAAAATAGTGATTATTTGTGATTAGGAGGTTGGAGCTGTGCAGAGGAGCTTCTACTAGGTATCCTGCATCACGTGATCCCCCCTGGATCATGCCTTATTGAAAAATGTGCCAATAGAAAAAAGATCCGTTTGGAGAATAAAAAATCTAATTGGCTTTTACAGATAGAATTACTATTGGATTGTTATAATCTAATGAAGTTAAAACACAATGGACGGGTAAAGGGATTATAGTTAACCTGGCCTTCCTTAAAGTTATAACAAACATAGTATCCATTAGAGCTAAGGAAAATGATTTGCACTTAATTAATGATCTGAAGGTTTTGAAATGGCTTGTTAATAACACAAAGGAACATAGTTTAAAATGTTATTTAACTAGTCCACATGATCATGACTACAGAAAAATTATTATACAATATAGATTTGAGACCTTTTCAAGTAATATTTTGATGGCTAGATTTTCCAATGACCCACAAATTTTGGATTTTTGTAATTATAATATGAAAGAGCTTGAGGATCTACATCATGTACTGTAATATTTAAATGTTCTTGGTATTCTGATTTAAGAATAAAGTTCCTTGGAGAAGTCATCAGCTCCATGGTATTACCCACTCGATATTTTTTAGATCTGTTATTTAATTCAGAGGAAATTTCTATATTGGAGAAACTGTTATTGTACCTCTTACAAACGTCTCAATGCAGGAAGAAAGGACTTGCTGCCTGGACTATAAAAGTGTCTTGATATTTATGAAATCTGTAAACATTTGTATAATTGAGAGACAGCCCCACTAGGGTCTGGATTTTTAATTATATCAATGTATTTGTCTTTACATCATAGTGTACTTTTATTATGTCGTGTCCATATTTTGTCTATATTGTAATAGCATTCTGTCAACAATAAACTATTTATCTATCTGCCTTCCATCTCCTCCTCTCTCTGATCCTAATTCCCCTTCCTCCTACTAATTGTGCCTGTTTATTTCTTGCTTTAAAGCAGCAAACAGCTGCTGTTTCCTTGCTCAGCCATACAAGCAACCTCACTGTTTTCGTTCCTAACTCATACCTTGTGAGGTATTCAAGTGAAGGTAGGCTTTCCCTGTCTACCAGGAATGGGAGTCTGTCCCAATCAGTCAGTCACATCAGTTTGTCACTACAGTCAGTCAGTTCAGTCTGTCACATTAGTCAGTCACATCAGGCAACCATATCAGCAATCCTACGGCCTTCATCCCTAACTCTACCTTGTCTGGTATCAAGCAAAGATGGGCTCACTCTGTCCACCGAGGATGGGAGTCCGTTCAATCAGTCAGTCATATCAGTCATTCCTATTAGCAGTCCACTGGCCTCTGTCCTTAACTCTACCTTATGATGTATTGAGTGAAGGTAGAATTACCCCATCCTCTGGGGATGAGAGTCCAGTTTCAATCACTCTGTCATATCAGAGGGGTTATTTTGTCATTTTATAGCACGCTTATTAGACCACACTTTGATTACTGTGCACAATCCTTGGCCCCATGGACCAAAAATTACATGCATAACTTGGAATGTGTATAGCATAGAACTACCAAGGCAATTAAAGGTATGTGTGGTCTGAATTATGAGGACAAGCTGATGAGTTTGAATTTGCACATCCTAGAATACCGAAGGATGAGAGGGGACTTGTGTTTGGTCTTCAGAGCTTTTAACAATGTTGATCTTTAGGATAGCATAGGCCTAGAATTAAAAGTCTGTCAATATAACACAAGATCTTATGTGCTCCAGCTCAAAGGGAATGTCAATCGTACCAAAAAGAAGAGCTACTTGGTTCTCAGAGAGAGAGTAGTTTCAGTATGGAATAAGCTATCCTTTTAGATAGTTGGTTGTAGAACAATAAATTAATTTAAAATAAAGCTTGCCAGTTATTGCACTAAGAATAAAATCACTGGGTATGATTTTTAAAGCATATCGGGCATATAAGGACAAACTGTCCAATCAGCTCTTAACTAACCTATAAACCTGTCAGTCAGTCATATCAGTCAGTCATATCAGATGATCATATCAGCCATTCATATCATATCAGCAGTCCATCAACCTCCGTCCCTAACTCATACATTTTGAGTTTTTTTTTTAACTTCCACTCCACTAACAAAAAACCTTCAGAGGTATTTGAGTGAAAGTGGGCATCTGTCTACCGGAGATGGGAGCCTGTTTCATCCAGTTCCAGTTCCTACTGCATTCCAGTCTATACCTGCTCCGCTGGCCTCAATTACTGATTTCTACCATGTGAAACATTTGTGTGCTGGTGAGCTTGCCATTCTCCCTGAGCTGGATGTTCTGTCATCACTCCTTCCCATTTGCCCTATTGTCATCTACTGCACTACACATCATATTAACATTTGCCACCGTCTATGCTTTTGACTCTCTAACTGCTTGCACAGAACAAGATACTGCATGATCCTCGGATTTTCTACTGCTCTCAGCACAGCAAGACATCTTTGTAGTTTACCAGGTCTCCACTTTCAATCGCACCACATGTCCTCCAGAGTCTCCTCAGACTTGTTTCACTCCCCAGTGCAATGTGCAGTACCTTTGGTGTTCTGAACTCTTCTTCCTCTCTCTGCACTTTGGCTGTGTTCCTTTCTCCAGTCTCTGCAAAGTCTCCTCTGACTTTTCTGGCTGATCCAGTTTGACCAATGGCTTCACATCCAATGTCTATATTATGGATTGTACAGCTCCTGCCTCATGGCCGCTCTGATTTCCTCAGTATCTTGCACTCAGCTTCTACCGATGGACGGAGTCTCATGCTCCCTTCAAGGCTTCTACTTATCATCCCATTTTGTGTCCTGGTCCAACTCAACCATTTCTTCATCCGAACCTGCTCCTTTGTCTACAATTCCAGATGTCATAGCTCAACTTACCTCTTCAGTTTCCTCCTTGAAATCCTTTGGGTGGATATTGAAGTTCATTTTCTGGTGCCCCCTTTGCCTGCCTTTTACCTCTCAGCTTCAGCTGTACAGTGGTCTTCCAGCCATGCTATGCTCCTGTTGCCACTAGTCCCCAGGTACTATTCCAACATTCAGTGCTCCATGGCGTTGTTTCCCTGTGATGTCATGCTCTGATTTCTGCATTGAAGGATCCTGCTATCATCTATCAGTTCTGCACGGACCATATGGAGAATCTTCCATCTGCATCAGTTTCAGCTCCGTCATTCCCTCCTTCTCACTTCCTCCCAAGTATGTTGTCACTGGATGGCTTTCTGGTGTGAAATGCCATATCATCAATTTCTCTGCTCTTCAGTCCTCAGTCAGCCTATGCATCAAGTCCTTGAAATCCTTCCTCAACTAGCTCCACTAAGCACTAGCTCTCATCACCTGTTATGGCCCTGGCTCCTGACTACTGAGCTGCCCAGCCCCTGCATTCATTTTGTTTCCCAGTCATTCGCCTTTGGCATGTGTGCTACATTTGGGATGGACTGCTATTTTGTGCTGTTCACCTGACCTTTGCATTGGCTCTTGGCTCTTCACTCTGCTGTCTGTATTGATTTTGGGCCTTCTCCATGTTTGCTGCCATTAAGCTGTCATTCATTTGTTTACTGACCTAACTGACCTTTTCTGATAAATCCACTGGATTTCTCCTCATGGCTGCAATCCAGCTCTTATCCAGCTGTTCCAGGAGCTATCAGTTTCCCTGCTCAAAAAGAAAATCTTCAGTCCAGTGATACTCCAAAAATTCCTCGGCATGACATTGGATATAGAACTTATGGAAGACAGACTACCTCCTGTCACTGTCACAGGATATTATCTTAGTCAAGTCCTTTTCAACCAGATGCTCTTGCCCAAAATGAGAACTTTTTTTCTTCCTAAAATACCTCCTCTGTGCAATCCAGATAAGTCCTCCAGGTTGATCAATCAGTTCCCACTTACTGACTTGGACATCACTGTTTTTTAAACTACACTGTTCCTTTCACATCCTAACTGCTGTAAATCAGATTTAGCCAGTGGGGCCCACTTTTCGTAATGGAACAGCCATCCAACCTACTACAAAGATCATTCTCCTGTTTCACACTGGTACACATCAATGCATCTCCTCCACATGGCTATGCTGCTAATTTCGAGCAGTCCTGGACTGCCACTCCCCAGTCTCCAACATTGCATCTCCATTAGATAGCCATCAACATTTCCTCATAAGATCACCTATTAGGAAATATTGCCTCCTATAGGGTCATTATGGATCCCTCAGTCTGTCTCTATATTTCTGTCAATCAACCCATAATGGACATTTCAACAAGGGATGTCTTTGTCCCATTCGATTATACGGACCATGTGAGGCTGATTTGGGTTCTCTGTCTTAGTGTTACACCACTTTGCTTTTATATTCCTGTCTATGCTAAACAAAGCAGCTGATTCAATATCTCAATTCCAGTTGCAGACCTTTCATCACTGCCATCCTTCAGCAGCCTCAGTCGGTCTCTATTTTCCTGTCTATCAGCCCATAAGAGACATTTCAACAAGTGAGGTCTTCATCCCATTCGATTATACAGACCAGCTGAAGCCAACTTGGGTTCTCTGTCTTAAATGTTACACCACATTGTTTTCCTATTCCAGGCTATGATAAACAAAGCAGCTGATTCATTATCTTGATTTCAACTGCAGACCTTCCATTGCCTCCATCCTTCAGCAGCCTCAGTTATGCTCCCTCCTCTTTCATCCATCGAACTCACAATGTTCACCAGCAGGTCATCATCATTCTGTGTGCCTCCCTAATTCCAGTCACCAAGTTGCATATACTGCAGTATGCTAAAGCACTCATTCTTCCACATACAGCAAATCCTCCCAGAGTTCCTTGCTCATGTGAAACCAGTTATCACATTCCTCGTTAGGCCATCAAGCCATGAACTTCTCATATGGACCATTAAGCTTGCCTCTCAGACCATCAAAAACCTGAATTCCTTGTTGTCACCGTATACTGTAGATGGCTTCATCACAAAATATCCAGACTCACTGAAGCAGTTACATTCAATTATTATGGTACCTCCGCAATCTTCTAGCCTCTATGGATCCTTGCATCCTGGAGAATTCTGTTCCATTATCTTCCTCTGCTAAATTTCTTAAAGAGCCAAAATATCCCATCGCTCCTTCCTCAAGACTGAGTGCTCTCATACAGGAATTTAATAACTTATCACCAAACCTATATCAACCGACATCGAATATATTTATTCAACTCATATTTTCCATGTATGCTCAGATCCTTCCTATCCTCTCTCAACCACAGTTAACCAAACACTCATGTCAACATGCAAGGCTCCTGCAGCTCTTTAAATCTCCACATCAACTTGGCCTCAACATTCATGCCTTTTCAGACTTCTTTAACTTGGAGCAGCTTCTTCAACATTTGAGAATGACACCCCTGCACAGATCTTCAAGAGATGTGAAAGAAGCACTTTGCCAGCCTTTGAACCAGTCAGTTCTAGTCAAGAAGTAGTAATCATTCAAGCTTATAGGATCATCTCCTCATGGTTTGCTAAGAGGATGGGCAGGTCAGTAGCCATGGGTCCTCAGAGGTTTCCTCCACTGTTTTTTTTCCCTCTCCTGATTGCTACTAGCCACACTCTCTGTGAGTTGGAGGAGCTCATTTTTTGGGCCTTCTATTCCCTAGATGCTACCTGGCTTATCTACTAAGAGTGGGAATAGAGAAAGGCCGCAATTTTACAAGTATACACAAGTACTATACTATTCACCAAACATTGAAGGGGAGGGCTAAAGCCCATGGTTCAATGTGGGGGAATAGCTCCTCCCACATTCCCCATAACATCCAGTCTCTCACAGCAGTCCATGCTTAGTGCATTTCCAAGCACCCACCATCCTCTCCAACTTCCTCTAGCACTCTGCTCAACCTTGGTGCTGGACCTTCTATTCCCTAGATGCTTCCGGGCTTATCTACCAAGGGTGGGAACAGAGAAAGGCCAAAGTTTTACAAGTATACACAAGCACTACACTATTCACCAAACATTGAAGTATACATGTTCCCCAAGACATTCCTCTAAAGTCCACTCCGATCCCAGGTTTTAAAGAAAGGCTAAAGTAGTTTTCAAGGGGTGCTTCTGTGTGTTGTATGTGAACCCAAGTGCAGCTCAAAAGCATCCTGCCAGACTCTTCATTCCATTCACAAACATCATACAAAAGCAGGTTTAACTTTGGAATTAAGGCATTATACAAAAGCAGGTTTAACTCTGGAATTAAGGCATTATACAACAGCAGGTTTAACTCTGGAATTAAAGCATTATACAAAAGCAAGTTTAACTTTGGAATTAAAGCGTTATATAAAAGCAGGTTTAACTTTGGAATTAAAGCATTGTACAAAAGCAGGTTTAACTCTGGAATTAAAGCATTATACAAAAGCAGGTTTAACTTTGCAATTGCTTGTGGGTTTAAAGTGAAATTTGACATTCATGTTCACCAAAGTTTACCCTAAAGTCCACAGACATCCAAGGTTATAAAAAAGGTTAAAGTGTTTTTTGAGGGGTGCATGTGTGGTGCATATGATGCCAAGTGCAGCTTTAATGTCTCCTGCCAGGGATAGGATTCACTTCTCCAAAGAACATAAAGAAGCAGTTATAACTTAAAAGGATTATGGTATAAACATGAATTTCATCATACATGTTCCCTGTAGTATCCCCTAACATCTACTCAAGTCCCAAGTTGTAAAAAAAAAGGTTACGGTGGTTTTTGAGGGGTGCATCTCTGTGGTGTATGTGAAGCCAAGTGCAGCTCGAATATCTGCTGCCAGGCTCGTAATTCCTTCACAAATGTCTTACAGAAGCAGGTATAATTTTGAAATGTCTTATGGTATTAAAATGAAACTGATTATGTATGCACCCCAAGGTCCACTTCATTCCCAGGGTGTAAAAAAAAATTCAAGTCATTTTTGAGAGGTGCATCTGTGTGTTGCATGTAAAGGTGGTTAGATACTTAATACCACACTTTAGGGGAAAGCAGGTGGATCACTGTGGATCTGGTGTATGCACATATTTAACAGTTGAAAACAACATACTGTGGTATTAATCAGCAATTGCATCAAAATATACTGGCACAATAATGAATAAATAATCATTGCCATGGAGGTGATGTGTGCTGAGAGCACAGAGGTGTGACACCTAAATGCTGCACTGCTTTGTGATCACATGACGGAACACATACCACTGACAACCATTATATGAGCAATTATGTCAACCATTTGTTTCTTTTGTTATTAATTTGTAAGCACTTTCAGCATGTACAGAGGAGCTCAAAAAACAAAGTGTAGTAATCTAAAATGGAACTAATTCCTGGCCTCTCCTAATTTTTCCAAAAAGAAAGTTGCTAAATTGTGAATGACTATGTAGCTCAGACTCACTTTAAATTTCATCCATGTTTCTTCTGATGGTGTCCCTCACAAGAAAGCTGGTTGTGAATGTAACAAAATGGTATGTGTTTTGCATTACAGTACATTAAAATACCGAGCCTTGAATCTGTTTAAAACTATTAGCCACTGGATAGACTTTAGGATTCTTATTATAAGTTATATAGCTGCTAATGAGTGGGCTCGCAGTACCTCTGCAACCCCCTGACTCTCTACAGGCCCATTAGCATGATGAAGGCCTTAGCATGGGGGCTTATGATGCCACCCTACAGATTGAAGTCTGTGGGAGATCTTGCTTTTGTAGTGGCTGCACGGGGAGGAACAGGGTGCAGGAAAACACTATTTTTAAGCGAAAAAGATGTTCCAGGACTAGAGGGCATGGGATGAAGTTGGAGGGAGGACGATTCAGAGGAAACGTGAGGAAGAATTTCTTAACAGAACGGGTGGTGGACAAGTGGAACACCCTGCCAGAGGAAGTGGTGGGGGCTGAAACAATCACAGGATTTAAGAACGCATGGGATAGACATAAAGGAATTCTGGAGGTCAGGGGTAAGGGGCAACAGACTTCTAGGAAAACAAACTGAACTTACAAGCTCAAATGGGCAGACTGGGTGGGCCATAGGCCCTTATCTGCCGACACTGTCTATGTATCTATGTATCTATGCACCAGTCCTCTAAAAATCATTGCCCCTGGGTATCCATCCCCCCCAACACCCAAAAGCTTTTTCCACTCAAACTTAAAAAAATATATATGTTTTTGAATCAAGTCTACAGTTTGTATCAAGTATTGCTTGCTCAGTGTGAAGTGCTGGCTGTGTCTTTTCCATAATTTAGGTGGATGTATTGTTTTCTATGGTTTATAGTCTGATGATTTTGCAGCCTGTTTGCTTTCATAGAGGGGAGGAGAAATTCAGGTTTCAATCCAGCCACACACACTAACGTTATTGAAGTGGAGGGCTTTTCAAAGAAGAAGCCAGCCAGGGTCATGAGGACTGGCATTTTGTGGAGCCTAGCAAGTCTCTGCTAAGTATCAAAAGTCATAGAGACAATTTACTTGGTGTTACATGAGAAACAGTTTGCACAAAATCAGTTTTGGACTTGTTCAGCATCTTACAGGAGCTTCATCTTCAGTTCAGAAAGCAAGGCAGTGGAAACATGACATATGGTATTATCTTCATATGTATGAATGTGCAGACAGACATGGACAGAGAGCAAGTCATTTAGGAAACTGAAGAAAAGGATGGGGCCTAGAATGGAGCCCTGAGGATGCCTGAGGAGAGACAGAGAGGGCAACATCTATTTGCACAAATTGGTATATACCAGAGAGGTACCGTAGGAGTGGAACCAACTGACCAATAGTTCACAGAGACTCTCCCCATTAGCTTGTCAAGTAGGGGAGGATGGGAAACAATTGTGAGGTTGACAGTGATAGCAGCTATGAACTACCCTTCATCCATCCCCTGTAGGATGGAAGCAGTGAGCCATAAGATGGATGAGAGTGTGGAATGGGTTTTGCATACACCATATTGGTAAAGAAGAGGAAAGGAAGGAGGAGAAGTCAAGAAAAGAGGATAGCTCGAAAAGGACTAGCTTTTCCTGTACTTTTGTAAGAAGTGGGAGGAGGGTAAATAGGTGGTAGTTTCCAAGGTGGAGGGGTGGCACCCATCCAAGTCCCAGGAACTTTGAGAAAGGTGGAAGGAGAGGCATACAATAGAGGAGATAAGAGCAGCTGTATCAGGAGTAGAAGAGTGGAAGAGCATACATGCAAGGCCATCTGGGCTGCTGCCTTTACAGAAGCTGAGGGGTAGGGGACCAGATGAAGGAGAAACTACAGAGATATGGGACAAGGAGAATGGAAGAGAGGGGAAAGAAGATTTAGGAGTAAGAATTAGACAGAGAGGGAATAGAAGGGGCCAGGAAGAGGAAGGGGATCAGGTGGGGGCGTGTGGTAGGATGATTGTAGAGGAGAATGAAGTGGAGTAAAAAGAGAGCATAGGAGGTGAAGTATTAGTTAAAGCAAGAGGAAACCTCAGCCAGGTCAGTGATAGGGATTTCCAATATGTTTGAGGAACACGGAGGTAGACTTGGGGGGTGGATAAAACAGAGTGACTGTCCTAAAATGTGTAGGGGGGATGGCCCACTTGTGATGTTGATGTCCTGTCCCTAATACATACCCCTTCAGTGTGTGATGCTTGAATACGCTCTTGAGGTTTATGTAGCATCACACACCTTCGGTGTATATTCAATTTTTGTAATGCTCACCATTTCATATATTATTTTCTATATATTAGTTTTAGGCAGTACACTAGCTCTTTAAAGTTATTCTGGAGTTTACAGAAAAATAATTGACCTTGACTTCCCTGATAGGTGTATTTCTGGCATTTATAAACTGTTTGTAAGATGTAAAATCCTACAATAATCTACAGACCTCATGCTGATACCAAGCAGAGCCCTTAGTTTAAAGCAAGTGACCAGATATGCTGAAATGTCAGCTGTTTGAGAAGTAATTTGCAAAGTTTCCCGACTTTATGAGGTGTGAAGTGGCACCTCATGTAGTTCTTTGCATAGCAAAGGGCCTACATTGCTTTACAAAAACTATATTTAGTGGCACAACACCAGCGAAGTTGTTGACAGAGTGGCACTTCACATTGTTTTTGTTGAGTGAAGAACTACTCTGAAGTGTCACTTTATCACTTTAGAAAAATAAAACATATTTCCAATATTTATAACCTCCCCTCACTGTACCATCATCCCACAAATTACATCTATCTTTCCTGTATAGTAACCCACCCTACTAGTCTTGGCATAGACCCCCCCCCAAGCAAACTTCACCACTGACTAAGGCTGGGCGAAATCAGTAAATTATGATTTCACTGAATTTTCATGAAATTCTGTGAATTTTCATGAAATTTCATGAACGTTTGTGGAATTTTCCAAAATTCTTTAATTTGTCTCAACTAAGTTAGTCAGTAGCCCGTGACATTGGTGCCTGAATGCAGGCACCACCCGCGAAACAGCAATGCGATGTAGGCAAAAGCCTGAATGGCGAGGGGGGGGACCGGATGTGGTGGGGTGGGTGACTGTAGCGACAGGATGTTGCTATATGTACATGCACAAGGGGACAGCGAGCACAGCAAACATGGCCTGGGAGGGGAGGTAGGTGGTGGCGCTGCGGTTGGCTGCTGAGCTGCACCGTGCCATTGGGGATTGGCCTCTGCTTGCGGTGCTTGGGGTTCCAGGTTTGGGTCTGGGTCCAGGTGCTACTGCAGTTTTGTTGCGCCCGAACCAAAACATTTTTTTTTCTTTCGCCCCCCCCCAACATGAACCCCCTGGAGTTGAGAATCTTTGAGTGAGGGGGGTGCGGGGGACGAAGCACCCCCATGTAGGATGTGTGGGGAGAGGGCACAACCCCCTCACAGAAAGCAAGTGATTTTAGTCCCCAGTGCCGTTCCTTCATGTACCAAGGATGTCAGTGTGGCGAAATTGTTTTTGCCGCCCTGACGTCACAATAATTCGAGTTGCCTTTCAGCGCTCACCATTATCACATAGAACCAAGTCAGTCTTATAGATAGAGATGTGCAGTTTTGCATGCAAGCTGCTTGGGAAGGGGCCTGAAAAGGATGCCAAGTTTCATGACATTGAAATAAGGGATGGGGAAATTATAGGGGCTCAAAGTCTGGCAATCTTTAATTCATGTGAAAATTTTAGAAAATATTTATATCCTTACAACCAGGGGTTGCTTTTAACATTGTTTTACTAGTCCAAAACCTAGAGCAAATTGAGCAGGGCTAGTGCAGTTAACTCTCTACTTAATGGCTTGACTAGTGCAGGTTTTCTATGGCTGTTAATGAAGTTAAAAAAGTCCCCACTTTAGCAAACTCTAGTCCTCATGCTAATCTCTGTTAGTGTTTCAGATGGCCTGGTGTTATTAATAGCTCATTAAGATCTGCAATTATCTGGCAGTTCAAGAGGGGGATCCCTCAAAAGACTCAATGTGAATCATTATCACTCAACTGTTAGGACTTTTAGCTATTGTCCAGGCTGTGGTCAAGGGTAGAATGCTATTAAGTCACTAGCTTCCAGTTTTCTGAATGTGTCTCTGTCTGATGACTTGTCCCACATTATTAAGACCAGTTCCCCTCATTCCCCTACATTTTGAGTATCTATATTCAACATTTCAGTGAGAAAATGCTAAGAGGTATACAGGGTCTGCCCTGCAGGTGGTAATTGTTTTCCCAGCCTCACCATAGCTGCTCCTTCTTCTTTCCAAATCTCTCAACTCTATTTTCCCTGGACACCACTGCAGCCCAGACTCTGAAATGACTATCCACAGGTCCACAATAGTTGACATTACTGGCAAGTGTAGGGGCCCCCAGTTCTTCTAAATGAACCATGCCAGCCAATGCTAGCCATGCAGTCCCACCCTTATCCCACACAGCATGTCCTTCCATCCTAAAAACAAAGCTTTGGAGAATGTGTGGTACATAAGGAAACCTTAATAAAATATATAATTTGAAAGGTTAAATAGGAATTAGGAGTGCATAGATTAGCCTATATAGAAATAGAGGTAGTATAGTGTCGTGCCTGTATACTGTTTCCCCAGGGCTGATGAAAGGACAATGGCTTTTTTTTTTAATATGTTATTGCTGGGGCAGAGCATGATAAATGAATACCTTTAAAAGCCCATTAGGTTTGTGTAGCCTCTTCCACAAAGAAATCCTAGATCTGCCCCTGGCTTAATTGAAACTGTACGGAAACATCCAGAAGTAGAGGTCTCCAGCTGATCACATGGTGGGGGCTGAGAGCATCTTTCTCTGTCTGACTCTGTTCATTGCCATATGGGTAGTGGTGTGGTCATAATGATGTTGGCTGTTATGTGTACAGAGCTAGGACTGCTTGACTGAACATTTGCTGTTGTGGTATTCTCTGATTCATGGGGGAGGGTGGAAAGAGGAAGAGAGGGGGCCATGATACAAAACAACGGGGGACACACTGTGATGGCATGCAGTCTTTTTTCTGCTGGGGCAGAAAGCGATGTGGGAGCAGCATAGGCAGTAATTGCACAATAATGAGTATTACTTGGCTTGCATTTTTTCCTCTATAAGTTATTTTTTCCTCTGTAAGTTATCAGAATTTACAATTATAATCATGGACTAGTGCAACCATCTGTGGGCTAGTGCAATTTTGAATCAATTTTTCCTGCTGGCAGTGCAAAAAAAAGTTAATGTTGAAGCCCTGCTTACAACACAGCAACCTTTGGTGCCAGATAACTGATAATTTATATGCATACTTTTGAAACTGTTAAATAGAGGAGTAGTTGGTTATGTATGTTACAGGAGTTCAAGAGTTCACAGTTTATTTATTTAACATTGTCAAAATATTTGAATGTGTATAGCTTCACTGCTGTTGCAGCTAGACACTGAAGATTTGGCATACATATCAAAGAAAATATGTCCTGGAATAAAATTATGCTGGATAAATGTGATTTAGTTTGTTAAAATATATTGTGGATATTTTAGAAATTATTAATTGCAAAATTTGCTTGAAAATTCATGGACACTTAATCGGTAATGACAGTAGTATTCCACTTGTGAATTCAGCTTTCACAATGAACTTATCACCACTGCATTACCTTACCTGCACCAGCATCATGGGCCTGCAATACCCCTCCAACACTCCTGCAACAGTAATTGGTCCTGCAATGCCCCTCCAACATTCCTGCAACAGTGATGCCCAACATCATGATCCACCATGACTAAATAAGGGTCCATCCACACTAAATGGGTATATTTACACCACACTTAATTGCATCTCATTAACCCCATCAAATATTAATTTAAAAGGTTTACATTAAGGAGACTGAAACTCAGAATCCCAACACTCACTGGACCGAGTTCAGTCTCCCAACACACGTGTGCCCAGCAGCTTCACTGTCTCCACACACACACACACACACACACACACACACACACACACACACACACACAGCCCCCTACATACAGGAGGCTGATGCCAATTGGGGTAAGGCAGTGGATGTGACAAACCACTACCCTATCCCTTGTAAGTCATCACAAGGAACTGGAGGATGCAAACACTGGCCGAGCTGCTCCCGTGGCATGGAGGGCTAAGCCGCTAGCAGCTCAGCCAGCATAGCCTTGTAAAGTCAGGTTGTGTTCCCTGTGGCAGCAAATTTTTGCTCCCCGCTATGTTGCCCCTTCCCCCGTAACTTTTGTTTTTTTACTCCGGGGTCCTCTTCCCTTTGGACTTGATTCTTTTAGTTGTGGGGGATGCAAGTCCCTTGTGAGATGCCACAATTCAGTCTGGGGTGCCTCATGGGATAATGAAATTCAGTCTCCTGAACTCTGTCTTGTAGAGTTTGGGATGCTGAGTTTCAGGATTCCATAGGTATTCCATTTAAAATGACAATGAAATGCACTGCAGTCCACTACTTCATTTGGGGATAGCATAAATAATATTAGCCACACAACATACAGCAATAATTGTTAATTTTAGAATTTTCAGAACTGTCCCCTTTAATTTTTATGTGCTCAGTGGGATATTTTGATATCATGCATCTTGTGTTGTTTGCTTCAATCTGCTTAAATAATGTGAATATAACCCAGAATGACAACACAGAAACTGAGTCACTTTTGGTCACTCTGGAGGCTGGAAATGGAGCAATAACTCACATAGGAGTATTTTACCAACCACCAACAACAGGGTTAGAGGAGGACATAGAAAAATTGGAAACCATTCACAACATGAGTAATAAAGGCGAAGTAATAGTGCTGGGGGACTTCAATTTACCCAACGTAAATTGGGGTACCTATACAGCAAGTTCAACCAGAAGCAAAGACTTTCTGGAGGCTCTGCACTTATTAGGCCTGAAACAATGTGTAAAGGACCCAACAAGAGAGGATGCTGTTCTTGACCTGTTACTAACAAACGGCGACAAAATTGCGGAGGCAGAGGTGGAAAGCCACCCAGGGTCCAGCGACCACTGCATGGTGTGTGTTCATGTCAGAACAAAAACAGAAACTAAGCACTCAAAAACTAAAGTCATAGACTTTAGATGAGCAGATTTTGCAAAAATGAAGGAAGATCTTAAAGAGAGACTTGCAAATATTGTACAGGGGAGGGATGTTGAAGAGTACTGAGCACATCTCAAAATGGCTATACTGCAAACTGCAAACCGTTGCATGAAAAGGGTGAGCAAAGCAAAAAAGAAAAGAAAACCTCTGTGGTTTTCTAAGGAAGTAGCCACCAGGGTCAGGGAGAAAAGGGCTGCTTTCAGGAAATACAAAAAAAACAAGATCCGACAGGGACAGGGAAGACTACAAAGAAAAACAAAGGGAAGCAAACAAGGAAATCAGAACAGCAAAGGCAACAACAGAGAAGTGGATAGCCAAGAAAGTCAAGAAGGGAGGCAATCACAACCCTGGTGTTGCACTGGCTTTCCTCCATTGTTTATATTTGTTAATCACTGTAATCTGTTATGTAATATGTCATTGCTACAAGATAACCTGCACATGTTATGACCTACTTCTGGTCTACTCATGTATATCCTATTTGTCCTGTAACTCCTGTGTCGCCCTTTAAAAAGGGACCTCCGGGTCCCAGTGGGCCTACCCGGTCATCAAAATACAATAAATAAATAAATAAAACATTCAATAGATATATCAGTGAAAAGAGAAAGACAACAGGGGTATTGTCAGACTCACAAAGGAAGATGGAGGGAACACCGAGGATGACAAGGAAAAAGCGGAAATCCTAAACAGATATTTCTGCTCCATATTCACCAAGGAGCAGGATGGCTGTGGACCCACCATTACAGGAGGCAATAAAGGAGGCATTGGAATATACTCAGGACCCTTTACAAAGGCTGCAGTCCAAAGGAACTGGAGAAACTCAATATAAACAAAGCCATGGGACCAGACGAAATGCACCCTAGGCTACTGAGAGAACTAAGAGAGGAACTGGCAGATCCACCGGCTGATCTTTTTAACCTATCATTAGACCTGGGTGCGCTCACACAAGATTGGAAAATGGCCACAGTTATTCATCTACACAAAAGCGGGAGCAGATAGAGTGTAGCCAACTAAAGACTGGTAAGCCTCACTTCAATTGTATGAAAAACAATGGAAACCCTTCTCAAGGAGAGGATCATATCCTTTCTCGGGGACAACAAATTAGACACAAAACAGAATGGCTTTACCACAGGGAAGTTTTGCCAAACCAATTTAACTGACTTTTTCAACTGGGTGATGAAAATAGTAGACCAGGGAGGTGCGGTGGACATAGTGTACCTAGATTTCAGCAAGGCCTTTGACTCAGTCCCATATGAAAGGCTATTAAACACTGAACTCACAGGTGTCGGTCATTGTCAAGACCTCATTTTACCATCTGAGGACCACCACCCAGATCAAGCATCTGATTTCGCCTGGTGACATGCTAAATCTGGTTCATGCCTTTGTAACCTTGTGCCTTGATTACTGCAATGTCCTATACCTAGGACTATCAGGGGTTGATCTCCACCGATTACAGCTAGTGCAGAATGTGGCAGCCAGGCTATTGATTGGCTTATCAAGATCTTGCCACTGACACTGGCTGCTGGTAAATTGGTGGATCACCTTCAAGGTCAGTTTGCTGACCTACAAGGCACTATATAGAGAGGGACCTAGTTACCTGCAAGGCCTTCTTCACCTTTACCACCCCCTCCATCCACTCCACTCCACCGACCAGGGATTGCTGGAGGTTCCCAGGGTCCGTTTAAAGACATCTGGGGCCAGCACATTTGCTTTTGCAGCCCGACCCTGTGGAACTCTCTACCTCATCAGATTCGGAAGTGCTGGATCACTAACAGTTTTAAAGTTGAATTAAAAATGTTTTTATTCAGCCAGGCATTCCCTGAGGAAGTTTAAGTTCAAGTTTACTGTATTGAGATTATATATTTATTTCACTGACCTATGCAGCCAGTATAGTGTTATGCTTGTGCAACTGAGTTAGTTTGGTTTTTGGCCGTTCACCCTCTCTATTCCAGAGGAATTACTACCCTGTAGGGGTATGAAGGCAAGGACCCTCAGAGAGGGTTCCACCCCTAGAGGTGCCACGGGATGATTCCCATGGCTAAAGGTACCTTAGGAATCCCCCTAAGGAGAGAGTGCTGCCACTGGAGGAAGAGGAGGGGAGGATGGTGGGACAAAGAAAAAATGCTTCACAATGAGGCTGAGAGGAACTGCTTATATAGCTCAGGAAGTGGGAGTGGCTGGCTGCTTGGCCACTGAACTCCAGGCAAAGCCTTTCCAATTCACTGACCTATGCAGCCAGTATAGTGTTATGCTTGTGTAACTGTGTTAGTTTGTTTTTTTGGTCATCCACACTCTCTATGCCAGAGGAATTACCACCCTGTAGGGGTACAAAAGCAAGGAACCCTCAGAGAGGGTTCCACGCCAGACATGCCACGGGATGATTCCTGTGGCTAAAGGTACTTTAGGAATCCCCAAAAGAAATGTAGTGCAATCAACCCCAAGAAGGAGGCAACACAAAGCATATGAGCAAACAGTAACTGTGACATAGGAGCAGTAACTGTAATGTAGTAGTGGAGAAGCATAGACAGTTTGATAATGCAATGAGATGCTCAGTTGGATAATGTAATAAATACCCAGACTTGCATAGCATGATACTGATGGTTTGCATTGAGATTAGGGGATCCCCTAAAGAGAGAGGGAACTGCAGGATATCCTCCACCTCCGTCCAACAGCGGAACCTACCTAAAGAAACTAGGAGGAACAACTATTCTGACTAAGTATTATGACTTGAGGCAATGGAGGAGAGAAAAAAAACCCTACGAGGAGGAAATCTTTGGGGATCCAAGGCCTAGGTCGCCTTCCCTCCAGGCTTGGGATAGTTTAGTTAGTGACAGCTCTGCAGCTGGAGTTTGGAAAACCCAATTAAAGGGAGGTGAAAAATATTTCAATTTGGAGGAAGGCTCTCACTCAAACCCTCTAGCGGGAATGCTGTGGAAGGTTGCAAGAAAACTCTGCAACAATACATGCATCCAAGGTGTAGGAGGACAGCAACAACTGCTGAGGCACTCACCTGGCCTACCCACTCTAAATCACACCAGGTGAACCAGAGGCAGTCGTAGGGAAAATGTGGTGAAGGTGCCTTGCTTGGGAAACCACTAAAGTCAATGGCTAACCCTTATAGTGGAACACTAGAGCCAAAGGAGGTAGCTTTTTCCACCCTTCACTGCTAGTCTTAAATTCTACACCAGGAGCTGCTGTTGCCTAACAGGCAGCTAAAGCCAAGCCCGAGGTGAGAAGGATCCAGCCCCAAGCTGGACACGCTTGAGATGCGGACTAAATGCAGAGCTAGATCATCGGCTGCAGGAACCTTGTGCCAGAATAGAATGAATGGCATGCCCCAGAACTGATTGAGAGCTGAAAAGCTGGTGAGCTGAATGAGCATGGAGTGCTGAGATCATAATGAGCATTGAGTGCTGACACCCTGCAAGGTCAAATGCAGATTGAGTGCATCAGAATCCCAGAGGCTGAAGCCGAGGGATGGCAATAGGCATGAAGCAATGGTTTGCGTAAGCAAGGAGCAACGGTTGTGTAAGCAAGTGCGGACCTGCACATAGGTCAATAAGCAGTAGTAGTGATAGGTGGACATGCTTGGAGGTCTGCACAACATACTGTATAGCATTAACAGCACTGAACTGGGGGCAAGCCAGCCAGACATGAATTGCCAAATCAAGGTGACAAATATGCTGAGGATTTTTTGGCAGCTAGGCAATTTTTAATATCAAAGCTATATTAACAGCCTCAGCAGGAGCTTAGTTGGCTGACCTCAGTGTTGTAACTGCAATAAAACAGGGAGACAATGCTTTGAAGCAGATGTAGCCAGGCAGTGCAATGAAGCTGCAAGTAGATTGAGAGCAGGAATGAGCAGCACAGCTAGGATCAGAGTAAATTGTCAGGTGAAAAAAATTGAGTATGCAACATGGAGCAGCTATGGCTGAGCTGAAACACACAGATAATGATTGCAGTTGCATTGCAGTAGTTTGAGCGTGGTGAGCACAGTGTAAAAACACAAGCACTGGGTACAATAGTAATTAAAGTAAACAGCAGCAGTGGCTACAGTTGTAGGTAACTGAAAGCAGTAGCAGGAGCTCTGAGTAGCAATATGCTAGGAGCTTTGAAACAAAGCCCACCCACCCCCAAAAAGGAAGGAAGCACACACAGCTGAAGGCAAAATACAAACCAGAAGCAGGAAAATAAATGCAGAAGCCCAGCAAAGACAAGCAGGAGCAGCAAAGCAGCGGCAAGTCCCAGTCAGCCAGGGAGGCCCAAGCAGCTCAGAGGACAAACCGACAGAGCCTTTGGCTGCAAAAAAAAAATGCTTCACAATGAGGCTGAGAGGAACTGCTTATATAGCTCAGGAAGTGGGAGTGGCTGGCTGCTTGGCCACTGAACTCCAGGCAAAGCCTTTCCAATTAAGATAAAGTTTACAATACTGAGATTTTATATTTATTCATGATTATATTGTGTATTTTAATTTGTGTCAGGATGTAAAGTACTTTGATCTTCTGGAATAGCACTAAAGAAATAAAATTTTGATTGCTTGATTGATTAAACAAGTTAGACAGCATGGGAGTAGGGCATCAGATGATAAATTGATTAAGGAGCTGGCATACTGGAAAGACCCAGATGGTACTAGTTAACGGTTCACTCTCAGAGGAAAGAGGTATAGCTAGTGGAGTGCCACAGGGTTCAATGCTTGGACCAGTCCTATTCAATATTTTTATTAGTGACATTTCTGATGGACTGGAGGGCAAGGTGAGTTTGTTTGCAGATGACACAAAGATAGTCAGTAGGGTGGATGCTACAGGAGGAGTGGAGAAGATGATGGCTGACTGTAGTCTCTGGAAAAGTGGTCAAAAACGTGGCAACTGAATTTCAATGCTAAAAAATGCAAGGTCATGCACCTTGGAAGGACTAACCCAAGAGAGGATTACTACCTAGGAAGAGAAAAACTGGAAGCCTCTAAACAGGAAAGAGATCTGGGAATAATTATAACAGATGATTTAAAAATGTCCAAGCAATGTGAGAAAGCAGCACTGCGAGCAAGTGGTATGTTGGGATGCATAGGCAGGGGGTTTACTAGCAGAAAGAAGGAGGTCAACCTGCCATGCTATAGATCAATGGTGAGGCCACATCTGGAGTACTGTCCGGTTCTGGAGAGCATACCTTAAAAAATATATCAACAGACTGGAAACAGTGCAGAGAAGTGCTACATTAATGATTCGCGGACTGCACGGCAAACCATACATGGAGCCCCTGCGTGACTTAAAATATACTCCCTGGAAGAGTGGAGGGAGAGGGGAGACATGATCAAGACATTCAAATTCCTAAAAGAAATAAACAAGGTGCTTGTTCAGGACCTGTTCCATATCAAAATCACTCAAGAACCAGAGGTCACAGCATGAAGCTGGGGGGGCAGATTGAGAGGAACACCTGCAAGTTCTTCACCATGAAAGCGGTAGATTCATGGAACTGCCTTCTACAGTTGGTGTTGGAGGCAAAAATGGTGGGAACTTTGAAGAATGTGTGGGATCAATACAAGGGCACCATAACACTGAATAGCAGTTAAGGGAAGAGGGTAGGCTTATGGGCAGACTATATGGGTTGCATGGTCTCCTTCTGCCGTCACTTTCTATGTTTCTGTATGGCATTTCAAAACTGCTGTTTTTGCCTCTCCTCTTTCTCCTACTATCCTCTCCCATCAGCCCCAAACCTCCCCCAAAAATTAGCTTCCCCCCGAAATCTGTCTCGTAGGGGACTATACTGACATCGCTGTTAAGCCCCGAAGATACTATATGGCTTTGATTTCATCTTCGGTCAAGAAAATTGTGTTAAGACACTGGTTGGACACTACCCCACCTGGTTATGTGGAATGGCTACAGGAACTGCTTTTCAATTTGAGTATGGAGAAGTTTGGGGCCGCAAAGAGGAGCAGTTTTTCGAAATTTGACCGTGTGTGGGCCCCCCTCCAAGCCCTTTACTTGCTCCATTCATAGCTAGCCACTGTGGGTTAGTAGGCCCTGGCTCGTTTCCTCACGGGCGGACCTGCCTCAGCCTTTGCAACCCGGGTAGGGGGGGATAGGGAAGTTAGGTGGGGGATAGGGGGGTAGGGGGGGTCATTAGTTTGAAAATGTATTGGTAAGTTTCTAATGGTGTATGTAAGTGGCACGGTGTGGTCACGGATCATTTCATGTAAAGTTTGGCTTCTTCACTTGTGTGCCAATTGTATGTCAATAAACTTGAATTTAAAAAAAAAAATTAGCTTCAACTAGGCTTTCCTAGGCTGATGCTTCCCCACTTCTTTAGTGGGTTGTTGGACGCCCTGGGCTGCTGTAACCCCCTAACATATCCCTCCATCCTGACAACTCAGTTTGCTGCAGTACCTCCCTCTGTCTTACAGGCACCCCAGAGTCTGAATTGTCCTCTCTTCCTTAACCTGCCTTAACCCTCTCACAAACTTGTGGTACTTAAAATAACCTGCTGACTTAGTCTGTTTGTTTATGTTTATGTTAACACTTAGTCTCATACTTGTTATTTATTTATTTACTTTCGTTTACCAGGTAAGCACACTAGACAGCCAAGTGCCTATTTCCAGGTGCAACCCGAGAGGATTACAGGGTACATACACTGCATCAGACTGAGTCAAGGTAACATACAGGAGCATCCGGCATAAACAAGTAGGTGATACAGCATATGGGACATCAGGCATAAACAGTTAAATAGGAAGATAGCAACAAGATTCATACCAGAAGTAATAAGTAGAAAAACATCTAAATAACATCAAAAATGTGGTATAACATCAAAATATCAATATACAGACAGTGTCAACCAGGCAACAATATGGGGTGGGGCATCCCCTGGAGGTGGAGGGTCGATGGGAACAAGAGGAGTGAAGAATAGCACGAGAGAGTCCAGGGAAAAAGGTACAGATATGACAGGGTCCTCCCTCAAAGCATGGGGGCAGCACTTACAGCTCTACTGTATACCTATATGTTGTTGTTTTTTAATCACTGTTAATGTAATTCTGACATAAAACCCATGTAATAAGCTTGTTCTCAAATGTGTTAATCTGAGATCACAATAAATAAATAAATAAATAAGCACTACTTTAAAGAATCTTTATGTGTGATTGTTTATTTCTTGCCATTTTGTAAAAAAAAAAAACACTGTGGAAAGTTCTAGCCACATAGGTAACCTTATCAGTCTCCATAGGTTACATACATGATAATGCTCCTTAAGTAACAAGACCACTGAGATGTGTGGTATCTGACCCCTCCCCCCAAAAAAATAATCACTACTTACTGTACTTACTTTGTAATGAGTGCCATCTCTGTGATTGGCTTTATTCTCATGCTGTAGCTTGCAGTCCATACAAAGTACTCCTTTCCATCCACCCCCATCTACATATGTAACGTTCACCAAACTGGAAGTGGAGCGTGCGTTAAACACCAGATATTATTGACTAATTTTTAGCCAATCAAAATTGTGTTTTCCTATCCTTTAAACATGTTTTTCACATGATTCGGGCATTAAGATGCTAATGCTAGCATTGTTTGCGTTGTCTGTTCTGCTTGTTTCAAACAGTAGCCTGTGTTATATATGGTATGTTCACAGCCTTATTTTTTTTTTTACTCTGAAATGCAATTTGGCTCAGTTCAAGGAAGCTCTACAAAAACAAAATTAGCTGTGCTGTGTTTTTTCTTCAAGTAAATGCCAGCTTTGCATTTTGTACTCAGTCATTGTCTCTGTGATAGTCTGGAAACGTGGCTGGGGACAGATAAGGGGCTATCCCATTTGTAACAGGGGATGAATTTAACACATCTGTCCCCCTTACAACGAGATTTGAGTACTGGCCGGTGATTTGTATCCTCATTTTGGCACCATATTATTTATTATGATGTGGTATATAACTGGCAACGAGATGTACTTGTTTTAATTGTTCTTTATGACCTTTTCACCACAACCTTACTACAATAACTACTTGTTGTAATGACATTTGTATTGTCCCTCTATTTTGTGGGTGTTGAATTTTTTTTTAATGTGAGACTTTATAACCTTTGTATACAGTCAGGAGCACCTTGAAAATGGGACTTGTCCTAATGGTGTTTATGACAACTGATCCTGGCTAAAAATAAGGATTTTACTTCTACTACTAACTGCCATTGAAATAAGTAATATAATGTCAGAAACTGGCCAATTTTCATGATGACGGCAAAATGGTACAGTCTTACTAACTACCACTTCTTATATGCTGAAAATGCAAAGCAAATAGAAAGGACTGAAGGTGTGATCAACAGAGTTCCGAAGCTTAGTAATTTAAACTCTGAGGTTAAATTTGTGAGACTGCCAA
The DNA here is from genome assembly GCA_016271365.2 of Neoceratodus forsteri. NCBI lineage: Eukaryota > Metazoa > Chordata > Ceratodontiformes > Ceratodontidae > Neoceratodus > Neoceratodus forsteri. The sequence continues at coordinate 1,921,657 of CM057456.1, read as the reverse complement.
AAATGTGTTCTAAAAGGTTCTAAATGTTGTATCTCATTTGTAACAGGGACAGCGTTATCACATTATTGTTTGCAACAGAGGATCTCCTCAAAACATCTGCCCCTGCTACAAACAAGACTTTTACTGTTGGTGATGGCCAAACTACTTTTTCACTAGATTGTCTGAATAATTTTGTTAACTGCTAGTTTACTCTTTGTATATGTGTGGGGGCCTACATACATTCCTCAGATGTGACAAGAAAATTACCTATTTTGGATATTTTAATACCACAGTAGGACCTTAACAGGTGCTTAATCACTTCTTTGTGAAGAGCCTCCTGAAGAGGGATGTGGTAGTTAATGAAGAATGGGTCAGAAGCACTCTGGTCAAGCCCGCCCAGACAAAGCCTTTTTGTATGCTAAATGATCTTCAAGAGGAAGTTGCTTTCTCAGACCCAGGTTAATTTATAATATCAAGCATAATCTTGTTTGTAACAGGAAATGAAGTATCACAATCTCATTTGTAACAAGGGACATGTTATGAACATCTTTCCTTGTTACAAACAGACTTTAATTGTAAATTGTATTATTTTATTTTATATTTTAAGCATTGGGGCATAAATGAGTTTTTTTTAGTCAGACTTCCCAAATAGTGATGCTTACAAACAGTAATGCAGTTTTGGGAATGGTCTTCAGCATGGTTGGTGACAATAATTTTATCTCTGTGCGAGTGTTCAGTTAAGTAACTATTTAAAACTGTTCTGTCTACAAAGTTCATTTTACCCTTGTAAATGTGTGTAAATTATAAAGATGGTGGTGGTGGTGGAGGAGACTGGAGAGATCGAGTCAATGCCACCAGGTTCATGGACCGTTGACATGGCTGGGGAGATGGAGGCAAGTGCAACAAGGTCCAAGGACTGCTGACATGACTGGGTAGATGCAGGTGGAGGCCACCAGGTCCCAAGGAAATATGACAGGATCTGAAAAGGAAATGGGATGATGCCTGGGTCCCTGGAACTACTGACCGGGATAGGGAGAGGGCAGGGGAAGCCACCAGGTTCAAGGAATCATGACATGGCTGGGGAGATGGAAATGGGTGCCACCAGGTCCCATGTAATACTGACAGGGTTAGGGAGAGGAAGGAGAGTACCATTAGGATCCAGGGAAGACTGGCAGGGTTGGGGGGAAGCAAGGAGATAATGCCAGGTCCCCCAGACTGTTGATGGGAAACTGGAGATGAAAGGGGATGCCACCAGGTCTAAGAACTGCTGACAGGGCTATGAAGATGTTGGCAGGTTCCACCAGGTCCCAGGGAAGGATGTCAGGGCTAAGGAGAGGGAAGGGGATGAAGCCAGACCCCCCGGGACTACTAACAGGGATAGGGAAAGGGAAGGGGATGCCACAAGTTCCAGGGACTGCAGACAGTGCTGGGGAGATGAAGGCGGTAGCCACCAGGTCCCAGGGAAGGCCAGCAGAACTGGAAAGAGGGACTAGGGTGCCACCAGGTTCCAAGGAATGCTGATGGGGCTGGGGAGAGGAAGGTGAGTATCACCAGGTCTCAGGGAAGGCTGAAAGGGGTAGAGAGAGGAAAAGGGATAATACCAAGTCCATAGGACTACTGATGCATATGGGTAGTGGGAAGAGGATGCCACCAAGTACAAGGACTGCTGACATGGCTGCGGAGATTCAGGAAAGTGCCACCAGGTCTCAGGGAAGGCTGACAGAGCTGGGGAGAGGAAGAGTATGATGCCAGGTCCCCCAGGACTACTGATAGGGATGGGAACAGAGAAGGTGAAGCCACCAAGTCTAAGGACTGCTAACAGGGCTAAGGAGATTGAGATGGGTGCTACTGCCCCCAGGGAAGGCTAAAGGGGCTTGAGAAGGGGAAGGGGATGATGCCATGTCACCCAGGACTACAGATGGAGAGGGGGAGAGGAAGAAATAGTGAGAGATTGTGAGAGAAAGGGATTCCACAAGGTCTAAGGACTACTGCCAAGGCTGGGGAAATGAAGGTGGGTACTACCAGATCCCAGGGAAGGCTGACAGGACTGGGGAGGGAGAGGAAGGAGGATGTCACCATGTTCCAGGGAAGACTTACATTGCTGGGGAGTGGGAAAGGGATGATGCTAGGTCCCCAGGGACTGCTAACAGTGAAGCAGAGAGGAAAGAGGAGATCACCAGGTCCAGTAACTGCTAGCAGGGCTGGAGAGATAGAATTGGGTGTGAACAAGTCTCAGGAATGGCTGTTGGGGCTGGGGAGAGGGAGGAGGGTGCCACCAGGCCCCAGGGAAAGCTGACAGGGCTGTGAAGGGGGAAGGGTATGATGCCACATCCTTGAGGACTGCTGACAGAGATGGGTAGAGGGAACAGGATGCCACCAAGTCCTAGATAAGGCTGACAGGGCTGAGAAGATGAGACAAGTTCCACTAGATCCCAGGGAAGGCTAATAGAGCTGGGGAGAGTGAGGGGGACCTTAAGCAGAGTTTTGGCTGCAATCCAGTGGCTGCATGTCTCTATTTGGACCCTGGTGGGTCCACATAAGGAGAACTGTATACACCTGCTTAAGCAAGACACTATACACTGAGCACATTCTCGTCTGGTGGATTCAGCTGTGCCATCACATATGGTCTCCCAGGTCCCTGGTCAATCTTCTATGGGATCCTGGTGGGTCCACAGGAGGATTACTGTGCACACCTGCTCACGCAAGCACTGTCAGTGGGCACTTGCATTCTTGAATGGTGGATTTAGCTACACCATCATGTGTGGGCTTCCAGATCCTTCAATGATACTGTTAATTTTATGCCAGATTTAATTGTATGATAAGGAGGGATTTGGGCTGAACTGAGCAGTGCATATAATGAGGTCTTTGGTTATAGAACGTATTTACTTTTTTTGCCTGTGTTTTGCTACAATAAGCTGTGAATTACATTTTTAGTTAGCAATAATTATTTGTTAGAGAATGATCATTAATAAACTCATAACTCACCCCACATTTGATGCACCCCAACATTATGCTGGTCCTCTGGATAGCAGTTGTGCACTGATTTTCCTGCTTCAACCCCTTGCCTATTATTGACACCTGGTCCTTTTCCTCTTCAACTACATCAAAAGGGGCTCCACACAGAATGTAGTTTCTACCTGCATTTTTCACCCAAAGTGAAGCACCTTGCATTAGGCTACACTGAATTTGGAGCTCCATGAGTCAGACCAATTGATCAGGTTGTTCAGGTCCTCCTGAAGTTTGTTCCCATACTCAAGAAGTCCACCACCCTGGCCAGCTTAGTGTCATCAGCATGTGTAAGCATTCTGCAGGAAACCATTGCTTCCACATTGCTGATGAAGATGTTGCAGACTGGTGGTTCCAGTACCATTTGCCGGGGTTTGCTGCCAAGTACTCTTCACTCTAAGTAGTGCCCACCCACCACTGCTCTCTGATTCCTGCCCCAAGCCAGTTAACAATCCACCTTGTGAATGTCTCATGTACCCTGCAATGGTTTACCTTTACCCAGAAGCTTTTCATGTGCCATGGTATAAAATAGTCATTGCTAATGCCCAGATAGACTATGTATGGCTCCCCGAGGAAGAGTCAGTGTGATGAAAAAAGAGCTGGGGATGGTTAGTCCATAGTTTGTCATCTATGTTCAATAAACACTTTGTATTCTTTCTCCTTTGGCTGCGCCGCTACTCTTTGTTGTTTTGGTTAGATGCTTTTTTGTGATGGCCCCCATGAGCAATTGCTTTGTACAGCACACAGTGTTGGTGGTCTGAGAGACTGTGTCTATGGCTCTGCCCACCTCCTTGGTCACCACTCAAAGAAGGTGATCCTGTTGGTTTGACATGACCTTCCCCTCACAAAGCCATGCTAAGAGTGTGCAAGAACCTTGACCTCAACCAAGTGGTCCATTATTCTGTCACTGATAATGACACCCAGAACCCTGCCTGGCACTGATGTCAAGCTCACTGGCCTTTAGTTGCCAAGGTCTGTCCTTGCCCTCTTCTGTAGGATGAGAACCACAATGGCCACATTCCAGTCCTCTGGCACTACATATGTCTGGACAGACTTTTAAAATATTTTTGCAACTAACACTGCCAATTCTTTCTTTAGCTCCTCCATCATCCTGGGGTTCATCCCATCTACCCCTCAGGACTTAGCTGACCTGATCTTTGTCAGGTAGTCAGCTACCAGGGCACGTGTGATATGTATGCAGAGGATGATGATGTTGAGTCTGCCATCCTCCTCCCTCCTGCAGAAAGCCACCATCTGTTCTTCCAGGTAGTAAACACAAGATGTTTGCACTCCAAATAAACACTCAGGCTCCAGTACTGTGTACTGTACGTGACTTAGTACTCAAAAGCCAGTGTATGGCAAAAGATTAACAGAACACAGGTTAAATGACATTTACAGTATATATAACATACACATCTGGCACAAACTACAAGTCAGAAACCAGCCCATGTGCCCCTGCGCTTCAATCACTAGCTGGTCATGATCAGGGGGCCATAAATTGCATTTAAACGGTGTTCTGTAAATCTTTACCATACATTGGCTTTTGAGTACTACGTAAACTGCACAGTACTGGATCCCAAGTGTTTATTTAAAGTGCAAGCATCCTGTGTTTACTTGTTCTATTTTTGGGTTGGTCGCCCACTGCCTACAATGACCCTGCACTGCTGTGGATCACAGTTCCCATATCCGAGACTGTTGTCCCAGGTGGTAGTAGTGCGGTGTGGCTTGCTGCACTCCCTCCCTCCCTCCATCCCTGAAGGAGGAGGAGGATGACATTGTCTTTTGGAATGCTCAGTCCTTTTTTCACACCAACCCTCTGACACTCTGGGTTCAGGACATGAACCTAGGCCCGAAACCTCGGGTCGGAAAAATCCGGTCCAATGTGTACATGTCTTACGTAGACAAAAATGACAGTGTATTTATTTTACTGCATCAGCAGTGAAGAGAAACTGATGATGGTGACAAAGAGGTACAGCAGGCTGCAGCCCACATTTGGAGGAAAGAAAACACAGCAGTGGCAACATGAAGCCTGCATAGGCTTCCTGTTACTAGTACTCCGTGTCTATTAGAAGACTAATGGATACAGAAGCCTTCACATCCACCTCTTCATCCTCCGTCTTTAGAGCAGCTGTGGATTCATCATGCATAAACCTTGAAATGTAGGTCTTTTTAAAAAGGAGTGCTGTTAGCTTACTCTCGCTTGTTGCCCACTGTCCAGTACAGATCACACTACCCTAGCACAGTTCAGGCAGAAACATAAAATGGTACTGGAATGTCAGCTGCAAACATAAAAATTGGAAACAATATAATGCTTTGTATTTTTCATTTTATTTTGGGGGTTGATGCCGTTAAAGTGTCAGCTAGAAGAGGCCAGGCACAGTCAGACTGCTAACTAACACTCATTTGCTGCCCACTGCCCAGGCTAGACTAACCTAGCAGAGCTCAGGCTGATACATGCAAATGCTACAGGAATGTCAGGAAGCTGCAAACATAAAGTTTTGTATTTTTTCTTTATTTTTGTCATTATTTTGTTGGGCTGAGGCCACAAAAGTGTCAACTAGCAGTGTCCAGAAACAGGCAGGCAGCTAGCTCACACCCATTTCCTGTCCACTGCTCAAATCACACTACTGTAGCTCAGCTCAGGCTGACACACAAGAAAGCTACAGGAATGTCAAGAAGCTGCAACTGTGAAGATCAGAAAAAATATTATGATTTGTATTTTTTTTTTGGGGGGTGCCGTTAAAGTCACAAAAGGACCAGCTCACTTCCACTTACTGCCCAGTCCTTCCTTAATCTAACGTTGTGCCTCAGGGTCTACAAAGCTTAATCTGCAAAAATGCAATCACTGAATCAGCAAAAAAGACTCCAGTCCAGTACTCCTTTTTCTAGTAAAAAAGAAGCAAAATTGATTTTTTTGTAGGCACTTGTGTAATGTCAGGCTGCTAGCCCATACCCACTTGCAGTTGTTACCCACTACTTAGTCCCTGCCTAATCTAACCCCAGGACTCAGGGGTTTTACCTTAATCTGCAAAAATGCAGCCACTGAATCAGCAAAAAAGGTTCCATTCTAGTACTTATGTTTCTATTGACAAAAACAAAAAATGTATTTTTCTTGAGGGCGGCTGAGCACTGGCAGGCGGCAAAGCTGCCCAAGCAGAAGCACACTTCCTCCCCTCCAAGTCAAAATATAGGCCCTGTTCTCAGAGGCCATAGACTGCACAGCACCGGCTGACAGTCATATACAGCACTTTTTCCTCCTGCTACCTCCCTCCCATTGTGTGACCATCCCTGCTGCTTTTTAGTTTCTTTTTCTCTGCTGCCTTTAGGTTTAGGAAGTTTTATCACAAGTGTTTGGTGGAAGAAGAAGAAACATTTTCCAAGCTAAACTAGATAAAATCTTGAGAACCCTAGCTGAGTGCTACCTCAGTCTAATGCTATGCACACAAATAAACTGTTTCACTGCACTCCAGCAACAAGTTGACACTAAAACAAGGTGCGTATCATACTGCTCTTTTTCATTAGTTAGCCCATTCATCTGGTCCACACCAGGAGGATCAAGTGAACCAGCCCAACTAAAAGTTTGCTCTTTTGTTTAATTTAATGGCCTAAGCAACCAGAATAATGTTATGCCTGTGCAAATGTGTTACATTGTTGTGGCCATTTACGCTCTCTATTCCATGAGGAATTACTACCCTGTAGGGGTACCAAAGGCAAGGAGCCCTGGGTTCAACCCCTAGAGGTGCTGTGGGAAGGTTCCCTTGGCTAAAGGTACCTTAGGAAGGAACCCCAAAAGAATTGGAGCAATGATCAATGACTAGGAGGTACAGAAGCAGACTGATAGCAACAGGCAGCTTAATGAAACATAAATGAGATGCACAAGTTAGCAGAATAGCTCCAATAAAATGACTTGCGCTGGTAACAGCAAGGGGCTTCCTACAGAAAGAGGGAACAGCCAGTAGGGCCACCATCCATCTCCATTCAACAGCGGAACCTACCTAATTAAGTTAAGAAATACTACTAAAACTAATTATTATGATCTGTGGCACAGAGGAGAGAAAAAAACCTTTGAGGAGGAAATCTCTGGAGATCAAAGGCCGAGATCACCTTCCCTTCAGGCTTGGGATGTTGTATTTAGTGATGGCTCTGCTACTGCCATTTAGAAACCAAAATAAGGGGAATGGAAAATATTCCAATTTAGAGGAAACTCTCACTCTTTCCCTCTAACAGGAATGCCTTGGAGGGTTGCAAGTAGTGGGTCTTTGCAACAACATGCCTTGGAGGTGGGAGGAGGAGAGAACGATTGCTGAGGCACTCGCTTGGTCTACCAATCTATCTGAAATTAAGTGAACCAAAGGTGACCGTGGGGAGAATGCATTGAAGATGCCTTAGGTAGTTGATACTGTAGCTAAAGGATAGCAATATATCTACCCTTCACAGCTAGCCATAAATTCAACATCAGGAGGTGCTGCTGAATCATGAACAGCTAAAGCTCCACCTGGGTTAAGGACATTCTCACTATTGGCCAGATAGGAAGGACTCCACCCAGGCTTCACATGCTCAAGATGAGGACTAGGGTGCAGAGTGAGACCGTCAGCTGAGAGCGAGCTCAGAGCCAATAATTGATGGGCATGGTTGGCTACTTTCCTTTAGCAATAGAACAGGCTGTACATGGCAACGCAGGGAGTTACAAGCAATGTGCAGCATGGTAAACAGTACACAGAATCATGCTAAGTAGTAGGCATTGAACAAACAGCTCAGGCTACCTGGTCCCTTATCCGGTGTGAGGCGCTTGCCTGGCAAGGTTATAGGACAAGCAATGCAAGTAAACAGGAAGGAATAGAAGCCAACCAGTCCATCAATGAATGCCAATTAAAAGTGACATAAATACTCGGAGGATTTTAGCTGTGAAGGCAGTATTCGAACATAAGGTACTTGAACCACATGGGGCCATGACTCTCAACTATAACCCCCTCATCTTCCACTGTAGGAAAAACACTACAAGTGGATTTTAAAACTAGTTTACAGCAAGAACTGTAGCTGAGCTGTCCTCCAGAGTATAATGAATCATTGTACAAAAGTAGTTCAGCAAGAAAGGGCAGGCAAGCACTCGGGTGGTGGTGCAGGTGGTGCTTTTGGAAGCACCATGGCAGCTTCTGTTCACGTTACCACTTTTGGATATGGAATAAAAAACAGTTGGTGAAGCAAAAGGCTTTCCTGGCTTCCTGATTTCTGATTGAGGATGTGCGAGTGTGGTCTGGCCTTTTGAAAATTAACATTGTACAAAAGTAGTTTCCAGCAGTAATTGGTTATAGCTTCCAGCAATAGCTAAGCTGAACAATTGAGCAAGCATAGGAATTGTATGCAGAGGCACTAATGCACTGAAAAACAACAGTTATATTGCTTGGTACAATTGCATGTAATCATGTTTCAATTTCATGGAGAAAGTAATATAGAATTGCATTAGACTCTGGTTTGAGTCCCACCGAGTGCAAATAAACATGTTTGAGCAGCTTGAAATCCCCAAAAGGGCTGAATATAAACTGAGCACCTGCAGACCAAACAGCGATCGTGATGGTGAAGCAAATTAATGACTCAAAGGTCAAAACAGGTAAATTCAAAAACATATTACTAAAATGCCTGCAGCGGGAAGCTGAAACCAGGCTGCTATGATAATAGCTGAAAGTGTCAGTATGCAGCAGTTGGCCTGGCTGAGCAAAAACTGAATAAACTGAACAGAGTACACTGAAATCCAATACTAAAGGAACTGAGCTAGCACTGGGTAAATCATGAGCAGGGCTGCGGAACAGGGAGTAGCTGCTAGCTGAGCAGCAGAGCCAGGACCAGTTGCAATCAATTAAAGGAGAAACACAGGAGGCAGCAACAGCAAAGTGAGCTGAAACGTGCAATTGTTGCTAAAACAGGCAATAACATTCACAGGAAAACTGAGGGCAGGTAGGAGCCTGAAGCACAGGCAAAAATAAACACAGAGCAAACAAAGGGCAACAAAATGCTAGGGAAATTAGAAAGTCCCAAAAGAAAAAAAACAAACAGGAGAACAGAATAAAAAGCACACAGGGAAGCACACAGCAGCAGCTGGAGGCAAAAACAATACCAACCAAGCATGAGAAAGACACAAACAGAAGTCAGCAGAAACCAAACAGAGTCCAGAGCCCAAGCAATGCCGGAGCCGGGGGGGGCAGCAGGCCCCAGGGGAGAAGACAGACCAACAGAGCCTCTGGCTGGCAAAGAAACAGTGCTACAGAGAGAGGCTAGGAGAAACTGCTTATATAGCTCAGAAAGTAGGCATGGCTGATTACTCACTCACTGAACTGCAGACACAGCCTTTCAAAAAAAAGTGAAACATAGAAATACAGAATTTGACAGCAGATAAGGACAGCTTGGTCCACCTAGTCTGCCCATTCCCCTACCTAATGGATAAGCTGCAGATCCTAGTTAACCAACAGCCTACTTCCTCCTACCCCCACTAGAATTGCCTTATGTCTGTCCCATGCATTCTTGAATTCCCCCACTGTTTTTGACTCTATGACCTCCTCAGGAAGGCTGTTCCATGTATCCACAACCCTCTCTGTAAAGAAATACTTCCTCACATTACCTCTGAGCCGTCCCCCTTCTATCTTCAAATTGTGCCCCCTTGTTTTTGCACATCTCTTTTTCTGAAAGATGCTACCCTCTTGGACTTTGTTGTTTCCCTTGAGGTATTTGAATTTTTCTATCATGTCCCCCCCCCCCTTCCTCGAGGCTATACATCTTTACTTGCTTTAGTCTTTCTTCATATGTCTTCTGATGCAGACCCTGCATCATTTTGGTTGCCCTCCTCTGGACAGCCTCCACCTTGTCTATGTCTTTGCGAGATGGGGTCTCAGAACTGTACACAGTACTCCAGATGTGGTCTTACCAACTGCCTGTAAAAAGGGCCAACAACTTCTTGTTTTCTACTGGTGATGCCTCTCCCAATGCATCCCAGTATCCCCCCAGCCCTCCTTACTGCCTTCTCACATTGCTGACCCACCTTTAGGTCATCTGATATGACTACCCACAGGTCCCTTTGCATTTTTGTTGTTGTCAGTATCTTACTCCCCATTGTGTACTCCCCCCTGGGTTTTTGTTTCCCAGGTGCATTACTTTGCACTTCTTTGCATTGAATCTAAGCTGCCATACATTTGACCATTCCTTCAACCTTGCCAAGACCCTTTTCATCCTTTCCACCCCACCTTGTGTATCAACCCTGTTGCAGATCTTTGTGTCATCTGCAAAGAGACATACTTTCCCTTCCAGTCCCTCTGCAATGTCACTTATAAAGACATTAAAAAGGACCGGCCCCAGTACTGAACCCTGCAGTACCCCACTAGTAACCCTCCTTTCTTCACTGTGGACTCCATTTACACCCACAGGCTGTGGTCACAATCCAGCCATAGCACCTCTATGGTGCAAGGAGCCTGATCCACCTACCCCCCAAAGAGATAGATAAGGTGCCACTTGCCCCCACTGGCAGCGGTCACAATCCAGCCATATCACCTCTATGGTGCAAGGAGCCTGATCCACCCACCCCCCAAAGAGATAGATAAGGTACGACACTTGAAAAATTGCCACTATTTCTCTAGGGTTTGTGAATGCTGAACCAGATCATCACTTGCAATTTGCTGATTTCAATTTCGGCACCTTCTCAGAGTAGCACTATTGGCTCCACGCCTGTGTAGAGCTCCCTGATTGGCTGGTCTCACTCACCTGAGACAGGAGCACCCGAGACATGTGGCTTAATGTAAGCCTGCATCCCTGTACTCGGCTCCTAATTTATTTATTTTAATTTAGCCTGTTCTGCTTGGCCTGTGTAAAGTAACTTACCATTCCCCCGCTGCAGTTTCTCTCCAACTGTATGTGCACTGATTCAGTGCTAGCTCTGCAAACTTCCCCTTGATTTTTTCCTAATTAAGCTTTCACTCTGTACACTGCCTTGAACTGAGCTTGTAAAAATGTTTTACTGGCTTTGTTAATATACATTTTTTTAACCCTATTTAAGACTGTACTGGGTTTACATGCTTACTACTATGGACTTAAAAAATTCAGTGAATTGTAAAATCTGTGTAGCCTCAGTCTTGAGCCTAAGACTCCTGCCCTTGACATTCATTCTTAATCATCTTCCTCTGTCCCCCTGTCCTCCTCTGTCTTGTTCTGTCCTTCCTGCCCTCCCCCATTAGTCTGTTCTTTTGTGCTTGTTTTAGATTCCCAAGTTAGCTGGCACCTTGCCTCTGTCTGAGACTGCCCCCTGACTTTGACTTTCAAGTTGGTGCTCAGCTCTCTTTGTGTGTCTCTGTTTAGACGCACACCCCCATCTCCTCCTATTTAATCTACTGTATCCTTCCTTACAGGTGCCACTTGCCCCCACGGGCAGCGGTCATGATCCAGCTATAGCATCTCTACAGTGCAAGGAGCCTGATCCACCCACCCCCAAAGAGTTAGATAAGGTACAGTGCTTGAAAAATTGCCACAATTTCTCTGGGCTGTGTGAACACTGAACCAGATCATCACTTGCAATTTGCTGTTTTCAATTTCGGCACCTTCTCAGGGTAGCGCTATTGGCTCCATGCCTGTGTAGAGCTCCCTGATTGGCTGGTCTCACTCACCTGAGACAGGAGCACCCAAGACATGTGGCTTAATGTAAGCCTGCATCCCTGTACTCGGCTCCTAATTTATATATTTTAATTTAGTCTGTTCTGCTCGGCCTGTGTAAAGTAACTTACCATTCCCCCCTCCTGCAGTTTCTCTCCAACTGTATATGCACTGATTCAGTGTTAGCTCTGCAAACTTCCCCTTGATTTTTCGTCCCATCCCCCTTCCCCCTCCCAGGCCTCCTTTAAATGCATATAGAAACATAGAAAGAAGTTGACGGCAGATAAGGAAAGCAAGGCCCATCCAGTCTGCCCATTTCTTTTTCTACCTTATAAATGTGCCATCGACCTTTGCTCTGTCAGTGGCATATCAATTCATACTCATTTGCATTGCTCCCTTATGCCTATCCCATGCCTGTTTGAAGCCCTGCACTGTATTCATAGCCACCACTTCTTGAGGTAGGCCATTCCATGCATCCACCACCCTTTCCGTGAAAAAGAATTCCTCACATTCCCCTTAATCGGCCCCTCTAATCTCATGCTGTGTCCTCTTGTCCTGCTATTTTTCTTATATTTAAACATGTTAGACTCTTTCACCTTGTTAATGCCCTTAAGGTGTTTGAATGCCTCGATCATATCACCTCTCTCCCTCCTTTGCTCAAGGGTATACATATTGAGCTCTGTTAATCTGTCCTCATATGTCTTCTGATGCAGTCCCTGCACCATTTTGGTTGCCCTTCTTTGGACTGCTTCAATTTGGTTAATGTCCTTGTGAAGGTGTGGCCTCCGATACTGCATGCAGTACTCCAGATGGGGCCTAACCAGTGTCTTGTAAAGAGGGATTATTACCTCCCTCTTATGACTTGTAATACCCCTACTAATACACCCTACTACACCCTAACACCCCCCTAGCCTTACCTACTGCTTTAGAGGTCTGCTTGGATGATTTCAGGTCATCAGTGATGATGATGCCCAAGTCTCTTTCTTCCTTTGTGACTGCTAGCAACTCCCTCCCAGCCTATAGGTGGCTTCAGGGTTTCTCTTCCTATGTGCATGATCTTGCACTTCTTTGCATTAAATCCCAGTTGCCACTCTTCTGACCATTTTGCTAGTTTATCCAGATCTCTTCTCATTCTGCCCACCCCATCTGGATCATCTACTCTGTTGCAGATCTTGGTGTCATCTGCAAACAGACAAGCCTTACCCTCTAGTCCATCTGCAAGGTCACTAATGAAGATGTTGAAGAGGACTGGCCCCAGGACTGATCCCTGAGGTACCCCACTTGTGACTTGCATCTCTTCTGACTGTATACCATTTACCACCACTCTCTGTTTTCTGCCCGTCAACCAGTTTGCCACCCAGTTGACCAACTTCTGACCCACTCCAAGCCTACCCAGCTTATTTATCAATCTTCTATGTGGAACAGTGTCAAAAGCTTTGCTGAAGTCAAGGTAGGTGACATCAACTGCTCCCCCTTGGTCCACCACTCTGGTTACCCAGTCAAAGAAATCTATGAGATTAGTTTGACAGGACCTTCCTTTTGTAAACCCATGCACACAGTCTCTGCCCACTCCTATCTGATGTTTCAATTTATTGGTTACTTACTGTCAACAATTGCAATTCCTCCCATCCCCTTTTTGCAACTAAGTCTTCTAGCAGCTTTATCTCATTCTGTCTTGCTGAGGTATACCATTTTGGTACTTTAGGTTTGCTTATTGCTCACTAGCATATCCTGTCTTGCTAAGGCCATTGATTTAGGTCAGGTGATCTCTCTAGTACTTAGTCTGCTCCAGAGTAGTAGCTAAGAAATTTGCTTCAAAGCCTCTCTGCCCCTAGTACTACTCTATAGTCAGGTGAACTCTTTTCTTATTAGCCTGACTAGGAGCTGTACTTAAGGATTACTGCTTCAGGCTCCACTGCCTACAGTAGTATTCTGCAGGGATTAAGAAATTCTCCTCCATTGAGAATCCCTTCTCTTGCCTGCACTTGTAGTGCCCATCGGGTGATAGTCTCATAATGAGGGCATATTACCTGCTTCTATGCTTGTCTCTGCTCAACATACATGTATTGGACCCGAACGTGAATCAAAAAATAACTCCTAGAGTAGAGAATGGCTCTCTTTTTACATTGTCCGACCGGGACTTTTCCTATCAAGTAGAAGAACTTGTATGTGCTCTAACTTCCCCTAGCCCGCTGCAGGTCCTTCACCTGCACCAACATACAGGAACTCTCCTAGAGCCTGCCCACAGGGCTACACCACCTTCTGCATACGAACCCTCATCTCCCATTGACTCTCTTGGTCAGGGTATTATTGTATGCTGCATCAGGAAAACTGGGAACTAGCCTCAGAACTCCCTGTACTGCTGCAGACAAATCACGTAACCGAAAGAAGACTCAGCCACCCACACTTCTCCTAGGACTCTGCAGGAAACTCTTGTTCCTGCTTTGACTATGCTCAGGAAATGTTGAGCTTAATCCAGGCCCTCTGGCACCCATGGAATCCCCAGCACAGCTACAAAGCCTCAAGGGGCATACATTCTTGCATGTTAATGTATGTAGCCTATTAAAAAAACTCACTTCTGTTCAGCCCTGGGTATGTCATACTGCTCCAGATGTTCTGGTGATTACGGAGTCCTGGCTCCGACTGGTGACCAGTAACAACAAAGTTAACATCCCCTCCTCCTCTTTGTTCAGGGCAGACAGGCAAACCAGAGGTGGTGTGGTAGCTATTTACATCAAGGATAAATTCCCTGCCTCCATAATTGACTCAGCCCCTGTCCCAAAAGAATTTGAATGCTTGTCATTAAAGATTGAAATTGCCACCGGTGTCTCATTATGTGTAATAGGATGCTACAGACCCCCATCAGCTGGACTAGGGTTGTTAAAACATCTCAGAAACATCCTGGGTTCGGCATCTTCAGAGTGTATCATACTAGGGGACTTCATCTTAGACTGGCTATCCAGTGCATCCACGCCACTTAAAGTGCTCTGTGATTCCCTTGGGTTGTCACAGCTAATAAACAAATATACTCGTCCTAACAAGCTCAACCCTAATAACAGTACTCTCTTGGATATCATTTTAGTTAACAAACCCCATTTATTCTCCCACGCTGGCATCTTTTTCTCTGATATTAGCAACCATTGCTTCATCGCGTGTGTAAGATCCACTCTTAAATCCAAAACTGCACCAAAATTCTCCTTTAAAAGGTGCATACGCAACTTTGATCTCCATGGGTATATATCAGACCTAAGAGACTCCATGCGATGGCAGGACTTCTATCTAGCCAAGTCCCTGACTATGGCGTATGATATTTTCTCAGAAATTGTGCTAGGGGCTCTCAACAAGTGTGCTCCCATAGTAAAAGTTCGTGCCAGAAACAAATCCTGGCGGTGGTTTACAGAAGACCTGAAAGATGCTCTGCAGAGTAGGGATATACTCTGGAGAACGGCTAGGAAAACTAATTTAATAAATGACTGGAATTCTTTTCGGAGGGTGAGGAACCTCTGTGCCAAAATGGTCAGAGAAGCCAAAGCTAATTTATACCGCTCTCAGCTGGAGAGCTCCTCAAGAAATGCCTCCAAATTCTGGAGGACTATCAAAGACATTGAAGGTCACACCACTGTAAATTCCCTACCTACTAAATATTGATCGACAATACTGTCATCTCCGACAGACCGTCTATCCTCAATGCTCTCAATAATCATTTTGCCACTGCAGGGGTAGCCTTTGACTCCTCTCCTGTGAATATCCTCCACCGACAACTTAGATTGGATACACAAGAAAAACCCATACCCAGTCCATCCTTCTCTCTGCAGCCTACCTCCCTGAAAGAAGTCGAAGATCCTGTCCTTCAGCTGGACACTAGGAAAAGTGCTGGGGCTTACCTCATTGACCCGTACTTCTTAAAGGTCAGCTACCGTGTCCTCACAGTCCCAATTACTCATCTCTTCAACTTATCTTTGTCCCAGGGTGACCTACCGCCTATTTGGAAAAATGCACTTGTGGTCCCTTTGTTTAAGTCAGGAGATCCTAGTGACCTCAATAACTACAGGCCAATCTCCCCACTTCCAATCCTGTCAAAGATGCTGGAGAAAATAGTGAACTCCCAGCTTCGGAAGTACCTGGAATCAGAAAAATTGCTCAATCCGTTACAATCCGGTTTTAGAGCACAGCACAATACAATCTCTGCTCTAGCCAAGGTCACAAATGACTGGCAGCTTGAATTAGACAAAAAAAACTTTGAGCAGTTTTCTTGGACCTAAGCAAGGTGTTCGATACCATTGATCACAGACTGCTTCTGTCGTCCCTCCGGAACATTGGTTTGGATTCCCTATCCCTTAAATGGTTCTCCAACTACCTCTCAGGACGACTTCAACAAGTAAAGGCAGAAGGGAAAGTTTCTCCACTAAAACCCCTATTGAAGGGTGTACCGCAAGGTTCCATTCTTGGTCCTTTGCTCTTCACCATTTATATTAACAACGTAGATGCCCCCATCAAAGAAGCACAAATACACCTATTCGTGGATGATACGGTACTCTATGCTAGTAGCCCCACACCTGAAGCAGCCTGTAAAGCCCTTCAAAATGAATTTAATCTACTGCAACATCAGCTTATAAGCCAGAAACTGCTCTTAAATGCAAAAAAAACAAAGCAATGTTCCTCTCGCCCCTTCAAAATGCAATAAATCCTGCAATTGCTGGGACACTCCGGCAGATCACTACCATTCTAGGTGAGCGGTTGGACTACGTACCAAAGTTCAAGTACCTGGGGGTCTGGTTAGACAATAGACTTACTTTCACAGATCACTTAGAAGAACTGGCAAAGAAACTTAAACAAAGACTTGGTCTGTTCTTTAGGATTAATAAACTCCTCACAAGAGACGCTAAACGGAAACTGGTTCAAACTACCTTTCTTTCCCTATTGGATTATGTAAACTTTCTATATAGTCAGGGACCTGCAGGTACCCTAGCCAAACTCGATACGCTTTATCACAGAGTCATAAGATTTATCACGGGTCTTCCATACTCAACCCACCACTGTGCATTGTACACGGCAGTGGGATGGTCATCCCTTGCTTACAGACGACAAAAAAATGCTGCGGTTTGCACATACAAAGCTATCTCAAATAAACTGCCCTAGTATATCTCTGTCTGTTTACCTTTGTGCACTCTGGGGGAAGTATGCCCTGAGAAGCACCTCATATACTACCTTTATGTTTACACAGCAAAATCTTGCATTGGCAGAGCAGCCATCAGCTTTGTGCTCCCTCAACTGTGGAACAAGCTGCAAAAAACTTTGAAATTAACTCACCCCATCAGCCTAGCAGCTTTTAAATCTCTATATCTACATCATACTAAGGAGTCCTGTGCTATCTACCCTAAATAGTGACACCTATAAGTCCAAGCACACTTTAATTACTACTGTTAAAAGACTGATCACATCTATAATCGACTCTTCCCTCTCCCCCTTTTTCTACCCCCATATCTGTCCCTTCCACATTCCTTTGACCCTGGTTCCAGCTCTAAATTCTCCATACCATATCACTATATATATTTTTATATTAGCTTTTATTTGTGTTCAGTGCACCTGATATGTATATTTCTTTACTTTTATGAAAAATTGTGTCCTACCCAAAACTAGCTGTATCTTCTGTTCCAAACATATACTACTGTCAATGCTACCTGCTGATACTTTGTATATACTGTATTATTGTATCTCACTTTATTTGTATTATTACTATTTTCTTGTGTGTTGCATCCTATGTATATTGTCCCTTGTTAACAAACCCAGGTCCACCTCGAAAAGGAGCTTGCTCAACGGTGATCGCCTGGTTAAATAAATACTTTGATTGTTTGATTGATTGACTTTGATTTACTATTACCCGCTGTGTCCTGTTGTCCAACCAGTGTTTTACCCAGGCTACCACCCTAGGACCCACTCCCAGGCTGGCTAATTTGTTTATTAATCTTTTGTGCGGGACTGTGTCAAATGCCTTGCTAAAGTCTAGGTAGGCCATGTTCACAGCCCCTCCCTGGTCTACTGCTTTGGTCACCCAGTCAAAGAAATCAATTAGATTTGTTTGACATGACCTTCCCATTGTGAATCCATGCTACCTTGGGTCCTGTGCCCCACTGGCCTCTAGGTACTCAACAGTTCTTTCCTTCAGAAGTGATTCCATCATTTTCCCTACCACTGTGGTCAAACTGACAAGTCTGTAATTTCCTGCCTCTGTCTTGCTCCCACTTTTGTGAAGGGGAGTCACATCCACCCTCCTCCAGTCCTCAGGTACCACCCCATCCTCCCATAATTTATTAAAAAGAGTACTCATTGGTGTTACTAGTTCTTCCCTTAGTTCTTTTAAAATTCTGGGGTGAATCCCATCAGGCCCCATTGCTTTATCCACCTTCAGTTTTAAGAGTTCTTTCAGAACCCTTTCTTCTGTGAAAGGACTAATATCAACCCCTATCCAGAGTGCTTCTATTGACCAGATTAGGTATTTCCCCCTGCTTTTCCATTGTGAATACTGAGCAGAAGTATTCGTTCAGTATCCCTGCATTTTTAACTGTCGCTCTCTGCCCAACCACCTTCCTCTTTGTTCAGCCTCAGTATCCCTGCCTTAGTCTTTCTTTGCTCCCTAATGTACCTATAAAAAGTTTTATCCCCCTTCTTAACAGAATTGGCTATCTTTTCCTCGGTTTGGGCCTTTGCTATTCTGACTGCCTTACCTGCTTCCTTGTGTGTCAGTTTCTGCAAGTTTGAGGTATTCATTCCCTGGGTAAAACTGAGATTGCAGTCCTAGTCAAAAAAAATTATTTTGCAGTCTCAAAATGCATGCCAGATTCTCTGTTCAGTAAATCTTGCTTGCCACGTCCCACCAGTCCTTCCTGGTCAGAGGCAATTTTTTTAATCATTTTCTAAAGATGCATATCTTTGATGCAGTGATCATAATAGTAAACAGAAAGATGTGTTCTTAAGATAGCTTATCTTGTGGAAAGGTAGTCAGCAGAATATTCTCTATTAAATTGTCTGTTATAATCTGTGATACTTTTAATTACACCCTAATGTCTCAGAAGTAACTGTTAAAAAATATTATTTCTAAAACAATTCAATATTGATATTAATTTGATAAACTTGCCTCATTTAGTATTTTCTTTTTTCTTCATTGCTGGAGAGATGATTGTGATTACTGTCACTTAGACTGTCTTCTCTGGCTTCTTGACACCTGACATCATACTCCTCTGCTTTGTGACATCTCGTAACTTCCAAAGTAATGGATTGTGATGTCACAACTTAAGCATGGTTTTATGATGCTAGGTATAGACAAGTGTAAGATGTCCTAGCTCTGATCTTACAAGGCATATGGCTCTGTCCTGTGATGACGCTCAGATGCTTGGGCCTCTAACCATTGGGGGTTGGGGCCTGGACTGACCCCCACAGAGGCACAAGATCTGGGCAGGATGACCAAGGTAGCAATAATTCTACCTCAGTTCTGTGCTGTGTGTGTTTAGAAGGGTACACCACTTTACTTGTCCCTCTCACTACCTTGAGGGGCACCAAAATGTAACTTCTGATATTCCTAGGCTACCCTTCAGAAAAACAGGAGATATACAACTAAAAGTAATATGCTGGAGAGAAATGTGGGATGGAACTGTAAATATGTTGAGAGTAACTGAGCTGTTGACAGGAATCAAACCTATGACCAGATGGTCTGGGACATGAAAATTACAGTGATTTTTTTCAGGGGTTTCTTTGGACTCCTGGTGGAATCGTTAGGTGATTGCCTGTACTGTTTCTAGTCTGCTTTTGTCTGTTTGGCTCGTGGGAGAGTGGAGTTGCTTTCTACAATAAGTGCCTTAGGTTTCAACTCCTGGAATGCCAAAAATGGCACACTAAAGTAGTGGTGCCGCATTGAAGAACTGTGGAACTTTGGGGATGAGAGCTCTGCCTCTGAAGTGTTTCTGAACTCTGGTGGTGAGAGCTCCAGTTTGATTTGAAAACTACACCACTACAGTTACCAGGTCTCAAGGCTTGGTTATGAACTGGGACACTAGTTTCATTTTAGTGAATTGCTTGTTATTGAATTGATTTGCTGCAGCTCATATTCCTTACTGTATCCTCCCCCATCTGTCTTTTTATTTTATGTTTTGGGGGTTAGGGAAGTACTGTTTCCTTTGGGGCTGGGTTTATACAGTTTGCTTGTAGTATGTGTGTGTATTTAAATAGGTATATTTGTATAGTGTTATGCATGGTTCATATGCATTAGTTGTGTGGTATGACTGGTTAGGTTGTATAGGTTAGGTGAATGTAGTTTGTAGTGATTGATAGGCATTTGTTATTTATCAAGGCTATCTGATTGGGATAGAATGTATCTGGGGAAGTTGGGGGACCTGGGGTGGGCTAGGATTGTGTACGAGGAATCCCAGCTTCTTGATCTGTGACCTTTTACCGACCTCCCAGATTCCAACATTACAGCTCGTCGCTGTAGGGAGATTAGAATTAAGAAGGCTCGCATTGATCGTTCCTGGTGGGGTGCCTCAGGTACCTTGGGAGTGGGGCGGATTGAGGTTATTGGGTGCAGAAGACTCCATGGGTGTCAACAGGCCTTAGGGAGAGGACAGACATGTTTGGTCCCCATCCTCAGGGTTTCCACCAGATCAAGTGGACTAGCACCCAGGAGGGCTACACTGCTCACCAATCCATTCAGCACAGTGCTTTGCAATGCCATATCGCTCAGGAATAAGACTGCGATTATAGCGGACTTGATTTCCACCGTCGATCTGGCATGCATTACCGAGACCTGGGTGGGTGATGATGCTGGCCCAGTTCTAGAGGCCACTGTCCCCCGCTTGCTACTCAGTGGTGTACTGCCCCAGAGTGGAATGCAGGGGTGGGGGATTGGCCATGTGTTTTAGATCTGAGTTTGGCTTCACTGTGCACCAGGTGGGAAGACTGGGTTACTTTGAATGTGTGGCCGTTCATGGTGGGCCTGGCACGGGCTGCAGGATTCTCCTGATTTACCACCCCCTTGGGGCAACAGATGAATTTCTGCAGGAGGTAGCTGACTTCATCATCGGTGAGACATTTTAGAACCCCAGATGTTTAGTTCTGGAGGACTTCAATGCCTGTGCTGAGGATGAATCTTTTGGGCTGGGTTATAACCTCCTCCAGACTATGTCATCTCTGGGTTTGTTACAGGAAGTTTCCACTGTGACCCACCAGGGCGGCCACATGCTGGACCTGGTCTTCTCACTTGGGCTTGAGGTTAGTAACCTCAAGACTGATCAGGTCATTTGGTTTCATCATTGCACTGTGGAGTTCTCATTCAGGGCCCCCCAGAGAGTCCTCCCCCACTGGGATAGTAAGCTACCGTCCCTTGAGAGGTTAGACCCTAGAGGGTTTTTTGGAGGTGGCAGATCTATCCAGTATGAGTAGTGCATGCATAGGGGGTGTGGGTGAGGCTGTCACCAACTATAATAGGGCAATGTTGGCTGCACTTGACTCTCTTGCACTAGTCCACGTACGACCCAAATCTTCTCACTTGAGGTCCCCGTGATTTGATGGGGAGCTCAATTTGATGAAGATAATGGGTCAGAGGCTAGAGCACTGCTGGCAGAGGTCCAGGCTAGAGGCGGACAGACTGGCCCTGCGCTCTCACTGTGTAGAGTATCGGGGCCAATCACCCATAAGAAGGCAGAGTTCCTGTCCAGGAGATTGCTGCTGGGAAAAATTGACCAACTGTGCTCTTTTGGACTGTGGACATGCTATTCAATACAGCCTGTCTGCAGCTGAAAAAAGCTTTTTCTGACTCTTTATGCGAAGAGTTTGCTCAATTCTTCTCAGACAGGGTGTCTGCTATCCAGCAGGGCTTTCCGCCAGTGTGCCACATGGTGACTGACAGTGATCGCCTATGGCGTTCGGAAAGCACTCCGCCTGGTTGGGGGGAAGTTTAAACCAGTGGAGGTGGCTAAGGTCATGGAGGTTGCCCTCTGGCTGAGGAACACATATAGTGAACTGAACCCAGTGCCGACACATTTCATAATGAGATGTGCTGACTCCGTTGGCTCGGTGTTTGCCATGATTGTCCAGTGTTCTGTCTCAGAGGGGGTCTTCCTGGATGCCTTGAAGGAGGCTTTGGTCAGGCCCCTTCTGAAGAAACCATCTTTAGACCCTGACGTCTTGATGAATTACCAACCAATCTCCAACCTCCCATTTTTGGGGAAGGTTTTGAGAAAATTGTGGCACAGCAGCTAGAGGAGCACCTCGTGACCTTTGATCTGTACGAACCCTTCCAGTCGGGGTTTCGGGTGAGGCATAGCATGGAAACTGCATTAGTTCAGGTGCATAATGACCTCCTTAGGGCATGAGATCGAGGAGAGGGGACAATTCTTGTTCTCCTCAATCTCTCTTTGGCATTTGACACGGTAGACCATCGTGTGTTGCTTGATCGCCTGAGGGAATCTTGTGGACTAGCCGGCACTGTCATCTGCTAGTTTGAGTCCTATCTCATGAACAGAAGGTAATGGGTAGTGATGGGGAATTTCTCCTCCTCCCCAAGCCTCCTGACATGTGGAGTACCTCAAGGGTCGGTTTTGTTACCGATGTTGTTTGCTGTGTACATGCTGCCCTTGGGAGAGCTCATTAGGAAATACACTTTACATTTTCATTGCTATGCCAATGACACCTAACTGTATCTTTTCTTTGCCCCGGGACATCCAATGTGGTCAAAGTGCTAAATAGATGTCTAGCTGAGATCAATGACTGGATAACCTCCAGCTGGTTGCGACTGAAACCCGATAAGACGGAGGTACTAGTAGTGGAGTCGAACAGAAGGTGTGATAGGATGGCCTCTGGCACAGATACTGGATTATTTCTGGGGTCTGCATCATTGAAGGCCTCCTCTAGGGTGCGTAATCTTGGCATACCCTTTGACAGCGGATTGACATTTGAAGCTTAGGTGTCATCCATTGTCCAGACCAGTTTTTACCATCTTAGGAATATTGCCAGAATCAAGCCAATAGTTCCGCCTATGGACCTCTACAGTTTGGTGCATGTCTTTGTAACATCTAGGCTGGATTACTGTAATGTGCTCTACTTCAGGGTCTTGGGAGGTATCCTCCACAGGCTGCAGCTAGTGCAGAATGCAGCTGCCAGGTTGTTGATGGGGCAGTCTAGATACTGCCACATCACACTGATGCTGCGTGAACTGCACTGGCTGCCGGTCAGGTGGAGGATCCTCTTTAAGGCCCTACATGGGCTGGGCCCTGGGTACTTGTCTAACCTTCTAACACCCACTTTCTTGGCCTGCTCCCTCCGTTCCTCCTTTGGGGGTCTCCTTGTGATTCCCAGGATGAGGCTTAAGACCACTGGTGACAGAGCCTTTAGTGTCACCAGCCCTGTCCTGTGCAATTCGCTTCCATCATCTGTAAGGGAGGCCCCCTCAGTTGAGGTATTTAAGGCCTGCCACAAGGCCCTCCTGTTTATCCAAGCTTTCCCAGACACTGCTTAGTAGCATTTAGTGCTGGAACTGCATCTTATATTGTATTTTAATCATTTTATATTATATGGCTTAATTATTAGTATTTTAGATATGTATATGTCTGTGGTTTTAGGATTAGCTATTATTGTTGTACAGCGCCCAGAGCCTCTGGGATTGGACACTTTGAAAAATTAACTTTGCCTTGCCTTGCCATTATGCCACAAGTAATTGATACTGACGTATGAAGAATGTGATACATGATTTTGAATTCTGAATTGAAACTGAGCCTAAAACAGAAGCTATGACCCGGGTGCTAGCTGCAGGCTCACCTTCCTACTTCCTGCTGAGTGTGCACTAGCTTGCCAAATTCCAGACAAATAGCCCACATGTAACACAACCCACCTTCTGAGTTTTCTTTACCAGACAGTCATTTGGTGAGAAGGGGGTAGGCAATAACCTTAGGGTCAACTCATGTGTATTGTAGAATTCCTATGTCTGGACTTTCTCCATGCCCCTTGAGGCATGGCCCAGTGAAGTGCTGTCTATAAAGTTCCTGGGCACCTCAGTGGGAACTGCTGTGGACAGGCTACTTGTGCCCCTTCAGGGCAGACTGCTTAACTCCACCCGTGCTGTGTCCCACTTGTAACATAGATGGGGACTCACTGGCTCCACATCACCTGAATATCCAGCATGGTAGCAGTGTCCCTCATTCTTTTCCAGCCAATTCTTGTTCATCTTCTTTCTCTCCTTGGGTCCAGAGGCAAACAGAGCTGTCTTTGTTGGTCAAAATACTTTCACTCTTCATTACACTGTGCACTTTTACTGTCCCAGTGTGATAACTTAGGGTAGGCCTTGATTCTATTACATTGTAAACCCCATAACTTTATTTCAATTGCTTCAGCGCTTCCAATTAGATAAAGCACTGAACCTCCAGGAAATCACTCAGACACAAGGCATAACACTTTAGGCTTAATTTTTTTTTGTACACACAGCAGGAGGTAGGAATAGTGAGCGTATAGCCAACACCAGGATGACAGCTTTCATTTTGGGCCCAGTTTCAATTTAGCATTCCAAATCAGTTACCATATTCAGCATAATTCAGCATTGTTTGTCATAATCACTGTTACTGTACATGTCCCAGACAGCAGTCCTTCGTTTGAGTCTCAACAACAGCTCAATTACTCTCAATATGTTTACAGTTTGATACTACAGTTTCACTCCATTTATTTGGAAATACCAATTGAGAAAGCTCATTTACAGTAGCGACCCGTTTTCATGAAATTAGTTACATTGTAACTAAATTAGGAAAAATAAAGCTAAAATGAAAACAAACCACAATACACGATAAATGTAGGTTGAAACATAGGTTAGTGTCACAGATTTGTTCTCACCCAGAAGTCAGTCTGCACTGCTACCAGTTTTTAGAACTCTTCAGGTGATTGAAAGGGTTACTTTGGTGTGCTGGCATCACTCAGCTACAACCTCACTCGGGATATTTCTAGGTCCGAGTCAACTAGAGTCACTGCTCACACAGCACAGTGCTCCTCACCAAAGGGCAACCAACCAACCAAGCCCTTTTGTTACAGCTGAGGACACTTTGTCTTAGATATGGTAACTTTGTAGCCTGCCTCTTCAGAAATGGATTACAGACTTTCCCATTTACCCCTGGTTATCTATACTGGAAATGACTCAATCACAGAAAGCATGAAGTATATAAAAATAACATTTAATACTCCATGATATTTACATAAGTAACAGAATAATACACACTAAAGACTGTGAAGAATACAGTATTGCTACACAAATTAAAAGAAACACAGCTGAAAAGATAGATATCAAACAGAGAACACCCAACACAAAACTGTCTACATTTTAAGTAGAGTAGAAAAAGCTTACCACCAACTGGAAACTTGTTGAGTTATGGCAGACTCAAACTTGTGATGTTGCTCATTCTGAATTCCAGAACATAACTGACTTTAAGAGCAAACACACATGCAAATATCTTTGGCTGACTGTCTGACTACACCCACATCATCATACATGCCTCTCTGACATCACTGCCTGGAACATTTCTTTGAGATCTGGGGGCCACCCTTTTCCAGAACAGATCAAAACTGTTTTTGTGGATTGCAGCTTAGCCTTTTTTGCCCCAGCTGGCAAAATCAGTGGTGTTCCGTGTCACTCTGCCTTGGCCCTGTTTACATCAAAACATGTTTCTTTTGTTAAGATATGGATTCAGCCCTTCGAAGTTTAAACAAAACAAATGTCTTTTTGCAGGGCATGAAAAGGATTTCTTAAACAAAGACCGCTCTTAGCTGAGTGCTCCCAGGCATGGGCTACAGTTGAATGTAATTTTCAGTTTATACCAGACATCCCACTTCAGCTGAAATACTTCATAGAGTCATAGATGATAAAAAAAAAACACACAATCCAAGAAAAAATACATTGCAAGTTGTCACATCTCTATCACCTGGAAAATGGAAAAATATCTTCTACTGACCCTAAAGCAGATTTGCTCTACCTGGTATGCCTCCAGGTCTCACTCTGTTTTAATAATTCATTAATTCTTTAAAGCACCTCCTTTTCTTTACTGGGCAACTGCTATTGCCTAGAAAAACCATCTGCATTGCCATGTTGCAACCCGCTGTGATGCCTAATGTCCATATTATAGGACTGTAGCACCTGTCTCCATCCTAGTAATTGGGGGGTTGTTCTCTGATCCTCTGGAGCCATGTAAGGGGGTTATGGTCAGTGACCAGTGTGAACACCTTTCCATACATATATGGTTGCAGCTTCTGGAGAGCCCAGACAATGCCCAGGCACTCTCATAATTGTGGGATAGACCTCCTCTCTGGACACTATCTTACTGCTGAGGTACAGAACACGATTGGGTGTTCCTCCCTCAAGTGTGTGACCTGAGTCAGAACTGTGCCTAGTCCATGATCGGATGCATCCATGTGCACAATGAACTTCAGAGAATAATCAGGGCTGATGAGCACAGGTGCCTAACACAACGCCTGCTTCAGCTGGTGGAACACTGTGTCACAGAGATCAACCCATGGAACCTTTTCCGACATTTTCTTCCTTGTGAGATCAGACAGGGGTTTGGCCATGCTACTGAAGTCTGGCACAAACATTTGATAGTACCTGCCATCCCTAGAAAGACCTTTACTTTTCTCTTTGTTGTGGGTGTGGCCCATCCCTGTATGGCTTCAATTTGTACTGGCTCAGGCCAGATGTACCCACCCGCCACCCAGTGCCCAATGTGTGACACTTCCATCATCCTTATTTGGCACTTCTCCACCTTGACTGTCAGTCCTGCAGTCTTCTGTCAATGGAAAACCTCAGTCACATGTCGGTCGTGATCCTCTCATTTCTAGCTGTAGATGGTGATTTGTCCATGTACAGACAGAATGTACATGAACCATTGAAGGTGGCTGGTGCATTCTTCATCCCAAATGGCATTACTCAAAACTCTAATGAGGTAAATGGAGTAATGAAGGCTGACCTCTCTCTGGCTTCAGGAGTCAGGTGTACCTGCCAATAGCCCTTTGTCAGGTCTGTGGTTCTCAGGAAGATGGACTCCCCTAACATCTCTAGGACCTCATCCATCCTGGTTATGGGATATGCATCCAACTCTGTACAGCTGTTGAATGTCTGTTAATCAATGCAGAACCTCATGGTCCTGTCCTTCTTGGGGACCAGATTCGTTGGGGAAGCCCAGGGACTACTGGACTCCTGGAGTACCCTAAGAGCCAGAATTTCCTTTATCTACCCCTCAATGGCATGTTTCCCTCCCTCAGGGTCTCTGTAGGGTGGCTGTCTGAGTGGGGCCTGAGATCCTGTATCCATGTGGTGCTTCACCAGCATGATATACCCTGGTTTCCCCATGAACAGTTCCTCAAATGTGTGCAGCAGCACACACATTTTGGCAGCTTGGACCAGTGTCAGTCACTTTGAGAGCACAACAGTGTGCACTGAAGATTCTCCCATAACCTCTTCAGTTATAGGCAGGGTAATCAAAGTCACCTTAGCCTTGTCCCCAACCTTTCCCACACACTGGCAGTGCAGACAAGTCCAGAAGTAGTTTGCTACATCCTTAAAGATACTGGGCCAGAGGCTGAACCAGTGGCATGGAGGGCTAGGGCATTTATTGTCTTACAGTCTGACACATTTGAGACCCATGTTGAAGACCAAGCACAGGTTGCTGAGGGTTGGCTATGTGTGGAGAGAATTGAATGTCACATGGACTGCTGTCCTCTCCCAGGGTGAAAAGAAATGCCGGCACTACTGCAAGACTTCTACCAGGTGGGGGCTTGGTGGTAGTGCAAGTCAGTACTGGCAAGTAAGAGAAAGGAGCTGTGGGACTCTGTAATGTGTGCCTCCACACACATGCCAACATATGTGCCCCAGCTATAGGGACTAGGGAGAAAAATGGAGGAAAATAGATGGCAGGGCAGGCATATATGATGCTATGCATCCAGGCCCCCACCTGCACCACCATCGGTACCACCTATTGGTCAATCTGGATGTGTGTCTCGGGGGGTGGGGAGAAAGGCCCTCCCCCTCCTGGTTCTGTCACAAGGCCATGTGGGAATGTAGCCAACAGGTAAGACCTGGGGAGGTGCTCGCCGGTGGGGAGGCCAGGGAGATAGGTCCAAGGGAAGCCAGTCTGCCCCGGCTGAGGAGGATAAAAGGTGCATAAAAAAAAAGATACTGGGCAAGTAAAAATTATTAGTCAGTTACCTTGTTGTTTGGTTGATTCCTAAGTTTCAGAAAGGGGTATATTGTGGGATAAGAAAATAATCTACTTCCTATATTCCCTAGGAACTACTATCTGTTGGAGTACCCCTTCCTCCATTCTTCCATTTGGAGCCCACTCCTGATATTGGAGCACATTCTTCAGGTATACCTCTCTTTCCTCTGAACCCTAACAGTTACCTTCCACCCTGGTGGCTAACTTCCTTAATTTTTGTAGTAATGGGTCAACTAGTTGAGCTTTCCCTAGCTCTGTGACCCTGACCTTTCCTAAAACACACTTTCCTCTGGGAGAGCTGCCTATGTCTGGACTCTCCCCTGTCTGTAGCTGTGGCTTTGAACTACAGCTTCCAGCTCATTCTTCAGCTACAATTTCTGCCATTGCTGAGAGAGGAGTTGCCTCCAGCTGACTACCCCCTCTGTGTCCCCAGGAGCTGAATCCCTCACCTTGCTACAGGTAGTGACATACACACAATGTTGGCTCAGCTGTGAAAGTCAGTACCCATAATTACATCAGTGGTCAGGTCAGGTACAACATGCACCTCCTGTATGCTCTGGGCACCTTCCCAGCTTAGAAAGATCTGGACCAAGTCTGCAAGACCTGTCACTCCTTTAATTCTAGATAACTGGACCAGAAGGATCTGTTCCTCATGAATCAAATCCTGTTTTACCATTGAAATCAAGGCTCCAGTGTCCATCAATCCCTGGGTTACCATCCAAGTTACTAACACAGGGTGCATGTGTACAGCAGAGTTAGTGGGAACTGCACTCTGGGTATAGGCCACTAATTGCTGGCAGCATCCACAGTGACCCACTCCATCTGCACTCTACAATTTTGCAATATTTTTCAGACAGTCTTATGACAGGTGTCCCAGTTTTTGATAGATCTAGCACCTGCATGCCCCTGACTCCTGACTCCTTACCTTTAAAACCATTCAGCTTCTTTTTTTTGTTCTTAGGTTGCCCCCTGGGGTTTCCTTAAAACTACTTGATGTCCCTCTCCCATTGTTTTCTCACTGAAAGTATGGTCGGCTGGATACAAACTGATCAGCCCTCTTGGTTGCCTCAGTACTGGAACTCAGAGTCCTATCCAGTAACCCTATTCTCAACTCCTCTGGTACAGTCTTGAGAAAGTGTTCCATGAGGAACAAATCTTTTATCTGTTCCACAGAGCTCCCCTTTGCATCTTCTAACCATCACTTTAGCAGGTTGCCTAGTTGTACACGCATTTCAGAATGACTATCTCCTGCTGCCTTCTTCATACCTCCAAATTTTTGTCTATAGGTCTGGGGAGTCAGTTCAAAATGTTTTAACAAGGCATGTTTCACTTTGTTATAGTCTGTTCAGTCCTCATTGTCCATCCTGGTGAAGGCTTCAAATGCTCTGCCTATAAAAAGTTGCAAAAGGTGAGTTGCCAAAAAGCCTTGTTCAGTTCAAATTGTCCACAAATTCTCTCACATTTTAAAAATAAATCAAGATCACCCACCTTCTGATACTTAGGAAACATGTTGGAATTAATTCTGGCTTCTTGGGACGAACACCTAATGCCAGTTCTTATGGTTTTGGTGCTGTTCTCTGGCCCAAAATCTCCATCTCCATCTCATGTTCATGCTCTCTCTCTTGCTCCTCTCTCAGCTTTTCTTGTTCCTCTCATTCTTTCTCTCATATGCCTTCTCATGTTGCTCTCATGTGGGTGCTGCCTTTCTCACTCCTCTCTGTCTTTCTCTTTCATCAGCTTACTGCTTTGTCCTGTGCAGCACCACATTTGCCCTTTGCTTCTCATCCTCTGCTTTTGCTTTAACCAGAAGGAGCTCTAGCTGCATCATATATATCTGCAAAGCTGCCCCAGTTCTAGGCTCTGGCTCATTTGCATCGTCCCCTAGCCTCTGTCTCTTGACTATGGTTAGCAAGGACCACTTTTGACTCACTTCACAGGTCACTTTTCATGAGGATGTCTATGAGTTCTACCCATGGCTAGCCTTCCTTGAATATGAGCTGTATTCTTTTGTGCAGTTCCTGAAGGTTGAGCAATGTGCATTTCTTATATGACTCAATCAACAGTGTCTTCTAACTATCTATGCTTATCTAGAACAGAATAAAAATGGTAGTAGATACAGTATCCCCTTTGTATATTCTGTTCTGTGACTGGACAGATAACCTTCTTATTGACACTCTCTTTCAGATCCCACCACTACCACCAGCTTATCACAGATGTGTTCTCTCCCAGAACTCAGTCTGTGCTGCTACCAGTCTTCAAAATGCTTCAGACACCAGAAAGGGTTACCTTGGTATGCTTCCACCACTTAGCAACAACTTCACTCAGGGTATCTCTAGGTCCAAATCCCACTAGAGTCACTGCTCACAGTACAGTGCTGTGTACCAAAGGGCAAATGACCCACAGTATTTGTTACAGCTGAGAACATTTTGCCTTAGATATGATAAGTTGTAGTCTGCCTCTTGAGAAACAGATCACAGACTTGTCAATTTACCCTGGTTATCTATCTATTGAAATAACTCAGACACAAAGCATGAAGTTTATAAAAATAACATTTAATACCCCATGATATTAACATATGCAACAGGATAATACACACTAAAGACTATAGGGAATACAGTATTCCTATAGAGATAAAAAGAAATAGTTGAGAAGACAGAGATCACACTGAAAACACCTAACTCAAAACTATCTAGAGTCTAAGTAGAGGAAAATAAGCTTACCCTTAACTGGCAACTTGGTGAGTTATGGCAGACTCAAAATTATGATGTTGCCAGTTCAGAATTCCAAAACATAAATGACTTCAAGAGCAAACAAACACAAAAATACTTTTGACTCCAACTACACCTGCATCATCATACATGCCTCTCTGATGTCACAGCCTGGACCATTTTTTTTACATCTCCAGTTGCCACCCTCTTCCAGAACAGGTCCACAATGGTTTTGTGGATTGAAGCCTATTGCTTTTGGTATGCCACCTGGCTAGATTAGTGGGATGCTGTCTCACTATGTCTTGGCCCTGTTTGTACTCAAAACACATCTTTTGGCTATGAGAATGGGAGGCAGTATAGCGCAGTGGTTTAAGGCTCTGAGCTGCAAATCTGATGATGTCCAGCAGACCAGATCTGAGTTTGAATTCCACAGCTTTCACTTGCATACTGTGTGACCCTGAGCAAGTCACTTAACTTCCCTGTGCTCCCAGGTCACTCCTGTAAAAAAGCTTTCAGCTTAGTGTGCTACTCTTGGTTAAACAACTAAAAAAAAAAGGATTTGGCCTGTTGATGTTTAACCAGAACAAAAGCCTTTTTACAGAGCAAGAAAAGGATTACTGACACAAAGGCCCCTCTTAGATGAGTGCCCCTAGGCATGGGCTACAGTGGAATGTAATTTGCAGTTTCCATCAGACCTCCAACCTCAGCTGAAATACTTTATAGAGGCATAGATGATAATAAAAATTAAAAAATAAACACACATGTAAGAAAAAATACATTGCAAATTATCACTTAGTATTCCCTCCACCACATTACTTTCAGTTACACATCCCCTGATTTCTACAAGGGTGACACTGAGGGATATCAGCAGTTATGATTCAATGTCCCTCAAAGCACCCCCTGCTCATCAAGGAACAGTTTGGTAGGGAAGGCCTGAAGGGGGGGTTGTGTTAAAAGTTGGCTGCTAGTCTGGAATTTGACAATTTCATTGGCTGTCTGGATTCTGCTACCCTGTACCCACATGCGCTGCATGTGTACTTACAAGTGGCAAGGAGTGCTGCAACCTGCCTTTTGGCATCAGTGCTGTGCAAGGACTTAAAGGTAAATGTCTACCTGTAATCAGGCCCCACCTCAGTGCGGGGAAGGGTCAGAATAGCATTTTCACAAGATGTTTTAATTTTTTTTTTTACTTAAAGTGTGTTAGTAGTTAAGATTTTATCTGGTTGTTCCTGATGTCCCTTCTGTTGGCATCTTGAAATGAAGTGCCACAGCAGCAAATCCACACCCTCCTGCAGTTGTCCCAAGAATGACGTAAGAGCCCAGGAGCAGCCATGAGAGCATGCATTGGGGTCCTGTATAGTCAGAGGTATTAATAGCTCCAGTTTGCAGTTTACATGTCTCAGTGCTATAATGAAACCAAGTATAGACTGCCAGTTGACAGTGTCACAGCATTCACTGCTACACGAGGGGCTTGCAAGAGCAAGCTGTGGGTGCTGGATCCCTGCTCTTCTGTAAGGGCAAACCACAGGCAAAGGTGGTGAAACACTGCCTGTGCAGCTCCTTATGAGTTTTGGAGCTCCAGCTCCTGTTGGGTCAGTCCCTTATGTGGGGTTGGACTGTCTGGCAAATCCTTTGTCATGGCTGGATGATCATTTCTGGGCAAATTGCAGTGTTCTTCCCTCCAGAATCCTACTTTGGGCTCCACTGCCCATACTATGCAGTGCCTTGTGTCATCATGTCCAGGTGGAAACAAAATATCCTAAGGCACTTACCAAAGAAGAGTATGGGAGTTTCTCCAGTATCATGGCCAAACACTCCCCTATCAATAGAAACAGGTCCATGTAACCCACCCTCAAGATGCACCTGAAAGCAAGCTATCACAGTTTAGTGTGTCTTTCCTGATCAAATAAATTACAAATAAATGATTGGCTGCATTTTGACCCTTGACCCCTTTCCCAGTACTTCTCGGGGTCAAGGTTCATGAGTAATGGACGGTAGCATATTTAATTTTATTTGTAATTCCCCCATCCACAGCATCTAGCATTTTGCCAGTAAATACTAGAGGCACTATAAACAATGTGTGGTCTTGCATCATGTGTGAAATTCCAAATCTCAATCCAGTTTTGGCTGCATTTCAACTGTGATCTTCAAAGGTGCTAGCTGTAACAAAAATTACAAGCTCTCATCCAGTGCTGCCCCCAGCCCATCTGCAGCAGTTCAAAGGCAGTCTAGAGAGACATCATGTGTTGGTGATGACTCAGAGCTGTGAGAGTCCTCAGGAGGCACCAAGGATCCCAAACATTAAGCACCCAGTTTGGAGGGGAGACACTATACAAGCAATCAAAGTAGATGAAATGTTAGGGGCAGTGATCCTGGCTTAAAATGAATATACATACTTACAAAAATCAAGAGGATGTGACATATCAAAAATAAGTGAGATAATAAGTTGACAAGACAAATGACTAATTTGTTTTCCTATTTATAAGTTTTTCCAGAGATGCCAGAGGCTCTTTATGTATCTGCTTTTGATTTTTTTAAGTTTTGAAGGTAAATACCAGCATCATTTTTATATAAGGACCACATGTATCAGAACAGCAAACAAAAAAAAGCAAAAGAAACTTTGAACTTTGACCACATTGAAACATGTCATTCACTGGAGAGGGCAGCTTTAAGAAACATACATGAAACAGCTGTGGCATTATGGGGTGACAATGCAGTGTGATGGGGTTTTGTTGGAGTTTTCAAGTTGGAAGGAAACCTAATTATTTTACTACTTGGAATTTCATCTACTAGTTTTCGGATCAATAGACCCTTAAAAAAGAGCATTTTTCAAGCTGAAGAGAAAGAAGGCATGCTGCCCTTTTCTCATACATACAGTCAGTCAGCCAGCCACAGAAATTATTAAAATTACATTAAATAGCTATCAGCACGCAACAGCATTGAAACGCATCTTTCTTCTTCTCAACACAAGCACCTCTGTGTGGCTGCAGTCACATGTTTGATTGACTTGGCTCCCAGGCTGATGTTTACATGGCTGTATTCATCTTGCTCAGAAGCCTGTGACATGCAACCCATATGCAATGAAGCTGACAGCAAATGGGAGACAATCTGGCAGATGCCAACTTCTCTGTTTGTCAGGGCTGAATCACAGTGATCCATCACCTGATGATATGCAGCAGTCTGTCACTCATTCACAGACAGGCTCAGTGCATGTAAAAGCATGCAGGCAAGGCAAGGTGACAGCAGCTGTTGACAGAGATGGGGGAAATGATAACAAAAAGGAGTAATTCTATTGCTTTATAATATTAGAGTGCAGTTTCTTCTGTACACTAAATAGGCCTCTTATTTAAACAAGTAGCGGGCAGATAAATGCTTGCTTGTAAAAAAAATAAAGATTTCATTACGAGCTCCAGTGCCAGCATAATAAATCACAATTGCTGTACCATGCTTAGTAACTGTCTATAAATGTATTCCTTCACTCCAGACATTCAGACAAGGGAAAGAAAACATATCTGGGTGGTGGAGACATTAGGCACACATTTCACTCAGGACACAGGAAACATGTCCCCACATATGCTTAAGTCATGAGTGATTGCCGTTTCTCATATTTTTATGGTACTGATTCAAATGAAATATGGCATACTGTATCCTCAAATGTTACAGGTTAGATCCTGCCTTCTGAACATGTTTGTGTGTCTGTCTTACAGTTCTTCTGCCCCGTCTTCAGAGTTCAGAACAAATGTTTTGCAGTTTAGTGACATTGACCATACTGAGTATTCTCAGGTCTTTAAACCAGAGAAAAGTACAGTCGTGAGCATTATACAGTATGTAGGCCTTTCCACTGCATAGATTATTAAGGCATCTCATCCCTACTGCATAAATCTTTCATTTAAAAAAATTAGTGTGCGACACATCTGTAAAGAATATTGCATTTTAATAGTTTGCACCTGCTTTGGGTGATGTTGTAACTGCTATTTGATATCAAGATGAATGTCATAGCAGGCTAACAGCAATTTATCCTGTGATTTTATTCACAATGTCTGCTATAAATAAATAAAGCTGTTTTATCTCTGCAGTTTTACCGCCTGTTATTTTTAGAGTTCTTTAGAGGACTATATTATATGATACCTTTATTATATTTTTTATGGTTCAAGTAAAGAAGGTATTTTCTTTGCTAAAAGAGATCTATAAAGGCAGTAGTGACTTTATTAGATCCTACAGAGTTACTGCTACTCAGGGATGGATCTCGATTTGTTTTCAAGGGGATGGCAATTTTGTCAAAGGGGGACAGCATTTGCACTGAAAAAATGTAAAATATTCAGTTGTAATGGTCTGATTAAGCTAAATCAGCTACTGTTTGCTGGCCTAAGGGGTAGCAGGTGCTACCATGGTACACAGCTGAATCCACTAGTGCTGCCACCACATCTGAACTGGTCAGATCTGTCACTAACTTTAGTTATGGGAAATCCATTGGTTCCTAAAATTAGTGTTATTGTAAGCTACAAATAGGGGATCCTCTCTGACAAGGGAAATCATAAGGACGGGGTGCATATGTTTATCATTCTCACTTGGCTTCATGAATAGTTAGATACTAATAGAGAACAAAA
This sequence comes from Neoceratodus forsteri, assembly GCA_016271365.2. NCBI lineage: Eukaryota > Metazoa > Chordata > Ceratodontiformes > Ceratodontidae > Neoceratodus > Neoceratodus forsteri. The sequence continues at coordinate 1,886,497 of CM057456.1, read as the reverse complement.
ATGTTTCTGTAAATTGCAATGTTATTTACAGTGCCTACATAATCTTTCAGCCACTCTTTTAAAACACATCATAACAGGTATTTTGCTGTATTTCAGTCTACTATTATTTCCATTTCAGGGGGTTAAATGATGGTGTTTACAGAACACATAATAGCAGCCCTATTGAAGCAAGATTCAGAATGAGGTGCAGTGTTTACTGGCTAGGCATGCTTCCTGATAGAACTGCGATATCTTTGTATTTCTGTGAAAGGCATTATGAAAGTTACATAGGCACACAATAAAGGCAATAGACTGTATTCTGGAATGCTTTTAATACCGCAAAAGAAAAATAAATGCTTAATCCTTACTTGATTGTTGTACAACGAAAATGAACCTGGCTCTTTAGCATATTTGCTTTAGAGGAAAAGACCCTAACTGTAAAAAGAAACACCTCAGTTGTTAAAAAAATGTTGTAAAATAACTTCATTAGGGAAACCAGAGAGCTGTCAGCTGACTGCAGCTAATTCTGTGAATTTTACTGAGTGCAGACTGAAGTGGATAAGAGCAGCTTAACAATGCCTAAATGGGGTCATCAAGCCACATGCAGAGAACAAAGAGATAGGACAGTATGTACACGTCCAGCATGACAACAGGGGAACTCTAGGTAACCATCTTTAACATGCTATGGTGTTTGTTCATTATTTTTGTTTGTTCATTTGTTTGTTAATGCTGGTGAGGACAGGGTAGTGTAAATGCTTTTACTGGTCATATACCATCTAGATGACTCTTCATATCTCTGGATGAAGGAGTGGAGGAAGAGGGAATTCACATTCCAGGAGAAACTAAGACATGGAATCAGTTGCTCATAAAGAAATGAACATTGGATACTATACAGAACTAGCCAGCATAATCCAGTAGTGCCAGCCAGGGTGCAACGCAATAAAACTGCAGTATATTAGTAAATGCAGCAGTATATGCATGCTGGGTATGACGGCCCACAAAGCCAAACATTTAGTGCATACAATAGTGATGAAACAAGGGGGCAACCGCACATAATGGTGCACCTTGGCACTAATGATGTAGATGGGAACAGTGTGCAGAAAGTGTAAGCTAGATTTAAGGAATTAGCTAGAATTTGTCAAACCGAAAGGAGCAGTCTTGCATTTTCTGAAATCCTGCCAATGCCAAGGGCAAGCATGGACAGGGAGCAGAAAATCATGATTTTTAATGAATGGTTTGGAGAATGGTGTCTGGCTATGGGGTTTGGGTTGGTGGGAAGCTAGGGAACTACATGGAATAAAAATGAGATATTTGCCAAAGACAGGGTTACTTCTTATTAAGCAGGGAATGAGGGTTTTAAAAGCCAAGCTACAGGAGTTTACAGGTAGCAAATATGATTTAAATTTGCTGAGGGAGGCTTAGACATGCAGGGAGTGAAGAAATGCATAGCCTGAGAGAGCAAAGGGCTCTCCCCCCATTTGGAAGGTTGAAGGAGGATTTGAACCCACACAGAGGCGAAAGTAGGCAGATAGGATGGGACAGGATGGTTAGGGGCAAGGGTTGGAAGGTGCAGGGTCTGCACCGGAAGACATATGAAGAGAGACTAAAGGAGCTTAATATGTATAGCCTCGAGGAAAGGAGGGAGAGGGGGGACATGATAGAAACGTTCAAGTACCTTAAGGGAATCAACAAAGTCCAAGAGGGTAGCATCTTTCAAAAAAAGAGGTGTGCAAGAACAAGGGAGCACAATTTGAAGATAGAGGGTGGGCAGCTGATAGGTAATGTAAGGAAGTATTTTTTTCACAGAGAGGGTTGTGGATGCATGGAACGACCTTCCGGAGGAGGTTGTGGAGTCAAAAATAGTGATTGAATTCAAGCATGCATGGGACAGTCATAAGGCAATTCTAGGGGTTGGGGGTAGGAAGAAGTAGGCTGCTGGTTAACTAGGATCCACAGCTTATCCATTAGGTAGAGAAATGGGCAGACTGGGTGGGCCAAGCGGTCCTTATCAGCTGTCAAATTCTATGTTTCTATGTTTAAGTTACCACAAATGCAAGGAGCAGGGAAAATAAGCTGTCTGAGTTACAAGCTCTAATGGCTGGGGGGGTGGACGTGGCAGCTATCACCGAGACTTGGGCCACACAGCACCATGACTGAGACTTTACATTTTCAGGATATAAAATGTATAGTAGAGACAGGGGAATTGGGAGGGGAGAGGGGTGGCAATATTTCTAAGGGAAGGAATAGCATGCAGCAGGGAGGAGGGAGTTGATCGGAACATGGAGGTGTTATGGGTAATCATGCATAATACTAAGGGCAGGGGGGATCAATCTGGGGGTATTATATAGGTCACCAACTCAGTCAGAGGAACTCAATAAGGAGCTGGTGGACAACCTAAAAGGCCATTGTGGTAGGGGAGAGGCAGGATGGTTGTGGTGTGAGATTTTAACATGCCAGGAGTGGACTGGTGCACTATGGCATCATCATCTGCAAAAGAACAGAGGATACTGGAAGCATTCCAGAATGAATTCCTGTCTCAATTTCTGAAGGAGCTGACCAGAGAAGGAAACATTTTGGACGTGGTTCTGGCAAATGGAAATCAGATAAAAGATGTGGTTGTGGAGCTCCAGTTGGAGAGGAGTGACAATTGCACGGTATGGTTCTCCCTGGACTTGAGGTGGGAGGGCAGAAATCAGTCTAATATTAATGTAGTGGATTTTAGAGGGGTTAGATTTTGAAGGGATGGCTGTCATCCTGGAAGAGCATTGTGGGGAAATTAGCCTGGATAAACACAGAATGTAGATGGGAAATGTTGAAGTTGGGTCTTTTAGAGGCCATTAAGACATGCACTAAGACCCACTGTAAGAAATCTAGGTACAGGAAACCCTGTTGGTGGACTAGGGAGCTGCAGGAGAAGGTTAGAGATAAGTGGATAGCCTTATGGAAATACAAGAGGACCCAAGGGGAGCATGACAAGGAGGAATACCACAGGATTTCAAGGAGGTCAGTAGGGTGGCAAGATCAGCCAAGGCCTCCAAAGAACTGGGGTTGGCCCAGGGGATCAGGGAGGGGGAGAAGGAATTTTTCCAATACATCGCGGAGAAAAGAAAAGGGAGGGCTCACCTAGTTGAAAAAAGATGGTGGGTGGGCAGAGGGGGCAGTAGAGCAGGCTGAGGTTCTAAATGAGTACTTCTGCTCTGTTTTTACTAGTGAATTGGAGGGGCCCATACCCCAGAGGGAGGTTGAGGCTGGGATTGAGGATGGGGGGTTCTAACAGATTGGGAGATCTAAGTGAGCAGAGTGTGGGAATCCCTTAAGAACTTGAGGAAAGAGAAGTCCCTAGGCCCAGACGGTATTCACCCCAGTGTCTTGAAGGAACTGGCAGATGTCCTGGTGGCACCACTGCAGGAATTATTCAATTCTTCCCTTAAATCATAGTGTGTACCTCTGGACTGGAGGATGGCGCATGTTGCACAAGAGTGGTCCTCGGGATGAGGAACTACAGACAGGTCAGCCTGACCTCAATAGTAGGGAAACTCCTGGAGACTATCATGAAGGAGAGGCTGGTGGAGTACCTGGAGGTAAAAGGCCTGCATGATGTCCGGCAACACGGGTTCATCAAGGGGAGATCTCATCAGGCAAACCTAGTCGAATGTTTTGACTGGGTGACAAGATCTCTGGATGCTGGGTGCCTGGTTGATATCCTGTATCTGGACTTCAGCAAGGTGTTCAACTCTGTACTGCAATTTGGCAAACTGAGGAACTTAAGGGTGGGGGTAAAGATGGTAAATTGGATTAGAAGAGTAACAGACAACAGTGGGTGGTGGTGGTGGGGGGCAGTTTTTGGCACCCAGAGGGGTCATTAGTGGGGTTCCACAAGGGTCTGTCCTGGGTCCACTCTTGTTTAATGCATACATAGTGGACACTGCGGGGGGAGTCAGGAGCAAAATGTGCTTGTTTGCCAAAGACTCCAAACTAGGTGCAGTGGTAGTTAGCAAAGTGGGGAGGATGATTATTCAGAAGGACTTGGAGACACTGGAACGATGGTCTCACACATGGCAGCTGGGGTTTAATGCTAGAAAGTGCAGTATCCTGCATTTAGGGGCTTGGAATCCAGAGTACAGTTACCAGCTGGGTGGGGCAGCTGAAGATCTCAAAGGTGGAAAAGGATCAAGGGCTGATGACTGATGCCAGAATGAATCACTCAGAGCAGTGCAGGAGAGTTGTGGTGAAGACAAACAGAATGCTGGGATGCATTGTCAGGGGAATCACTTCAAGGAGGAATTCCTTGGTTAGATAACACCTGGAGTACTCTGTGAAATTCTGGTGTCCTTACTTAAAGAGGGATGTCATGCTCCTGGAGTGAGTTCAGAGGAAGGCATCTAAGATGATCCAAAGCATGGGGGGAAAGTCCTACAAGGAGAGTCTTAGGGAGCTGAACATGTACTCCCTGGAGGGTAGAAGGGACAGAGGGGATATGACAGAGACCTTCAAACACTTGAAAGGGATCAATAAAGTTAGTACAGAGGGATTGTTCAAAATAAAGGGGGGGGGTCCACAAGAGGGCACAGCCTAAAGCTGGTAGGAGGAAGGTACAGAAGGGAACTGAGAAAACACTACTTCATGGAAAGGGTGGTGTCCTCCTGGAATCAGTTATCTGAGGATCTGATTTCTTTGGAATCAGTGGGAAGCTTCAAGAAAGGATTGGACGAGTACATTGAAAGTTGCAGGTTGGGGGAAGAGAAAAGGGTATGGGAAATGAGAGGGGGAACACCTTTGGGTGTGGGCAGCATAAAGGGAGGGGGTGAAGCTGTGGCAAATGTACTGTGAGCAGCACACAAGCAGACATGATAGATCATTTGGCCTGTTCTGCTGGCATCTTCATATATTCATGTATACTACAGGGGGCAGTGTAATTCAATGGCAATCAAGCCCGTTTGTCAGGCAGTAATTTGTAACGTGTCATTTACTGCAAGTTACTGCATTTGATAGTGACTGGCTCCACTGTATGTAGCACTCTTTATATAGAACATTATTGCTACTGGTGGCATGATAGAAATGTTGGGCACAATGCAATAGGCAAATGTGAGTACTAGTTTCTACATGCATACTAAACATACATAGAAAATGTTGGAAGGAAAGGACCAGTAGGCCCATCTAGTCTGTCCTATTTTCCATGCCTAACACTACATCTTGGACCCTGTTTGGTCACAGATGTCCCTGCCTTCTCATTTGCCTCTATTTATAATACCCATGTGCCTATCCCACTCATGCTTGAAGCTACCCACTGTTTTCACACCAGCCACCTCTTCTGGCAGGCTGTTGCAGGTGTCTACTACACTTTCTGTGAAGAAGTAGTCCTCACATCCCTTTTAAACTCACCCCCTCCAGTTTCATAGCATATTACTGTGTACTGGTGTCCTCCTCCTTTGAAAGAAGCTCTGTCCTGCACATTGTTCACCCCCATAAGGTACTTATAGGTTTCAATCATGTCCCCTCTTGCTCTCCTCTCTTCCAGGGAGTCCAGGCCCAGCTCTGGCAGTTTGTCCTCATATGGCTTCTCATGCAAACCCCACACCATTTTATACATTTCTCCACCCTGTCAATGTCCTTGCAGAGGTACAGCCTCCAGAACTGGATGCAGGACTCCAAGTGGGGTCTCACCACTGATCAATATAGAGGCGACACCATCTCCTTCCATCTCCTGCTAGAATTACCCTTCCCTATGTAACCCAGCATTTGACTCACCTTGTCTGCTGCTCTGTTGCCCTGCCTTGCTATCTTGTGATCATCAGATATGATCATCCCAAGGTTCTTCTCTTACTTGGTAACTGTAAGTAACCTCCCCCCATCTTTTACACAGTCCCCACATTACCCCCACCCCAGGTGCATGACTGTGCAATTTTTGGCATTGAAATCCAGCTGCCATTCCCTAGACAACTCCTCTAGTTTCTCCAGATCCCTTTGCATTCTCTCCACCCCTCCTGGGTGTCCACTCTGTTGCAGATTTCTGTGTCATCTGCTAAGAGACACATCTTGAGAGTAATTATATTTCAATGTGTTGTCGGACTACCAGACTAATTATATACTTGATGGTAAGACAAAATCATATAACGTTTATAGACTATTATTAGGACTTTTAAAATTGCATTACTTATATGTGAAGGTGGACTATAATAGCCTATGTTTTACATGGTCTAGTCTATGTGGTAATGTATAGTGATGAGTACTATAACTTTAGACATTTTAAGTTTGTGTACAACAGTGTGGTGACAGAGTGTCCATGTGTGTATGTGTATATGTTTACTAGTAACTTAACAAACAGGTCTGTCTTACAAACTGGGTTATCAACCCAAATGACGAATCCTGTATAAAAATAAAAGTTTTTACTACTTTTTACTACCTTTACCCCCAGTTCTGTAGCAGGTCCTAGTACCGATTCCTGTGGTACCCTACTTTTCACTCTCCCATCCTCTAAGTGATTGCTGTTTACCACCACCCTGTGCCTCCTATCTCTGAACCAGTTTGATGCCCAGTTTACAACTTCCTCCCCAACTCCCAGGCTGCTAAGTTTTTTCGTCAGTCTTTTGTATGGTACAGTGTCAAAGCCCTTACTGGAGTCCCAATAAGTCACACCCACTGCCCTTCCCTAATCCACTTCCCTAGTTTGACATTACCTCCCCACTGTGAAACCGTACTGCCAGTGGTCCTGCAGCCCATATGTCTCCAACTGTGATAATATTCTCCACAATGCATCATGGGCAATGATATTTGTAAGTAACATATAACATAAAAGAAAAATAGTATATGTGTCTCAGTGTGACTGTATTTTTACTCATGTAAACTACAGTACCAATACTGAAGAAAGAGAAACCTCAAGGTGTTGAACAATACATTATTCATCCCCAGTAAACTGTTAGAGTGGACCCAGACAGCAAAAGGTGGGTCTTGCCTCTTTGATCTAGCCAGTCTATGTGCCTGGTTTTCTTGTCAATGTTACTTGCTTTTCCAAATTTGCATAGGATTTTTTGTTGTTGTTATTAGTAATTTATCTCCCTTTTGCCTGACCTACCCTGTCGGTCCCCCCCGCCCCATCAGCCAACTTCTCTGGGTCTTACCTGCATGCTAGATCTATCCTCTGTGATAGGACAGAGGTGCCAGTCACTGGTGGGGGGCTTGCAGGGTCATATAACCATGTTCAGGGGGTGTTCCACTGTTTTTCTTCTCTTAGGGCCCACAGCTTGGATCCCTTTCCCTTGCATTCCACTGCACTGCCACCCAGATTCCTGTAGGTGGCAGCCACGAAGCAGAATGCATGCACCCCCCCCACGGCAGAAGAGCTGTCCTTGCAAAGCTTAATGTTTCCTCCCCCCACCCAGCCCCTGAGAGACCCGCATCTGTTCCCTAACCTGGCCCCTGGTATGGAAGTAGGTAAGGCACCCCGTGTCTTTGTATTCTACTCCTCTGGGACAACCTTTTGCTTAGGATTTTAAATTATACATAAAAATTTTCATTTTAAGGCACTTTAATATGGTTGGTTAGTAAGCAGGACCTTGAAAATATGGAAGCCTCTCATATTAGACTGAGGGTGAATATAGTTCAGTAAGCACCATACTACTGCTTAAAGATAATCAGATATGATATACTGCTTAAAGAAGAACCAGTCTAAATATTTTCATGGATATTTGCATATTCTGTATCTTCCATGATGCTTTGCATTATTGAGGTATGTGTGATTTTGTATTTCTTTGAAATCTGGCTTTATTAATAACACCCCTTTCGGGCAACCCTTGTCTCAGTTCTTTTCTGCTGAGGTTCTTTGTCTTTTAGATACTGTAGATCAGTAGTGATCGCTATTTGGCACCCTATTCAGCATAACACTCTGTGTTTAAGTGTCTTTTTGCCCTCCCTTTAGTCCTTGATTCTCCAGGTCCCCAACCCAAATAACTGTAGATGCCATGGTGGCACCCTTTGTCAGGCCAGGAGTGCAAGTGAGCAGCTGTCTTCACAGTATATCTGTAACTGTGCTTTCCCCATCTATTCCCCTGGGTCACACCTGGAAATAAGCTTTGGCTCAGTGTGCCTGTCCTCGTCACTTATTTTCAAATAAGTAAAATATGCAAATGTTGCTTCTGAGTTGGCTGGCAGTAGGGTGTGTGAGTGGCATGGGGCTTGCCTCTTCCCTCCTTGGACCCGAGCATGACCTCCATGATGAGCCAGACCCTCAGTTGGCCACACTCTTGGGTTCCTGGACTTTAATGTTGTGGACTCTGATCTCCCAGGCAGCACTGCAATCTGCTTCAGCTGCATTATTATGCTGGTCCTAACACCCTGTTTAAACCCACAATTCTAATACCAACTATAGTGGCAGCCTTAGCCATGGTCTTGGCTATCATTTCATAGGCACTGTAGTTATAAAGCTATGTCATGGTTAGCTGTGACCTGTCTGGGCTGAATGAAAAAGCACACCAGGTGGTAAACACAAGTGTGTTTGTAAAGGGAAGCAATGTCATACCAATCAGTAGCATCATAACTAGCCAGGAATCACAATGGCTGAATGACCTCAGTCAACATAAACTTCTTCTGCTAGAGAGTAAATATGTTTTAGCCCAGAACCATCACTCCACAGAACAGTGGTTATGGATAGCCATAACTGATGAAATATAGTGCTCCCTCGATTATCTGCCACCCTGTTATCCACCACCATCTATTATACACCAAAAGTTTGTGCATATAAAATTTTTTCTAGTCCATTGCCCCTTATCCACCACCATCCATTACCTGCCACCCTCAATTATCCACCCCAAGTTTCTTGTACAAAAGTGGGCAAATAACTGAGGATGAACTGTAACTAAACAGCAAGGGCTATGGCCAGGGCTGCCACTGCATTGTCATGCTTCTGTTAAGATTAGTTGTGCCATCTCTGCCAACTGTGAAAAGCAGATCTATAGAAAACTGCAACCAGAGTTGACTTGGCCAGTGGGACAGGTCTTATTAAGCTATGCTTAAACTGCATAGCAATTTTCCAGTTACCCATTTGAAACTTTTCATGGGGCATAGCACAAATCCTGTGTCCTGATTGTTTCCCGTACCATATATCAAAAGCACACCATATTACTGACACAGGTTTCTACTATGGGCCATCAGAAGTATCACATTTTCAAACTGTAGGCACACACTGAAAACATTTAAAAGAAAATAAGACAACTTTATTTATAGTCCAACTTTACTCTTGCAGTGTAATAGTGAAACTTACATTTTACAAAAGAGAAATGCTGTTCTCGATAAATAATCCACAGGACTAACTTACGCTTCCCTATGGCCCACTGCAGATGAGGCTGACTGGATCTTACAGAAGAAGTTTTACTTAGGAAATAGCATTAGGAAGAGTAGTAGTACTACAGCAACAGCTAACATGTCATTTACACCAGAGTTTAGTATAGCTAAGTGTAGAATCTGTTTCAGACAACTTTTCATCCTATTGAAGCCTTATTATCTCACCCCACTACAGTACTTAGCATACTATTACCCAGGATGCTTGGCATTGGAGATTCCCTGTTCCAACAGAAACTACTTTCTTTGGGCTGACATAAACTGAAGTAAGCTGCGAGATTCTGGCACAGTACCTGCTTCTAATGTTACCTGTTGAAAATGAGGTCCCATAGTGGTAAATTCTGGGTGCACTCCTGTTCTCCCTATTTATTAATAACATGTATTGGGTCTGCATTATATGAATGGGTATCTTTACCCAGACAACGCAGTTTTTTCTTGTTTCAGGTAGAGCAGAAAGTCACTTCAGGAACATTTTGATAAGATACAAGATTTTTTGATTAATAGCAAACTTTTGCTAAACTCAAGGAAAACTCAGTCCATGGTTTTTGGTTCACTCGAGAGAGCAGGTGTACATGAAGGTCAATTGTCCATTAAAACGGTGGCTTCAAAAGTTATAGAAGTAGTACATAAGTATGCTGGGGTGTGTTTGACTGCCACTTAACTTGGGAGGCATACATCTCTTCAATAGTGAGTAAAATTGGACAAAGACTAGGGGCCCTCATTAGGGCACGTAATGCTCTTCCTTACAATATAAGATCTTGAACTGTTCATACAGTGCCTCTGTCTTTAATTAACTATGGTGATTTAGCTTATAAGGGTTCTAATGCTGTCCATCAGGTTAGATGTAAGTCTCAACCATATGGAAAAGGAAAGGGGGAACTGTTTAATGAGGAAAGGCACGCTAAGCTGGAGCTTGTTTCCAGGTGTGACCTGGGAGCACAAGGAAGTTAAGTGACTTGCTCAAGGTCACACAGTATGCAAGTGGGGGCTGATGGGATTCAAACCCAGGTCTCCAGGTTTGCAGCTCAGTGCCTTTAACCACTATGCTATGCTGCCTCTTGGCTATGTATGTAATATTTGTTTTAGTGCATTCTTTGGCAACCGGATAAGGTCCACTAGGCACAGGTGCCTGTTTTCAGGGGTGACCCGGGAGCACTGGGGAAGTTAAGTGACTTGCTTAGAGTCACACAGTATGCAAGTGGAGGTTGTGGGAATCAAACCCAGATCTGTCTCTTGGATGTACAAAGCTCATTCACTGCTTGTTACTCTAACCTCTAGGCTATAATGACTGGTGCCCCATTTAGAACCCAACAGATGTGTCTTATACCACCTAACAAGATGGACATCTCTCAGTGTTAGAAGGAAAATATACACCTTCACATTTTTGTGTTCGTGTTTAAAATGTAGAGTAGCAAACTAAATATATGACCTGTTACAGATGAGGCTAACCAGGTTAGGACTAAGGTCTGCAGTGGGTGTACAATTTGTGGTCTTACCACCAGCATAAAGGAAACAACACATTTCTTAGTTAGCGTACCACTTTTCTGGAATTCTGTCCCACTGCCTCTGCATCCTCACTTTGAGGATCCTGTACCTCTCAATAATGTTTTACTGTGGTTGGTGACTCTGAAGCAGAAAACGTGTGGCTGTGAGAATCAACTGCCTGTTACTTGATTCAGTGTTATTAACAGTGGATTATATTTTACTTTTATATTATCTTGTTTATGTTGTAGCTCAATAGCACTGAATCAAGTTATATGATGATGTCAAAACTGTATGTATGTTTGCTGGTATTAACTATTTATTATTATGCAACACTGCCTAATGGTATGCAAAAGATGTCACTGTAAACCAGCGTGATAGCTCATATGACCCAGCTTCATCCTGTTTATTATTATTCTTTTGATAAACTAAGTTAAATGAATGAATGAAAGAATGAATGAATGATGAAAAGGCACTAAAAATGAGGACTGCTATGACAGATAATCCATCAGATTTCACTTGATACCTTGAAGAATACCAGAGCACCTAACCTCTAAAATGGATTTCTGTGCCAAAGATAACTGTTTAAAAAACTGTACTTATTATGCCGAGATATGAGGCATAGTTCCCTCCTTCCAAATCTCTTCTCCCTCTTTCCCCAGCCTCCTCATTCAGCTCCCCAATCTATTCAGCAGACTCACATTCCTTTGCTGTCCCCCATTTCAAAACGTCAGCTGAAAAAAAAACATTTTCCTTCTGCCTACCCTCCCTCTGGAATAACCTGTCTCCACAGCTCCATCTTTGCCCCTTATACCCTCCCTTCAATATTTATTAAAGCTTTGCTCTGCTCCCTCCTATTGCTGCTTTAATCCTCCTTAGAACTTTCCATTCCACCCCCCCCCCCACAGTCTTAGGCTTAACTGTATTGTTTTTGACTGTGTCACACTGTTAAACTTACTTACAGTTAACACCATATGACAATGCTCCCCTTCTATTCTATTATCTATTTTGCACTCCTTTGTATGTATCTCTCATAACTTTTGTTCGTAATACATTGTACAGTTCATATTTTGTATTATTAGTTTTACACTGTTTGTTTATTAATTAATTAATTTATTTATTGTGATCTCAGATAACACCTTTGAGCTAAAAACTCATTTACAAAGGTTCCACATCATAAGGCAATAGACAAGGTGCGTAGACATTATAAAACAGATAGGGGTATATACAGCAGGTAATTACATTATGGTACATACAGATACAGATTCAAGCAAGTACAGTTAAAATACATCGGGTAGGAGAGGTCAACTTTATTGCAACAGTACTAAGAGCATACCTAAGGTGGACAAGCAATTTATAGTGGTAGCTGAGCTTTAGAGAGTGCAGGTAGAGTTATGGAGGGTCAGAAGTGGTGGTGACCAAAGGAGGGGAGGACAGAATAGATGAGAGCAGGGGAGGGTGGGGGCAGAGACAAAGGGGTGACAGAATAAGGGGTTGAGTAGTCTGAGGGGTGGATTTGATAGGAATCACCCAGGGTTACCATAAGTAGGTGATAGGGCAGGGCTGGGTGATATGGAGGGAGAGATGGATAGGGAAAGGGTTTTAAAGTAGGGGTAAGGTGAGGGAAACTGGGGAGGGGTGAAAATTGGGGGATTAGTATTTGTGAAGAGAAAGCAGGAAGGCGGGGGGATAAAGAGGGGACATGGGGGTAAGTGTTCAGTGGGGTTACACCAGGCAGGGGAGGAGGAAGTGGGGGAGAATGGGTGCTATGCAGGACAGATAAGCTACCAATAACAATAGGATTATACACAGGTGATGCAGTCGCAAGTTCTAAGAGTGGCCAGGTACTGCAGCAGCTTGGCCTTAAATGGGCGTAGTTTCATTTCCTCAAGCAGCTCAGAGTTAAGGGAATTTAGCCAGCAGAGGGCCCTTTATTCAAAGGACTGTTGCCCTAGTGAGGTCTGGCAGATTGGCATAATGAAGGCAGCTTTACTCGAACCCCTAGTTAGTCTGGAGGAAGTGGAGTTTCTTAGCAGTTGCCTCACACCAGGAGGAGCAAGACCTAGGGTGGATTTTTTTCACTAATAGACAGACTTGGTACTGAATTCTGCTATTCAGGTTTAACCAACCAGTGCTGGAGTATAGTTCACAAATGTGAGTTAAATGGTCCACACCCAGGATTAGTCTGCAGGCTTTGTTTAGGACAATCTTGATTCACCTAAGTGCTGTATCGGTACCGGCTCTGTAGACTACCAGTCCATAATCTATGATAGAGAGCACGGAGCTGTTAACTGCAAGCTTGATGGCACTTTCGGTGAGGCACTGCCTATGCCAGTACAGCTGACCTAGTCTGGCACTGGCTGCCTTGGCAACATGGTCTATGTGCTGGCTGTAGAAGACAGAGCTGTCAAGGTAGACACCAAGGCACTTAAAGGTGGTGACCATTTCGAGTGTATCAAACTTGTTATTGTAGATATTGAGGTGATGGGAACTTATGACGGTTTTGATGGGAGGCAGACAACATTGTTTTAGTCTTAGTGTAGTTGAGCAAAAGCTTAGACTGAAGGAACCATTTTTCCACAGCAGTAAAGTAGTCTTGCATGCCTTTTTCCAGCTCTTCCGGAGTAGAGTGACACTTGTAGAGAACAGCATCATCTGCATATAGAAGGATCTTATTCTGGCAGACTTTGGGGAGTTCATTTAGAAACAGACTGAACAGCAGGGGGCCCAAAATGGAACCTTGGGCCACCCCTGTGTTGACATGCCGATGGTCAGACAGAACGTCAAGAATCTTGACCTGTTGGATCCTGTTAGAGAGGTAACTCTGGAACCAGCCTAGACAGACAGAGGATATACCAATGTTAGAGAGTTGTGTGAGAAGCAAGTCATGGTTGACCATGTCAAAGGCCTTAGTGAGGTAGATGAAAGTAGCCCCCACCAAGAGTCCTTGGTCAAGTGCTTCATGAATATGATAGGTAAACTCAACCAATGCCATTGAAGTACTATGTGCCTTCCGAAAGCCATGCTGTTCCTGGCATTGAAGGGTGTACTTATCAAGGTATGTACCTAACTGATCATATACTATCCTCTCTAGTGCCTTGGAGGGGGGGGGGGGGCAGAATTGAGATTGGCCTGTAGTTGACCAGGCAGATTCTGTCCCTGCTTTTAAAGACCAGGGTGACAACCACAGCTTTCCAGCATTGAGAGAAAATGTCAGTGGTTAGTGAGAGATTTAGGATCCAGGTTAGAGGGGAGAGTAACACATTCAGGGTGAGAGCCACAATCTTTAGGTCAAGCGAGTCCCCACTGGATCTAGTGTTCCTGAGAACTTTTTCCAAGTATTTTTTTTCCTCGGTTGTAGAGATTACCTTCAGGTAGAAGGGAGGTGCTGTTATCTGCACTTCATTGTTTCTTTGTACTATCTGTACTTGTACCACTGTATCTTTCCTCTGGGGCAACCCGGACATGAGCCTCAGCTCAAGGTACATTTTCCAAATAACGAATGTTAAATAAATACATACATACATACATACATAAATAAAAAGATGCATACATAGGGAGCATGAGAGCTGGCATGCCCCATGTGCAGAGTGTGCAAAACAGCCTAGTGGTTCAGAGTTTGTATGTTCAGATTAGGAGTTCAAAATGTTCAGATCCTGAAATCACTGCACTAAAGTACATGCACCAATACCTGCTGCACACACAGTATGCACATACTCACAAGGGGTGCTGAACTGATCAGGTTCTGCATAGTGTTTGGTTTTCCCCAAATACAGTAGGACCACCAATCAGGACCACCGTAGGACCCTAATTTGGGGGGAGGGGGGGTTGCTAGATTATCTTGTTTAAACTACTTCTGCTGCTGACCCTACTGCAGGCTGCAGTGCACATGAGATTTTGATTGACATTCCCTCAAAATGTAAACATGTGAAACCACGTTCACTTAATTATTGAACTTCTGTGAGACAATTAGTTATCTTGGGTTGTTTTGCTAGAGCATTCAGTTCATTTTGTAGATCAGCTGATCTTGTTAGCTTTCTAAAGGTCATGCAGTTTAACTGAGACAGCTATTTGGGGCAGCGTGATACAGTATCTCTCATGTGTTAAGAATTTTTATAATGAGAGAAAACCACTCCATCCTTGCCATTTAATGTGCTGTTTGTATCCGGTGATTTCTTTTTTTCTGCTTTGCAAACATATTGAAACAAAATGATCTCTGTATTGTATGCCAAATGAATGATAAGCTATGAATGGAGTTGAGCTGTATTAGTTTGTGCAGGTGCTCTGTACTATAAAAATACTGGCGCACATTAGTTTGTGCAGGTGCTGTGTGCTGTAAAAATACTGAAGCACATATTGTGTTGTTGTATATATAGTACGGATTGTCAAACATTGTTTTACAAATCATAAAAAATGTTATTCATTTGCAAGTTAAGGTGTGTGTGTGGGGACAGGAGCCTTTGCACTAAGTAGAAGCACATTAAACAATTCCATTTATATCTGATCTATGATACATTACTTCAATAACATAGTGAATAAGTATGTAAGTTAGCCCAACCATGGAAATATCAAACATCTTGAGTAAGCCATTTTCATTAGTGCTGGAAGGAGTACTTTTTCCGGGGGGAGCCTAAAGCTTTTTCTCTGATGTGATCCTGCAGCTCACCTGGCAAAAGTCTAATTAATTCACTTTTAGTGGCTGAAAAGTTGGTGTTGGGAAGTTGATAGGTAAAATACACAAACTGAGCAAATGTGGGCTTCCTATTTTGCAAGCTGTTTGCTTGTGAAAAGTTTTACATCTCACAGGAGAGGCTGGCTGACTTGATAAGTTGATACAATGCCATTGTAGCCACTTTGCATCCTAAAGACTTTTTTGTTCAAAAACTGCTCACAACCACCACTTGCATACTGCGTGACCCTGAGCAAGGCACTTAACCCCACTTTAGTTCTATCTCAGGTCATACCTGGAATTGAGCTTCCACTCAGTGAGCCTTTCCTGACCAAAACTTCAAAAATAATGGTTATTTTTACTCTACTTCCTGTCAGGGGGAATTAGCATTCTGAAACTCAGTGTTGGAATTACAGGAGGGCTTGCCAGGGCTCGTCCCCGGTAGCTCTGAAGTGAGCCCCAGTAGCTCACACATCACTGCCATTGACTTGTAATGGGAAGGAGGACTTGAATATAAAAATAGGACCCTTATGGGGCCCCCCCTAGCTCCCAAAGCTCATAAAGTGTAATTCCAACACTGCTGAAACTGACTAATCAGGCTCAGAATGCAAACAGCACACACGTGGAAAATGCTACCACAGCATGTCTGGGAGCAGACTGGGGGCCACAGAAAAAGGCCTAGGGCTGCCTGGGGCTCCTAAGCCTTATTATGAGCACCACGAGTGTAGAATGAGTTATATTTGTCCTTGTATTTAGGTGCTCAAGGACCAATAACAAACTGTAGCTGAGTAACCTAAATCCAGATCATTCTGACCCAGGTTCCACAGCCAAATGGTGTCTTGTTCCACAAACAGTAGGGCTCAACTGCACCCCCCCCCCCACACTTTACTTCTCTTGGTATCATCATTAAGAAGAAGAATCAGCATTTATATTGGCTTTTAATATACACTGCATTCCAAAGTGCTTTACAAACAATGTAAAACTGGTGTTGAAGTGACTGAACAAGTAGTGGCTGCCATTTTGCACATCAACACTCACATCCAGACTTAGACAATTGTATGAACCATTTTTTATGGGAAAGGGAATGTTGGCCAGGACACCTGGGAGAGTCCTCTATTCTAGGGAGGGGGCACTGTTGGCCTCATTTCTAAGATGGAGGATCCCAAGGCAGAGGAGGTGGAGAGGAGGCAGCAGGCTGTGGAGCTGTCCTCCCTCCCTCCCAACCAGTGGTAACCAGGAGTATGGAGATGTGATAAAAAACAAATGTGGTTTCAATCATCGTGGATGATACAGGCATGGAAATAGCCCTTCAAGACAGCAGCACTATCTTAGTTGGAGAAATGGCTGACAGCAGTACCTTGGATGCTGAAACCCATCTTGAGCAGGAAATTATGAAACAGAGAAAGTAACTGATGGAGCTGTTAGCTGTAGAAGAGGAATGGTACCAGTTAAGGAAAGAAGTGCTTCAAAATGGAAGGCTGGGGGAACAGAAGCCACCACACAGAGCACAACCTGTGGCAGAGTTGGAGAGCCAACCTATGGATTTTGGAGCTAAGCGGGTACTGGTTGCTATGGGCCACCAAACTGTGAGGGCTTGGCTGACAAAGGCATTTGGGGTGATGGAGTGTTTGGTTATGGAGCCTGAATGGACACTGGGAACAGAGCTGAAAAATACCAGCAAGAAACAGAATGTGGTGGTTAAGTGAATCCCAGACCCTGAATGGGACAAATCATTTGGACAAACGCAGGGCAATACCAGTGGTGAGGGCAGGAATAAGAATTTAATGTGATGCAGTACTGGGACAGTTGGACGAAAAGTTGGTTCGGGACAGTCTGTAAGGAGGAGATGGGAACAGGATGCAGAGATGAGCAACAGTGCTGCACTTGGATTACAACATAATGAGTGATTCCTCTTGCTATGACTGTTGGCCTAGCAGTTCTCTTCTTATCCTTGACTCACACTGTATCCTCTGGGGTGAGTCAGACGGCCCTTAGTAAGGCACAGGTTATTTCCAATATTGTTGATCCAGGGGATATGGAACATTGGCTCATGCCTGATGGTCTGCTTTCTGGCCAGCAATCTGGCTGTGCAACTTCAGGCCTCCACCCAGAAAGTAAGGGGGCTCTGATAGTGGGAGTGATGCAGCTATGAAGTCCACTGCTGAGGGAGGGGAACTGGCATGACTTTTGACTCCAGCAGTCCCCTCTGAGTCTGTTGAAGCTGAGACTATACAACAGAATGTGGATTCTAGTTTAGAGGAATCCACGGAGATGGGACGTGTACCCAAGTGTCAAAGACCCCCCAATACGCTGACTTGTTTGATAGGACGGAACCAGCCCTGAGGTAGTATGCCATTCGCATATGATACAAGGGAGTAATGGACCCCTGTCTGGATAGAGTTTTTGTGGGCTAGACAGTGTTGAGAGAATCTCTGTGTTTTCTGCCTTCAGAGATTTATGCATTTATCCACATCTCTGGGGAAGACAATGTCAATGTCAGCTTTACCTCTCCACTGGCTTAGAGCACTTGTGGATTAAATATAACCATGTCGGGTTTTCTCCATTGTGGACTCCTTTTTTGTGATTCTGCACACTAAACTGACTATCAAATGGATTACTGCCATGTTTAGTAATGAGAGGCTGAATGTGCGGGATATTCATTACTGGTTGCAACAGCGTTGTGAAATGCTGAGTGCACCAGAACCAATCATAGATGCTTCTGGATGGATGGATTGAATTTTAGAGTCAAACTTCAGCAAGATGACTCAGGAATCTTGCATCTCCCTAATAGTTTTTTTTTGGGGGGGGCAGAGAAGTGTGTTTTTATGCAGGGCATTCAAATGCCTGCCATAAATGTGGTGCAAAACCCACTTAGCAAGTTCCTTTGAAAAACTCAGATATGGTTTATATGGAAAATTCTACCATATCAGTACATATTGCCAAAATCACACCAGGTGCAACCTCTGTGATGCTACCAGACATGTGTTCCAGCAATGTCCTTGGGTGGCTCATAATTGTAAGGATAAGGTGTATCAAGACTCTTTGATCAAAAAAGTGCAATAAAGAACTGTGGGACATCCTGCACCTGAGGTGGACAGGGCTTCCACTTCAGCCTTTGTGCCCCCTACATCGAGCCGTCCCACTGCTGAGAATCCAGATGGGGTAAGAGTGGACGTGGCTCAAGACATTAGCTCAGGACAGAGACAGGAGAACAAAGCAGGTAGTGAGCTACAGGTTCAGAAAGACCTGCTTTAGGAACAGCCACAGGAGGTTCAAGCCAGTATCTCTACCATGGCATTGGTACAGGAAGAGGGAAGGGTTGAGATGCCCCCTCATCATGCTTGGTCAAAGCCTGTAATAATAATAATAAGTTCTAGGCTGAGTAAACCTCTGACATCTGAGATGGCTGTACCACTAAAAATAAATTTGACCTGCTTTCTGGCAATATGAACTGGGGAGATTTGGATTTTGGGGAGCAGAATTTGGATACTTCCTCATACTTGGTGCAGTTCTTACCCTCAGTTAACGGGAATGAGGAGAAAAAGAGGAGAAAACTGAAAAAGAAGGCTTCAGCATTGGAAGATACTTAATTTGGGAGACTTTCAGTTATGATAGGTTCTTCCTACTCTCTTACACATGGAGCAGTTAAAATTGGGCACACTAAATATAGGTATGCTATTGTTACAGCAATGCTATGAGAGTGAGTCAATCACAGTGACTGAAGTTGAGCGACTGCAGTGTGAGTGACGTGTTTGTTTAGCCAACAGAGTCATTGTAATGCTGCTGGAGTTGTGACAGTGCCCAGAGGAAAAAGCTACTGGTGTATAGTCGGTTCCTGTTCCTAAAGGAATATAGTAGAGATCTGGTGTTTGCTTTTTACTCCACAGTATGTGCATCATGAAGTATGTTATATTAATTTATGGGGCGTGTGGGTAGTGAAGTCCTTGCATTTTTACATGAACTCCAGATTGGCACCTATTGCCAATCGGGTCTGTGCTGCCTCCAGGGCAGCACTTATTGTCAATATGTCAGTAGTTGTTTTCACTGTTGTGGTGTTTCTCTTGTTTCGGTGGGCTGTCAGGCGATGTTGTGGCTGTACTATCTGTCACAGTTTTTAGTGTCAGACCAACTTGGTGTGATCCTAAATATATGTAGCCTTAGAAATGGAGTGAGGAGAAATGCTGTTGTCTCATTATTGGAGCAAATTGATTTTGATATCCTATTCTTTCTAGAAACATAGATGTCGGTTACATATACACTGACACAGTGTAAAAAATCTTGGGAGTGAGGATCTACATATTGGTCATTTGCCTCGGATAAAGTCAATGGGATAGGTATACTATTTAAAGAAATAAAGTTTAGATTGCATAAATTAACTGATTTGATTCCAGGATGGCTAATGATTTTGGATGGCACATGGGAAGCTCAGTTGTGTAGATTTATAAATGTCTATACTCCACAGTTTAAATCAGATAGGGTGGCCTTATTTGAAAAAATAAACCCAATTTTAGCCTCAGCTAGGAATGTCTATTTGGGGTGGAGATTTCAACTGTTCCTTGGACACTGCTCATAGACATTCAGGAGGTAAACAAGTGTATTGTGACTCTATGGCACCGCAACAGTTTATTGATATGGTGGTGTCGTAGGAAGCTTATCAAGTAAAAGGCAGGCCACCAGAGAAAACCTATTTTAGGGGACCGCTCTCCAACTGGATAGATTATTTTTTTGTCTCCCCTAGAATACAAGTACAAGACATACATACAGTGCCAATAGAATTTCTGGATCATTTAATTAATTACCAAAATGGTAGTACAGGACTCACTGGATACTAGTCAAGTGGTGAACAGATGGAGACTAAATATGGGTTTGTTAATTTCTCCACAAGTTCAAAGAGGGATTAAACAATTATTGGAGGCCAGGAAATTGTTTTCTTGTTCACATGATTCAGTGGGGGACTGGTAGCAGGATACTAAGCAGGAGATTAAGAAGTGGTTCCAAACATTTGGGCAGCGACAACAAAATGAGACGTTTTTAAAATATCTCACAGCTAGAGATCAGCTGCAACATGTTTGCCCACTAGTGAATACCACATCTGCAAAGTACACTGAACAAATTACTAATTTAGAATCCTAGATGAAACAGTTTCAATATGACAGGCTGGCAACTTTGGCAGCAAAATTAAGTTATGGTACGGTAAAAACCCCTGTGGGGACCCATGTGCAGCTTGTAAAACTTGCTTGTATGCATCAATGATAACTTATTTACAGGACTCTACAGGTAC
Source organism: Neoceratodus forsteri (assembly GCA_016271365.2). Lineage (NCBI taxonomy): Eukaryota > Metazoa > Chordata > Ceratodontiformes > Ceratodontidae > Neoceratodus > Neoceratodus forsteri. The sequence goes on along the minus strand of CM057456.1, from coordinate 1,865,753 downwards.
CTTGATTACATCTCTAAAACAGATACAGGCAGTTGTGGAAGATTATATGTCTTCTTTGAACATGCAGGGTCAAGCTAGTGAGACTGATATTTCTACTTTTTTAGACCCCATCAAGGTTGTTATCAGAAAAGAGAACAATGTGGGATTTGTAACACCCGTACTAATAGCTGAAGTGAAAAAGGTAATAGGATCCCTAAAAAAGGGAACATCCCCCCGGTGGGATGGGATACCTACTGAATTTTACCAACTATTTAGAACTGACTTAATTGGCATATTGGTAGACGTTTATATGAATATGTTCGAGAGTCAAACCATGGCAGAGGGATTTTCAAGAGGCCTACTGAGGTTTTTATTTAAATCAGGGGACAGAACTCTACTTACTAATTGGTAGCCAATTGGTTTCCTGAATACTGATTGGAAAATGTTGGCAAAATTGCTGAATAACAGACTAAGGGTGGTACTATTACATCCTGTACAATCCTGTGCTGTGCAAGAAAAAAAATCAAGATAGCTTATATGACATACAAGATTGTTATGAATTTTGTAAACTACACCAGATAAAGGGTTTTTTAATTTCCTTGGACCAAAGAAAATCTTTGGACAAAGGGAAAACTTTTTTCTATTCCAGGTGTTGTAGCATTATGATATACCTGATAGAGTTGTTAAATGGGTTTGAGGCTTATATGACTGTGCAACAGTGGTGCCCTTGTATTGGGGAAAAAAGGAAGACCTATTCCTGTAAAGGTGGGAGTACGACAAGGATATCCATTGAGCCCACTGTTATATGTATTATATCTTGATCTATTTTTGAGACATATTATCAATGGAGCTGAAATACAGGGCATACCATTTCCACTGACCTGTGGATTGTTAAAAGCATTCGCATATGCTGATGATCTATGTTTGTTTGTGAAAAAATGACTCCAGTGTCAGGGCAGTGCCTGCAGTAATGGTTAGATATTCCAGGGTCTCTGGAGCACAATTGAACATGGAAGCATAGAATTGGGAGTACAACAACTGAGTCCACGCATTATGTCGGGGATATGACTTCTGGATGAACCAATTAAAATTCTGGGCATCAATTTTAGGGTAGGAGATATGGCTTCCCATAACTGGGTGATGGCATTAAAAAAATATGATGTCAAGGTAACACAGTGGAAAGGGTGGAAATTATCAGTACAGAAAAGCATTTTTTATTTTAAAATGGTTTATTCTTCCACAACTATTATACATAGGGTGGGTATACCTGCTGCCCTTGGGGTTAGAAATAGGATATTGAGCATCTTCTTCCAAATGTTCTGGAGCAGCCGTTTAAATCCAATTAAACAGGAATATGCATATTTACCAAAGAATGAAGGTGGGGTGGGAATGGTTCATCCAATTGTGGATTTCCACACCATGTTTTGGAGAGTTGTTCTTGGCATTACAACAAGAATGGTCATTAGGGCAGGAACTGGTGCAGGGTATTCTGAAAGATTTCCTGAGGTGTTGGCAAGAGGAACCGGTTAAAATGTCACCAAAACTGAATCTTCCAGATTATATCAGACCGTGAAAAAAATATTTGCTTGGAAAGTAAAGAAATCACAACTGTTGGCTATTCCAGAAAACAGTTATACAATGTTGTGTTATATACAATAAGCCCATAGGAGCCAGAGTTTACATTTTGTGTCCCACAAAAAAGACCTTTGGCACTAAAACAGTTAATGGATCCCAGAGTGCCTCAGAGAATGTGGGATATTTTATGGTTAGGTACCTATGGGAGGTTAAATGAAAGAGGAAACCTCAAACATAAATTGGTGGATAAAAGATCTTGGCCTTACTATGAATGTTTGACTCAGGAAGAATCTATGAGTCATTTTGTGTTAGGATGTCCATATGCTATACATCTGTAGCACTTTCTTGCAGCTAGATGGAACTTGTCCTAATTAACAAGTCTCACCGATGAGCAATTGGTGTTAGGGGATTTTTCAGGTATTATTGGGCAATATCATAACAGTATATTGATAATGTTTTTCATCTGCTTAAAATTTTATTTGTGGCAGGCAAGATGCAAACTAGTGTTACAGCAACAATGATGCATAGGTAGGGAATCTCTGTGAATCAGCCTTTAGGGAAGTTTATGATAAAGATATACAGTATCATCCTATAGGAAAGGTGCAAGAGATGTGGAAAAGATTTCACCGTATGATGAAACACCTTTAGAGGTATGTTAATCTGTGTATTAAGATATGGTACAAAGTAAATTATAGCCTGGGGTTTCATTTATACATTAATTATGACAGGGTGGATCTTTGTTTCCTAAACTTCCTGTCTGGAGGTATGTATGTATGTATGCTTCTATTTTGTTTCCTTTGATATTGAGAGTGTGTTGTTTCTGATCTTGTAATTGCTGTATTATGCTATTAAAATTCACCTACCCTTGTGGAAAGTGCCATGGGCTTCATTTACTTCCACCTGGACACCCACCAGGAAGCACCAGTGATGAGTACAGGGGGACATGGTTTAACATTTTCACCGAAGGATGGCACATCCCAGCAGTACAGCACTCCCCTAGTATTGTACTCAGGTGCCAGGATTTAAGTATGAGCCCAATCCCGATATGGGACTAGAACTCACAACCTTCTGTTGCAGAGGCAGATGTCCTACCAACTGAGCCATGATGGCACCTTTTAGCTGTATGAAAGGGTATTTGTTCTTTTGTTGAAACAGTACCAAGCAAACTGATGCAGGACAATATTTCATGTCACAGTTTACTTCTCAGGGACAGTGTTCTGGGACAGTGTTCTGCAGTACAGCATTTACGTTGTTCACCATCTCAGTTATTGTCTTGAGCTCATGATTTGCTCTCAGATCTGATACTGTATGTTATATCCAATACAAATAATTGTTCAATAATGAAAGAATCTGATAGTGCTCTAGGGTGCAAAGGTGTCAGCTTCCAGTAGTGTACAAGCCCAGGGGTTTATGGTGACATCATCATAGTGGATGGTCAGCTAAAAACAGAGTGCCTCTCTTGGGCCACTTAAACCTCCTAAATAACTGATCTACAACTTGGAAAACCTGCAGCAACTTGAGGTTGGAGATTATAAAGCACAGTGAAGAAAGCAGCGCAAATAAAATTGTAACCTATGGTGGAGGATGGCACTAGATTCTGCTCTTCGGGCTCAGAGAGTGAAGCATCAGTGACCTTGAGACAACCTGTTCCAAACATGGCTCACCTGCCAAACCCCCTAAAAGTTTTAAAAAAGGGGATAATGCTTGACATTATAGTGTGTGAACTGAAATAATTTCAGGCAGAAATGTCCAAGAATATTGATATGCTATATAACAAAGCCAACAACCTGGAAACTCATTTTGATGAAGCAGACAAACAAATAACTTTGAATGACCCGTGGACTTCCACACTGGAAGATTCCATTCTCCAACTGGCGGAAACAAATCAAAAACTCCAAGATAATTCAGAGGCAACTGAAAGCAGATAAAGAAGGTACAACATCCACATTCATGAAATGCATGAGGACTCAGAAGGGCAGTAGCTCATTCCCTTTCTCAAGAAATGTCTCACACAAGCTTTCTCCCTACCCTTTAGGAAGGCAGTTCCTGTCTGTGAGGTTTGCTGGATATTATCCTGGTAACCTACCCCCCCTTAAGGAAGTCAGGCACACCATCATACTCATTCCCCTAGTTCACAGGGCATGTATCACTACAAGCTGCACAAATGAAAGTTATGCACACTTGTACTATAGTTATGGCTATTAACAGCCTGTTTGTACTTCAGCAGTTTGGTTCAGATTGTTCTTGTTATTCAAAGTTCCTAAGTGTTATTTGTTCTAAAAGTAGGAACGTTTATAGAACTGCTTGACAGCAACAGAGACAGTCACAGGACATGACAGTTTGGAACTGGTAATGATGTAAGATAAGGTATAAGGCACATGGGCTACTAGAAAACAAATGGTATCCTTAGCTAGTTCCCATTACCATTATAAAAGGTATAATGACACAAAACATACCACTCAAAGCTTAATCTGGTTCACTGTCAATTGGTTTCCATCTGTATCTCCCCTCTTCCACAATGAGGCTGAAAATAGGCAGGATTACCTAGTCTTCCTTTCCCTGGTTAACACAAGCTAAAGAACGAAATAAATAAAATTAAAAACCACAATTCAGAATAATTTCACAGAATGTCAATGGACTAACCCACCCAAAAAAAGGGCAAAAGTTATAGCCTCACTTAAAAAATATCACTATTGCTTCAAGAAACACATTTATCAAATGCAGAACATGAAAAATGTAGAAGGTTTGGGTTTAAGGAATTTATCTCCTCATCCTACCAATATGTAAGACATAGAGGAGCAGCTATGTTAATACCCAGGGCATCTCCTTTTGACCTTGAATCCTCTCATCATGACCCTATAGGTCATATGATGATAATAGTGGGAAGTCTTTTGAGAGAGCTGTATACCATTGTTAACTTGCATTTACTTATTGGCTCTGACTCCTCTACCATCAGACTATTATTTAATCAAATGCTAAAATTTGAAAAGCAACTTTGATTATAGGAGACAATATTAATCTTGCCCTAGATCCCAATATGGATGAAATGTCTTCTCATGACTCAAAGCTTGCTTCTTCTCACAGATACTTTAAATGATTTATGCAAAAATACGGTCTTACAGGTGTGTGGAGGGCTCACAATACATATAAGAATCAATACCACATGTACTCTTGATTGGATTCTTTTTTATGACAACAGAACATGTAAACCAGGTTCTCTCCTGTTTGATTGGGCAAATATTGTTATTTGATCATGCCTCACTGCTCATGGATTTAGAATTAAACCAAGGACCAAAACAGAGAACTTGGAGGTTCAACACCAGTCTTCTGAATGACCTAAAATTGAATTAATTGTTGCAGGAAAAGTTCCCATTAATACCGCGACAGAATTAAGGTCCAGATATATCCCCAGCAATTACATGGGATACCCTCAAAGCAGTATTATGAGAGGAAGTCATAGCATACACTTCTAGAGTGAAAAAAGCAAGGGAGGAAATACTACAACATTTAACAGAAAACTTGGCATTTTTACAACTGGCCTATCATGAAAGTGATTCTTCACTATTTCTGCTTATTCAACAGACTCAAAAAAATGCAAAACATACTGACTACAAAACATGAAATGGCACTGCAGTATCTAAAGCAAAAGTATTAGGATGGGGGCCTTAAAGCCACCAAATTGTTAGCATTCCATTTAAAGAAACAAGGAACTAGGGCCACAGTAATACAACTGGCAGATCTCACCACCAAACAAGAATTCTTTAAGACTTCACAAATCCTCCATGTTCTCATCTTTTATTACTCCTCGCTGTATCACCAGGAAGCAGAACCAGACCTCTCAGTGTACAGAAAACACTTGGATCAACTACAAGTCCCTTAAATTACACAGGAGCAAAATCAGAATCTTGTTGCCCAGATTGCTCAAGTGGAACTTGAGGTGGCCTTACTATTCTCAAAAGCAGATCAGTGCCCAGGACCAAATAGCTATCTGGTAGAATTTTTAAAAGATTGTAAAAAGATGCTTCTGACATCACTCCTTAATGTGAACAAAGTCATGGAAAAGGGTAACCCCCTCCCCCCATCCTGGTAAATCTGCCACTATTTTGGCCATATTGAATCTGAAAAGAATTCCAACCAAACCAGAGTCCTATTGGCCCATCTTTATCTTAAACCTTGATTAAAAATCATATACCCCATACTGGCAAAAAGGCTGGAAAGAATCCTACTAAATATTATTCATCAGGACCCGACTGGATTTATTACAAAAATGACAAACAAACAGGATAATGTAAAGAGAACCCTCACCTTATTCCACTATGCATCCATGACCCATCAGCCTATGCTTCTACTGAGCCTGGATGCTTTTGATACGGTATTGTGAAAGCTTTTATGTTACACTCCATACAGATTTGGGTTTCATATCCAAATCATATCCCTAGTAAGAGCACTCAGGCAAAACCAACAGGCCATGGTTCGAGTGAATGACTCCTTATCCCAAAGATTCAGACTACTCAGGGGGACGAGGCAAGGATGCCCAATGTCTCTTCTCTTATTTACTCTTACAGCACAAAGATATTAGAGGTGTCTCTCATCATGGGGAGAACCACAAGCTTGCATTTTATGCAGACAATCTACAAATATATCTGACCAACCCAATGCATTCACTGGCCCCCCCATGGGCCACTTCAGGAAGTATGGTACCCAATCAGGCTACAAACTTAATGTAGACAAAATGGCTGCCCTTCATGTATTATATCCCCCACCTCCTAACATTCAAACCAAATACAACTTTAATTGGGATAAGCCAACAATAAAATCCTTGGGTGTTCAGATACACCAATACCTAACACATTTTTACCGACTAAAGTACCCATCCTTACTTGCCACTCTGTATGCAGACATAGACAGATGTATGGTACTCCCTCTTTCTTTCCATAACAGGACAGAAACAATACAAATGAACCTCCTTCCCAGACTACTGTACTTCTTCCAAACTATACCAGTGGCCCCTACAAGAGCAACGTCTGGTGAATGGAATAAACACATTTCCAGATTTGTCTGGGTGGGAACCCAGCCATGAATAACTTTTCATAAACTTCAGCTAGCAAAACTGCAAGGTGGTTTAGCCCTGTCAAACTGAAGAAGTAATTTTGTAATGAAACAACTTTTCCATATAGCAGCATGGCTAGATCCAACTTTTTGCCACATTGGAACTCATTGGAAGTAAATGATCTGCAATATTTGGCGACTAGAACACTATTTGCAGACCATCCTCTCCAACCAGAACAAATGTGACAAAATATCTTCAGTTGAAATCTTTTACAAGTTTGGAGTGACTTGAGGCAAGATAGATGCTTGGCACAAGCACTGCTCCCATTAAATGCAATAGCTTATGATACTACCTTTATCCCAGCTTTAGTCTACTCACATTTCCAACAATGGGAGAGACAGGGCCTCATCCAGTTGCACCAGTTATATGAAAGAGGACTACCTCATATGTTTGCACAACTGAAGCAAAAATATAAATAACAAACTCGGATCATTTCAAATGTTTGCAGGTCTGTCATTTTCTCTCAGCAAAATTGTGACGACTCATGAACTACACCGAGCATCTCCCCCATAGTAATAATTATTAGAAACATAGAATTTGATGGCAGATAAGGGCTGCCTGTCCCACCTACTGCAGTCTGCCCATTTTTCCTACCTGTTTCATATACCACAGATCCTAACTGATCTGAATACTTCTTAATTCAATGGGCCTACGCAACCAGAGTAGTGTTATGCTTTTGCAACTGTGATAACTGTTTGGCCATTTGCACTCTCTATTGCATGGGAAATTACCACCCTGTAAGGGTAACAAAGGCAAGGAACCCTCGAAGAGGGTTCTACTCCTAGAGGTGCCGCAGAAAAGATTCCCATGGCTAAAGGTACCTTAGGAAGGAGCCCCCTGAGGAGAGAGGTGTGCTACTGGAGGAGGAGGGGAGGATGGTGGGGCAAAGAAAAAGTGCTTCAGAAGGAGGTTGGGAGGAACTGCTTATATAGCTCAGGAAGGGGTGGTGGCTGGTTGCTCACCCCGTTAAACTACATGCATAGCCTTCCAATTAACAAACTCAAAGAATGCCCTCCTCCTTCATTTTAATTATTTGGATTATAAAGACATCAACACTCCACTAGACACTACTCTGGAACAGATAGAGTGGAGATGAGAAGCAGAATTTGCACTCCAAATCATACCTACAGTAAGGCATGGACTCAGATCTATAAGCAACAACACAAACTATCTAGCTCCAGTTCCTGGAAAAAATTCACATAGAAGACAGCAGTTCAATTTTTTAGAACCCCCCAACACACACACACATACACACACACACACACACACACACACACACTACAGCCTGATTCACTGAAGAGGGCAGAGCAGACAGCTGGAGGCAATGCAGCAGAAAATACTGCCATGCATTAACACATATTCTCACACTGTACTGAAATGGTCCAGTTCTGGACAGATGTTGGACAAGATCTCCAAGAGCTCTGCCCCATCTACTAACACTAATGCACAGAATAGTGCTGTTTCTAGATTATGCACCAAAGATTTTAAACAAATGGCAAAAATATTTAATTAACACAGCTCTAACAACAGTAAAAAAATGCTATCATGAAGCAGTGACTGCAACCACTACCCCAACTATTGAACAAGGAGGGACATAATTATAACAGTGTATCATACGGAAAAAAATAACACAACGTTTATAACAAACTAGATTTATTTAACAGCAGATGGCAAGGCTGGATTCTATATATCATGGAGAAATGTAACAGTTTCATTCCTTGAATAGAATTGTGTTTGACAATTGTATTGTTCTGGTGATATTGTACTCTTCATCAAGATTGTAAATCCTGCCCCCAGGATATCCAGAAAAGTAAAGGCAGTTAAAGAGAGTTAGTCATTGTACAAATGAATGATTAAACAATACTACAGCTCCAGTAATTTTGCTTTCTATACTGGATCAATAGTTAACCCTTGACACATATTGCATTTATTTCATGATGAATGCAGATTTCCTGAGTCTGTCCTGATACCAAATATTTTTTAATTATATTTCTTATGCAATGTTGGTTATCAACTTTCATAATAATGATTATAGTTTGAAGAAAATGTATACAATTCCACAAGAAAAGAAGGCAGCACTTACCTTCCTCATCATCGTGACACTTTGTTATGACAACAGAGTTTAGTGCAGTCTTCATTTCTTTTGAACCACACATTGCAGGCCTGGTTTCTTCTTTTGCAGTTCTACTCCCAGAGTTTCCACACTGCCAGTGAAGGCAAAGCTTCGACTTATTTTCTACATGTTGATCATCCTTATGTTTTCCGAGTCTGCCAGCAGTGGGTACAGCAGTTTAAACAGGAAGCTACTGTTAAGACAACATGAGTAGGGCAAGTTGTGGAAATGTTCTGAAATAGTGTCTTTAGTGTCTGTAGGGTAAACTGAGACCAGTCACAGTAGTCACATTTAAGGTGCAATAATAAAGAACCTTTTCTTGCCTTACATTTTGTGGGTGGGTGGGGATTGCCGCCTAGTGCCTCACCTAGGCAATAATTAGAATATAGATGTTGTTTACCAATGAAAGGTATGCCAGGCTAAAAAGGGGCAGTATAAAGAAGAATTTTATAAACCTACAGGGGCAGGAACAAGAGAGGAGAATATCCAGGTTGAAAGACACCAGGAAGCATAAAAGTAGATTTCCTATGAGTGGTAGTGAGTCATGGAGTTGTGAGTGAGCCACTCAAAAAATGCCACTCATTGAAGTGCCACAAGATTAAGAGCTGAGATGGATTTAAGAGAAGAGGGACTTGGGAAGAGAAGGACAGAGGAAGGGAACACTTCTGAATGATTTCCATATCTGGTCGATTGCCCTTGGAGCAAGGAGCAAGATGGCTGCAATACTGAACTGCAGCTTGTGAACGCCTTGCTGTGAGCACTTGCCCCCCTTAAAAAGTTTGTTTTCTCACTGTTCTTCTTTTTGGAGAGCTACTGATTTGTTGTGCTTGTTTTCTGGCTGCTTTGAAGACCAGAATTCCAAAATTATTATGCATGTAGTTAGGGAGATAGCTTAGAGTTTTAACGCAAGGTAGGACTGGGGAGTGAGCTAGTCTAGTGAGTTAGTTTCCTTGTTTTTTAGGCAGTGTTTCCCTGAAGCTGCAGCTCACTTACCTTGGCATCAGCCCTGCAGGATTTAGTACTGCCCAGGACTCGATGACCTGGCTTGGTTCCTGCTACCCAGATGTTCAATTGTCTGACGTTAGTTATTATTTTCAGACTCACGGATTCATGGACTGAACTTGCTGAGTCTTCATGCAAGGTACTCTTCTGTGGAAGAGAGGCCTTTCTGTGACATAGAGGCTGAGGACTGAGGATTTTTCGAGCCAAGGACTGAAGATTTCAAACTGTCCTGACCAGTGCTTGCTTTCCACTTTCAGAATGGAGGGTAGCTGTGGACACTCAGTCTCCCAGAAGGTGCTTCTTTGCCATCTGTTCTATAGGGCCGACAGTGTGGTGTGTATCCTGTTTGCCACCTGGACTGCATTCCTGGGAGAGTGGGGTGCTGAGGCGTTTCTGTGTGTTGTCTCCCAGGGCACAAACGGTGAATCGTGCTGATTTCTGGACTTTCGGTTTCTTGGCTGCCTGCCTGTTCATCTCTATATTCATGTGGTTTGCGTTGGGGAATTAAGACTCTGGACCTTCGCATGCCCCATTGGCTTATCGATTGGGGGCCAGTTGCCGGTTTCTTGGCTTCACTCTCTGGGATCCCAGAACTGGTGGGAGCAGCTCTGTGAACACTCCAGGATTTATCCTGCATGGCTGGTGTTTCTGAAACTGGTTCAACCGGGTTATCTTTGAAGTGACTGGGGCTGGTGAAAGAGCCCGCAGCCTCTAAGTAGTGGGCTGGAATCTTTTATCGGTTTATGACATAATATTTTGCACTTAATTGTTTTAAATTGTCCTGTTTTGTAGGACTTATTGTTGAGCTGTGGACAGTGTTCTCCTACTTTTCAAGAACTTTATTCTAGACTTGCTATCGCTCTCCTTGTGAATGTGGGGTGGTGGGGGTACTGGTGGGGTTGAATTTTAAGTTTTTGTGTGTGTGTTGTGTGGTTGGTATTAGGCTAGTTTTGTAGTAGTGCATAGTTGGATGAGTGAGTGTTATTTAGTTACCTTGTAGTGCGTGTGATTTGGTGACATTATAGTCAGACAGGATGTGCATGGTGAAGGATGAGGGCCTGGGGCATTCTAGGATCGTGTGTACAGGGCGTCTCAGCTGCACAGTCTGTGGCCCTTTTCTGGCCTCTCAGTTACCACCACTGCAGCACGGTGCTGTCGGGAGGTCAGAATTCGAAGGAACCACATTGATCAATTGTGGTGGGGTACCTCATGCACTTTGGGAGGGGGCAGGATGGAGTGGTTAGGTGCAGAAGGTGCCCTGGGGTTCACTGGGCCCAAGGAATAGGCCAGACATGTTTGGTGCCCATCCCAAGGGTTCAAACCAGACTGAGGGGGCAGGTAGCCAGAGTGGCTGCACTGTCCCCCCAATCTCCTGTGGGCAGTGCTATGCAATGCCAGATTGATTAGAAACATGACCGCAGTTATAGCGGACTTGGTTTCATCAATCGATCTGGCTTGCATCATGGAGACCTGGGTGGGTGATGATGCTGGCCCAGTTTTTGAGGCTGCCGTCCCCCCCCTCCGGATACTCTGTCATGCACTGCCCCAGAGTGAAATGCAGCAGTGGGGAAGTTGCCATCTGTTTTAGATCCGAGCTGGGATTCACCATGCACCCAGTGAGAAGACCAGGTTCTTTTGAATGTGTGGCCATTCATGGGGGTCCAGCGCAGGCTGCAGAATTCTCCTAATTTACTGCACCATTGGGGTGGCAGGAGATTTTCTGCAGGAGGTAGCTGACTTCATCATCAGTGAAACATTGGAGGCCCCCAGATGTTCAGTTCTGGGGGACTTCAATGTTTGGGCTGACGACGAATCATCTAGGCTTGTATATATCTTCCTCCAGACTATGTCATCTCTGGGCCTGCTGCAGAACGTTTCCTCCATGACCCATCAGGGTGGTCACATGCTGGAATTGGTTTTCTCACTGGGGCTTGAGATTAAGAACCTCAAGACTGACCGGGTTGGTTGGTCCGATCATTGCACAGTGGAGTTCTCATTCAGGGCACCCCTGAGAGCCCTCGCCCTGCTGAGATGGTAAGCTATCACCCTTTGAGGGGTGTGACCCTTGAGAGTCTCTTGAAGGTAGCTAACATAACCAGTGTAGGCATTGCATGTGAGGGGGGTATGTGTGCTGCAGTCATCGCCTACAATAAGGTATTGTCTGGGGTGCTCGACTCCCTCACACCAGTCCGTGTATGACCCAAATCTTCTCACTTGAGGTATCCGTGGTCCAATGGGGAGCTCAAGGCGATGAAGATTTTGGGTAGGAGGTTGGAGCACTGCTGGCAGAGGACGGGCCTGGAGGTGGACAAGCCTGCCCTGCGTGCTCACTATTGTGAGTTTCAGGGGCAATCAACCATAAGAAGGCAGAGTTCCTCTCTAGGGAGATTGCTGCTGGGAAGAATCGACTGACTGTGCTCTTTCAGTCTGTACGCAGGCTGTTAAATCCGGCCCGTCTCCAGCCGAAAAAAGCCTTTTCAAATGCTTTATGCGAAGATTTTGCTTGATTCTTCTCAGACAGAGTGTCCGCCATCGGGCAAGACATTCTGCCAGTGAGCCAATATTTGGCCAACAGTGATCACCTCAGATGCCTGGAGATCATCCCGCCTGGTTCAAGTGAGTTTAGATCAGTGGAGGTGGCTGAGGTTATTGGGGTTGCTTCCAAGCAGTGGCACACATATTGTAGACTGGACCTGGTGCCGACGCATTTCTTGATGGGATGTGTTAACTCCATTGGCCCGGTGTTTGCCTTGATTTTCCGGTGCTCCCTCTCTGAGGGGGGTCTTTCCCAATGCCTTGAAGGAGGCATTGGTGAGACCCTTTCTGAAGAAACCATCTTTGGACCCTGACATCAAGGCAAATTACCATCCAATCTCCAACCTTCCATTCTTGGGTAAGGTTGTTGAGAAGATTGTGGCTCTTCAGCTTGAGGATCACCTCATGGCCTTTGATCTGTATGAGCCCCCCTAGTCAGGGTTTCGGGTGAGGCACAGCATGGAAACTACGTTAGTTCGGGTGCCCAATGACCTTCTCAGGGCAAGAGATTGAGAGGAGGGTACAATTCTCATTCTTCTCAATCTCTCCTCAGCTCTGGACACGGTGGACCATTGCATGTCACTTGAGCACCTGAGGGAATTTTGTGGACTCGCCGGGCATGGTCATCTGCTGGTTTGGGTCTTTCCTCACAAACAGGAGGCACAGGGTAGAAATGGAGAATTTCTACTCCTCCCCTAGTCTCCTGTCTTGTGGAGTACCTCAGGATTCGATCTTTTCACAGATGTTGTTCGCTGTGTACATGCTACCCCTGGGAGGGCTCATTAGGAAATATGGCTTGGGATTTCATTGCTATGCCGATGATACCCAGCTGTATCTTTCCTTTGCACTGGGGACATCCAACACAGTGAACATGCTAAACAGCTACCTTGCTAAAATCAATGACTGGATGGCCTCCAGCTGGTTGCGACTGAACCCCGATAAGACGGAGGTACTGGTAGTTGAGTCAAACAGAGGGCATGATAGGATGGCCTTAGGCGCCGAGATAGGACTTGTCCTGGGTTCTGTGCCTTTGAAGGCCTTTCCAGGATGCATAACCTGGGTGTTATTCTGGACAGCGGTTTGACACTTGAGGCTCAGGTTTTGACTATGGTTCATACCAGTTTCTACCATGTGAGGAATATCTCCAGGATTAGGCCCCTGATTCTTCCCCTGGACCTCCCTACCTTAGTGCATGACTTCGTGACATTGAGGCTTGATTACTTTAATGCACTCTACCTCGGGGGCTCTGAAGGTATCCTCCACTGGCTCCAGCTAGTGCAGAACGCAGCTGCCAGGTTGTTGATGGGGCAGTCTAAGTATTGCCATGTCACCCCAGTGCTGCGTGAACTGCACTGGCTGCCGGTCAAGCGGAGGATCCTCTTTAAGGTGGGCTTGCTCACCTTTAAGACCCTAGATGGCCTGGGTCCTGGTTAACTGGTGGACCTTCTTACACCTGCTACCTCAGTCCGCTCCTTCCATTCCTCCTTGAGGGACCTCCTAGTGATTCCCAGGGCAAGGCTAAAAACTGCTGGCAACAGAGCTTTTAGTGTCACCGGCCCCGTCCTGTGGAATTCGCTCACTCCATCAATAAGGGATGCCTCTTCAGTGGAGGTATTTAAGGCATGCCTCAAGGCCTTCTTGTTTGTGCAGGCCTTTCCTGACCCAGCTTTGTAAATACTGCCCTGTTCTGACCCTTTACACTACTTGTCCCCGATTTCTTTTCTTTATTTATTTATTGCATTTTACTTAATTAGTATTGTAGTACAGTGGATTCCACTTAAGTGCACATCGGTTAAGTGCACATTCCTGATAAGTACACACTTTTCCAGTGTCCTAATTGTTTTACTACTCACATAGTATAAAAAAAAAATCTGTTAAATGCACACTGGATAAGTGCACATTTTGGCTAAATGCACAGCTTAACAGTTCACCAACACATCTCTCCCTATGTAGTTAGCACTTCTTAAGTGCACAGGTGATTCTAAGCAGTTGTGAAGCAGCATTTAACACCCTGTGTCACTCAGCTGGCACTGAAAAGTTGCAAACAGACTAAGATCATTTCCTTTTTTGGATCCACAAGCAATACAGATAATGCAGACAGATGCTCGACTTTGATATTTTTTTTAAAGCATCAAGCTTCATTAAGTTATTTGTCAATGCTGCACAGTAGCACATTTTATTATTTTTAGCATATTGCTACAATAAATAAATTTGGAATGCCATTAGTGTCAGTCTCAGTTTTTTTCCCTATGTTGCATTATAAACATAGGAGTTCGGATAAATGCACATTCTGCTTAAATGCACGTTTTCTTGCTGCAGAACGGGGGGTGTGCATTTAAGCAGATTCCACTGTATATGATTATCTTATTTATTGATGTTGTTTGTGTTGGTTTTTATGTATGGCACCCAGAGCCTTCGGGATGGCTCTACCACGGCGGTTCAACATCTCTAATGTTGACCGGCATTACAGCGACAGGAATCATGTCGACTGCAAATCTCAGTCGGCATGATTCCTTGCAGACTCCCGGTCCTGTTTTTCTATCCAGGGGCTTTGCTCCCTGAACCCCCATGCAGGGGGCTCTGCCAACCCCGCACCCCTGACTAAAGGATTTTTAACTCCAGTTGGAGTTCACTCGGGGCAGGGGTGCAGGACCAGGAGACAGTATGCCCCTGTTTCAGGGACACCAACACAGTGACCTGTCAGTAAAAGTGTTGATTTTGCCAACAGGAACGTAGTTTGCTGTGTTGGTGTCATCGTACAGGGGGCATACCCTTCGGGACTGGGCGTCTTTTAAATAAAATTTACCTTGCCTTGTCATGTTCAGGCAGGTAGAAGAGTAGGAGGGGGTCATCAGTTTCAGAGGATGTGGCATGGACAATTTCCAAAGGGTAGTTTAGGAGATGGTGGGAGTGCTATGTCTGTTGAAGGTTTGAGGTCCTTACCATAGACATTGCTCACCTCAGAGCTGAGGTTCAGCACTTATGGAGAGACTACATGTACAGGACTCAGGGAGCTGCTGTTTGTTTACTCCAGAGGCTCCAGGAGTCCACTTTGTTGTTGGACTGTGGTAGGGAGGGACAGGAGGTGTTCATGTTAGACAGAATAGTTTTTCTGGGGTGCACACTTAGAACCACTTTGCCAGTCTTGTCACATAGGTATGAAATGACAGCTGCAGCTTTGTGTGTGCAGTTGGTATTTCCATGGGGAAAGCACCTTCCTGGAGTAATGAGCCAGGCAGGAGGGTGGAAATCAATGTCAAGAATGGCAGTAAAAAAGTGATAGCAATTTGGGACTCTATAGTCAGAGGGATGGGTGGTTGGTCAATGACTCAACACCATGAGAAAGATGCATCACGTACCTCCCTAGGGAAACATCTGTAAAGGCATGTCCACTGCTGGAGTGTTTAACTATGTCAGAGGGGGAAAGTGTAACATTTTTCTTCACCTCAGAACCAACAATCTGACGCACTGCAGATCAGGTTAAGAAAAGGCTCAGAGAGTGAGGTAGCAGGCTTAAAGAAGTTGCAGATACAATACGGTAGCCTTCATGGAAGTACTGCCAGTGCCATGTACAGGAAAGAGTAGAAAGGCCAAGATTCTGGAGTTTAATGTATGGCTAAAGAGTTGCTGAGAGAGGAGGGGTTCAGGTTTGTGGGGGATTAGGATACCTTTGGGATGATAACAGGCTTTTCAAAAGGTACTGTCTGCATCTGAGTGAAGGGGGCCCCACTGGGGCAGAAAATACAGTATATATTTTCATTAGAAGGAGTTTAAACTAGATAAAAGTTGGGTTGTCATGGGGTACATTGACGAGAATGGGATCACTATGGGAACTATGTTGCCCCCTCCCCAACAAGCTGGATGGCAAATACTACTGTAGCCTCCCCTTTCTAAATGTCTAGGAGCCAGAGTGTTCTGGGGAAGGGGGTCCCAGACTCAGAATCTCACCAAGCATTTCTCAAGGATGGCAGCATGTAAAATATATTCTCTTCCCTTGAGACATCTTCTATCTCACTATCTCAGTGCCCCAAAATGATACAGCTTTTCCCCAGCAGGCACCAGACCAGCAGACAGACCAAGCAATTTGTCTGACCTTCTGCCTTCTCCACCCACTGATTCCGGAGCAAGACGGTGAAGGAAAACTGGAACACTTCGAGACCCCATGAAAACTATGGAACCTCTAAAAACTAAAGGACTGGTTATTTCATTTAAATCCTTCATTAAAATTGATCACTCTGGACTCCGGTTTCTTCCACAAACAAATCAGGCTTATTCTCCTGAGCTCTCAAAGATTGCAAGAGCTCAGGGTCCCAATTGCTTGATCTTTTAAGACATATAGCTCCATGGTGCTAACGTTTTACACAGTCAGATTACTGAGAGAGTAAATTTTAGGCATTCATAGGCTCAGATATTCTGTACACACAGATTCAGCAGCAGCCTTTTTTTACCAGGACCAGGCCGTTCTTTCATTTTGCCAGAAGCATGAAGCTCTCAAATGACCACTGGCACTGGTAAGTACTGACAACTTTCACTGCCTTACAGAGCTTCAATTATAGGGCTTTAGCCCAAAGGCTCCTCTCCTCTACTCTACCGGGCTTCACTTTGCAATCTGAGACTTTAACCCAGAATGCTCACTTCATTTACCTATGCACCTCTACCGGGGAGCAATGTGCTTCTCTAACCATCACTGAGATATTTCGTGCTCGGGGAGCTAGTTCCACAGCCTACTAATTCCTTGACTGCCTCTCACAAACATTGCTCACTTTGCTTCATTTTAGCCCTCATCCTGGACTGGCCTGGTCCCTGTAGCTTTTCTCTCTCTCTCTCTAAATTGGCTCCTGAAACTCTCCCTGAAGCTGAGCCTCCTTCAGCAGTCACAGTGGCTCCATTACTTACTGTTTCTTTGCCTGAGCTGAGCCAGGTCCTACATTGTCCTAGGGGTCTGATCTGAGACTCTAACCCAACTGTAGGCCTGGGGCCTGCCCCTCCAAGCAGGGCCCCACCAAATCCAGACCTTCACCCACTCCCATCTACAAGCCCACAAGCCACCCTGCCAATTAGGGAAAAGAATCAAGGAATGCTGCCACTGCCCCTGACCCCCTGCAGAGGCCCTGCCACAACCTCCACAGCCCTGATGGCTTGAGATTCCACTCCCAAAGCTGGCCCTAATGCCCTGGGATCTCTCTCTACCTGCCCTCCAAATTCCCTGGATTCTCTAACCACCCAGTTCCAAGAGACCCACTGACCCAAATGACCACAAACTGCCTTGCTGCTCACCTTCCTCTGATGCCCCACCCAAGGACCCAGTGCACCACCTCAGAAACTGCTGACCTGCCTAAAACTCCACTCCAGACTGCCCTGCTGTACAGCTCACTGATCTCTCTCCCAACTCTCTCTATATCTAGAAACTACTCTCTGCTGCCCCAAGCAGTGGCAAGCAGAAAATACACCCCCCACTGCACCAAAATGCCCTACATACTGAAGGTGAGCACTAAGCCCTCCCAACTGGGGCGGGGCTTACACTACCAAGAGGATATGGAAAATTGAGTAAGACAAGGATTAAAGCAGAGGGGCAAAAGGAAGGAATCGTAAAAGGAGAGGAAGGGCAAATTGAAGATGATGTATGGAAACTGCAGAAGTCTGGGCAGCAAGATGGATAAAATGAAGCTAGTAATGGCTGCAGAGGAAATAGACATAGTAGCCATTAGTGAAACTTGGGTAATCTGAGCTGTTGGGACCTAAAAGTTATAGGCTTCAAGTTCTTCAAAAACGACAGGGAAAATGGCAGGAGCGACAGTGTACTTGACGGCAGATAACAGAGTTTTGGATGATACAGCCATCAAAAAGGGGAAAGGGGTAGAGTCACTGTGGGTACAGGTGATAGAAGGGTGGGGAAGCACAGCATAGGGACATACCTCTCAACCTCCTGCCTCACAAATCAGGGACAAGGCTTAAAAAAATCAGGGACAAAGGACCAAAATCAGGGACACAACTTCAAAATTAGAGATAGCCACCCAAAAAGCTGGTAGAATATGAGGCTTAGTGCAGGGTGCATTTTCTAAAGAAGAACAAGTCTGTAACTTTAATGCTTGATATTATTTTGTGCTTACAGTTTCCACTGTTTAGCCACAGAAACACAAATTTTAGGAGGGACAGAGTAACATTTTGAGGCAAAATCAGGGACATCCCTGAAAATCAGGGACAGTTGAGAGGTATGCATAGGGATAGTGTACAGGTTACCAAATCAAACGGTGGACATGGATGGAGCTGTGGAGAGGAAGATAAGGAAAGTGGCAGGATCAGGAGAAATAGCGCTAATGGGTGACTTCAACCATCCAGACAAAGACTGAGGATTCCAGTGGCTTTGAATCAGAAGGGCCAAAAATTTGTGACTGTCACACATGACTGCTTCCTCACACAGTATGTGAATGAGGCCATAACAGGAGAAGCAGTACTAGACCTGGTGATGTCCAATCAGGACAATATTAGAGACATTAAAGTGGAGGACCTAACTGTCCAGAGTGATCATTATATAGTGCTAGAAAATGGGCTCAAGAATTGAATAAATCTAATTGGCTGGCAGGGGGTACATTAACTTACAGTGAGAGCCCTGTAAGTAAAAAGTCCCAGCCATACCAGCACTGCCAGCCTCATAACTAATATTCTAGTGTCAACCCTGCTTGTTAATTGGCCCAAACCTGCCAATTCCATTTAAAATTGCCGCCATTTTTTTGTCTCACTAAGCGAGAGATACAGCTCCCCACATAGTACCAGACTGTGGATGGGTAATATAAACTTGTTCACCCTTTTTGTCAGTGTCTCACCCTTCCTTCCAAGTATAGCCTCATTTAAAACTGAATGTTTAATTTTTTTCCTTTTGTCAAAGTATCCCGTCTCTCTCTCTCTCTCTCTCTTTCTCTCTCTCACTCTTCCTGTGGCTTGGACTCCCGTTCCCGTGACTCGGACTACAGCTCCCCGACTCAGACTCCTGTGACTTAACCTAATGCTCCTGTACCTCAAAATCCAGCTCCATCATCAAATAAAAGGTACTAGACAACAAGTTTAATATTCCTTGGACCTTAAGGCTATTTAATTTCAGGGAATACATACAACAGGGCTGGTCTCCGAGCAAAATTAGACAGGAGTGCCGCGTCGAGACAGCGAATCAACGGGGCGCAGTTAACTTCCTGTATCGATGGACTGCAACCTACTTACTTGTACTGCCCTTCACCTTGTGTGCTACCAAGAAGCAGGGGACATTTCTATTATTTATTAGCAAGCTCCCTGTATTCACAACGTTTCTTTTCCCCCTAAAACTGCATACATTTATCTCCTTCACTGACAAATGGGGGGGAGGGGCTGAAACAGCACAGTACCAGAGGTACAGGAACTACTTTACCTCAAAAGAAGAAAAAAGGTAGAACTGTAGTCATTTTTATAGAATTACTTCTCATTTTTCTCTGTAATCCCACAAAAATGACACAGTTAGCCCATTTTCTAACCGCAATAATACCCTCCAGGGAAGAGTGTATGGGCACACTGGACCTTCTAGGGGCAAGGCCCTCCGCCTGTGGTGTCGGGCCTCATTACGCCCCTAGGCAATCTGGTATTGCCCAATACCACCCACCCTGTCGGGTATTATTGCTTGCATATTTAGCATGAAGTCAGGGTCACAGAAAGTAGCTATTGATACATAGATGCATAACTTCAGGAGCACAGATTGTAAGGAAATGAAAGAGGAAATACAGAAAGGCACAAGGACTTCTGTAAGATCAAGGGGAAGTGGGTAGCATAAAAGGAGGCACTGTATTAAAAAAGCCACCAAAGACTATGTCAGGGTCATAAAAATTCCCCTCAAAAATTTAAGAAACCCATATGGTTTGATTGGTAGAGAATGCAGGATATTAGGGACATAATGGGTCATTTAGGACCTACCAGATGGAACAGAATGAGGCAAACAGAGAGAGGTATAAAGGAGAAGCTGTGTGTAACTAAAAAGTTCATCAGGGAGTCAAAGGTAGAACTGAAGCTAGCAGAAAGAGTTAAGGAAAATGACAAATCCTTTTTTAGATATATTAGTGAAAGGAAAAAGACAAGGGATAATGTTGAAAGGCTATGTAAGGATGAGGTGAGTACATGTGATGGTGGGGAGGAGGGCATACTAAATTAATACATTTGTGTTTACTGTCCAGGAGGTAGGGCACTCTGTGGCAGCAGAAGACAATTCAAAGGTGATACAGAAGATAGATTTGTGAGAAGGAGGATAACAAGGGAACAGGTACTAAATGGACTGGAGAACCTAAAAACCTGTAAATCAGCATGGCCATAGAAGATTAGCCACATGGTGCTGAAGGAAACAGGGTTGATGCTAGCAGAGCCACTGGTAGAACTCCTTGGAGTATGAGTACCAACAGGTATAGTGCCTGAGGACTGGAATGTGTTAAATGTGGTTCCCTTACAGACCAGTGTCCTTGTCATCAATAGTGAGAACATTTTTGGAGGCAATTATTAAAGACGACATAGTTGCATTTCTAGCACACAAGGGCTTGATAGATGGGAACCAGCACAGGTTCACTTGGGGCTGGTCATGTCAGACTAACTTGACTTGACTTTTAATGTAACGACACAAATGGTAGACAGAAGTCAGGCAGTGGACTTACTACACCTGAATTTTAACAAAGCCTTGGACTCAGTGGCTCATAGTAGATTGGTTAAGAAGGTGAGTGATCTGAGGTTAGGGAAAGAAATAACTGGATGGGTTAAAAACTGGCTGATGTATAGAACTTAGAAGGTGATCCTAAATTATAAATTATCTAAGGATAGTGCAATGGCTAGTGGGATATTTCAGGCTTTTGTTCTGTGACCATTCCTGTATTGTGTGTATATATGTGACCTAGGAAAAGGTATCCAGGGCAAGGAGAGTATATTTGCAGATGATATCAAGCTCTGCAAGAGAGTCAGTAGTGAAGAAGGGATTAACATTGCCAGACAGGATATGAGGAGACTGGAGAAGTGGTCCAGTATTTGAAAGTTAAAATTCAATACCAGAAAGTGCAAGATGATGTAAATAGGAGGGGAAAATCTTAGAACAGCGTACTTTATTGATGGAACACTGGTAGACAGCATGGAGGAGGAGAGACCTGCTATTGGTGATGATCAACAATAACTTAAAGAATACTGCTCAGTACAACAGGTATACAGAAGGGTTAACATAATGCTGGGGTGCATAAAGAGAGGGTTTTCTAACAGTAGATGATATTGCCTCTTTACAGATCACTGGTGAGACCACATCTGGAATACTGTGTTCAGTTCTGGGGCCTACACCTAAGGAAGGACAGAGGTAGATTAGAGACAGTGCAAGGAATGGCCATGAAGATGATCCATTGCCATCAGGTCAAGGCATATGAAAAAAGACTGAATAGTCTCAACATGTATTGTAACGGTGGGTGCACTACAGCTAGTACATCTGAATGGGACTCTTAGCTTCACCTCTACTCAACATCCACTGTACTGAGGACTTGTGTGGTATGCTTGCATAGGGTACCCCAACCAGATGACCTGTGGAAAACTGTTATGGGAGGAAAGGGACTGAGAGCGGCTAAAGATGGGCTGACAGTGTACTGACCTGCAGAGACCACAGGACATGTAAGACAAAAGAAGCCAACATAAGAGGAATGACTCGAACAGCAGTTTCAAATGTGCAAATTGTAACTATATTGACTGCTTTAATGGTGCCAGACATGGTAGGTTCAAAATGTAAACAATGCAAACAAGAATAAATGCTTTAAATTGCTTCTTACTTAAATTCAACAATAGTTTTCACATTTCTAACAACGTTCTTTTGTTTCTCCCACATGCTTTCCCACCTGCAAAAATTCATGATTTATTTTAATGTAAGTTTACACCTCTTGTTCTTGCCCCTTCCTGCCATAAGTATGAGAGGCTCCAGGGTGCCCCCAGCAGTTAAGGCATGGAGAAAGATGGAAACCTGGGTACGAGTTTCCTTGGTCTCACTGTCTCTGACATCCCTATGGATGAACCTCCTACTTAAGACTGGGGGCCAGCCAGTACATAGGGAGGCATGGGAACACCACAAAATAACATGAGTATGACTTTTCAACTCTGAAACCTGCATGCATAGATTCATTTGAGAACCTTCAGAGGTGCTTCAGTCTGCCCAGAGGTGACTTCTGACAGTATCTACAAATCTGTAATCTTTTGCAGATTACGCTAGAACCACCCACAGCCACACCCCATGGCTACCTCCCAAGCTGTTACTTTTCTGTCTCGAAGCCTCATAGGGAAGGGTGAGTTTGATCTGCAATGCCATCATCCACAGGGTCCCTGACACCTCAGATGGGGCCAGGACAAATGGTCCCAGGCACTGAGAGAGAAAATCCCAGAACCGCTTTGGTCTCAGCTCTGGTCCCTTATTCATAAGGCTTGCTCAGACTCGAGAAGCTTACTAATTCTGAACAAATTCATGCAATGTGGTACCGATTCCCCATTAAACTCAAATCTCTTGGGCTCCTGAGTTGTGATATTTGTTGACATTACCAGTCTCTGGGGGCTGACTTGTTCCATATCATCTGGAGCTTCTCTAAGCTAGGCAGCATTTGGGCACAACTACATAGGTGGTGTTGTAATATCTTGCGTAAGGACCTTCCCCTGTCCTCACAGCTTTTCATCCTGGGCATACCCCATCCCACACTGGCCCTTCAGAAGCAACACTTGCACTAGCTTACCTGTTGATTATTTGGACTTAATTATTAATGAAATTAATTCTGCCTGTGCTCTGGGTGATATCATACTTACAGGTGATTTTAACTTGAGTGATATAGACTGGACCACATTTACAGCAGGATCTAATGCTGGTGAAATATTTATTGATACTTGTCAGCAAAGTAACCTAATTCAGGGTGTACATCAACCAACTTGGGGTAACAGTCTCCTTGACTTGGTCCTCTATAGTAACTCTGTTAATATGAAAAATCTTACTATACGATCACCCTTAGGCAATAGTGATCATTGTTCTATCGGTTTTGATATCTGTCAATCTGTATTTATAAACCATAATAGTACTAAAGTTTACTTATACGATAAAGCAGATATTAATATTATCAAAGAGGGATTTCACAACATAGATTGGGTGTCTGTTCTTAATAATGTTGGTGTGGAGAATTATTTTCATGTTCTATGCAACAAAATTCATACTGTAAGAGAGAGATTTGTACCATTTAAATATAAATATACATCCTTTCACACTAAACATAAAAGGATGACTAAATCTTGGCTAAACTTATCAAAAACAAAAACAAGCGTCACACTGTTGATTTAAAAAATAAACCTCTGGATAACTGGAATTCATACTTGATCATTCAGAAGAAATGTATATATATCATCAGAAAATCTAAAAAGGAGTGGGAGCTTAAACTTGCAGCAAATGCTTGCAAGGATAATAGCAAGTCCTTTTTTGCTTATATAAATTCATTAAAAAAGCTCACTTGTCAGGTGGGTCCACTTCTAGTTAACGACACTAAAATTCATGACCCTCTTGAGATGGCTAATCTTCTTAATGAAGCATACTGTAATGTATTCCAAAAAGATCAGATGGACAATATCGTCAATAACTCAGTGGGCAGTCATCGATTTCAATCATGGATGTGCACTCCAGGTTAACTGGGTTAAAAGGGAAAATCAGTGTATCTCCGGATGATGTACCTGGCCACTTATTATATTTGTTGGCTGATGAACTGTCATTACCATTGCAACTTTTATATGAACACTGTCTGAATCTGAAATATGTGCCTGACTTGTGGAGAGCAGCATATGTTATTCCCACTTATAAAAAGGGCCCCAGGAATCTTGGTGAAAATGATAGACCAATCAGTTTAACTTCCTCAATGTGCAAAGTTCTTGAAAGTCTAGTTAAAGACTTGCTTACTTCTATCCTACAAGAGATTGACCTAGAACAACATGGTTTTAAGAAGGGAAGGAGTTGTTTGACCAACATGCTCTGCTTCTATGAAGATGTTAGCCTTCAGCTGGACAACAGACTTGCATATGATGTGGCTTATTTGGATTTCAGTAAGGCTTTTGACCTTCTTCCACACTGGGCCTTAGTAAAGAAATTATATCAACTAAATATTAATCCAACATTGGTCATATGGATAGCTAGTTGGTTAACTAAATGCACTCAACAGGTTCTAATCAATGGCCATCTTTCACACCTAGGGTTTATTACAAGTGGCGTACCCCAGGGGTCTGTTCTGGGCCCTTGTCTTTTTCATTTATTCATAATGGATATTTCAAGGAATTGTTTTTCAAACATTACTAAATATGCAGATGATATTAAGATTGAGGGACCATGCGTTAATTCTGACCAAATAAAAATAATACAGAATGATCTGGATAAAATATCATTATGGATCTCTAAGTGGGGTATGAAATTAAACCATACTAAATATAAGATCTTGCATTTTGGACTTAATAATCCCAAGCATGTATATGCCCTTGATAATCGGGCTTTGATTAGTTCAGAGTTAGAAAAGGACTTGGGGGTTGTTGTATCTAATAACTTTCTTCCAGGTCTACAAATCAATGCAGTCATACGCAAAGCAAATGGTGTTATCTGGGCTATTAAGAGGAACATCAAATCTAGAGAGTGTGAAGTGTTGATGCCACTCTATAGAGCTTACGTTCGTCCACATTTGGATTTTCCGTCACAGTTTTGGTGCCCATATAGAAAACAGGATATTGTAAAGTTGGAAAAAGTACAAAGGAGATTCACTAAACTTATAAAAGGATTGAAAGAGATCCTATATGATCTCAAACTTCATTCATTAAACTTGATGTCATTATCTACTTGTAGATTAAGAGGAGATCTCCTTATGATGTATGACATTATTAGAGATCCTCAGTTGATGGTAAATCTAGGGCTCTCATTTAAGGAAGATATAGTTAATCTTAGATGCCATCCATTACAGTTACAGCAGAAATGTTTCATTCATTTAGCACGCAAGTATTTTTACACTTTGCGTGTAGTAAAACCCTGGAATTTATTGTCAATAGATGTTATTATTAGCAGTACTAAGGTTTCTTTTAAAAACCAGTTGGATACATATACTCTGTCTCACCCCTTTTTAAATTATTATTAATAAATGGGAGCATTTCTGAGCCTCACCGCTCCCTAGCTCCACATCAGTCCTAGTATGAATCCTAGTATGGAAAGGAGAGCATTGAGGCTAAGAGACTGACTCAGGCTCTGAAGGACAGAGGATCTGCCCACTGCTTCCCAATATCTAGCTGCAGTCTAGTCCCTATCTGCCCTGGGCAGGATGTCCCATTTTGCTAAGAAATCACTGTCCTCATACTAGGTCCTATAGGAACCCTTTCTAACCTCAAGATACTCCTTGACAGACCCAACCTAAGTTGACTTTGGTGCACAGTTCCTCAGGAATGGCTTGGACAAAACTGCTAGCCCTTGTTCAGCACTTCCCTTACATCCTCTACCTGCTGATGTCTTGTTGACAACCTGTTTTCTCCTGTTCACATCAAGTCCTTGCAGATAACATACAGCATATATGCAATTAGAATTTTGTACTTGCTCCTGTTTACATTGTGACATCAATATAGACATATCCAGGTTTGTCAACTTCCAATTGTTTGTGTGTAACTACTGTGACACTGTTCAGTTCTGTTATACTATGTCTCATTGATTGCACTACTGTAAACCTGTGTTACTGCTGCATATTTAAAGAGCAACTGACATCACTTACGCTACACTGCAGAATTAGAATAAGCATAACCCTGGTAAATCTATTACCAAAAACTAGATGTCTACGTTACTTCATTTTAAAGTTATGAGCTATTTTGTGACCCTGGTTTCACAACCTGTTCAAAAAAACCTGTGTCAGTAAAGAGCTGCTGCTGATGTCATCTCAGGAACTCAGAGTCTACTACTCCCTGTCAGCAAGCTTATAGGACCTGTGTCTCCAAAGTTCTAAAGATCATGTGCAATGGTTTTAACAAGTAAAACAGGCAGCACAATTCAATAAACATTGCTTTAAAAACTATGTGTGTTTCAGGTTTTGTAACAAAGCTGACAATGTTTTTGGGGGGTGCCATTTTGTTGAGGTCCTTTTTTCCAGGGTTGTTAGATGCTGAGTCATAGCACACTGTTGTGAGGCTTACAGACTGAATACGTGTTTGATGTGGTGAAAGGCTGAGATCATTCATACTTGTCATTCAGTTGAGGTGATTTCTAAGGATGGCACTTTAAAACAATTTTTTAATCCCCTTGTCAATGGGGGTGGGAGAGGTAATGCTGTTTTGAAACCTTACTAGGAGTTTCTGATTTAGCCAGCCCACTGTTTTCTCCCTGTCAGGCTGTTTTTTTTTTTTTTATGTCAGCCTCAAGATGGCACCTTGAGGATTCCAGCAGTGGCCGTACTGAACAACCCTGGCATTTTTTTTTACTGTTCTGTTTATCACCCCCTGGACACCAGAACTCTCTCAGGCCCAACTCGTGCACCTACTCTACCACCCACTGTGACCTCTACCTACCTCAAGGGCATTACTTTCTCCCACAGATCCATGGGGCCACACCCCAGAGGAGATCGAAGGGTGGAGGTGGAGGTGCAGCTTTGGGCATGTGGCAGGTTGGACACTGCAGCGCTGGTGCCTATCTGGTCCAGGGGGATTTCCCCTTGTAGTAGAGCTTGCTCCCTCCCTTGCATGGTGAACTTTGATACCTTTTTGATGCACGGCAACCTGTCCACGTTAGCCACACTGTATGTGCAGACCACACGCTCTGCAGCACCTCCGGTCTCCACCGGAGGCCACTAGAGCACCAGCCAGTCTCCAACCCACCCCCTAGCGAGGAGAGCAGCCCAGTGGGTACTCAATCCTTGCTCTCCCCTGCCAACCCCGGTACCCAACCTTGCTCCCGAACTCAGGTCGCCGGCATGGCGTGCGGTGTGGCATCCAGCGCCTCAACCCTCAGCTCTACCGGACGGACAACCCTGGCATTTTACCATAAAAAAACTGCATTAAATTCACTTTATCTGCTTGGGGACACCTTACCTATCTTCATGGTGATGAAAGGCAGCCAAAATTCTGACTCTGAGGGACAGGATGGTAGAGAATTGGGAGCAGGTGGCTCTAACAGCGGGGCCTCACTTGTCTCCATTGTGTCTTCCCATTCTGGCTGTCATTAGGCTGCAGGAGGAAAACAGAATAAATCCACTTCAACAGAGCAACTTAATCACAAGCTTGATGTCCTTATTTCAAAGCTAAGTGATTTTACAACGGAAGTTAGGAGCAACACCACAGTTCTCCATGCCAATGTGACAAAGTTAGAAAACCAGGCAGAGGAGCATGAAGCACAACTCATGTCCACAGACAAAAGAGTGGACACAGCAGAAGCCATGGTATTGCACCGCCATGCAATCATCAAATGCACTGTGCTCAAGTTGGAAGATTCTGAGAGTTGCAACCGGTGGAACAACCTTCGGCTCCACAGCATGCCAGAGGGCATGGAGGGCTCAAACATGGTGGATTTTTGCAGACTTTCCTCCATGTGACTTTGGATTGGCCCCAATATATATCCATGGAAATAGAGTGAGCTCACCAAACACTAGGTCCCAAATCCATAGGCCCAGACACTTGGTCACACACTCAATCACACAGTTATTAAGATTTGCAGAAAATCAGGATATTTCACACAAAGACTGTCATTCAAAGGAGGTTACCTCTCATAGCACCAGAATTTATTTTGACAATGACTACCCTACTTCATTGCAGACCAAGTGGAGTGCCTATGCATCATTGATGACAGTGCTGTGCATAAAGGGGATTAATTTCTTCACACCATATCCTGCCAATCTTTTTGAGCATTATCCAGAGTGGCAAGTAATGTAGTCCTTCACAGATCAAGTAGGCAGACTTTCAGAAATGGGATTTACCAGTGGAGCCAGCATGGGGGAATGCCCCCTTCAGACTTTCGCGTCGAAAATCACTCAACAAGACTCATAAAAGATGGAGTCCAGATGTCAATAATCATCTGACACCATGCAACAGATCTTCCAGTGCCTTCGGGGAGAACATGCAGCTTCATGTAATCCACAGATGCAGGACTGACAGCTGGTATGCTTGCTTTAAGGGAACTTAGTAATGGCCACCATCAGTGGACATGGTAAGCCCATCTTCCCCTGTGCCTGTCTTTTCATCCTCATTTAGGACCTGGATACACTACAGGACTGTTTTTGAAAACCGTTTTTAAAACCAGTTTAGCTAAACCATTTCAGTGCAGCCACAAACCATTTTTGATAACGGTTTAGTGTGGCCACACTGCTAGTATTAAACCTGTTCTCCTTGTAACCATTTTGTGTTAAGTACAACACACAGAACTGTGCTTGCCTGGACAAACCACAGCTAGAACTGCTATAGTTAAACCATTACAGCTTAAAACACTTTTACTCCTGGACAGACCTGTAACTAAAACCATGCTAGCTCCAAAACATTTTTAAAAATGGTTTTAATACTAGGTGTCTAGCAGGGTTTAAAAACACTGTTGTTAAAACGTTTTAAGGGTCTTGTAGTCTGTCTGCAAACAGTGCTACGGGGATTTAAACCATTTTAAGGCACTTAAACCATTTTAAGTTCCCCAGTGTGTCCAGGGCCTTAGTCTTCATGGGTGCCCCTGTCCTGCTGCTGGACCACGGAGGCCCACCAATGATGCACAACTTGACTTATTGGTGCCTTATTTGGGCCCTTTCCTTATTTTGATTATAGTTGCTGGGCTGCCACTCTTGGCTGTGTTGCTATGTCATAAGTTCCTGTTAAATGCCAGCAGGTATCCCTGGGCTTTGTGGGGGGGGATTCTGCTTGAGACCACATCCCAGGGGGCTAGGCTATTGCCTGCCAGTCTAGGGACCACTTTGGGGGACCCACTCTTCTTGGGGCCCAGTATGTATCTTCTGTTGTCAGCCCTTGGGGTGGCTTGCAGTCCCCACCTGACTTTGGTAGGAGTGGCAGCTGGTTGTTCCTTCTGGCAGTACATATCTCTGAACAGGAGAGACCCATTTTTATAGCTGTGAGAACTACTACATTTTAGAGGCTGGTGGCCAGCATATAGTTGGCAATAGCCTGGTGGAGGGGCATACCCGAGTGGAGGGACTCCACTGCCTGGGGGAGAGTACGAGGTGGGGGAGCAACACCTGGGTGGGGGAAGGATAGCCAAGGGAGGGTCACTGGGACACCCATGTGGTCATGTGTGTGTCAGGATGATTCTGGAGCAGAACTCTGGGTGGCTTTCTGGCTCAGACTGGACCTTCACTGGAAAAGTGGACAGTCTTGTTCTGGGGACCTTTTCCTTCTCACAAGCTCTAGCCAATCTACTCCCCCCTTTTATTTGTTACATCAGTAAAACTGTTCTATCCCACTTACTGAGTTTTATGTTGGAATGTCCTGGATTCATATGTGCTCCCCTTACTTGGGACATTCTGATGGGACACAGGTTTATCATGTATAGCTGCAGGACTATCCAATGCTCCTCTGACAAGCGATCTGTATTTTACTGAGACATAGTTTAAAAGGTTTATATAGTACACACTTGGCAGGCTATTTCTATTTTGTTGCCCTGCAGCATACCTGTTGGCAGAGGAATACCTGCTCTGTAGTATATTAATGTCAGATGGCCCTGCATCAACTGGCCAATCCAGTTTCAGACTGTGGGAATTTCCTTTTTCTTTCTTCCCCACCCCAATGTGTTATTCTGTATTATGTCCTGGGGGTTGAGAGGGTTGGCCTCACTTTGACATATGATTCTCATGCACCCTATCCCTATGATAGCCTTTAGCTGTCAGTTGCCCCTCTTCTCTGGGAGGAATATCCCATAGGTATAGTAGCACCCACTGGCACAAGGCTCCTATAGGAGCCACTACCTTGGAAGACTAGTTGTCACTTTATGCCAGGACTGCCCAGTTGGCTGCCACTCTAGTTGGTCCTTAATGTGTTCCCAACCCTTGTGTCCTGATTGTGGGCACCTGGTTGGCATCACTCAGCCCATTCCCACTGGTTTCTGGCATTTCAAATGTTTTTGTGTATTTGTTTTAGGCACACAAATCTATATAGTACTTTAAGTATGGTGTCTGGTTGTGGTGAGGGGACAGTGGACTTTAATGTGGACCAGTTTTTTTCTGGGCAGTGCTATGGGTAGCGATGTACTATGGTATTCATTATTTTTTTTTTCAAACTTTTATTGAGGAAAGAGTAACAGTGTATGGGACAATCACATGTCAGAAACAGGAGTGTAGATTTAAAAGCCAGGAACAAATGTAGTAATAGGAGAGCCCCTTACATTGTCCAAAAAAATTTATAAATAATAAACGAGTAGATATGTATCCCTAATTTTTCTTTCTTTTTCCATACTATAGCTATGAAAGATACATGACATTTAGAACAAGGTTAATTCATTACATGCTCTCTATTTGTAATTAGACACATGTCATCTACTCCCATGTCATGTCCTTATAGTCCTGGAAAGATAAGCTTGTACTATGTGGAACCTCATGCAACTAAGATGTTTGCCCAGGAGTTTCTTGGGATTGATCTGTATAGACTGCTCATTTGGTCTCTCTCTCTTATGGTAACTTATTAGGATTAGGGTCCCTGGTGAAGGGGGGGAGGGAATGGAAGTGTTATTCTTTATTCTTAGAGGAAGGTAAATGGGCAGAGGCATCTAATATCTTGCAAGGAATATATTTTATTGGGGAATCCTGAGCCCAGTAATTAATAAAGGCTGTCAAAATATTATGGCATCTGGAGATGCTGTGTGTTGCTAAACGAGATAGGCATTCATATTCTGCCAGTTTAGAGATCATTTCAGGCCATTCATTTTGTGAGGGGTCCACTGTGAATCTCCACTTACAAAGGACCTGTCTTTTAGCTTCCATAACAGCAGCAGTTAACAAAATGCTGGCAGATTTTCCACCACCAGGCAATTTAGAGCTATCTCCTAGGATCCATAGGCTGAGATTCTGGGCCAAGTGGAGACCACGAACATTCCCACAGAAGCTAATGACCCTTGACCAGTATGGGTGCAATCTTGGGCAGTGCCAAAGAATATGTTCTAGGGTACCTGTTGCTGTTTGACATCTCCAGCATGTGTCTGTAGCCATGAGGTCCATTTTATGCAAATAGTGCTGGAATGCAGTACCACCTGTGTAGGATTTTGTTTTGTATCAGTGGATACCTCTGGTCCCTACAAGATGTGTGTGCTTTGCTCATATGGCCCACTCCTCATTCTGAATTTCAATTTTAAAGCCTAGTTCCCAGTCTGGCATTTGCTTCTGCAAGAGAGGCCAATGTGAGGATAATAGATATTGGTAAACCTTTCCTCCAGTCTGCCTGGTGTGGTTTTCCAAGCCAACAGAAGTGAGATGAGGTTGTTATCAGGACGAACCTCTTTAGACATGTGGCAGTCACAAATGCCAAATCCAGAACAGTGGTAGCACTCAAAAGGTAAAAGCAAACAATGGCTTTAGGCTTGCAAATATTTAAATGCTTTAATGCAAAGATGCGTAAGCATCCAAATCTCAGCAGCTCTGCATACCCCTAGCACCTTGACTTGCAGAGTCCTCAATGGGGGTGAGGCTTAAGGATAGGAAGCCACTATATATGCAGCTTATTCATTAATATTCATGAGTACATGTGTTTACATGTTAATCAACTTGAAGACACAACATTTAAGTAAAACAAAAAAAGTATGTAAACATTCTACAAGTTATCCAACTACTTTCTGTAACTCCAGCAATGGTATATAAAATAAATTTGGCTGTTCACATTTTAAATTTTAGCTGTTCACATTTTGAAAATATATACCAACATCAGCATCAACTTTATGCCGAATATAAGCTGGAGAGAAATAAAGAAAGAAGGAAAATGGAAATAAAAACTGAGGAAGGTGTGCCTGGACTAAGAGTTGATTGTCTTCAAGGCTTCAGACAATTGGGACTCCCTTGTAAATAAGTAGACTGGGTAGGCAGGAGATTTTTACAGTACAGGTACCTCCTAAAGTGTTGAGATTTACCTATGAGCAACAGAAAAGAAAGGTTATATATAGAAACAACTATATGTTGCTTCAGTTCATAAATTTATTTTTACAGTTCAAATAGTAGAACAATTACTGTATGTAATGCCCTTATTTCTTCAAGAAAGGTTTGATATCCCATAGGTCATTAAGGCCAATGGGTTTGACACTGTTCATCTTGTAAATCCATTTACTTTCTTTCTGAAGCAACAAGTTAGCTTGGTCTTACCCCATTCTCAATTCTGGAACCTCTTCTATGCCCATGAACATGAGGTCATTAGAAGAAGAATTATGGTGTAATGTGAAATGAACCCCCACTACAGTGTCCTGTCAGTTATTAATAATCAAGCATATATGCTCTTGTATTCGCTGTTTTAATGGGTGAACTGTCTTCTCTACATCGGTTAGCCCACAAGTACACCAAAGTATGTACACTACATAAGGAGGGCGTTATGTGACAAAGGCAAGTCTTTTATCTCATCCGCCAAAAAGGCTGAACACATATGTGCCCAAAACAGAAAGGACAAGCAACATTCCACTGACCATCCCAAAGAGCGACAGTCGCTTACTCCCTGAGACGTGGCAAGGAAAATAAAATGTATTATGTGGGGGGCTGTGCCCCCTGCACCCCCTTTGCAGGGGACAAACCCCACACACCCCCAATCTAATTATTCTCAACTCCAGTGGGAGCGGACTTAGAGGCATGATGGAAAAAAAGAGAGAGAAAAAGTTTGTTCTGTAGCCAGGCCCAAACCCAGGTCCACCAGCGGTGGCTCTAGCCACTATACCAAATGGCCAGCTCAGCAGGGCTTGGCCAAACAAATCCCTATATTCTGTTAAGGTGAGTGAAACTAAGTGCTGCACTTGCTGTAACCTACTCTGTGTCTTTCTGACTCGCTCTCAGTATAAGCGGTATTATTGAGTCGCTCACATTGAGCTGCTCAATAGTACTCGCTCACATCACTGTACACCAATGAGGAGTGTCACACGTAATCAACTCCCTAATTTCTATGCTGTAATGCTGAAACCGAAGGTGATTGAACCTATTACCAACTACTGCATATTTACACACATTACACCTCTTGCATTTGTAAAATCCCTTCAGTCTTTGTGGCAACCAAATAAAGCTACCTATGTTAGCACTCTTGTTTATCCTGCTGCCAACCAACTTGTCCTTTAAGTTGGATGCCCTTGAAAATGTGACCCTTGGTTTGGGGCCCACAGTTTGACCCACTTCATCATCACTGAGTAATAAGGGTGAATTTCTATGAATTACATTGCCAATTTGGACTGCCACATGATTATACTCAGTGATGAATGTGCAGGGGATAGTGTCAGTTTTGCCAGACACTGAAAATGTCAGTAAAGATGATATTGATATGCTTCTAACTTTGTTTTTAGATACCTGCAGTGTGTGTTCATATCATAACCCCTTTCCTGAAATCCCTCAATTAGTTCATTTGCCTGTATTTCATAATTCAGTGTTATTTCCTAACCCCCAGTGTTTGCAGACACAGGCAGAACCATTTATCTGGGAAGTGTGGCTGGCAGGCTATCTAACATTGTTGCACATCTATGCTACTTCAGGATGGGCTCCCTAGCTGAACTTGCCAATTTCCTGTAAG
Source organism: Neoceratodus forsteri (assembly GCA_016271365.2). NCBI lineage: Eukaryota > Metazoa > Chordata > Ceratodontiformes > Ceratodontidae > Neoceratodus > Neoceratodus forsteri. Next base: position 1,831,722 of record CM057456.1, on the reverse strand, counting down.
CTGTAGAGTGCCACGTGGAGGGTAGAAACAATTAGTCTGTCTCAGTCTTCTATAACCACTGGATTTCTCGGCCCACTCATGTTGTGTTGTGCTGTGGCTAGGTTTTCTTGCAAGAGGCAATAGATGCTGACCAAGACTGCAGAGAAGGATCAGGTGAGACAGGGTAAAGGATTCACCTTTAGGTGAGTTGGGTTAGTAAGGCCAGAAGACAAAGAAAAAGGTCACATCTACTGGGGGAAGTCCCGGGTGACTCAATGTTTGCAGGCATTTGTGTGGAGGCTCAATCCTTCCCCCACCTACTAGTGGCTGACAAACCTTCCCAGTGCACCATGGATCACAGGCCATTTACAGTGTCCTGTAGGTATTATTAGGAGGCCTGGATAGAGCAGTGGCAAGAAGGGATCCTGGTCAGAGATTGGCTATGCCATGGGCTAATTTCAGGGCACTGGGAGCCAAAAAATACCACTGTTCCCACAGCTATTTTTATATAGTACTTACTATAGTGGGGGGGGGGGATTGTAGCACTGCGTGATCAGTGGAATCACCTTGAAAAGTGATAGGTGTACCATGAAGTGTTGTCTCAGCGTGACAACCTGCTCCTTTACATTCAAAATTGCATTGGAGCAATATGTAGCATGATCTAAAACAGTGAGCAGAAGTGCCAAAAGCTCACAACAGAATGGGGTTGGCTGTGGTAGAAGTTTAGGTGGGGATTCCTACAGAAAGGCTATAAAGCTCCATAGCATGAAAATGAGTTGCTACTCACAGTGGAGTAGGGAAAGAATCAGCAATTCAGGATCAACAAACTTTGTAACCAAGGTGTGTGGCCGTATGAAGACTAAACTAACCAGATTATCTCTTCATCGCAGCACGGCTTCAGATCCAAGCATGGGACGGACACTGCACTAACCAAATTTCCGGCTGATATCCTAGGCAATATAGACGCAGGGGTCAGCACAGGCACAGTCTTCATGGACCTGTCTAAAGCGTTCGACTGGGTAAACCATAACCTCCTTTTACAAAAAATGTGCGCTCTAGGCATGGACGCTCATGCCCTTGGATGGCTGGCTAATTAACTTATGGGCCGGACCCAGAGGGTCAAGTGGAAGGACTATGTCTCCCAGTCTGCACCACTCAAAGTAGGAGTACCTCAGGGGTCAATACTTGGTCCCTTCTCTTCACTTTGTTTATAAATGATCTGCACTCACATTGTGGGAGCAGCAGCGTCATCCAATACGCGGACGATGCTGTCATTTTCCGAGCCTCTCCTAACTTAGGAGAACTGGGGAAAGCCCTCCAAGAGGACATTCTTCTGCTGGAGGACTGGCTCTCTCGGAATAAAATGGTATTAAATACCAGCAAAACTAAAGCGATGTTATTTGGGCCCAGATCCTTAGGTACAGATAGGTCGCTGCTCCTTCAGCTCCAGTCCAGAGGGGGCGATAAACTTGAGGTGGTTACCTCCACAAATACCTAGGGCTAACCTTGGACCAAGGCTCACCCTAAAAATCATATTGACCAACTCACCAAAGCCATACATGGTAAACTCGGTATCCTCTACAGAATAAAGGACCAGATTATCCCAGAAGCCAGAGTTGCCATCGCAATTCAGCGATTTCTCCCTAAGCTCACTTTGCGGCACCTGCTTCCTCCAAGGCGTGGTTGCCACGGAACTTGGCAGGCTCCAGACCCTATACAATAAGATTGTCCGACGGCAACATTATCCTCACCCCAGGACACACCACTGCGAGGCTCAAGCCAAGCTCAGCTGGCCATCATTGGAAGCCCGCCTCATCTACCCCACTCTATGTCTCGCTTTTAAGCTTCTGGGGCCCTTACCTCCCCCTAGTCTCAAAGGACTAGTTAGTGTCAAAACCAACCTGAGGAGCCTCTGTTCCTCAGGACAAAACCTCTTAGTGGTCCCCAAAACAAAGACAAAAGCTGGGTCCAGGTCCTTTGCTTTTACTGCACCCTGCCACTGGAACAAACTCCCACTGGAGGTACGGGAGGCAGGGTTTATCACCTGCTTCTGGACTAAGCTCAAAGCTCACCTGTTCTCAAGGAGCACTTGCCAATGCACTAGGCACTGACCTTACGTCTCGGCCCTTCCTCCCTCTCCACCTTCTGGATGGTAAAGGCTATTTAGTGTCTCACAGTTATACAGTATGGTATTTGCCGTATGTGTGTTATCTCTGTTTAAACCATTTGTAATTTATGCAAGATTGCAGCCCTGCTTACCTATCTGTACTGTCTGTTAACCTGTATGATAATTTTACAGCTCTTACCTGCTTTTACTGTTTCTATGTACCTGTACTGTAGTGTTTACCCCCGGGTCGCCCCTGAAAAAGGGACCTCAAGGGCCCAGTGGGCCTACCCGGTCAACAAAATTCAATAAATAAATAATAAATAAACAGTAGATTAAACAGCAGATTACACTACAGACTTGAATATGTTCCTCCTACTTTGCATAAACAAATCTAACCCATGGTGTGTGACAGTTCCTTCACCCCAACATTAACCAGTACCACACACCAGGAAAGTTGTGCATATGTGATTGAGGAAAGAATAAACCTGCTCCTTAGACCGTGAATAAACATAAAGGGTATAAATGTAATGGAGCCTAGAAACTGACGTGATGACTGACTGAGAAAGATGCAGCTGTTACCTGGCAGAGCGTTCATAGTGTCCACCATTAGAAACACATTTGTATTTCCTTGCAATGTCTGATTAGTAAATTTCAGTCACTTGGGTACTGAATCATGCTCCTCTGGTTTCTATACCCAGCTGCTGTGGAAGCCATGCAGGTCAGTTCTGGGGAGGGAGAGTGGTTTCATACAAGTGTAAACCAGTTAAAAAGTTTATATAGACTTGCTGAGATCAGCACAGCAGCCAAGTTACTGCATTGGAGGGATGAGTTGTAGTGCAGCAGTTGAAGAGAAGCTGCTTTTGAAACTATCATGGCTGCTTTATTTGTTAATTTGATGGGGTAGGGCACCCAGGAGTGCTTTTGTTGGCACGGTATCTTGGTTTTGTACAATATCTGCCCAAGAAGCTGCTGTGTGGAGTAGATTTTGTACAACATCTGCCCAAAAAAATACTGTGGAGAGTAGAGCACTGGCACATTCTTTCAGCAAAGTGCTCCCTGGGTCCTGTATGTGTGGTAGTCTGGTTCTTGTTGGTGGGGTTTCGGTAAGAGAGCCAGACTGTTGAGGTGAGGCTCTAGAGCTGAGGCTTCAGCTGTGTTATGTAGGGTCAGTGGCCTGTGATGGTTTTGAGGAGTTCTGCCCCATCGATCTGCATTTTAATCATCTATGCTGCTGCTGTTCTGGAGGTGCAGTGCTTGTGGAGGGGGCCAGGGAGTATGCCATGGTGTCTATTTGCAAGGGGTGATCTCTGCCCATGTTGTGCCCATTTTTGTCAGCATGAGCAATTTGACCCCAAGAGGATGATGTTGTTTGTATCTGCATTCCCCAGGACCTGTGGGCAAACGCAGCCACTTCAAGGAGATCCGTGAAGTCTTGGGAAATCCCATTTGTTTTTACTTTAAGTACTGCCTGATGTCATGTATTATTTAATCCCTTGTTTAAGCAGGACTTGGTGTAATGGTGTAGAAGCTGCTCTCATTTTATTCACTCTAGCTGAGTAATCCTGATAGAGTGAGATCTTTTGCCCATGCCATAAAAAAATTCCCCCTTCTAATCACTCCAAATAACATTTATTTGACGGAAAACTGCAGGATCAGGACAAATATGCACCTGGACTTCTCACCTGGCTTAGGGCATGGTGCAAGAGTCCTAATGATGAGTTACACTGGAAGGTTTTTCCTGGGTAGGTTGAAAATGTCTGCAAGGAAGTGTTGGACAATTTCTGCTACATTCTTCCCCTCTGCTCTCTTCAGGATCCCAGTGATGGGGATGTTGTTTCACCTTCCCTTTCCCCTGCACTCCAGATCATCTATGTTTGCTCATGTAAGAGAAACATCATCTATTACCTGGTGAATCACTACATCCCTGTCATTTACCCATCTTTCCAGATGCTGCACTGTGGTCTCCTCATCTGACACCCTGATGAACATCTGGTCCATCTGACACTGTAGGGTGTAATAGATGATTTCACCCCAGTTGCCTCCTCTAATATAGGAGTGAACATTGTCTGAATCAGTTCTGGGTTTAGGGGTGTAGTCACTGCCAGCAGTTCTGTTGCCATCACTGAGAGCTGTCATTTCCATTGATGATTTCGACAGGAATTTTAACTTATTTTGTTATAAAGGTTTTATTTTTAATTAGCCCTGAATGAAATGAAAATTGATAAAAAAACCAAAAAACTGAGAACTTCGTGCTTCGGAAAATTTGTATCTTTTAAAATGTTAGCCCAAGGTGAGGAGCGATCGTGTCAAGCCATGTTAACTTCAGCTAAACTGGAAGTCCCTATTCATTGAATGCTAATTGGCATAACAAAATGAAGAAGGCCAAGGTCCTCTCATGAATTAAGAAAGAATGCCCAGCCCTAGTGTATTTGTAGGAGGTACATCTAGACACTGAGGAACATGAGAAACTTTATACATTTGTGTTCAAATCAGTCTATTGTGCAGAACTTCCATCGGGATAAAGGAGAGGGGGGAATGCATTCCTCCACCATTCTACACCCTTCCAGGAAACAACAGTAGTTAAGGACCCTGAAGGTCAACTAGTCCTTGTGCAGTACTACACCAGGTACAGGTCACATTGGCTAATGTTTATCTTCCACTAGGTTTCCATCTCAGCTGAGATTAGGAAATTGCTTGTTATGATCCTGGTTCATACAGCGGGGTTTTACTTTTAGTGAGGGACTTCAATTTCCTCTATTCTACAACTTGGGACACCACTAACTGAAATCTTCCTGTTCCCACTATTCTGTGGTCCACTCCACATATAGCTGGATAGACTATAGCTATTTCCCACAGAAACATATGCACTATGTGAGGAACTGCAGAATGGGTGACATCTTTTTATCTTTTTATCCAACCATGCCCCACTTCTGATATATTTCCATCTGGAGATAGAACAGCCTTGCACTCGGTGGCACCATAACACTTTTCACCTCTGTTCTGTGCAATTCCAGACTTACTTAGCCCAGAAAGTCCAGAGATCCTGGAGGTCAACAAATGGGGAAATGGCATTTTGAAGCAATCCTTTGGGATATACTCATAATGGTTCTCCAGGGGTCTATTATTGTTTACACTGCCAGGAAGCACTAGGAGTGTCAGCAGCGTATGGAAAAACTACATGATATGCTTCATTTCCTGCAGCAGGTGCAAATACAAGGGGGCTCTTCAGTTAAACTGCACTTGGATAGAACCAAGTGAGAGCTGGATGCCATCCTGTTGCACAAACTGGAGCCGGTACTGACCTACTTAAGTCAGAAGTATTATGAAGTAGAACCCTGGGTGACACGTCTGTTGCCCCATCGGATTTGACACCAAAATATCAGATGTACTGTTACTGCCATTCCCCCCCCCCCCATTGTTTCCTTTGGAAGACATTTGACATTGCTGATGCAGTCCACTCATTTTATGCTTCCTGTTACATGCCAGAGGGCACTACAGACAAGCACAAATGAAGGTGTTTTTGGTCCCTCTTACCCTGCCCCAACTGCTATCTGACTGGTCAGAAAGCTTAACTCATCCCACGCAAGAAGAGGAGTTGTTCCTGGCCCTGCGGAAAATGAACACCCAAAAGGTCTCAGGCCCAGGTGCACTTATTATTGAATTTTACAAATCTCAAAAGGACCTGCTCCTTCCCTAACTGAAATGGGTTTGCAATGAGATCTTGGCTGGCACAGAAATCCCCTAGACGTGGCAATGTTCCATCATCTCCAGACCCCTGGAGTGCATTGCCTATATACGAATCTTGGTGTTGAACACTGATTTCAAAATCTTTATGTCAGTATTGGCCTGCAGATTGGATACATTGATGCCTACTCTAATTCACTTTGATCAAATGGGCTTTGTTTGGGCCTATGAGATGAGTGATAACACCCACTACACCTTGCACCTACTCCACCATGTCCACACCTCAGCCACCCCCTTTCTCTTAGCCAGTTTGGATGTCCAGATGGCCTTTGATAGGGTCTCCTGTCCCTATCATTTTGAGACCCTGGGAAAAAATCACATGCTCAGCAGACTTATAGCCCTGCTGCAGCATATCTACTGTTCTACATATCTACATATCTACTGGGAAACTACTGTTTTACTGCTCTTTAAAGTAATTGCAGCTCCTTGTCTGAATATGTAAGGTGGGCCAGACGCTGAGGCGCCACAGGACCCCCCCCCACAGTCCTTTGTAGTGCAGATTTGGTCAGTGATGCTCAGAAAAAGGCTTGCTACTGCCTTTATTAATTGTTGCACCCTCCTCTGTCCCTCTCCAGCCTGCTTCCTTCAGCCCACAGCAACCAGCTGAGTGCCGGGGCTTCGCTCTGCCAGCGGGCAGTCGGCAGCACCTAGCCGAACTTGGGAACCACAAGGCCGGGAGGAACAGTGAGGGAGCAGTTGGGAAAGGCGCAGCCAATCGGTAAGCGAGTGCTCCACCAGGCACAGCAGCCGATTGGCTCTCCTGCCCCATTGACTTACACTGGCTCAGTTTGCATTGCTGAAATCTGTGTGGGACTTGAAAATTTGTTTTTCTTTTTGTCTTTTACTCTTCCCCTGGTGTTCTACTGCAAGTTTCCCAGAAGAGCTGCTTCCACTCTGGTGAGACATCTATAGAGGGCAACTGCTGTTGATTCTGTTGAATTCTGCTGGACTCTGTTAGCAGCTGTGGGCCAGACACTGAGGCGTCACTCTCCTTCAGTTTTATATGTGTAAATCATCAAAAACGTGCTGTTATCCACTATTGTATTGTAAGGGGAAACTACTGTTTTGCTGCTCTTTAAAGTAATTGCAGCTTCTTGTCTGAATATGTAACGTGGGCCAGACACTGAGGCGCCACAGGACCCCCCCCCCACAGTCCTTTGTAGTGCAGATTTGGTCAGTGATGCTCAGAAAAAGACTTGCTACTGCCTTTATTAATTGATGCAGCCTCCTCTGTCTCTCTCCAGCCTGCTTCCTTCAGCCCACAGCAACCAGCTGAGTGCCGGGCTGGCCCGGATTAGCAGGCGGTCAAGTGTACCTAGTCAACTTGGGAACCACTAAGGCCGGAGGAACAGTGAGGGAGCAGTCGGAAAGGCGCAAAATTTTTGCCCACCCACCCTTCCTCCTTCCTGTGTGTTAATTTATAGGCATCTTCCCGCCGAAATCTCTTCCCCGCCTACAGCACTTTTCTCTAAACCAACAGAGAGTCACACCAGCTTGCTGATCCAACCAATCAGCAACTTCGCTACTCCCTATTGCCAACTATCAATATCCACCTCAGAATGGGGAGCTTGCTACTGATACTCCTGTCACTATCAGCCATAGGGTTCCACAATGAAGATGACCCTATTATACAATCTAAAGTGGTCAACCCGCCTAGTTTCTCTGGAACATCCCCCGTGGCTGACACCCATACCCTCATGTATGTCTTGCCATTGCTGCATCGACTACAGTGGTACAATCACCATAAAGTTACGCATATCACCACATATATGTCTCAGCCAAGGCCCCACTACTGGGTATATAGATCCCCTAGCCTAGTCGTCAAACTGCTAATTGGTATCCTGACACACTACCTTAAATCCACAGGAGCACCCAAAACAAAGAGTGGCAACAGAATAAAAAAGGAGGACCAAAGACAGCCCCCTCCCTATCACTGGCAGCCCTTATGAAATTACTGATCTTCCTATTGCTCTGTATTGGTAATGTAGAAATCAACCCTGGACCTCTTGAAAGCGCACCTCCATCAGACCTATCCTCAATTAAAGGCCTCAGTTTCCTGCATATTAATGTATGCAGTCTGTTGAAAAAATTTACATTGTTACAAGCCTGGCTGTTGCCTTCTGCCAGACTTTCTTGTGATAACTGAGACATGACTCAAGACCACCACAATGGACAGGAAGTTAACCTACCTAACTATCAGCTATTCAGAGCTGATCGCCAAACAAGGGGAGGCGGAGTAGCCATATATGTAAAAGCTGGTTTAGTTGTATCCTGTACTGCTGCAACATCTATGCCCAAGGAATTTGAGTGTCTATCTCTAAAAGTCTCTCTCTCCCCAATACAGCAGCTTTCCATTTAATTGGATGCTACAGACCCCCCTCTGCTGAACACAAGCTCTTATCCCACCTGGGAAACCTGGTCAAGTCCTGTACTGAAGAAGTCATTATCATAGGGGACCTGAATTTCAACTGGCTCACCCAGGCAGCTACACCTCTGGTATCATTCTGTGACACCTATGGGCTCACACAGTTAATTAATGAACCAACAAGACTAAATGCAAGGAATAGTAGTAACAGTATTCTACTTGACATCATGCTAGTGAGTAAACCACATCTATTCACACATGCTGGAGTGCTCTTATGCATAAAGTGACCACTGCCCCATCGCAGGGGTAAGATCCAACAGCATTAAAACAGATCCTGCAAAATTCTCATGAGGAGATCCAAGAAAACATCAATATTGAAGGATATCTGCATGATCTAGCCTACTCTCCACACTGGCAAAAGTTCTATCTTGCACATTCTGTAGAAAAAGCTCAGCAGGTGCTAAATAGCATGATATTAAATGCCCTTAACACCCATGCCCCAATCTCTAGTATCCGAATAAAAAACAAATCCTGTCGCTGGTTTTCAGCTGACCTCAAAGCTGCACTGCTGGAGAGAGATAAAGTAGCAAGAAAAACTAAGAATATCATGGACTGGATGATCTTTAGGAAAGCCAGGAATAAATGCACTAGGAAAGTTAGGGATGCAAAGGATGCCCACTACCTGGCCCAGCTCGACTCCTCCTACCATACTACTGCTAGATTTTGGGGCACCATCAAGGGTATGATGGGCCAGGATGTTAACAACCCCCTTCCAACCCAATTACACAGTGACTATGGCCCCATTACTGGCACATTGGAAATCCTGGATGCATTCAACAACCATTTCACAACAGCTGGCCTTGCCTTTGACTCCTCCCCAGCTAACCTATTAAGGGATCATTTAAGCTCCCACTATACTGGTGAACAAAGAGTTGACTCCTCCTTAGCTTCAAATCTATACTGTTGAAACAAGTTGAGGAGCTACTATGGCATCTAGATACCAAAAAAAGTGCAGGAGCAGATCTTCTGGACCCATTCTTTCTAAAGATTGTGTGTCATATGCTTGCAGTCCCCCTAACTCACCTCTTTAACCTTTCCCTAAACTCTGGCTCTATTCCCACACTGTGGAAGACAGCCCAAGTGGTCCCCCTTCTAAAATCAGGGGACCCTATGGATCTTAATAACTACAGGCCCATTTCCATCCTACCTGTGTTATCCAAGATGGTGGAGAAATTAGTGAGTATTCAGTTAAGGGAATATCTGGACAATGCTTATCTATTAAATCCAGCTCAATCTGGATTCAGGGCCAAACATAGCACTATCACTGCATTAGCCAAGGTCACCAATGATTGGCAAACTGAACTGGATAAAAAGAACAATGTCTGTGCAGTATTCCTGGACCTGAGCAAAGTATTCGACACTGTGGACCATGAACTGCTACCTCATCCCTACACCCATTGGCCTAGATCCATCCTCCCTTAAGGGTTCAGATGCTACCTCCGTAGATCACAGCAGGTAAAAGCTGAAGGTGACCTCTCCCCATTAAGACCACTGTCAAGAGGAGTCCCCCAAGGCTCTATTCTGGGTCCTATCCTTTTTGCCATTTATATAAATAAAATTGATTCAACCCTTACCAAGTCCTCAGTACATCTCTTTGCTGATGACACTGTACTGTATGTCAGCAACCCTTCACCTAAAGTTGCTCATGAAATCCTACAAGCAGAATTCTCCCTGTTACAATATCAGCTTCTCGAGAAAAAGCTTCTGCTAAATGCAAAGAAAACCAAAGCAATGATGTTCACAACCCAAAACTCCACCAACACATCCTCTTCAATCAGCCTCCCCCCAGATATGCACTATACTTGGAGAAAATCTGGAGTATGTTGAAAATTTCAAATACCTTGGTGTGTGGATTGACAACAGACTTGACTTCACTCAGCATCTAGAACAACTGCTGAAAAAGCTTCACCTAAGGCTTGGCCTCCTCTACAGATTAAAACCCCTTCCTTAATAGAGATTCAAAGATGAGATTAGTCCAGGCCATATTTCTATCAGTCATTGACTACGCAGACTTCCTCTATAGTCACTGCCCCACTCCCTACCTTCAAAAGTTGGATACCTTATACCATAGAGCAATAAGGTTCATTACAGACCTGCCATATAATACTCACCATTGTTCTCTCTATGATGCAATTGGATGGGTTTCCCTTCATGTCAGGAGGAGCAGAAATGCAGCTCTATGGATCTACAGAGCTTTATCAAAAAAACTCCCAAGCTATATCCTGGACTGCTTCAACCTGACCACTCCCAGCTCCTATGCCCTAAGAAGCAACAATATCATCCTGCTCAAATTGCCCAAAGTCAACACCAAAATAGGGAGGGCAGCAATCAGCTATTCTCTAGCCATAGCATGGAACACCCTACAAAAATCCCTAAAACTGTCCATTATCATTCCATTTACATCCTTCAAGCAGCACTGTACAGCCTTCTTCACAAAGAAATGAAGTTGCCACCGCTAGAGATAGAATAGTCATCCCACAAAACCATATTCCAATCACATATGGCATATTCCTTCCAGCCAGACACTGCCAGTATATGGCACCCAATATTCCCTTCACCATCCTTGTACTCATTATGTGAGTGACTGTCATGGCCCTCATTGTGATATATATGTACTGTACATATTGTAGATGTTAGTTTAACTTTCTCTTGCCAAGCTTTAACATGTGAATTCTCTGTATCTGTATGTATAACTGTCTCATAAGTATGTGATGTAATTGCTGTGCATCAACTCGAACCTTGACCTTATCAGGTCCATCTTGTAAATGAGCCTTGCTCAATGATGATCGCCTGAATAAATAAAGATTTGATTGATTGATTGATTGATTGATATCTACTCCTTCCATAAGGCCTTTGTTAAAGTGAATGAGCATGTCTTACAGTCCTTTGATCTGGGACAGGGCACCTAACTAGATTGTCCTGTCTCCCCTGCTTTTTGCCCTGTGTATTGACCCTTTAGCCCAAGTAGCTTGGGAAAACCCAGCAGTATGGGGCATCCAGTTGGGAGTCAGAGAGCACCATATGGTGTTATATGCAGATGATGTCCTCCTGTATCTCTTAGAATCAGGCACATCATTAGATGCAGTATTTACCATCTTAGGGCAGTTTGGATCAGCCTCTGATTATAAGTTAAATACTGCAAAAATTGAGGTCCTGATGGTAAACTTGTGTCTGTCACCAGCATTGCAATCTCAGTTTCCTTTCCAGTGGGGCCTGCAGGAAATTAAGTATCCTGGAATAAAGCTCCTACGGGCCTTTACAGATTGTACGAGGCTAACATACTGTGGGTCCCCAGCTGCACAGTTTACAGCTAACCTTAACCAATGGCAGGCATTGCTCCTTAGCCTAATTTGTAGAGTTGGTACAATCCGTATAGTAACCCTTCCCAATTTTTTTATACTTTTTTCAAGATGTCCCATTCCCTATCCCTGAACATACCTAGAGGAAATGGGTGACTGCCATATTTAGATTCCTCTGGAATAGCAATTGACCTCGGGTCCGACTTTGCACTCTGATTCTTCCCAAAGCTCAGGGTAGCTTAGCCATGCTGGATCTTCACACCTATTTCCAGGTGACCCAACTGAGAGTCATGTTCTTCTGGCATCATCCTACTGGTGGTCCACATTGGCTACAAGCAGAATGCTTCTTGTCGCCATTCTGGGACATGACTCAATTGATCTTCCGGTCCATGAGAGCCGGTCCCTCTCTGGCAGCAGCTTAATCCTTAGATATCTGAAGCTCAAGCTGTCCGGCATAAAATCACTGAAGAACTTAGACTAGATCCTCATCTGCTTTGGATCTGCCCCTGGCTCAGCTCCCTGGTTTTCATCCTGCCAGTACTGACCCTACATTTCATAGGTGGAGTCACCAGGGATTAGTTTACCTTTCATAGTTTTGAACAGCTCCTGAAATGACACCCACTGCACAATTGCAGACCAAATGTGTCCTGGATCACAGGGATTTTTTTCAGGTTTTCCCAAGTGAATCATTTCCTGGAATCCCACCTGGCTGGGGTCCATGACTGCGAACCTTATTTCACTCATTCACTGAGCCTTGCAGGGCTTTCAACAATAGAATACTCTATATAGTGCAACAAAGTGGGCAGAGAAACTGTGTGAAGAGCAGGAAAGGCACAATGAAAATCAGAATGCTGTGAGTTAGGGCATATTGCAACTTCAGACATACAGTATGTTGTAAATATGCCTGATAACATCTTATCCATTATTTCAGCACTTGCATGATAACAGCCAAGTACAGCCAGGGACATACAGTAGGGTGTTGGAGAGACTGTGGGGAGGGAAGGGCAATGCACACACACATACTATGGTCCTGCCAAAGCTGGTGGAATTCTTATGGGATCTAGAACAGGTTATTAAGGAAATCCTCTTCCCGGATTTACATTGACCCCCTGAAACATATTTGCTACATCAATATTTTGGATGCCTGAGGTGTAGGCATGGTAAATATCTTCAGGGCATATTTTGGTAGCTACAAAAAATTCATAACTAGGAACTGGTTAACAGATAGAGATGCAGCAAAATTAATTTTCGCCTGTGAAATGACAGCGAAATCATCAATTTCACCACACAAAATGTTTTGCAAAAATGCGGCGAAATTTCACATTTTTGCCTGAAATTTTGCCAGCTCACCAGTCCACAACGAGTAGAGAAATTTTGCCTGCAGGAGGCGAAATTTCACCCACGGGTGCAGACATTTCACCAAAAGTGGTGGAATTTCACCTGTGGCAGCAAAATTTCGCCCACAGGCAAAATTCCGCCAGCTTGGGGGTAAAATTTTGCTGACAGCCACAGGCGAAGTTTTATATTTCACCCAGCGAAATATTTCGCTGGGTGAAATATTCCAATTTTGCACAACACTATTAATAGACTGGATCCTGGGGCTGTCCCAGTGGAGGGGAAATGGTTAATTCCATTTATCAGATGTAGAGGATTACCTTTAGCCTGAATGATAAATTAGACACCTTTACATCTCAATGAAACACTTGGATAATGTATGTGATGCATCACAAGCCCACATTTGTCTGTTAGAGGCATTGCAGGATAGAGGGTGTTTAGAATTGCCCCGGGGAGAGGATGTAAGCTGCTTCTGTGATAGAGACCATGGTGGGGATGGTCTGCCCTTCCCTCCCTATACTGCCTCAGCCATTACACTTCTTATTCTGCATATACAATATTTGCAGGGATATTGATTTTTGATGAGGCACACTGGGACCTCGTTGCTGTATTGAGCTCCCATGAGACCAGGATTTTCTAATTCTACTAACTGTTATGGCTTTGTAGTGATACATGAGTATTTCAGATTGATTCTTACTTGCTTGATATTGATGTATAATGTACCTTTTTATGGTTTTAGAAATGTAATAAAAATATATTTACAAAAAAGAAGGATAGGCCCTCTGCAACAACACATAGTCATGTGCATTACATGACATACACGCAAGTGTAGCGATAGTAACACATCAGTGTTACTGCATTTCTGTTATCTGGAAATAGTTGTATGTTGTTTGTCTTACCTGTTGATGGCTGTCTGTGTTTGCTTGTGTGGGCTTGTCCATTTTCTGCCTCTGGGGGTGGGGAATCAAGGTTAGAAACACAAATGCCACATTTCCATACTTTCGTGTTGTTAAGTTGAACCCTAATTGGTGCAGTTGTTTGCCAAGAATTTCCTTCCTTTTTTGAGATAGTGGAATTGCATCCTCATTCACACAAAGGAATCTGCATGAACAGATGCACAGGCACCAAGGGAAGACTCTGTCCACCTACGGAGGTGTAGGGCCTGCAGACCCAGCAATTCTGTGCAGCAACAGGTGTCAAGAATTCATGGGGCTATCTAGTGGACTGCTGCAGTACAGGACTGTCTGAGCCCTGCACTTCCATGTCACCAGATAGAGGTACATAAGGTAAAGAGTTGATCTGTTAGCTGAAGTGCAGGACCAACTGATGCCCATGGAAGCAGAGGTGCTGGGAACTATGCTAAGAGAGGAGTTCTCTTCACTATATGGTACTTTGACCCATGCGGGCAACCCTGCACCTTCCCATCCCAGGCTGGGGGGGTCACATGACAGCTCCATCACCCCCCTGCTCATCCCATCTGGCAGGCTCACTAAGTTCACCTCCGAACTCAGCTCACTGGCATGGGATCACAAAGTACTACTCACTAGGGTAAAGGCTGGCATTACACACAATGTTTCTTAAGAATTAATATGTACAGTATGTTAAATTTAAACACCAAATTTTCAAGATAGTCATTTTATGACTCCCTTTTATAAACACAGGATGTGGCATTTACAGCATAGTGGCCAACACGTAATTTCGCACCACAGATGTGAAAACACGTCTCATCTAGGGTCTGAAAAATGACACCTGTCACATTTCTGAGGTGGGGGAAAATATTTATGTTGAAAGATTGGAACCAACATATTGAAAATAAGAAAAAAGGTTCACTCATAACTTGCCTATGTTACCATATTTTTGCAAAAACAAATTCAGCATACTCTTCTTATGACCCTACCTAATGAGCACAATAGGTGAAAATGCTCAAATCCCACCCAAAAAGAGGATTTGTGGTACAACTACAAAATCATCTTTCAGCCAGGATTTGAAACATTTAATGTGCCTTGTTCATGAGGTGGTGTCACAAAAAGGCTATGTTGAAAGTTTGGTGGAAAAATATTAAAAATTTGCAAAGTTATGAGTGAATGTTGAAATATTCCCAGCACCTCTGCTTCAATGTTCACTCATAACATGGTTATTTTACCATACTTTTCCTCCACATTTTCAACATATTCATCTTATGACCCTACCTCATGAGCCCGGTAGGTGAAAATTTTCAAATCCTGCCTGAAAGTTTCACGGAACAACTATGAAATCATCTTTCAGGATGGATTTGCAAAATGTAATCTTCCTTGTTCATGAGGTGAGGTCCCAAAAAGACCATCTTAAAAATTTGGTGTAAAAATACTGAAAAATGACAAAGTTATGAGTAAACATTCAAAATGCATTGAAATATGATAAACAAACTTACCTTGTTTTCTCATGTCACAGTCAACCGGTTCCAGCAGCAAGACACGTTCTCATTTGGAGACTGGATCTATGTTGTGGGACACATTTAGGTGAATGAGGGTGTGTGGGAGGGTGTAGGGTCATGGGTGCTGAATGAGGGAGTTGGAATTGGATGAGTGGGTGTCTGTGGTGTCAGATCAGCAAGCAACCACTTTCTTATTTACAGGTTATATAAATTAAAACAAAAAAATACAACAAAGGACTGTTGTCTTTTTTCAGCTTTACTACTGTAATGGCTCCAACACTAGGGATTGGGCACCTCTGTAACACCACCTGTGTATTGGGGGAATTATAGTAAGCACATACTGTATATAGGAGAAGGCGAGGGAGGGCTGACTGAGCTGGGGGGAGGGAATTAAAAATTAAAAAACATAGATAGATAGATAATGGATGGATGGATGGATGGATGGATGGATGGCAGAGACTCAGTGATTGCCACCTCACTGCTGGTACTAAGGCAAGCAGCAGCAGCACTCCATCTGCAGCTGTAGAAATCAAGAAAGTTCCAATGTTGTCATACAAAGAACACGGATGAGCAGCTCCTGTCAATGAACTAGGCACTGAGGATTTTCTGGTGCCTAGAAATCTTATTTCTAGCATCATATTAAAAAACAAACACCAGAATCTAGCTACACAGATCCATTTAGCTAGGTTCAGGTGTTTTTTTTAACTCATAATTGTTAGGTGTTTTCCATGATTTTTAGTTGAAAGAAAAACCCAAGATGGAGGCTGTCATGAACACAAAAAGACTTTGATTCATAAAAGCTGTTTTTGGTTCAAGACAACTTAGTCATGTGATCAAATGATACTCTCTCGAACCAAAAATTTATGGTTCATGTCAGCAGCTTATCCAAAAATCATACTGAGCATGCTCAGAAAAAAAATTAAATCCTTATTACTCTGGAACTGGTTAATATTTTTTCCCAAAACTTTTGAAAGTCCCTGTCTTGACACAGGTGGCTTCTACCCTAAACATCTCAGGAAAACATTCTATACCTTCTAGGCTTTACATGAGAGCAAATAAATACATATTAAGTATAGGAGAATACACCACACTTCATTAAACATTGATGTTCCATATTTTGGAAACCATACATAAAACCACCACACAACTTTTCACATCTTGAGACCCTGCAAGCCAGACTGTACATGCCAAATTTTAGGCTATTTCATCAACACTGCTTAATTTATTAAGGTGCAAAAATTAGGGTTTAATGTTAATCACCTTACTCAACCCTAACTATACTGGTGCAGTATTATAGTGGAACAGGGTTCTACATAATAATGGCTATCGCAGAATAACGATTGCCATTAGATCGAGTGTACATTGATGAAAATAAATTTTGGCAATGCACACTAAAAGCGAATGAGAAGAGGGTGCCCAAGATCCACTGTACTTTTTTTTAATGCGGGGGCTGTCCTCCCACACCCCCCAACTCCAGGGGGTGCATGTTGGGAGGGGAGCAAATTTAAAAAAAATAAAAAGCCACCTGCCTGCAAAAAATGTACCGCACCACACCTGAACCGAATCCTGTACCCTGCACCTCCCAAGTGACCACCCTCCCCACCACGCTAGCAGACCAGCTTGGCAGCTGCATGCCACACCCCCTCCCACATACCTCCCGCCCCTTTCCTCTCCATCCCATGTGCATATATGCAAGTACATCCCTTCGCACTACCTTGTCCACCCAGATATCTGCTCGCTACCCTGCCAGGTAGCCCTGAACACAGTTGCCGTGATTGAGTTGCCTTTTTTGAAAGCACTCAGTCATGGTCGTTGTGTTGACTGGATACCAGTGGCACAGTAATGCCACAATAGTTAAGGTTGAGCAGAGGTTTATATGTTAAATCTCAAAATGTACACTTTAATATCTTCATAACTGTGCAACAGATTTGCACAAAAGTTTGCATGCATAGTTTCAGAGGGTAGCTCTCTTGATGTGCCAAATTTTGTTCTGGTCAGATGTGCAGATTCTGAGATCTGGATAGTTAAAAAAGTAAAAACAATTTGCTGTTTTCTGCTTTTTTGTTTGTCATAGCCTAGTGCCCAGACAATTTGGAATTTTGGTCTGAAAATTTCAGGGTACAATGTACTTGGCCCACAGATGTATCATTCACTGGTTTGGTGAAAAAATATGAATCCGTTATAAAGTTATTACATTTTAAAATGTTGGTTCTGAGCGTGCTCAGTACAGTCTTTTGGATAGCTGCTTGGAAAAAAAAAAAGCATTTGGTCCATATAAAAAAAGGATCCATTCTCATATGGGGTAATCCTTTTTCATGAGGAAAAAATATTTTTTTTCATATGTCTGCCATCTTGTTTCCATTTGAAAAAAAGAAAACAATATTCAAAACCCTCAAAAATGACATCCTACACACACACCAACACATGTATCATGTTAATTGGCACCCAGTTAGGTGGATTCTGCACATAGCCATCCTCTCATGTATTGCAGGTTTCCTTGGTGTCAAGTAGTGCTCTTCCACCTCTGATCACAAACTCCTCATGTACTGCAGGTTTCTCTGCTGTCTAGTGGCACCCTCCACCCTCTGACTGCCATCCCCTCATGTACTGTAGGTTTCTCTGTTGTCTAGTGACACCCTCCACCCTCCAACTACCATCCCCTCATATACTATAGGTTTCCCTGATGTCTAGTGGCACCCTCACTCTCCAGTCACCATCCACTTATGTATTGTATTTTTCCCTGGTGTCTAGTGGCACCCTCCACCCTCCGACTGCCATCCCCTCATATACTGTAGGTTTCCCTGATGTCTAGTGGCACCCTCACCCTCCAGTCACCATCCACTTATGTATTGTATTTTTCCCTGGTGTCTAGTGGCACCCTCACCCTCCAGTCACCATCCACTTATGTATTGTATTTTTCCTTGGTGTCTAGTGGCACCCCACCTCCAATCACTGTCCCCTCATCTATTATAGGTTTCCCTGGGGTCAAGTCTCACTCTCCACCCTCCGATCACTGTCCTCACATTGAAATTACCTGCAATAAAGAAAATCATCCCTTGATGCTTTTTTTAACCTGTAAAAAAGAAATGGTCCTTTGCCAATCTGACCCCCCACTCCGACCTCCTCCCACTCAGCACTCACCACCCAACACCTCCACTACACCCCCACACACCTCACTCACCTGAACAGATCCCAAGGTGATGATCCGCTCTTCAATTGAAGACATGTCTTGCTGCTGGAACCGGTGACAGCAATATGAGAAATTAAGGCAAGTTCGGTTCAATGTATTTCAATGGAGTTTTCAACTTTGATGCTGAACTTTGTCAGTTTTGCATATTTTGACCACAAATTTTCAATATGGCCTTTTTGGAACACCACCTCATGACCAGTAGCAGTGAAATTATGCAAGTCAGGCCCAAAAGGCAATTTTGCAGTCACTTGGTGAAATTACCTTTTGGACAGGATTTCAACATTTTCACTGCCTTTGTTCTTGAGGTGGGGTCATAAGCTTTCCTCCTCTCTCTCTCTCTCTCCCTCCCTCCTACCTCCTCACATTCCCTTAGGAACAATGATGCTCCCTGGCTGTCCCCACCAGATCTACCTCTGCTGGCCAAGCAGCTTTCTCCCACCATTTCCCCAAACTTTGGAATGCCCTCTACCACAATCCAAAATGCCTCTTCCCTTTGTGCCCTCCTCTCCCTCCTGCATAGCTCCATCACCCCCACCTGCAATTACTCCTAATTCATCCTCTCTCCCCTTTACTCTGTGCTTGCTGTCTCTCTTCTCTCATCCCAGTTTATTAGCTTGGAACTTTCTATTGTGCACCTTTTCTCCCCAATGTTTTCTGTGCAATGTATAATTGCTATACACCTTACCGTTGTCATATAAATTGTAATCTTTGGCTTTAGATCCCTGTACCTGCTAAGCACTTGTAACTCTGTAAATATTTATTGCCATGCATTGTATGTGTTGTATTGAGCCTGTGGCTCTATTTGCTGTTTATGTTGTCTTGTTGTAACTACCAATATTTGGTGTTTATCCTCCCCATTGATATATCTGGAAATGAGCAACCTGCTCTGTATGCCTTCCTGGTTAAACTTTTAAATAAATAAATAAAATAAAAACAGCAAAGTTATGAGTGCATGTTAAATTTTGCACCACACACTCATAACTTTAGTAATGTTACATATTCTGACCCTAAAGTTTCAAAATAGCCATATTTTTACATCACCTCATGAATGTGACAACTGTCATTTTTCAAATGTTTTTTTGCTCCTGTGGTGCAGAATGTTGTTGTTTTTTTTGTAAATCTCATTTTTATTAAAAAAGGAACACAGATTTTTTAACTTTTTGACAGACAAGTACATACATATCCACAGGTACAACATTGACAGGTTCGCTTACTTACAAAATTGATTGGATCTGATATATGATAGTCACATTAAATGCTACGTTCTAATTCATACAAATAATCAGTTAGCTAGAGAGTACAAAACTTCTATTCCTAGGCCTTATTTTATTTTTCCAGTTGTCCCTCTGGCCTCCTGTAGGATCTCCCCAAAAATGTCTCAGCACCGTCCCTTAAATTAACTATTAATGTGCTCATAACCTCTTTGAAGCGATATTTCATTAAGTCAGTCATGCCTGACCCTTATTATGGGCTGTTTCCACTCAGCGGCCCGCCAGCCTCGGCCTCCACAGAGCAGTCCCAGCAACTCCTGCTCTGTTCCCTACCTGTCTATAACAGCCTCTTATGGTACAAAAGAGTCATCCATGGGCATATAGTATAACACCCAGCGGGACCACCCTTCAGCAAACTTCTCCTTCCTCTCATTCAGGCTATGTGTGATTTGTTCTAACCGGTAAATCTGTTTGGTTATGTCCCACCAGTCTGGTATTGTGGGTTTTTTATCCGTCAACCACAGCCTGGTGATAGTTTTTTGGCTGCAGTTATCAGTAGATGTAAAAGGTATCTGCTATTCGGGTTCCTTAATTCCTGTGGGTGTCTAAGAAAAGAAACATCTCCTGGTCAAGTGGAGTCGGAACCAAATATCCTCCTCAGGTGCTCTTGTAAGAGATCCCTAATGGATCCAGAGTTCCACACGACCACATAATATGCGTGTGTCCCTGAGTCCTCGGACTGTCTCCAGCACTCAGACGAGGCCTCCGGAGAATAGTGCCTGGTGATTACCGGTGTCTTAAAGAATCTAATTAGATTCTTCCATGCATATTCTCGCCATTGATGGGAGCATGTGACTCGAGCGGCGTACTCACAGGCCCTCTGCCAGTCCTCTTGTGTGAGGGGGTTTCCCAGTTCCTTCTGCCACTGTGCTCTAATCCCTTCTGTGTATGTTTCTCCCTGTATATTTTGGGCCCTGTAGTAAAGGGAAAGTAATCTTCTTGTTCCCATCCCACCTTTATTCAATTGAAGTTGGGCCTCTAACAGCGAGGGGTATCTCTCAGGAAGAGAGACCACTTCTGAAGCCCTGGTGATAGTGCGAGAGCTGCAGGTACCGATAAAATCCCTATTTGGTATATTGAACTGTTTCCGACTTCACTGAAGGGCCACATCCTACCTTGAGTCATTACTTGGGGAAGGTACTTCAGCCCATATCTCTCCCAGGTTCCGAATCCATGGTCCAGCCTGTTAGAGGGAAGTCCACTAGATTCATGGGGGCAGAGCAGACTCAACAAGGGTTCTAACCTCTGTTTTTTTAATTTGCTGCCAAACCCTACAGCGCAATCAACCATGGATCGCCTGAGGCTGGGGTTCCCATCCTCGCTCCGTATTATAAATGTTTTGAAAATAATCTCCGTCCGGTACCAAAGTTTGTTCTATCTGCAGCCAGTGTGGTTGACCCACCCCTGCTTTGCCTCGCCATTATATGTGTCATCGCCGCTGATAGTATAACTGTAAGTCAGGTAGCGAGCCCCCGTCCTTCTGAGGAAGTGTCAAGATCCTCATCCTGACTCGGGTCTGCTGCCCATCCAGACAAACCTGGAGATGCACCGATTCCAATCCCTGAAGGTTTTCTTTGGGATGTGTAGAGGATATTCTGGAATAGATGTAGGGCCCGAGGAAGGGTGATCATTCTCTATTACTTCTATCCCAAGTGCCCAGCTTAAAGTGGCAGCGTGGCCCACTATCCGCATGTCGATTTAAGTTGTGATGAAGGGATCATAGTTGTTTTTAAAGAAGTCCTCATATCTTTGAGAGATATATACTCCCAGGTATTTTAATTTGGTGAGACCCCAATTGCATGGAAAAAGGAGGCGACATGTGATGAGGGTGTATAATGAAATGTGAGAATTTCTGTTTTGCTAAGTTCAGCTTATAGCCAGAGACCTGACTAAATCGGTCCAGGAGTAACTGGATTGCCGCATGGACTGTTCAGGATTCGAAGATACAATAGTACGTCGTCTCACAGACACGGCAATCGGTGTTCCATTCCCCAGGTTCACCCCAGTGATGTTTCTTGCTTCTCTTACTGACTGAGCTAATGGTTCAATAAATGCCGAAGAGTAGGTGACAGCGGGCATCCCTGCCTCGTCCCCCGCCTCAAAGGGAAGTATCCAGAATGATGGCCTCCCACCTTAACACGTGCTCGAGGGGATGCATAAATGTTTTGTAGGACCCCAATTAGAGTCCTGGGAATGCCCAATTTAGCCAGAACTTTATAGAGAAAAGGCCATGAGACCCTGTCAAACGCCTTCTCGGCGTCAAGGCTTACAAGAACCGAAGGGGTATTGCTCGTTCGCATTTTATGAGAGATATGCAGAGTACGCTTGATGTTATCTGTTGTAGCTCGCTGTCTAATGAAACCCGTCTGATCTTGATCTATTAACTGGGGCATTATTTTATCTAAGCGTTGTGCTAGTATGTGCATGAATATCTTATAATCACAATTAAGGACCGAAATGGGTCTGTACGAGCTACAAAGCTGGGGATTTTTCCGGTTTGGGATTACTGAAATATTTGCGAATGCCCAGGATGGTGGTGGGGTTCCCCTCCAGGATAGTATTAACAGGTAAGAGCCGTTTGGCTATTTGTTGCCTCATTGCCTTATAGAACTCATTTCCGTACCCATCAGGGCCCGGAGATTTTAGGGTTTTGCACTAGATATCGCCTCCATTATTTCTCTCTCCTTATGCCGGCCCTAGAGCTTCACCTGATCTGCCGCGAGTTGTGGCAGCGTTATCCTGCTCAAATATTCCGTGATCAAGTTCTCGGAAGGAGAGCTTCTGGTGAGTACAGATTAGAATAGTAATTTGCAAATGCTTCAGCAATTTCATCTATTTTAGTTAAGGGTTGGCCCCGTGGGTGTGTCTAATGACGAATCGTCCGCAACCCTGTTTGTCGCCTACCTGATACACGCCGCTAGTGTTTAGATGCTCGAGGTCCCACCTCATAGTATTTCTGTCTCAAAAATGTTAATGCTATCTCAGTCTGTTGTAATGCTAACCGGTCCATTTCGCTTTAACCTCCTGAAGTCTGGGGAGCACTGTCGAGTCTCCCATCTTATGTGCCATTTGGAGGAAGTGTAAATCTCCTCAGTGAGTTCCTATACCCTTCTTTTGCGGTTCAGTTCTGTTGTATGTTGTATAATATGCCCTCTAAGGACCGCCTTTACAGTGTCCCAGGTAACGCCGTGTGTGGTGTCCATGAGGATTGAATTCCAGTATCTCAGCCAGTTTATTCATGATAAATTCTCGGAATTCCTCCGAGTTTAAATAATAGGGTTAAGTCTCCATTGTGTGTTTTTACACAAATCCTAAGCTCCCATGTCGAACTCACCGAGCGTGATCCGACAAGGAAATGTCCCCATCCATGCATTCCCAGTTGACCCAGATATTCCGGTCTGGGTGTATGTGTGATCTATACGGTGTATGTCCGTGGGCTGCTGAGTAATGTGTGAGTTCCTTGCCCGAGGATGTAAATGCCTCCAGACATCAATCCATCCTACCTCTTTAGTAAATCTCCTAAAAACTTCTGTGCTGGTGATTGCCTATGGACTCTTAAGTTAGTAGTATCCATCGTGGGTGTTGTGTCAGGTTGAAATCTCCTGCTAGAAGGAGCATGCCCTTCGTGTTTTGCAGGATTTTGTTGAGAGCATTCTCAGCTGTGGGACCGGTGTTGTTGGGGAAATATGCATTCGCTAGAGTGACCTGAACTCCATTTAGAGTGCCTTGCACCATTACTAACCTGCCCTCTGGGTCACTGATAGTTCTTTGCTGTTGTGAAATGGGGTCCCAGCCGGATAATTATTGCCACCCCTCTCCTTCTTCCCGACCCAGCCGATGAACTAAACATAGTTCCCCTACTGAGCCTAGCCAGCTTGAGGTGTTCCTCAGCACCCAGGTGTGTTTCCTGTAGGTACACCAGGTCTGCCTTGCTTCTGCGGAGGTATGTCAGTACCCGTGACCTCTTAACCGGGGAGGTTATACCGTTTATGTTCAGGGACAACAATTTAACTGGAGGATTACCCATTGCTTTTCAAAGGTGGCCCCGCTGGGGAGGAGGGTTCTCCCCCCGATCATCCAATCGGACCCTGTTTGTAATCGTTAGGTTCATACCTGCCTTTCCCAACTCATAACCATTCAACCAACTTATATACATAGAACAGACATTCAATTCGAACATTGACCAACTATATACAGAACTGGTACTTCCAACTATAGGGAACTGCGTCAGTTCCCTTGGTGAGGGAAAGACCTCACCTTGAGGCTTCATCATCCAAGGAGATGCCTCTTGACACCCTAAGTGTCAATTTAGGAATAGGGAAAAGGAAAAGGTGGCGAATCCTCTGCACCATACGTCCTGATCCGTCTCTTAACTCCTTCCTGGAGCGAGGTGGTGTTCCTATATTGTCATATGTGCCTGCCTAACCTCTCTTTCTGCACCGTCGGTCTCCGAGTTCTCCCTCTTCAGGAGAGACATGGAGAGCTCTCCTCTGTTGCTTATTACATCCTCAATGCCTCACGTAGACTGACCTCACTTCAGTCCTTTCACCCCTTCCCTTCAATCCTAACTGGGAATTCTGCACCTTAGGGTTCAGCAAGTGGAGCCTCAAGGTAGGCCTCGATGCTCCCGTGCCTCCCCTCCGCCTCTGCTGACTGTCATCTCTCTTGAGCATTGTGAGTCAGAATCAGAGCTCCCTGTTTAACCTCACAGCTATTTAATCCTCTATTACCTTCTATAGTGTCGATTGACCTGGGTGCGCCCCTTTCTCCTCCGTCCAACCCCCAATTCCCCTTTCCCCAAGCCTTCCTGATCTCTTGTATCGCTCGGGTAGCCTCGCCGTGGTTTTATTTTACCTTCTAACAGCCGCCATACTTGGGTAATGTCAGCTGAATTATCCATATCCTCTTTACTCCTGCTTACCCCCCTCCAGCTAGGCCCCATTGGTTCCCCTTCCTGTTGTGTCTCCCCTCTAACCCTTAAGGTCCTAAATCCCTCCCACTTAGTCGTTACTTTAGGTTCTCCTGAGTCTGGGGGGCAGTGTAATGTGCCCTGTTATAACACGGCCGTGAATATTTAACTGTCTTTCCAATCCCTCTGTGTACTCTTTGTTCTGATATTAAGTGTATGCTTAGGCCCATCTCCTCCATTCCGATGAGGCCACGTGCTAGCCTTTACTGCTCCTTACTAAAACACCCCCACCAGTCCCGTGACAACTCTCACTCCCTCGGGGCTCCCAGTATGCATCAGGAGGAGACCCTATGCCCCACCAATCCAAAGCCAGGGGTAGTCCTTCCTGCGGGCTGCAGCAGCCGATCCCATATGACCCGCCCATCCCCCGAGCAAATGGAATTCCCCAAGAGAGCGTCCCAACGCCATCAGTCAAGCATGCTGTGTCTGAAATATCTGAAATATCTTGCAGTCCTGAATCTTGGATTCCCGAGGAATATCCCTCCAGCCAGTTGTGTGTGGGGGTTGTTAATCAAAATAGGCCCATCAGGCCGTATCTCTTCTCGCCACTCTGTCACTGCCCCCCCACTCCCGCTCCCCGTCCCAGCCTCCCTCCGCGGGGCGCACCGGCATGTAGCCTTCCGGAGAGCAGCCGAAGCGAATCCCGCGGGAGTCCGGGCCCGCAGTGAGGGACGCAGCAGGGGTCCTTGCTATTTCTAATTCACATCAACTGATTCCCTTGTATATTCATAGCATCGGTATTGCTCAGTTCATTGCCCCCGAATGCTAGCATTGAAGTTGTGAAGGCCCTCCCCTATCTCCCCCTTCCCTCCTTTTTTATGTGCTCTCTCCCCTCCCTTCCCCCTTCCTGGGTTACCCTACCCGACTCTAGCCTATTCTGATTTCATCAGGGTGAACACCCCCCCCACCCATCTCTGACCATTTCCAGGTGATCGCTTACATTCCCCCCTCCCCGCTTTTGTACCTGGGCTGTCTGCCCATCCGACCAACACCTCTGTACTGACCAGCCCCCCCGCACCCTCACTCTCCCCTCAAAGTCCCTCACTCCGCATTACCCTTAGCTCGCCTCCAGGGCACAACCATCCGGCCCACGAAGGACCCCTCCCCATACTCCCTCGCCTCCCAGCCCGGACCTCATGTCAGGCCAACCACTGACCCGGGCCTCATAGAAATCATAGAAATCTCCAGCCATCCTCATCCACCACCCGCGACGTTCCCCTCCCTATCCCCCGCTATATCTATCCTCCTGAAGTGAGAACCATCCAGGCATCCAGGTTTCAATTGTGGACCACTTGTTATAAACTACTATATTATATAACCCCATCCCCCGTCGTCTCCAATTAGTCTGTCCGTATCGCCCATATTATAGTGCCCCTATCCCATCTCCCGCCCAGTAACACCTTGCATTCCCCGCATCCCAGAAGAACAGTTAATTATCAACTGCATACAGATTCTTAATTAGTTTCCCCCTCTTCCCCCCCCCCCAAGTCTCTTTGTGTCTGGAGCTTACAGCGTTGACCCAGACCAAACTTCAAACGAGTTTCTCCCAACCTATACAAGTATATTATTGTCCAGCCACTATACATCTACTTGCAGTTTTCAGCCCTCCGCTCCCTTCCGTTCTGATCCCGACAGTCCTGGAGCAGCTTGCTTATTAAGGGCCGCCACAATATTCTGAATTGCTTCAGCTCCTTGTCGTCTCCTGGCCTCTCGTTGTCCTGCCACATCTTCTGGGATAATTTAGCAGATAAGGAAGTCTCTGGGTCAGCTCGCTGTGGTGTGTCAATTCCTCTCGATCATAGTTCTTGTGCTGCCTCGGCCGGATTCTCAAACGTTACTGGGCCCTCTTTAAAGAAAACCACAAGTTTCGCCGGGTATGGTGTTCTAAAACGTATTCCCTTCGCCTTGAGTGTCCTCATAAGTGGGATGTAGGCTTTGCGTTTGGCCATAATCTCTGGAGAAAAGTCATTTTCAAAATACAGCCTGTTGCCCTGCCACGTTACCACCCGAGCCTTCCACGCCGTGTGGAGCACTAATTCTTTCTCCTGAAACCTCAGGAACCGGACCAGGATTGTTCTAGGCCTCGCGCCCGAAGGAGGCCTTGGGCCCAAGGTCCGATGTGCTCTGTCTATCTCTAACGAGACAGAGGGTGGGAGTGATAATAGGTCTCTCAGCGTTTTTGGGATAAAGCTCCATCTCGTTGCCTTCAGCCTTCAGGTATCCGGAGATTAGGATGTTATTCCTTCTGCTCCGGCTCTCTGCATCTTCCACCCGATTTTGCAAGAACTGACCGTACTGTGTAGTTATACAATTGCCTTCTCAGTCTCCGTATCCGCTGATCCGACTCGTGGGCCTGGGACTCCATCTCCTCTTGCCGCTTCTCCAGCTTCCCAATATCTATACGTAAGGCTGCGGTGTTCACTCTTATTTCTTTCCTGAAATCACGTAACTCAGATAACATCTGAGTCATTTGTTTTACGGTGGCGTGATGGGGAGTTGGTTCCCTTCCATAACTTCCGGGAGGATCCAAGCGGGGCCTCGAACCCTGGCTCTCCGAGCCATCATCAATTAATCTCTCCGCATCTGTCGATTCGGGGACTTTAGATTTTACTCTATCATTCTTTTTTCCCATGTTGAAACCTCTCTCAACACTTTTTCTCAATTTTAACCTGGTTTTAAGAGTAAATGAGAGGTTTTGTTGGCGGATCACGATGGAGCGCTCTGACTCAGGCTGTTACCCAGAGCATGACGTCACCGGAAGTCTCAGAATGTTGTTGTTGATGCACAAAATCACCTTTTGGGCGGGTTTTGAACATTTTTTCCACCCTTGTTAATGAGGAGGATCATGAGAAGGCTATGTTGAAAGCTTGGGGTACAAATATTACAAAACAACAATACTGTGACCATACATTGACATTTTACAAAAAAAAATCCTCATAGCATTGGTAAATTTAAATATTTTCACCCCAGATTTTCAACATTGACATTTTTTCACATCACCTCATAATCATAATAACTAGCATTTTTCAAAACCTGGCAAAAATGTCTTTTTGCATTTATACCACAGAATGATTTGTCAGCCACGATTTGAAACATTTCACATACTGGGTTCATGAGGCAGATTTGTAATAAGGCTACATTGACATTTGAGGGCCAAAATATAAAAAAAACACAGTTATGAAGGTATATTGACTTTGTTCTATCTGACACTGCACAGAACAGCAGGGCCAGCAGAACTCTTTACTTCCATAGGCCCAGCATATCTGCACCTGTTAACACAGGTCCTGAAGGGATCTGCATGAATGAGGATATCATTCCACTGTCTCAAACAGAAGGGAAATTCTTTGCAAAAAAAGTTTGTTGATGCACCAGTTAGAGTAACTTAATGCCATAAAAGTAGGGAAATGTGGCATTAGGGTTTCCAACCCTAACTTCCCACCCTCACACCCGAGAAGCAAAAGGAAAAAAAAATAGGATTCAATGATTAGGGTTTTGGGTCTCCAGAGTCTTGATGAATCAGTGGAGGAGTCTTCCTTGAGGTTATCAACCCTAATGCTCCCCTCTCCCTCCAGCCCATAGCCTACAATCCAAAGCACAAGGTGCAGTTCCAAGCTACTGCCTCATAATGATGCACTCTTCAAAAGGTAGAGAAGTATGTCTCTCTACAGGTTGCCAACACAATTTGTTGTACCTTTCTTCATGTAGGGCCTCTTGGACCCTGGGTGAAGAAAGGAGATTATGTGTGACATTGTTTGCTCGTGGAACAGGTGGGCATTAGGGTTGACAACCCCAAGGAAGACCCTACCACAGATTTGCCAAGACACCAGAGACTCAAAACCCAAATGTTTTTTGCTTTTGCTCCTTGGTTGTGGGGGTGGGGAGTTAGTGTAGTAAACCCTAACACCACATTTGCCAACTTTTTTGTGGTGTTAAGTTACCCAAATTGGTGCATTAATGAGGTTTTTTGCAAAGAATATGTATGATAAAAATGGGCACCCGTGTCATTTTATTCATTATTTACAGGCTTTCTGATGCAGTGAGTACCTGGGTAATTTATTTTAGCAGTAGACACCAGATAAACAGCAACTGCATTCCTCGAAATATATTTTAGTTTAATTGGATTCCTGCTGTACTCTTAAAGAAGAACTGCGCTGAACCTGAAATTCATTTTCCCCAGCAGAAGCTATTTTTTTAATATTGGTTCCAATTCTGTTATGGTTCCATGTTTATCTGCCTATTAGTAACCTCAGTAGTTGTTTCAGATGTACACTCTGGTGTTAAGAGCCATTTTGGAACTGCATGATGTAGTTTATGTCCCTTTCAACCACAGAGTTCTGTAGTGGAACACAGATGTGTTGTGACAAATAATGGACTAGCTGAGCAAGGGACATACTGTAAACTACATCATACAGTACTAAAATTGTACTTTCTCCCTGTGTGTAAATCAGAAACACCCGCTAGGATAATAAACCGCCTGTAGAGGCAGAACAGTAACAGAATTTGAACCAGTATTTAAAAATCAGCTTCTATGGGAGAAAGAACTTACAGGTTCAGTGCAGTGCTCCTTTAAGTGTCTAGGAAGAGAAGGGTTACCAAGAGCTATGCCTCAAGTAGCACCCCCCCCCCACCAACACATTGGTTAATTCAGATTAGAACCCCTGACGATAAATGTAAATCCAGGATAGGTCAATTGTCTCTCTTGCACAGCACAATTGCAGCAATCCTACACCGTTGGTAATTTTTGTTTTATTAAAATCCTGCTGCATGCAAGTGACAACATCTATGGTTTGAGGGCATCTATTCTCCAAAACGACTACTGTTATTTCTTGTATGGTACAGCATTTCAAATAAAAAAATAATTAAACAAGATTCCAGGCTGCTGTAATTGTGCTGAGTCATTTGTTTGCATAATTAAGTTACTCACAACTAATTCCTCTCAACATATAATAATTTCCAGACATAAACATGACAGTTTCTGTAGAGTAATATCTTTCTCAGCTTATGCTGTTGTGCAGTGTAAGAGATGGGGATACTATATAAACTACACAGGTGATACCATATAACTGTTCTATAAGTCATTATTGCCATTTGCCAGTGCTTGTCTTTCCTAAAGAAATATAGATTCTGACATCAGAAAATGGCAGTTTCTCCAGTTGTCTGCTCATTCCTACTTAACTCATATTGAATGAAAAAGTCCTAAAAGGTCTTCACTCTCTCCTTTCCTTCCCTTTCAGCTGTGGTCTTTTTCTTTCTCTTTATTGTACTTTTTCCCCTGTAGTCCTGACCAGGCCACCATTGGCCCTACTGCTCACCCAGCCCTATCACCCAACTTTCCCAGGACTTACCACTCCTGTGTTCCTCCACAACTTACCCCAAGGGTGGAATGGGATTGTACCCCTGGTGGAGTCAGAGTCCGGTGTCAGGGGAGTGCCTCAGTCAACAGTGAGGGGTGAGTGTCAGACGTCATCTCTGCTGTGGTTAAGGGTGCTTTATTTTTTCATTTTTCCTGCCCCCATTTCCCCTTGGTGCCAATGAAGTGCTCTTCCATGCATGCTCATGCTTATATATGCCACACATCCCCGGAGCACACCAGTGTCCACCCTCCCTTATTTTTGGCTCCTGCCTGCTCCACCAACTCTGGTAATCCAAGTGGCAGTACAGCAATGGACACCAGATCCCTCTCTCAATGAGGTGGACAGCATCCTACTGGAATGCTCAGCCAACCTCCCGTAGCTGGTCTCTGACAATCCAGGCCTATTCCTGAACCTGTATCATCTGCATTTTAAGCAGTAGCACTATTGCTGTACTAGTTGGCCAGCTCTTGGTGTGGTCTTTACCAAGCCCTTGTGTCTGTCCAATCCTTGTTTAACCCCCGAGTGACTTTACACTGACCACCTCCACCACCCTCTGTGTGAAAAAGTGCTTTCTTCAACATCTTTTATACTTGACCCCTGCCAGCCTCATGGAGTTGCTCCTGAAGTTAGTGTTCCCACTCAGTCTGAATTATTCACCACTATCTATGTGATTTACCTGTGGGAGGTATTTTTATGTTCCAGTCATATCCCCTCTCTCCTTTCTCAACCTTCAAGGGGTAAATTTTCAGATGTCGACCTCTCCTTGAATGTCCTTTCTTGCTGTCCATGGAGCATCTTGGTAACCCTACTCTGCACTGCCACCACTCTGTCCCTCTCCTTCTTTACACAGGGACTCCAAACCTGCACACAGTGCTCCAGGTGAGGAGCTAGCAACCTATACAGTTGTGGCAGTACCTACTTTCTTCTGCTGGTGATCCCCCTCCCTTTGCCCCTCAACATCCCATATGCCTTACCCACTGCTTTACTGCATTGTGCTGATGCCTTTAAACTGTCTGACATTGTTAATCCCAAGCCCCTTTCCTCTATAGTGCTTTCTACTACTACTTTCATTATTAGTGACATAAATGATTTGCTACATTTATTTGCCCTTGAAACCACATTATTTTACTATCGTACAGTAGTATAAAGGTTCAGTGGATCAATTATTTTACTATCGTACAGTATTATAAAGGTTCAGTGCATCATGGAAGCTGTCTAATGATGATCCTTTGTAGAGGCTTGTTATGAATCACCGTGCTATAAAACAAAACATACTTATGCCATGAGAAAAAAAATAAACTGAACTTGGAATTCACCTCTTCTCACTTTCCACAGTTTGTTTTTTAACATTTCATTCTGCATGCATATTTACTATATTCACTGAGAAAGTGGGTAAGTGTTTGATACTGGCTGTACAAACTTTAGGAACATTGTCAGGAATCTCCAATCTTGAAGACTTGCTTCAACCATCTTATGAGGTGTTAAAAGGGGATGATCCTTTTGACCAAAGGAAATTGGGGGATGTAGATAGCTTGTATCCCAAACCCCCAGAGGAGAGTTCCAGTGGAAGAAGGGATTAAGGAGGCGCAACTTTATTAGAGTGCTAGGAAACAGAACTGAATGGATTAATTAGGGGACCTGGTGGGAGGACAATGACTGACTTCTACTGAACCCCAGGCATAGACTCTCAAATTATCTTATCACAAGAGGTCAATATAGGGTTGCAGACCTCAATGCCCCCCCCCCCAGACAGATGTGTGTTTTTATTACAATAACCCACACCAGCCTGTAAGGAAAAATGAAAAAGTGACAAGCTACTTCAAAAATATACTCAGAAAAATCTGAGAATCCACATTTGCTTTTTCTGACCTAACTTGTCACCAGTTTCTGCTTCCTCAACTGGCTACACAGTTCACATCTAGCGAATGCCCCCCACCCACCCCTCAAATAAAATCATTTTTTGAAGATACAGTAGCAGTTAGTGAATATGTAGAGGTGCATCATGTTTCATAAATCTTGAAAACCTGGATCGATAGTCTCATTAATTCTCACTAATGACTTTCCCAAGAAACCAAGAAAAATGAAGGAAATAATTGCTTTAATTTGCTATATCACTACTGAGCTAAAAACAGCTCATCAATAAAGATTGCAAATCAGTTGCCTGTTTCAACTTATACTTTACTTAAAGAACTGCCATGAATATATACAGGTAAACAAACAATAGGGTGATCGTACAGGCATGCCATCAAACACAAATAATGAGCATACTGTAGAATTTTCTGTATAGCCAGACAACTGAAGATGGTATGCTTATGTAACATTCATAGGATGATTAACAATAGAATACTTGCAACTGCAGGCTAGTTTTTTTTTTTTTTATTTAAT
Organism: Neoceratodus forsteri; assembly: GCA_016271365.2. Classification (NCBI taxonomy): domain Eukaryota; kingdom Metazoa; phylum Chordata; order Ceratodontiformes; family Ceratodontidae; genus Neoceratodus; species Neoceratodus forsteri. Next base: position 1,799,251 of record CM057456.1, on the reverse strand, counting down.
TTAGCAGGTAAGTGGAATGAGACAAGTCTATTTCAGCAACACCTAAGAAGAACACAATAAACTGTAAAGAACATAAATGAGATACAGTAAATGTAATCGTTATACAGTTACAAATTATAAACTGGCTCCCCCCATCCCTACGGGACCTTATTCTAGACAGCTCCATTTACTGTATAATGTCATTTGTAGCCAGCTGCCCATGTCCCTAACCTCACTTCTTCAGTTTTCTCACAGCACTTACCCTCTAAGGTCCAGTGATCAGGCCCTCCTGTTCATCCTCAAAAGAAGAACTAACCTGGAAGATACTGCTTCACTGAAATTTGCTCCCAGGCTATGGAACTGTATCCCCCAAACTATCCAGAGTTTCCACAGTGTTTACCCTAGACATTTCCTAGCCACATACAATTGTCCCTGTATCCAGCTTGTTTGTTACTCTGAATAATGCTTGACCTTTGACAACCTGTTTGTATTGTGTTTACACAATTTTATTCCTTTTCATATGTTATAGTTACCACATTGTATGTTCTGTACTATGCTGCTGGCAATCTAATATTTGTACATCTGTCACAGACCATGCTTTCATGTGGCTGTACATTATTGTCACTATATTGTGTTATGCCAGAAATAGGCATAGGATTGTCTAGTACACATACAGTACCTGGTTAAAACTAAATCTAAATAAATAAATAAAATACTGTAAATGGTTTGTACAAACTTCTTGACCTAGCAAGTGCTTATAGGACAGGATACTTGGTACTGTAAGTAAGTTTGAATTCTTACACAATTTAAATGAGTCATTATCTCTCTCTCTCTCTCTCTCTCTCTCTCTCTGGCTCTCTCTCGCTCTCTTTCTCTCCCTTTTACAGGGACTATCACACATTTGAGGTAATATGAAGGCCAGGAACCCTGTTAAGAAGGGTTCTACTCTTAGAAGTGCTGCAGGAACAAAGTCCCCTTAAGCTAAAGATACATTGGGGGGCAGCCCATCAACATAGCAGTAGACCTACCAGCTGTGATGCCAGAAATCTGGGTTCAGAATTGAGCCAGGGTCATGGGGGTGGGGTGCACATAAATTGCAATCTACATGCAGTTATCCACTTCACAATTCTGATTCATTAGTCAATTAATCCTGGCATATATCACCCTTTACATTTTGCCCACAAATTCTGGGCTTCTCAAGAGATTGCCTATATTCATAAAGGTGCTCAGTGCTCTACATTATTTGTACTGACAGTAATCACATATATGTGAGTTCTTTGCCTCTCCACAGATGACCCTTGTTTGGGATAAATAGTTACATTGGCCACGCAGGGAAAGATTCTTGCTGTACAATGATGAAAAAGCCCTGTGTGGTCAATATAACTATTTATCCATATAAATATAATTCTATTTACAGTACTCACATATAAATCCATATACTCACATACAGTGAAGCCCACCAGGATGAAGTCCAGCACTGCAGAATTCTGCAGTAGCGTTACTGCAGTAAACAATGCAATTTCAGTAAGAGTTAATCCCTTATTTTGTCATGCAGTCAACCTATCATCCTGGTGGGCTTCACTATATATCTGATTATGTCAAGTATAAGGAATGTAGAGTACTGAGCTTGTTTATGAATATAGGCAAGCTCCTGAAGAAGCCCAGAATCTGTGGGCAAAATATAGAGGGTGATGTATGCCAGGATTAACTGGCTAATAAACTGGGATTGTGAAGAGCACAACTGCATCTGGATTGCAACTGATGTGTACCACCCCACTCCTGTTCTGCTCTGGACATTTTAATACATCAGGGAGTGACAGAAACACTACAGCAGTATTTTGGAACCCTCACCATCTCCTGAGGCTACTTCTTGCTTGCAAGGCACTGCACATGTTACTGAGAAGGAAGCCAGTCACAACTGGCAATGAAATTGATTGCATCAAATCTGCTTGGGGCATGCATGCTTTATAGGCCTTGGTAGAGAGCTTGGAGAAAGTCACCCACTGCCCTACCAAACCCAAGGCAAGACTTACAATTGATCTTATTACCACCCTTCTTCAGAAATCCACTGTGATGACAAAATCAAGCATAGTCTAATGAGGAATAAATAACACAATAAAAATCTTTGGCAAAACAGCAGGGTGGTAGACATTTTACAGTGACTCTGCTTCTCTAGAAAGCTTCCAAGAAGTTGATGTCTTCCTCTGGATTGTTTACTGTTCAGACAAAATAACGTAGATCTTCCTTAGGGAGTTGTGAAACATTCAGTCCACTGCTGTTGATTACCAGCGGGCTCAGGCGTTGACCTGCCTTTTAACTCGAGAGACAGCTATAATGGAGTTCAGTGTATTCTTCTCCCAAGTTACTGAGTTTTGATTTAGAATGGTGTGACATTTATTGTGTTCCTCTGCAAAAAGTATAAAGTGTGTCTGTCATACTTAGCATCATCTTTCAAAATGCCACAGCACAACATGTGGCACTGAGACAAAAAGCTAACCACAAGGGAGAAGAGATATGCAGTATAAGAGAAAAATACCTCCTGAAGCATAATTCATTTTGGCATCTGTTTCCGCCTTACAAAGGTTTGCTTATTTTCTCGAGAGTTTCAACCCGTCATTTGCAGCTTGTGACATCATCCAGCTTTAGGTAAACCATTATTTATGCATGGTTACAGAAGTAATAAGCAGTTGTCTGTTACACTATCAGCTGAATGCCATCATTACAAGCCTTGACAAAGGCTTTATGTTGCTGTGTCATGGACCCTGTCTTTAATGAGAGTATCTGACAGCTGCACTTAATGGTAAAAGACTGAGAACGTTCACAGTTGAACATACTCAGCTCTTTGTAAGGGCACTTTTGTTTCTAAAGGGTAAAGATGCTGGTAGGTGCCCTTCTGAATTACTGGTGGGAAAAAGCACGGCATAATCCATGTTAAGCATTCCGGATGGAGGAACAGCTTTTCACTCTTAAATGTAATTTTGTTTTAAATAACTTGATGACATAGATAAGTATAATGTTGTCAACTCAGTCATCAGCTTATTGCACGATTGCTTTTCCACCCTGTATGTTTCTGGACAAAGCAGCTTCCCTACTGAATGTGACTATTGTGTACTGCATGCGCTGTTAACTGTTCAGAAGCTCATAACCAATGAATTGGAACTGGGTGGCAAAGTGAGGTCATGAAATTACCTTTAATTGCTGGGATCTGGTTTTTTACCCAGTCCACAGAAAACTACATCCATCCCCCACCCTCTTTTCATCCCTCTCCCTCTTTGCTATGAATCCCTGTCAGTAGAACACAGTGACACTCACTTGTGGCAAAGAACTGTAATACCATTGTGGACTTCCTAACAATGGTATCCTGCCTGTGTTGACCATGGACCAGTAGTGTGAGTACTGTACCTTTTCAGCAGTGCATAGGCCATATGCGCTTTTACCCACCAATGGGTTTATAACAGGTTTTTATTTATAAGATGGAAAGGTCTTGGGTTCTAGCCCTGCATTAGGTACTCTGGGTAATAACCCCTAACTAACACCAGGGGCAGATTCAGAATTTTCTTAAGGTGGTAGCAGTTTTCCCCCCACATAAAGGGGTATGGGCATTATATTTTGTGGGTGGGGTTTGTTAACTCCTGCCACAAAACTAATCTTTGAAAATACACTAAAGGGTAGATTCCTTTGAAAATGAGGGCCCTTACTATGCTTTTTAACAGGGTCCTGTACAATTTCACACAGTTGTACTTTGTACTAGATCCACTACTTGAAAAACTAACTTTTTAAAAGGAACACTGTCATATTTTCCACACATTTCTACCACAAAAAATGTATGCATGATTTAAACCTCAAAGAACAAGGAGAGGATTTACTTTGCCTCAGCTCAGGAAATGTTTTTTTTTATTATTATCATTTAATATGAATATTGATGCTGTTCTCAAAAGTGGCATTGACATAAAGGTCTTTGATGGCACTTCTGGGCACTGTGGCATAATGAATAGAGTACAGCACTGTAAACATGAATGAATCCCACCACAATGATACACTGTGTGACCCTGAGCAAGTCACTTAATCTCCCTGTAAACTGTCATATCTATCTCTGTATTCCTTCAATGTCCATGTACAGTAGGTTAACAATAGTAGCAACATTATCTCCCCCATCTCCTGAATTGTAAAGCACTTTAGGATACAGTTTATGTGAAAGGTACTATAACAAACACATGCCTTTCCCATTCTTTATAAGCACTGAAAAATCATATTTAGTTAGCTTCTTACCCAGACATATTTATCATCTGTGTACTTGACTCACTAATGAACTGCTTCGTATACTGATTGCTTCACTGTAAAGCAACACGGGCTTGAGAAATATGTAAGCTAATATTTGAATATATTCTATATTATGTAGCTCATTTAATAATTTATTTTTAACAGTGGGTGTGAATGTGAATGGTATGGACACCATTAGAAATGTACTTCAACTCAACTGGGCAATCCTTTTCTGGGTTTTATGAATACATAGGGGCTATGACATGAGTAGTGTGAAAATAAACAATTTATTTTCTGCTTTAGGTTTTGACCTCTATTAACCTTATGAGTGGTGGAGTCATGAATGAGGTCCATAGAGGTCAAACCCTGAAGCAAAAAATAAGTTGTTTACTTTCACACTGCCCGTGACATATGTTGTTTACAGAATGGACAAACTGGTATGATTTGATGTCAAGCTGTATCAAATGATTATCCAGTTTAAATATAAATCCAATTTTTACCCTAAACTTGGGATTTTTTTCTTACTTTGCAATAAATTTGTGTGCCATTTTTGGCAGTTTTAAGACAGAAAATGTCATTTGATATCAACGTGATGAAAGCAAGTAACTTCATGCACATCATTATTTTATGCCTTGAAGTCATTGTGTTAACACTGGTCCAACATGAGGAACTTGCTTGCGTACTGCAGTGTCTCTTGCAGATGGCCACTCTGAGCAACAGATACTGGAAATGCATTGCCTGCAGACTTCAGTAGCACTGAGTGTCCATACCAGATTTTATGTTCTCTGATACCCATGTCACTCAACACGAACATGGCTACTGCAGTATTGGAGATGGCACTGTGCAACAAGAAGGAGTGATAATACAACTGCTGAGAAGGTACTTTAACTCTTTTTACAAGAGCTGAGCTTAAATGGCAGTTACAGGCGAAGTGAACTTCACACTATAGAACTTAAACCTCGTGCATCTAATGGACATTCCAAACTAGGTCCAGTGATGCACGAGGTTCTGAAAAGAGTCTTGCTAGCCATGGGGATCCAAATGATGTGCCAGCAGTGTAAATAAATGCTGATGACACACTCAGCTTTGTCATTACTCTAAATAAACAGGTTTTTTTCTGCAGTTTTATTCTGTTCCGCATTGTATAAACTTATTTACTACTTTACTATTAGTACTCCTACATGTGCCGATGCATACTTTTTCCCTAACACAGGTGCCCTCTAGATTTAAGTGACGATATATAAATGGCAGCAATCCAATAATATGAATATTTTGCTCTTCTCTCAGGTAAGGGATGCTAAGTATTCTTCTGGATTTAGACATTTAAATCCCACTGTTAAATTTTCTGTGGTCAGCTGGCCCAGTGAAACAGAGAGCTGAGGCACTTGATGCCTTACCTCTTATCACACTGGCGACCCAGGTTCAGGAACAAACTCGGGTCATTGGGGAGCTGACGGGGGAGGGGTGGGTGAGAGCAGGATTGAGCAACCAAAAGGCAACTCTCCTCTCTCAGGTGGCTGTCGTTCCCCCCCATAGTTCCACTGCCACTGGGTGGAGGTCTGGTGGCTAGCGTAGATGGGAGGGAGTGACAAGTCGCAGGAGGGTACCTCGAGCCACAGCGTGCGCATGCCTCCACATTCGCACATGTGGCTGAGGTATGGGACAGGCAAAAAATGATGCAAAAATATTTAAAATATATATATAAAAAACATTTTCTGTGGTCAGAAATGGCAGACACGTGACTGCTTCTGTGAATAGCAAATATGGCAAAACAGGCAAGCAAACTACTTTCTCATTTGCTTTTCTTGAAAATGATCATCTAAAAAAGAAAAGCATGCCATACTTCAGGTGTTATGCTTTACATCAGACAGTAGAGACTTCTTAGAGTCAAATTGTTAACCATTTTAAATACCAACTAATCTGTTAATGGACTGTTTATACTGTATATAAGTATAGTATGTCAAATCCCATACATCTACTTTTACACTTTATGTATCTGAGAACTGGTACATGCCTGCTCAGCATACCTAGTTCATCCCTCTTAATGCTCCGGGGGGGGGGAAGGTGGACATGATGGACCAAAGAGTCCCTTCTGATATTAAATGACTGTTACGCCTATGTTACAAGCATAGATCTACTTTTCATTTCCAAAATTAAGAAAAAAAGAAATAAGTAGAAATCCCAACAAGAATTATTACTTTGGATACCTTAAATGAAAACTAGTTTTACTTAGACTATCAGCTGCCTGCAAAGTGCATTTTTTATTGATTGATTGATACAAAATTTAGTTATTTGGAATTATGCCCAGGAAAGGCAAGCTGAGACAATGCTCATTTCCAGGTTACATGACTCCTCTAGAAGTTGCAGAAAAGTATACCACCTTAAATAAAATATTTCAAAATTATAGAAAACAATATGAACAATTAAAACATTTGTGGTCTGATATTCAGAGCTGGGTGCAAGTGCAGGCCTGCTGTTTGCACTAAACTTACATGGCTGTGAACGATATTCAGATGGACAGTGCTCACCGATGGGGCGGCACTGTCTGATTGAATATCGGGCCATGTTAGTGCAGTGTAAGTGAAGTTGCACTGCACTGACATGAACTAGGGCTGCATATGGCACACAGGGGATAATGTTGCCCAAAGCAGGCTAGAGCCAGGTCCCTTGTGGGCCTTATTCCACCTGAGCACGCAAATGAGCTCATTGAGCATGCAAGGTGCTAAGGGGCTATCTGCATGCTCATTATCGCTCATTTGAATGTGATGCAGCAGCCCCTTAGCACCCTTCTGTGTGCAAATTACTCCCTAGTGGTCTAGTGGTATAAGTTATACAATCCCTGGTGGCACAGTGCTCCTTCCCACTCCCCAATCACCCAGCTGCCATAAGTTATTCAGTCCCTGGTGGGATAATGGTTCCCCTCCACTCCCCGATAGCCCAGTTGCCATAAATTATACAGTCCCCAGTGTCATAATGTTTCACCCACCACTGATCGAGCAGTTGCCAGTAGTGTCGCTCTGCCTTTTGAGTGGGGGGCGAGCTGCTCTGTGGGCTGTTGTGCCAATATGTCTAAGGGGATACCCTCATTTGCATAGGTGCAGTGGTATAGTTAGTGCTTTGGCACTGCAGGGTTTTGGAAGCACTCTGAGGGACTCTGAATATGGCCCTACATGGAGCGCTATGGAAAATCCATGTTAGTGTCGACACTATGTTTGTGCCAGTGCTAACCTTTGAAAATCTGTCCCACTGTAGTCTCACTTCTGATTATTTAGAGAAAAGACGTTTGTTGAATTGGTCAAGGTTACGTACTGTCCTGCAAAATATCATGTTTGCTGTATGAAATATCCTGATTTGGGCTTCTTAGAAAGTGGTAGCCCTTCCTGCATTACAGGCTGGCTCATAAAAAAAAGTGTAAGGAGCACAAAATGGCTAGCTCTTCCCTTAAGGAGGTGAGTGACCAACTTAGAGTGAGGGGAGGCTGAAAGAGCATGAAGACAGACATTATTACGGCAGGAGTTTAAGTAATTAAAAAATGGCATAACATTAGATTTCTGACACATGGGGGGAGGGGGGATCCATGGCACTGTCAGCACAAGGTAGATTAAGAAAAAACACCTTTTTCTTTCTCAAGCACTTTGAACCAGATGGTTGGCTAAACACACACACAAGACAGTGAATAATGACACAAGAGTGGTAGCAGTCACTACTTCACTAAATAGCTGGATCTGTTACATACTGACGCTGCAATTCAGTATGAGGCAGGGTGCTGCACTGTTGAAGTGCCATCCTTCAGATGAGACATTAAACCAAGGTCTTTTCTGCCCATCTCTGGTCACTATCCAGGTGGAAGCTAAAGGTCCCGTGACAGTTATTGAAAAAGAGTAGGAAATGTTTTCAGTTGTCATGGCCAAATTCCACCATTCAATAAAACAGGATCATGTAACCTGTCACCAGGAACGCAGCTAGAAACAAGCTGTCACAGCTTAGTGGGCCTTTCCTGGTTAAAGATTTCAAATAAAATAAATACATTCCCCAGCCTCACTCTTAGGGACTGCCTTGGGGAGTAGAATGATGAACCGATTGTTTAGTGTGTGTCCAGGGTGTGGGAATAACAAGGAGGTCTGACACAAAAGATTATGATGCAATACACGTTACATGACTGCGCTGGCACTGATTTATTCTAAAAATAAGCAGATGCAAAAATAAATAGCGTTCACAGGATGTTCTCTTAGATGAGACAGATTACGAAGTCCCTTTGTTTATACTACACGTTTCTCCAATTCCAGATCCAAAGGTTGCACAACCTAGAATTGTTCCTTAGGTCTGCACAGTCAATGTTCCTTCATTCAGGAAGTTTGGGTTCCCTTTTGAATGCAGGAGCTCACAAGTAATTCCCTCACCAAAGTAAGGCAAGTACTGAACAAACCCAACCAGTGTTAGGATTCTAAGAGAATTTATACCCCTCCATAAACCACCTAATCTGTCCTTTTTACAAATTAGTGAAAATAGAATGCATACCATGCAATAAATAAAAGCCATTTTTATGTTTGCTTGCACGCATGTGCAAGAAACATAGTGCCATCATACGAGTTTTCCAGAGGTGTGTCAGCCTCTTCTAATTCAGTCAGTGTGTTTGCAGGCACGGTCGCAGAGCACCAATCACTGCTCCAGCTGTCTATGACAGCTGAAAATTCAGTGGCATACAGTTGAAAGGCAGAGCTCCGCTTAAGTGAGCAGAGCTCTTCCCCCCACACACACACACGCGCACGCATGCACACTGCAGGCTCATGCGCCTTCCCTCCCCACACTGTACGGCTGACAGGGGTGCCCAATCCCCGTCGGCTCACGTCCCCCAAAGCATCCAGGTGCCACATTGGGAGCGCACCCCAAGTGGCAAAGTGATGTTATGGCTGGCAGGTGCCCAATCCCCGTCGGCTCCACTGTCTCTCCCCAAGCAGCCAGGTGCCACGCTGGAGCCCACCCCAGCTTGGCAAAATGTATATAGCCGGCCAGGGGTGCCCAATCCCATCGGCTCCTGCTCCCCCGGAACAGCCTTTCAGCTGCCATGCTGGGAGCCCACCCCAGCATGGCAAACGTCCCTCATTGTCTCTAAATAAAAAAACACCTGTAAATAGAAAAACTGTCCTTCGGCACTTCTCCCTGCCCCCCTTCCACAACCCATACTCACCCACTGCGCACCCTGCCTCCCCACACCCCCCTCACCCCATACTTACCTCCGGAGCTCAGCGCGACGATCTTTGGTGGACCGGGAACACGTCTGCACTCTTCAAAGCCGACCGCGAACTGAGGAAATGCCGGTAAGCTGTATAATGGGATAGGTAGGGTTTTTTCAACTTTATTGCATATCTCAGGCATTTTTTGGAATTTTTGCACCAAATTTTCAACATGGGGCTTTTGGGACCCCTTCTCATGAATGCTGTCACTGTCATGGCGTTACTCGGGCCAGAAGGGTGATTTTGCAGCCACTGCGCGAAATCACCTTTCCGGAATGATTAATGAAATGACACTTCCAGTGTTCATAAGGTGGGCTCTCAAAAAGCCTATCTTGAAAATTTGGTGGAAAAATTCCTAAAAATGACTGTTTTATGAGTCTGCGCTATGCGAAGTTCCTACTGCACGCTCATAAGTTCAGCAATTTTCAATATTTTCCTCAGATTTTCAACATTGTCATTTTACCACACCTCCTTATGAGCAGTACAGCTGTCATTTTTCACATCTCACCCAAAACGTGTTTCCGCCCATGTAGTGCACAATGGGCGCAGATCGGTGTGCAAAATCAATGTCGGGACACATTAAGAAAATCACAGTGACACTGTTCATGAGCAGAGATCTTAAAATGGCTATGTTGAAAGTTTGGTGAAAAATTCTAAAATAGACTGTTTCACGAGCATCACGTTGCTCAGTTCCTCGCACACTGGCAAGTTTGCAAATTTTAATATTTGCACTCCAGATTTTCAACAGTGCCATTTTACCGCGACTTCCTTATGAGCAGTGCAGCTACCATTTTTCACATCTCGCCCAAAATGTGCTTCCGCACATGTAGAGCACAATGGTACAGTCGGTGTGCGAAAACAATGTTTGGGACAGATTAAGAAAATCACAGCGACACTGGTCATGAGCAAAGGTCTTAAAATGGCTATGTTGAACATTTGGTGACAAAACTCCATAAAATGACTGTGTTATGAGTGAGCATTGCGCAGTTTCCACGCACCCTCATAGGTTCATGAATTTGTCATATTTTCAGTCCAGATTTTCACCAGTGGCATTTTTCCACACCTCCTTATGAACAGTACAGCTGTCATTTTCCACAACATGGCCGAATGTGTTTTCACACTTTCAGTGCAGAGATGCGTGGTCGCTGTGGGAAATCATTGTTCGGGACAGATAAAGAAAATCACACTGACACTGTTCATGATCGGAGGTCCCAAAATGCCTGTGTTAACAATCTGCTATAAAAAAATCCCCGAACTAGTTACATTTCAGGTGTGCGTTGCACAGTTTCTATGCACGCTCATGACTTCACCAGTTTTTTTAAGATTTTCACAGCAGATTTTCAACATTGCCATTTTTTACACCTCCCCATGAACAGTACCGCTGTCATTTTTCACATCCTGTTCGGAATGTGTTTTTGCACCTGTAGTGCCAAATGCCACAGTCTCTGTGCAAAAGCAGTTTTCGGCTAACAAACTGATATTGCCACTGTTCATGAGGTGGGGGTCACAAAAAAACTATGTTGAAAATTTGGAGTGAAAATACCAACGAATGCCTGAGGCGTTAGGGTTTCCGACCATAACTCCCACCTGTAGAGTATGACAGGCATCAGGGGTGTGACTTGGGATTCTTGCCTGTCATGCTCATACCATTCCACCCCCACCCATACCCTGCAGCCAGTGAGAGGCATCAAGGTGTGCCTCGAACTCTTCGGGCCCAAACTTCACCCCATTCTCCTATACTGCACCCATCTCACCATATTTCCTGATGGAATGGGGTGCGTATAAGGGCCAAAGACCCCAAGGCACACCGTGACACTTGTCAGTGTCTGCAGGGTAGGGTGCGGTGAAATGGCGTGGTTGTTATACCTGACAACCCAAAGGCACACCCCAATGCCTGTCACTCTCTGCAGGGTGGTGGTGGGGTTGGGTTCAGTTCAATACTTTGCTGCCATTCCTATTATGCAGCTCTGTAACTTCTACACTACCAATGCCAGTGCCAGCAAGCAAACATTCGGCATTGACAAATGCTTGTTTGTTTTACTTTCTGTTTAGCTTCCTACCTCTGAACTGGACACCATCTGTCCAACTGCCCCACCAAGTCCCATCCCCTGTCATCTCTGCACTTACCTTAACCTTGCAGTTCCCCATGGATAAACCCTCCCCCCGGGAAGGGCTGCTGGGGGGGGTCATTCCTTACTCCTCCTAGGTAGAGCTGAATTGTCGGTTGGCAAGGCAGAGAACCATTCGGAGGTGAAGGGTCTGCAGCAGGTGATGGATAGCATCCTGCATCTGTCAGGCTTTTTTCCCCCTTTTTCTATGCCATCCAACATCAGGAAGGCCTTGTCTGACATGGAGCTTAATGCCGCCAATGTCCACCTCCCTCAATCCAAGGCTCCAGCTGCACCTCCTCCTGTGGCCACCCAGGTGGTGGTGTTGCAGCAAAGCCCATACTCCCTCCCACCCTGAGGATGCAAGCATCCATGGGATGCACAACCATCCTCAACTGGCCAGCCCTTTGACATCCCAAGCTCATTCCCAATCCTGGCTCGTCGGCATAACAGATGGTAGCGCTATTGCTGTGCCAGCAGTCCAGCAAAAAATACAAGCCTCAAAAGGTTGTCTGGTCTGTTTCCTTACTCATATGCAACCCAGTTCTGTACAATATGACACACAGACTATAAGCCAGAGGAAGAGACCCTTTTTACCTAATGAGCCAGGGCCCCCCCATGAGCTTGCCAGGGTCCTCCCTATTTCCACCAGGTACAATATAACATCTGGGGAAAACAGCCCGCCTGCTTCCTATATGACTATGCTGTTCCCTCTAGTTTTGTTATATCCAGGTAAGAATGCTGTGAATTTTCTTTTTTCTTCTATTCAACACACCATTTCTACAGTAAGTGCGCTATCACTCTCTGTCAATCAGATGGTGGCCAGCTGAGGTGGTGAGCAGAGGGTCTGTGCCAGTTACTATCTCCAGTGATTGAAAGAGATTCTTGATGGGGTAAGTGGGGCCACTAGGGGGAGGTAGTGGAGGGACCTGAGTAGGCAGGACAGGGAGGGAAATTCTGCATCCTACTGGGGATAGGGGAGGCCACTGGACATCAAGGAATTTGCTCTTAGATACTGAGTAAGTGATCAGAAGGGGTGGGAGTCACTAGAGCCAGAGATGAGCTAAGACTTCACTCTTGCATTCACTAGAAGGAGCGATCTGGGGTGGGGGATCCAGTATATGCAAGTGATGTGCTTGGTCTATTCTTTACAGTCATCAGAACAGCAACCAGTGTGGGGGGAAATGACTGGAAGCCAGGGATCTGCTTGAGCTACACTTTGCAGTCAGCAAAATAATGATTTAAGGTGTGGTTAAGTTTCATGCAATCCCTCCATGAGGTCGTACATTGAGGCACTGAGTTTTGTACATATGTATATATATATATATATATATATATATATATATATATATATATGTTTTTTTTAAAAAAAAACAGGAGAGACACACTAAGCTGAAAGCTTGTTTACAGGTGTGACCTGGGAGCACAAGGAAGTTAAGTGACTTGCTCAGGGTCACACAGTATGCAAGTGGGGGCTGTGGGATTCAAACCTAGGTCTCCAGGTTTGCAGCTCAGACCCTTAAACCACTGCACTATACTGCCTCCTTTATGGGCATTCAAATGGTACTTTAGTACCTTGCATGTACTATGGGCTTATTAGCATGCCATGGCAGAATATGGCTCAATGCAGCAATGGCACAATCCTGTTTGGGATGCCTTATCTCCGTTCCCTCCTGTGGACCATATCCCAGTAAGGGATTATGTGAACGCTGTGCATAATCATCTGCATAGGACCGGCCCCATATCCAGGCAGCATGCTCCAGTCAGAGCACACTGTCTGAATATTGCCCCAAACCATTCATGTGCTATTTCACACTCGGTACTAACGGATGCATGGCATGCACAAATGTCCATCTCTAGATATCTGGGCCTAAGTTGTTTTAAAGGTAAACTTAGCTTGACAATTCACATTTCCATCAGGCAGTGTTTTCCACACACCCACAGTTCTTTGGGTGAAAAAAAATCTTTCTTTTGTCACTGTTAACGTGGTATAGATTCACAGTGACTAACAACCACAATGTATAGATGCACAGAGGGCAGTAACTACAATATATGCACAGTGGCTATTAACCACAATGTATGGAAGCAGAGAGGCTAGCAACTACAATACAAATATAGATTTACAGTGCTTAATAACCACAATGTATAGATGCACATAGGCTAATAACTACAATATATAGATGCACAGTGGCTAATAACCACAATGTATAGATGTGCATTGGCAAATAACCACAATGTATAGAAGCATAGATTCTAATAACCACAAGGTATAGATGTGCAGAGGTTACTAACTAAAATGTATAGATGTGCAGAGGCTAATAACCACAACATATAGATGCGCACAGGGTAGTAAGTACAATATATAGATGCACAATGACTAATAACCACAGTGTATCAGTGTCTAATATTCAGTGTGTAGATACACAGTGGCTAATATCCATAATGTATGGAATTGCAGTGGCTAATAACCACAATGCAGGGATGGGCAGTGGCTAATAACAACAATAAATAGATGGACAGTGATTAGCAACCATAGTGCACAAATATAGAGTGCTGAATAACAGCAATGTATTGATGTGCAGAGGGCAACAACCACAATGTAGTGGAATGGTATGTAGTGTATTGCTGCTCAGTGGCTAGTACCAGCAAGATGTAATATATCGTGGCTACTAAGTACAGTGAATGGATGCACTGGTTACTAACACCCCATCCCGGTTCAGCTATATGGTCATAAGCCGTGCTCTTCCTGCTACTTGGAATAAAGCCCAAACCTGGCTTAAACTTCAGTCACTGATCCCCTTAAACAACTTCAGAAACTTGGTCTTCAGCAGACTCAGTGAAGTCTGTACCTGCCATTAAGAAATGACCTCTTAACATTCTGCTCCCCCTACTCCCATCCTTTCTTTCTTTTTTTTCCCCTCCAGCGTCTAACTCCCTGGCCCCCTTCCCTTTCTCTTCCCCTCCAATCCTGCTACCTTACCCCTTTCCATTCCATTCCTGCTACGGTACCTTACCACTGCCCTTTCCCCTTTCACCTCTCAGCTTCACCTTTTCTGACTCCTCATCCATCCCTCGCATTTCTCTCCTTGTACTTACTTATCCACCTGCTGTCAGATCTCCTTCTGTCTTCTTCCCCCATACACCATTACCTTCTACTTCCTCTCCTTGCTGTACTTCAGCAGATTAGATTCCTGTATACTGCTGGTCAATCACGTTTACTGTACTTTTTCAATTATAACTGATTTAAGCTTGTTCAACCATTGTATTTATCACCCTGCCATATACTGTGTATCACCTGTATAGTGCATATACTTTGTACTTCTCTTTAACCTATCATGGCCTGTGTTCTTGTATAGCTGTAAATATTTCTGTAAGTTTTAGATCTGTCATGATGTTACTGTTTGTACGTTATTTGTTTATGACTGTTTTGTACCAGGACCTCCTTGCAAATGAGCTTGCTCAATGGAGTTTTTTCCTGTCAATAAACTGAACTGAACTGAACAATGCATGGATGCACAGAGGTTAATAACCACAATGTATAGAAGTGCGGAGGCTACTAACCACAATGTATAGATGGCCAGGGGCTAATAAACACAATGTAAGACTGCAGTGGGTAACAACTACATTGTATGACTACACAGAAGCATCACCACAAGGTACTGTATAATTGCATAATGGCTAATAACCACAATTTAAAGATGTTCAAATGCTAATAACTGCAATATATGGATGCTCAGAGGCTAATACCTATAATGGTTAGAGGCAGAGATGCTAATAGCCACAATGTGTAGATGTACAGAGAGTCTATTTACTACAGTGTAAGGATTCATATAAGCTAATAATCAAAATGTATGGCTGCACAGTGGCAAATCACCAGAAAGTGTGGGTGTGCAGTGGGTAATAACAATGCCTACATGGGCTGTAGGTGATAACCACAAGGTAAGGCTGTTTCTCTTCATGGATAGCACCAAGCTCTGTGGGATGGTGGATAATGATGAGGGAATCAGGGAAATGAATAGGGACTTAGAAAAGCTAGAGGGGAGGGTCTAAGGTTTTTAGTTGAAATTCAATGCCATGAAGTACAAGGTAATGCACCTAGGGAACAAGAATCCAAGGACAGAGTACTGGATGAGTGGGGTGAGACTTAGCACTATGACTGAGGAACGGGACCTTGGACATATCATCAGTGACTAACTTAAGTTAGTGCAATGAGGTATGTAGCAAAGCAAGTAGGATGCTGGGCTGTATCGGGAGGGGTATTGATAGCAGTAGGGAAGAGGTAATACTTCCCTTATACAGATCCTTAGTGAAGCCGCACATGGTGTACTGCGCCAATTTCTGGAGTTCTAACCTCAGGAAAAATAGGGATAGTCTGGAAAAGGTACAGCTCAGGGAGACAAAAATATATCAGGGTCAACAGGCCAGGTCCTCTGAGGAGCACCTCAAGGCACTGTAAATGGACTCACTGGAGACCAGAAGGGAGAGGGGAGAGATGACAGAGACCTTCAAGTTCCCAAAACAAATTAACAAACTGGACTGCTGGGAACTATTTAGCTTGAATACTAGCTTGCAGTCATGTGGACATAAGTGGAAACTAACAAGAGGGAGGTTCAGGATGGACATGAGGAAGTATTATTTAACAGAAAGGGTGGTTGAGCAGTGGAACAGTCTGCCAGCCAATGTGGCAGGTGCAAAAATCATAGGTGATTTCAAGCACGGTTGGGACAGAATGCAGAGTATATTGGTTGCTTGGGGCAGCACAAATTGAGAGGAGAATGGGGGGGTTGAGGAGGGATAGGACCCTGGAGGAACAGTAGGTCCCAGGGCAAAATAGGAACTCTGGCACACTAGATGGACCATGGATCTTTTTCTGCCATCATTGTCTGTTTTTTTTATGTTTCTACGTACAGATGTACAGTGGCAAAGAACGCCAAGGTATGAATGCCCAGTGGCTAGAAACTACAAGCCATACTTATAAAAAGGTAGGGAAATCCTGTGTCCTGATTAGGTGGAACATATCTCTTAGATCTGTATAATGCACAGGTAAAAAAAAGTACTGGCAATCAGGATATAGCACTTTACAATATCCATATCTTTTTCAAAAATTCATGATTTCCATTACAAACATGCCTACTCATGACTGCCATCACAAACAATCCTGTCACCTTTACTCATTAAACAAGCATTTGTCAATGTTGAACATTTGCTGCTTGTTAGTCCACCCTCACCACCCCCCACCCAAATCATCAGTAGGTCCAATGCTACATGTGAGTGTGAGGAACTGGAAAATCATCTGATATGTTACTGCATTTTTAAGTACAATAAATATAGAAAAGGGAACGAGAGAGTGGGCAAAATATAGGGGAACTAGCAGCAAAGCTAAAGTAATGGTGCTGCTTCCCCACCTGCTCATTCAGGGACCAGTGGTTGATGGGGTAAGGTAGGAGTGGAAGGCAAGGGGAGAAATTAAGAGCCTGGGGATGACATCACACCCCGGAAGCGCTGAAGCAGCAACAAAGTGGTTGCTCCAAAACCAGAGGGGAAAAGCCCAAAAAGAAATGAAAACAAATAGGGGAGATACAGAGCAGCAGAAGGGCAGACAACTAAGGTGGGGGGAGGGGGACAAGGATGGAGAAATGGAAGGAGTGGGAAGGGGCAGGACAAACAAGACCAAAAGAAACAGGAACGGAGGGGCAGATGAAAAGAGGCAGGAACCCATGAGGAGCGGAAGCAGCCAGGGGAAAATCCAAGACAAAAAACAAGAAGTCAAGATGCTCTGCCTCTGGACAGTCTACCTGATGAGGAGACTGTTATAACTGATTCTGAGAGAGTAAACTGACAAGCTGTCAGAAAGCACTCAAGGTTGTAAGTGAGCATGTTTAAATAAGAGTACACACTGATGCATCCACAGTTCAAACTGCTGGCCCCTGGATGTGCTGTGACAGCTGTTGCATGCAACTACAGAGATGAGCACTCAAGGTTTCTAGTGGCCTGAGTGTATTGAAGTTTTATTGCAAAAAAAATCAGAAAACAAGAAACTGTAGAGAAATCTTTATTCTACTGTTCAACAAACGAAGCTCTTCTTTTCATGATGGCTTGAATGACGAACCTGTTTTAAAAAAAAAGAATTAGCCAGCCTGCCGGTGCAGTGGTAGGGCTACCGCTTGCGGCGCCAGCGACCCGGGTTCAGGAACGGACTCGGGTGGCTGGACGGTCAGCAAGGGGCAGGAGGATTAAGAGCCCAGAGGCTGCAATCCTCCTCCAGGGTGGGTGGGTTGCTTGTTCAGCCACTCTACCACCACCTGGGTGACCACAGGTGGAGGTGCAATGGGACAGCAAGTAAAAGGGAGGGGGGATGTCGACCGGGAGCTGGAGCATTCTCACGTTGTGATGTGCTTTGCCCCATGGCTTCCCAAGCATGCTGACTTCCTGTGGGAGGACCAGAAAGCAGGAAAAAAGAATGCAGTGCTCTCTGTAGACAGAGCTCCAGGCCCTAATCCCGACACCTCTGCCGATGCCAGTAACAGCATCCCCGATGATATACAGACACATCGGGGTGGAGGAAGGGGGCTCTGTCCTGCACCCACCTAGGGGGTATAACCAAGGCTCCGTGGGGGAACGGACTGCACCAGGTGACCAGACAGATGAGCAGGGATGCACAAAGGACATGGGAGTCTCCTGAAGGTAAGAAAGCACGGCGGTGAGCACGGAGCATAAAGAGAAAATAAAAAAAAGGGTTAGATTTCAGACAGTTTCGTTTTCATAAGCAATAGTCCTCTCACTTGGTTGCCTGGAGGAGACATGTAAATAAAATGAGCCAGCCGCTGTCTGAGAAGAGCTGCTGACTCCTTTCAAGGATGCAAAGTTTCCGCCTACCAAGCAGTGAGTAGTGTCACAACTAGAGTGTCTGGTCATTGGGCTGCATTGTCGAGCCTCTTGGAGATTCAGTTGCAATTGGCTCAGCAGTGACACACCTCTGAAACTGCCATTCATTGTAACAAAATGTTTGGTGCGCAAGAGCAGCAAACGTAAAAATCATCCAGGTCCAAGAAATAAAACAAAAAGAACAAAAAATTGATTAACTGTTTTTTTTTTATTTTAGAATGTACTCCTCTCCGTGCATACATACACAATTTATATTATAATGTACTCCTGTCCTTACATACATACACCATTTATTTATCTTGTTCTCCTCTCCTTACATACATACGCAATGTATTTTATCCTGTACTCCTCTCCTTACATACATACGCAATTTATTTTATCCTGTACTCCTCTCCTTACATACATACACCATTTATTTTATCCTGCACTCCTCTCCTTACATACATACACCATTTATTTTATTCTGCACTCCTCTCCTTACATACATACACCATTTGTTTTATCCCGTACTCCTCTCCTTACATACATACACCATTTATTTTATCCTGTACTCCTCTCCTTTCATACATACACCATTTTATCCTGTACTCCTCTCCTTACATCCATATACCATTTGTTTTATCCTTTACTCCTCTCCTTACATACATACACAATTTATTTTATCCTGTATTCCTCTCCATACATATATACACCATTTATTTTATCCTGTACTCCTATCCTTACATACATACACCATTTATTTTATCCTGTACTCCTCTCCTTAGATACACACACCATTTATTTTATCCTGCACTCATCTCCTCACATGCACACACCATTTATTTTATCCTGCACGCCTTTCCATACATACATACACCATTAATTTAATCCTGCACTCCTCTCCTTACATACATACACAATTTATTTTAACCTGTACTCCTCTCCTTACATACATACACCATTTATTTCATCCTGTACTCCTCTCCTTACATACATACACCACCTTTTTTATCCTGTACTCCTCTTCTTACATACGTACACAAGTTAATCCTGTACTCCCCTCTTTACATACGTACACCATTTATTTTATCCAGTACTCCACTCCTTGCATACATACACCATTTTATCCTGTACTCCTCTCCTTACATCCATTCCCCATTTATTTTATCCTGTAATCCTCTCCTTACATACATACACAATTTATTTTATCCTGTATTCCTCTCCTTACATACATACACAATTTATTTTATCTTGTACTCCTCTCCATATGTGCATACACCATTTATTTTATCCTGTACTCCTATCCTTACATACATACACCATTTATTTTATCCTGTACTCCGCTTCTTACATACATACACAATTTTATCCTGTACTCCTCTCCTTACATACACCATTTATTTTGTCATGTACTCCTCTCCTTACATACATACACAATTTATTTTATCCTGTATTCCTCTCCTTACATACATACCTACACAATTTTATCCTGTACTCCTCACTTAACATACATACACAATTTATTTTATCCTGTACTTCTCTCCTTACATGCATACACAATTTTATCCTGTACTCCTCTCCTTACGTACACACATAATTTATTTTATCCTGCACTCCTCTCCTTACATACACACACCATTTATTTTATCCTGCACTCCTCTCTTTACATACACAAACCATTTATTTTATCCTGTACTCCTCTTCTTACATACATACAAAAGTTCATTCTGTACTCCCCTCTTTACACACATACACCATTTATTTTATCCTGTACTCCGCTTCTTACATACATACACAATTTTATCCTGTACTCCTCTCCTTACATACACCATTTATTTTATCCTGTACTCCTCTCCTTACATACATACACAATTTATTTTATCCTGTATTCCTCTAATTACATACATACACAATATACTTTATCCTGTAGTCCTCTCCTTACGTACATACACCATTTAATTCTCCTATCCTTACATACATACCCCATTTATTTTATCCTGTACTCCGCTTCTTATAAACGTAGACAATTTTATCCTGTACTCCTCTCCTTACATACACCATTTATTTTATCATGTACTCCTCTCCTTACATACATACACAATTTATTTTATCCTGTATTCCTCTCCTTACATACATACATACACAATTTTATCATGTACTCCTCTTCTTATATACATACACAATTTATTTTATCCTGTACTTCTCTCCTTACATGCATACACAATTTTATCCTGTTCTCCTCTCCTTACATACATACACCATTTATTTTATACTGTACTCCTCTCCTTACATACACCATATGTTTTATCATGTACTCCTCTCCTTACATACATACACCATTTATTTAATCCTGTACTCCTCTTCTTATATACATACACAATTTTATCCTGTACTTCTCTCCTTACATACACACACCATTTATTTTATCCTGTACTCCTCTCCTTACATACATACACCATTTATTTTATCATGTACTCCTCTCCTTACATACATACACAATTTATTTCATCCTGTACTCCTCTCCTTACATACATACACAGTGTTATCATATACTCCTCTCCTTACATACACCATTTGTTTAATCATGTACTCCTCTACTTACATACATACACAATTTATTTTATCCTGTACTCCTCTCCTTACATAAATACACAATTTTATCCTGTACTTCTCTCCCTACATACATACACAATTTATTTTATCCTGTATTCCTCTCCTTACATGCATACACCATTTATTTTATCCTGTACTCCTCTCCTTATGTACATAAACCATTTATTTTATTCTGTACTCCGATCCTTACATGCATACACCATTTATTTTATCCTGTACTCCTCTCCAAACATACATACACCATTTATTTTATCCTGTACTCCTCTCCTTACATACATACACCATTTATTTTATCTTGTACTCCTCTGAATACATACATACAAGATTTATGTTATCCTGTACTCCTCTCCTAAAATACACACACCATTTATTTTATCATGTACTCCTCTCCTTACATACACACACAATTTATTTTATCCTGCACTCCTCTCCTTACATAAACACACCATTTATTTTATTCTGCACTCCTCTCCTTACATACATACACCATTTATTTTATCCTGCACTCATCTCCTTACATACATACACCATTTATTTTATCCTGTACTCCTCTCCTTACATACATACACCATTTATTTAATCCTGTACTCCTCTCCTTACATACATACACAGTTTATTTTATCCTGTACTCCTCTCCTTACATACATACACCATTTATTTCATCCTGTACTCCTCTCCTTACATACACCACCAATTTTATCCTGTACTCCTCTTCTTACATACGTACAAAAGTTCATCCTGTACTCCCCTCTTTACATACATACACCATTTATTTTATCCTGTACTCCTCTCCTTTCATGCATACACCATTTTATCCAGTACTCCTCTCCTTACATCCATTCCCCTTTTATTTTATACTGTAATCCTCTCCTTACATACATACACAATTTATTTTATCCTGTATTCCTCTCCTTACATACATACACAATGTATTTTATCCTGTACTCCTCTCCTAATGTACATACACCATTTATTTTATCCTATACTCCTGTCCTTTCATATATACACCATTTATTTTATCCTGTACTCCGCTTCTTACATACATACACAATTGTATCCTGTACTCCTCTCCTTACATACACCATTTATTTTATCATGTACTCCTCTCCTTACATACATACACAATTTATTTTATCCTGTATTCCTCTCCTAACATACATATATATACAATTTTATCCTGTACTCCTCTCCTTACATACATACATACACAATTAGTGTTATCCTGTACTACTCTCCTTACCTGCATACACAATTTTATCCTGTACTCCTCTCCTTACATACATACACCATTTTTTTATCATGTACACCTCTCCTTACATACATACACAATTTATTTCATCCTGTACTCCTCTCCTTACATACATACACAATGTTTTCCTGTACTCCTCTCCTTACATACATCATTTGTTTTATCATGTACTCCTCTCCTTACATACATACACAATTTATTTTATCCTGTACTCCTATCCTTACATACATACACAATTTTATCCTGTACTTCTCTCCTTACATACATACACAATTTATTTTATCCTGTATTCCTCTCCTTACATAAATACATACACAATTTTATCCTGTACTTCTCTCCTTACATACATACACAATTTATTTTATCCTGTATTCCTCTCCTTACATAAATACATACACAGTTTTATCCTGTACTCCTCTCCTTACATGCATAGACAATTTAATTTATCATGTACTCCTCTCGTTACATCCATATACTATTTGTTTTATCCTGTACTCCTCTCCTTACATACATACACAATTTATTTTATCCTTTACTCCTCTCCTTACGTACATACACCATTTATTTTATCCTGTACTCCTCTCCTTATGTACATACACCATTTATTTTATCCTGTATTCCTATCCCTACATATATACACCATTTATTTTATCCTGTACTCTGCTTCTTACATACATACACAATTTTATCCTGTACTCCTCTCCTTACATACACCATTTATTTTATCCTGTACTCCTCTCCTTACATACATACACAATTTATTTTATCCTGTATTCCTCTAATTACATACATACACAATATATTTTATCCTGTAGTCCTCTCCTTACGTACATACACCATTTAATTCTCCTATCCTTACATACATACCCCATTTATTTTATCCTGTACTCCGCTTCTTATAAACGTAGACAATTTTATCCTGTACCTCCTTACATACACCATTTATTTTATCATGTACTCTCCACATACATACACAATTTATTTTATCCTGTATTCTCTCCTTACATACATACATACACAATTTTATCATGTACCTCTCCTTATATACATACACAATTTATTTTATCCTGTACTTCTCTCCTTATACATACACAATTTTATCCTGTTCTCCTCCTACTACATACACCATTTATTTTATACTGTACTCCTTACATACACACATATGTTTTATCATGTACTCCTCTCCTTACATACATACACCATTTATTTAATCCTGTACTCCTCTTCTTATATACATACACAATTTTATCCTGTACTTCTCTCCTTACATACATACACCATTTATTTTATCCTGTACTCCTCTCCTTACATACATACACCATTTATTTTATCATGTACTCCTCTCCTTACATACATACACAATTTATTTCATCCTGTACTCCTCTCCTTACATACATACACAGTGTTATCATATACTCCTCTCCTTACATACACCATTTGTTTAATCATGTACCCTCTACTTACATACATACCAATATTATTTTATCCTGTACTCCTCTCTTACATAAATACACAATTTTATCCTGTACTTTCTCCCTACATACATACACAATTTATTTTATCCTGTATTCCTCTCCTTACATGCATACACCGTTTATTTTATCCAGTACTCCTCTCCTTATGTACATAAACCATTTATTTTATTCTGTACTCCGATCCTTACATGCATACACCATTTATTTTATCCTGTACTCCTCTCCTAACATACATACACCATTTATTTTATCCTGTACTCCTCTCCTTACATACATACACCATTTATTTTATCCTGTACTCCTCTGAATACATACATACAAGATTTATGTTATCCTGTACTCCTCTCCTAAAATACACACACCATTTATTTTATCATGTACTCCTCTCCTTACATACACACACAATTTATTTTATCCTGCACTCCTCTCCTTACATAAACACACCATTTATTTTATCCTGCACTCCTCTCCTTACATACATACACCATTTATTTTATCCTGCACTCATCTCCTTACATACATACACCATTTATTTTATCCTGTACTCCTCTCCTTACATACATACACCATTTATTTAATCCTGTACTCCTCTCCTTACATACATACACAATTTATTTTATCCTGTACTCCTCTCCTTACATACATACACCATTTATTTCATCCTGTACTCCTCTCCTTACATACACTACCAATTTTATCCTGTACTCCTCTTCTTACATACGTACAAAAGTTCATCCTGTACTCCCCTCTTTACATACATACACCATTTATTTTATCCTGTATTCCTCTCCTTTCATGCATACACCATTTTATCCAGTACTCCTCTCCTTACATCCATTCCCCTTTTATTTTATACTGTAATCCTCTCCTTACATACATACACAATTTATTTTATCCTGTATTCCTCTCCTTACATACATACACAATGTATTTTATCCTGTACTCCTCTCCTAATGTACATACACCATTTATTTTATCCTGTACTCCGCTCCTTACATACATACACAATTGTATCCTGTACCCTCTCCTTACATACACCATTTATTTTATCATGTACTCTCTCCTTACATACATACACAATTTATTTTATCCTGTATTCCTCTCCTAACATACATATATATACAATTTTATCCTGTACTCCTCTCCTTACATACATCATTTGTTTTATCATGTACTCCTCTCCTTACATACATACACAATTTATTTTATCCTGTACTCCTATCCTTACATACATACACAATTTTATCCTGTACTTCTCTCCTTACATACATACACAATTTATTTTATCCTGTATTCCTCTCCTTACATAAATACATACACAGTTTTATCCTGTACTCCTCTCCTTACATGCATAGACAATTTAATTTATCATGTACTCCTCTCGTTACATCCATATACTATTTGTTTTATCCTGTACTCCTCTCCTTACATACATACACAATTTATTTTATCCTTTACTCCTCTCCTTACGTACATACACCATTTATTTTATCCTGTACTCCTATCCATACATACATACACCATTTATTTAATAGTGTACACCGCTTCTTACATACGTACACAATTTTATCCTGTACTCCTCTCCTTACATACACCCTTTATTTTATCACGTACTCCTCTCCTTACATACATACACAATTTATTTTATCCTGTATTCCTCTCCTTACATACATTCATACACAATTTTATCCTGTACTCCTCTCCTTACATACATACACAATTTATTTTAACCTGTACTTCTCTCCTTTCATACATACGCAATGTTATCCTGTACTCCTCTCCTTACATACACCATTTATTTTATCATGTACTCCTCTCCTTACATACATACACAATTTATTTTATCCTGTACTCCTCTCCTTACATACATACACAATTTTATCCTGTACTTCTCTCCTTACATGCATACACCATTTATTTTGTCCTGTACTCCTCTCCTTACATACTTACACCATTTATTTTATCCTGTATTCCTCTCCTTACATACATACACCATTTATTTTATCCTGTACTCCTCTCGATATGTACATACACCATTTATTTTATCCTGTACTCCTATCCTTACATGCATACACCATTTATTTTATCCTGCACATCTCTCCTTACATGCATACACAATTTTATCCAATACTCCGGTCCTTACATATATACACCATTTATTTTATCATGTACTCCTTTCCTTACATACATACACAATTTATTTCGTCCTGTACTCCTCTCCTTACATACATACACAATGTTAACCTGTACTTCTCTCCCTACATACATTCACCATTTATTTTATCCTGTACTCCTCTCCTTACATACATACACAATGTTATTCTGTACTCCTCTCCTTACATACACCATTGGTTTTATGATGTACTCCTCTCCTTACAAACATACACATTTTATTTTATCCTGTACTCGTATCATTACATACATACAGAATTTTATCCTGTACTTCTCTCCTTACATACATACACCATTTATTTTATCCTGTACTCCTCTCCTTACAGACATACCCCATTTATTTTATCCTGTACTCCTATCCTTACATACATACACCATTTATTTTATCCTGTACTCCGCTTCTTACATGCGTACACAATTTTATCCTGTACTCCTCTCCTTTCATACACCATTTATTTTGTCATGTACTCCTCTCCTTACATACATACACAATTTATTTTATCCTGCATTCCTCTCCTTACATACATTCATACACAATTTTATCCTGTACTCCTCTCCTTACATACATACACAATTATTTTATACTGTACTTCTCTCCTTACATACATACACAATTTTATTCTGTACTCCTCTCTTACCTTCATACACCATTTATTTTATCATGTATCCTCTCTCTCCCTTACAATCACAATTTATTTCATCCTGTACTCCTCTCCTTAATACATACACAATGTTATCCTGTACTCCTCTTCTTACTCACCATTTGTTTTATCATGTACTCCTCTCCTTACATACATACACAATTTATTTTATCCTGTACTCCTATCCTTACATACATACACAATTTTATCCTGTACTTCTCTCCTTACATACATACACCATTTATTTTATCCTGTACTCCTCTCCTTACAGACATACACCATTTATTTTATCATGTACTCCACTCCTTACATACATACACAATTTATTTTATCCTGTATTCCTCTCCTTACATACATACACAATATATTTTATCCTGTACTCCTCTCCTTACGTACATACACCATTTATTTTATCCTGTACTCCTATCCTTACATACATACACTATTTATTGTATCCTGTACTCCTCTCCTTACATACACCATTTGTTTTATCATGTACTCCTCTCCTTACATACATACACCATTTATTTTATCCTGTACTCCTCTCGATATGTACATACACCATTTATTTTATCCTGTACCCTATCCTTACATGCATACACCATTTATTTTATCCTGTACTCTCCTTACATGCATACACAATTTTATCCAATACTCCTGTCCTTACATATATACACCATTTATTTTATCATGTACTCCTTTCCTTACATACATGCACAATTTGTTTCGTCCTGTACTCCTCTCCTTACATACATACACAATGTTATCCTGTACTTCTCTCCCTACATACATTCACCATTTATTTTATCCTGTACTCCTCTCCTTACATACATACACAATGTTATTCTGTACTCCTCTCCTTACATACACCATTGGTTTTATGATGTACTCCTCTCCTTACAAACATACACATTTTATTTTATCCTGTACTCCTATCCTTACATACATACAGAATTTTATCCTGTACTTCTCTCCTTACATACATCACCATTTATTTTATCCTGTACTCCTCTCCTTACATACATACACCATTTATTTTATCATGTACTCCTCTCCTACATACATACACAATTTATTTCATCCTGTACTCCTCTCCTTACATACATACACAGTGTTTTCATATACTCCTCTCCTTACATACACCATTTGTTTAATCATGTACTCCTCTACTTACATACATACACAATTTATTTTATCCTGTACTCCTCTCCTTACATAAATACACAATTTTATCCTGTACTTCTCTCCCTACATACATACACAATTTATTTTATCCTGTATTCCTCTCCTTACATGCATACACCATTTATTTTATCCTGTACTCCTCTCCTTATGTACATAAACCATTTATTTTATCCTGTACTCCGATCCTTACATGCATACACCATTTATTTTATCCTGTACTCCTCTCCTTACATACATACACCATTTATTTTATCCTGTACTCTTCACCTTACATACATACACCATTTATTTTATCCTGTACTCCTCTGAAATCATACATACAAGATTTATGTTACCCTGTACTCCTCTCCTAAAATACACACACCATTTATTTTATCCTGTACTCCTCTCTTACATACACACACAATTTATTTTATCCTGCACTCCTCTCCTTACATAAACACACCATTTATTTTATCCTGCACTCCTCTCCTTACATACATACACCATTTATTTTATCCTGCACTCATCTCCTTACATACATACACCATTTATTTTATCCTGTACTCCTCTCCTTACATACATACACCATTTATGTAATCCTGTACTCCTCTCCTTACATACATACACAATTTATTTTATCCTGTACTCCTCTCCTTATATACATACACGATTTATTTCATCCTGTACTCCTCTCCTTACATACACCACCAATTTTAACCTGTACTCCTCTTCTTACATATGTACAAAAGTTCATCCTGTACTCCCCTCTTTACATACATACACCATTTATTTTATCCTGTACTCCTCTCCTTTCATGCATACACAATTTTATCCTGTAGTCCTCTCCTTACATCCATTCCCCTTTTATTTTATATTGTAATCCTCTCCTTACATTCATACACAATTTATTTTATCCTGTATTCCTCTCCTTACATACATACACAATTTATTTTATCCTGTACTCCTCTCCTTATGTACATACACCATTTATTTTATCCTGTACTCCTATCCTTACATATATACACCATTTATTTTATCCTGTAGTCCGCTTCTTACATACATACACAATTTTATCCTGTACTCCTCTCCTTACATACACCATTTATTTTATCATGTACTCCTCTCCTTACATACATACACAATTTATTTTATCCTGTATTCCTCTCCTAACATACATATATACACAATTTTATCCTGTACTCCTCTCCTTACATACATACACAATTAATGATATCCTGTACTACTCTCCTTACCTGCATACACAATTTTATCCTGTACTCCTCTCCTTACATACATACACCATTTATTTCATCCTGTACTCCTCTCCTTACATACATACATACACAATGTTTTCCTGTTCTCCTCTCCTTACAAACATCATTTGTTTTATCATGTACTCCTCTCCTTACATACATACACAATGTTATTCTGTACTCCTCTCCTTACATACACCATTGGTTTTATGATGTACTCCTCTCCTTACAAACATACACAATTTATTTTATCCTGTATTCCTCTCCTTACATAAATACATACACAGTTTTATCCTGTACTCCTCTCCTTACATACATAGACAATTTATTTTATCATGTGCTCCTCTCCTTACATCCATATACTATTTGTTTTATCCCTTACTCCTCTCCTTACATACATACACAATTTATTTTATCCTGTACTCCTCTCCTTACGTACATACACCATTTATTTTATCCTGTACTCCTATCCTTACATACATACACCATTTATTTAATCCTGTACTCCGCTTCTTACATACATACAGAATTTTTTCCTGTACTCTCTCCTTACATACACCCTTTATTTTATCATGTACTCCTCTCCTTACATACATACTCAATTTATTTTATTCTGTATTCCTCTCCTTACATACATTCATACACAATTTTATCCTGTACTCCTCTCCTTACATACATACACAATTTATTTTATCCTGTACTTCTCTCCTATCATGCATACACAATTTTAGCCTGTACTCCTCTCCTTACATACATACACCATTTATTTTATCATGTCCTCCTCTCCTCTCCTTAAATACATACACAATTTATTTCATCCTGTACTCCTCTCCTTACATACATACACAATGTTATCCTGTGCACCTCTCCTTACATACACCATTTATTTTATCATGTACTCCTCTCCTTACATACATACACAATTTACTTTATCCTGTACTCCTCTCCTTACATACATACACAGTTTTATCCTGTACTTCTCTCCTTACATACATACACCATTTATTTTATCCTGTACTCCTCTCCTTACATACATACACCATTTATTTTATCATGTACTCCTCTCCTTACATACATACACAATTTATTTTATCCTGTATTCCTCTCCTTACATACATACACCATTTATTTTATCCTGTACTCCTCTCAATATGTACATAAACCATTTATTTTATCCTGTACTCCTATCCTTACATGCATACACCATTTATTTTATCCTGCACTTCTCTCCTTACATGCATACACAATTTTATCCTGTACTCCTGTCCTTACATAAATACACCATTTATTTTATCATGTACTCCTTTCCTTACATATATACACAATTTATTCCGTCCTGTACTCCTCTCCTTACATACATACACAATGTTATCCTGTACTTCTCTCCTTACATACATACACCATTTATTTTATCCTGTACTCCTCTCCTTACATACATACACAATTTATTTCATCCTGTACTCCTCTCCTTACATACATACACATTGTTATCCTGTAATCCTCTCCTTACATACACCATTGGTTTTATCATGTACTCCTCTCCTTACATACATACACAATTTATTTTATCCTGTACTCCTATCCTTACATACATACAGAATTTTATCCTGTACTTCTCTCCTTACATACATACACCATTTATTTTATCCTGTACTCCTCTCCTTACATACATACACCATTTATTTTATCCTGTACTCCTCTCCTTACAGACATACACCATTTATTTTATCCTGTACTCCTATCCTTACATACATACACCATTTTTTTTCTCCTGTACTCCGCTTCTTACATACGTACACAATTTTATCCTGTACTCCTCTCCTTTCATACACCATTTATTTTGTCATGTACTCCTCTCCTTACATACATACACAATTTATTTTATCCTGTATTCCTCTCCTTACATACATTCATACACAATTTTATCCTGTACTCCTCTCCTTACATACATACACAATTTATTTTATCCTGTACTTCTCTCCTTACATGCATACACAATTTTATCCTGTACTCCTCTCCTTTCATACATACACCATTTATTTTATCATGTACTCCTCTCCTCTCCTTACATACAAATACAATTTATTTCATCCTGTACTCCTCTCCTTACATACATACACAATGTTATCCTGTACTCCTCTTCTTACATACACCATTTGTTTTATCATGTACTCCTCTCCTTACATACATTCACAATTTATTTTATCCTGTACTCCTATCCTTACATACATACAAAATTTTATCCTGTACTTCTCTCCTTACATACATACATACACCATTTATTTTATTCTGTACTCCTCTCCTTTCAGACATACACCATTTATTTTATCATGTACTCCTCTCCTTACATACATACACAATTTATTTTATCCTGTATTCCTCTCCTTACATACATACACAATATAGTTTATCCTGTACTCCTCTCCTTACGTACATACACCATTTATTTTATCCTGTACTCCTATCCTTAGATACATACACCATTTATTTTATCCTGTACTCCGCTTCTTACATATGTACACAATTTTATCCTGTACTCCTCTCCTTACATACATCATTTATTTTATCATGTACTCCTCTCAATATGTACATAAACCATTTATTTTATCCTGTACTCCTATCCTTACATGCATACACCATTTATTTTATCCTGTACTTCTCTCCTTACATGCATACACAATTTTATCCTGTACTCCTGTCCTTACATACTTACACCTTTTATTTAATCATGTACTCCTCTCCTTATATACATACATAATTTATTTCATCCTGTACTCCTCTCCTTACATTCATACACAATGTTATCCTGTACTCCTCTCCTTACATACACCATTTGTTTTATCATGTACTCCTCTCCTTACATACATACACAATTTATTTTATCCTGTACTCCTATCCTTACATACATACAGAATTTGATCCTGTACTTCTCTCCTTACATACATACACCATTTATTTTATCCTGTACTCCTCTCCTTACATACATACACAATTTATTTCATCCTGTATTCCTCTCCTTACATACATACACAATATATTTTATCCTGTACTCCTCTCCTTACATACATACACCATTTATTTAATCCTGTACTCCGCTTCTTACATACATACACAATTTTATCCTGTACTCCTCTCCTTACATACACCCTTTATTTTATCATGTACTCCTCTCCTTACATACATACACAATTTATTTTATCCTGTATTCCTCTCCTTACATACATTCATACACAATTTTATCCTGTACTCCTCTCCTTACATACATACACAATTTATTTTATCCTGTACTTCTCTCCTATCATGCATACACAATGTTATCCTGTACTCCTCTCCTTACATACACCATTTATTTTATCATGTACTCCTCTCCTTACATACATTCACAATTTATTTTATCCTGTATTCCTCTCCTTACATACATACTCAGTTTTATCCTGTACTTCTCTCCTTACATACATACACCATTTATTTTATCCTGTACTCCTCTCCTTACATACATACACCATTTATTTTAACATGTACTCCTCTCCTTACATACATACACAATTCATTTTATCCTGTATTCCTCTCCTTACATACATACACCTTTTATTTTATCCTGTACTCCTCTCAATATGTACATAAACCATTTATTTTATCCTGTACTCCTATCCTTACATGCATACACCATTTATTTTATCCTGTACTTCTCTCCTTACATGCATACACAATTTTATCCTGTACTCCTGTCCTTACATACATACACCATTTATTTTATCATGTACTCCTTTCCTTACATACATACACAATTTATTTCATCCTGTACTTCTCTCCTTACATACATACACCTTTTATTTTATCCTGTACTCCTCTCCTTACATACATACACAATTTATTTCATCCTGTACTCCTCTCCTTACATACATACACAATGTTATCCTGTACTCCTCTCCTTACATCATCCATTTGTTTTATCATGTACTCCTCTCCTTACATACATGCACAATTTATTTTATCCTGTACTCCTATCCTTACATACATACAGAATTTTATCCTGTACTTCTCTCCTTACATACATACACCATTTATTTTATCCTGTACTCCTTTCCTTACATACATACACCATTTATTTTATCCTGTACTCCTTTCCTTACAGACATACACCATTTATTTTATCCTGTACTCCTATCCTTACATACATACACCATTTATTTTATCCTGTACTCCGCTTCTTACATACATACACAATTTTATCCTGTACTCCTCTCCTTTCACACACCATTTATTTTGTCATGTACTCCTCTCCTTACATACATACACAATTTATTTTATCCTGTATTCCTCTCCTTACATACATTCATACACAATTTTATCCTGTACTCCTCTCCTTACATACATACACAATTTATTTTATCCTGTACTCCTATCCTTACATACATACACAATTTTATCCTGTACTTCTCTCCTTACATACATACACCATTTATTTTATCCTGTACTCCTCTCCTTACAGACAAACACCATTTATTTTATCCTGTACTCCTATCCTTACATACATACACCATTTATTTTATCCTGTACTCCGCTTCTTACATACGTACACAATTTTATCCTGTACTCCTCTCCTTACATACATCATTTATTTTATCATGTACTCCTCTCCTTACATACATACACAATTTATTTTATCCTGTATTCCTCTCTTTACATACATACACAATTTATTTTATCCTGTACTTCTCTCCTTACTTGCATACACAATTTTATCCTGTACTCCTCTCCTTACATACATACACCATTTATTTTATCATGTACTCCTCCCCTTACATACATACACAATTTGTTTTATCCTGTACTCCACTCCTTACAAACATACACAATTTATTTTAAGAAAAATTAAGTAATACTCACAGTTTTATATCTGGAGCTTCTTTTCTGACAGTGGACCCCCCCCCCGTCCTTACCTGCCTACCAAGGAAAACCTGTCTTGCTTGCCTGCTACAAATGCTCGGTTGTGCAGCCCCCTCAGCCTTGTGCTAGGGGCTGCGAACTGAGGGCCTCTGAACACGGCAGAGTCTGGACATTATTTTTGAAGAGGGATTGACTCTAAAGTCTCAGGTGTCATCCGTCATCAAAACCTCATTTTACCATCTGAGAAATATCACCTGGATTAAGCATCTGGTTCCACCCGATGATATTCTGACTCAGGTCCATGCCTTTGTGACCTCCCATCTGGATTACTATAACGCCATGTACCTAGGGCTACCAGGGGTTGATATCCACCTTCTGCAGCTGGTGCAGAATGTGGCAGCCAGGTTACTGACTGGGCTTTCTTGATCTAGCCATATTATACCTGTGTTATGCAAGCTGCACTGGCTGCCAGTTCAATGGCGGATCACCTTCAAGGTCAGTTTGCTGACCTACAAAGCCCTACATGGACAGGGACTGGGCTACCTGCAAGAGATTCTTCACCCCTACTGTCCCTCCCAACCACTTCACTCCACCAACAAGAGATTGCTAGAGAGTCCCAGGTTTGGTTGCAGACATCTGGAGCCAGATCATTTGCTTCTGTAGCTAAGACCCTGTGGAATTCTTTACCTCATCGAGTTCATGAGTGCCAGAACATGCAGAACTTCAAATCATCCCTAAAGGCAAATTTATTTAACTTGGCATTTTCTATTAATTGACTTGATTTGATACTGCTGGTCTGTGACTGTATTTTTAATTATTTATGGTTTTAATATTTTATAGATATATGTACTGTTAAAGTACTTTGGTATTCGAATTGCACTTTATAAATGAAGTTTATTATTCTTATTATTATCATCATTATTATGCCTGCCAGAAACTTTCAAAAAATCTCTGGCAGCCATGTTAGTACAGTAAATACAGTACTTGCCCTAAGACATAAAAAAAAAAAACAACATTTTAAATAGTTTTAAAATACTTTGCACGACCACATTACAATAAAAGTAAAAAATCAATTCAGCTCGGTGCGGTGTGAAATATTGAGCTCTGACCTTCAAGTAATTTTATTTCTGAATTTGTTTCTTGTAGCCCTCAAATCCATGGGGCTCCCACCAATCACCACTCACAGCAGGGCTCTGCTAAGGCCCTCCCTCCTGCACTGCTGCCTGTTTGCTCTTCACTTCTCTCTCTCACAGTAGGACTGCACCAGGCCCTTCCCCCCTGCATTGCTACCCATTTACTCTTCACCTGTCCTCCCTTTCCACCACCAAAAAAGTGCTGCCATTGCCACAACTGGGACTGTGAAAACTGCAGTATGATCAACTGCCTATGGCTATCACAAATGCCCTTCCTGTCTCAGCACTGGCACACCAGCTCCAACTTTCTGAAAAGAAAAAAAGTGCTTGATCTTAGCCACCAAGTTTCTTACAGTAAGACGCCCGGTTGGTCCCTCCAATGCACTTTCTTGGTCAGCTTGTGCTGACTCGCTAAGTGCTGATGGCTTTCACACACCCATTCCTCAAGTACCTTTCAGTAAAGTACCAGTTTTAACTATAAAGAGCCAGACAATACTACTAAAAATATTGTGGGGGTGGGCATACTGTACAGACAGGAAGGAGAGGGAACATACTGTAGAAGCAATATGCAAAAGAAAGAAAACTGCACCCTCTAGTGGCACTCACTGTTCACTACAGCGGCATTGCAGCACACATTAAATGAACTACTTTTTATCAACTACTATATTTTTAATGTGTTTCACAACATTTTAATTATGCTTTTATAATTTGTTAATTTTCCCTTTTTATTTTACTGGATAAACCCATTTTATAAGAGCAATGAGACACTCTGGGGGTGTGGGTTATAGACTGATAGGAGCACTTCCGAGGTGCTAAAGGCACTTGGTGCAAGTGCTTCATGTCTCATTATGCATCCAGGGGTGAGATCTTATCAGACAACAACCCATACCCCATTGTGTCTTATTGCTTTCATAAAAAAGTTGATATTTAGTTTATGCTTTTCAGAATTTCTTCAGTTTCTGTAATATATATATATATATATATATATATATATATATATATATTATACAGTATATATAGATGTATTATGGTAGCACAGTAGTGCTACCATAGTTAGGGTTGAGGAGCCTATTACATGTTAAGCCCGAAAATTTGCACCTTAATAACTTTGCAACCGTTTGATGGATTTGCCTGAAATTTGGAATACATGATCAAGACCCATACACCTTAGGATCTGCTAAGTTTCGTACTGGTCAGATATACAGCTGCAGAGTTATTAAGCATGATCTTCATGTACGTTTATGCTTTTTTTGGTATTCTACGATCGCGCCTATAGGTCGCATGGTTTGCTCGACTGGTCCAAAATCTTCAAGGAACATGCGGCCAGGGTCCCCAATGTGCCTTTTGAAGATTTCATGAAAAAATATTAAACAGTTCAAAAGTTATTCAAAAAAGAAGTTCCCTTTATAAGTCAAAGGGAAAAGTTAACAAAAAGTCCGACAGTGTCGCAAATGCAGTTTTTTCTTTCGCAAATGGCCCTTTTACTGTCGCAAATCCACCATTTTGTTTTCAGTTGGTGATCAGAAAAATGCTTGGCATTTAAATTTGGGACCCTCTAGCAACCTAATTCTTTTTGTATTCACCTAGTCGGACTCTGAGGATGCTAGCCATGTCTTTATTTTGGGGTAAACACCCAGAAATATGTTTTTCACATTTCTGGAAAAGTACTTTCCAAAGTACTTTTCAAGACGCATCTACACTGTTGAATTAATTTGTGAAAGCCAAGAAATTGCAACAGTATCTCCTAGGCTGTGGGAAAATGACAGCAATTCTTTGGCACCCCGTTGCAAAAGAATGGTTTGGAGTTTTGGGCTGAAATCTGGAGGGAACACAGCCAACAACTCACAGATGTGCCTTTCAGTATTTCGTTGAAAAAATATTACATGGCGGCAAAGTTACGATACTCCAAAGTTGACACTTTTTCCCATAGGATAACATTACGGCGTACGACACATTGCAGCAATCGTTTGGCGCACTGCTGCAAAATAACGGTTTGGTCTTTTTGGTTGAAATTTGCAGGGAACACAGCCAACATCCCACAGATGTGCCTTTCAGTGATTTGTTGAAAAAATATTACAGGGAGGCAAAGTTATGGCACTCCGAACTTCTGTTTTTTTCCCATAGGATAACATTCTGGTGTTCGCTGCACCTTTCAGGGCCTGTAACTCGGAAACAGTGCGAGATACGGACTTTTCGTCGGAAAAATGCTTAGCCCCCTACTGGGGGCTAAGCACAAAACTAGCCAGGAGAGTGATAATTCATATGACTTTTACATTTTTTTTCTATCTAGTACGGTTCATAGAAACATAGAAGTTGACTGGAGATAAGGACCGCAAGGCCCATCCAGTCTGCCCATTTCTTTTTCTACCTTATAAAAGTGCCATCGGCCTTTGCTCTGTCAGTGGCCTATCTATTCATACTCATTTGTATTGCTCCCTTATGCCTATCCCATGCCTGTTTGAAGCCCTGCACTGTATTCATAGCCACCACTTCTTGAGGTAGGCCATTCCATGCATCCACCACCCTTTCTGTGAAAAAGAATTTCCTCACATTCCCCCTTAATCGGCCCCCCTCTAATCTCATGCTGTGTCCTCTTGTCCTGCTATTTTTCTTATATTTAAACATGTTAGACTCTTTTCACCTTGTTAATGTCCTTAAGGTGTTTGGAATGCCTTGATCATATCACCTCTCTCCCTCCTTTGCTCAAGGGTTTATATATTGAGCTCCTGTTAATCTGTCCTTATATGTCTTCTGATGCAGTCCCTGCACCATTTTGGTTGCCCTTCTGGACTGCCTCAATTTGCTAATGTCCTTGTGAAGGTGTGGCCTCCAATACTGCACACAGTACTCCAGATGGGGCCCTAACAGTGTCTTGTAAAGAGGATTATTACCTCCCTCTTACAACTTGTGATACCCCTACTAATACACCCTAACACCTCCTTGCCTTACCCACTGCTTTAGAGGTCTGCTTGATGATTTCAGGTCATCGGTGATGATGATGCCCAAGTCTCTTTCTTCCTTTGTGACTGCTAGCAACTCCCTCCCAGCCTATAGGTGGCTTCAGGTTTCTCTTCCTATGTGCATGATCTTGCACTTCTTTGCATTAAATCCCAGTTGCCACTCTTCTGACCATTTTGCTAGTTTATCCAGATCTCTCTCATTCTGCCTACCCCATCTGGATCATCTACTCTGTTGCAGATCTTGGTGTCATCTGCAAACAGACAAGCCTTACCCTCTAGTCCATCTGCAAGGTCACTAATGAAGATGTTGAAGAGGACTGGCCCCAGGACTGATCCCTGAGGTACCCCACTTGTGACTTGCATCTCTTCTGACCGTATACCATTTACCACCACTCTCTGTTTTCTGCCCATCAACCAGTTTGCCACCCAGTTGACCAACTTCTGACCCACCCCGAGCCTACCCAGCTTATTTATCAATCTTCTATGTGGAACAGTGTCAAAAACTTTGCTGAAGTCAAGGTAGGCGACATCAACTGCTCCCCCTTGGTCCACCACTCTGGTTACCCAGTCAAAGAAATCTATGAGATTAGTTTGACAGGACCGTCCTTTTGTAAACCCATGCTGTCTTGGATCCTGTGCCCCTATGGATTCCAGGTGTTGCACTATCCTTTCCTTAAGGAGTGCCTCCATAATCTTGCCCACTACTGAGGTAAGACTGACTGGTCTGTAGTTCTCTGCATCCTCCCTGCTACCACTCTTGTGGAGCGGGATCACATGAGCCCTTCTCCAGTCTTCTGGGACCTCTCCTGTGCTCAGAGACTCACTAAACAGTTCTGCTAATGGCTGTGCTAGTTCCACCTTTAGCTCCTTAAGTACCCTGGGATGTATGCCATCAGGTCCCACTGCCTTGTCCACCCTGAGCTTAGCAAGCTCTTGTAGAACCCTTTCTTTTGAGAAGGGAGTAGTGCTCACCTCCCCCCCCCTGTGTCCATGGTGCTGAGCTGTGGGCCCTGCCCTACCTTCTCTTCAGTAAATACTGAGCAAAAGTATCTATTTAGGATAGATGCTTTTACATAGTCCTCCTCCTCACGTGTTCCCTTTTCTCCATTAAGCTTAGCAATATGCCATCTGGACTTTCTCCTTTCACTAATGTATCTATAGAAAGTCTTGTCACTTTCTTTTACTGTTCGTGCTAGTGTTTCCTCAGTTTGGGACTTTGCCTGCCTTACTGCCTTCCCTGCTTCCCTTAGGGCAGTTTGGTATGCCTTCCTATCTTCATCCCGCTGTGTTCCCTTATATTTCCTGAAGGCCAGCCTTTTGGCTCTGACCTTTTCTGCTACTGTATTTGAGAACCAAAGTGGTTTCTTCTTCTTTGCACTTCCTTTTCTGTCTAACACAATGGGATGTTGCTTCAAGTATTGCATCCTTAATGCTTGCCCACTTTGCCTGTACCCTCACCTGTGTTTCTTTTTGCCAGGGCTAGCTTAACTCTGTTGGCCATCTTATCAAAGTCAGCTCCTCTGAAGTCCCATATTTTTGCCTTGGAATGGGATGATTTAGATGTAGTAGCCAAATTGAACCATACCATGTGATGGTCACTGGCCCCCAGGGGACCTTCTACTTGGAGATCTGTGATCCCTTCCCTGTTAGTCAGTACTAGATCTAGGATAGCCCTGTCTCTTGTGAGTTGTTGTACCAGTTGTTTGAGGCCCTCCCCCAGCAGGGAATCCACTATGTGTCTAGTTCTGGCAGATGTTCCTGCTGGTATTGACCAATCTGTATCCGGCATGTTGAAGCCTCCCATTATCAGAACCTCCCCTTTAGCTGTCATGTTTTGTATATCTTCTAACAGTAATGTGTCTATGTCCACCCCCTGGTCTGGGGGCCTGTAGACAACCCCAGTTCTTGTGGCTGTCCTATTTCCTGTTTACAGGGTGACCCACAGTTCTTCTGGTTCCTTATGTGTATTCTGAATTTCTGTAGCTTTGATATTTTCATTGACATACAGGGCCTCTCCTCCCCCCTTTTTTGCACCTCGGTCTCTCTGAACAATACATAGCCAGGTACTGAAGTCTCCCAAGTGTGGTTACTGGTAAACCACGTCTCACTAATTGCTACTATGTCCAGTTTAGCCTCTGACATTATTGCCTGCAGGTCTGGGATCTTATTTCCCAGGCTGTGAGCATTTGTGTACATGATTTTCCATTGGCCAGATTTCAGTGTGTTAGTTGTTGGGTGAGGTTTGGCATTACCCCTGTGCATTGTATGGGAGACAAACCTTTTTTCTTACCTGGTGATGCAAATGAACTGCAAACATGCTGAATCCCTGTTTGACCATTAGCTGAGGGTGGAGGTGTTCTTCCCATTCGACGTATGGGGTGCTGCACCCCTCTCCCCATTTGCTAGTTTAAACATTCTGCAAAGATGTCAAACTTCTGCCCCAATGCACTGACTCCCTCCTTAGTCAGATGCAGTCCATCAAATTTAAAGAACTTTCGCTCCCAGAACTGTTGCCAGTTCCCTACAAATCTGTGTCCTTTTTCCTGGCACCAGCCCTTGAGCCACATGTTTATCTCCCCTATCTCCCCTTCTCTGACCTTCCGTCCATCTGCCCCTCTCCCAGACTGGCAGGATCTCAGAGAAGGAGATGCCAGACGAAATGGATGATAATTTGTCACCCAGCCTGGTCAGGTGTTCCTTGGTCTCCACAACTGACTGGCTGGTGAGATCATTAGTCCCTATGTGTACTAGGACATCAATGTTTTCTCCTGCTTTGTGAACAATTTTAGCAATGCGGTCAGTGTCTCTCCATGCTGATGTACCTGGGAGACATCTGACCATTACCCCTGGCTGGAGATGGGTATCAACTCCCCGAATCATGGAGTATCCTATAATCATAAGTTTTTTGGATTCTCTTTTTGCTTTTTTTGTTTTGGTTCCTGATTTGGGTGAGTTTTGTTGTGCTAGCTCCTGTGCCGCAGTGTCCTGCTCTGCTTTTGTCTTCTGCCTCTCTGTTCGATTTCAGAGATAGAGGCAGATACCTGTTTGTAGTGTTTATATGGTTTTTGGAGGTAATATGTTGGAGAGCAGAGAGTGATGGGGCACCTGATTTGCCCCTCCTAACCATCTGCCAACTTCCTGGTCCAACTACCCTCTGCGGTCGAGGTTTTTCTGTTGGATGCTGGGGAAATGGAGGGTGGTTCTTATAAAGTATTTCCTCTTGAATATGAAATTTGAGGTGTGCAATCTCTGCCCATGCTGCCCGGAGCTGAGCCCTAAGATCTCCAATGGCCCAGCATGTAGGACAGTGTCCTAAATCCTGTAAGACTGTCCTTCTGAAAATTGTTCCACAGTACCTGCAGTTAATGATATCTATTCCAGATAAGTTGCTGGGTTTATAACCTAGTCAGAGTAATTCGAAGGAAAAAAAAATGCAAGTTTGATTGTGTTTTGTTTTTGTTTAACTTGTTATAATGAGTTAAATTACTAGTGCCCCTGTAAATGAGCTCACCTTGTGGATGCCCCACTGATCCACCCCTTCCTGCTCTGCCACAGGAAATGTCACAACTGTGGTACCCTATAAAAGGAGTGTAGTGGGGTGGTTGGGGATGGGGTGGGTGGCTGGGCCCTTCCCCGCCGAAAAAGAAGAACCACGGACGTAAAGAACAAGGAGGTAAGAGCAGAAACAATCAGTCAACAACAAATGCAGTAACCCTGAAAGCTTATCCTAATGTTAGATAAAACTATAAAACCTGTAAAGCACCACCTGTAATAATTTCAGAGAAGATATACGCTGTAAGAAACACTTTGCTACAGAGAAAAATAAAGCAGTAACAGAAGATATACCTTGCAAAAGACAATTTGAATCAGAAGATTACAGCAGTAATCTGTTAGCACACACCTGTAGGCACACCTTGTAATAATGCAGAAGAAGGTATACCAGCAACAACAATTTGAATCAGAGAAAAATAAAGCAATAAAATGTTAGCAACAAACAGTAGAAATCCCTGTGAGTAAAAAATAAAAACAACACCACACAGTAAATCTGCTTAGCCAAAAGAAGTCTTAATCCTTTTCCCTTGCTCTGGTAAGGTTCTCTACTCTGGTGAAGCTCTCACTCTCCATTGAAGCTAGGTGCCTTGGCCAGCAAACCAAGTCTTCTGCCTGAGGTTCCTGAGATATAAGCAATTTACTATTCCAAGTCCTCATTTTCTGTTCCGAGTGTCATTATTTTGCATACATTCTTTGTACTCACTGTCTTTCTCTATGCAGCTTTTGGGGAAAACCAGCTTGTGCTCTTACTTTACTGTTACCATTACCGTTTCCACTTGCGTTTCCTTATCCCTTTCACTTACCGTTCATGTTTACGCCACCATGTGCATTACCCTTTGTGTTTTCATTTGCAGTTGCGTTTGTGTTGTTTTTAACATTTCTGTCTATAGTACTGTTTCTCTTTCTGTTTGCTTGCATCACCATGTGCATTACATTTGTGTTTGCGGGCACAATGTTACTATGTGACAGACATCATGTGGCAGGGCATAGGGCCCAAAGGGCCCAGCGAATCAACCGCCGCGTGCGTGGTGGGTGCAGGGCCTTAACGCCACATTACATTGACTATTTCTCGTTATCATTCTCAAAAGAAGGGGAAATTAGAGGCAAAAACTCCATTTAATGCATCAGTTAGGGTTGTTCCACAGCGACAAAAGTGAGAAATTCGATGTTAGGTTGAAACCCCTTGCACTCTCCAGCCCACCCCCAACTGGAATCGGGTGTGCGTTAGTCATCAGTCCTAACTCTCACCCCATTCTCCTATTCCTCAGCTTCTTTCCACATGTGATGGGGTGAGAGTTAGGCCGATGACTCCCAACGTGCACCCCATTCCAGTTGGGGGTGGGCTGGAGGGTGCAAGGGGTTTCAAACCCTAGCATCGAATTTCCTCGCTTTGTCGCTGTGGAACAACCCTAACTGATGCATTAAACGGAGTTTTTTGCATAATATATATATATATATATATATATATATATAAACACTTTGTGGCTGTGAATTATGCTGACCTAACCATACTTTCAGGGGTTGAAGGTACTTTACCTGTGGTGTCATGCCATACTATTCCCCTGGGTGTGTGGATAGATCAGCATTATGCACACCCGGTCATGTCTTACTGCAAACAGAGGCAGTGGCTAATAACCACAATATTTAGATGCACATTGGATAATTCCACAATGCATAGATGCATCTTGCCTATGAACCACAATCTGTAGATTTTCAGAGGCTAAAAATCAAATCACAATATATAGATGTGCAGTGTTAAATGCAATGTCAGATAACCACAATGTATAGATGCACAATGGCTAATAACCACAATATATTGATGTGCAGTTTCTAATAACCACAATGTATAGAGGAGTTGTGTCTAGTACCTCAGTGCATAGATGCACAGTGTTTAACTACCACAATGTATAGATGTGCAGAGGCTAATAGCCACAGTGCACAGATGTACAGTGGCTAATAACCACAAAGTGTAGCTGTTCAATGGCTAATAAACACAAAGTACAGATGTCCACAGGCTAGTACCCATAGTGTATAGATGTGCAGAGAACTTAATATCAACAATAAGTAGATGTGCAGAGAGCCTATTAATCACAGTGTATACTGTATGTGTGCAGTGGCAAATAACCACACAGTCTGGCTATGCAGCAGCTAATTGTGCAGCAGCTAATAGCAACATTATATAGATGGACCATGGTAATAGCCACAATGTATAGATGGACATTGGCCAATAACCACAATATGTAGATGTCCAGAGGCTAATACCCATAATGAATAGATGTACAGAGAACTTAATATCCACAATATATACATGTACAGAGAGTCTAATAACATAAATTTATGGATGTGCAGTGGCAAATAACACAAAGTCTGGATGTGTAGTGGTTAATAACAACACTGTATAGATAGACTGTGGCTGACAACCACAATGTATACATGGGTAGTGGCTGATAACCACAATGTAAAGATATGCAGAGGCTAATAACCACAATTTGTAGAGTCATAGTGGATAATTTTATTTATTTATTTATTTAAGAGTTTTACCAGGAAAGCATACTGAGCAGGGTACCACGTGATTCCAGATGTGCCCTGGGGGCGTGGGGGATAGGGAGAATACATATTATAATACATTTTTGATACATTCATAGGATCAGCATTGAGAACAGTATTCTTATATACAGAGTAGTCAAAAACAGAAGTAAAAAACTATACAGGCGAATAGCCAGCAATGCATACATTTTTGCAGAGTAACAACAGCATACATTTATACAGAGTAGTCAACAGCAGGACAACAGTGTATTGATGTTCAGTGACTAATAACCACAATGCATATGAACAGCTGGGCAGTGTCAAATAACCACA
The DNA here is from genome assembly GCA_016271365.2 of Neoceratodus forsteri. Lineage (NCBI taxonomy): Eukaryota > Metazoa > Chordata > Ceratodontiformes > Ceratodontidae > Neoceratodus > Neoceratodus forsteri. Next base: position 1,754,842 of record CM057456.1, on the reverse strand, counting down.
TAAGTCTTCATAATAAGCTAAAGGCACACTGGTTCAAGGGGGGATGGAACCTCCCTTGGATGGAAGGATATAAACTGTCCTTCCAGACAGCACAGACCCTACATTGGACTATGCCAATCTCCACACAGTCCCCCAATGGGTAGACATGGAGGCATCCATAGGGAAGGTGACAGAACCTGTGGCGCTGCTCTTTAAAGCCAACACCTACTTGGGGCTTATCCACCCCACCATCACCCCATTGGTCAAATGCTGGACACGCTCGCATGGGAAAATGGGACTCTCACCCACCCCACAACACATTGCCCCTTTATGGCACAACCCCAAAATCTTGGTAGATAAGCCCATCTACTGGCCCTCATGGAGGGAGAAGGGCATCTCCATGGTCAAACATATCTTGGATAAGCCACATCTCAGAATAACCCTATTCTCGACCCTACAAGAAAAGTGGGGACTCCAGAAGTCAGATTTCTAAAGGTTTCTCCAAATAAAAGGAGCCACATGCCCAATCCTATGCACTTACCTTACCCCACAAAGACACAGTGAGATCTCCAGGTGGCAAACTCATCCTAAGGGCCTGGCAGGTAAAATCTACACCAAATTCTGGGATACCTTCCCCTCCCAGTCTGAGGAGTCTAGAGTTAAATGGGGGAAAATGATGGGATGTAGCATTTCGGATGCCCAAAGGGATAAGGCTTGGCAGGACATCCACTGGTGGTACAGAGATACACGCAGCAGGCTTATACAAAACAAAATCTCACACTCATGGTACAGAACCCTGGCTGTCCTACACAGAGCCAAGCTCCAAGACATGGATGCATGCTGGTTGTGTAATATGCTGGCATCGCAACAACCAAGATAGAAACATAGGCAAGTTGTGTATGGGCGCCCCATACTTTATTTACTATAGTATATGGTGACCCCAGGTCTACAGAAAGTTAGACTTCTGATTGTTTAATTTTACAAGGTTTATACCTTGTGTAGTGTTCCATCAGGAGTTACAAGAACCGCAATACGTGACTTGGGTCAGAGGACTGGAACAAGAGGAAATAGAGCAGGCAGGGACAGGAGGAGGAGGAGGAACAAAACAAATAAAGGGAGAGAGGACACCAACCCAAACTGCCCAGACAGGGCCTGAAATAGCACCTACTTTTTATTTAAGCTCAAGACAAATATCTGATTCTGAACTGGCTGTACTGTCTAAAGGCTTGCCATTTGCCTGTAACACCAGTGTGAATAAATTTGAATTAGAATGTGACATTCAGAAATGTATTCGGTCTCTCAGACCTAGATTTCAGTTTCAAGATGACACCTCTGGAGACAGTTATAAAAAGGAACTTAAGAAAGTCTTAAATGGTAAATCAACATATATCCACCAACAGAAAAAAAGTTCTATTGAGACATTTGCAAGTACTGTAAGAGCTGAAGTATAGTTACTGTTCATAACAGAGTCAGATAGAAAACCTCATAAAGATTATCTAAATAGAAGAGAAAGAACTGTGTTGAACAATTTACGTAAGCACCAAAGCATTATTTTGAAACCTGTGGATAAGGGTGGATAGATAGCAGTGCTAGATTATGATCACTGCCAGAGAAGGTGTTATAAACTGTTATATGGATGAAAAAAACACAAACCTTTGGGAAGGGAGCCTACACATGTACTGAAGAAAGAACTGGCATCTTTACTAGATGAATTAATTAAAGGTCTGGGAATCTGATTTATTACCACAGCCTTATCCAAGAATCCTCATTTTTTACACTATATGCAAAATACACAAAGGCTTAACTGACACCCAGGGCAGTGAATAATTTCAGGGACAGGGAGCTTGAGCCTGTTTCAGATTTCATTTTCATTTGCAACCACTGGTTAAAAGTATTCCAACCTATTTTAGAGATACCTCCCTAAATATACCCTTCAGACACACTACATCAGGCCAATTGGCTTTCTCATATCGCCTACCTAAACTTTGGAACCTACTTCCAGCCCAAATCCGCCATTCCTCCTCAACCTACTCCCTCTCCTCTTCCATAGCAAACTACCTAGTGACAAACTGCAACTGTACTAACCCCTGAGGGATGGCCACATTTTCTACTGGTTTTATTCCACCTTACCAGTAGTCCTTGCAAGTCTGCACTTACTCTGACTTAGCGATCTCCCACTCCTCTACTTCCCACCCCCTCCTCACCTATTCCTTTCTAGCCTCCCAAAAACTCTGTAACTATGTTGTAGTTGTAAACTGTATAATCTGCTAAATGTATACTTATATGCATATCAGTATATGTGTGTGTATTAGGTATAATGTATCTATTATAGACCTATTATATATGGTTGTTAACTTAGCTGCTACTGTATGTATCTTGTTGCAATATTGTCTGTTGTCCAAATCCCCTTCCCCCAGGATGTACCATGAGATGAGCTTCTGCTCAGTGTAACTTTCCTGGTGAAACACTTCAATAAATAAATGAAAATACCACACACTTACTCCAGATATTTAAAGATGGCAGTATCTCATTGTTTGAAGATGGATACCTACTAGTAACCTTGAATGTATCCAATCTATAGACCTAATTCCACTTGAGGAGGGGGTGGAGACAGTCCGTCTCTTGCTGGATACCTGCTCGGAATCAAAACACCCAAAAACAAATGTGTTCGCAAACGTTAGCAGAATTTACTCTAACTAAAAACTACTTTAGTTTTGAAGGAAAGTTTTTGAACAAAGCTGTAGGACTGCTGTGGGGTTCACAAAGGCTTGTCAAATGCATACATGCATTTTTTTGAAACCGAATATATTTTCAAAGCACAACAGAATCCACATTTTAAACACATAATGATCTACAAGAGATTCATTGGTGACCTATTCCTTGTGTGGAAAAGAGATGCAGAAGAACTGCAAACATTTTTGTTTTCTTCAATATTTGAATACCAGGAAACCAAATTTGAAGTTCACAATGAACAGTAGCACGGAATTTGTCCTTTACCTAGATGTAGCCATAATAGCCATAAAAATAACAGATGTGGGATTTCACGCTACATTGTACCAAAAACCAGCAGCCAGAAACACCACCTTTCTTGAAGATAGAAATCACTCAAAAAACTTGATCGGCACCTGGCCCAGTGGCACGGATGTCTAAGGCACATGGACATCTTATCTACTCTCATGCTGGCGACTCAGGTTCAGTAACAAGCCTGAGCTGCCGGGGGTTGGCCTGTGGGGGGAGAGTGAGGAGCTGGGTTGAGCTGCCACAAGGCAGCTGTACTTTCCCAGGGAGGAATGAGGGCTTCCGTGGCTCTTGGTTGCTACCAGGTGGAGGCTAGGTGGGAGCACCAATTTGAAAATGAGCCAAGCATTAGGCTGGGTGGGAGGAAGGGGCCATCACCAGAGCCACGGAGCACATGTACACCTCCAGGTGCATGCATGACCATGCTCTGGGGTCCCAGGATAATGGAGGGAGAAAATGGAAAATGGGACACCAAGGCAGGCTCAATGAAGTCATGAGAACAGGGAAAATTGAAATCCTCCGTGGGAGGTCCACAGCTTACCTGCCCCGGAGCACCAGCGATAAAAAGTTATATAGAAACAAAAATTAATTGGCAGTATTCCTAATTCCATTTTTAAGGATTAGTCAAAACTGTAGTCAGAATTCTGACTTTGATGAGGAGATTCAAGAGGCCATATATAGATTTCAATAGTAGGGTTATAGATGGAAGACCTTACAGAAAGCGATACATAGAATAAAGGGCATGACACAAACACAGGCCTAGCAAGGTACAACCTCAGAACTCTTAGTTATTAGAATTGTTTTTTTCCTACCAAGTCTAATGCTAAGAGACATGAAATTAGGAGGATCTTATATTCTCACTGGAACATCATTAAGAGCTTCCCTTCAAATAGAGGAATTTTTAATGCCCCCCTCCCCCCGGTGGTTGTAAAAAAAAGTTTCAACAATTAAGGACAAACTTGTCCAAACTGACCACCCATAAGGTAGAAAGACACAGAGCCAACAACTTGTTTTGGGACCTCTGAGACCCAGTATGACACCTTGTGGGTATTGCTCTATATGTGGGCATGCAAACAGAAAATCCATTTATGTACATCCATATACCAAGAAAGAATATTCCATCAAACAACACATAACCTGCAAGTCTATGGGGCCAACATACATATTGCAGTGCGCACATGATCACAGCTACATAGGTAAAACTGCAAGCCAACACAAGGTAAGAATTCAAGAGCACAAAAGCAGCATTCAAAATAATGCACAGACACTGGTAGCTGAGCATTTTAATGCAGCAGGGAACACAGATGCCTCTCTTGTTTCTGGGGACTGTAATTATCACACCTTCTCTCTGTGGTGGGGACTTCAACAAGACTTTAGAATGCACAGAAATGCACTGGATTTTTCAAATGGAAGCCCTTAATCCCCATATTGGAATGAACAGGGAAGCCAACTGGAATGCTTGTTGGTAGGACTAGTAAGTAAATATTGTTACATCTAGGAGTGTGATCACCAGGTACTTTTCTTTTTTTTTTTTTTTGAAATGTAAAACTTTATTGAAATTCAAAAAGATATAACAATACAAAACAGAAAAAGGAACCAGACAACCAGAAAGTGAAAATCTCCCCACTCCCTCCCCCCCATCCCCCAACCCCCTACCCCGGCGGAGTGGCTCATAAATAAAGCACAGAGAGATATATGAAATAGAGAGCAAAACTAACCTTGCAGCAAAACATCAATCTTGCTAATCATCCAATCCCAGGACAATACACCAATAAACTAGACTGTGTACAAAGTGTGCAACTTACCCCATTTCCTTTCAAATGAAGAATGATTGCAGCGAAGGCTTGCAATTATGCGTTCCAAGCAGAGGCTAAACAGATGCTCCTGCAGCCATTCCTGATATAAAATAGAAGACTGATCCAGCCAATGCCTTCCTTTTTTCACAAATAGGTAGATAAGGGCCATGTAATACCATCTTCCCCACACTAAGACAAGACTGAACTGTAATCGCCAAGTATCCAAATCTCTAGTGTGAACAGGCCATTTAACCCCAACAGGGGGTCCACTTTAGCCTCAATAAATTCCCACAATGGGGCCACCTTGGGACAGGATCAAAAAATAAGTAAAAGGGAGTCCTCACCCTGACCACATCTGGTACAAAAGGATGACTGCAGCCTGCCCATTTTATCAAGTTTTTAGGTGTGAAATTCAGATTGTTTCAAATATTAAATTGAGTGAGCCTCAACTTGTCTTGAAAGACATACAGATAGAGATCTCTCTAAACCTTTTGTCACTGCAAAGCAGTAAGAGAGAATTGGACATCCCAATGGGGAGAGGTCCCGTCCAATTCTGGGAACAATTTAGAAAAGAAAAGGGAATATAGGTTGGCAACTGTATGAGGTTTTATAGCTAAATCCTTAAAGCAACGGAGGAGCACTGATTAATCAACCACCCAGGTTTCTGTCCAAAACCACTGAAGCAAAACATGACACAGTTGATACACTTTGAAAATTGCAACATCCCTCAGCTGAAGAACTTCCAAAATATCTTTAGAGGTATTAAAGGCCCTCTGTCAAAGTAAGTCACACACCCTGTAACAGCCAGCTGGGGTAACCAACTTTCTGTTATAATTTTATCTCCAATCTTAAAATTATAATTCTGTAAGAGGGGTTGTGTGATGTCCTTAGTAGCTGGATATTTTAAAAGAGAACAAAACTGTGAGTAGACATGAAGTGAGGTATCAATAACAGAGCTTCTCAGACCCATTGGGGTAGATCTCCAGAGAATAAATGGCATAGATGGCACAGATAAGCCCAGGGAATCAATTAGTTCTAGTTCCAGTTCTAATCACATAGGGACATAATGGTGATCCTAATATGAAGGGTGGAAACAGAACCATTTAAAAATCTTACTAATATGGCTAGCAAAATAATAAACCATTAAATGCAGGAGTCTAAGGCCCCCAGACAATGGTCCCACGTCAATACAATGAAAACATCGTTGTTAAAACCCCTGACACTGACGGGAACAATACCGAATGTTGGCAGTGTTCCCGTTGGGAAGAAGTGTTTTTTTGGGGGGGGCATGCACCCCCAATGGAGGAGGCTGTGCACCTGCAATCCCATCTCTAAATAACCAACTCTGAGTAGGAGTTGGTTTGGGGTGGGGGTGCAACACTGGGAATCACTGCATCGGCAGACAGTGGACCACCACAGCTACCAATCTCAACCTGGTAAGATTTGTCACTATGGTGGTGTTCACTGTCAAAATGTTGCTGTGGTGGTGTGCTACCCCAGATGACTTGGGGCAGCCAATTTTCTACAAGACCTCCTCAACACCTTATGAGACCAGATAAAGTCTGAGATTAAAGCATGAAGGCAATGGAACCAGGAAAGGAGGAGCCAGAAATTAAGCAATAAGCAGGGTAAAATAAGCTAGGAAGGAATTAATTTTAATAATACTGATCCTACCCCATAAAGTTAGGGGAAGTGATTGCCATCACTTTAAGTCTTGTTGCAATGTGGTCACCAGATCATCCAGATAGAGTTTCTTCATAAGAGAAACACTCCTCAAAATAAATAAACCTAAATATTTGATATGATGGGGAGCCCATCACAACCCAAGGGAGACAATATCCAGTTTAGTGACCGCTGAGGTTAATGGGAGAACTTTTGACTTATTGATATTGAGTTTGCAATTGGAAAAATGGTCAAATTCCTCTACAACCCTCAGAGCAACAGGGATGGTGGTATGGGGCTGGGTAATATGCAAGAGGATATCATCTGCATATATTGAAAGTTTAAAGTTTTTGGATCCCACCCTAATACCAGTCAATCCAGTCAATCCAGCAGCAGCTTTTAATTTCTATATAAGGGGTTCCAAATATCAATTAAGCAGCAATGGGGAGAGAGGGAATCCTTGCCAAGTGCCAGAAAATAAAGCAAAAGGAGAAGAAAAGACCCCATTGCAGTAAATTCTGGCACTTGGGCAAGAGTGTACAACCTTAAACCAACGAATAAAGGCCAAAGGAAAACCAAAACTTTCCAAAGTAAGAAACATAAAAGTCCAATCAGCTCTATCGAAAGCCTTCTTCATGTCCAGGGAAACTAACGCTGTGGAAGTGACAGAATCCCTGGACATGGAGAAGATATGTTCAAGCTTCTGTAGATGGTCCACTGAGGAGCGTGAGGGAACAAAGCCCACCTGTTCCTGTCTAATGAGCCCAGCCCAGACAGCATTGATTCTTGAAGCCAAAACCTTTGTAAGGATTTTAACATTATAGTTTATATAGGTCCGTAGCTAGAGACCATGTCCGAATCCCTACCAGATTCAAGTAATAATATAATTACAGCTTCAAGTAGGGTGAGATCCGAAACCCCGATTCAAATAAATAAAGAAAAAGGTGATGTAATAAAGGTACCTGCTCTTTAGCAAAGGACCAGGTACTTTTTTATTCCCTACCCCCCATTCACCCTTCTTCCTCCCAATGAAAATTAACCTGCCATTGTTATAAAGAATTATACAACTGAGAACCTATTTCCAATTTTTTCCAACAGACCAGAGTCTGGACATATTTCATAGATATTTTCATGTGGTTGGCAAAACATATCCACACTGTAATATAATATTACTATCCGTTACATATATAGGGCACAAGTCCTTATACAGTGGAAGCTGTGGGTCATCTTCTCAAGCTGAATACCTAGTGTTTGAATTTACAAGATGGTCATTAGAACTAATATTTTGCCTTAAAGTAACATGTAATCCTAATCTGTTTTTAATGTTTTGTATCTTATCTGCAGACTGTGATGTCTCATTCACATGTTTAAGATCTATTATTTCATATAGTAGCAATTACAATGTCAATAAAATGAAATGGAGTAGTCAGAACTGTTTAAATACAGGGAACATTGCAGATCAGCTAGAAATAGTTTACTGAAGTGTTCTCATTCAGTAAACTCTAGCATGGTTGTGCATTTTAACATTTACTCACTGCTGTATCCCTGAACTCTGTGACTGCTTTGTGTGTCCAGTGTTTGTTTATGGTTCCTTGGTAACCCCTTGGCACTGTTTTCAGTGCATCATACTTTGGGTTGATGTCATCACACATGATATCACCCACGTAGGGCTGCAGTGGTGAGCACAAAACCTTTGACTCTCTCAACCCCGCACGATTGCCAGACGAACACTGGAGAGCATTTTTCAACCACTGAGACTCAGCAAAACTAGTAAGTAACCAATTTCAACTCCAGATGGGAGTGGAGGTGGGAGAAGAATACATTATTTGAGAGTCATGATGGCATTATATTACTTTAAACAGTTTAGGCCATTTGAGCCCCAAAAATAGTGTAAACAAATGTGACAGCCAGGTATGGAGACCTAATATAAAAAATGTCTTTACAAATCTAACTTTTAGGACATTTGCCTTCTAAACAAGGACTAAGCGGTGTTGGAGTTCATGGTCAGGGGGTGTCTCACTTCAAAATTGTATGAACCAAAATATTATCAAAGCTTTTTAACAAGGGCACATGCATGTTATTTTAGGCTTATTAAAACAATTGATGAATGAACATTACTGAATATATTGCTAATAAGTGACCACAAACTGTGAGCTGTATACTGAAGGTTTTCAGTTGGCTTTTATGTCTGTTTTTATATTTTAATATTTAATTAGCAGTCACTGATTATTTAAAATATATTATCATTTGTGTTTTATGCAATCTTCTGATAAAGCCTGTAAAATAGATGTGAAACATCAAGGGTGATAGTTAATGCCTGCAGGAAATGGCTGAAAACAAAATCACAGTGCAACCTAAAGACTGGTTATGTGAACCAGAATCTTGGGGTGGCAGCTTTAAACTAATCAGTTTATAATTTCCTATGGCACCTCTCTGTATATCAGGGACCCCTTGAGAACTATTGTTTAGTCACCCAGCTTATCTCAACCTGGAAGAGAGAATGGCAAGTAAGCTGGCATCGGTGGAGGAGAGGGGTTGGGTTGGGAGGTAAGAAACCAACAGATCTTTCAAGTAGTCAGGTCCCAAATCACACAGGGCCTTGTATGTTAGCAATCATATCTTCACAATTACGTGCCACTGTAAAAGCAACCAGTGCAGTGCAAGCAGCACCGGTTTTATGTGGTCCCTCTGAGAAGTTCCCACCACCAGCCAAGCTGTAGCATTCTGGAACAGTTGCAGGTGTTGCATTGAACCTCCAGATAGCCCTAAGTACAGAGTGTTAACAGTAGTTCAACCTAGAGGTAACAAAAGCATAAACGATCATCACCAGGACAGCAGAAGCCAGATGCAGTTTAATCCTGGTGATGTTTTGAAGATGATGTAAGCCAGATCGGACCACCCCCAACACCTCCTGTTCTACTGTTAGCCTCTAGTCCAAAATGACCCCAAGATTCTTAACCACATAAACAGCAACAAGAAGTCAGACATCTAACACAGAAAGGGCTACTGCACCTCCCATTATTGCTGCACTCCATTGACCCGGCTTGATCAACATGACCTCTGTCTTCACTGGGTTGAGTCATAGCCAGTTTGAACTCATCACCTTTTTTATCTTGACAAGACATCACAGCAGCACCAAAGCCACATAATTCCTGCTGGGAAAGTAAGACAGGTACAGCTGAGTATCATCTGCATAGCAGTGAAACTCAACTCTGTACTGTCCCATGATCTCCCCCAAGGCCAACATATACACAAAAAACAACACAGGGACAAGGATCAAACCTTGGGGAACTCCACAGGAGAGCATAGAAACCCCAGAGATAAAATTACCTAATGCAACCTGCTGCATTCTCCCAGTTAAGTAGGACTTGAACCAGTGCAAAATGGCGACAGTGAGACCCACACAGGTCCTTAAATGATCCAAAAGCACCCTGTGGTTGACTGTGTCAAATACCAGAGAGAAAGATCAAGAAGGAAAAAGATGAAACAAAGTCCTTGATCCCTCGCCAGGAGGAGATCATGAGTCACCCCAACAAGTGCAGTCTTAGTGCTATGGTGGGGCCGCAACCTGACTGGAGAGGGTCATAGATGTTATATTTCTCCAGATGATCCACAAGTTGCTCAGCCACCACCTTCTCAATAACCTTCCCCAAAAAGGGAAGTTTCAAAACAAGTCTGTAGTTCACCAGAACATAAGGGTCCAAGGAAAGCTAGGAGGGTTCTAACCACCACCTTTTTCAGGGTAGATGAAAAAACACCCTCTCTCAAGGATCCACTGACAATCTCAGTGATCACTGGACCCAGGGAATTGATGCCACCCAAAAGCAGCCAGGTTGGTGCCGGGTCTGGTATACAGCAGGAGGTATGCAAACTAGAGATCACCCAAAGCATCTCATCCTCCAACACCAGACAAAACTCACTCCAGGTAGGCAGATCTACCACAGCTGGCCCTTGACAGGCTACTTGAAGAGATACAGATCTAATAGACAACACCTAGTCAGAGAAGAATTTACCACACACCTTGCACTTATCTGCTGAAAAGGTTCTAACGGATTGCAAACAAGGGGGGTTTGACAATCTGTCTAAGCTGTGAAAGAGCTGAGCTGGACATTTCTTCCCTGTAGCAATCAGCCTTGGCAGGAACTCTGTCTTTTTCATGCCAGTTGCCCACTGACACTCACTGTAATGAGTTTTCAGTATCAACCTGTTCTCCTCAGACCATGACCTCGTCCAAGAATGCTCCAACTTCTGTCCCTTAGTCTTCAGCTGAAGCAGCTCATTGCAGTACCACAATGAAATGTGATGGGACATCAATGGACAAATGCAGTAAGGTGATAGGGAGGCTAAGGCAGCCACAAGAACCATATCATAGTGCTTCCTGGCCTTCTCAGATCTCTGGGCACAAGAGCAAGCATGTAGGCCAGCCACCACAATATGTAGATCCACAGAAGCTAATTAAGCAATAAGAAATGACCAGTGGTTAGTTTAACAATCTGTTACTCACCTCCTAGTGGTACAATGTGGCACAAGGCTCAGCCAAGTGCCATGCTGCACCTAGGGGGTGATTAACTGACTGTTAATCTAACTCCTGGGAGTGCCCTACTGCTCTTATAAAAATGTATTTCAAAAGTAAAATATTAGAAGTGTACCTTTTATTTGTTTCCTCACTGACAGGGAGATTTGTAAAAAAAAAAGTTCATCTACCAACTATTTAAGAATGATGATTCAGAATCAGAATACATCATTCCAAGCCGGCTCGTTAGCGCCAGCGGTTGGATTCTCGCTTGCAATGCCAGCGACCGGGTTCGAGACGGTTTCCGGAGTCGCTGGAAACCGGTGGGTAGGTTAGAGCATCCCGACTGCTCACCTACTCCAGGGGAAGGAGAATCAAGAAGGCTGCATGGTACCCCTGGCGGAGGCCGGGGAGTCCAGTCGCAGCGAGCCTGGATGTTGGGGAGGGGCGTGGTGAACGTCGGCTACGCCTTGACATTCGTGGCACACCACGCCTCCAGAAAAAGTAGAAATACCAGCCTCCGGGTTTGCCGGATGATGGCTGCCCGCTCTCGCTGGTCCGAGGGTCCTGTGGCCTCCAATCCCATCTCAGCAGCACCCAGGGTCTGATGCCTAGTACGCTGGGGCCCGCCTCCCACCCCAGTGTCTTTCCCCTCGGAGGAGGGGGACCCACCCGGCAAAGGGATATGCCGGGCCACCCCTGGGTCGGCTGCGATGTGAGGTGAGGGAAGGGGGGATAGGACGAGGAGGTCACGAGGGGCAATGTGCAGCCGGAAGGATATACATGACAGTGTAACAGGTAAGGAATAATACCTGACAGGATGGGTGGTATTAGGGAATACCAGACCACCCAGGGGTGTAATGAGGCCCAATGCCACAGGCAGAGGGCCTTACATCCCCTGGAAGGTCTGGTATTCCCAAACACCACCCAACCTGGAGGGTATTAGTGCACTTAGAACATGGGCTACATATTGCATTTTTATGTAAAAAATAGAAAGTGTGAAGAGAATAAAAAAAAAATTGTACAACTGATGGTAAAGCTGTTTTTTCCTGTAAAAAGATCCCTCCTCTGGTACATTTGCCAGTAGAGGGTAATACTGTCTTTTATGATTGGTTCACTGGTGAGAGGGTTCTTTCTCCCCAACGCAGAGTCTCAGAGTTGTGTCCCATGTTTCCACCCCAACCCTTTACCTTGTGGTCTTTTTTTTATTTGTTTATGCTGAGATGGCACCATTACAACCACCCCCCATCAGTTTGTGTGGGATGCTGAGATTGAAATGCGAATGGCAGTAGTGCTGCAGTCAGGCAACAGACCCACAGGGCTGAGAAGGGGTACCTGGTTACCAGATATGATAAAAACATGTAGACAATTTTTTTTAAATGGTTTCTCCTTTCTCATTTTAGCAGCAGGGGAGAGCAGGAAGCAAACATGGAAATTTCATGCACACGCTGTCAGACATGAGTTAATGTGTCTAACCCTAATGCCCCACATCCAGGTTCCCACTCCACCACCCCACCCTCCACACACCAACAGGCATTGGGGTGTGCCATGGGGTTGTTAGGCCAAACTCACCCCATTGTCCTATACTGTAGCATGTAAGATTCTTTACACATGGAATGGGGTGAGAGTTAGGCTTCATGACCCCATGGCACACCTTGATGCCTGTTGGTGTGTGAACGGTGGGGGGATGGGGGTGGGGTGGTGGAGTGGGAACCCTGTGGGCATTGGGGTTGGAAACCAAATCTTCAAAAGGCACATCTGTGACCCAGACCACATATTCCCTGGCAATTTCAGACTACACAGACAAACCATTTGGGCTCTAGCACCGAGCATAGAAATTGCCCCAACAGTATTTTTTGCATGCTTTTTGGTGTTCCACAGCTCTGCAACCACACATCCGACCTGAACACAACTTGCCAGATCCAGAGATCTATGGTACCAGAGTGTACATGCAAAATGTCAGGCAAATCGATCAAACGGTTGCAAAGTTATTAACGTGCAACATTTTGGGTTTAACATAGAAGTGGCCAGGCAACCCTAACTATAGCTGCACTACCGTGTGGCTATAATATATATTCAATGCAAAAAATCTCTGTTAATGCATCAGTTAGGGTGGATACTACACCAACAAAAGTCTGGAAATTTGATGTTAGGGTTTCCCTTCTTTTTGAGAAAGTAAAATGTTACTCATATGGTATGCATAGGTGGTAACATGGGCCCTCCGAGCCCCGTGCTCCCACCCACCCATCAGTGTAGAGGCATAGTGCAGGAGGGCCCTGTGCTCCCAGTTTTGCATAGTGGAATGCATATTTAGGAGCTCTGGCCCTCTGGTCCATGCGCTCCTACCTACCCATAAGTGTAGAGACATAGCACCCAAGGGCCCAGTGCTCCCAGTATTGCAAGATGGCATCCATGAGTGGGAGTGCAGGGCCTCCTGCACTCCCACCTACCTATAAGTATTAAAACATAGTGTAGGAGGGCCCTGTGCTTTTAGTTTTGCATAATTGTATCCATATGTGGGAATGTGGGCCCTATGGCCTGAACTTCTACCCACCCATTAGTATAGAGGCATAGCATAGGAGCACCCAGTGCTTCCAGTTTAGCATAAATAGTATACATATGTAGGAAAATGGGCCCTCTGGGCCTTGCACTCCCACCTACCCACAAGTACAGACACATAGCACAGACCAAGAGGCATTCCAAATAACTCATGTGATGCTTATTTGGCAATATCTCAATATCCATAGAAACTGCAGAAAAAATTCTTTCACAGTTGTATTCATGACCTATCCACCTCCACTGCGCTTAGCAAAAACTCTGTATCTCGAACCATTTTCAAGCTATAGGTTCCAAAAGGTGCTGCAGCTTCCACAGTGTTATCCTATGGGAACATTTATAACTTTGGACTGCTATAACTCTGGAACTAGTGAAACATTTTTTCACTAAACCAGCAAAAGGCATATCTGTTGGGCAAGGACTTGCAACCCTGCAAATTTCAGCCCAATAATTCTAACCGTTGTCTTGCTATGAGGTGGCAAAGAAAGTGGTGTTTTTGGGCTGTTGAACTGCGGAACATTCATGAAAGATCCACGGAATTTTGCAAAACTCCCATTGGTTTGCGTGGGGGAGCTTTTGGACAGTACTGCACAACTTTCACAAATGTCCTGCCATTGTAAATCCGTGACTTTCACGAAAGTACCTGGGAAACATTAGTGAAAGTTTGCAGAACTTTTGTGAAAGTTCCTTGGCTAAGATGTCGGAAAAACTTTAAAAAAATATTTCTGGGCATCCTGGTGAAAAACTAATGCCATGGTCATGTTCCTAGGGCCCCAATTAGGTAAACCCAAGTGTTGGTGTTTACTTAGGGGCAGTATTTTTTGAACTACATTTTTTTCTACCTCACTAACTGAAAACAAGGTGGCAGCAGCACAAAACTACCAAACCCATTTGTGAAACTAAAAAGTGATTTCAAAGGGAACATGTATTTTTTCCCATAGGCTATAATGGGAGAATCAAAACTTTAATAACTTTTAAATGGATTCATATTTTTTTCACAAAAGCTTCAAAAGGCACTTTCCTGACCCAGTCCCCACATACTCTGAAAATGATGGACTAGACAGCCAAACTGTTCGGACTGTGGAGACGAGCAAAGAATTTGCCACAATTACCAGAAAAGTGTTCTTTTGCACTTTTTGGGGCACTCTGCAGCTCCACAACTGCACTTCCAACTGGCATGCAGCTTGCCAGATCCAGAGGTCTATGGTAGAAGATAGCACATGTAAAATTTCAGGCAGATCAGACAAACCATTGCAAAGTTACTAAAGTACAATGTTTGGGGTTTAACATAGAACTGGCCATGTAACCCTAACTATACCTGCCCTACCGGGCAGGTATAATTATAGTTAGGGTTGCCTGGCCACGTCTATGTTAAACCCCACATTTTGCACGTTAATAACTTTGCAACCATTTGATCGATGTGCCTGAAAATTTGCATGCACAGTTTGGTACCATGGATCTCTGGATCTGGCAAGTTGCATTCTGGTTGGATGTGCAGTTGCAGAGCTGCAGAGTGTCAAAAAACAGGCAAAAAAACACTTTTTTTGGCCAATTTCTTTGCTCAGGGCTACAGTACAAACGTTTTGTCAGTCTGGTCTGAAATTGTCAGGGTATATGTGACCTGTGTCACTGATGTGCCTTTTGAAGGTTTGGGGAAAAATATTAATCTGTTCAAAAGTTATTAAAAAAAGAAGTTTCCCATTATAGTCTATGGGGAAAAAATATATGTGTGGTGTGACAGCAAATGGTACTGTTGTGAAAGCACCATTTTCTGTCGCAAATGCCTTCAGTACTGTCGGGTAGTAGCCATCTTGCTTTCAGTTAGCAGTGGAGAAAAAACATTTTTATTCAACATAGCATACCCCTTGGTAAACACAAACTGTTGTGTTTACCTAAACGGGGCCCTAGGAACACGATCCTGGCATTAGAATTTGAAAATAATGGCCAGAAATGTGTTTTATACATTTTTTCCATATACACTGTCCTAATTTGTGACAGTACAGCAGGACACTGTTGTGATTTTGGCAGCAGTACTTGCCCCAAAAACACATTTCTTTGGCACTTCCCTACAACTAAATGGTTTGGACTTTTGGGCTGAAAATTACAGGGTAGAAAGGGTTTGTACCACAGATGTGCCTTTTGCTGATTTTGGTTTAAAAGTTACATTGGTTGCATAGTTATGGCATTCCGAATTTGAGAAATCTCCTATAGGATAACATTGCGGCCCCTGTGGTGCCTTTCAATACCTGTATCTCGAAAACAGTTCGAGATATGGATTTTTCACTTAGCGCTACTAAGCAATTGCGCAGGTTGCCAAGTCATGATTACAACTGAAGTGGATTTTTTTCTGAAGCTGCTACAGTTACTGAGTTTTTGCCACATTAGTGTTACAAGGGTTACTTGGAATGTCTCTAGGCCTGGGCTATGTCTCTGTAATTATGTGTATGTGGGAGTATAGGGCCCAGAGGGCCCATGCTCCCACAAATGCATACTATTATGCAATGGAGCCCACCCCCAGTGTTCTGAAGTACAGTGAATCCTTTTACATTACCTTGAAAAGAAAAAAATGTCCCGCAATATCTTTTTTATTTTGTAGCCTAGAAAAAAGAAAATGGTCCCTCATCATCGCTGCCTTCAACCAGACCCTCCCACTGAGCACCCACCACCCCACATCCCCCTTTTATTTATTTTATTTATAAGTTCTTGGATTACAATACTTTTGAGCACAAACAACTCTTTTACAAAGGTACAACATCAGTGGGAAGGGTGACAGACATACAAAGGTAGGTATTACATAACGTTTTAACAAGCAGCAAAATTAAAATGACTTAAGCAATGCAATAAAATATAACAGTTAGGTAAGAAGTTACAGTAAGCCTTATAAGAGGAAGCAGCCAGGGGCTTTGTCATAGGGTAAAGATATTTAAGGGTAGGCTAGGTAAGTGAAAGTGAGGAAAGAGGGGAAGGTGGAGGGTTGGGGGATGGGGTGGAAAAGTGAGAGGAAGGGAGTAGGAAAGGGGTGAGACAGGTGGCATTGGTCTAGGAGGTGGAGAGAGTGGTGTAGGATAGGGTCAATATTGCTGGGGAATTGTCTTGTCAGGAGAAACAGCTGCAGGAACTGATTGTTGTAAGATGCTGTCGAAGAGTGCTTTTAAAAGGTCCCAGTTTTGGTAAGGCAGTGATATCATTAAGTAATGCATTAAACCAGATTGGTGCTCTATAAGCAAACGAGCATTGTCCTTGGGTGGTCCGGCATCTTGGGACAGAGAGAAGTTGATTGACTGAGCTATGTGTGTGCTGAGTACTGCAAAATGGGTTGAGTAAATTTGTAGTTCCAGGAGGTACAAGCCCTAGGAGTGCTTTTCTAGTTTGCAGGCAGGCTTGATATTGGATCATCCCAGTTAGCTGAAGCCAACCTGTTTGCTTATGAAGACTGCACATGTGGGTGAGGCAAGCTGATCCAGTGAGAAGCCGTCCGGCTTTATTAAGTGCCACTGTTATTCTGTGAAGGGAGGTGCATGAAGCTGCGCCATAGATAGCCAGTCCAGAGTCAACGATGGATAGGATGGAGTTGTAGATTGCGAGTTTAAGGGCTTCAGGTGTTAGAGTATGCTTATGTCTGTATAGTAATCCTAGTTTGATATTGACAGAACTGGAAACATTCTCAACATGCAGAGTGAACGATAGTGAGCTGTCCAAGGTTACCCCTACATACTTGAAATGCTGAATTTGTTCAAGTGGGACACCAGAGGAGTTCCTGATGGTGAGAGAGTTGGATCGTACCCTATACTTACCTCCAGAGGTCAGCCAATGTCATCTTCTGTGAGCCAGAACATGTCTGCACTCTTCAAAGCCAGACCGCGAACCGAGGAATCAAGGTAAACACCATATAATGTATTTCAATGGCATTTTTTGTTGATATCTTTGCCATTTTTCGGTATTTTTGCACCAGATTTTCAACATGTTTTTTTTTTTTTGGAACCCCACCTCATGAACACTGTCACTGTCATTTTGTTAGTCAGGCCCGGAAGGTGATTTCATGGTTGCTGCATGAAATCACCTTTCAGGACCGATTAATGAAACGACAGTGCCAGCGTTCATGTGGTGGGGTCCCAAAAAAGTCCATCTTGAAAATTTGGTATACAAGTTCCTAACAAGCATTTGTCAATGCCGAATGTTGTCTCACTGGCATTGGCATTGGCAGTGAGGAGTTAGAGATGCATAATAGGAATTGCAGTAAAGTATTGAACTGAAGCCAACACCACCCCCACCCTGCAGAGACTGACAGGCGTTGGGGTGTGCCTTTTGGATCGTCAATTATAATGCTCATGCCATTTTACCTCACCCTACCCTGTAGACACTGACAAGTGTCGTGGTGTGCTTTGGGGTCTTTGGGCCTTATACTTACACCATTCCAGAAGGAAATACACTGAGGTGGGTGCAGTATAGGAGAATGGGGTGAACTTTAGGGCCGAACACTCCAAGGCAGGCCTCGATGCCTGTCATTGGCTACAGCGTGGTGGTGGTGGGGGCGGGGGTGGAATAGCATGAACATTACAGCCAATGATCTCAAGTCACACCCCTGACACCTGTCAGTCTCTACAGCATGGGGTGTTACAGTTGGAAACCCTAACACCGTAGGCGTTTCTTGGTATTTTCACTCCACATTTTCAAAATAGGCTTTTTGTGACCCCACCTCATGAAGAGTGGCACTATCAGTTTGTTAGCTGAAAGGTGGTTTTGCATAGTGGCTATGCCATTTGGCAACACAGGGATGCAAACACATTTTGGGCAGGATGTGAAAAATGACAACTGTATTGTTCATGAGGAGGTGTAAAAAATGGCAATGTTGAAAATGTGGAGTGAAAATATGAAAAACTGGTGAAGTCATGAGCATGCATAAAACTGCGCAACACACATCAGGTTGATTTCCCACAGTGACCATTCCATTGTGCGCCACAGGTGTGAAAACATATTTTGGGCAGGATGTGAAAAATGACAGCTGTACTGTTCATAAGGAGGTGTGAAAAAATGACAGTGTTGTAAATC
Organism: Neoceratodus forsteri; assembly: GCA_016271365.2. Lineage (NCBI taxonomy): Eukaryota > Metazoa > Chordata > Ceratodontiformes > Ceratodontidae > Neoceratodus > Neoceratodus forsteri. The sequence continues at coordinate 1,736,269 of CM057456.1, read as the reverse complement.
TGTCATGAAAATATTGCAAATTTGAGAAGCTACAAGTGTGCATGGAAACTGCACAACACACGCTTGTAACACAGTCATTTTATGGGGGTTCATCAGCAAATATTCAACATAGGCTTTTTAGGACCTCTGCTCATGAACAGTGTCACCGTCATTTCCAAAAACTGTCCTGAAAACTGATTTCATACAGCGACCGCACTATTCTGCGTCGGATGTGTGAAAACACATTTCGGCCAGGATATATAAAATGACAGCTGTACTGTTCATAAGGAGGTGTGGTAAAATGCCAATTTTGAAAATCTGGAGCGAAAATATTGCAAATTCATGAAGTTAGGAGCATGTGTGGAAACTGCACAAGGTACGCTCATAAAACAGCTGAGTTCAGGAGTGAATTCAGTGGGCCAGTTTACTGGGGCAAGGCTGACGGGGAAGGTGCAGCTGCATGCAGCACCAGTCATGGCCTGGGTACTGATAGAGCAGTGTTTTGACACCACATACTGTGGTGGGTTAGGAAACCTCACCCACAAGGTATCAAGATGTGTGCCGGGGTCTGCTGGGCCCATGCACTGCATCATGACTGTCTCCAATATAATATTTAGCTCATTTTGCGCAGGTCCCAAAGGGACCTGTGCAAATGAGGATACAGTTCAACTGTCAGAAAAAGAAGGGAAATTCTTTGCAAAAAAACACATTAATGCAGACATTAGTGTTGTAAAAATGCAAAACGTGCAAAGACGGGAAATGGAAAAACATTAGGGATTTGGATCTCCAGAGTTTTGGTGAATCAAAGCTCTTTCAGTCCCAGGATAAAGGAGGCTGAAACTTACCTGGCTTCCAGCTGAAATATACAGCACAAGCCCTTCTTTAGCTCTCTCAAGCACTATCCTTCAAAGCAGACAGTTACACACCAAAATGGGTTCCTGTGAATCATATCTCCTGCTGCCCCAACAACGCGCCTTAACACTATTCAGCCAACTTCCCAAGAGACTTAGCTCTCTTCCCACCTTTACCCATGAGATAGAGAGCTGGAAAAGCTGTGTCAAATTGACAAATTGGCACCCATATCATTGCCCCATTTTCCCACTATGGAACAACCCCCCTGCTCCGTATTGGAGGTGATGTGGTCCACAGGGAAGAATGGTCCAGTAAGGATGTTCAAAAGCTAGCTGATCTCCTGGATCATCAAACAGACTACCTCAAGTCCTTTACTCAGATGCAAGAACACAACAAACTGAGTAAACACCAACACTAGCAATAGTTTCAACTTAGACATGCCATGAGGGCATTCTTAGACACAGAGCTTAAAGGGGCATACCTAAATTTGTTAGATGACATTCTGACACCACCGCAATGAGAGGGCCAAAACCCCTGAGACATACATAACCAGCTGCTGGAATTCTGGGCTGACCCCAATGAATAACTCTGGATGAAATGATGCACATAACTTGGCCAGGATATCTCTATTCAAGAATGGCAGAGGTGCTGGAGAGGCTTAAAACAAGCTGCTAGGTACACCATGAACTGCTGTACACAGTTTAAAATCCTACATCACTGGTGCACAGTCCCTCAAAAATTACTGTAGACCAGGTTATATTTGATGTAAAATAATGATATCTATATTCGCCTATGTGATAATTGCGCTAAAATAAAATGGCGCTAATTGACCAAAATTGCACATTTTCAATGGGTATAAATTAGGAACTAACTGCAATGCGTGAAATTAAATTTGCACAATTGTGGCCAATTAGTGCCATGCACTAAATAAAACTGCATGAGAATAAACAGTTCTACAGTATATAAGTGGGGTCTATCCAATACTAATAAATGCTGGAGATGCCTAACTTCCACAGGCATCATCATGCACATATTATAGGAGTGCCTACATAGAAACATAGAAACAAAGAAGTTGATGGCAGATAAGGACCGCAAGGCCCATCCAGTCTGCCCATTTCTTTTTCTACCTTATGAATGTGCCAGCGGCCTTTGCTCTGTCAATGGCCTATCTATTCATACTCATCTGTATTGCTCCCTTATGCCTATCCCATGCCTGTTTGAAGCCCTGCACTGTACTCATATCCACCACTTCCTGAGGTAGGCCATTCCATGCATCCACCAACCTTTCTGTGAAAAAGAACTTCCTCACATTACCCCTTAATCGGCCTCCCTCTAATCTCATGCTGTGTCCTCTTGTCCTGCTGCTTTTCTTATATTATAACACGTTAGACTCTTTCACCTTGTTAATGCCCTTAAGATGTTTGAATGTTTCGATTGTATCACCTCTCTCCCTCCTTTGCTCTAGGGCATACATATTGAGCTCTGTTAATTTGTCCTCATATGTTTTCTGATGCAGCCCCTGCACCATTTTGGTTGCCCTTCTCTGGACTGCCTCAATTTGGTTAATGTCCTAGTGAAGGTGTGGCCTCCAGTACTGCACGCAGTACTCCAGATGGGGCAAAACCAGTGTCTTGTAAAGTGGGATTATTACTGCCTTCTCACAACTTGTGATACCCCTACTAATACACCCCAACATCCCCCTAGCCTTACCTACTGCTTTAGTGGTTAGCTTGGATGATTTCAGGTCATCTGTGATGATGATGCCCAAGTCTCTGGCACTGAAGATCTACTGGGAAGAGGTCCAGGCTGTTTGCTCCCAACCCACTAAGCTTACCTCATGCCTAGTGATGCTTGGCATCTTAGACTACAAGAATGTAACCTTGGCAATCCCCTCTGCCTCCAAAAAATGGTTTCTAGGTGCCCTTATAACAGCCAAGAGGGTCTTGCTCAGACATTGGAAGGATCAACATCCATCTGTAATATTGGAATGGCTCCAGGAGCTGGGTAAAATAGCCAGCTTTGAATGGATACATTACACAATGTGTAGAAAGGAAACAGAGTTCATGGGTATCTGGGAATCATTCCTTTGCTCCAATGTATGCCAAATACCTCAAGGTTTCTGCATGCCTAACCCATCCATACCCTCCCCAACTCCGTTACCTGGCTGTCCCGCTCCCGGCCCCCCCTGTACAATGCCCAATAAATTAACAATCAATCATCAAGAGGCCTTCAGCATTCCAAAATTTCCCCCATACCCCTACCATTTCCCCATTCCCCTCCCAGCACTGGGAAAAGGTGTGACTCTTCGTGTGCTTATGTGTTTAGCTCATTTATTCTGATGAATTCCCTTTACCAATACCCTGTTTATTGATAAATAGAGAATAAGTTCCAATAGCTTACTGTTTGGTAAATGTTTCTGACATATTTTAGTGTTGTACTTCCAAGGGGCTAACCCCAGACAGGTTTTTATTAATATTGTTTTATAAATGTGATGCTTGACATATACTGTACTGTATGACAACTAAAAAAATCAATAAACTTTACATTTAATAAAAAAAAGAATGGTTCTAGAATAGTGGTACAACTCTTAATGACTCTAGCTGCAAAGTTGTGAGTTATAATAGGTTATAAGGTCTTATCTACACTACTGTAACTGGGATACAAATGTGATTACCACAATGCAGTTTAACACTAATGGCAAGAAGTATGCCATACCAAATAAAATATTTTTCTTGTGTTTATTTTCTGGGGCTTCTAGGATATTAGAAGTGTAAAACAGTATCCTCCTATATCTAAAATGTTAAAAGTTCACAAGGCACAAACCATTATGAAACACTATGTATGCTGTTTATACCACAACACTGAGTACTGAATTTGTGGGGGAAGGGTGCGGGGGAGAAACAGGGAGGAAATAAACATGACAGCAGATGACACCTTTTTAACATTACAAGATTCCATCATATCTGGGTATGAACTGTGTACAATGGGTTTTGTGATGTCTGCCAAAATGTAGCTGCAATTCTTTAGCGCCTAAAGACTGGTTAAAATCATGCCAAGCCACTTATTATAAATAAATTAAAAACATTTCAGTTTGGAACACTGAAGACTTTCACTAGCTCTAGCCTGGAACTCCTGTTAGAAGGGGGCTCTCGCTGTTGCTGTTCTGGCAGCTGCTAGGCCTGTTTGCACTTTTTACTAGCTCTGCATACCTTTAATGGATAAATATAACAGTAGAACACAAACTTTGGAAGCCATCCTGGGTCACATTCTCACACAAAAGATTGTGCAGAAATTCAGCCAGTAAACTGTATGCTACTGTATGTGCTACTACAGGGTTGAGACACATTTCACTGATCTTACCATATACTGTGTATTTTGTTTTCTTCTCCAGTACATGGAATAAACAGATTCTATTTCAAATAGGCCATGTATGGAATAAAAGCCTCAGCGTTACGCTTTACTTCATATCAGGCAGAAGTAAATCCTCCTCATATAATAGACTGCATTTTAAAAGGCTCCTGCCACAACATTTAGCAAGGAAGGACAAATGCAATGCTATGTTTTTATTTGCATTAAATAAGTTAAAAAGACAACACCTGTGCCCTGTATCAGTTTACAAGAGCCATTAGGAATTAAAACATGAGAGCACAGGTGTTCCAACAGTACCTACATGTTTTGTATATTCACTTTACATTGAAATCTGATTTCCAGATGTAGTTGCAACTGAATGTAGCAACATCTATTTCTGCAACAAAAATGTTTCCACAACAGAAGCAATATGCAAAGTGTGACATTAACCATCACAACCAGTTGGTGCTTTGTACTGTCTTACTCAAAACAAGTGGCTAATTGCTAGTTTAAAATTCAATGTTGCCAGTTTAAAATCTGAAAAGTAATGGGTAGTTGCCATTTTAGATTTTTTTGGCATATTTTTGTAACTTTCCCTCCAACTTCCTCTCCCCGTCCCTCCTACTTCCCCTCACCCAGTCCCCACAGAATCCTCCTCTGCCCTCTCTGACCTATCTCACTCATGTTCAGTTTTCCTGACTGGCCCATTGAGAAATCATTCAGTGGCCAGTAAAGACATCATTAGGCAGGATAGCAGTCAGCCATGGACTGGAGGAGCAAGATTCCTCCCAAACCTGGAGACATCACTATTTGTGGTGTGACAGTGGCAGGTAGCAGTAAGGAGAAGACAGTAGGTGTGCAGTGCACAAAGATCAGCTCTGTTCAAAGAGAATAAGTGTTATGACTTAGTTTATAAACAAGCAGTTGTCAGTGCTGAATGTTTGCTTGCTTGCTTGTTTTTGCTGTGTAGGTGTTCACATTAATAGTGCAGAGGTGATAATTAATTAATTAATAACACAAGTTATACTAGTGAAATTGTCATGATTGGGAAATTAAGAGGTTCACACATAACATTGTTGTTTTCTTAGATTGTGACCATCAGTGTTCAAAATACTATTTTTTTTTTTTTTGCTCCAGCATGTGAACATGACAGGTGTCAATTATGACATGTGACCCAAAACACTGTTTTGTGGAGTGACCATGACAACAGGTTTTGTAGGGGGATTTGATGATGACATCTGCCATGTTTAGTGGTATATTTCATATTTGTAAGGTGCCCAGAGCCTCCGGGATTGGGCACTTAAGAAATAAAACTTGCCTTGCCATGTTCATTCAATGGGTGAGGAACATAAGAATGTTGGAAATGTGAGTTAAAAAGTAAAAATATTGCAAAATTGGGAATAAACACTGAAAAATGACAATGTTTGTTCATATTTGTTTTTTTTGTTTTTTTTTTTCAATTTTGACCTCAGATATTCAACATAGTCTTCTTATTACACCACCCTATGAATGTGACAGGTCTCATTTATGAAATCCTTTCCAAAATGTCATTTTGTGGCACAGGTATGAAAATATGTTCTGGGCAGGATCTGAAAAATGACACATCATTTTCATGACGTGAGGTACAAAAATGGCTATGTTGAAAATGTGGGGTCACAATCTGGTAAAATAGCAAAGTTAGTAGTAAACATTAAAGAATTTCACTATTTCTTCAGAACTTTGTTATTTTTTTGAGATTTTGACCCCAAATCTTCAACGTTGTGTTACTATGACCCCACCTTATGATCAAGGTAACTGAACATTTTTAATACTTTTTACTAGCCATTTTTTTTTTGGCTTTTGCAATATATAATAAATATATCTCAAAGGTACTTTCATATGGCATACACTGCAAATTAGAGATTTTAAGATTATTTAATTATAAATATGTTAGATATATATAAAAAAGCATTACCTGAAGGTAAGAGTTTATAGCAATGTATAGTAGACTCAGTCAATAAAAATAAATCAAACTGGAAAGGAACCAACTTCAGTAAACACATTGTACAATGACTAGGTGCAAAATAATGATAATTAATTTACTTTTATAGTTTTTCAATTGTGGCTGCTAATACCACCATAAGTTTAAAAACAAAATATACAGGAAAAACATATCGGGCTAGATATTCAAAGGAGCTGGGCAGACACAACTCCAGAAATGCACCACAGGGCTATATTCAAAAGGTGGAAATGCACTGTGTAATTCTCACAGCCCAGAGATAATGTATGTGGTGCATCCCCATGGGGCATGCCAATGCATATGCGGTACATACTGATATTCAGCCGAGATGTGCAGCGCATCTGCCGGCACATCTCGGAGATGTGCCGCATATGTGGGCTCAAAGTTACACCTGTGAAAAACAGGCCTAACTGGTAGCCACCCACAGGTGGGCTGCTGTATTACAAGGCACAACAGAGCAGCTGCCAGCCCCTGGGTGGCCATCCCCCCCCCAAGCACCGAGTCCAATCCCTGTACAGTGCAACATTAATATCCTTGGTAGTCCAGTGATTTCCCCCTCCCCACTTTTTACCCTAATCCCTGTAAAATAAATATTTTAATATACCTTGTAGTCCAGTGGTTCCTTCCTCCCAGCACTAAACCCTGATCATAGTGCCATCTTGAAAATCCCACAAGGTTGTGAATGACTATTACAGTACACACTGCAAGCCCATTGGTCAACAGTGTGAACCACTGAGCTTGCAGATGTTACTGTAAGCTTTAATTTGGCAGGGAGCCACAGAGGTGAGCAGGTGGGTTTGCTGCCTACCGATGACCTGGGTGGGGGAGCGTGGTGGGATGGGGGTCATGTGTGGGTGGGTGGATGGGGGTACCACTAGACCACCATGGACAGGGATTTTCATGATGGCACTATGATTGGGGGTTCATGTGGGGAGGTGGGAACCACTAGCTTACCAGGGATATTAAAATATTTATTTTACAGGGATTGGGGTATGGAGCAGGGAGGAGGGAACCACTGTACTACCAGGGATCATAACATATTTATTTTATGGGGATCAGGGTTTTGTGCAGGAAGGGGGTACTGCTAGATTACCAGGGACATCAAACATGCTGTGCAGGGTGCCCAACACATTCCACTGGCCAGCCCTGCACAACTCATGCAAATGGGGCCATAATAACATGCAAATGGCCCCATTTGTGCCTTGCATGCATAATGATCCCATTTGCATGTTCTAGTCTGAATATCTGGAAACTGCACCCAGCTTATCTCCAGATGTGCTGGCGCATTCCCATTCCAGGTATTCAGATTTGTCTGGGGGGGATGTGCCCTTGCATCATATTTGACTGCCCACATAGTTTGAGATATTCAGAAGTGATGCACCATTGTTCATTTCTTGTGAATATATCCCTTTGTTGCTCCAGAGTAACTCAGTTGCATGACACAACCACTTGCACCATTGCCAGGTGCAGTTTTTGATATCAGGGCCATTATGGTTAACTTTTCTACCCCTATTTTTGGACCTCATTTCTATGAATAAGAAGAAAACAAATATAACAACAAAAGAAAATAAAAAGCAAAAAAAATCATAGTGGCGTGATAGTGTGACTATAGATAGGGGTTAGTAGGCTGTTTAATGTTAAACCTCTAAATCTGTACTTTAATAGCTTCACCCCCATTCAACAGATATGCACAAAAGTTTGCATGCACTGTCTTGGGGGCAAGGTCAGTTGATATGCCAAGTCCTGTTCTGGTCAGATGTGCAGCTTCTGTGATCCAGATAGCGAAAAAAGTGAAAAATAATTGGGGGTTGTCATTTTTTGTCAATGCCTAGCATCCAGATAGTTTAGAATGTTGGTCTGAAAATTTCAGGGTAGAAAGGGCTTGGCCCAGAGTGGTGCATTTCATTGGTTTGTTGAGAAAATATCAATTGTTCCAGAGCTAGAAGGATTTTAAATTTTAATTCTGAGTATGCTCAGTATTATCTTTTGGATAGCCGTTTCATACAAAAAAAAGAATTTGGCTATGTGAAAAAGGATTCTATTGTTGTAACGGGGGGGGAGTGTAATCCTGTTTCATGAGAAAAATGTCTTCTTTTGTATGGCCACCATCTTGTTTACAATTGTTTTTAAAAAAAATAAAAAAAATTTAAACTCATAAAAACGGTATCATGGAAACACACCAACATATGTATCTTGTTAATTGGGACCCCATTACTTGGATTCTACATATAGTTTTTTGAAAAATACCCAGAAATGTGTTTTTAAATATTTTAAAAATATTTTTTCATGAGACGATTTTCTTATTTTTTTTGTATGGCTATACAAAACAGGAATAGAGCCATATGAACAGGAATAGGGCCATACAAAACAAGATTACTGTCATACAAAACAATTATTTGGATTTAGTTTTTTTTTACACATTCTTTTCTTGTATGAAGGAATATTTTTTCGTGAGAATGACACAATCTCACAAAAAAGATTCCTTCATATAAAAAAAGATTTAAGACTTAGTTTTTTTTCCACATTTTTGTTTCCTATGAAGGAATCTATTTCATAAGAACAACACAATCTCACAAAAAAAGATTCCTTCATATGAAAAAAAGAATTTGGACTTATATTGCTTTTTCTTGTTTTATTTTTCAACTTCAATATGCCATAACTGTCAACATTTGCAGAAAAGGGACAATCTATGTAGCAAAAGAAATGTCTTAATGAGTACTACACCACTCACACATAATACCCTGCAAAAGAATTCAGGGGACCTATAAAAACATAAAAAATGTTTAAAAATTACAGTTCTCATAGGATAACATTGCAACTTTAACAAGCTGTAAGTTTGTCAGTCTTCAGAGTTCAGAGACCATCTTTATATGAAAACAAGGGTCTCAATGAGTACTACAACAGTAACACTTAATACTCCCCCCCCAAAAAATTGTGGCACCGTATAACAACCATAAAGATTAGAAAATGAAAATTCCATTATGATAACATTGCAACTTTAACCAGCCAGAACTGCATCACTCTGTGGAGTTAAACGAGAATCTGTGTATCAAGAAAAGGTCTCAATGAGCACTATAACACTAACACATAATAACCCCCCCAAAATTGGAGAGCTATATAAACAACATAAGAATTAAACAATGAACATTCCCATAAGTTAACATTGCAACTTTAACAAGTCATAAGTATGTCAATAATTGGAGGTAAGGAGCAATGTAGATATAGAAAGATAGATAGATAGATAGATAGATAGATAGATAGATAGATAGATAGATAGATAAAAGATGTCAATGACTACTATGAAACTAACATGTAATCCCCCCTAAACATTCATGGAATATGCACTGTACCCCACAGTTACCTCCAGTCTTCACCATGGTGCCAAATCCACAGCGAAAGTGTGATCATCTTCAATAATGCATAAAAGGTGTATTTCATCTTCCAATACAGTCATAGCAAATTTCACAGCAAACGAACAAAAAAGTACTGACTTATGGGTAACAACATGAAAAACACATTTTTGCCCATGTACAATGAACCACTGGCAGTTAAGAGGGACACTTAATATATTTTTTTCCTTTGAAGTGAGCCCCCCCAAAAAAACAATTACAACAAGTACATACATTGCTTGTTTCAAGGCATGGAACTACAGGACCCTTACAGCCAGATGGATGTGTGCATCTATGGAGGGATGGAAGTGCAGGTCCCTAGCCTGATGGCTGTCTTCACGCAGGTTCCAATGAGGATACAATTCTTCTGTCTCAAAAAGTAAATAAATTCTTTGCAAAAAACTGTGTTAATGCATCATTTAGGGTTCAGATTAAACCAACAGAAGTAGAAAAATGTGGCATTAGGGTTACCAACCCTAACTCCCCACCCTCACCTGCCAAGCAGGAAAAGGAAAACACATTATGGTTTTCACTGTCTGTTGAATCACGGGTGGGATCTTCCTTGGGGTTCTCAACTCTAACGCTCACCCCATTCCATGACCAAATGATGGGACATGTGATATGTTTTCTTCAGGCAGGACTTACAGCTTGTTGGCAATATGTGGGGAGACATAGTTCTGTATGTTTGAAGGCTATATCACAACGGGGTGAGCGTTAGGGTTTAGAACCCCAAGGAAGACCCACCCCTGCTTCATCAAGAGTCAGAATAATGAAAACCATATTTTTTTTCCTTTTCCTGCTTGGGGTTGCAGGTGAGGAGTTAGAACTGGAAACCCTAAAGCCACATTTCCTTATTTTATCAGTTTAATCTGAACCCTAACCGATGTATTAATGCAGTTTGTTTGCAAAGAATATATTTATTATTCCAGGGAAAAATTTAACATAATATGTAAAGGCACTGGGTATAAAAAAGGGGAGACTAAATGTACAATTCAAATTGAAAATGGCTGGAGAATACTGACTAGGCCTGCTTTTAAATCCCTATATAACCATTCAACATTAGCTATAGCCACATGTAAAAAGAACAGTAAAAAAAGAGTGGAAGCAATAGATAGAAACCAATCACATTACATTCAGAACATAATTTTGCAAACAAATTTATAGTAAATATGAACCCAAAGTCCAGTCCATGTGCAAGTACAGTAACAAACTGAATCAGATAGCCTAATCAATCAGGTTCCAAAAATCAAATAGTGTCCTTGCCAGGTACACCATTTTAAGATACAAAAAAAGACTCATATTTTAATCTCAGTGGTCTTCTATTAATAGAGAATTTTCAGCAGTTTAATCACCCCAGTCCAGCTGAAGTTTGTAAATGACCCTGTTTATTTTGTTGCATTTAAGATGATTCTGGCATTACTGGGATAGAATAAAGAAAATGTATACCTGATCTGCTGCACCTCTGAGTGATATTCTGAAAAGTGACATCATCTAACTTGTATAAGGGGGTAAACTTAAACTTTAGCACTATGAAAACTCAAGTCATTGCACCTTTATATATTGCCATTCTTATGATGCATTCCCATTCACACTCCAGTGCAACTCAACTGTACCAAAACTGTTGCTGGTTTAATTGCAGAAGTCATACTCACTGTGGTTGGTTAAGACTTTGTGAAACAAGAGGGTAACCTGAACACTTCAGTCAATGGAGGCATTGTTTCTTGAGTGTATCCCAGACATGTAGCTAGAAATGATATAACAACATCCTAGGTAACGTTTTCAGAGTTTCCCAAGTCTCAAAGACCAACAATGTGCAAGTTACGTTTCCTTGCACAGTTCTCAAGGTTTTCTACTGTTTTGGACTGAGAGATATTGTCTTGCAAAGCTGAATTAACAAGTGAGGATGTTGATTTTAATTGTATTGTTGTGGCATTTTGTTCTTTTCTGTGCAACTCTATGGCTTTTTCATTTTCAGCATTGTGGCATTCCACGTGTTCATATTTGAGCATGAGGATATCAAGTTTATCATCAAATTTCCTGATTACTTGCATGAGGGCCTGATAACTCTTATTCAGTTCAGCAATGGAGCTCAATTCATGGGAGGGTATTGACCACTTAGGCATTTGGGGCTTGTCAGCTATACCAGTTGAAACATTCAGAGTTTTGGGTCTGGGGATACCATCTTTAGCCACAGCTGACAAGTCCATTCCTGGGGCTGCCGAAGGTCACTGAAGACACAAAGCAATCTATTGGTCTGACCCTTTCTTGTTTGTTAGGGTTTGCCATTCAGGAGAAACAGGTGAGAGACCCAGCATTTTTCTCTTTTCTTTACTTTCTCACTCCAGGAGATGTTTCCATTCATTTTTGAAAGCTTTTCCACCTCATCAGAAAAGGGCTCCATTTTAGAGAGTTTTCATTCAAAATAGCTAATTCCTTCACAATTTTAAGCAGTTTTAAATGAGGCAGGTATCAGAGCTCTGCAGAAGTGTTGGCCAGCTTGCTGCCCTCAGAATTCTTTAAATCCTGTCTGAAAGGTGATTTTGTGGAGTGACTGTGAAAACATGTTTCAGAGTAGGATTTGAAATCTTACACCTGCCCTGTTCATGAAGTGGGTTAAAAAAGGCTATGTTGAAAATATGGGGTCAAAATCTAGAAAAATAGTAAATTTATGAGGAAAAATTAAATAATTTCAATATTGCTTCACAACTTTGTTGTGTTTTGAGGTTTTGACCCTAACTTTTCCACGGTCTTTTTATTACCCCATCTAATGATCAAGACAGATTAATTTTTTTTAAATCTCATTCGAAATGTGATTTTACAGAGTGTCTGTGAAAACACATTTCAGGGGAGATATCTGCAATTTCACATACCTAATTCATAAGGTGGGGATATAAAAAGGTAAACAAAATTTTGGGGTAGTAATGTTAAGAAATGAAAATGTTATGAGTAAAAGTACAAAATGCATTAAAATGCCATTAACCAACCTTATCTTGTTTTCAGTCACATCCCAGTGGAGTTCAGAAGAAGCAGGGTGTTAGAGAAGGAGCAACACTGGACTGCACAGGTAATTATGGGTTGGGGGTGCTGAGAGGTGGGTTGGGGTGGGGGGTGCATGGGTTCAGAAGTTGTCACTGGATCACTTTCTTCTATTACAGGTTTATGGATGGGGCATGGAGAAGGATTGGGAGGTGAATGGGATACTTGGCATTAGGAGGGAATTCTATTCTATGGATGAGGCACTGAGAAGGATTGAGAGGAAGGAGGGATACTTGGCAATGGGGAGTATTTTATTTTCATAGACAGGACACAGGGAAGGATCAGGAGGTGGGTAGCATACTTATTAGTGGAAGTGTATTTTATTTTCATAGATGGTATGGGGATGGACTAGGAGGTGGGCAAGATAATTGGCAGTGGGAGAGTATTTTATTTGGGACAGGAACAGGGAAGCATAAGGAAGTGGGTGAGATACTTGGCAGTGGTAGGGCATTTATTCTTCAGACAGGGCACTTAGTAAATGATTGTGAGGTGGATGGGATACTTGGCTGTGGAAGGGTATTTTATTTTATGGACTAGGCAGCAGGAAAAGGATCAGGAGGTGGGCAGCATACTTGTCAGCTGGAGGGACCTTTTTTGTGTGCCCTCTCTGCATAGTGGTGACAGAGGATCAAAGCTGATCATGATGCCACTCAGTTGTTTGCTGGATGGTTTTATGTAGATGAAATGATAGAGCCACTCTGTGATAGGAGCAGTTTGCACCTTTCAACTATACAAAGTTTCCACCCAGCAAGCAAAGAACAGTGTCATGATTAGCCTCACTGATCACTGGGCTGTCACCGTCGAGCCCCCTGCAGACTGAGCTGCACTGGACCTGAGAGTTGCACATCTCTGAGACCCAATATTGCAACAATATGTTTGCTTTGTGAATGCACAAGCAAACATAAGAATGATTTAGTAGATTAAGAAGCACTGAGATGTACAGTCCATGTAATATGTGGGTTATCATTTTTTTTATGTCGAAGGCTGGTATACAGCAGTTGCTGGTGGGTGGATGGTGATGGGTCAATGAATAAGAACTCCAGTCCCTCTTTATTTATAAAGCACCCATCTAAGTAGCTCTGAGTACTGTACAGTGTAAATAATAATGTACAAAGGAAAAGACAACAATACAGTTCTAACATAGTAACTACTAGAAAATTATTAAAAATACGTTGATGACTGAGGATCATAAAAATATTAAAAAGCCTGTGTAAGCATCCATGTTTTAATGCCAGATTTAAAACTGACCAACAAAGCTGCTTGCCTTAGGCCTATTGGAAGGGCATTCCACAATTGAGGGTCCTGTCCTCAAATGCCAGACCACCAACTGTTTAAAGGCTGAATTTCATGACAGCAAGCAATTCAAAATCTGCAGATTGGAAAGCTCTTGTGAAACAGTATTGCACAAGTAAATCAAAGCAGTATCTGGGGCCACAGTCATGCAGGCATTTATCTGTGATAAGAAACTTGTAGTCACTCCTAAATTTCATTGGCAACCAATGTAGATCCCTAAGTACTGGTGTAATATGACCACAAAGACCCACCACAGAAACAAGTCTCACTGCAGCAGAGAACATATTGCAACATGCCAAGTTTGCAATTAGGAAGACATGATAACAAGGCATTACAATAGGCAATTCTTTAGAAAACAAATGCATTCGGAAAAGTTTTCAAATGTGCATAACTCATGTATTTTTTTACTTTCAAGATTCTTCTATTCACATAAAAAAAAGATGAAAAAAGCTAGTCTCCTGATTGAGTTTATATGGGAGTCATATGAAAGATTTTAATCGAATAACACCCTCAGGTTTTTAACCACAGTTTCTGCTTCCAGCTGACGTCCTAAATCTGGGATATCCAGCTGTCCTATTGCCAGACATTTTAAGCCAGTTTTTATACCAAAGCAGATTGCTTCAGGTTTTTTTTTAAGATTAAGTTGTAAACCATTTTCATCCAGCCACATATTAAACTCATAAAGACAGGCTTCCAAATTGTTACTAATATTTTTTAACCATGTCTTAACTTAGAAGTACAATTACAGAGGAACGTAGGAATGTAGGATCTTCAGACAAAAGGGAACATATGCCCACCTAACCTGTCCGCTGTATATTTCAATAGTTGTCACCACAGATCCCTCACTCCAAGAGAGATATATAGGATATGACATGGGTGAGAATAAGATAGTAGAAATATCTCCACAAGCTGACATTGAACTCTTGATATCCCACGAGTGGATATCTAGAGTTTAATGACAGTGAGTGGAGATAGTTCTACTATCTCACTCTCATCCATGTCATATTAGATTTGTACAATAAGCGTGGATCTCCCTCTGTTCCATTTTAAAGTTATTTACATTTATTTACTGCAAAAAGTGAAAAACAAAAATGTCTGCAGTTTTTTGTTAATTATAAAAAAAGTATCTGTAAATGAAACACCACTCATTGTGTAGATATTTTTATGCTGAACCAATTTCGTGCTTAAAGTACCATGCTATCATTTTTCATTTTAAAGTTATTCGCATTTGTTTGTCAAAAAAGTGAAAAAAAAAAGGTATCTTTAAATGAAACATCACTCATTTTGTGCTGAACAAATTTCATGCTTACAGTACCATTCTACCATTTTTTGCTTTTAAGTTATTCACATTTCTTTGTCGAAAAAGTGAAAAAAAATTAATTTTCTGCAGTTTTTTTGTTAATTATAAAAAATAAAATAAAAGGTAGCTATAAATGAAAAACTACTCATTTTATAGACCATTTTGTGCTAAACAACGTTTATGCTCACAGTACCATGCTATCATTTTTCATTTTAAAGTTATTTGCATTTGAATATGGCTAGTACTGGTACTGAGGCTGAACATTCTAAATGAGTTCCAATCCTTTTGTGACATGCCCAGCATGAAAAGATCTGCACTGACAAACCCAACTTAAAGATATCAGTGATATCTCACACAAAGTCAGTGAGATATCCCTTTTATCTTCCTGAAAAGAGGCCTACACATGTTGTATAAACTCATCTAATCTGCATTTGAACATCTGTTGTCACAGGTAGTTTATTCCAGATTTGTACTACCCTCTGTGTGAACCATTTTCCTCCCTATCCATGTTATAATTATGCCTTATTAATTGGAACATATTCCCTCTAAGTCTGTTTCCCTGTCCTTTGAATTCAAGATGAAAACATTCCCTTATATTGTCATTTAATATCAATTTGTACACAGCTGTCAAATCACTACTGAATGTCCTTATTTCTAAACTAAACAATCCTAGTTATTCATTCTCAGGTCAAATGATAGACCTTCTATAGTTTTTTGGATACCCTCCTCTGTACCCTTTCAATTTTTTAATGTTGCCTATATATTGTGGTGACCAAAACTGTCTACAATATTCCAAATGTGGTCACACCAAGGCTTTATCCATGAGAAGTATAACATCCACTTCCTTGTTATATTCCTTAAAATACAACCCAGAATCTTATTGCACTTGGCTAGTGCATTTTCACATTGTGTGCTTTGTTTTAAGTCATTAAAAAGGTAAATGCTCATGTCTTTCTCACATTCAGAAGCCCTCAAGATGGTTCCTCATTAGTAATATTTTGGTTTTCTTATTTGTGTGCCCTAAGTGACCCACAGTGCACTTTTCCGGATTGAAACTTATTTTATACTGACTGACCATCTAAATAAGTTATCCAGCTCTGATTGAAACAATGCCACTTGTTCACCACTATCCACTATATGCCATACTTTTGCATCATCAGCAAATGTTGTAATCCATCCCCCTTTAGATGTACACATACTGGTTATATGGATATTAAATAAACTAGGTCCCATGACAGAACCCTTGGGTATTGTCCAGATAATGAATAAACTGGGTCCCAGGACAGAACCCATGGGTATTGTCTGCATACATATGACAATTTGGATTGTACTTCCAAATAATGCATTCCAAAGGCAACATGTAAATATTAACAAGAATAGGTCCTAATAAAGATTCTTAAGAAACACCAGAACTTACCAAATTAGAAGAGGACTTACAATTTCCCATTTGCACAATAAAAACATATGAAGACAAATAGGACCTAAACCAGCTCACTGCTGACTCAGAGCCCCAAAGAAAAAAAGGCAGTCTAACATTATATGATGATGAATTGTGTCACAAGCCACCATAAGATCTAAACAAAATTAAGTATGGGAGACCACAGTTATCATTATTTTGGATAGCCAAGCTATTAATGACTTAGAAAAAAAATTGAGTATTTCCAGAATTATCAGTAATCAAATGTAAATAACATCTGGCAATATACGTACTCTGTTTTATACTGTCACCTTAAGTATGTGGCTGTTTTACAGTACACACCCACCATACATGTAACAGTGCAGTGTCCACAACATTCTGGTACGGTAGTAGGGATGGAGCTGCCACACTCAAGTCTCTGTAGTATCCGTTACAGTTCACTATGTATTGCTGGCATAGCCAGCCACCTGCTTATAAAGAGGCAACAAATTTAAAATTTGTGGGCAAAGTCCAGGCGAATCACTGATAATTCATGCCTTGCCAAATCCGCAAAGTCTGCCCCGACTTGGCAAACTTTGTCTTAGCGTAGATTGCTCAAATATTGCTTGGAGTTTCACTGTGGAGCATGAAATTAGCTGCAAATTGTAAAATTCACTGGCAAAGTTACACACTCCGTGGTGAGTCTCGCGGAATTCGTGAATTACTCCACAGAGTAGATTTTGCAGACTTCACTCATCTCTACCTGCTTATAAAAGTGTGGTATTCACCAACCATGGTATTACAGCAGCAGTGTGTGACATATGCTACCACACATTGGGCTGTGCATTGGGGCCAGCTCAGATCTGCCACTGTGTACCTATTCTGTACTACAAGGGCATTGCATACCATGCAGCCAGGAGCAGTCTATGGTTTTTGGCTATCACTGGAAGCCATCAGTGAATGTTCTCAACAGGAATGTTGTTAAAAGTTTGTGGACAGAACACTATGGCTGGCATGCTCAGTGGGTCTGTTACTGTCATGGGCACCACTGCATGGTGCACCGTAGTACCGTGCAACAGGTATGCTATGCAAAACTAGCCCAATATGGCCACCATGGGGCACAGAGGATAATTCCCAATCGGGATGAGGGGTGTCTTCCCCTCCAACACTCACATCCCGGGGCTGGCTTTCCAACCAGCAGAAGGGGATCAGGCATGCTCTGTCAAACCCCTCCCAAATGCCACTTGCTTTGTGCACCACTCTGTTTGTGGCAACACTGGGGACTTTGGCACCTGGACCCCTGCTGTACCAAAATCCAGTGCAGGGTCCCTGGTGCACCCAGAGTTTGCTGCAGGTGGGGGGGGTCAGTGCAACTTGTGCCAGCCTGAAAACCTTTCAAAAATTGGGCCCATTAAGTTTAGTTGATGAAGGCAATTTGCATAGCTTTCATCCCTTGTGTTATAGATCTCTTTTGTCACCCAGTGTTGCAGCCTCTCTATCCTTCCTCCTGTACGGACACCACATCTGGCTGCCATAGTCTAGTATGGGTCACGTATAAGCTCTGTACAAAGGCATAACAGCCTCTGCTTTTTAAGTGGTAAAGTTTTTCTTGATTGTCCGAAGGACCTAGTTAGCCTTTTCAATGGCTGCAGCGCATTGGTCTTTCTGGTTAAAATTTTTGTTTATAATGACCTGCAAATCTCATTTGTTTTCAACAACTTTAATCACTGAATCACCTAATGTGTAAGAATTTGGAATGGTTTGTGTTCCTAGCTGTAATATGCAGCATGTGTCAGTGTTAAAATACATCCCCCATCTGGATGCCCACCTGGATATTTTGTCACGATCCAACTGAATGAATTCTATTTCTACCTCAGTGCTGCCTGTCCCCCCCAAATTTTGTGCCATTTGCATATTTACTTGTCCAGTTTAGGACATTACTACACATGTCAGCTATAAAGATTGAAAGAGAACTGGGCTGAGTACAGAGCCCTGTGTCATGCCACTGGTGACCCTACCCATATGTGAGAAGTGAGCATCAATACATACTTTTTATGGGTATCCCATGATAATAGCAATTGAATATGGGCAACCATTAAAACAGTGACTCATATTCGGCACTATTGTGATAGGCGACCCGCAAGGGTAGCAACTACTGCTAATGCTAGGGTAGGGCAAGGCAACCGGAAAGGGGGAATGAAGATGGGAGGGATAGGGAAGAGGGTTATCTGGAGGAAGTGTGTCTGCTGCCACTGAGCCAGCTGTGTGGTGTGGTGGTGAGGGAGGCTGGCTCCAGCATAGTATGTACTGGGTTTGGGGCTGGGGACAGGAGAGTTTGAATTTTACTGCTGCTTGTGGCTCCTGGACATAATTTTTTTTTTCAGCTGGATTGTGCCCCTTCCCTGACATGCACCCCCCTGGAATTGAGAATCCTAATTCAGGGAGATGTGGGGGCAAATCCCCCCCATGAGGGGGCGCTTGGGGACACAGCCCCCTCTCATAAAACACTTCAATTTGCTGGATGTTGTTTCGCTGGTAAGTGTATATCACCAATTTGCTTTTTGCCGACATACACTCACCATAATAGCGATCACCGTTTCGTGTTCACTATTATGACATAGAACCCTTTTTATGATGTATTACTTAACTAGTTGGTGACCCAGTTGATGATGTAATGGTTAATGTTAAAGTTTATCAATTTTTGAATGACTGCCTAGTGTGGAATGGAATCAACGGCGTTTGAGAAATCTAAATATCTACGGTCTACAGGGTTACCTTTATCCTGGATGTTTGATACTTTTTCATAAAAATAAAGGAGGTTTGTGACACACAATCTCCTGATCGTAAACCCATGCTGGTTCATATCAGTCTTATCTGCTGGCTGTAGTTGTTCTATTATTTAATTTTTAATTATGGATTTCAGTACCTAGCCTGTGACAGAAGTCAAACTTACTGCATGTAACTTACGATAATCATTTTTATTACCCTTTTTATGGACTGATATTACATTGGCAGTTTATTAATCCCTGGGAACCACTTCACTTGTTCTAGCTGCTTGAAATAGTGTTTTTAAATGGCATATGATGTTATTTGCTATTATAAATGGGTAAATGGAATCCTGCATCCTGACTGGACAGGACCCATGCCCTTATGGGACAACTACCTTACAGCTAGCACGTTTAATGCAAGCAGGATGCAGCACTGCCCCCATATCCATGCCTACCAGAAGCATCTCCACATACCTCACTCTGTGATCCCAAAGCTGCCATTTGCTCCATTCTCCTTTCTACCACTCACCATTGCCGTTTCTGCAGTCATCATTCCCCATAGTTTCCAGTCCTCTATATCCACCTCCCTGAACATTATACCAAAGTCTTGAAACAGTGCCAGCAAGCATGAAATGTTGACATACTTTGCTACAGGGGTGCTACTCTGCTCTTTTTTTTCAATAAAAGGTTTTGTATAATTTTAAACCCTTGTGGTTATTTGCCTAGTACTCATGAGCTCGCCTTTTGATTGTATATCATTATACCAAAGTACCAATCAGCCACAATTTAAAAATCATAATTCAGAGTGAGCGGGGTGAAATACCAAATGGAAAATATCAGCAATCTGCTCACTTGTACTGCAGTGCCAAGTAAAACTTTGATCACTATCGCAGCTGGAGGGACCCACTTGCTTCCAGCTTGCTTCTCCAGTGCTATTCAGATCTGCATTAAAGCATTAAAAATAATAAAATAATAAATAAAATTAATAAAGTGTGTGTGTGCGGTGGGGAGACCGTGACCTGGAAATCCTTCACCTGCTCGTTCTCTCACTTGGCTACATTTATAGCCGGTGTGACTGCAAATGACACTATTTTCAAACTGGTCACAATTTGACACATAGCACACTTCTCCTATCAAATCTGCAAGAAAACAATCAAAATAAAAAAAAATAATGTGTGTGGGGGGGTACACACTCATAAATAAATATTAGGGAGAAGCCATCTAATGTTACTTTCTACATTTTTATATCTTCTGTTATAGCTTACTATATACAGGGACTACTTAATCTTGAATTTCATTAAAATGGTTTATAAACCAATTTTAAAATTTTTTTAAACTTTATTCCTTTTTCTATTTTTTTAGTACTGAAATCTGTTTTATAAGAGCAATAAGGCACTTTGGGGATGTGGGTTGTTGCCTGATAAGAGCATTTCACAGGTGCTGAAGGCACTCGGTGCAAGCACCTCGTGCCTCACTACGCACCTGGGGCATGCTCTTATCAGGCAACAACCCACACCCAGTTGTGACTTATTGCCTTCATATTTTAAATATTTGTGATGAAATGCCATGTGGTCCAGTCATGCTTTTTTTTAATTTTTTTTAATTTTTTGGGGATTTCATCTTTTATTTTAATAGATTTAGATGTTAACATGGTTAGCATATCTTCCAATGATATTGGTTTAGAGAAAACAAAGCAAAAGTACTTGTTAAAAGTGTTTGCAAAAGTAGTTGAGTTAGTTATCTGATTATCATTATCTACAGTATAATAGGACATATTTTATTGTTAGAATTGTTTAAAGAATCTGCATAACTGTAAGACCCTTTCATGCTGTTTGTGGATGAGTTTGTAGCCTATTTTAACTCGGTGGTATGTTTGACTTGTTTAATTTAATTTTTCTATTTCTTAAGTATGGTTTTATAATTTATTCATGGCTCATTTGTTTTATTTTAGATCTACTGGTTACATAGTTTTTGTTTCTTTTTGATCAGTATTTTTTTATTCACTTGTTAAACCATTTTGGTTTGCTACCTTGATTGTTGTATTTTTTAAAGTGTTTATCGCATAGTGAAGTTATGACTGCCTTTGTCTCCAGCTAAATGCTTTCAATTATTTTATTTTTAAGTGTATTTTCCAGTTAGTTTATAGGTTCATAGGTGTGGTACGAGTTTGAGGGACATGCCCATTATGAACTCATCTCCTAATGGTGATAATCAAATTTCTTATTGCCCGTATAATTGTCCAATCTATGTTTGAACTGAGTCAAACTATTACTAGTGACAACTTCTGTAGGCATTGAATTCCATATGGGGGCAGCCGCTGTGTGTAAAAGTTATTTCTTTTTGAGGTGTTATTTACTACAGCTTTAAATTTTTAACTGTGTGCTCTAGTATTTTGACCTGTTACAGTTTTTTGGAGGCAAAGAGCCTCACATAAGGCAGGATCATGAAATGCTCTATATGCTAAGCATAGATCTCCCCTATATGCTCTATATTCAAGAGAGACTAGGCCAAGGGATTTAAGTCTGGTGGTATAGTCTATGTTTGACAGGCCTTTGACCTTTTTTGTGATTCTTCTTTGTACCTTTTCTATTTATGTCTTACTTCCCACAGAAGTTAGAGTACAAAATGGAGCACAAAAATCAATTTGTGATCTAACTAAACTTGAATACAGGGGAATTAAAACACCTGGTTCTCTACTCTTAATATGTTTAAGGATACAGGAAAGCGTACAATGACATTTCTTGATTATGTTATTTTTATGTGTTGTAAACTTTAAATCATTTGCAATAGTAATGCCCAAATCCCTTTCAGTTGTAACAGATTGTAATATATGATTATTTATATTATAGGATGCTAGCATATAATTTTTGCCCAAATGCATCACCTTACATTTGGCAGGATTGAAGGTCATTTTATTGTTTGCTGACCATGTTACTAAATTGTCCAAGTTAGACTGTAAGAAACTAACTGCTTTGGAATCAGTAACAATACGACCACGCTTACTGTCATCAGTATATTTGTGTATCCAGACACCATTAGAAGTTTGCATACTTGTAATTAATAAATTAAACAACAGGGGACCCAAAACAGAGCCTTGTAGAATGCCACTACTTACTTCCCCCCATTTAGAGAGTAGCCCCTTAATGCTGACCCATTGCTTTCTATTACTAAGCCAGGAATGTATCCATCTAACAATGTTTGCATGGAAACCATACCCTATCAAGTCCTTGATCAAAATTCCATGAGGGACGGAGTCAAAGGCTTTCTCAAAATCCCAAAAAATGACATCAACTGGAAGGCCCTGGTCCAATGCCAAACTCACTGGCTCAAAAAAATTTAGAAGATAAAATTGGCATGACCTACCCTGTACAAAACCATATTGGGTAATGTCCTGAAAGTTTATTTTCTATAAATGATCTAACATTTTATTCTTTAAAATCCTTTCCATCATTTTACCTACACAGGAGCTGAGCCTAATAGGTATGTAGTTACTAGCAAGATGTTTGTTACCACCCTTGTGTATGGGTACTACAGTGGCTAATGTCCATTTCCTTAGTGCATAACCTTCTTGAAGGGATACATTAAATAGAAGTGTAAGTATATCTACTAATTCATTGGCCAGTTCCTTAATGAATTTAGCCAGAATGTTGTCAGGGTCAGCTAAAGAATTAACTTTAGTGGCCTGTATAGCTGTTTTAATGTCTTCTGAGGTAATCTGTGGGTATGACTCTACAGTGGGTAAATTATCCAAGCAAGCAACATTTTTAGTTTTATAAACATTAAGAAATTAATTAAATAAATAAATAGTTAAATTCTTTGGCCATATCCAATTTATTGGTAAGTGGCATATTATATTTACGTAAAGGACCAATGGAAGGTTCCTTTCCTCTTAGTGATCCAGGTACCTCTCCTCTTAGTGATCCAATGTAATTATGATACTGTTTTTTATTGTCCTTGGTTACAGAAGCAAGTTTTAATTCCAGATTTTTCTTTGCTAATCTAATAGTTTTTTTACACTGTTTAGCTAAATTTCTAAATGTCAACCATTTCTCTGTAGACAAATCTTTTTTATGTTTATTATATGCTTTTTCCTTTTTTCTTACCAATCTTTTAATTTTACCTTTAAACCAAGGCGAACTCTTTTACATTTGTTATTATACTTTATTCAATCAGAAACCCAAATTTTGATGCAGTAATCACATTTGTTTTTCTTCAACCATCCATATCTGTTCACTATTTTTGTTGTGAAGTTCAACTTTCCAGTTTCACTTAGTGAAGTGATTTTTGATGGCATCATAATTTGCCTTATGGAAGTTCTTAGTCTTTGTGACACCGCTGTTTGTAGTTTTAAAATATTTAATACCCCATTAAACCAAGTTATGATCACTGTCCCCGAGGGGTTCAATACCTTTTAGTAATTCCTTTATGTAATCTATGTTAGTGAGGATAAGATCCAAGATATTTTCCTTCCTAGTAGATTCAGATACAAGTTGATCTAGGTTATGCTGGATAATTAGTTCAATGAATCTATGATCTAATTGAGATTTTCCAGTGAGTGTCTGCCAACAGATAGTAGGTAAATTAAAGTTTCGCATTAGTATTAAATCGTCATAGTTTTCCAGATGTTCAATAGTTTGTAAAATATATCATTACTATTACTATCCAAGTTTGGGGGGCAGTAACATAACCCAACTGTTAATAATCTGTCAGTTTGTATTTGAGCACATACAATTTCAATATCAATTTCTGGATTTGCATGTATAGGAATTTCTTTACTTTCTAATTGCTTATTAATATACAGTGCAACCCCACCTCCTTTTGAATTTTGTTGGTTCTTAATATAAATGGAGTAGCCTGGAATAGCAATACCCCAGCTTGAATCTGAAAAACAAATTTCTGTAACACCACATATGTCTATTTTATCTCTACATAAAATGCATTTTAATTTGTCTAGTTTATTATTTAAACTTCTAGCATTGAACAATAAGATATTCAGATCTGTGGCAAGAAGCTTTATGGGGGTAATTTTTATTGTACCTGATGCTTTGGAATTACAGACTCTGGGCTCATTGGTATCTATGTCAATAATTGTTTCTAAGAGGACATGCGTATCCCCCCCAGTTAGTTTAAATTAGAAGATATAAAATCATTGATTTATTTCCCCAACAATCTATTACCAAATTTATTCAAATACAATCCATCCTTGCAAATTAAATCTGGATTATATGCACATTCTTTCCAGTGTGTAAGACAGTGTATATTTTGCTTAAGACACCATCTCTGAAGCCAGTTGTTTAAGGATTTAATTTTTTTATTAATATTGCTAGCAGCCCTAGGGACAGGAAGAATTTCCGAAAAAGTGATCTGACAGTTTATGTCAACTAGTAGATTGTGCATACCCAGGAATTCTTCTTTGATGCTGTGTGCATCTTGATTAAAAACATTGTTTACCTCAGCATGAATTATAACCAACCCCAGTTTATTAATGTCTTTGGTGATACCATCAATGTCAATGGTGTTATACGGGTAGCCCTCTCCACATCACTTTATTTTTGTATAATTATTCTCTATGTTGAATATTATACTGTTATGGTCATTCTCACTTAGGGCATTCCCACCATGCAGTCTGTTACATTAACATTGTCTGAGCTAAGTACAAAATCCAGTATGTTTTGTCCCCTGGTGGATATTTTAACCTGTTGAGTTAGGCTAAGTTGATTACATAAATTTAAGAAGCTCTTGCTATGACTGGATATGGCAGTGTTTGATGTCCAACAGATGTCCCCAATGTTTAGATCACCTAGGAACAATACATTTCAGTTGTCACAAGCATATTCTAGTTCAGTGTTAATGGTTTTATTTATTAGTCTTGTATCGTTTGGGAGACGATAACACAAGCCAATAATTTTGCTTTTGACAGTCTTATTCACTAGTTTTAGCTATAATGTTTCATTTTTTTCTTGACTTTTTTATTTTTATCTGAGATTTTTGTAACTAAGATTTTGTCAGAAACATATATGGCAATGCTAACTCCCTTATTGTGCTCTCTGACGAGCCTGAACAGTTGGTATCCATTTATGTCTTTCCCTCATGAGTCTTCATGGGACCATCATGTTTCAGTAATAAAGATGAAGTCAGTACTGTTTTGTAATACTAATCTACCCTTCAGTTCATATTAAATTATAATTAGTTATAATAAAGACTTCTTGTATTGCACATTTTGCTGTTGATGGTATTTGTTTTATTTTTAGATGTTGCACCATTTTTACTAGTAGACCTATACTGGTTCCCCTCTCCTGTCAAAATCAATTTAAAGAGCTAGTGGAGCCAAAACAGGCAGACAGGAAAATAATGCAAATTTTAAGTAGTAGCCAGTTGTAACATTTAATTTCTGAAGTATCTTTCTGTTTCCTTTTGCTCATCAAAAAGTGTTCTATGTGATAATAGTGTGCTCGGTGTGTGGAACAGCTCTTAGCCTGGCAGCTGACATATCTAAATCTATTGCCCCACACTACATCATCAGCATTATGATCTCACTGACAGTGACATCACAGGTGAATGACCTGGCAGTCACTCACTTGCTGTTCCTAAGTAACAGTGATGTCACAGTCAGTGAGGTAACAATGCTGATGATGTAGTGTGGGGGCAGTAGAGCAAGATATGTCAGCTATCAGACCAAGAGCTGCTCCACACATCATGCCTACTAACATTTGGTAAACAATCTTTTAATTAAACAAAGGGAAAAGAAAAAGTACATAAGATATAAAAAGTAATGGTTGGCTGCTTTTAAAATCTAATATTAGGTTTAGGCAGTACACTAGCTCTTTAAACACCTGAAAGATAATTTTCTATTAATTAATTCCCCAAATGCATTGGATCCCATTTGGTTTAGATGGAGACCATTCTTAGCATGTAGGTGTTTTTTTCCCCATAAAATTTGTCTGATGTATTCAAAAAGGTAAAACCAGCCCTATTGCACCAATTCTGTAATCTACTATTGCTGCTTACAATTGTATCATTTTTTTCTTGGTTATCCCTGAGGACTGGGAGTATACATGATATTAGAGGGGTACCACCCCCTGATGACAATATCCTTTCCTATCTCCATTATTTCCTCACATATGTCTTTTTTTTGGTCATGGACCATATTTTTAATACCTACATGAACTGCCACTTGGTATTGTTACAACAGCTGTTAAGTAATCTAGGTAGGCAGGTCTCAATGTTACATTATGTTTGCCACTGGAAGAGAGATCATTTGGTTTCTTTTTTATCATTTCCACACATGATGGTGTCACAGTGCCTAATTATAGAATCATCAACCATGATTATGTTCCTGGTTTGGGCAGTTGTTTCAGTGCCTTCACTTTCCATGTCATTTGCAAGGAGTTCTTCCTGTGACAGGGCTGTAAATTTGCTTGATAGTGAAACTTCTTGACTGCCAGTCTTTGCCTTTCTGCCTTCCTTGATTTTTTTTGTTGTACATGATTTAACACCATTCATTTTTGACTGACATATCAAGGTACTCTCTACCCCTTTTGTTTCTGTTCTCTTAAATATATTCAATGCCAGAGTCATCCCCCTCCTCCATTGATCTTTTTTGTTGCCTTTCTTACTTGCATCATATGTGACCCATTTAGGATTATATTTTCATTTTCTAAGGAACTGACAAAGCTTTCTATCTTGTTATTTCAGTAGCATTATGTATTTCTTGTTTAATTATTTTAGCATTTTTATGCAATTAGCACGCTTATTCAATGCACTTTTTGCATAGAAAGGCATGTGGCTCCCCCTGTGAGCTTTCTTGGGCATATATATACAGTAAGATAAGCATTGGATGATTGAACCTTCTGAATATAGTAATGAGAGAATATTAGCAGTTGGAGCCATTACAGTTTTGTAGTGCAAAAGATGTTATAAATGAGCTTTACATCTTATGGCAAAGTGACTGGCCTCCTTACTGATTACACCAGCTGACCTGCCCTTGCTCACTGCTGCTCGCTAGGTGCCTACTTTTTAAAGATGGTGAACCAGAAGTGATGCAATCAGTGACTTCTGGTTTCTTGATCCTACAAACCTTGGTTACAGGTCCCAAAAGTGCTCCTTTTGAGACGATTCTTTTTTTTATCATAGAAACATTTATTATTTTCCAAGTTACACAGCTGCACAGGATTAAAACAATACACCAGACAGGAATACAGCATCAGATTCAGTTAAAGTACTACCCATCCCAAGGGAGGGCTATAAGTTCACCCAGATAAGAAGATATCAAAATGCTTGCTAAAAGCATACTACGTAAGTGATATAATAATCGAAAGAGGTAGATATCCTGTCAATCGTAGAACATATCTCTGCATGCACTTCCAAAAGACAATGAGGGAGTATGTAAAGTGCAATCCAGCCAGAGCAACAAAAGATAGGAAGAAAAGGGAGATGCACAGCAACACCACTGGGTACAGTCCGAGTTTGACCTCTTAATAGAAGGGAGGCAGGATTGGAGACTAAGGGTAACCAAAGATCTGAGAGAGGACCTCAGACGGGGGGATTGCCAGGAAGAGGGGGAGCTGTTTCTTTCACTTCTAATGTGGAATCAGTGCTTTTAACCCTATTTGGAGTACTGTACCTGAGTTCCACATGAGTCACTTGGATGGGAAGCTGTTCCTCCTGCTTCCCACAATACACTGTGCCCAGCTAATAGAGTGACAGAGAGGCAGAGAGTGGGACTGGGAGAGTTTTTTGAGGGGAGGGCTTTTTGTACTTTTTTTAAGTAAATAGACAACTAAAACACAAATAAAAGTGTTTTGGTAAAAAATGAGGTTGCACACACACCAATTCTCATACAAATAGGGCAGAATAGAGCCTGCACACAATCACCCCTCCTAGCATTGTGGCCACTCATTGAGCACCTGCTTTTTAAAGATGGTGAACCAGAAGTGATGCAGTTGGTGACTGTTTAATCTGCAAAACCCATCAAGACCGCTATGACCCAGCATGAGCTAGAGTAACAGTTGATATTCACTGCTAACCTCAAGGCATATACTCCATCCCTGTAGTCTCTCATTCTTTCATTTACATCATGCCAGTTATTACATTCTCCCTTGTAGCACTATACACTTAACAATGATATTTTTATATTAGGATTATTTTATGTTCTCTCTTCTATTATTATTTTTACGTTGGCTTGCGTGCATGTGCAAGCAACATCTTGTGGTGGTAGTACATTTCAGAGGTGTGTCAGAGTTGTGGCAAATGCAGGGGATGCTTTGGTGGGTGCATTCCTCAGCTGCCAATCAGTGAGCATGATTTTGATGACAGCAGTTTCAAAGAGAGCCAAAGAGCTGAAATGAATCTGTCACTGCAATCAGAGACAGGTTTGTCATTGCAGCGGTAGATAATACACCTCCATTACGTGTCTTTCCTGGAGAAACATTTCAATAAATATGGCGGCTCCAGCCATCCATCACACAATCCCAGAAAGCTGACATCGGGGTGCCCAATCCCCATGTCGGCATGTCCCGCTCCCCCCACATTATGTGGCACACCATAACATGGCGGCTCCTGCCACCACCACACACTCCCGAAAAGTCAACATTGGAGTGACCAATCCCCATGTCAGCATCTCCCCTCATAGTGTGTCTTTCCTCTTAGTGTGCCTTTCCTGGTTAGACAGTTTTCCCTTTCCTTTCTGAAACCGGGATCCCACTCAAGGTGTCGGATGCACACCCCCCTCTATATGCCTTGCCAACATCAGGGTACCCAATCTCCATGTTGGCATCCCCACCCAGAATTGTGGCACACTAGGAGCCCACCCCAGTGTGCCTATTTTTTTTGTGTAACCTGTAAATGAGAAAAACCTTTCCTCATGGTCTTTTCCCCCCTGCAAAGAAGAAACAGTTCACCGTTGTCTCCCTTGTCCCCTCCCTCATCCCCCCTCTCTCTGTGCACCCACTCCCTGCACCCCCCACCCATACTTACCCTCCAGAGGTTGGGAGCTGTGATTTTCTCTGAACAGGGACATGCATGCACTCTTCAAAGCTGAACTGCGAACTGAAGAAATGACAGTAAGCTTTACAATGGGAGGCAAGGGGGAGTTCAACTTAGATTGATATCTTAGCCATTTTTTGGAATTTTGGCCCTGAATTTTCAACATGGGGCTCTTGGGATCCCACCTCATGAACATATCACTGTCATTTAGTTTCTTGGTTCTGAAAGGTGAGTTCATGGTCACTGCATGGAATCACCTTTCAGGACAAATTAATGAAATGGCAGTGCTACTGTTCATGAGGGGCAGTCTCAAAAAGCCCATGTTGCAAATTTGGTGAAAAATTTCCAAAAAAGGACTACGTTACAAGCGTGCATTGCCCAGTTTCTACACACACTCATAACTTTGCCAATGTTTTATATTTTCTCTCTAGATTTTCAACATTGCCATTTTTCCACACCTCCTTATGAACAGTATAGCTGTCATTTTTCACATCCTTCCTGAAATGTGTTTTCATACCTGTGACGCAGAATGACATGGTCACTGTGGGAAATCAACTTTCAGGACAGATTAACAAAATCACAGTACCACTGTTCATGAGGAGAGGTTCAGATATGCCCATGTTGAAAATTTGGTGAAAAAATTCCCCAAAATGATTGTGTTACAGGCATGCATTGCACAGGTTCTACGCATGTTTCTAACTTCACCAATTTTTCATATTTTCTCTCCAGATTTTCAACATTGCCATTTTTTCACACCACCTCATGAACAGTACAGCTGTAATTTTTCACAACCTGCCAGAAATGTGTTTTCACACCTGTGGCACCAAATGGTGCAGTCACTGTGCAAAATCACCTTTTGGTATTGAGTAACGAAATGATAGTGCCACTGTTCATGAGGTGGGGTCACATAAATCCCATTTTGAAAATTTGGAGAGAAAATACCAAGCAATGGCTGAGGAGTTAGGGTTTCCAATCATAATGCCCTACTCTGTAGAGACTGACAGGTGTCAGGGGTGTGACTTGGGATCGTTGGCCATAATACTCACACCACTCCACCCCCACCCTGCAGCCAGTGACAAGCACTGAGGTGTGCCTTGGGGTCTTCTTCCCCAACGTTCACCACATTTTCCTTTTTCTGCACCCTTCTCAGCATATTTCCTTATGGAATGGGGTGAGTATAAGGCCCGATGACCTCAGAGCACACCATGACATCTGTCAGCGTCTGTAGGGTAGGGTGAGGTGAAATGCCATGAGCGTTATGGCTGATGACCCAAAGGCACACCCCTAATGCCTGTCAGTCTCTGCAGGGAGAGGGTGTGGTTGGTGTCAGTTCAGTACTTCACTGCCATTCCTATTATGCATCTCTGTAACTCCTGCACTACCAATGCCAATGCCAGCAAGCCAACATTTGGCATTAATAAATGGTTGTTATGTTATGTGTTTTATATGTGAGATAATAAATAGTAATAGGCAAGGCAAGGCAACTTTATTTCTAGAGCATCCTTTCCCAAAGGCTCAAGGCACTTCACAATGATAATAAACTATAATTATACAATGGGTCTCAAAAAATTCTTTTTTCTGATAGGCTGACTGGCAACTTTCTGCCATGGTAAATCCTAGCATAACCCATGCAAAAGGTGCTAGTCAGCTGCATCTACAACCAACCCCTCTTCAACTCACTCCGACCCCCGAAAATCAGTGGTGAAAAACTGCCATGTTGACTCACCGCTGAACTACCACTAGCTGCGATGCAGAAGGGTACAAGACCTGAAAGGCTGAAAGTTTCATTGAAAAAATTAAAACCAGCCTCATAAAACAGACCCCAAACCCACTTTCCAAAGCATAGAAGCACTTGCTTGCACCCACTTCACCTGTCAGAGCATTTTTTCTTCAACACTGCCTTGGCTCTGTCCCCATGTTCCCTGCAAGATCATCAGCTGACTTTCACCTCCACACCATGGGATCCTTACATGCCCTAATGCCCTCCATGAAGCACATAAGTTTCCCTTTCCCATAAAACAAAAATGTAAAAAAAAAAAAAAAACCTCAGATGAAACATAGAAACATAGAATTTGACGGCAAATAAGGACCGCTTGGCCCACCCAGTCTGCCTATTTCCCTACCTAATGGATAAGCTGCAGATCCTAGTTAACCAGCAGCCTACTTCTTTCTACCCCCAGCCCCTAGAATTGCCTTATGACTGTCCCATGCATGCTTGAATTCAACCACTGTTTTTGACTCCACAACCACCTCCGGAAGGCCATTCCATGCATCCACAACCCTCTCTGTGAAAAAATACTTCCTTACATTAACTCTGAGCTGCCCCCCATCTTTAAATTGTGCCCCGTTGTTCTTGCACACCTCTTTTTTTGAAAGATGCTACCCTCTTGGACTTTGTTGATTCCCTTGAGGTACTTGAAAGTTTCTATCATGTGCCCCCTCTCCCTCCTTTCCTCGAGGCTATACATATTAAGCTCCTTTAGTCTCTCTTCATATGTCTTCTAGTGCAGACCCTGCAAAATTTTGGTTGCCCTCATCTGGACAGCTTCCATCCTGTCTATGTCCTTGCTGAGATTGAGTCTCCAGAACTGCACACAGTACTCCAGATGGGGTCTCACCAGCTGTCTGTACAGAGGGATAACAACTTCCTGTTTTCTACTGGTGATGTCTCTCCCTATGCATCCCAGTATCCCCCAGCCCTCCTTACTGCCCTCTCACATTCCTTGCCCACCTTTAAGTCTTCTGATATGACTACCCCTAGGTCCCTTTCCATTTTTGTTGTTGTTAGTATTTCACCCCCCATTGTGTACTCTTCCCTAGGTTTTTGTTTCCCAGGTGCATTACCTTGCACTTCTTAGCATTGAATCTAAGCTGGCATACATTTGACCATTCCTCTAACCTTGCCAAGCCCCTTCTCATTCTTTCCACCCCACCTTGTTCATCAACTCTGTTGCAGATCTTTGTGTCATCTGCAAAGAGACATACTGACAAAGAGACATGAGTCAGACTCCTCACCAGAAATCTGAACCTGGAAAGAGAAGCTGAGATAAGGCAGCTTGTTAACGCTCGCAGTACAGTGTCTCACATAGACAGAAGAACAACTCACTACTGCACCCAGCTCAGACTTTTTAAAAAATAAAAAAAAGAAATGGTCTCTCTCTTGTTCAACAATGGTGTGGCACTCACAACACACTGTGTCAGACACACTTCTTACTTGCAAGCTATCTCTGCAAACAAAAAGAAAATATTTGCAGGCTCTTTGTGTTAAAAAAAATCACTATGATATGTATTTTCTCCATATCAAACAGCTCTTCTTTCAATATCTGTTAGAAAGATGGGCAGGACCAAAGGAATGAGGAAGCTAGGAAGGGTCTCCCTAGCAACAAAGGACTATTTTTTCTGGTAGTTCAATAAATAAAAAAAAATTAAATGCAAGCAATGTTTTCATTTTTTTGTCACTAAAAAAGGGGGACATTGTATAATCACAATAAACCACTCCAGGGTGTGGGTTATGCTGGGATTTACCCACTTCTGGTGTGGATTTTGTCACTCACCCTGTGGCCTCGTGATCAAACCACACCAGGTTTAGATAAATCCCAGCATACCCCATACCCTGTCATGGTTTATTGCTTAAGTATTTCAGCAGGGTGAAAAATAGTGGAAAAAACATAATTACACATCTAGCCCATTTAAAACAGTTTATAAACAATCTAGGAATGCTTGCTGAAATAAATACATTTTCAGGGAGTTCTTAAAGGTGGCAGCCATGTAGATAGACCTGACATTTGTTGGTAGAGCTTCAGGGCTGCTGCACAGAATGCCCTGTCCCCTGTCTGTTCTAGACAAGATGTAAGGACAGAAAGAAAACTTGCATCAGAAGAGTGGAGAGCACAAGTTTGGTGATAAGGAGCCAAGAGGTCTTTTTGGTAGACTGGTCCCAGACCGTGTAAGTCCATGAACATTTTTAAGCATATCTTGAAGTTATGCACCACTGCATAGGTAGCCAGTACAGAACCAACAGAACCAGTGTGATATGGCCTTATGAGAGGAGCCCACAGACAGCCAGGTTGCAGTATTCTGGATGAGCTGCAGGCATCGTAATAAACCTCCAGATCACCCTAAGTATAAAGCATTGCAATAGTAAAGCCTAGAGGTAACAAAGGCATGAACTATTGAAGCCAGATCAGCAGGGGCTATATATGGTTTGATTCAGCTGATGTTACACAGATGGCAAAAGCCAGCCCAGACCATGGCTGACACATGTTGGTTGAGCATCAGCCTGCAGTCCAGTATGGTCTTGAGATTCTTAACCACATCTGAGCTGAGTCAGATAATTTCTACCTACTGCAATCGTCTGTGACAGGTACATGGGCAATTGCTCATAGATGCTCACCATACTGAGCCTTGAATGCCAATCTGTCATCCACAGACTAGGATCTATACCAAGAATACTCTAACAACCATCCATAGTCTTCAACCAACACAGTTCATCACAATGCAACAGAGAGTTGTTATGGGATGTCAGGGGATGGACACGATAAGGTGCTAATTATTCTATGGCAGAGGTAAGAGCACTATTATAATAATCTGTGGCATTCTTAGATCCCTGTGCACAGGCATGCATCATGCCTATAATGTCCAATACTTTCACGAGTTTGTGAGGCTCCAGATTATATTTTGGATAGCATTGGAATGTCTTCACAGGGGGAGAAATAAATATGGGGACTCCACAGAAGAATGACACCTTGTGATGATCTGACCAAGAGAATGGATCAACCCTGACTGCAGTTATGTCAAGACCAAATGAGAAGCTCAGATCCAGAGTGTGCCTGTGCTGATGCACATCAGAGGTAACAGGCTGTGCTAGTCCCAGCGAGGTCATCAACTGCAGGAGCTGTTGACTGATAGGTGAGGTTTCATCATCTGTCTAGGCATTGAAGTCCCCCAGCACCAAAGGTCAGGGGGCATTCAACACCTGTTCAATCATGAAATGTACCAGCTCCTGCATAAAATCATTCCCCAATCCTAGTACACAGTATATAAGAATGATTTGGCAACTAACACCTAGGACACATCTAACAGTGACACACTCAAAAGACCCAAAAGTTCTCATGGGTATACAGTGAGTCCCAAAGCAAATTTAAAACAAATAGCAACCCTGTCACCACCCCAAGAGTCCCCACTCAGGCAATGTACAGTAGCACAGAGTAACCTGGAGGGATGGGTGCCTTCAACACAGGGCCAGAGTCATCCCCCAACCAGGTTTCGGTGGTATTTACAAGGTCAGCCAAGGAATCAGCAATGAAATCTTGCATCACTGCTGTTTTATTCTTTTCTGACCTCCTGTTACAAAGCATAGCCTGAAGGGGAGGAGCACAGCTGGCTGAACTTGCTATTTCCTGCTTGTTTACATTAAGCAACGCTATAGGGAGGGGAACCAGGCATGGCAGTCCACAGTCCAGGATCCATCCCCTCCCTGGGTGCCTTCCAGTTCTCACCAACCAAATCAACACCCCCCCCCCATGTTATACTGAGAACCTCCTCTGTGGATATTGGTCCTCCTCTTGAGGAACTCCAGTTCTCTGTAGCATCTTAGCACCTCTACAGGACAAGCTAATGGAGATCCACCAAAGGGATGAACTGCCACAGGTGGTCTCTGGAGTATATTTGCCTCACACCAATGCCTCCTTTTAACATATTAATTCCCAGTACTAAACAGAACACAACATCTCACTCACAATACTCTATAAAACAAACCCAAAACTAACCCCAGAAAACATTAAATAATAATAACCCACCAAAACCCCTCCCTAACCTCCATACACACAACAGGCAAACTAATACAATAAATATATACAACCATACACCCCAAACATTCTGGCCAAAATCAAAAATACCCATATGGAAAAGAAATATATTTTATAAAAGTATATTTCAAATATATGTTTGATCATATGTCTGAAGTATATGCAAAATATCTCAGATTGGCTGGTTTTGAAATATCTAAGTTATCTACATAATGTATGTGACAGATATATTTAAGATATATCAAAAATGTATTTCCATTATATATTTATTATAGGTGGAAATGATAATATATACAGTATTCCCTTAGTATATCATATTCTGTGACTGGGCAGGTAACCTTTCTATTGG
This sequence comes from Neoceratodus forsteri, assembly GCA_016271365.2. NCBI lineage: Eukaryota > Metazoa > Chordata > Ceratodontiformes > Ceratodontidae > Neoceratodus > Neoceratodus forsteri. Next base: position 1,700,769 of record CM057456.1, on the reverse strand, counting down.
CAATTTCAATTTCAGATCCCAACCACTACCAACCAGTTTGTCACAGTCTGGTTCTCTCCCAAAACTCAGTCTGTACCTATACTTACCAATTTGACACTTTCATCTCCAATATCTATGCTCTGTAGTATTCTTGCTTTCTTTCAGATTAGTATCTTCTCTCACATTTCAATATCTTGTGCTAATCTACCATCTAAAGAATAACCACAGTCAAAATTTAATGTTGTGCAGAATGTTTTGATGTGTGTGTGTGTGTGTGTGTGTGTGTGTGTGTGTGTAGTCCTAGTGTGTCCTTTCATTTGTTTGCTGTTAAGATTTTGAAATTTGTCTACTTGTTTTATGGCCCTGGAAATCTCCGTGCCTGTTTCTTTTATTGTCTTTCATTTTTCATGAATTTTTATGAATCACACATTTTACTCACACCCCAATAGTTTTCTTTGTTCCATTACTCTGTTCATTACCAGAAATGTATTACCCTCACCACCAGGTCTCACTTTGGACCTTATATGCATATATTTTCTACTGTTGATTATGCTCCTATTTTATTGTATGTATATGATTTTCCACATCCCCTTTCCCCCAGGAAGCATCTTGAAGTGAGCTGTTGTCAGCTCAATAAGTTGTTCCTGGTGAAACATTAGAAATAAATGAATAAACAGATACATTTTCTCACAATGCCTGTTGTTCATAGGTTCATAGGTTAATACGAGCTCGGGGGACTAGCCCATAATGAACTTGTCATCCTTCGCCTGGATGGAATTCGTATTTTCTATCGCCCATGAAAAGATCAAGCTTTTTTTTGAATAACTGGAAGGTACCACGATATACCACTTGGAAAGGTAGTGAATTCCAGATTGGCACTATTCTCTGAGTAAGGAAATGGTTCCTACTTGTTGTCCTATTAGTGATGGATTTTAATATTAATTTATGAGATCTGGTATTATACATCTTACTCTGACATTCTAAACATATTGATTCAGAAAAAGTTTTGTCTCTTGAAGCTTTATATATTAAACATAAATCTCCCCTTAAAGCTCGATATTCCAGTGAGAATAATTTCAATTTTCTTAATCTCTTATTATACGATAAAGTTCTACAGTTGTGGACATATCGTGTAAATCTCCGCTGTACTTTTTCGACTAATACCTTATCCCTTATCAAAGTTGGAGCACAAAATGAAAAGCAATAGTCAAGATTTGTTCTAATTACGCTACAATAAATAGGAATTAAAACTTCTGGTTCCCTTGATTTAATATTTTTCAAAAGGCAAGTAATTAATCTATGACATTTTTAAGTGGTTTTATTGATATGCTCTGAGAATTTTAGTTTGTTTGTAATATAGACTCCTACATCCTTTTCAGAGGTTACCTTGCTCAGAATGATGTTGTCCATTGAATAGTTAATAAACCTATTGTTTTTACCAAAATGCTTTACTTTACATTTTGAAATATTAAATATTAGTTTATGTTCCTTTGCCCAATTGGATAAGTTTTTCAAATGATCTTGTAGTTTAGAGGCAGATGAATGATCATTCACTATACACCCTAATTTGGCGTCATCAGCATATTTATTCAACCACACCCCATTTGTAGTTTTCATGCTTGAAAAGAGAATATTAAACAGAATTGGGCCCAAAACAGACCCCTGTGGTACTCCACTAATAACCATGCTCCAAGTTGACGTAAAACCACTAATATTTACTTGTTGCCTTCTGTTTGTCAACCATGCTGTAATCCAACTAACTATATTTGCATGCAAACCAATATTCATTAGACATTCTATTAAAGTTTTATGGGAAACTGAATCAAATGCTTTTTCATAGTCCAAAAAGACCGCATCCACGGGAAGTCCTGAATCCAGGGCTGCGCTAATAGGTTCAAAGAAATTGATCAAGTTGTTTTGACATGATCTACCGGTAACAAAGCCATACTGTGTTATGTTCTGCAATCCATTTCTAGTTATGTAAGTGTTTATTTTATACATTAGGAGTTTTTCCATGACTTTTCCTATACAGGATGTCAAACTGATGGGTCTATAATGCTCCACTTTCTGTTTTACCCGGCCCCCTTACGAATGGGGATAACCAAGGCTTCCTTCCATTTGTCCATAACATCACCAGTTTTAATTGATTTGTTAAACAATAGGGTCAGAGCGCCAACTACTTCACATGAAATTTCCTTTAAGAAAAGAAAGGGGATGCTGTCTGTTCCTGCTGAAGGCGAAGATTTAAATGAGTTTATGGCCGAAAAAACTTCAGGAACTGTCATTTCTTCTAAACATTCTGCAGAATTATAATCCTTACCAATTACTGTCTCCTTGGTTTTGTATATACTAGTAAAGTAGCTATTGAATTCATTTGCCATACTCTGTTCATCAGATATTAAATTACCATCAATCAATAATGGACCAACTTTGGATGAATTATTCCTCATAGAGCCAATATAATTGAAAAACTGTTTTTTATTATCTTTATTTATTGTTGCTAATTTATACTCCATATCTGTTTTTGCCTTTCTGATTATTAGTTTTGTTTTATTTGCCTTTTGTTTGAATCTTTTCCAATTCATTTCGGTTTTCTGCTTTTTGTATTTGTTAAAGGCCCTTTTTTTTAACCTTACAAGTTTTTTAATCTGAAGTGAAAATCAAGGAGGGAGCCTTTTATGATTTTGATATTTCTTAAGTACTGGTACCCACTTATCAACACAGAACATCAATTTTTCTTTAATTTTATACCATATTTGCTTAGTATTTAGTTCGTTCAGCTCTTGTTGCCAGTTCCATTCATTTAAACATGTCTTTATTTCATTATAGTTAGCCTTCGAGAAATTTCTCATTTTAGTTATACCTTTAATGGCCACCTCATAATAGTTTATTGTCCATAGTACCATGCAATGGTCATTATCAGCCAAAGGTGCCAAAATTATAGGAATTTCTACCTGGTCATAGATGTTAGTAAGTATTAGGTCAAGAATATTTTCCTTCCTTGTAGGGCCATCTACTAGTTGTTCCAGACCCATGGATATAACTGTTTCCAGGAATTTAGTTTCTTGGTAACTTGAACTGGATAATGTATCCCAGTTAATACCTGGATAATTAAAATCTCCCATTAATATAATGTAATCCAGGTGGTTCATTTTCTGTAAATAGTCCAAAAAGGAATTATTACTTTCCTTATCCAAAGATGGTGGACGATAGCAGAGTCCCAGAGTTAATGATTTCTGTTCAAGTGTAAAATCAACCCAAACACATTCAATACTTTTTGGGGTCGGTATATCAGTGTACACTTTGTGACAGGTTATTCCTTCTTTGACATACACTGCAACCCCTCCTCCTCTGGTATGATCACGATTCTTAGTAAACAATGTGTATCCCTGAATATTTTGCCCCCACTGTTCTTTAGTAAACCAAGTCTCGGTCACCCCACAGATGTCTGTCTTCCTGGTTGTTAATGCTAAACTGAGCTCATCCATTTTATTAGCTAGACTTCTAGCATTTAGTAACAAAATTTTAAGATTTGCATGTTGTACTAAATTATTGTGCTCCAAACATTTTTTAGGAGGAGTAATTTTCGCTTTTTTAGTGTCAGATTGAGGGTGTACTAAGGAGACAGCATCAGTGCCATTATTTCTGATCCTCCAACCCCCCTTTATAAGTTTAAAAAGGAAGCAATCCCTTCATTTATTGCTTTCCCTAATAGTTCAGAGCCTCTTTTATTCAAATGAAGGCCATCTCTTAAGTAAAATTGCCAGTTATTATCAAACTGTTCCCAGTGTGTCAGGCACTTTAGATTCTGTTTTAAACACCATCCCCTTAACCAGTTGTTTACTTTTTTAATCTTAGCTTCCATATAAATATCTGCCCTAGGTGCAGGTAGTATTTCTGAAAATACAATGTGTGCCCCTTTATCAATTAATATATTTGTTAGCCCCACAAAGGCTTCCTTGATCTGTTGCATATTTTGATTTTTAATATTATTGATACCTGCATGTATTATTACCATGGGTTCTTCTACACTGTTTTGTAATACCTGTTTGGACATTTTTGCAATATCCTGCAATTTGGCCTCTCGAAAGCAAGACAACGTACGGGTTGCCTTGTTTATGTCACATATTTGCCTGTCTAATTTGGAAACCATTGAATCACCCAGTACAAAGACTTCTTTAGAGTTATTTAGTTCCATACACTCATTAATAGTGGGTTGTTCTACCTGAACAAACTCATTAATTACAGCAGAACAAGTTGTGATTTGGTTTCCCAGAAAATTGTTATTATTTAGCTGAGCAGTGGTCCCCAAGTAATTGTCTGTACTTTGTTTCTGTGATATGAGTCCACAGTTATTATCTATCCTTACAGCATTCTCAGTGATATTTGTAGCTTCATTCAAATCAATGAGAGGATCAAAACTATTAAAAATAGGGATACTAAAACATCCAGATTTTCTACCTTTTTTAGCAGGTTTTGGTATTGTGCTGTGCTGTGAACCACTCTTCTTCATTGTCCACTACCTCTGTGTCTTGTCTGCTCCCTTTTCTTAAAGTTATGTCAGGTACATTATTTACTTTTGTAGGCCCACCCTGTCTACTACAGCCAGAATTAGAAGTATCTGGTAGTTGGAGCCTTTTTCTTCTTTCTAACTGGTTTTGCTCTAATGCCCTTAATCTATTATCAAATAAACTAATCTCCTCTTCTAATTCTCTATTTTTATTACACTTTGGACAGATATAACCAGCGCTGTTCAAAATATTGACATCCAGTTTATACATGCTACATTTTATACACAATGTAGCTATGCGTTCATCAACAGTTTTTAATGTTAACTCCATTGTTTTGGCTTTTATTTAGTAGATAATCAGAAGCTGCTTTTACCTTCTGTAAACCCCAAGTCAAATTCAGTCACTTCTTTTCCTGTTGTAGTAGCAGTAGTAGCTTTATTTATAAGGCACCCTTCCCAAAGAGATTCAGGGTGCCATACATAGTGGGACAGTATAAAATAAGTTCCTGCAAAATCAGCAATTTCACTGCACAAAATATTTAATGAAATTTAAGCAATCCACAAAATATTTTGCAGGGGCAAAATTGTGAAATTCCTTTAAGGCTGTAATAAATATAATAAGTATATTTCACATAGAGTATTTATACACCAAATAAATCAGTTTTCAGGACTCGTATTAAATAAATACTATGTCTAATATATCTTGCTGTAATAACGCTGTAGATTTTTATAGCCAGTATCAAGTTTCATTCAGCTTGCAGTAGAATAACATGTATCCTATACAGTGGCAATCACAGTTTCATTTACAAGCAGTAACATTTTTAAATCTTACTATACAGTATAGTGAACAAACTGTAAAGTGTGAGCAGAGAAGTAATGTCCCAGTAAACTTCAGGATCTCCCTTGAGATTAAGAGCAATCCTCTTGGAATAAGCATTTGTCAATGCTGAATGTTGATTGTGTTGGTTTGTTGAGCTCACTCACTGCCCCTCTGTCACTCACTCGGCCTGTTTCTCCCAGTGCTGCAGGCTTTTTGTACTGGGCTCCTGCCTGTGTTCGCACTTTTTTCTGTCCACTAAGAAATCCACAGCTGCCTGGACAGAGCTTCGTTGAGGTGGCTCACTCCCCCATCTCATTCTGTTTCTCCTGGTGCTGCAGGCTGCCCTTTTGTGCTGGGCTACTGCCTGTGTTGGTGGCTTTTTCTGCCCACAAAGAAATCTGCAGCAGTCCCGACACAGGTCTGTTGAGCCTGCTCACTCCCCCTCTCTCACTTACTTATTCCGTTTCTGCCAGCGCTGCAGGATAGCCTTTTGTACTGAGCTCCTGCCTGCATTGCCGCCTTTTTCTGCCAACAAAGAAATCCGCAGCAGTCATGATAGAGCTCCATTGAGCTCGCTAACTCTCCCTCTCTCACTCGCTCATTGTGTTTCTCCCGGCACTGCAGGCTGCCCTTTTGTACTGGGCTCCTGCCTACATTGGAAACTTTTTCTGCCCACTAAGAATCCGCAGCTGTCCTGACAGAGCTCCGTTGAGGTGGCTCACTCCCCCTCTCTCACTTGCTCATTCTGTTTCTCCAGGTGCTGCAGGCTGCCCTTTTGTACTGGGCTCCTGCCTCTGTTGGTGGCTTTTTCTGCCCACAAAGAAATCTGCAGCAGTCCCAACACAGATCTGTTGAGCCTGCTCACTCCCCCCCCCACTCACTTGTTCCACTTCTGCCGGCGCTGCAGGATGGCCTTTTGTACTGGGCTCCTGCCTGCATTGACGCCTTTTTCTGCCAACAAAGAAATCCGCAGCAGTCACAATAGAGCTCTGTTGAGCTCAATCACTCCCCCATCTCACTCGTTCATTATGTTTCTCCCTGTGCTGCAGACTGTCCTTTTGTACTGGGATCCTGCCTGCATTGGCACCTTTTTCTGCCCACAAAGAAATCCACAGCTGTCCCGACAGAGCTCCATTGAGGTTGTTCACTCCCCCTGTCTCACTCACTCATTCTGTTTCTCCTGATGCTGTAGGTTGCCCTTTTGTATTGGGCACCTGCCTCTGTTGGCACCTTTTTCTGCCCACAAAGAAATCTGCAGCAGTCCTGACAGAGCTCCGTTGAGCTCGCTCACTCCCCTTCTCTCACTCACTCATTCAGATTCTCCCAGCGCTGCAGGCTGCCCTTTTGTACTGGACCCCTGCATGCATTGCTGCCTTTTTCTGCCACAAACAAATCCGCAGCAGTCCCAACAAAGCTCTGTTGCACTCACTCACTCCCTCCCCCTCTCCCTTATTCGCTTGTTCTGTGTCTCCCGCCACTGCAGGCTGCCCTTTTGTACTGGGCTCCTGCCTGCGCTGGTGGCTTTTTCTGGCCACAAAGAAATCTTCAGCAGTGCCAACACAGCTCCGTTGAGCTCACTTACTCCACCTCTCTCACTTGCTCATTCTGTTTCTCTTGGTGCTGCAGGCTGCGCTTTTGTACGGGGCTCCTGGCTGCATTGGCACCTTTGTCTGCCACAAAGAAATCCACTGCCATCCCAACAGAGCTCCATTGAGGTCGCTCAGTCTCCCTCTCTCATGCACTCATTCTGTTTGTTCTGGTGCTGCAGGCTTCCCTTTTGTAAGGGGCTCCTGCCTGCATTGACACCTTTTTCTGCCCACAAAGAAATCTGCAGCAGTCCTGATAGAGCTCCATTGAGCTCACTCAGTCCCCCTGTCTCACTCGCTCATACTGTTTCTCCCACCGCTGCAGGCTGGCCTTTTGTATTGGGCCCCTGACTGCATTGATGTCTTTTTCTGCCCACAAAGAAATCTGCAGCAGTCCTGACAGCTCTCCAGTGAGTTCGTTCATTCCTCCTCCCTCACTTGCTCTCTCGTTCTGTTTCTCCCAGTGCTGCAGGCTGCTCTTTTGTACTGGACTTTTGTGTTGGGGCCTTTTTCTTTCCACAAAGAAATCCGCAGCAGTCCCGACAGAGCTCAGTTGAGCTCGGTCACTCCCCCCTCTCACTCACTCGATCTTAACCTATCCCAAACACTGATTTCCCACAGCGACCATGCTATTCTCCGGCAGGGGTGCAAAAACAGATTTTAGCTAGGATGTGAAAAAATGATAGTTGTACTGTTCATAAGGAGGTGTGAAAAATGGCAGTGTTGAAAATGTGGCATGAAAATATTACAAATTTGTGAAGTTAGAAGGGTGCGTGGAAACAGTTTAGTGCATGCTTGTAACACAGTCATGTTATGGAGTTTCATCACCAAATCTTCAACATAGGGATTTTAGGACCTCTGCTCATGAACAGTGCCACTGTCATTTTCTTAATCTGTCCTGAACACTGATTTCCCATAGCGACCATGTTATTCTGTGCCAGAAGTGTGAAAACACATTTCAGTCAGAATGTGGAAAATGACAGCTGTACTGCTTGTACAGAGGTGTGAAAAAATGCCACTGTTGAAAATCTGGCATAACAATATTACAAAGCTGTGAAGTTACAAGGGTGCATGGAAAGTGCACAATGCACACTTGTATCGCAGTCATTTGATGGGCTATGATCATCAAATTTTCAACATAGGCATTTTAGGTCCTCTGCTCATGAACAGTATCAGCTGCCACCATGTTCACAAGCAATATTGCACTTGGAAAGGTTCCGCCCAGCAATGACGGGTCGCTCCCTCATTGCAGCGAATGGCTGATGCTGCAATGATGAGGAGGCCCCTGATTGCAGCAGTTGAAACTTTTCAAGCTTGTGGCACGCTGGCTGAACTAGTGTCAGCAGCAGCATGTCATGGCATTGGGGAAAGCCGGATAAGCCTTTAAAGGCTGTGGGGGCATTGGCCACAACAGTGCTGTGCCTCCACAACCTGCTTCTGAAAACCTGCCACAATATGTTTCTTGTGCATGCACGCAATCAACATAAAAAGGGTGTATAAACTCACTCACCACTGTTGTACACTCATGACCCATCCCAATCGAAACAGTCAAGTAATTTCATGTTGACCACTTTCAAAGTCCTCTGTCTTGGAACTTGTATCTGCCAATAATTTCTCCTGTTCAGCTTTGAGCTTTAAGGCAATTTAACCTTCATCCTGCACATCTTTTCACATTTTGTAGACTTTGATAGCATAAAGAATTTCTTCAGAGCAGAATGTTCTGGTTACCCTTACTTGGCTATTTACTCAGGTTAGATGGCAGCTTGGTGCCTCCTCTGCATTCCATAAATAGGGACTGTATTGCTATAGCAATTTGCAAATGTGCCAGATACTCACACGTGCTCAGCAGGCAAAATACAGCACTTAAAATGTTATCACTCTGGACCTGTTTTTCATGTGGCACACATGCTTACTGAGCTAAAACAGGTACTTCAACATTTCTACATCTGGACCATTTTTACCTGTGTCAGTGTTATAATGCGTCATCTGTAATTTTACTAAGTTGATATCTACAGCATTAAAGAAGGGATGGGGTTAAAGTGCAATCAAGTACAGATTTAATTTATGGTTAGAAAGTAAATTAAATATTTCTTTTAAGATTATTCTTAGTGAGTGTGCATAATTTTCCACTTGAAGACCACAAGTTCTTCATTCTGGTGACCTCCCATACATTTTCATTTATCTCATATTAAATACCAAGTTACTGAACTATTTATCGCTGTGCTGTCACTATCTTTTGGCAGTGTCAAAATCAACCCTACTTATACCTGAATCAGGACTCCAGTACAAGCCCGCAAATGGGCATGCCCTTTGTCCTGACCAAACAGAGAACCATAACTGGTACATTTATGTGGCTGTCTGCTTTATAACTTGCAGACAGTTGGCTAGGACTGTAAAAGAGGACAGGGACATAATAATGTGGTATTTTGCCTGCAAAGTGTGGAATTTCACCCGAACACGGTGGAATTTATTTGATTGTATTCAAGGTCTCTCACACTCTGGGTTCTGAACACATAAAATAAAATCTACGCACGTACACACTGGATAGGCCTCTCCAATCAACCAGGGAGAATATGTTAATAGTTCCATGCTGCTGTTTGAAGTCTTCAGAGGATAGGCTTTTTCTGTGGCTGCCCCATGTCTGTAAAACTCTAATCATATCAGCTGCATCAGATCACCTTGGTGGAGGTTTTTAAAAGGGCCCCAAAGATCCATCTGTTCTCCTGATTTTTGAAGGTACATTTTAATTGTATACAGTGACCAAAGGGAACTTGGCTTTCCTTTGTATATGGTGGTTTTACAGCACATGGTATATTAAGCAGTTTGTTCAGTGCTTCAAGCTTTTGGGATGAGATGCTTTAAATGCTTTAAAAATAAAATTATGATGATGGATTTAGACTTTTCCAGACTTTTTTAAAGAATTCCAAGATAGCTGCTGTCCACTATGCTGACTGAGGAGGAATTGCAGGAGTTGCATAAGGCATTCTGTACTGTTTAAACAGGTATACCACCATTGTCTGTACATTACTGTATGCAACTCTTTCCACACCAACTTGTGTAGCCTTCTTGGAAGGTTGTACTACCCCGTCCATTGTGTTTCCTCAGCTGCAGATGCATGTGGAGTCTTGGCAGTGGAGGAGATAAGACAGTAGCAGTGATAGAGGGAGGGACAGAGGTGATAGAAAAGCTGATAACCATTCAGAGACTGCAGGCAGAAAATTGAAGACTGACAGAAAAGAAATGGGATGAGGATGAAGAACAGAGAGTGGAGAAGGAGAAAGAGGAGATGGAATGGAATGGAATTCAAAGCTAGCCAAAGGAACAGAAGAGGATTGTAATAGACAACTGTCCCAGTGCAGAAGAAACATGACTGTTTAGAAGAAATTGTATCCCTGCACATTAAGTCGTGTCTCTAAGAGTTGGACTGCATAAAAGAACATGGGGTTCAAATTTATGGGTTACATTATAGTGCAGAGAGTTGGAGTTAACAAATATTAAAGTAGAAGAGGAGTAAATGGGGTAAAGAGGTGTAAACAAACTTACTTTTGTAAAATTTGTACTCTCCCAATTTTAAGGTGGGTCAGAGACTGTTGTGCTTTAACTTGATTTGGTCAATTGGTTTATAAAGGGAACTCAGAAATGAAATACAAAAAAAAGTACAATTAAATTATAACTGACTAAATTAAATGAACTAAAACTATAGGTAAGAGTCAGGTGATAGTTGTCACATGACTAAAAGCTGAGCAAAAAGTGCGCATGTCTAACATCCTGGTGAGAGAAATTGCCATTTTGGTCCTAATAAGCAATAGGCAGCATGGCAGTGTGGAGCATCTCTCCATTACAGGGAAAATGTTCAGTTCAGAGTAGCCAAGCCAAACTTTGCCAAAATATAGATAAAACAATGCTGATTAGAAAGATAAAGCTTGATACTTACAAAGTTTAAGACAAGAGTAGAAACAAAACCTAAGGTAAATTAGATAGAAGGAATATAATCGGTGCATGTTTTATGTTTTAGATGCTGAAAGTTATAACAGAAGACCAGAACCCCACATTGGAGTATAAGGTGGAAACCTAAAGAAACACCCTCAGTTAATGCAGGAAACAAATATTTATAAATAGGTACAGTGTGCCAGAGGTATTATTGTGAATTTAACTTTCATGATTTTAAGTTCCAAATTTATTTGTAAATAGTATTGTATTTTAGACTTAAATTTAAAACAGCTTGTTTTGGCATAGAGTTTGGTGCCCTCATATCATAGCTCAGAAAGGGCCAGTAAAATCCTGGGGGTTTTAGGTGGTTTGGGAGAATGAATGGATATGCTCAGAGAAATTGCAAATACTGACTTTTTAAAAAGGAACAGAAATAAAGCATTGTGGTTTTACTAGTAAAAGAAAAGCACAAAAGGGAAATAAATAATTTAAATGGTATATAAGCAATATAAGGGAAAAACTAAAGCAAAAGATATAATAGATTTTATGGTGTGGACCATTTGGTTTAAATACTGTTTTAGTACAGATGAAAGAAGGAAAGAAGGGAGAGGGATTGATAAATTACATTAGCTTGGTATGACTATAGGCCAAATTACACAACTGACAACTATTTATATGAAAGTGTTTATGTTTTAGAGTCCTAATAAGAAACATAAAACACCTGGAAGTACACCTTACTCTGGGAGATTGAATGCTGGCTGGGAAATGTCATATTGGGCTATCTGTGGGTCAATAATGAAGAGAGTAAAAAGTATCATACCAAGAAAAAGCTGTTTGACCACTTTGGAATGTGTGGGACAAGGTACTGTTTTATTAAATTTGAACTGCATAAGCCATTGGATAAAGAACTAGGAGTGGTTTGGATAATGAGAGATTATCATTTTGGGGCTGCTGGATACAGTTGAACATCAGAAAATAAGTAAAAGACATTCCAAGAAAGAGACAATTATTTTGCTGTATGGTCAATTAAGAGTGTAAAGTGATTACATACAAGTTTGCTGTATTTTGAAATTGATCTGACGGGGTATTGTATTGCATTGATCAGGTTGTTTACTCTCTTACATAGAAAAAGTCATACTCTACAGTATAAAAATGAAAAGAAGACAATTGAAAAAGAATGTAAATGCTAATATAATTAGTTATAAAAATAAAAAAAGGAAAAGATCTAAAAGGAATAAGAGAGAGAATAAAGATGGAAAGATCTCAAAAATGATAAAAAAAATTACCAGCTATATATATCCTAGCACCAGGAACTAAAATTAGCTTAGTGGGGAAAAAGGAGGTTTTGAGGATACAGAGTGCCTCGCTTCCCCCAGTAAGTTCATCCCCTATTAAAATAACACCAGAAGTTAGCCAGAGAATGAAAGAACAAGACCCATTAATGAAAACAATCAGAGATTTAGAACAGGATTCCACAGGAAAACCCCCAGAAAATGGATAAAAACATAGAACTAGGAAATAATAGTGGAAAGAAAGATCATATTGAAGTAAGAGTACAAGCTGAAACAGCACTGGGTGATAGAGAGAAAGGTGGAGAGAGAAGTGAAGCAAGCACAACAAAATGCACCAAAAGTAAGAAATTCAGGAGAAGAAGGAACTAATTGAGAATGGGGAAATGCTACCAACTATCTTTCTCAAAGGGATCCCAAAAAGCAAAGAATGAAAATCATGTAATACTTTAATTAGCAGTGTACAATATTTGTAACGGAATTATGGGAAACAAATTTGCAAAGAACAACATTTGTTCCACATATAGATATAAAGGTGTGAAGAAAAAGGGTGGACCTGTCTTGTACTCAAAAGTAGAAATATTAGACAAATATTAACAGAAGCAAGAGAATAACTGCTAGAACTAAGTGTTATTGCAGAAAGAACAAGTCTTGTAGTAAACAATGATGTGAACAAGACAAATCATGAACAGGTGAGACTAGCAGCAAAAATAAAAGATTGTAATCAGAATAAGCCTAACAAAAGCACTGGAAAAATCTAACAAAGAATTAAAAATTATATGAGACCAATAGAGAAAGAACATTCTCTGTTGGCAGATGATGGATTGTTATAAAATGAGAATAGGAAAGTAATTAGAGGATGGCTGCAAAAGGGACCAAGAATACATAATAGTATAATCTTACACAATTCAGAAATGTCGGTATATTCTATAGAACAAGATCAAAGTGTGATCACCGAAAGTGATTACAGAAACCAATAAAGTAACCAGTACTATGTACTAACTGAACTAGAGGAGGAAGAATGCTGACCGGAGGAAAAGATGAAATGTAAGCCAGATCAAAATATAACTTTGCTAAGCTGGAACATAGCTGGGGTGGCTAATAAGTTAAAGGACACTGGATCAGTAAACTTTATGTCAAAAGCACATGTAATTATGTTACAAGAAACATGGCCGTGTTCTGCAGATAATTGTTATTTGGAGGGAGTTCAAAGTTGGCTTATTCCTGCAAGAAAAAAACTAAATATGGGAGACCATCTGGTGGAACATGTACCTTCTTAAAAATATGCCCTGAATTAGATGCTAGATGTATTTGGAGAGATGATGAAAGTTATATACAGGTCATTGAACTGTCAAATAAAAACAAGGTTAAATGCTTATTAATGAATGTGTATTCCACCCCTCCCCCCCCCCGATACAACTGGCACTTGCATTACAGGATGATTAGAAACATTTAAAAACATAGTACAGCCACTACAAATTCAATATCCAGGAATAATGTTACTAGTCAGAGTTGAGGTAGCAAGTGATTTTTGTTTTCTCAGAAGAAGTCAGAAGCCAGAATGGGAAGGAAACAGATTCATTTCAGTGTTTCACAGTAATTGTACATTGCTATTTTTGTTTTAAACTTAGATTGTGGGCTTTTAGTGACACTGTAATTTCTTTGCTGTCTTTACTTAGAATTGTTTTTGGGCTGTTGAAAATGTAAAACCTAGTTTGTCGTGCTTGTAGTGGTGGTGTATTTCTTTGCTGTCTTTAATTGCTGCAAATTTTGTCTTGGCTTGTCTGACTTGCCCTGTAGTTTGGGTGAAGGGTGCCAATTGTTTGGCCTCTGACCTCAGCTATGTGATAATTGGAGGTGGGGCTTAGTCAGAGTTGAGGTAGCAAGTGATTTTTTGCTTCTCAGAAGAAGCCAGAAGCCAGAAGGGGAAGGAAACAGATTCATTTCAGTTCTTTACTGTAATTGTACATTGCTATTTTTGTTTTAAACTTAGATTGTGGGCTTTTAGTGACACTGTATTTTCTTTGCTGTCTTTACTTAGAATTGTTTTGGGGCTGTTGAAAATTTAAAATCTAGTTTGTTGTGCTTGTAGTGGTGGTGTATTTCTTTGCTGTCTTTAATTGCTGCCCTCCCCTTTCCCCAACTCTTAATTATATGCCCTGTTAAATATGATTGACAGGAGCTAAGCACAGGATATAGTAGGAGTTGTAGAGTAGAAAGGACATAAGGGGGAAGAAGCCCACCCTCAGCACAAATGTTTTGACTAATTTTTTATTTTTATTTTTTTTTGTAAAGAAAAGTATCTGAGGAGCTGTGGCAGGATTTTTAGGACAGTAAATTAATAAAAAGAGAACTAGGAGAGCTTCAGTAAGAGACAAGTACTGAAATAGCAGTATAAGTGTAGTATAATATGGGGAGTGGTGCAATGCAGTGGCTGCGGAGCAGCCATATTCAGGCAGACCTTCTGGATGCTGAGGTACTGCCCCTATCTGCATGCATCTCTCTGGACTGCAGGATGAAGTAGCCAGACTCAGAGCAGAAGTAAACTGGGTCAGGAGTACCATCACCCCTATCCAGAGACCACCCAGTCCAACACCGCTGCCACAAAGGATGCAGAGAATGAGGAGCACTTGGATGACAGTGAGCTTGATGAGGGTTAGGGTGGTCAAGCAGAGGCACATCCCAGATCTTATTCCACTCAAGAACTCATATGCCACACTGGCAAATGGGGACAACCAAAGAGAGGTACCCAGAGAAGTGAAAGGAAATGATGTGGAGGTTAGCCAAGGAGGTGACCTCAGTGGGGACAGCAATAGACCCTAGAGGAGGAGGAAGCAAATCCTGGTGGAGGACTCCATCATAAGAGGGATCCAGCTAGGAATGCAGGAGGGGAGGACAGGGAGGTGAGGTGTCTACCAGGTGCCATGGCATGGAGGGATGGAAGGAAGATCCTGGGGATCGCTGGGAAGGCAAGATGGGAGGGTGAGCTGGATGTCATTATCCACCTAGGTACTAATGACCTGGAAAATGGGGAGCCAAAGGAAGTTCAGGAAGAGTTTAGGAAATTGGGGAGGGGTCTCAAGCAAGTAGCTACTTCTGTCACCTTCTCAGAAGTATTACCTGTGAGAGGCATGGGAGAGCATAGGGGTGCATGCACCAGGAACTTTAACTCATGGTTGAAGAACTGGTGCTTTGAGGAAGGGTTTGGATTCATTGGTGACTGGGGACCCACCTGGAGGGATGGAGGCTTGTTCAAGCCTGATGGCCTGCATCCATCCTGGAGGGGAATCCAAGCATTCAATGATAAGGTTAAATGCTACATTGACAAGCATTTAAACTAGCCAAGGGGAGGTGGCAGGCCAGCAAGGAGAGTACCTAATTGCCCACCCCACTACAGCTAGCAGTGGAACCAGTGAACCTGAGGAGTGGATATCTCTATAAAGCAGTGTGCAAAAGATGGAGATAAGTGCCCAAGAGGTGGATAGGCAGAAAAGGGGCAAAATTCAACAGAAGGGCAGACAGCAAGGATAACCAGGGATAAAGGACAACCAGGGAAGGGGCTGGAGTAGAACAGCTAAACAGTCTAGGGAGGTCAAATCATGGAAAGCCATGTGTGCCAATGCCAGGAGCCTTAGCAACAAGATGGAGGATCTGGAGGCTGCCATGGTGCAGTCAGACCTGGACATTGTGGCCATCACAGAAACCTGGTGTAATGATAACCATAACTGGGAGATGGCCATACCTGGCTACAACATATTCAGAAGAGACAGGACAGGTAGGAAAGGATGAGGAGTGGCACTGTATGTGAAAAATGACATAAAGGCCACAGAGATCCAGAAGGAACAAAATGGGAGAGAGATACTGTGGATTAAGATGGAAAGGAAAATGGGGCCAGCCATCCACACAGGTGTGGTCTATAGACCACCAGCCCAGGAGGAAGAAACAGATAGGGAGCTGATGCTAGCCATCCAAAGGATGGCAGACAAGGGTGAGGTAGTACTGATTGGAGACCTCAATATTTCAGACGTGGGCTGGAGCATCCCAGCAGCAGCATCAACTAGGAGCAGATTTATCCTGGACTCTCTTCAGGGTGCCTTCCTCAAGCAACTGGTCATGGAACCAACTCGGCAGAAGGCAATACTGGACCTTGTGCTCACAAACAGGGACAGTGTGATGGGGCTAACAGTGCGGGAGCACCTGGGGAACAGTGACCACCAGTCATTGTGGTTTGAAATCACAGATGGAGCAGAACCAAACTGCACAAAAACACATATCCTGGCTTTTAGGGGGACAGACTTTGGGAAAATGGGGAGATGCTTGAAAAAGGCATTAAGGGGAATGGGGCAGGTATCAGGGGTTGAGGAACAGTGGGCAGTATTTAAAATGGGGATTACAAAAACAACAGAATTATGCATTAAGCAGGTTAGCAAGGGGAAAAGGAAGAGGAGGCCATTATGGTTTTCCAAGGAGGTAGCAGAGAAAGTGAAAGCCAAAAAGATTACATTTAGGCAATACAAAAAAACACAGGCAGAAGGGGATAGGGAGAAGTACCAGGAGAAACAAAGGGAGACAGGGAGGTCAGTAAGGGAAGCCAAAGCTCAGACAGAAGAGCATATTGCAAAATCAGTTGGTAGAAGGGACAAAACCTTTTACAGGAACATAAGTGAAAAAAGAAAGGTAAAGGGAGGGATAGTGAGACTGAAGGGGGAGGATGGGGGCCGTGTGGAGGATGACAACAGTAAAGCTGACATATTGAACAGGTATTTCTGCTCAGTCTTTACTGAGGAAGAGGAGGGTACTGGGTCTGAAGGGAGTACAAGGGGTGGGAATTGTGCAGAAATGGTCAAAAGTCCCTTTACATGAGAAAGGGTCCTGAAGCAACTGGAAGTAATAAGAGTTGATAAAGCAATGGGTCCAGATAGGGTGCACCCAAGGTCCTTAAAGAACTAAGAGAGGTGGTGGCTGAACCTCTGGCAATTCTGTTTAGCCGATCACTGGAAACAGGAGAGGTACCCAAAGACTGGAGGGCAGCAGTTGTAGTCCCCTATACAAAAGTGGGAACAAAGAGGAAGCGGGAAACTACAGACCAGTCAGCCTCACCTCGGTAGTGGGGAAGATCATGGAAGCACTACTGAAGAAGAGATTGGTGGAACATCTGTTTGTCAATGGACTACAGGACTCAAGGCAGCATGGTTTCACCAAGGGGAGCTCATGTCAGACCAACCTCATTGAATTTTTTGACTGGCTGACTAGGGAGGTGGATCAGGGGAGGGCAGTGGACATGGCCTATCTGGACTTCAGCAAGGCCTTTGACACTGTGCCACATAGAAGACTTTTACACAAACTGGGGAATATGGGTGTGGGCAGGACAGTGGTGCAGTGGGTAGGTAACTGGCTGGGCGGCAGGACACAGAGGATGGTGGTAAATGGATGTCACTCCACAGAGGGAAGATTGACCATTGGGGTACCTCCAGGATCAGTGCTGGGACCGGTCCTATTCAACATCTTCATCAGTGACCTTGCACAGGACCTAGAAGGCAGAATTTCTCTGTTTGCTGATGACACAAAGCTCTGCAACAGAGTAGACACACCAGAGGGTGTAGACAGAATGAGAAGGGACCTGCAGAAACTTGAATAATGGTCAGGGGTTTAGCAGTTGAAATTCAATGCAAAGAAGTGCAAGATAATGCATATAGGGCACAAAAACCCTGCCACAATATATCAGTTGAGGGGTGAGGATATAGCATGCACCAAGCCGGAAAGGGATCTTGGGGTTATCATCTCTGATGACCTCAAGGTAGGGAAACAGTGTGACAAGGCAGCAGATAAAACAAATAGGATGCTGGGATGCATAGGCAGGGGCATCACCAGAAGGAAAAGGGAGGTCATAATTCCACTATACGAGACACTAGTGAGGCTCCACCTGGAGTACAGTGTAAAGTTCTGGAGACCTTACTTGTGTAAGGACATAGACAGGGCATAGAAGGTTCAGAGGAGGGCAACAAAGATGGTGCATGGATTGCATCACAAGTCCTATGAGGACAGGTTGAAGGAATTGAATATGTACTCCCTGGAGGTGAAGAGGGAGGGAGAGAGGGGATATGATAGAGACATACAAGTATCTTACAGGGAGGAACAGGGTGCAGGAATATATTATTTTTAAGTGAAAAAGATGTTCCAGGACTAGAGGGCATGGGATGACATTGGAGGGAGGATGATTCAGAGGAAACAAATGTGAGGAATAATTTCTTCACAGAATGGGTGGTGGGCAAGTGGAACACCCTGCCAGAGGAAGTGGTGGGGGCTAAAACAATCACAGGATTTAAGAATGCATGGGATAGACATAAAGGAATTCTGGAGGTCAGGGTTAAGGGGCAACAGACTTCTAGGAAAACATAAAGTAAACTTACAAGCTCAAATGAACAGACTGGGTGGGCCATAGGCCCTTATCTGCCAACACTGTCTATGTATCTATGTAATCGGAAGGGATTGTAATGCTCATATAGGGATTAAACCTGAAGACGCAGGTAACAAGTGGAACCTGGATGATGCATTACAAATTCCGATCAGAAATTCTACAGATAAAAAACTAATAAACAAGGAAAGTATCTGTTAGAAATTTTAAATAATTTGAATCTTCACATCCTGAATGGGCTCCGCCATGGGGATAAAAAAGACAGCAGTACTTATGTACATAGGAATGGAACCAGTGTCCTGGACTATAGTATTACAAATATATTTTCACATAAGCAGATTTTGACTTCGGAAATAGTAAACAACTGGGATAGTGATCATCAACCTGTAAGAGTGAAATTAAAACCTATGGTAGGGGTTTACAGGGGTTGCAACCCAAAGAAGGTTAGCTGATAGTAATATGTTAATACAGAAGAACAAAATTAAATGGGACAGGCTGGATGTGGAACAGATCAAAAATATATCAAATCTACAGAAAATTAGGGAAGCCATACAAGGGAGCATGGAGGCACTTAGAATAAATCTAGAAACTGAGGACATAAGGACACAGACTCAGGAAATGTATGCTAGATACCAACAGATTGAACAGCAAGTGATAGAAGAAATAGAAAAACAGAAGATAAAGAAAAGAAATAACATTTCTAAAGCTAAATGGTTTTACCAATAATGTTATAGCAAAAGGAAATTGATACTACAGATAGGGAAAAGGATAAATTATAATACATATGAAGACTGGGTGGATCTAAAAAACTTAAAGAAGGAATATAGAGCCCTGATTACCTCCAAAAAAGAAAACTTAACCAGAACTTATAAGGCACTTTACAAATAGCAATAGAAAAAAAAGACACCTGTACATTTTGGAACTTAATGGTGCATGGAACAAGTGGAAATATATATAATGTAGCAGCAGTAATACCTCCAAAAACCTCGAGAGACCACTTTAAAACAATATTTAGTGAAAATATCAGTAAGTAAAATGGAGACAAATCACAAAGTAATAAAATAGAAGATCCGAGGAATACTCCAGATGAACAATTGTTGCAAATAACAAAAGAGGAGGTTATACAGGCAATAGTAACACAAAAAAAGAAATAAGACTGGAGGAATTGACAGAATTGTACCAAGTAGACACAGATTGATGGTCAGAACTGTTGGTCCTTCTGCTCAAAAATATAATAAAACATAAAATACTCTCAAAAGATTGGAATGTGGGGATAGTGGTACTGCTGCATAAAAAGGGCTCAGTTGTGTTACCAGAAAGTTACAGGTCGATAACTTTATTAAATATAAATCTAAAAATGTTCTCAAGACTAATCCTTTCTATATGTCAAGCTGGATTCTGCAAAGGACGATCCACAGATGACCAACCTTCACACTGAGATATATTTTAGATAAGTATGTTTTAATTAAAAGAAGGAAAATATGAACTGCCTTTCTGGACATCAAGGCAGCATCCAATTTGGTTAATGGTGATAGTGTGTGGAAAATTCTGGAGAGTAAAGGTATAGGAGGACAGTTGCTCTCCATTATTTTTTTTCACTTTATCTTTTTATTGATGTTTTAAATATATAAAAAGGAACAAAATATACAATACATTTGGAAGATACCCTCCATTATAAAGAAACAGAACATCACAATATGCATAACAATAAATGGGTTATAGAATTACAGAGGTCTCATTACATGATTATTCATTGGATCTTAAACCTAAACAAATGTGTGGGTGGACAGTGGTAGGGTTGTAATCAAACAGGGTAACTTAATTCAAAAAGGTCTACCATAGCTCTCCATTATTAAACTTCTGTACACAGACACTAAACTGATGATCAGATACGGCAAAGATGCAGCCATGACTGAGGAAATAAATGCAATATCACTGGTAAATCAAGGCTGTCAACTTGCACTGACTCTGTTAAACCAATATATGGATATAATAGTAGAAAACATGGCAATGGTGAATACTTTTCCATCAAAAATAAACAACATATTAGTTAAGTCACTCATATGCAGATGATACGGTGCAGATATCGCAAACATCTTTGGGCTTGAAAAGAGTCATCACATCAGCTATGGAAACTCTGAAAAAACTAGATATGACTCTTAATTTAAAGAAAACAAAAATAGTAGTCTTCGGGGAAAAGAAATCAGACTGCCCGGTATGGAAAGTACGAACATATAAAAATACCAGCAGATACAGGCCATTCAGTCTATCTAGTCTGCTCAAGTGTACAGCACTTCAATCCATTAAACTGTAGCTGCCCCCCCTCCTTCATATGCCCTCCCCCCATCTCACACCCCTCCCAGTTTGTACCCTCCCCTTGAATCTGTTCCACCCCCTCTTGAAGCCCCCAGCACTCTGCAGTGATATGAATTTCTATGGCAGAGCGTTCCACCCTGCTACCACCCTTTCTGTGAAATAGTGCCTCCTCTGTTCCCTCTTGAACCTGCCCCCTTCCAACTTCATACAGTGTCCCCTGGCTTCCCTTCTGCCCTTCAGATTGAACTTACACCTAGTGTCTACTCTGTTCAAACTCTTCAGGTACTTAAAGGTCTCAATCATATCCTCTCTCGCTCCTTTCTTTCCTCCAGAGTATGCATATTGAGCTCTCTCAGTCTCTCCTCATATGGTCTGTCCCCCAACCCCAGGATCATTTTTGTTGCCCTGCACTGTACCCCCTCCAGTAGTTTGATGTCCCTTTTCAAGCAGGGGCACCAGAATTGCATGCAGTACTCTAGGTACGGTCTCACCAGGGACCTGTACAGGGGCAAGATGACCTCCCCACTCCTTGAAGTAATCCCCCTTGCTATGCACCCTAGCATCCTGTTTGCCTTCGCTGCTGCCTTCCTGCACTGAGCAGAGTGGTTCTTCTCCCTGATTACCAGCACTCTCAGATCCTTCTCCTCCTTGGATTTTGTTAACGGGACACCCTCCAGCCAGTAATTGTGTCCTGGGTTCTTGCCTCCTAAATGCATCACTTTGCTCTTCTTGGCATTGAAACTCAGCTGCCAAATGTGAGACCATTCCTCAGTTTTGCCAAATCCTCCTGAGTACTTTTGCCCCCCACCCACCCCCATCTACCTCGGCACAAATCTTTGTGTCATCTGCAAAGAGCGGATCTTGCTCTTAATCCCTACTGCAATGTCGGCTATGAAAATGTTAAACAGAACTGGTCCCAGCACCGAGCCCTGTGGTACACCACTTGTTACTGCCCTGGGTTCAGATACCTCCACTTACTACTACCTTCTGCTGTCTACCCTGCAGCAAGTTCTCAACCCATCTGATCAGCTTCTTCCCTGTTTCCAGACTCTTCAACTTGCAGGTCAAACTACCATGTGGCACAGAGTCAAAGGCCTTGCTGAAATTCAGATAGATGACATCCACCACATGTCCCCTGTCTAGTGCCTTCGTAACCCAGTCATAAAAATCAACCAAGTTCATCTGGCAGGATCTGCCTGAGACAAACCCATGCTGTCTGCTGTCCTGGAGGTTGTTATCCTCAAGAATTTGCTCCTACCTTTCCTAGAGGATTGTCTCCATCAGTTTTCCCACAATTTCAGAAAGGCTCACCAGTCTGTATTTCCCCGGTTCATCCATGGGCCCACTCTTATGGAGAAGTACCACATGTGCTTCCCTCCAGTCTGTGGGCATGCACCCCGAGTTCAGAGAGCTATTGAACAGGTCCACCAATGGCCCTGCCAGTAGCTCTGCCAACTCTCTCAACACCCTGGGGTGTTCCCTGGTTCATCCTTGGGCCCACTCTTATGGAGAGGTACCACATGTGCTTCCCTCCAGTCCGTGGGCATACACCCTGAGTTCAGAGAGCTATTGAACAGGTCCACCAATGGCCCTGCCTGTAGCTCTGCCAACTCTTTCAGCACCCTGGGGTGGACTCCATCTGGGCCAGGTGCCTAGTCTACCTTCAGGGACTTAAGGTCCTCCCTCACCCTTTCCACTGTGATTTCCCCATCTGTGGTTGCTTCTCCCCCATCCTCTCCCACCTCACCCTTCCTCTCAGGTATGGTCCTATCCCTCTCCTTGGTGAAGACTGAACAGAAGTGTTCATTAAGTGCTTCTGCCTGCTCAGCCCCTTTTTCAACTCACCTACTTCCCCTCCTGATCCTAACAATTTGATCTTTGCTCTTCCTCTTCTCTCTAATGCATGTGAAGAAATCCTTTTCTCCTCCTTTGATCCCCTGCACTAACCTCTGTTCCCTATCCTCCTTTACTGCCCTTTCCACTCTGCTCACTTCTCTGGATTTCTTCACATATTCTTCTTTGTCTTCTGCCTGGTTGGATCGCTTGTAGGTCCAAAATGCATTCCTCTTTTCCCTCACCTTCTCCACTACCTCTCTATTCATCCAACTAGGTTTCTCGTTCCTGGATTTCTTGTTCTGGCTCTTTACACAAGTTTTAGTGGCTTCAGCCAGTCCTGTCTTGATGACTGCCAATTTTTGTTCCAGGTCCATGTTTGGGTGAATGCTTGCCATCTGACTTTCCCATTTCTCATCCTGCCAAAGTCCATCCTTTTGAAGTCCAGGACCCTAGTTTGTGTAGTGGCTACTTTCCTACCCAGGTTGATTGAAAACCACACTGTGTGGTGGTCACTGCTTGCCAGAGGTTCCTCTACCCTTTCATCCCCGACCTGTTCCCCATCTTCCAGTACCAGGCCTAGTATATTCCCTTCCCTCATTGGCTCTATTACCCTCTGGGTAAAGAAGCAATCCTGGAATGCTTCCAGGAGGATCTGCTCCCTGGTGCAATTGGTTGCGGGGATGCTCAAATCCACCCCTGGTAGATTAATGACCCCCAACACCACTGTGCTCCCTTTGCTACTCTGCCTCTTTATCTGCTCCCCCAGTTCCCTGTCAGTGTTCTCCTTTAGGGCCCTCCTCCAAACAACCCCAGACAGATCTTGGTCCCTTTCTGGCTGTGTAGTTGCAGCCAGATTACTTCCAACCTGCCCTCCTCCCCTTCCTCCCTATTACATCTGATCCCTTCCCTTACGTAAATGGCAACCCCCCCCCACCTTCCCTTTATCTGTGTAAATGGGATCTCTATAATGGTGTACATATAGCGGAAGTCAGTGATTTTCAATATTTAGGTACTACTTTTAGTAACAACCTGAAATAGAATAAACGTACAGAAAAAAATTAAGGTTAATGCCCTTAAGATTTGAAATGGCATTAATCACTTTGCAAACTCTATATCAGAATATAGGTGCCTGATAGCTAAAGTTAATGCTCAGCTGTTATACAGGTCTGAAACTTGGGGTCTGTTGTGTAATTTTAAGGAGGTGGAATCAATTCAAAATAGATATTTAAAAAATCTTTTGGGAGTTCTGAAAGCTACATTTAATGTTGACACACATGCAGAAACAGGTACAATGTTACTGCATGTCATTGTAGTAAACAAATGCATTACCTTTTGGAGGAAGCTGAGGAAGGCACCTCAGGATAGCTTAACTTATAATTGTTAGCTAGATGAGGTAAACAGAAATAACAATCTGTCGACTTGCTTTGGTCTATTGAATAGGGAACTAAATTGGTGTGGCTTGCAATATAACCATGTTATGGGAAAAAACATTGACCCAGATAATTTATGTCTTTGGCAGTTCAAAGAATTATAGGTAATGCAAAACAAAAAGATATAGACAGTATAAAAGACTTCTGGAACTGCAGTTTCTTAAAAATGGTCAAAGTGAATTTTAATGTGGAAAAATATTTGCTTTTATGTGATAATGAAAGCTATAGGAAAACATAGGACTATCCAGGAAGTTGGAACCAAGTTTGTCAAGGTTGCAATAATGCACAAATGATCATAGTACATCTAGTATTGGAATGTGATGCTTTTTCCCAAGAGAGACAATTATTGATCTGGGACATGTTTAAGAATATATCTAATTTAGATAAAAGTAAACAATTAAACTTAATATTCAATACAGACATACCAAAACAAATCTATGCATTGGCATGTTTTGCACATAAAATTGCATTACATTAAATTGGAAGTTATGATTGATATGAAGGCTGTTATGGTAAGAATTTGAGATGCTGTTTTGATAAGAATTTTAATTATACTGGCACAGCAGTGCCAGTATAGTTAGAGTTCAATGATCACTTGTACATTAAACCCAAAATGTTGAACTTTAATAACTTTGCAACCATATGACCAATGCACACAAAATTTTTCATGTGCCTTCAGGTACCTTAGATCTCTCGATGTGGCAAGCTTTGTATCAGCTGGATGTGCAGTTGCAGAGATGCATAGTGTACAAAAAATGTGAAAATTACCATTTATGTACAAATCCTTTGTCATGCCATATCTCTGAAATTTTTTGGTGGTGTGGTCTGAAATGGTTAGCCTATGTGGGGTTTGGGTCACAGATGTGCTTTTGAAGGTTTGGTGAAAAAGTATTAGTCTGTTCAAAAGTTATAAAAATGTTAATGTTCCCATTATAGCCTGTGGTAAAAATGATATGTTCCATGGGAAAGCAGATTTTGCTGCCACAAAAGCACTTTTTGCTGCCTCAGATGGTATCAGTAGTGTTGTGCTGCTGCCATCTTGTTTTCAGTTAGTGAAGGTGGAAAAACATTGTAATTCAAAAAATACTGCCCCTTGGTAAACATCAACAGTTGTGTTTACCTAATCGAGGCCTGAGGAACATGATTCTGGCCTTAGTTTTTGACAATAGTGGCTGGAAATATGTTTTTTTTTCACTCATCCATTGGTAGTGTTGCAAATTTACAGCATTATTTTTT
The DNA here is from genome assembly GCA_016271365.2 of Neoceratodus forsteri. Taxonomy (NCBI): domain Eukaryota; kingdom Metazoa; phylum Chordata; order Ceratodontiformes; family Ceratodontidae; genus Neoceratodus; species Neoceratodus forsteri. The sequence goes on along the minus strand of CM057456.1, from coordinate 1,675,422 downwards.
CGAAATTACCACAAACTGCAGCAGTTTTCACACAAATAACACCACAGTTGCATAAAAACTGCCTCAAATTGCAGCATTGCTTCATGAAAACTGTCATAGTTTGTGGCACTACTTTACTTTAAAAAAAAAACAAAAGCCCCTGTAAAACATCTAAATCTTTCCTGGTCATTTTCTTTTTCACAAAACAAGGCCCCTGTTTAGAAAAATACCGGTTGGTGTTTACCTAATAAAAGGATCTTTTATCCTTTTACTTTCAAGGGGGCCGAGGCAAGTTTTAATTACAGGGACTGCAGCAGACAAAATATGAGGACAGATTAAAAGAGCTCAATATGTATACCCTAGAGCAAAGGAGGGAGAGAGGTGATATGATCGAAACATTCAAGCATCTTAAGGGCATTAACAAGGTGAAAGAGTCTAACATGCTTCAATATCAGAAAAATAGCAGGACAAGAGGACACAGCATGAGATTAGAGGGAGGCCGATTAAGGGATAATGTGAGGAAGTTCTTTTTCACAGAAAGGGTGGTGGATGCATGGAAAGGCCTACCTCAGAAAGTGGTGGATATGAATACAGTGCAGGGCTTCAAATAGGCATGGGATAGCCATAAGGGAGCAATACAGATGAGTATGAATAGATAGGCCATTGACAGAGTAAAAGCCTATGGCACATTCATAAGGAGAAAAAATGGGCAGACTGGATGGGCATTGTGGTCCTTATCTGCCATCAGCTTCTATGTTTCTATATTAAAAATGTTTCTGCCAACATTGGGGTGCCCAGTCCTTGTGTCGGTGGTAGAAATCCACCCCCCCCCACTAGTGTGTGACACTGGGGAGCCCAGTCCTAGTGTCCCAAAATATTTATTTTTTAAAAACTAAAACTGTTTTTGCCCACATCAAGGTACCCAATCCCCATGTCGGCACTAGAATTACCCCTCCCCACTAGTGTGGGACACTGGGTAGCCCACTCCCAGTGCCCACAGTTATGTCCTACCCCCCCAGTACTTGCAAAAATAAAGTTTTTGTTGACATCGGGGTGTCCAATCCACATGTTGGCACTAGAACCCCCCCACCAGCGTGGGATACTGGGGAGCCCACTCCCAGTGTCCCCAGTAACGTCCTATCCCCCAGTACTGTGGGACACTGGGGAGCCCACCCCCAATGTCCCAAAATATTGCTTAAATTGCACCTGTGAAAAAGAAAACAGTCCCCCAACGTCTTTTTTCCTTAAAAAAAAGAAGAGTCCCTTGTCATCACCCCTGTCCCCCCTACTCCATCCCGACCCTCCCACTGAGAAACCCACCACCCTACACCCCCCCTTGCCCTATACTTACCACTGGAGATCATCAGCTGTCATCTTCTGTGGTCGGGAACACATCTTCACTCTTCAAAGCTGAGCCACAATCTGAAGAATCAAGGTAGAGGGCAAGTGCCGTATAATAACTGTCAATAGCGTTTTGAACTTATGTTGCTATTGTGGCCATTTTTCTGCATTTTTGCACCAAATTTTCAACATGGGCTTTTTGGGACCCCACATAATGAACACTGTCACTGTTGTTTCATTAATTGGACCATGTTGAAAATTTCGTGCAAAAATACCTCAGAACGCCTGAATTACGCACGGTCATTGAATTGTGTTCTATGCACGTGTGTAACTTTGCCAATTTTTTTATATTTTCACTCCAAAGTTTTAACATTGCCATTTCTTTACACCACCTCATTAACAGTATAGCTGTCATTTCTTACATCCTGCCCAAAATGTGTTCCCATACCTGCGGTATGTAATGTGATAAGAAGACTATGTTGAAAATTTGGTTTTGAAATATGAAACAATGACAAAGTTATGACCATTCATCACAATTTCAGAACACCCACCCATAACTACAGTAATTTTCAATATTTTGACCCCTGATTCACAACATAGCCTTTTTATTACCCCACCTCATGTATGTCACAGCTGTAATTTTCCAAATTCTTCATGTGTTTTTGCACCTCTGGCATGGAATGGCATCACAGTCACACAGAATTATGTTTTGGTGGGGCTTTGAAGATTTTCTGTAACAGGTACATGTCCTGGGGTAATCAGATGGCTACCATGATAATTTGCTCATGCATCTATGGAAGGATGGGTGCACAGGGTTGAAAGGACCCTGCGCTCCCACATTAAAATAAGGGAAATCACAGCACATGGGAGCACAGATCCCAAAGGGCCCTGCACTTCAACAAGAAGATGAAGGTTAATTACAATGTCTCTACACTTATGGATAGATGGGAGTGCAGGGGTCCTGCACTCCAAGAAACAACTACAGCTATGGTGATACTTTCACAAAAAGTAAGTAAATTCATTGCAAAAAACTCCATTAATGCATCATTTAGGTTCATATTACAGTGACAAAAGTATAGAAATGTGATGTTAGGGTTCTCAACCCTAACACCCCATCCAACCCCCCAACCAACCCTACTACACCACCACACCTCCACACACAAATAGGTGTCAGGGCATGTCTTGGGGTCGTTGACCCTAACACTCACACTATTCTCCTATGCTGTACCATCTCAGTTTTACACATGGAATGGGGTGAGCATTAAGTTCAGTGACACCAAGATACACTTCAATGCCTGTTGGTGTGTGGAGGGTGGGGATGGGGTGGTTAGGTTGGTTGGGGTGTTAGGGTTGGAAACCCTAACACTACATTTCCATACTTTTGTCACTATAACATGAACCCTAGCTATATATATATTGTCTGTATAAAGTATGATTTTAATGTTCTGTTTTAAATAACTATACTGTATGTAACAAATGCTATTTTATACATGCTAAAATTACAAATAAACTGAACTGAACTGACTTTTATTGGGTAGACACTTTGAGTTTTCCCACTCAGGGGGCATTATATACCAAAAACAAAGCAGTACAACATGTTCACAAAAGATAAATACAGCGACACCAGCCAGAATGCAATGCAATACCTTGCAGTATTACTGCAGGGTGCTGCAGTATACAGCAGAAACTGTATCATTCAATAGTAATTAAGCCTTTTTGCCTTAAAATATTTTGAGACATGTCATTTACTGCAAGGTACTGTGTTGCACCATGGCTGGCACTGCTGTATGTACTACTGAAACAGATTAACAATTGAAGTCTATAAAATGTAAGTATAAGCTAAACTGATAATTTAAATAAAATCAGCAGGCTTTTAAAGGCTTAGCAGTGCCTTTCTCATATATTGTACGGCACCTACGAATTGATCAGAGCAACAATCTGAAAGGTTAGGCATCCATCAATCTCAGACAGGCAGGGAAAATGGTAAGTAGCCCTCAGTCCCTTGAGGATCTTAGGAAGAAGACTGGAGCATACTGAAGCAGAAGATCAGAGCTAATGGATGGACTTCATACATCATCACCAACACTGCAACATTCTGAATTCATGTTTGCATACCCCTGTTCTCTTTCTGTATATTGTATATCTCTGTTTCTTCTGTCTCTCTCTCATCTTTAAAACCAGTTCGGCATGCAGTCTCTCCACTGTATCATTATAAATGCTCTAACCAATGACATCATCAGTTAGAATCTATCTGTGACTTCTGAAATTGATACTGCCACGGGCTGCTATAGTCAAGAAAATGGAACATCCCTCAATGTGCTCAATTTGCATTGAAGCAGTAGCCCACACCAGTAACAGTATCAATGTAGGTGCCACAGACTAATTCTAACCCATGATGTCAAAGGTTGGAGTATTTATAATGGAGCAGCTGGGGGACTGAGCTGGTTTAGAGACCTGGAAGCAGAAAACAAAAAGGAGAGTTGTACAAAATGAGAACAGGGGACAAGTACATTTGAACTGTTAATGTTTTAGTATTTTTGTTACACTTTAAAAATGATCCACTACATGCCACCTTATCAAAAACCAGCATAGCTCCCACAACAGTAGCCCAAGCAATCCATGTGCACTGTGACAAGTGAAATGTATCACTTGGAACCCATATAGAGAGTGAAAAGACCCCAAAACATCCTCATCCCTGCCTTTGCCTTCTCATTAAGGATAAGCTCTTGCTGAGGCCTGCAGCTGATCAGGAAAGACATGGTTCCTGGCAGCTCTCTCTCTCTTGGAACTTCATAAACCTATTATAATTAATGGGTTGTATTTTTTTCCTATTGAAAAAGCTGTGTATTAAATGTCATAATACACGTATGTGTATTATGGCATTTTTTTAATACACAGCTCTTTGTGTCAGACTGTCAGTGGTATCTGAGAAGAGCAAGTGGTCCAGATCCCTGCTATGTGCTAAGGTTACCCATTTTTTTTATTTTAAAATTAGCTTTGGTCCCTCATCATCAATCTCACATTCTCTGTCGGGCGAGATGAGACATGAGCAGCAAGGCCCCCAAGTCATCCCTCCTACTGTCTGTCTCCAGCACCCCTCACCAGCCAGCATCTCTTGCCTAATTGTCCTCTAACTTCAACCCGGGCTGGGGTGGTGAGTATGTAGTAGCACCACTGGCCAGGTGCTCACCACGTGGATCAAAATAAATAACTTTTTATTTCCACACTGCAGAGCAAGGGCAGATGGGAGTCGGTGAAAAAATGCAACCCCTTAAATTATATAAAACAAAATATGGGGTGCAGTGTATACACTCCAATTTAATACACATCCTTGTTGTTGGATGGCTACCATAAACCCCGAGGGCGTTTATGTGCCATCCAACAACTTGAGTGTGTATTAAATTCTCATAATACACTGCACCACATACTTTATCCTATATTAATATACTTTTAATGTCTTTGTTGTTCAGTTGGGAGGTCCTCCCAGCATGGGGCTGGATCACAGTTGTGCGGGGAGTGGATTGCGGAACATAAGTTGGATGCCCATCCTTGCAATGTCTGGAGATGTCACTTATATATTTTAGTAAATAATATAACAAAATATAATATATATATATATTTGATTGCATAGCACCATTGGAAAGGTAATTTTGTGCTGAACAACTATGCCACTGATATTTTGTGTATATCATGTATACTTTAGGAGTTATTCACATTTGTTTATGGTATGGTGTGTATGGCTTATGTTGCCTATTTTACTGAAAAACTACTTTTTTTTTGCTGTTTCAACTAGCATAGAAAAAAACAAAATTACATATTATTATTTGCATACCACCATTGGAAAGGTAATTTTGTGCTGAATAACTTTGCCACTCATACTTTGTGTCTAGCACTTATGATTCTTGAGCTATTAGGATTTGTTTGTGGCACGCTGACTATAGCTTAATTTTACTTAGAAAGGCCCAGGATTCACTAACAGTATACTGGAGACAAGTGGTGCAACTTCAGAGAGTTCCTGTGGAGGCAATGAATTAAGTAAGGGATCCACTGCTGATCCAGGATGGGCATCCAACTTATGCTCCACAATCCACCCCCCACACAGCTGTGATCCATCCCCATGCTGGGGGGACAGATCAATGGGCAGGTGCCCTACAGATCCTCACAGTTGTGAATATCATGCACCCTGTGCCCATCTGGGGTCATGTGGCTATGCAGGCATTATACATGCATTTCACACATATAACCCACACCTTTGTAAATGGTCCCCAAAATGTGTTTTACTGCATAGATTGTTTATATGCTGCTAAGTGCAGAAAATCTCTTAAAATGGCATAGACCATGTAGCAACACTCATAGAAACTTAGACTATGACAGCATAAAAAGACCTATGGGCTAAACAGTCTGCCCAAGCACCCTATCTAATCCAGGGATCTGCTGTCCATTCAGCATCCTAGCACTCCCTCTCCTCCCACATTCTTCTTATTGATTCTGTTGCCCGAAGTGACCACTGTTCCCTTCACTCTGTTTCAACCATGCTTGAAACCATCAACTGTTTTGGTGGCCACCAATTTGGTTGTCAGACTGTTTCTTGGCTCCAACACCCTTTCTGTAAAATAATTCTTCATCATGTCCCTTCTGAACCACACTCCTGTCAGTTTCCACCATCCCCTCATGACCTCGAACTTGTGCTCAGGCTAAATAGTTCCTCACAGTTCACTTTGTTTATTCCTTTTAAGAACTTGAAGGTCTCTATCATATCTTTCCTCTCCCTTCTGGTCTCCAGTGAGTACATGTTCAGTGGCTTGAGACACTCCTTGTAAGATCTGACCTGTTGACCCTGAATTATTTTTTTTACTCAGAGATATAATGTCTCCAGCCTATCCCAATCTTTCCAGAGGTGAGGGCTCTAGAACTGGGTGCAGTACTCCAATTGTGGTTTCACTAAAGATCTATAAAGGGGTAATATTACCTCCTTCCTCCTGCTGTCAATACCCTTCTCATACATCACCGTATCCTACTTGCTTTACAATAGGCCTTGTTGCCCTGGCTTGATTGTTTGAGGGTGCCACTGATGATAACACCAAGGTCACATTCCTCAACTTTAGTGCTGAGTCTCACCCCTCACATCCATTACTCTGTCCTGGGGTTCTTATTCCCCAGGTGCATTACTTTGCACTTTTTGTTTTTGAATTTCAACTGCCAAACATTAGGCCAACCATCTAACTTTTATAACTCATTCTGCATTTCCCTTATTCCCCATCACTATCTACTCACCCACATAGCTTAATGTCATCTGCAAAGAGACACTACCTGCCCTGGATGCCTTCTCCAATGCTGTCGATGAACACATTGAAGATGTCAGGGCCCTGGACAGATCCCTATGGCACCCTGCTCATAACCTCCTTCTCTTCTGACTTCACTGTGTTGACCACAATCCTCTGTTGCCTACCCTTTAGCCACTTTCATACCCAGTTCACTATGTCATTAGCTGTACCCTGATCCTCCATCTTCTTTAGCAAGCATCTGTAGGGCACTAAGTCGAAAGACCTGCTGAGGTCAAAACAGAGTAAATCCATGGCATGGCTCCAATCCAATTCTCTCCTCACCCAATCAAAAAAACTATTAGGTTCACCTAGCAGGATCTCCCTGCCATGAACCTGTGCTGTTTACAATCCTGGAGACCATTGCTCTCCAGGTAGTCCATGAGGTCTTCTTTGACCAGTTACTCCAACACCTTTTATACAATAGAGATCAGAATGACAGAGCTGTAGTTCCCAGCTTTTTCCTTGTTTCCCACTTATGGAGCAGAATGATGTCAGCCACCTGCCAGTCCTTAGGAACTACCTCATCCATAATGAGCTGGTGAATAGATCTACCAAGGGTTCAGACAGTTCCACTGCCAGTTCCCTGAGTATCCTTGGATGCAACCCATCTGGTACTGGGGGCAAATCTTTCTTTAATGATGGCCAGCCTTTTCTGGAGCCTGTTGCTTGTGAATAGTTGCTGGCTCATCTTCAGCACCCCTTATTGGCTACTTTGATGCCACTCTCTGGCAAGGGCCCACCTTCCTCACTGGTAAAAACTGAACAACCATAGTCATTAAGGAAGGCACTCCATAAGTCCCTCCTTTCTCCTGATCCTCTGTTGGCCAGATATAGCTGTAGCAGCATGATATAAATTTTCATTGTTATTGGTGTGGGGTTGTTACAAATTATCTATGTATTGTATCACTGGGTTTTTTATGGTGCACTGTCAGTCTAAGTATTGACTGTATTTAAATGGTACCTTAGCAGCTAGCAGACACACACCCCTCTAAGGAAGCCCTTTGACAAAATCAGTTAGGGGATTCTTTTCCCTCACATACCTGCTGAAGCTGCTGCTTTTACACTGTGAGCTGTGTCTTGTGAGTAAAACTTTTGTATGACAATAAATATACATATATTTTGCAAGCTTGACTGGTGCCTGGACTTTGCTGTTGTTTCCAGTTCAGGAAAAAAACAATTTCCCCCTCTTCCTTCTTCAATTGCTTCCAGTAGGAACTGTATTGTTATACAGGAAGAAACATGTCATTTGGACTAAAAGTCCAATTTATAAGACAGTCCTGTGCAAAAATTGTGCAAAGTTGCAAAAATTACAAGTAGTTAAACATGATGATATATTGACATATTAACATAACTAAAAGATATATAGGCATGAGATAATACATACTGTATGAAACATACACAAAATTATAAGGCAGATTAAAAGTAATTATCTGTAAAAACCATAAATTCTTTCATGGCATGTATAAATGATAAATGATCAGAGGGTTCACGAATGGGGTAAGGGAGTATATTCCAAATAGTAGCTGCCTTTTGAATTAAGGTTCTGTCACCAAATATACTATATATAGTGCTAGTTACTACATTCATAATTCATCACTTGTACATTTAAACAATTGTGTTTTTTATTATACGAACAAAAATCAATTTAAAGTATTTAAAAAACAAAAACCTTTATATTTCTACCATCAACTTCAATAAATTTATGGTCAAGTCGCACATTATTTATTTATTTATTTATTGAATTTTGTTGACCGGATAGGCTCATTGAGACTAGAAGTCCCTTTTTCATGGGCGACTGGGGGAGGGGGAGAGGGGAGACACAGATGGTAACCAACTCAAATCGAACTAGATTAAGCTGTTGGTGGTATTTTTAGTGAATGGGGGACATTCGGCCAGGACACCAGGGAAAGTTCCCTACTCTTGCTTCCGGGGTCATTGTTTCCTGTCTGCAGGATGGATGATTCCTGTGTGCCTTTGGAGGATGAAGGAGGTGGAGGTGGAGGTTTGGAGCTCCCTACGGGAGCAATTCTGTCAAACGGAGCTGTAGGTACTATGGAATCTGTTCAACTGGAAGAAACAGAACAAGTGGTATTGGAGCACAAAGCTCAGGAGACGGCAGACTATGCAGAAGAAGAACTATCCCTACAACATGAATTACAAAGAAAGAAAGAATTATTTCAACAACAACTTTCCAAACTGGAACAGGATTATTTGGAGGCAAAACAAAAACTGGATGAAGAAAAAAAACAAAAAAGATCCTTGGGAGGATCACCTGGGGCAAACGGTGATTCTTCTGCAAAAGTGTGTATCTTCTCTGTGGGGAATAAACCACTAGATTCGAACCAAGAGAAGAAGATGGAAGTTGACCCAAAGTGCCAGGATGCAGAAAATCCAAAATGGACACCTGAACGCACACTGGAGAATGCCGTCTGGATACAAACACCGGAGGTTTCCTGGATACCAGATCCAGCAATACCAATTCGTACAAGTACGCATACTGCTTCTGGATCAGTCCCGCAGAACATTTAGTCAGATATTCAAGAACTGGAGCCTCTGCCTAATGCCTCAGGTGACATTTATTTCTCTCTTGTAGAAACTGTATCTGCTGAAGTTTTATTTTTTTATGCACAGCCTGATATGGAGAAGCAGGTAGTAATTTCACAGCCTGTTACTTTCCAGAATCTAGAACCCCAGAACCTCAGCCCATCTAACACACAACCAGAGAAAGCTCCCACTATACAACTTGCTCCTACTTATGCAAGTTGGTTTAAAAAACCTGTGGAGTTGGCAAAACACTGCAATGTTGTTCACCTTAGATATTTGGGGGGTTTCGAACTGTACCAGGATAGATTTTAAGTGGGGAAAAAGTTATTAAAGCAATCCTTGGGGTTTTCGTTGGCGGAAGTCTATGCCTTATTGGTTGCCCAGGGGAAAACTAATTTGATATAAGCTTTCGATCTGCTGATATTTTGGACAGGTTCTGGCTGAAATATGCCAACTTAACAATGAACCCCCTTTAGACACCTTTTCAGGCTATCCGCCTAACAAAGCAAACATTTAAAGTCCTAACAATATTGTTTCGTAATAAGGGGGTCAATATTACAGATATCCTTTACTGGATCGAAAAGAAATGTGATGTTCAAGAAAACCCTGAGCCAGTCCTGGACAATGGGGGCTTTTCTAACGGGGGCTGGTGGATTAAAGTAAAGCTGCATCAAAATGACACCAGTATTCAGCACTTGCCCAGTTGCTTTTATCTTGGGTGAGACAAGGGCTTCATTTTTTATCTGCATAAACAATGCTACAAATGTGGTTCACCACGGCATGTCAGTAGCAACTGTCAGATCCTCAAATGCTTCTAGTATGGAGAAGTAGGTCATTCTGGTTTCCACTGCAGAGCTCCCATCAAATGTAACTTGTGTGAAGATGAGGGCCATTCCTTCATGGACTGCCCAGGGCTGCCCGGAATAATGAAAATGCAGGTTATGGCATCCAAGACTTTTGCATTTCCAAAGCTGCCAAAACTGGTCTGCAGTCCTCTAGATCGCAACCTATGGTAAGGATACCTATCCCATTTCCTACCGCAGACATTTCTGTCACAGTACAGCCTTCAGATATCCCTGCCCAAGAGGACAGTGTAAAAGAGTTACCTGTACAGGACACTGTTGCTGCACTGCCTGAATCCCAGGTTATGCCCCCCCCCCCTCCATACCGGAGGATGACATTTTTCAACTAGTCAAAATGAAAAAGGGGAAGGGAAAAAAAAAACACTACAGGAGATTTCCCTGGGAACTCTAGAAATCCATAACCAATATGCAGCATTACACAAAGTTTACTCTGATGTTTACCTGGGGTCAGACTCTACCTCGGTCACTTCCTCACAGAAAGATTTTATTTCAGATGAGGAACTGCCTGTTGCAAGATCCATTGTAAAACCTGTCCCTAAGGTCAAGAGACAGAGGATGGGCACCAGAGCCAGCACTAAATAACCCCCTTGAAATTCCTGATTCTTCTTTATGGAGCCGGTATTACATAATCATTCTGTGGCACCTTTAAATGCCAATAGCATAAAATCAGAAAAAAAATGACTTCTCACTTTTGCCCAATTTGTTGATGCCACTTATTTTATTTTCTTGTAAGATCTATCTTTGCACTCTGTGTCTGAATTACAAGAAGCTAGCCTAGCCTGGCTGTGGAGTGAATTTTTTTGGTCTATGGGAAAAGTATGTAGTGGGATGGGTATTTGCAACAATAATTCTGCTGTAAAAATAGTACATATGGTGGATATTTTCCCTGGGTGACCTTTATTATTGGACGTACAGCTACAGGGTTTGGATTTTTGTTTAATTAATCTTTATGCCCCACAGACTAAGGCTGGCAGAATAGAGATTTTACATCTTATCCAGTTGTATTTATGTACCTCCAAGTATGTGCTTTGGGGGGCGGGATTTTAATTGCAGCAGACTATGGACTGATAGGGGTTTCAAAAACCCCTAAAATGTTTTGTGAATCAAATTGTCTGAATTATATTTTACTTCAGTCTGAGTTAACTGACGCCTTTGATCATCTGGGCTCATCCTCTCAAAAAAAAAATTTATTTTAGAGGTAATGTATCCACCAGAATAGATTATTGGTTTCTCTCTGCCAACTTAAATATACAACATGCAGAAGTTTTGCCAGTATCCTCACCTGACCATGGTATGCTCTGTCTAAAAATATCTAAATTTTAAAGAAATGTCCAGAGGCACAGGCTATTGAAGACTCAATTTGAGTCTACTAGAGGTCACCCTTATTAAACAAGGTTTTGATTTTGTATTAGAGGCATGCCAATTTGTGTTTTTTCTAAATGACAGACCCCAGGACTGGTGGGAGGACACTAAGGTGGATATTCAGAATTACTTTTAAAAAATGGGAAAGCTGAATTGGAAAATGAAGATGAATAAATATAAATCATTAAGGGATCATTTGTATAATCAAATTTCTTTACAAATGCAACACCCTTGTGACTATTCAGAGCAAATTTCAGAGGTTAAATCAAAAATGACAGACATACAATAAGACCGTTAAAAATCTTTGGAAACAGAGCAACGCTTTGGAACCCAGGGTAAACGAGCCCAAGTGAACCCTTTAGAAAGATGAATGATAAGAAGGCACACAATAAAACTATTTAAAAAAATACCACATCTGATGGTAAGATTTTAATGACCAGAACTGAAATTATAAATGGGGTGGAGAATTATATACAAGATATGTTCAGCTCAAAAGTGCTTTTGTTAGATAATATGAGTTCCATGAGTTCCTGCTAAATACTTGTTCTTTACCAAGGGTCTCAGTCCATCATCATTACTCACTTCTTGCACCCATTGCTAAACAGGAGCTTTGGGGGTTTGTTACAGGCCTGACATTTGATAGTGCTCCGGTACTGGATGGCCTTCCCAATGAACTGCATAAACACATCTGTCACATATTACTTAATGAAATGGTTTCCTTATTTATGCCATTGTACAGATTGACCTTTTACCCCCTAGCATGAACAAAGGTTTAATGATTTTAGCATATAAATCAGATAGTAAGGATTTACTAACCAACTGGAGGTCGATCACTTTATTGAACTCAGATTTTAACTCAGATTTTAGAATTTGTATAAAATTATTGAGTAAATGTATGGCACTGTTGCTCTCTACCACAGTCAAAAAGCTGCTTGCTTATATTCCCAAAAAGTGCAAAGTTTATTCAAAGTTCCAGTGCTGGGAGATCACGTGATGCAGGGTTCCTGGCGGCAGCACTGAAGCGGAGCTCCAGCACCTCATCTCTCTGTTGTTTAATTTTATAGTTAATAGCCTACTGTGAAAATGACTAACAGCTGTTCCTGGTCTGTTTGGAGGTTCAGAGTTAAGTCAGCACTGCAATTAGCCTCACGACTGCTTTCACCAATGGGATGGAGTCCGAAATGAAGCAGGCCTTGCCTAGGCATACTCCATCAGCTTCACCGGAGAAGATGTCAAAAAAGCAATGGGCTCAAGGGGCTACTACCAGGAAATCGATGCCTCCAACCTCAACTACTACTCCGTTAACGGAGGACCGCTTCCTACAGGAGATGCTGCCATTCAAAGAGACTCTTTCTGATATTTCATTGGAGTTGAAGTCCCTCCATAGCGACTTTACTGGCCTTGCAAGAAGGATGGGGGATACAGAGGCCCGAATGGCTTTGGTAGAGAAGTGGAGGGAGAAAATGGAACCTGAATTAGTGCAGCTGCGTCAACAAATACAGAGATTGCAGTTGAAAACTGAAGATTTGGAGGGCAGGAGTAGAAGGAAGAATATCTTGATCCTCGGATTGCCTGAATCAGAAGAAGGGGCCAATACAGTGGCCTTCCTGCAGAAGTTTCTACAAAAGGTTGTAGGCCGTTCCCCAATAAGCACTAGCTACCAGATCGACCAGGCACATCGCTCCCTCAGACCACAACCCCCACCTGGTGCCTCACCAAGGCCAGTTATAGTGAGGTCTTTGAACTTTGTCGAGAAACAACACGTTATCAACAGAGTAAGAGAGCTGCAGAGCATCAAGTGGGAGAATGCCACTCTTAGAATAACACAAGACCTGCCTCGGGAGACTCGAATGAAATGGGCCACTTATCATGCTACAGTCAAAAAGCTTATAGCTGCGGGCATCCCTTTCCATATGCAGTACCCGGCTAAGCTCCCAGTCTCAGTTCAGGGGTCCTGGTTTACATACGATATGCCTGAACAGGCAACTTCAGATCTCTCAGTGAAATTACCTGGCCTGTTTAAAGATGGATGAACTTTTTACAAAGGACTGTAATAATTTGAGAGTCAAAGTTAAAGTTCATATTTTAAGTTGATTACCTGTTGAGTTTTCTTGTCCCTGGGCTATGTTGGGTCTGCTCGATTGGGTTTCATGGGGCTTGATGCTTGCGGGAGGGGGCAGGGCAGAGTAGCAGTCAAGAGGTTTTCAGGACACTAGAGTTTACATAGCAACTTTCTTTTAAGAGGGGCTGTTTCCTAAGGGGATGATATGTAGGGTCTGTTGTGAGCACCCTCTTTATCTTTCCCTCAGTCAACCCACAGGCAGGGCCACTCGCTAGTTTCAGGTTAGTCTTCACATTTTATTTACTGTCCTAAGGTTGCTTCTTAATGTTCTCACTGAACCAGAGCTAGGAGTAGGACATTAGGGGTTTAAAAGGCTGCTCTTATCAGCGTGAAGTAATCTCCACTGAGCTACGCTGATCCTTGGCAGGCTCGCTAGTTCTTCTTGGGTAGCTTCTAATTAGTATTTAGTCCTGGGTTTACTAATAGCTGTTAGGTATTAGCTAGTTCTCAGATGGGGAACGGGTATTTGAGGAGTTGCATGACCGCAGGGGCTATCTATAAGAGGCACTATAAAGGGATGCTGTTTGGTCTCTTCCGTGGTTTAGTTTTGGAAGGAATGGGTTTCACATTCCAGACTAAAGTTTTACCTTTAGGGTGCCTGTTCTAATCAGTGGGGCGGGGAAGGGGTGTGGAGGGCTCCGGAAGGGGTGAATTGGGAACGCTGCAAGACGTACTAATTTTGGGAGGGATAGCATCTGGATTACTTTCTATTTCAGTATCTTTTTTTTCAAGGACCCCTTAGAGCAGAGCTCTGCGGTAATTCTCAGCGTTCTGCGTGGAGCAACAACTTGTTACTTGGCTTTTACATATGTGCCAGAAATAGTTAGTGCCATCGGGGTTTGGCCACTCATGCAAAAGTTATCTTGGCAAGTAGCCACTCAGATCTGGAGTGAGTGGCCTACTGTAAATAGTTATGGGGGTTTACTGAAGGGGGGGAAGGGTTGGAGCTTTGGGGTATTAGGGGAATGGGTACTTTTGCAACGTTTTTTGATTAATATCTGATTTACTGATTTAAAGATATATAGGATGAATGATAGTGAATTTCCCTTCAGGAAGTTGAGTTTAGAGACTTTGATTAAGGTTATTGGGGGTATTTGGGGGGAGGTGAGGGTGTAAGAGCACACATGCTACATAATAAGTTTTGGCTCTTTGTCATGACAGGTCTATATGTATTATATAATGTTGGGGGAGGGATTGGAGGGGGGTGGGCTGGAGTGTGCCTTAGGGGTTTGTTCTGGGATATGCCGAATTCTTTACGGTTGATATCGGTACCGGGGGTTAATAATGGTTAGTTTCCCAACAAAAATAATTACTTGGAATGTTAGAGGAGTAAGGGATGTCCTGAAAAGGCTGCAAATACTTAAACACTGTGCTCTTCTAAACGCAGATATTATCCTGCATCAAGAAACCCACCTGACTAGTTTGGAGTCGTTATGTCTACGTAGGCAGTGGGTGTCCCAGGTTTTTGCAGCAGGGTCTTCATCTTCAAGTCGAGGGGTGGCTATTTTATTTAAAAGGAATGTTGCATTTCAGGTGGATACGACGTTCATAGACCCCCTTGGGAGATATGTGTTAATTAAGGGTATCTTAAATAATATTACGGTGGTCTTGGGTTCAATATATGGACCGGTGGGAGGGGATCCAGGTTTTTTGATGGACCTGGCCAACAAGATTGCAATGCTCCTACCTGCCCCCATGATTTTAGGGGGGGATTGGAACATTCCTCCAATCCAAGATCTGGACAGGACCTATTGGCCACTGAAGCCACTTTCGTCCTCACAGAATGCCCTGAAAGACCTAATAACCTTGTTAGGACTGTGTGACCCATGGCGCATCTTAAATCCCATGCAACAGTCATATACGTTCCATTCAAATATTCACCAGACCTGGTTCAGATTGGACTATTTCCTAATCAGTTGCTCTCTTATGCCGGGCCTATACCAGACCGGTATAGAGCCTATAGTGATATCAGATCATGCAGTGACATGGTTGGCCCTCTCATTAGACCCCCATAATCAGAGGGAAACAATCTGGAGACTGAATACACAGTTGTTAAGGGATGAGTCTTTGATCTCTCATATTAAAGAGCTCATTGTTGAATTTTTGGAACATAATAGGGATTCAGTTCAGAGATGTGATCTTCTTTGGTGCTCTTTGAAGTGCTACCTTCGAAGAGAGTTTATTAAGGTTGCCTCCAGGAGGAAGAAGACACGGGACTCTAACGCTTTAGCTTTATTAACCCAGATTAAAGAGAAAGAAAATTCTCTGTCTTCCACTACTTTCAAGGGCGTCTTGGAGGAGCTGTTAGTGCTGCATAATGAATACGAAGAGTTAATAAGAGAGAAGGCAGAATATGACCTCATTAAAACTAAAGCTAAATATATAGACCAGGGGGAAAAGACTGGGAGGCTGCTTGCTCTACGTTTGCGACAGCTAGAAAGTTCCCGCTTAGTCCCGTCTATATGGGCCGCTGATGGTTCTGTCAAAACAGAGCCCCGTGAGATAGTTCAGGTCTTTGAGAATTTTTATAAGTCACTGTATGGGAAGTGTCTTCCCAATTTAAATTCTCAAGATATAGAAAATTACTTAGAGTCTCTGAACCTTCCAGTGTTGAATGATTTATGTCAAGCCTCCTTAACTTCACCAATTTCTATTACTGAAATAGAGATGGCCATCAATAGTCTTACCCCGGACAAAGCACCAGGCCCAAACAGTTTCCCATCAAACTTTTACAAAATCTTCTCTAAGGAATTAGCTCCCTTGTTGCTTAATTTATACAGCTATATGTTCACAGCTGACAAGTTAGATCCGTCCCTTATGGATGCTACGATTATTCTTTTACTTAAACCAGATGAGTCCCACCTGGACCCAGCTAGCTATAGGCCAATCTCTCTTTTAAATTGTGACATTAAAATCTTAGCAAAACTGCTTCCACTCCAGATAAAAGCACAATGGGCCCGACTTCTAAGCCCGGAGCAGGTGGGGTTCGTGGCAGATCGCTCCTCAGTAGACCATCTTAGGACACTTACACATATTTTTCAAGTGGCCCAATCCTCCCAGTTCCCGATGGCATTAATTTCCCTAGATGCCGAAAAAGCTTTCGATAGAGTTTACTGGGAATTTTTATGGTTAACTTTGTGGAGAATGGGCTTTCCCCCTCAATTTATTGTAATGATACAGTCCCTCTATACCTCCCCGTTGGCCAAGATTTATTGCAATGGGGTTTTTTCTATGAGATTTTCTTTATATACGGGTACCAGACAAGGTTGCCCCCTTTCACCTTTTCTGTTTAACCTTTATTTGGAGCCCCTGCTCGACATATTAAACAGTCCCCTCAAATTCTGGGCATCCTTGCCCATACTCACGCACTTAAACTCTCTGTTTATGCCGACGATATTCTTCTTCATTTAACTCACCCAGTTTCTTCGCTAGAACAAGTATTAGAGGTTGTTAGCCAATATGGCAAGCTTTCCAATTATAAACTAAATATTTCTAAAACCGAGATTCTCCCTCTGAACAGATATACCTTGAAAACAGATGTTAGTCATTTGGGTATTAAATGGTCCTCACAGACACTTGAGTACTTAGGCATTTATTTAGCTAGAGACCCTAATACTGTTCAGAAGCTCAACCTCGATGACCTGGCTAGAGTTATCCAACAGGACCTTATGAGATGGCAGAATCTATCCCTTTCATTATGGGCCCGGATAAGTATAATTAAGATGAACATTCTTCCCCATTTATTTTACCCCTTGAATCTATTGAATTTATGGCTTCCGATTTCTTTTTATAAACGTCTGCATTCTATGATTTCTAAATTTATTTGGTTAGGTAAGCACCCCCATCGTGCCTTTCATAAACTTAGTGCACCTAGACCCCTGGGTGGACTTCGTCTCCTGAATTTCCTTTTATACTACTGGACGAGCCATTTAACTAAACTGGGAAGGTGGTTCTCTCAAGGAGACACGGAGTACACTTCTAATTGGCTTCAGATTGAGAGGGATCTCTTAAGAACTAACAATATTAACCCCTCTACGGTTTCTTACCTAACAAAATGATCATTGCCAAGGGGTTTACAAGACTCGGTAGTTAGTACCTCCCTGAGATTACTTTCCCAATGCTGCTCATACCTTAAGATACCCCTTAAAGTCGACACTGGTCAGTCAATCATGTTAAACCCTAACATCAAAATTGGAGGGGCAAACCTTTCACCTCAATGGCTCCCACAATTAAGGAATGCATGTGTGGAAGATCTATTTGCCCAAGACAACCTTCTCTCCTCACCTGAAATTCTCGGCAAGTTTGACATCCCGGGGTTGATGATTTTTAAGGTATACCAAATAAGGCATACTATATGCACCCTGTTTGGGGCTAATTCTCGGCCTTCCTTAGTCAGACCTTTAATGGCTCAAGTTAGTGAATGGTTCCTAAAACCACATTCTGTTTCTACAGTATATGCCCTCCTCTTGACCTCCATCTGTGCCGGCCCACTACCTGGTTCATCAATTTGGGAGTCCCTGCTTCCCGGGGCGGACTTGGATTGGGCTCGGATCTGGAAAGTTCTCTATATTTATCATTCCCAGGACAGACTCAGAATTACTCAATACCACATACTGAATAACATGTATTATACTCCCTTGAGACTGGCCAAACTGGGTAGGATTCCGGATACTATCTGCACTAGGTGTGCTAAAGAGGAAGGGAATATTGTACATATATTTTGGTACTGTGAAAAGGTAGTCCCACTTTGGCATGAAATCAGAACCAAACTGGACCCTTGTTTAGGGTTAGAGGACCTTGTCACAGTGGAGGTTTGTCTTCTAGGATGTTACGAGGATATTAAAGTCAAAGAGCGTAAATATCATATGGCCCTAATAGCTATTACTGTTAAAAAATTGGTCCTGAAACACTGGATGGACCAACTAATAATCTCATATAATGAATGGTTAAGGGATATGTCTAATTGTTTTAGATCCGAATGACTGATAACTGGTTTTCGAAATAACATGGCAGGTTTTGATAGGAAATGGGGGATACTATATGCATTATATTTGCAGTAAGCAGGTGATGATTTAATTGTGTAGATATTTATCTAAAGAAAGTGGACACCTCTTCTCCTCCTTTAATTAATACAATTGGCACACTCCAGAAGGGTGGGTGGGTGGGAGTTAGAAGAGGGAAGGGGGCTAGGGAGGGAGGGAGAGCTGGGGGCTTAGTTAGCTGATCTGTGTATAGTACAGTATAGGATAATATGCTTATCATGGTGTATTATGTGTACTTGTGACTGGCATATGTTTAACCGGTTGTGTAAAATGAATAAGTTCCAGTGCTGTGCACGCCTTGACTAATTTGGATCTCTGTCCTTTTTCAAAGACATGTCTTTTAAAAGGACAATCAAAACTAATCAAAATATACACAACACTAGAAACTCCTCATAAAAAAGCAATGTTTGATTGTGGAGAGAGTGCTGGACTTTTTTTTTAACTGATCTACAAGTTTTCCCTAGCACCCCAACCTGATGCAGTCTTCTTTCTGCTTTGCGTATGGCAATGGTGCTTGAGGACATTGTCCATCTGACAAAGGCCTGTGCGGTTACAGGGAGAAAGATTTCTGACATTTTAATTCTGCTTTGAGAAATCTTACAGAGAGGACAGGACAAAGAACTATCTGGATATGTAATTAGCCTTGACCAGGCTAAAGACTTTGATAGGATCCCTCACAGCTATTTATGCGAATGCTTAATAGCATATGGATTTCTGATCACTTTTGTTTCATGGATTAAGCTTTGCTATAAGAAAGCATTGGTGGCCCCATACATAAATTGTTGGTTGGGTACTGCATGCTATGTGAGTACAGGTGTCAGGCAGGGGTACCCCTTAAGCCCCCTGTTATATATTCTTACATTGGACTCCCTATTACACAGAATAATGACATACCCTCAGATATTACTGCTCTCTCATTCTCTAGTTCTGACCCTGAGATGAAAACCATTGCATATGCAGATGATCTCTGTTTATTGTTAGCAGATTTGCATTAATGCTCAATGGCAGCAGAAGAACTGCAATTATTTTTGGATACTACAAATTCTAAAATTAATTATGGCCAAAATAAATGTTTTATATTTAGCTTGGAGCTGATGGAATTGTCAAGACTCAAGGATATACCCCTATTAGAAGATCCTTATTAAATTTTGGGGATTTATTTCAGAAATGGGGAAATTACCTATTTTAATTAGGAATGAATGATTACTAAAGCATGACAGAAGGTGCAAAATTGGAACAGATGGAAAATGTCCAAAATCAAAAGAGTTTATATGGCCAAAATATTTTTACTCACTATGTTTTTACACCTTAGTTGCATCTTTCCTCTGCCAAAGCAACTCAAAACCTCATTATGCAGCTGTTTTTTTTAATATATTTGGGGACATCATTTAATACCCATTAAGAGGGTGTACTTTATTTAGATACGGCTAAGAGAGGACTAAAGATGATCAGCCCTGTGGTGTTTTTTTTCATGCATTATTTTTATGCTAATTTGAAGCCACTGCTTATTTGTACAAAGACATTATGGATTTCCTGGGTTAGGGATAGCCTGTTTTACCCATGAATGTTCCACTTGCAAAGCAGCATCCAACAATAGACATACCTAACTATTTTCAAGCATGTTTTGGGAAAATTAAAGTATGGTTAATAACAAAATATCAAATATTTTCATTGAGAAGATAAGAATTATATCAAGACATTCTAGCCGGCCCACCGGTGCAGCAGTTGGATTTCATCTTGCGACGCCAGCGACCCGGGTTCGGAAATGGACTCGGGTCGCCGGATGGCCGGCCGGGGGAGAAGGATCGAGCATCTCAAGACTGATCTCGTTCTCCAGGGGGGGAGGGTGCAGTGAGTCACCGGTGAACGGAGGACTCCTGGTGGAGACCAGGAGAGCCCCAAGCACTCAGGACCTGATGTCAGAAGGGGGCGGGGCGGACGCTGGCGTCATTGCACGCTCATGCCCCCATTAAAGGGGAAAAAACTCCGCCCACCTCCAGACGCCTCTATGATGCCCGTCCCTTGGGCTGCAATGGGCTCCCCCAAGAGCACGGCTTCCATCCTATTCTGTCATTTGTGGCACCCTAAGGGCCGAGGGTGCCATGTCCCCACCTTGGGGGGCAAGCCAGGGGGTACTGGGAGCACGGCACAAGGGGGGGATGCCGCAGCAGGGGGATCCATGACCGGGCAGAAAAACTGGCACAGAGGAGGGTGTAAAAAAAAAAAAAAGAATTATATCAAGACATTCTGAGCACATATTTTCTGGATGCACTGTCCTTTGGTAATAGATCTCAAGAGTAACTATGTATGATTGGATTAATGTTAACTTCTCCCAGAACTCCTGAACATATATGGGATGTGTTGTGGTCGACAGTACATGGTAGACTGAATGTCAAGAACAACTTAAAACACAAGGGTATTAAAGAAAGAATGTGCCCCAGAGCTTCTTGTTTAGAGACCTTGGAGACAATGGACCACATATTTTTCACATACCCATATATGATTTGTTTTTGGGCTCTAGTTAGGCAAAAGTGGCCTACTTTTCTCTTAGATATTTGGCAACCAGATTCCTTATATTGGGGTATTTTGCCACCTCCATGAAACTCAGATGGAAAAGACACTATGTGGCTGGTCCTTTTGTGTTTCAAGTTTCACATTTGGAATGCCAGATGTAGGTTGTCTCTCCAACAGGTGGGAATCCCTGGAGATCAAATTTTTGGTATTATAGATGGTTCCATAAGGAAACTCTTGTATCAGGAGAAATTAAAATATACTGCTGATGTATATGAGAAATGGTGGAGCTGCATTACTTGGATAGACCTGCCATAGAGTGTTGGAAACCCATGTTATTTCACAGGATACCAGAAATTTTTGATAGTTTGGTTTTAGCTTTTGGTTTTCCTAACATTCCTCTAACAATAGTTAATGAATATATGGTATAAATTAGTAATACCCTTTATTTTCATACTTGACATAATACAGATTGAGTCATGTACTATCAGTTGTTCTTGTAGTGCTGAGAAATTAATTCCCTCTCTATTGGATGAGGGGAGGGATTGATGACTGAAAGTTAGAATTTCAATACCTGGTTTCAAACAAATGTTTTTCTTTTTCTTCAAAGTGGCTTATATTTCATGGTAATTTGCTTTAAGATGGGCCTTATTATGTCTTTTGAGTTATAGTCGGTATGAGGGTAATACTGTTCATTTAAATGTTATTTTTCTCCTCAGTTATGAACTGTTTTTTTTTGTCTTTGGTTTTGATGGTACATACCTTTCATATGACTTTAAAGTTTGAATTTAATGCATTACATTGTAAAGGGAGGGGGTTTGGGGTTAGTATGAATTAATACTTATTTATTTTATTTATGATTTGTTTGATTTGTCTTTTAAAAAAATGTATTGTATTCATTAATTTAATTGAAGCATCAATAAAAAATCCCCCTACACTTGCAGTAGGGGAAACTGTTACCCTTGCCAGTGGGCAAGATGGCAGAGCATACCGGAGAAGATGGAGGAGGTGGAGGAGGTGCGGGAGCCCAGTGCTCTCATAGGGTGCATTTGAACTTCCAAAGTTCCATGGATTTACCCAAACTGGACTTG
The DNA here is from genome assembly GCA_016271365.2 of Neoceratodus forsteri. Lineage (NCBI taxonomy): Eukaryota > Metazoa > Chordata > Ceratodontiformes > Ceratodontidae > Neoceratodus > Neoceratodus forsteri. The sequence goes on along the minus strand of CM057456.1, from coordinate 1,653,243 downwards.
TTTTATGGTGTGAACACCACTATGCATACTGACAATGTCTCTATTTCAAAGGATTCTGAACATTTACCTGAGGTACCTACCAGCTCTAAAGATTCTGCAGCAACTCTGGCTAATCATGGTAGTATGGATGGCCACATACTGGTGGACCTGGCTCAAAGTCATGCATGGTTTCTCCATTTATTAAACACAGATGTACACGGCTATGGATACACAAGGCTCAGTGAGATCATCTGATTTACCGGTCTCCATTCAAGAACTCACCCATCTGGATTGGGAATGGCATGGCATGACATGGGACCATGTAAGAAATACGGTGGCAGGCACATGGTCTTCCAAAAAAGCATTGCTTGCTGTCGAGTGGCAGCACTCAACAAACAGCAAAGAATGGCTTCCTGGTGCAGGACCTACCGCTGCACAAATTATGGCTGCTTGTAAACCTCAGAAGGCACAAAATAACAAAGACTTACTGCTGAACGGTTTTGACAACCAGTGCCCTGACTTGACAAACTCTGCCAAGTCAGCTGAAGGGATCACCATAATGATGACTCAGCTGGGTGCCGACTACAGACCTGAAGACCACAATTCCACACAAGGTATTTCGGCTCATTATCTACAAAATGAAGAAATGCCTATACATAAAACCATTGAAGTTTTGAGGAGGCAAGATACTGGGGAAATTGTTTCTAATACAAAAACTTATCCTACAAATGTACTGCTCCCTTCTCAGCCTACCCATACTGAACAGGAACAGGAATCACAGCGAGTTCCCTCTGAGGCAATGACACAAGAACCTAAGCCCTCTGCTTCATGGGCTGAAGTAATGGAAGCTGAAGTTTCGAATACCATGATTGATCCCCCTTCCAGAAAAGATGATCAGACACCTCCACCAAAAAAATACTACACTAGATGCACAAGGCCACAGCAGACCTAACCTCTGCTTTTAACTGTCTGGCCTATTTATGAATTTGGGGAAACCCACTACTAGATGAAATGCTGTGTGAATTAAATACAAAGGGGGGTTGGATATGCCTCCAGATAGGGTATATGTGGCAAGGAAACTTCTTAAAAATTCAATGCAATGTCTTGCATCTAATATTTTTGCTTTAATCCACATTTCTGGGGACACTATCTTGGATGTGAATTTTAATACTCCATTACAACTGGAAAATTTCTGGAACAAGTTTTATCAACTGAAATCTACTCCATTATGGACTCCTTTTTTTGTTATTCCACTTACAAGATCTGCTGTTAAAAATATTACTATCCTGTTTAGAAACAAGAGTGTGCATATTTCAGACATCTTGCATTGGGTTAAGCAAAAGACAGACATTATTGATAAACCTTTACCAATATTGGATGTCACAAATATCTGGACAGGTGGATGGAAAATTTAAATCAAGTTACAAGTGTCAGAGACTGGGTCTCTGCACCTGCCAAGCTGTTTTCACATTGGGCAAGACCAGGAATTTTGTTTCTATCCTGGCCAGCCCAAGATCTGTCCCAGATGCTTCTCACTCTCCCATCTGGGTAATGCCTGTGATGCTATGGTAGTCAGTTTTTGCCTACAAACCAGACATAATAAAAACTTTTGCACCAGTCCTCCTAAAAGTAACCTCTGCAAGGAAACTGGATATCTTTTTCTTCATTGCCCTTCGGCTGTACACAACAGAGGTACCTTTTACAATCAAGATGATATAGTGCATACCATCCAGGCTAAGCAGGCCAACCAAGCACACCAGGAGGAAAGTCTGCAAACCACAAGTCTAATCATGAATCCTCTACCCCCCCAATCAGCACCCCCTGTAGCTCCTGCTGCTGTGATTTCAGCTACAGAGGTTGATGCTGTGGACACCCCTCCTATCACTAAGGATGTGGATGTTCCAAAGCTGATTCTCATGTGGAAGTCTCTCATATTGCAGAACAAACTACCATGACCAATTTACCCTTGACCTACTGAGTATTTCACCTACTACAATGCCTCCACCCCCACCCCCACAAGAGGACTATCAAATGGTCAAAGGAAAGAGGAGATTTACTAGATGTGCACTTAATAGAGGTGTGCAAAAAAACAATTCCACCAGTGGAATTTCAGTGAAAGTCAGATTTTCACTTCCTCGAAAGTTCAGAAATCATTTTGCCAACTTTCGCAGAAATTCCACTGAAAAACTGTGGAATAAATGTAAGAAATGTGGGTTAATCTATTAAACTGCAGGAAAAAAACCCACAGCAGTAATGCAAACTGTAAATAATTACATGATATACAGCGAAATACTAAGCAAATGACTTTATTTCCGCATGTCATGTAAAAAGTCTGCAATTCATAATTAAATGTCACAGTATTAGGCAGAAATCCGCAGTTATTTGGTGAAAGTTCAGAATTCCACCACAGGTGCAAAGAGTGGAAAATTCCACAAAATTTAAAAAATTTCGTGGAACTTCCATGACAGTGGAAATCCCCACTTTTGCCCACCCCTAGCACCTAAACCAAAATTTGCAAAAACTGAAGGCACTGATTTGCAGAATAAATGCACAGCACTACAAGAGTACTCAGTGGAAGATGGTGGAGATTCAGAAGTATCTTTAAACTCTGGTGCTGCCCAGTTCTAAATCATAACACATGCCTAATGCCTCTGAGAACACTGTTAAAGTAATTTCTTTAAATGTTAACAGTATCAAAAATTATAAGAGGTGTGACATTACTTTTACTGTTTTACAACAAGCTAAAGCCCAGATCATTTTTTATGATACCGATCTGAAAACTCCTTTAAACATACACCCAGCCCAAAAAGTCTGGCTATGGGGACCTTCAATATGGTCCATGGGTGAAGATTCCTGTTCAGGGGTAGGAATTCTCTTCTCTTGTAAAGTACATATACAAAAAATTATGGATATTTTATTTATTTAGTTAGTTTTTGTTAACTGGGTAGGTACACTAGACAGCATAGCTGCCTATTTTCAGGTATGACCCAGGAGACTACAACAAAGGGTATGTAAACAATAGTAGATACAAGAAAACATCATGGGAACAAGTAGAAGTTGAAGTCAGACATAGTACACTTATACAAAATTTTCAGCAATGACAGTACATTTGCAGGACTCTATATGTAGTAACAAAACAGAAATATAAGTGCAAATAACTAACAGTCATAAGTCATACAACTAGTGAGTAAGTGCTAGAAGAGAGGAAATAACAAGATTTCCAGGCAGGTTTGAGAGTAGTAGAGGTTGGAGCCGGTAGGCAACTAGGAGGAACCAGTACAGGAGTGGGTGGATAGAGGACAGGAGCAGAGTTCAGAGCTTAGAAGAGCCATATGAAGCTCCTGTTTGAAGCTGTGTGGAGAAGGGGAGATTCTTAGGCTTAGTGGAAGGGAGTTCCATAGTTTAGGGGCCCAGATAAAGAAAGCATTCTCCCCCATTTTGGTTTTACATCTCGGATGGACAAGAAGGGATTTGTCAGCTGATCTCAGTGGGTAGGCAGAGGTCACAGGTTTGAGCAGTAGAGCCAGTTTGTCAGGTATCTGGGAGGAGATTATATTCTTTATAAAACAGTAGGAAGTGAACTGCAGGAAGGCTGAGGGGGCAAACCATCCCAGACGAGTATAGTGTGCATTGGTGAGTAAGTTTGGGCAAAGACAAAGCAAAACGGCAAATGCTGTTGTAGCAGACATCCCACTTTTAGAGGAGCCCTCCAGTAGTTGCTGGAAAAGCTATTAACCCATATGCAAATTTGGGTCTCAGGATCCCCTGTGCAATGGCCATCCTCACTGTGGATGTTAGGCTATGTCTCACCTTGTTTGCCAGTCCAAGTTGAATATTGACAGATTTAATGACTGAGGCTAGATGCAGGTCAAAATCCAAGGTGGGATCAAGGGTTACTCCTAGGTATTTAAAAGAGGTAACTGTGTTAAGGGGAGAGCCATCTAGCACTCTGATATTTAATGGTTGGGTGCAGGACTGAATTTTTGAACCTGAACCGAAGAGCACAGTCACTGTTTTATTTTTATTTAAGACAAGCTTGTTTTGCAATATCCAGCACTGAAAAGTACTGAAGTTACTATTGAGATTCAGGATATTGACCCAGGTAGAGCCCTTTTTCTAGATATAAATCTTAGTGGACAAGTAGTTAGGATAGGGGTCCTCTGTGCCCCACAGACTAAAACTTCTTGGATCAAACTTTTCTTTTTGGTTTTTTTGCTTTTATATATTTTCTGATTTATTCCTCCTTCTCCACCTCGGCTCTGGTCTCCTTGGGAGCACCAAGGAGTCATCCCCCTGCAGTCCACTCCTACCTGGTCAGTCCTCCTTCACCCATGTAGCCTCGGTTTAACCCCCGGGTGGTGACGAAGTGGGCACCAACACTCTGACACTGCAGTAACCTCGGTTGGGAGGATGCCAGGAGGGTGGCCGCAAATCAGGGACAAGCTTCGGTGCTCCATCTCTGCGGAAGCCGAGATGCATTTTCCCTTTTTCCTGGGAAGTGGCCAGCACCCTGACGTCAAGGCATTGATTCCAATGACTGCTACTCCCCCACTCCTACTTCTGCTCCTTTGGTGCTTGCTGTGTCTCCAACCTCCACCAGAGAGCAGCCGAGTGCCATACAGGGACCCCTGTCCCTCCCGGGAGATGAGAGCTGTCCTCTGGATGCTCAATCATCTCCTTCCCCTGCCAACCCCCCAGCAACCCAGGCTCATTCCCAAACCTGGGTCACCAGCATGGCGCTAGGTGTGGCATCCAGCACCTCAACCATCAGAGCCACTGGGCCGGCAGCCAGATCAAACTTTTCAAACAGATTCAACCCTACCTACACATCACTAGGAAACTTATTTTAGGAGATAATTTTAATTGCCCTTTGGACCTTACTGATAAATCTGGAAGTACAAAAAACTGTAGTGTGATACTAATGCTGTAAGACAGATTCTGTCCACAGCAGAATTACAGGATGCCTACAGAACACTGTGAAAATCAGGGGGACACACTTAACACAGATCTTTATCCTCCAGAATAGAATATTTATTTCTTTCCCAACACTAGACAGTTAATAATGCCAGAAGCTAGAAGGGGAAGGATCCAGATTCATTTCAGTGCTTTACAGTAACTGCTCATTGCTATTTTTGTATTAAACTTAGATTGTGGGCTTTTAGTGACACTGTTATTTCCTTGCTGTCTTTACTTAGAATTGTTTTTGGGCTGTTGAAAATTTAAAACTTAGTTTGGTGTGCTTGTTGTGGTGGTGTATTCCTTTGCTGTCTTTAATTGCTGCAAATTTTCACCCCTCCTCCCTGCCCCCCTCTTAATTATATGCCCTGTTAAATCTGATTGACAGGAGCTAAGCACAGGGAATAGTAGGGGTGGTGAAGTAGGAAGGGAATAAGGGGGAAGAAGCCTGCCCTCGGCTCGAGTGTTTTGATTCATTTTTTATTTATTTATTTATTTTTTCCTTCTTTAAAGAAAAGTATCTGAGGATCAGTGGCAGGATTTTTAGGACAGTAAATTAATAAAAAGGGAACTAGGAGAGCTTCAGTAACAGACGAGTACTGGAATAGCAGTATAAGTGCAGTATGATGCGGGGAATGGTGCAATGCAGTGGCTGTGGGGTAGCCATATTCAGGCAGACCTTCTGGATGCTAAGGTGATACCCTATCTGCATGCATCTCTCTGGACTGTTGGATGAGGTAGCCAGACTCAGAATGGAAGGAAACTGGGTCAAGAGTACCATCACCCCAATCCAGAGACCACCCAGTCCAATGCCGCTGCCTCAAAGGATGCCAAGAATGAGGAGCACTAGGATGACAGTAGGCCCAGGGAGAGTTAGGGCTGTCAGGCAGAGGTACATCCCAGATCCTGTTCCACTCCAGAACTCATATGCCACACTGGCAAACAGGGACAACCAAATAGAGATGCCCAGAGAAGTGGAAGGGAAGGATGTGGAGGTCAGCCAAGGAGGTAACCTCAGTGGGGAGAGCAGTGGACCCCACAGGAGGAGGAAGTGAATCCTGCTGGGGGACTCCATTATAAGAGGTATCCAGCTAGGAATACAGAAGGGGAAGGACAGGGAGGTGAGGTGTCTACCAGGTGCCACAGCAAGGAGGGATGGGAGGAAGATCCTGGGGATCGCCGGGAAGACAAGGTGGGAGGATGAGCTGGATGTCATTATCCACCTAGGTACTAATGACCTGGGAAATGGGGAGCCAAAGGAAGATCAGAAAGAGTTTATTAAATTGGGAAGGGGTCTCAAGCAAGTAGCTACTTCTGTCACCTTCTTGGAAGTACTACCTGTAAGATGCATGGGAGAGCATAGGGGTGCATTCACCAGGAACTTTAACTCATGGTTGAAGAACTGGTGCTGTGAGAAAGGGTTTGGAGTCATTGGTGACTGGGAACCCACCTGGAGGGATGGAGGCTTGTTCAAGCCTGACAGCCTGCATCCATCCTGGAGGGGAATCCAAGCACTCAATGATAAGTTTAAATGCTACATGGACGAGCATTTAAACTAGCCAATGGGGGTGGCAGGCCAGCAAGGAGGGTACCTAATTGCCTATCCCCCACAGCTAGCAGTGGAACCAGTGAACAGGAGGAGTGGATATCTCTACAAAGCAGTGTGTAAAAGATGGAGATAAGTACCCAAGAAGTGGATAGGCAGAAAAGGGGCAAAATTCAACAGAAGGGCAGACAGCAGGGAGAACAAGGGATAAAAGACAACCAAGGAAGGGGTTGGAGTAGAACAGCTAAACAGTCTAGGGAGTTAAAATCTTGGAAAGCCATGTGTGCCAATGCCAGGAGCCTTAGCAACAAGATGGAGGATCTGGAGGCTGTCATGGTGCAGTTGGACCTGGACATTGTGGCCATCACAGAAACCTGGTGCACTGATAAGCATGACTGGGAGATGGCCATACCTGGCTACAACATATTCAGAAGAGACAGGTCAGGTAGAAAGGGAGGAGGAGGAGTGTCACTTTATATGAAAGATGACATAAAGGCCACAGAGATCCAGGAGGAACAAAATGAGGGAGAGATACTGTGGGTTAAGCTGGAAAGGAAAATGGGGACAGCCATCCGCTCAGGTGTGGTCTATAGACCACCAGCTCAGGAGGAAGAAACAGATAGGGAGCTGATACTAGCCATCCAAAGGATGGCAGACAAGAGTGAGGTAGTGCTGGTTGGAGACCTCAATATTCCAGACATGGACTGGAGCATCCCAGCAGCAGCATCAACCAGGAGCAAATTTATCCTGGGCTCCCATCAAGGTACCTTCCTCAAGCAACTGGTCATGGAACCAACTCAGCAGAAGGCAATACTGGACCTTGTGCTCACAAACAGGGACAGTGTGATGGGGGTAACAGTGGGGAAGCACCTGGGGAACAGTGACCACAAGTCATTGTGGTTTGAAATCACAGAAGGAGCAGAACCAAACCACACAAAAACATGTATCCTGGATTTTGGGGGGGCAGACTTTGGGAAAATGGAGAGATGCTTGAAAAAGGCATTAAGGGGAATGGAGCGGGAATCAGGGGTTGAGGAACAGTGGTATTTAAAATGGGGATTACAAGAGCAACAGAATTATGCATTAAGCAGGTTAGCAAGGTGAAAAGGAAGGAGGCCATTATGGTTTTCAAGGAGGTAGCAGAGAAAGTGAAAGCCAAAAGATTGCATTCAGGCAATACAAAAGACACAGGCAGAAGGGGATGGGAGAAGTACCAGGAGAAGCAAAGGAGGCAGGGAGGTCAGTAAGGAAGCCAAAGCTCAGACAGAAGAGCACATTGCAAAATCAGTGGGTAGAGGGGGCAAACCTTTTACAGGTACATATACAAAAAAGAAAGGCAAAGGGAGGGATAGTAAGACTGAAGGGGGAGGATGGGGGCCATGTGGAGGATGACAACAGTAAAGCTGACATATTGAACAGGTATTTCTGCTCAGTCTTTACTGAGGAAGAGGAGGGTAATGGGCCTGCAAGGAGTACAAGGGGTGGGAATGGTGCAGAAATGGACACAAGTCCCTTTACACAAGAAAGGGTCCTGAAGGAACTGAAAGGAATAATGTTGATAAAGTAATGGGTCCAGATAGGGTGCACCCCAGGGTCCTTAAAGAACTAAGAGAGGTGGTGGCTGAACCTCTGGAATCCTGTTTAGTCAATCACTGGAAACAGGGGAGGTACCCAAAGACTTGAGGACAGCAGATGTAGTCCTCTTATACAAAAGTGGGAACAAAGAGGAAGCAGGGAACTATAGACCAGTCAGCCTCACCTTGGCAGTGAGAAAGATCATGGAAGCACTACTGAAGGGGAGATTGGTGGAACATCTGGTTGTCAGTGGACTACAGGACCCAAGGCAGCATGGTTTCACCAGGGGGAAGTCATGTCAGACCAACCTTGTTGAATTTTTCAACTGGGTGATTAGGGAGGTGAATCAGGGAAGGGCAGTCGACATGGTATATCTGGACTTCAGCAAGGCCTTTGACACTGTGCCACACAGAAGGCTATTACACAAACTGGGGAATATGGGTGTGGGCAGGACAGTAGTGTGGTGGGTAGGTAACTGGCTGGGTGGCAGGACACAGAGGGTGGTGGTAAATGGCTGTCACTCACAGAGGGAAGAGTGACCAGTGGGGTACCACAGGGATCAGTGCTGAGGCCGGTCCTATTCAACATCTTCATCAGTGACATTGCGAAGGACCTAGAAGGCAGAATTTCCCTGTTTGCTGATGACACAAAGGTCTGTGACAGAGTAGACACACCAGAGGGTGTAGACAGAATGAGATGGGACCTGCAGAAACCTGAAGAATGGTCAGGGGTTTGGCAGTTGAAATTCAATGCAAAGAAGTGCAAGATAATGCATATGGGGCACAAAAACCCTGGCACAATATATCAGTTGGTGGGTGAGGATACAGCATGCACCAAGCAGGAAAGGGATCTTGGGGTTATCATCTCTGATGACCTCAAGGTAGGGAAACAGTGTGACAAGGCAGCAGGTAAAGCAACTAGGATGCTGGGATGCATAGGCAGTGGCATCACCAGCAGGAAAAGGGAGGTCATAAATTCACTATGCAAGACACTAGTGAGGCCCTACCTGGAGTACAGTGTACAGTTCTGGAGACCTTACCTTCGTAAGGACATAGACACGGTAGAGAAGGTTCAGAGGAGGGCAAAAATGATGGCACATGGATTGCATCACAAGTCTTATGAGGACAGGTTAAAGGACTTGAATATGTACTCCCTGGAGGAGAGGAGGGAGAGAGGGGCTATGATAGAGACATACAAGTATCTTACAGGGAGGAACAGTGTGCAGGAATACACAATTTTTAAGCAAAAAAGATGTTCCAGGACTAGAGGACATGGGATGAAGTTCGAGGGACGATGATTCAGAGGAAACATGAGGAAGAATTTCTTCACAGAATGGGTTGTGGACAAGTGGAACACCCTGCCAGAGGAAGTGGTGGGTGTTGAAACAATCACGAGATTTAAGAATGCATGGGATAGACATAAAGGAATTCTGGAGGTCAGGGGCATCAGACTTCTAGGAAAACATAAAGTGAACTTACAAGCTCAAATGGGCAGACTGGATGGGCCTTAGGCCCTTATCTGGCAATACTGTCTATGTATCTATGTAGCTATCTCAGACCATTTGGAGCTACATGTTACTTTGGGAAATTTGCACAAGAATAATTTAGGGAAAGGATACCGGAGCATTACTAACTCAATGATAAGTGACCTTTAAGCTAGACAAAAAGCAAAGAAACAACTAAAAGCTTGAGCCATAGTGGTACCCTGGTTTGATTCAGTAGAAGAATGGTGGGAAGATACCAAAAAGGACGTCACCTATTTGTAAAAAACAATGGGAAAAACTACAGGCCGAGATGCATATTTTAAGTTTCTGAAGTTAAGGCAACACCTTTATAAACTTATTTCTTTACAGAATTGAGAGCACTCTGATTACATGGAACAGATCAAGAATATAAAACAGAAAATGAAGAGGTACCTCTGTGACAGATCCAAATCCTTCGGAAGCATCAAGTTTGGTCGACAGTAAATCTGTCGACCACCTGCAAAGCAACAGCACAATACCGAAACAGGTATTGTGCTGCCCAACCCCAGTGTTTTCTGTGGGGGGCTGTGCCCACCTCACTCCCCATGCAGGGGGTTCTGCCCCCCAAGCCCCTCAGACTTTAGGATTCTCAACTCCAGGTCAGAGTTGGTCTGGAGAGGGGGCAGGACACTAAGGGAAAGCGAAACACGGAATTGGCCCATTACAGTGACTGTCACTGTAGTGGTCATTTTTTGTGTTTTGCCATCGGGCAAAAGGGGGCCACCCAATCCTTAAAAGCTGAACAGTCTTTAGGCACTCAGGATACCAGACCTTCCCTAGATATTTTTAAAGAATACCAGGACATGGTAAATAGCAAAGTATTGACTGCAGTTAAGAAGATTCCCATGGAATGTTTCATATTCGAATTTTCTATTTTCATATTTTTCTAATTTTCAGGAGATTATAAAGATCATAGTGAGTTCTTTACAATCTAGCTTTGGGAGACCTGTAGAAACATCAGGCAGCATTGCTAGTTTTCTTTCACAAAATGACATTGAACTCTTAACTACTGCTAAGAAATCAGAATTAACAAAATCCCTACACCTTATGGAAATTGAAGCTGCTGTTGAGAAACTTAAGCCAAACACTGCCCCGGTCTGGATGGCCTTAGTATCAACTTCTATAAAACTTTTATTGAGATTTTGGGCCCTATTCTATTAGAAGTTTTTAATGATATTCTTGAAAATTTCAATATTACTGAGAATATGTCAAAAGCCTTTTTAATTTTACTTTATAAAAAAGGTGACAAAGTGGACATAAAAAAACTAGAGGCATATTTCCTTGCTAAATATGGATAAGGAAATATTGACACTGATCTTATGCCACTGATTAAGTAAAATAGCCCGTAAAGTACTGGCTCAAAATCAGGCATGCGCCATACCTGGAAGTTGCATGACTGATAATGTAATATGTCTTAAGAGAAGTTTTTCCAAAGGCAATCTAAACTCATTACATGATTTTGTCATTTCCTTAGACCAAGAAAAAGCATTTGACATGGTACTGCATGAATATCTTTTCTAGGTGTTAGAATATCATGGCATTCCTATGATATTTATCAAATGGATTAAATTATTATATTCGCAGGCTCATTTCCACCCTTTAATATATGGGACGATAGGGAAACAGATACAAACTGCAAGAGGTGTGAGACAAGGTTGCCCCTTGAGCCCACTTCTATATGTCTTTTGCATAGACATTTTACTTAGAAAATTTATTCGGACCCCAGGCCTCACGTGATAACAGTTGTCTTAATGTATCCTCTCTTAAAGGTATGGCTTACGCTGATGATTTTTGCCTATTTTAGGCAAATGAAAGTGTATGCCATCTCAATATGGAAATAATTTACCACTATTCTCAAACAGCTGGAGCCAAAATTAATATTCAGAAAAGTAAAGGAATTTGTACTGGCAATACTCAGCAGCTGGACTTGACTCATCTATGTGGGATTTCATTAGTAAACAACAATACTATATTAGGTGTACAGTTTGGCCCTTTTAATATGGATATAGTCAATTGGGAACAAAAACTTGTAGAGTATGAAAGAAGAATCTTTCCTTGGAAACATTCACAAGTTTCTAAACTCAGACGAGTTTACTTAATAAAAACATTCATTATTCCAATTCAACTATATATAAATTCAGTATTTCCTCCACCCCTGGAGTTAGAAACCAAATTATATAGCACATTTTTCAGGGTTATTGGGGCAGTAGACTTAATCCTATCAAATTGAATATTACATATCTTTCAGTTACACAAGGTGGACTAGGAATGGTGAACCCTCTGGTCTTCTTTCATACTAGATTTTGGGCAGCCACCTTACATCTTATTTACTGGAACATGTACATCAGGGCTTATATGGAGTAAAGCATGATTTACCCCTGTCCTTCCAATATGGTCTGCACACAGATGGAATTTTTGATTATAAAAAAGCCTAATTCCTCAATACGTATTTTTCACTTATAGGACTTTATTAACTTACTTCATGGAGACATTATAATTTTCTAAAGGCACACCAAGGAAACCCAGGATACTATCAAACAGTTGACAGATAATAGAATTCTAAAATATTTATGTGATACCATATGGTTAACATGTCATGGTAAGATAGGTGTGAGGGATAATCACAACCATAAACCCATAACATAAAGATATTGTCCTAGAGATACTTGTAATATGCTTTTGGAAAATCAAGATCACCTATTTATTGAATATCCCTACATTGTCAGTTTTTGGAACAGGTTCACCCATATGTTCTCTAGTCCAGATTTTAGCAACATGACTTTTAAGGTACTTATTTTGGGTATCTATACATGGCCATGGAGAAAATACCACCCAAGTACCTTACGAGTCATATGTGGTATTATAAAATATAATATATGGCAAACCAGATGCCAATTTATTCTCCAACAAAATTATTTAGAGCAAAAAGAGGTTATTCAGATTATAAGAGCACAAGTAAAAAGGATTCATGCCTATGAAGCACAAACTCTTTCTATGCAACAATTGAATATCAACTGGAAATATTGTACTGGATGGCTACTGTAATAAGTTATGTTGTTTACTTCCTTTTTTAATTTCTTAGCACCTTTCTATTTCTCTATTTCAGTTTTTTTACCTTTTCATTTTTTTTCTTTGTTTTCTATGAGACTTTATTATAGTTATATATGTATGTGGTGAATTATTGTCCTTATGTATTGTATGATTTTCACAATAAAAACTTCTATTACTCTTTTCATGAAGTGCCATGGGATCTTTAACGTCCACCCAAACAACCACCAAAACAGGCAAATGGGACCTTGGTTTAACATCTCATCCAAAAGACGGCACCTCAGGAGTGCAGCATCTCCCTCAAGATGCTCTACAGTGTCGGTATTGGGATTTTGCCCCAAGTTCCTGGTGTGGGAATGGAAACCACAGCCTTCTGATCTTCCAGCTTTAGCGGCATGTAGATGAGTACAGCCAAGCATGTCACAGGGTAATGCTTGGCTGCACTCCTTTGCCACTGCCAGCCAAAGCACAAGAACCAGTATCCTGGCAATCATTTCACAACTCATAGGGGACTGGGAAGCAATGATGGCTCTTGATTTTCAGCCATTCCCCATCGCTGAAGACAACTGCTTTTGAAGCCTCCTGCATAAAGAACTGAAGCATACATACAGCATTCTATTATGCTTCACATTGTCTAGGCATTCAAGCCTCAGACAGTGTATGCAGTGATGTGTTTGGCAACAGTTTCTGCTTCTGCCACAGTACGAGCAAGTTCTGGTCAAAGACAATACAGCTGCTAATCCATTAGTCTGGCAAGAGATCTAGAATAAGATATGGCCTCATTGTAATTTTCTTGTTTTATTGTGATGCCAAAATCACACATTTACTGGATAACAGGGAACAAACTTATAGGGCATGGATTTTACTACCTTGCTGGAGTAACTTGAAATGTGGGCGGTCAAGCAGCCAGTATGCAATGGCATATATTCCTACACAATGTATAGCATTGCATTACAGCTCTGCCTTGTTCAGCACCCCACTGACTTTTTCCCTCAGAGGGGTCAAAACAGCAAAATTCACCTCTTCCAGTTTTGGTAATGCCCAATAGGACACATACAAGAAGTCTGCTTTCATTGTTTGAAATGGAAAGGATTCACCTAAGGAACCCATCATCTGTGATCTAGTAGGAACATTTCTGGCAGGGTCTGGGGATACATTTGTTCTTTAGATGTTGCATTTTTACTCTTTATTGAGTCAGTGTATGCCTTTAGGTCTGTGTACTTTACATAGAAGCAGGCCTTCTGCATTTTACTCCTGGAACTGACTCAGACTATTAATTTCACTCCTGGAACTGATACCCCCCAAGTTCCCTGCCATTTTCTCTACTGTCTGCTTTAAGTTTCACTAAGCAGCCTTACAGATGTGACAGAGGGGTGGTATTGGGGGTCTAGTGGTTAGATCAGGGGCTTGGGAACCAGTAAGTTCAGGTTCAAATCCCACCAGAGCCACTTACTATTACCCTGAGCAAACTGCAGTAGCTAAGTATGAGAGCAAGGTTCGAGATATCAGGAATTAGTATGGTGTTTTGCAACCTGTTAACTTGGTGTTCACTCTTCTTCTGTAAAGAAGCAGGTATAGAAGTGCACTTTCCCAACAAAACAATTGCACTCTATTTGCAACCTTTCTTCTCCACATACACCCCGCACACCACCACTGATTTCTGCAGAAGATATTGTGTGTAACACTGTGGATCTAATTTGGTCTATTCTGATATAGAAATGTGGTAGCTGTGTTAGTCCAGTCTATGATGTAGAAAAGAAAAAAATATGGTGCAGGTGATACCTTTTATCGGACTAACAAAATTGTTTTGAGATTATCTTTCAAGAGAAAAAAGTCCAATAAAAGGTATCACCCACCTGTAATATACTATGTGCTGTTTGGTTTTTTCATCTACTGTGCTCTTATGCTCTGTAGTCTATACAAAGCAGTATAATTACTTGTATTTTGGTCTTGGATCAGTACAGTTCCTTGGTGAGCAGGATCAGCAGAGGAAAATGTAAACCAGAGTTTGGATTTCAGTTTACATTGCCACTGTTTGCATACCTATGTAAATTGGGGTAATTAGCTTAATGACATACTGGCTATTTCATTCTCCCCATCATTTGTCTGTCCTCTTAGACAGTACAGTATATACTACAGAAGTAAAAAAAATGTTTCTGCTATATCACATCAGTATTAGTTGAGGATGGAATTGTTCTTCAGTCCCTTGCCCCTGCTATGTTAAGTATTGTGTATAGCCAGTAAAATATTTCCAGCTGCAGAGGTGGTACAGAAAACAGAAAAAAATGCCACAACCATAAATTCATGAAGGGAGTAGATCTAAATGGAGGAAGAGGAGAGGGAGGAGGATAGGGTCAAAGACAAAAGAGCAAGGATCTCATTCATACCAATGAGGTGATGAAACTCCACTCTGGAAGAAGAAGGTAATATACATCAGTTCCTCTTCCTGTTCCTGTTTGTCCTGCCCCCCTCTCCTCTTGTTAGCAAAACTTTGAATAGCTATCACTATGCAGTGTTGAAGAGGCCTCAGTGAACAGGATAACATAGTCAAGCAGCCAATAATAGTTCTATACAGTCTGAAATATGCACAAGTAAAGAACTGTAAAGCTAAGAACATCCAAGCAGTTATCAAAGAAAGCCAACAAAGTGGGGTCAGATCAAACAAAGAGAATGAGCATGACTATGCAGAAGCTTATTTAGTGTCTTCCACAATATGAAAAGGCCACCAATGTACTCAGTAATCATAATCAACCCTTCCCATGGTCCTTCTCATGGTGTGTGTACTTGAATGCCATGCACTCCCTGATTTATGATCTTCTACATCAGCCCAAAGAAGCAGCCTATTATATATAATGTAGTACTGTAGTACTATACCACACAACTATTTTTCTTGTATATATATAAAAAATAAATAATAAAGAGAATTAAAATAAAACCCACAAAAGTCAACTAGTTTTTCTAAATACAAAACATTTATTATCACAAGCATGTTATCATTTAAATAAAATAAGATTTTTATATTATATTATGTTTTATTATATTATATTACTAACAATATCAACTTGTTCTGGATGCCTCTCCAGTGTCAATTATTGAATATATAAAACACAGAAAGAAAAAGAAAAATAATATGAGAGAATATACAAATATCACTGTAAATCTGTGGTGTTGCAAGGGAGACTAATAATTGGCATGAGGTAAAGTGGAGAGTCAAAGACTACAGGGAGTATATGTCTTGAGGTAAGCAATGAATAGTAACAATTACTGTAGTTCACACAGGGCCAGACTATCACAGGGGGTTTTGCAGACTCTGTTACAGTGCACACAAATTGTAATCCACAGCAGAAGCATGGATTGCCAACAGCACCTGCCGCAAGTAAGCTATAGTAATTCATATTCATTTCTGACCTCAAGGTCTCTCCTCTCCATTGTGATCTGTTTTACTCTATGACAATTACTACACTGGGAGTCAAAATGGGTTGGCTGAGTTGGTGAAAATGAGCCACATATTCAGGCTCCAACACAAAGCTGAAGCAAAGTTGGCTCTGACCTGCTTCTGTTGCCCTTACTCCTCATGTATCCTTGTTCTGTCTAATAAAGAATTTTATGCTGGTTCATACACTCTGCCTGAATTAAACTATAATCTCTAAGGGACCTAAAGATGGACAGACTTAGCAATTAATACTTTACAGGAGAGTGACACTGAAATCTGGAAAGATGTAAGGTCAGCAGTACAGTAAAATTATCTGTGGGGTCCCTCTGTTCCTGGGGTCCCATCCTGTTGTATAGTCTGTTCCATGGTAACAGTGACAGCAGGCTCCTAGATAGCTGAAGCAACATGATCAGAATGTCAGCTGAGATCTAACTTGGATGGGAAAACCCAAGGTAAACATTCTTTGATTTCTAATTAACTGGGGATGGATTCAGAAAATGATTAGTGTTCTTGTGTAATGTGTAAAGTGAGGACTGTGGGATCTGATTTTGACAGGAAAAACAGTCTGTGCTAGAGTTCACTTTAGCACATTATGTGTGTGTGTGTGTGTGTGTGTGTGTGTGTGTGTGTGTACCTCTGCAGTGAATACCTTTCAGCTGTTCCTCACTACTCAAATGGTAGAGACTTCAAGTTGTGAGAAAAAGGGACAAAACATGTGATGCTTCATAAAACCATGACATTTGCAGGCATCACCACCATGCAAGTCATTGTTTTATATTTAAAAAGATTGCTGTCATTCAGCAACTGATTAATACAGTATGAACCTCTGCTCTGGCATCTCAGCATGGAAGACAGCACCTTCTTCATGTGGGGCAGAGCTGTTTGTGGTGGTAAAGTAGGGACATCCCTTCCTGATGTGGAGCAGCTGTGGTATGACTGAATAAAGGGCTGTATGTGTGAGTCTGTGAATAGATATAGAGAATAGTGGATGGGCAAGTATGCACAACCGGTGTGTTGTGCCACTGAGGGGTTCTGATTCCCTATGACCTCGAGAGCGAAGCTCGAGAGGTCCGTGGGAATCAGAACCCCGAAGTGGCACAGCACACCGGTTGGGCATAACATTGCCCATCCATTATTTTTTATAGTGTATGGTGCCCCTACGATAAATTAAGTGAACATTTAATTTTTTTTTTACACCGTAAAAGGAATTCTTTCTACTACATTTTAATCTGTTATTCGTCAGGTTGCTAAGGTTAGTGCTGTGGTTGTTAGGGACCAAGCGTCCCTACGTCTGTAGCGTGCTCTGTCATTGGCTGTCAGTTCCCTTTGGGTGGGGATTCCAGGGAAAAAAACATGACGGACGTATCTCTCGCTAAGCGTAAGTGAAATGATTCACCTGTTAATGTGAGTAGTTTTAAATATCTGGTTGATCCTGCATTTTTTTGTAATAGTTTAAAGTATCTGGTTAATCCTGCCTTTTTTCGTGGTGCCCTGTTCGTCATCGGTTCGGTGGATGATCGTGCCGCTGGCTCTGAGTTTTTCTGTGTCTGGTATAGTTTAAAAATGAGCTGAGCGCGTGCAGCCTCTAGAGGCTTTCAAAATGTTGTTGTAGTACAGTGTGGTACAATCACGTTCCATGACCTTTTGAACTGTAGTACTACAGCATTTTGAAAGTCACTGAATTCCATACACAACAAGCCCTCACCATACACGATAGATAGATAGATAGATAGATAGATAGATAGATAGATAGATAGATAGGAATTTGTGTACTTATTTATTTAGTGTTGACCGGGTAAGTGCACTAGACAAATTCTGCCTATTTTCAGGCATGACCCTGGGGAGGGGGATACACTTATGTATGTCTGTGAACTGCAAATTTTTTTTTTGTTAGTTGTTTAACCAGGACTAGCACACTAAGCTGAAAGCTTTTTCACAGGTGCGACCTGGGAGCACAGGGAGGTTAAGTGACTAGCTCAGGGTCACACAGTCTGCAAGTAGAAGCTGTGGGATTCAAACACAGGTCTGGTCTGCTGGATGTCACCAGATTTGCAGCTCAGAGCCTTAAACCACTATGCTATACTGCCTCCCAAATACATATACTGTATATGTGTGCATGTTTGTGGGTACAGTATCTGTGTGTATGCTTGTTTGCCTACCAGGATAGGAGATGGGGTATCTAATACAGTTTTGCACTGCTTAAGCCAGCTAGCTTACTGCTGATCCAAGAGCAGGTAATAATAGGCAATGCCTTTGAGGAAGCCCCAGGAAACATAGTCCCAGCATTTCCCAGTAAAAATCCCCTTAGGCTACAGTATAAATGTGTTAACTCAAGGGATTTAAGAGGCATAACAGTTAAACTTGGAAGGTCAAAAAAGTTTCTGTATCTATATTTCGATGTGGTAATATGGTAGGCTTTGCTTCACAGCATTGCTATAACATTATCACTGAATTGAAAGTTGTTTGGATGTTTTAACAATGATTATACCTTAATTTGATTGTGCTGCTACATACACTCATCAAGCAATTCTAGTCAAGTGCCATTTTATTCTGAAGTAAATGTAAACATGTTCATATCACAAAGTCAGTCCTCTTAGCTGCCTGATCGAACTTTGGAATCACCCTGGAAAGGACTCTCAGAGTGAAGGCAAGTCATTTACATTATATTTTTCAACACATGTGAGCTTCTACACAAGCTGGTAAAACACTTTACACCCAGAGAGTGGTGATGATAAAGGAATGGTAATAAAAAGTGTGCCCCAACACCTACGACAGGTGTTCACACATTCTAAAAATAAAGCAAAAATGTATTTTATGATATTGTGTTCCTAAATACAAATTGCTTTGATCTGCTTTTGCACATTTACACTACATACAGCATGACATGCCTTATTAGGTCTTCTGAAGACAATGTGATCAATATTATTAGTGCAAAACATCAGCTGTCAAAATCAGATGTTTTCAAGCTGTGACATAGTTTTCATGGCTACTCCATTTTCTGCCAATGTTATCATGAGAAGATTATGCAGTTTACATCTCAAAGGAATATCTCCATGTTATGTCTTTTCTAGAACCACACAATCTTAAAACACTGGTGCAGGCATTTATCTCCTTGCAACATGATTAATTTCGTGAGCTCTACAAGAGCCTACCCTGTGGTCAGACTCAATGTTCGCAGAATATGCAGAATGCGGCAGCTGACTTTCTGAGCTCCTGCAGGAGGTTGGATCACGTCCCCCTAGCACCACCAAATATGGGTTGACTGCCCATCAGGCAGATAATCAACCACAGGGTCATTCTTCTGACTTTTAAGGACTGTAAATGGGCTGGGTCTCTCCTTAATCTGCAAGATACTGAACCCTCATGACCTAAGTAGAGACCTTCAATCCAGGGGCCAAGGGCAGTTCATAGACCCCCCCCCCCATACTGTCAGGGATAGGATGTTTTCAGTAGCTGTCCTGGTCCTGTCGAATACCCTCTTGGCATCAGTCTGAAAAAGCAGTTCAGGCCCTGTCAATGTGAAGGTTTAGAAGTGATTTTTTCAGCTTCACCTACCTGAACCCCATCACATGTGTCTGTTTCCGTACATACGTCTGTCGCCATATACAGTAGTTTATATGGTAACGTTTTGCTAAATAGTTAGGAATGCATATTTATTTATGAATTTACCGTCTATCTGTTCACATTTTCTTGGCTGTAATGTGTTGCCTTAAAATGAGGTAAAATATTTTGGATTTCCAGAAGGGTGCTTTATAAGTAGAAATCCTACCATACCAAAGAATTCCACTGAGGTCGAACTTAGGGTTGCCACCTGTCAGGTTTTTTTCCTGGTGGTCAGATTTTCAGGGTCGCTATCAGGTAATCCGGTTTTGCTCTGTGCTGGTCAGGTATTTGAGCCATTTTGAGTGCTCACATACTTTTAAAATAAATGTTGTCATATCACTCATTGTTTCAGCTACATGTTTAAGTTACAAAGAAGTTCTGTTGTCAATGTAGCCTTTTGTTTGTGAATGCAGTCACCCTGGAAGGTGTAAAGTATGGCCATTAACACCATTAGCACTTACTTAACCTAATCTTTCCACTGCATCTTAAAGTGGCATAACAGCACAGCTGCCCCCACCTTTTGTAACAGTAACAGAGCCAGTTCTCCTCCACTTTCATTTGCTGGTAAACATTTTCATCTCTAATAGAATTTAGGCATTTTTAAATGTTTTAAAAATATTTTATTTCCTTAAGAAAAAAGTGTAGTCACTTCTTTGGCTTTTAAATAGTATTGTCAACATGAACAGGAAATGGAGCCAGAAAAAGATATAAGGTATGTATACTATTGTATGCTAATTACAGTATTTACCTTGTCTTCCCCAGATCATATCTGTAAATGAGATTTTTTTATCACTGCTAAACCAGTATAAATAAATAAATACATAGGTAAATAATTAGAAAGAACCTAGGAAAGTAACTTTAACTGGTACAGTATAGTATCTTCACATGTTTGTTGAACTACTGCTTTAAGCATTGTTTTTTACTGATATAACAAATGGACTTCTAGGAGGAACAATGCATGAAGAGTCATGAAAAGGGGTGGGGCTAGGGGCAGAGCTTAGGATCCGGTTTTTGCCTCATCCAAAGGTGGCAACCCTGGTCGAACTACTGAGGAAGGTTGTCAGGAAAGGAAAATGCAGGAGTATAATTTAGAAATTGCCAGGAGATATAGCTGTGACCCCTATAATGATAATACCAAAATATTCATATCCTACTAATGCAAGGCATCATGGGAAGTATATGACAATCACCCCTATGATGATAGTTGCAACCCCTTCAAGCCTATAAAGAACAGGTTTTCCTATGCTCTGACTGCATAAAAATGGCAAGGAGCATTTGCAACTCCTAAGAGTCTGTTTAAATGATGTTATCAGAGAAACAGTGTGCTCCTAACAAAGATTTGTCTCACTGAAGGGGCAGAGAAAGTTCTGGTCAGGAGAAGGCCATTTTAAAAGAAAAATGTTAGCAGAAGTGACTGTTCTCCCATAATATGTATGCCCAAAGTATGTTGAAGTGCAAACTATCCCAGCCAGTGAAAAGCAATAACACATGACAGGCTGCCAGGTTGTGTTAAGATATTTGGATACTTCCACTGTGTACAAAACATCAGGTGCAGCCAATTGCTTTCAGCCACCAGACATGCCCATATAACTGACACAATGGGATACTCTGATTGTCTGTCTGTTTATTTATTTATTGAGATCTCAGATTGCAACACCTTTAAGCTGAAAGCTCTTTTACAAAGGTTCCACATCTGAGCAAAACAGGTAACATGCAATAATGATAAGATGGGACAAAAAATGTCAGGCTACGTAGAGAGCTTAAAGTAGTACAGTCAGTTTGAGAGTGACACTTCAGGTATTGAATTTAGTACATGTAACTAAGCTGTGAGCAGCCAGGGGCTTTGTCAAGGCTAAGGAGGGTGTGGGGTGAGAGAAGCATGGGGGCATGGAGGGGGGAGAGCGAGGTGAATAGGTGATAGGATGTGGGTGAGGGTGGTGGGAAGGGGGGCAAGACCAAGGGCAAGCAGAGTGTAAGTGCTGATAATAGTAAAGGAGAACCAACACATATAATAATCACATATTGAATAATATTGGTTTCAACAAGTAAACACATGGATGGTGTTCATGAAAAGGATATGACATACAGCTTCATTGGCGGCATAAAATTTACTGTGAAGACGTGTGATGGGAGGGGGGTGTAGGCGAGGGGAGAGATTTGGGGAATAGTAGATATGACAGGGGTGAGGGGGGTAGGTTGGAAGGATAGGGGATAACAGGTAGGCAGGTGTATGAAGTGATCCGGGGTTTTTGTTTGGTACGCGGGGCAGGGGTGCGTTTTCCCAGATAGTATTAAAGAGTGAATCGGGGGACCAATCGGAGCGGACCTGAGGAAGAAGCTTGCGCTCCAAGTCAGTGTCCATGCAACAGATCACAGGTGGCAGTTTCAGAAGCGCCAAATGTCTGGCATCCATGGTTAACTGCGGCGAATGAGCTGGGAGTGGTCACAGCTCTCAACGTTCGGAGAACAGGCAAATGGTCTTGGGTGGCGGCTTCAGAACACTGATCACCCAGTGACCACAGTTGGATGCATGGAGTCCAGGCAAGATGCATGGAAAGAAAATTAGAAAAGAGGGTGTATGGGAGGAGCAGGCATAAAATGAAAATTAAAGAGAGGTGTGAGAGAGCAGGCATGATGAGCTATGAGAGAGTGAAACAATTGCAGGCTTCTTTGAAACATTTTACATACAAAGTCTTGAACATAGTAAGACTGACAGGAGTCTGTAATTTCAGAGATTTCTGAAGTTTGTTCCATAACGATGGCAATGTGAACCCTATGGCAGATCTCCCAAAGTGTGTCAGAGCCCTAGGCACTTTTAGGGAGAGAAGAGAGCAGCTTCTTAGGGTGTAAGTTCCAGGCACAGTGGTAGGCAGACAGTCAACAATATGCTGTGGCAATTTACCAGTGATAGCATTGTATGTCCAATAGGCCATATTCCTGCTGCATCTATAGTGCAGGGAGGACCATTCCACAGCTGTATATAAGAAGCAGTGGTGAGTGGAGAAAGATAGACCTGTAATGAAGTGCAGGGCTCTGTGGTATAGTGTGTCCAGTTTACTGAGGTAAGAGGAAGCACACTGGCTGTATATGAAGTCAGCGTAATCAGTTAGGGAGAGGAACGTGGACTGAACAAGCTGCTTCTTGGCCTCTGGGGTTAGTAGGTGATTAATCCTGAAAAAAAGACCAAGTCTCTGCCTCAATTTCTTTAATAGTTCCTCCATGCGATCCACGAAGGAAAGTTTGTGATCTAGCCAGACCCCAGGTATTTGAATTTTGACACAAATTCCAAATTTTCCCCAAGTAAAGTGGAAATGGGGAGGATGGATCCAATAACAGCAAGGTGCAAAACATTATTAGCAGGTAAGAAAAGCATCGCTTTCATTTTTTGGGCATTGAGCAACAACTGTTTGTCTATCAGCTGGTGTTGCAGTAGGTTGAAGTCGGTTTGCAGATCTCTACAGGCAGTTTCAGGCATTGTGCGGCTTAGGTAGATCACCGTATCATCTGCGAATAGGTGAATTTTTGCCTCTTTGATGGCAATGTCTATATTGTTTATGTAGATAGTAAATAGGAGTGGCCCCAGAATGGAGCCCTGTGGGACACCACGTTTTAATGGATTGAAAGTAGAAAGTTTGCCTTCAGCTTTGACCTGCTGGTGTCTGTCCGTGAGGTAGTTGTCAAACCAGCACAGTGAGGTATGGTCAAGGCCTATTCCTTTTAGTGTAGAGAGAAGTAGGCTGTGATCGACAGTGTCAAATGCCTTACTTAGGTCTAAAAACATGGCACAGACAGATTTTCTATTCTCTAGGTCATGCTGCCAGTCATTTGTTACCTTGGCCAGGGCCGTGATCGTACTATGTTTGGATCTGAAGCCAGACTGCATTGGATTTAGCAGATTTGTATTCTCTATGAAGGATCTCAGTTGGGCATTCACAATTTTATCCAGAAGGTATGACTGCCTGAACTTGCTGTGAGTCCTGTGGGGGTTGGATGTTGGGGTTAGGAGGTGCTGGAGGGCTTAGACCTAGACAGGCTTTTTTGACTACTAGACAGGTCTGATATTTTGCCCTGCCTTTAAGGTGCAGACAGTAGGACTGAGCATATAGGTTGCATGTATGCATTAGTCGGTGTGCACCTTTGACTAGTCTGAAGGCTTTGTTTAGCACAGTGATAACCCTTTTAAGTGTGGTGTCTGATGCAGTGCTATAGATGACTAGACCATAGTATATGATGGAGATTATGCTGCTGTTGACAGCAGTACTGAGTGCCTCAGTTGTCAGGCAATGTTTGTAACAGTGCAGTGGGCCTATTCTAGTGTTGACTGCTTTCTTGACATGGTCAACATGGTGGGTGAAAGAAATGGAGCAGTCAAGTTGTTAGCCCAAGGTATTTGAAGGTTTGAACTATTTCTAATGGGATGTTCACACTATTACAGACTGTTAGTTGATGTGATTTCAGTTTATTGTGGGGTTTTGCAAAGAACATGACCTTTGCCTTTTTATAGTTCATGAGGAGTTTATGCTCCATGAACCAGGCTTCAACTACAGTAAAGTTACTCTGTAGTTGTTTCTCCAGAGTGGGTCCGGACTACTGGTAAAGATAACTGTGTCCTCCACATAAAGAAGAATTTTGTCAGAACAGACAAGGAGGAGGTGGTTAAGGAAGAGGCTGAAGAGCAATGGGCCCAATATAGATCCTTGTTGAACTCCTGAGCATACCTCACAGCTGTCAGATAGGACTTTGTTTATTTTGACCTGTTGGGTCCTGTTCTCTAGATAGCTACTGAACCACCTCATGGACTTGTCCGAGAGGTCAGCAGAGGTGAATTGTTCAAGTAGTAATGAATGACTGATCGTATAAAATGCTTTGGTGAGGTTGATGTAGGCCACTCCCACCATCTGACCACAGTCAAGTGCATGATGAATGAAACCAGTGAACTCCAGCTATGCTGTGGTGGTGCTGTGTGACTTACAAAAAACCATGCTGTTGAGGGCATTGGATCTGGTACTTTCGAAGTACTCAATCAGCTGGTCTATGACAATGCGGTCGAGTGCTTTGGAGAGGGGAGGTAGTATTGATATGTGGTGATAGTTACTCTGCAGAGCTCTATCTCTGCTTTTATGGACTGGAGTTACCACAGTCGCTTTCCATTTCTGGGGAAATTGGGCAAGTCTTAGTTACAGGTTAAGTATTTTGGTCAGGGGAGTAAGCACTTCATCCAGGGTGAGGGTGATGAGTTTAAGATCAAAGGAGTCATAGCTGGGGCTGAGAACTGACAGCACAGCAAAGTTCTTTTCCTCATTCTGTGCTCTCAGTGCTCACTACACTTGAAAAAGGGTGCCAACTGTTTTAAAACTTCTAGTCCTTTTGCGATAGCGATTGCAATCTGTGCAACTGAAAAAAGAACATTGACAGCTGCTCAGAGTGTGTCTAGGAGGGAGAACCCGAAGCCCTAAAATACAGCCTCATGTTTTACTGGTGTGTGCGTGTGCTGGGGGGTGGGGGTGTTCCATAAACAAATTAAGGCACAAGAAAAGTGGGATGAAAAGAAGTAAATAGCACCAGCGCCCTCTACTGGCACTACTATAGGAACTACTGTAATGCAAAACTAAATTTTCATTGCTTTGTATTTGTATTTAATTTATTTATTTTTTACTTTTTTAAAATATTTTATATAACTCATACCTGTAGCCCATTTTCTAAGTGCAATAATACCCTCCAGGGTGGGCAGTATGGGCTATACCAGACCTTCCAGGGGTGATAAGACCCACCTCCTGAGTTAGAAGGACAAGGAGGCTAATTGAGGCCCCAGAGCCATGCAGAAGATCTATGATTTGCCTCCCAGGGGAGACAGCTGGGAGGATACTGCCATAACTCAACTTCTTAACTAAATATCCATGGAGATCTTGCTCTATGAGAGACCTATTGAAGCAAACCTGAAATGACTACCTTGTGGCTACACTCTCCACTTCCACAGACAGTCTATTCCACATATTTGCCACTCTCTACATGAAATATGGTTCCTATTGTTCCCATGTATCCTCCACATCTCTGCATGATCCTTTGTCCTGCTAGACCTCACCAAATTGAAGAGCCCCAAGTGGTCCACCCTGTTGAACCACTTAGAAACATACAAATGTGGTGGACAGTAAATGACATTAACAGTACATCCATTCTGTCCCAAAAATTCCCCTGCTTAGAGACACTATGGTTTTTATCCTCCCTCCCTCCCAGTCACCCCTTCCCTTCTCTCTGGTTTTGGTCTGATAACAATTTTATGTGTGTTCCACACTTCCTCTTGAAACCTGATATTGTCTTTGCCTCCACAGTCTTGTCAGGGATTTCCTTCCCACCTCCCACCACCTTTTCCATGACATAACACTTCCTAAAGTCTTGTTTTTAGCCATCCCTCCTCCAGTTTGAGTGCATGTGCCATGGTGTATGCATTGTTTTTTTGGTTTTTTTTTTCATTTCAACAGACTTATGTTCACTCTGTTAAACCATGTCATGAAGTTGAAAGTCTCCACCATCCTCCTTTTCCTTTCTGTCCTCCATTGACTACATGTTGAGGCTTTTCAATACCTTATCATGTGTCTTGCCCTGCTGGTCATGGATAATCTTTCTGGCCCTTCATTGTGCTGTCCCCATTCTATCCCTTTCCTTCCTCAGGTCTGAGCCCCAGGCCTGGACACTATTCTAGATGAAGCCTCAACAGTGATCTATATACAGACAATATCAAATCCTTTCTTCTGCTAGTAATCCATCTTCTAATGCACCCTGGCATTCTGTTAGCTGTCCAGTATACCCTGTTGCACTGACCAGCCTTCTTTAGGCTATTGTTAATTACCACTCCCAGGTCTCTCTCCTCCTCCATGCTCACTATCATCATTCAATCAACAGAGTACACTTTTCCAAGATTTCCCTTTCCCATTCACATCATATCACATTGCACTTCTGGCATTGAATTTCGGCTTCCAAATACTGGACAGTTTGTACAGTCTCCTCACATCCTGTCTGATAATGTTAATCCTTTCTTCAGTGACAGCCTTCCCACAAAGCTTGGTATCACCTGTGAGCAGGTTCACCTTGCCTTCGATACCCTCTCTTATATCACAGCTATACATAATACTTTTAAGCAGGAGAGGTCCTAAAACCAAGCACTGTGGCAACATATTAGTCACTGCCCTGTCCTTGGAGAATTTATTATTTAGGACCACCCTATGAGTTCTATCCACTAACCAGTTTTGACCCATCCAGTTATTTCTTCCCCATCCCCAGATCACTCATCTTCTTAACCGGTCTAGTTTGTGGCACTGTGTAAAGCGCTTTGCATTAATCCAGATATAGTACATCCACTGCCTGGCCCCTGTCTACCATTTGTGTCACTACATTAAAAATGTGAATTAATTTATAGCCAGACCACCAGCACAGTGTTAGAGCATCTGTCTGTGAAGAAAAAACATCTTGGATTCAGGAACGGACCTAGGAGTCAGAGGTCCGACCTGGGGAAGAAGGATCAAGTATCCCTAGGACTGCTCTCCTTCTCCAGGGGGAGGGTGGGATTGCACTCATTGCTTGTCTGACACCTGGCAGAGGCCTGGGATAAGAGGCTTTTGACTACCAGGATGCTTTGGGGGGCATGCTGGATGTCAGCGCTGAGGCACCCCATGTCACTGCATGCCACACTCCCTCTGGGATCTTCTGAAACAATTCACGACTGCCATGTATGATGTCCCACTCCTCTGACACTGATCACTGCTGTGGCACTCTTGGTTGACCTAGCACCATCGTCTGCCTGTGGGTCCTGGTACCACACCCTGTCCTGGGGGGTAAGCCAGGCAGGCAATTGTAGAATATGCTGCAGAAAATAGCATCCCCCATAAAAATTTCCAGGTTAAGCAATAATTAATGTACTCTGTATTTTCGAGTTACCTAAGTTGTTAAATCAGGGTAAGTACTAGACTAAAACCTGCAAGAAAGTTGCAATCCCTCCCTCCAGGAGGTGGTGTCAGAGGAGATATACAGCAGTGGTTCTGGCAGGCAGAAAAGTGTTGTGTAGAGTTCTGTTTGCAATATGTGAGCAGCAGGCTAGAAATGCTCTGTACTTCAATGTTTATTTTTATTAATTGCAGGTAAGATTGCAACTTATATGATAATTGAATACGTTTAGGAACTGTTCAGTAACAGACAGATGCAAGTGTAGAAGCCTAGGTTAAGCTTTCCAGTTTGTTAAAAGCTTTAGTAACTCAGAGGCCTAGTCAGCATTGCAACCCCTCGTGGTAGTTTAGAATTGCTGTATCTGTAATGCTAATAGGGTAGAATTGTTTAAACCCTGAGACTAAGGGGGATGTGCGATGACTGTACCCCAAACATTATTGGTGCTGAGAACTTTACCTGAACTGGCCAGCATATCTGTTTGTTACCATTTAGAGTTAAAGATTAATTATGTTACAGTTAGTTTCAAGAACATCAGTGGCTCTGGCAGGCAGAAAAGTGTAAAGTTCTGTTTGCAATATGTGAGCAGCAGGCTAGAAATGCTATGTATTTTAATATTTATTTTTATTAATTGCAGACCTAATAAACAACTTACAACCTCACTTGGATGTAAATCATTTCAAGTGTGCGACAAAACTTGGTGAGCCAGCCAGGAGAAGACACTCAAAGGACAACATGTGAAGGTGAATTCTCCTCCTTGTGACGAACCTAAGATCTGAGAATAAAGCCCAGGAAGTTTGCTGCCTGCTGCCTGCACCATAGAACTGGAACAACTACAGGACAGAGTGAGTGAAAGCCTGCTGCAGTTGCAAATAGAACAGCTCATTGATGTGTACAGGTATATGAAAGTCCCAGGCTCATGTGATGAAGCAATAGAAAGAAAAAGCAGGCGTGCTTTGATGAGATCAATAGATATAGTACTGGATGAAATTGAGGAAAGGGAGGAAGAAGAGGCAGCATGCAATTATGTGCAAAAGTTAATATCGTATATCAGTCAGCTACAAGAGAAGGGTCCAAAATCACCAGGTGTTACTGAAAAACAAGCAGAAAGAGAGAGAGAGCTCAGTTGGAAGCATTAAAAGTAAAATATGTAGCCCTGCAGAAATCTTTTGAAGACTCTAGACAAGCTATGGAGATGGAAATGAAAGCATTAAGTGACAAACTTGGAGTGGTAGGCTTAAACCCAGTCCAAACTGAAATATTCATAAAACCCAAAGCAGAGAGAATATCAGAGGTGACAATATGGCAAGATTTTAAAATATTTGGCCAGATAGGGGAGAGAGGTCAGAAAGATCGATTGTCATACAGAAACTTAATGCACCAAATTGATACAGGTCTTCAGAAGGGGCATACAGAGGCAGACATAATTGAAGCAGTTATCAAAGCAATTAGTCCAGGACTTAATATCAGGGACATGTTGGAAATTAAAAGTGACCTAACCCTCACACAACTGAAAATAATATTGAAAGGACACCATAAGGAAGAAAGTACCTCTGACCTGTACCACAGATTGGTTAACATCTCCCAAGGTCCACAGGAATCCCCTCAAAACTTATTGTTTAGTGCTATTGAACTGAAGGACAGACTGTTATTTGCATCTCAAGAGAGAAAGGGTCTGAGGAACAATATAGCCCAGTCTCATTTAAAAGAAATGTTTGAGGTCTGTGGGTACTGTGGGGACTGCTAAGTGAACATATCAAATTCCAGATTAAACACTACCTAGACAAGTCTGCTGTCCCAGATGAGGAATTAATTGAGAAAATGTATGAAGCCACAAGTTTTGAGCAAGAAAGGCAGCAAAAGCTTAAGAAAAATACAATAAATAAAGGTGCAAGGGTAGATGAGTTACAGACAGAAGTGCAGGTGAATGCCATGTCCCAATGTCACAGTGTACTAGAGAACACTGACATAGCTTAGTTGACAGAGCATGGGAAGAACAGGGACCAAACTGTATTGAAAGCTGAAAGGAAAAGAGGGTATCAACTGATGAGAAAAGACCAGATGCAGGTTTCCAGGATGTGGTGCAGGAAATGAGGACAGAGCTAGCAGAAATGAGAAAAATGTTAGTTGCCAATATCGAGCAAACAGATAAGTCACCCAAGGGGTTCCAGCCAGGCATGAAAAGGCAGGTCAAAGGGAAAGGCTGTAAGGTATGCCATGAAGCTGACAAGGGAGATGGCTATAACCACTGCTACAGATGCAGCCAGATGGGTCACCTCTCTAGGGGTTGCCGAGCACCAAGACAGCATCAGGGAAATGGGGAGGGGTTGCAACCATGGAACAGGCAGTAACCTATCCACCACCAGTGCCCCCCATTGTCAGAACTGCAAGAAAGAACAAGGAGACTCCCTCAGACTGTGTTTATGCCAGGGGTGCCATACGGCTCTATATTGCTCAAAAGGATGTCAGAGGTCACACTGGAAAGACCATCAAACACTCTGTAATAGTATAAAACAACTAGAACTCACTGCTGCAACACAGAAACTGTCATGCTTCAGTGAAACAGCCATGTCTGATTCCTGCAATACTGGTCACCTTGGCCCAAAACACCATTCTAGACTTCTGAACTTCATTGGAAAAAGGTGCATGATCCAGTTCTTATTTGATGGTATGCCTGTACATGCCCTGTGGAACACAAGGGTACAAGTCAGTCTGATCAATGAAGCCTAAAGAAAGAGGCACCTCCCTTACACAAAACTCAGGGAAGTGGAAGAATTGCTCAGCCCAGGAACTTTGAGTGGGAAGGCAGCAAATCAGACTTAGATCTCATTTCTTGGGTGGATTGAGGTAAAGTTCCAGCTATATCAGGGAAAAGATCCACAGAAAGTATTCATAGTGCACAACGGGCTTAGCTTTTGAACCCATAGTAGCAAAGGGGCACAACTATCATGGGAATGGATAATAAATCCCAAACTTCTCTCCATACTGCCCTAAGAACGTACTAACATAATGGTTACAAAACATTGGAAGCATGAACACTTAATAAGACAGAAATGTAAGGATGACATTATTTGTGAGGGGGAGAGTGTAGGATATGCTGCAGAAAACAGCACCCCTCCATAAAATATTTCCAGGTTAAGCAGTAATTAATGTACTCTGTATTTTTGAGTTACCTAAGTTGTTAAATCAGGGTGGGTACGTACTAGGCTAAAACCTGCAAGAAAGCTGCAATTCCTTCCTCCAGGAGGTTGTGCCAGAGAAGAAGTACAGCAGTGGCTCTGGCAGGCATGAAAGAGTTGTGTAGAGTTATGTTTGCAATATGTGAGCAGCAGGCTAGAAATGCTCTGTACTTCAATGTTTATTTTTATTAATTGCAGGTTAAGATTATATGATAACTAATCAGAACAAACAACCCAAGAACATCCAAGGGCACCGACAACATTGACGTCAGAGTTCTCTGTCTTGTCTGTGACTCCCTGGCCATCCCTCTTACTAACATCCTAAACCACTCCCTCTGCACGGGGTCCTTTCTGAAAGGCTGAAAGTGTTCTATTATTAAACCTCTTCACAAATCTGGTTCCAAGGATCTAGCATCCAGCTACTGTCCCATCTCTCTCCTTGCTACCCTCTCACCAAAATTTTAGAGAAAGTGGTCCACAGGCAAATCACAGAATTTCTCTCCAAATACAACCTGCTCACAGAGGCCCAGCATGGGTTCTGTGCTCAACACAATACCTAAACTGCCCTCATCAAGTTCACCCACTCCATAGATGAAGCTAACAATGAAGGCCTCTACACCAGTGCTGCATTCATAGACCTCACCAAAACCTTTGATCTTGTTGATCATGAAGTCCTCCTCCTTACCCTGGCTGACCTACATTTCTCACCTGAGGTCTGCCTCTGGTTCAAGGATTACCTAACGGGCAGATCCCATCACACCATTATTGGCAGTGTCCTGCCCCAGTGAATCCTGCCCCATCAAATATGGCATCCCCCAAGGGTTCATCCTGGGCCCTCTTCTCTTCTCTTCTCTCTGGTCGTTAACTCCCTGCCTGACATTTGTACTACCTCTGAACTCATTCTCTGTGCTGATAATGCAGCTCTTTTCTGGCAGGACAAAAACTCTAACACTCTCATTAACAAACTCCAATTTGATTTTGGCATACTTCACACCTGGTTCACATCCAAAGGTCTTGTACTCAACTCCAAAAAAACTAAATTCATGGTTTTCTCCAGCCCCCACAGACCCCTTGGCTTTGACCTCTTCCTCTATGATAACCTTAGTCATGCCATTGAAAGAGTCAGTGAATTCAAGTACCTTGGCTTTCTCCTGGATAACCACCTCAATTCCAATGCTCACACTAGCCTCACAATCAAAAAATTCCACCAACGCCTCGGTTTCCTTCACAAAACCAAGCATTACATTAAGAGGGAATCCAAATCCCTCTTAGTCTCCAGTTTCCTCCTTCCTATTTTGTGGTTGATTTTATGTACAGCACCCAGAGCCTCTGGGATTGGGCATCTTTTAAACAAAACGTGCCTTGCCTTCCTGTCTTTGACTATGGTTCACTTGTCTCCCTCCTCCACCTCTCCATCAAAAATTTCTCCAGACTTTGAAGCGTCTACCACAATGCTATTCACTTTGCCTCTGGTCTCCCTAAACTCACACACCACTGTGTCCTTTATAAGCTCACCAGTCGGCCCTCCCTTGAGTCCCATCTCAATTGCAAGACGGCCACGTTCTTCTTCAAACTCTCCTGTGGACTGCTTCCTGATTGTCTCACTTCTCTCTTCCAGACAACCACCACCACCAGGACCATTAGACTGTCCTCCACTCTCTCTTTCACTCTTCCTTTCTGCTGGACCACTCAAGGCCAGAAAGCACTCTCTTTTATGGGACCCAAGCTCTTCAACTCTCTCCCTCTGGAACTAAAACTCCGTCCCTCCACAAATGATTTCAAACACAATATCAGGAGACATTTCTCTCCCACCTGCACCTGCTTGCAGGCCTAATTTGGCTCCCATTCTGCACTTTTTACCTGTCACTCTCTGGTTATCCACCTCAGGCACTTAACCTCTCTTCTAGCACTTGTAGTATTGTTAATCCACCTGGGCTAGATTTTAGATGTCACTTAATTTTTTTGTTTCCCACTGTTATATTATATTATTGTTAAACTCTCACTGAATACTTAATGTCACATTGTATTGGTTAGTTTACCAAGGCTAGTTCATGGTTTGCCCTTTAGTCTATATTATCCTAATTTTATGTACAATTTTATTAACCCTCGTTGTTAGTTAAATGTTTTAGCTTATGTCATGTCTCATGATTGTTACATATAACTGGATGCTTGTGTAAATGGGAAGTAATGCTCACATGCCTTTCCAGTATAACCAAGAAAAATGAAATGAAATGAATAAATATAGGAACTGTTCAGTAACAAACTGATGCAAGAGCAGAAGCCTAGGTTAAGCTTTCCAGTTTGTTAAAAGCTTTAGTAACTCAGAGGCCTAGTCAGCATTGCAGCCCCCAGTGGTAGTTTAGAACTGCTGTATCTGTAATACTAATAGGGTAGAATTGTTTAAACCCTGAGACTAAGGGGGGATGTGCGATTACTATACCCCAAACATTATTGGTGATAAGGAACTTTACCTGAACTGGCCAGCATATCTGCTACCATTTAGAGTTACAGATTAATTATGTTACAGTTAGTTTCAAGTACATCAGTGGCTCTGGCAGGCACAAAAGTGTTGTGTAAAGTTCTGTTTGCAATATATGAGAAGCAGGCTAGAAATGTTCTGTACTTCAACGTTTATTTTTATTAATTGCAGACCTAATAAACAAGTTATAACCTCACCTGGGTGTAAATCATTTCAAGTGCAACACAATACTGGTAGGTGCTCCTTGCCATCATCCTTGTACTGGAGTCATGGGTGTCCACACATCCCTTATGGCCCCAACCTGATGGGTAAGCCAGAGAGTATCACCCAGAGGTATGCCTCGGGGTGAGGAGGGGGGTTCGCAAAGAAGCAGTGGCAGAGGTCTCAGTGGTGGCCACCACTATAAAGCATGCTAAATCAAATAAAATAAAAAAAAAAGCCAATTAATTTAGTCTGACATGACTGGTCCCTAGTGAAGCAATGCTGATTCCCATCCATCAAGCCCTTTTCCTCTAAAAATGCAACTTATTACTTGGTGGAATGCCAGGAGGCCCTGGGACAGTTATCACAGAGATGACAGGTACTCTTTTCTGATAAATGACTTCCCAAAAGCCCTGAAGAATGTGGTTGTGAAGTCACTCTTTAAAAAAAAAATCTTTATGCCCTGACATCTTGTTCAACTACAGACATGTCTCAAACTTCACAGTTTTAGGATAGGTGGTGAGAAGGAGGTGACAACACAGCTCAAGGCACATTTGGAGAAGTTTGCCATCTGTGAGCCATTGCAGTCGGGCTTCAGGTGACAACATGGCATGGAGACAGCACTTATCAGGGTGCAACATGATTCCTTCTAGCTAGGGATAGAGGAGAGTGAACAATTCTTGTTCAATATGACCTCTATGATCAAAATCCCATGGTCCACAGATGTTACCAGCTTTTAACACCATGGACCATGGGATTTTGGTGGATCACCTGGCGTGCTTGGAAGAACTCTGATGCATCATTTATTAGGTGACCTGAGTCCTTTCTATAGCTACTGTATATCTCAAGCCACCTGTGGTTTGATGCACTGCTTGCAGTCGGTGCAGAACGCTGCAGCTAGGTTGAGTGCTGGAGTCTTCTGCTTTAAGCATATCACCCTGGTGTTGCAGACATTGCACTGGGTGCTAGTAAGGTGGCATACCTCCTTCATGATAGGGTTGTGAACATACAAAGTCCTATGCCACTTGGGACTAGACTACCTGAAAGAGCTCCTGCATCCCTATGCTCCAGGCTGCCTTCAACCCTTCTGAGTACTGCTTTTTAGCAGCCCCTAAGTCGCATTTGAAACAGTCTGGGGATCATGCTTCTGCAGTGACAGCTCTGCTGCTTTGGAACCCTCTTTCTTGACATCTGATGGAGGCCCCCTTAGTGGAACAATTCAAAAGGGTATTAAAATATCACCTGTATAACCTGGCTTTACTTGACTCAGTATTATATTGATTGGTCAGGATATTATATTTTGTGACTTGTGCAACATGCTTATTATGTTTATTGAATTTATTTTAATTTTCAGTACTAAATGGGGCATGTCATAATATTTTAGTGATGGTATTAAGGGGCTGTTGTTATATTTATTGTAACTTGTAAGGCACAATGAGACTGTGGGATAGAGTGCCAAACAAATACAATTAACTTACTATTTATTTAATAATTGTCTTCAGAAGTGGCCCCACTATTGATGGTAGATTTACTGGTCTGTAGTTTTCTGGATTTTCCCTATCACCCCCTTTGTGTAAGGGAATCACATTTGACACCCTCAAGTTCTCAAACACTACACCTGTTGCTACAGATTTTACGTTAGCACCTGCCTTGTTCCCTTCAGCACCCAAGGGTGAATCCAATCTAGCTCTGGCAATTTATTGTTTTTTTAGGTCCTCCAGTGCTTTTAGTATCCATTTCCTTGTAATCCTCCTGATCTCAAACCTTTCTCCTGCTGTCAAGAAGTGGGCCTGCCTCCTCAACCATGAACACTAAACAAAAATATTAATGTAGTATATCTGGCTTCTCCCCACCATCCTCTGTACAATACTTACTCCATTTTTCCTTATCTCTTTTATGTTACTTATTGTCTTTTTCCTTTCACAAATGTATCTAAAGAAGGAATTGTTATTCTCCATGACGCTATTTGCTGCCTTTGCCTCTCTGATGAGCTTTTTACTCATACCCAGTTTTTCTTGTACCTCTCTGTTTACCACTCTCCATCCCTTCTTGTATGTCCTAAATTCATTCCAATCAATCAATCAATCAATTTTTGTTTTATTTTGTCCCTAATAGCTTGCCTTATCTGCCTATCTAAACATATGGGGTCCCTACATTTCCTGGACGTTTTGTATAGTCCTAGCACATCCATCAGTGGCCTCTATAATTCTCTCCTTTAATGCTGCACACTTTCTCTTTACCTCCTTGATCTTATACATCATTGACTCTTTTCTGCATGTTCCTCCTATTTTATTAAATTCATCCCGTTCCTGAAGTCCAGCATCCATGTGTCTGTGGCCACTTGCTGCAACCCCAGCTTCATGTTGAATTTCAGAATATAACAGTCGCTCTGACCAACCGCAGCCTCCATTTAAATGTATTTATTTGTTTATTTAAAAAATTGTGACCAGGAAAGGCTCACTGAGGCAAGGCTTGTTTCCAGGTGTGACATGGGGGGGGTAGGATACAATACAGGTAGAAATAACACATCACAACAAAATTATCATCATGCAATAATATTTACACAATAATATATACAAAATCAGAATACAATGGCCAGGAGAACAAGGCCACAGAGTAGCTCAGCTGGAAAAGCAATGCAGTAAGAGAGCATTGGGACAGGAGCAAGGAGCAACAGGTAAAAGTTCATCCAGGTGCATGAAGGCAGGGAGAGAGGTAGCTTGGCAAAGAGTAGGAGAGAGTTGATTCCAGAGGGAAGAAAGATGGTAGGAGAAGGAGGACTGATCTGAGATTGAGTGGGGGTGCTGAAGGGATGAGGAGCGGGAGTCCCTGGAGTGGAGTGGGTAGAAGGAGGGATGGGCTTGTGACAGGATGGAGGAGAGATAGGATGGGAGTGAACCAAACCAGTACTTAGAAATTAGTGCCAAGGAGTGGGTCTGGTGTTGGTGGGTAAGTGGAGGGATAGATAGAGAGGAATAGAGGGAGCAATGATGTGGGTGGAGAGGGGAGCCTGAGGCAAAGCAGCAAAAGGCATGTAAGAGGGTTTCTAATTTTGCCAGGGAGGTACTAGGGGGTGGTGGTGGTGCCATAGATGGTGTCCAAATTGTGGAGCACAGGGAGAATAGTTTTTATTACCACCTCCTGGCAAAAGAGAGGGGAGAGACAATCTTTGTTTTGGTATAGAACTCCCACTTTTGGGTGGAGTCTGGAGTATAGGGCATCTATGTGGACCTAAAAGTCAACAGTGTCATTAAGCCAGACTCCAAGGTATCTTACTGCAGGGACTGTTTCAAGAGGCGAGCCATCTGGGGTCACAAATATAGGGAGAGACAGGAGCTTGGCCAGTTTTTTGTCTTATCCTGAAAGTCACTGTGACAGTTTTTTTGGTGTTGACTCTTAGTGGGTTTGCCATGAGCCAACTAAATACTTTGTTAAGATCATGCTGCAGAGGGGCCTCCACATTGGGAGTAGAAAGACTAGCGGTGTAGATGATAGTATCATCAGCATACATGTGGAGTTAAGAGTTTGAGCCAACAGTGGGGACGTTGTTAATGAAGAGGGAGAACAGGACTTGGCCCAAGACGGAGCCTTGAGGGACCCTGGCAGGGATGGGGATAGGGGAAGACAGGGTGCAGCCCACCTGGACTGACTGGCGCAGGTTCATGAGGTAGGAGCTGAACCAGTTTACTGTTAGCACCACCAGGCCAACTGAGTGCAGCTTGTTTAGTAGGAGTGAATGGGACACCAAGTTGAAAGCCATCACCAGGTCTATGAAGATGTCAGTGGTAATGTGCCCAAGGTCCATCCCTGAGAGGATAGAGTCAGTGACATGCAATAAGGAGGAAGTGGTGGCGTCACCCTTCCTAAATGCAGCTTGGGCAGGAGACAGGGTGCCAGAGGCAGAGAGGAATTCTATAAGCCTAGTGTGCATTAGGGATTCCTGAAGTTTGCCTAGGGATGGGAGGAGGAATATGGGATGGTAGTTCCAAGGGGAGGCTGTGTCACCATGTTTGTAGAGAGGTAGGACTTTGGCCTCTTTCAAGGCCAGAAGGACTTTCCCAGAGGAAAGAGAAAGATTCAGGAGGCGCATGCGTGGAAGGGCAATGGATGGGGCAGAGATATGGAGGAACTTAGGGTCAGTGCCATCATGGCTATTTTTGTTGGGGTTAAGGGACCTGAGTGCTTGAAGGACTTCCTGCTGAAAGATTGGGGGGAAGTGGTATCCATTTGAAAAAGGAGGAAGGAAGGGGGCAGGTGCAGCCAAAAGGGGGTGGTCAGGAAGAGCACAAGTGGTGAAAAACTTGTTGAATGGTGTCTGTAACAGACTTAGGATCTGTGGAGTGATGAGCCATCCACTGGGGGCAAACTGAGTGGGGGGGGGGGCCAAGGAGGGAGTGGATTGTTTTCCAGAAGCTAGTGGGGGAGTGGTTCGAACGCAGGCATTCCTTGAGGTAGTCCACCTTCGCTGCATGGACGGCCTTTGTACATAAGTTTCTTCGGGTCCTGTATATTTGGTGGTTGGCCAGGGTCTGGGAGGATTTGAAGAGGGCCCAGGCCTGATCACACAGTTTGCATTAGACGATAAGGTTAGCAGTAATCCATGGGTGATGGAAACGCTTAACCCTTACTTTTTTGAGGGGGGCATGCATATTCCAGGCTCTGGTGAGGGTGCTTATGAATATGCCTAGGGCAGAGTCAATGTTGAGAGCAGAGAACACTGGAGACTAGTCAGAGGTGTAGAGGTCATGTAGTAGGGTGTTGGTGTCAAAAGCCCTGAGTGAGTGGTGATAAATGTATTTGAAGACCGAGTGTGTGGGGCACGCCTTCCTAACACTGTAGGTCAGGTAGTGGTCACTGAAGATGTCATGGAGGGTACCCACTGTGATAATGCAGTGGGAGTGAAAGTAGAGTACCCAGTCTAACAGGGAGTGGTTAGGGGAGCATGACTTTGGATGGGTAGCATCTGTTATGAGCTAGGTGAGGTTTAGCAATTCAATGTCATGTACCGGGGTTTGGATGTCGGAAAGCCAGTTTACATTGAAATCCCAAAGAAGGATGAGCTCCTCAGAGGAGGCGTGGGTAGTGATTGAGGCAATGCAGGAGACAACTGAGTTAGGAGAAAGTCTGGGGGAGGCATATAAAGCCTCTATATATATATAACAGGAGGGTGGAAGGGATGTTTAGTTTGGCAACTATAAGTTTGTGGGAAGTGGGAATAGATTCTTGAAAAGAGACTGAGCAGGAGAGGGAGTGCCAGGTGTCGAGGGCTACTCCTCCACCACATTTTCCTCTATCTTGGCAGAAGAGGTTGTAGTCTGGAAGAGCTACTTGGGAGTCATGGACCTGGATGACGACCAGGTTTCAGAGATGCATATGATGTCAGGAGAGTTCTGGGTGGTCCAGACTTTTGGGATGTCTAGTTTAGGGAGAAGGCTCCTAGCATTGAGGTGGATAATGCTGAGGCCTTTAGGTAGGGCAGGAGGGGAGGATGTGGACCTAGGGCCAGGGCTGAGTTCAACATCCCCTGAGAGAAGCAGAAGGAAAAGTAATAAGGGGAAAAGAGAGGGGAGAGTTATGGCTTTTGAGGCAGCAGATGGGGGGGCGGGGGGAGAGACAGGTGAAGTGACAGATGTGATGGAGGGATTCTAAGTTTAGGAGGAGGGAGCAAAGCATTCCAGAGTGGATAGAGGGTTTAGGTAAGGGGGTGAGGGTGAGAAGGGTGGAGAGGAGTGGAGTGGAGAGAATGGTGAGAGGGGGAGGAGAGGAAAGGAGTCTGGGGGAAGGCAGGAGGGGGATGGGAGAGGAGAAGGAGGGGTCTGAGCTGGTAGGATGAGGAGAGGACTAAGGAAGAGGGAGAACAGGATTAGCATGATGAGAGGGAAGGGAAAGGGGAAGGAGGGATAGAAAGAAAAGTGCCGGGAGGAAGGTAGTTGGATGATGGGTAGGGAAGGTAGATTGCAGTCAAGGATGGGCAAGTATCAGATGACAGACTAGCACTGGGCGGGAGCAATGTTGGAAGCGGATACTTTTCACAAAGTCCAGTAATGATAGGTTGGGAGGTTATCCTTGTGGGCTGAGGATGTAGCAAGAAAAAGTCAGCAAGCAGTGCTGCAAAATGCCTGGGTAGGAGCAGGAGGTCAGAAGCAGGACTTAGTGACAACAAAAACAGAAGTAAGCATATATAGAGCAGCTGGTTTCACACAGCCCAGTTGAACACAGTATAATCAGATAATCAGGAAACCATACAATTGGACAAACGCTAGGATGATTTCACAATTACTAATCACTAACAGTGCTTCAGATTCCAGGTAGGACACAATACAATCAGTTGATCAGGAAAACCATACATTCAAGTAAACCCTGGGAGGAATTCAACACTAGCAATAACTAACAGTGTTACAAATGTCAGGTGGTGGCAGAAGGAGTAGTTAGCATAAAAGGGGAGCTGCTGTGGTAATGGGGAGGTGGAAGAGAATGTATGCGAGACATACCAGGTTGCTACAGAATTGGCAAAAATCCCAGCTGCGTCCCTAAGGGGGAGGGAGTGGAGATCCTGATAAAGACGGTAGGAACCCAAGGTTTTAAGAGGGGGTGAGAGAGCTGCCGAGTGCTTGAGTTTCAGACAACAATCTGGGCAGCAATGAGAGAATGTACTGTATGGCTGAGGGTAGAGGGTTGTGAATATATTAAATTGGAGTAAACTGATTTCACGCAGGAGATGACTCAGCTGATGTCTCCATGGGAATAAATGGGGCAATTTACAGGAATTTGTAACAGGTGTACAGAACTGGGCTGATTGTGCACAGTGCCTATAAATTAAAACAAATAACTAGGGTGAACAGGTGGTGAGGCGGGTGGATGGGCAGAATGCCAAAGTCGTTATGTGATGCAGTACCTGGGGCAATAGCAGAGCTGTATCCTTGCTGCTTGGTCGGTGTGGGGGAGGGCTGGAACCATGAGGCCCTCACGACACTTGGTGGCATCCATGGCTCACTGAGGTTTGATCTGGGATGGGAAGAAAGATAAGGTTAATGGGCAGGCAGCGGGAGAAGGGGGGCTGGGGAAGCAGGCAAATCACACTGGGGAATGCTGCAGTTGACTCGACGGGGAACACAACTAAACACCCTATGGCTACACTGGTATACCATTGTTACAGCAAACTAAGAACAGTGAAACAAATACAGTGACAGCTTTAGAGTGAGAGCTGTTGGAACAATAGGGAACGTATGGCAACAGGATAAACTATCGACAGGTATAGCTGCCTGTGCTGGCTGCTGCATGTGTGGAGTGTGGAAGGATGCCATTTGAATTTGTTACATGTGCCAGTGCATCCAGGAGAAAATACAGGGATAGTTCTGAGCGTGTGCTGGAAATTATCAAACAGTACGACATATGGAGCAGAAGAGACTGCCTGATGGGCGTAGCTATTTGTGCAGCCTGGGGTATTGCTGTTACCTCCACTGTCTGTGTGACATGGAGTTGGTTATTTTAGTAGGGGGTGTGTGGGGGTGTGCAACTTCCCACTTTGTGTGGTCAGTTTGTACTGTCGGTTGTCAGTGTTTTGGTGGTCAATGTGGTGTGTAGCTATGATGGACATGAGGGTTATGGTGTTGTTGTAGGGGATGTCACCAAGATTTTTGTTGAACCGGCTTGGTGGAAC
The DNA here is from genome assembly GCA_016271365.2 of Neoceratodus forsteri. NCBI lineage: Eukaryota > Metazoa > Chordata > Ceratodontiformes > Ceratodontidae > Neoceratodus > Neoceratodus forsteri. The sequence continues at coordinate 1,612,127 of CM057456.1, read as the reverse complement.
CGGCTGCACCTAGTGAGTGGCTCTAAGCTCACTCCACAATAATGCCCTGATTGCACATTACCAGGTCTAGTACTGCTCCTCTTGCAGTCTCACTTATCCACTGTGTAAGGAGGGAGATGCAGTGCTGAGCTGCATCAACAAATCTTGGCCCCTTCTGACACCTAGCCACTAGTGTCTCCCAGTCTATGTCCTGACAGTTGAAATCACTCAACTCCAGTTTTTCTAATGTTAATGCTTTCCTTGTCTTCCGCTCCACAACTTTACCATCTCCACAATTTGATCTGATGGTCTGTACACTATGCCTACCCTATACTTTCTTCTCCTTCCATCTCCTGTATTCACAGCAGCTCTACCCCTACCACCTCCTCGATTGCTGTATCTTCTGACACCCTAATATCTTCTTTCACTTACACTGTCCCCACACCCCCTCCTGTTTTCCCTGTCCTTCCTGAAGAGCTCATGTCTGGAACATTTTGGTCCCAGCAGTTGTTCTGATTAGCCCATGTTTGGTACTGGCCACAGTTCTAGTGCCATCACCACCTGCACTTCATCCATCTTGTTGTCCAGACCACTGGCATTTATGTACACAAGCTCCCACTTCTGGGATTCCCCCCCCCCATTTCATTCCTTACCTTTCATCATTTTTCCAATCCCCCCAATCAGTCCTTCCCATTCTGCTTGTTTTGGGAGACAAAACGGGCTCTCACAGCAATCCTGTTAAGGCCTACAGTATGTGCCCTATTGCATCTCCCCATCTAGTTTAAACTCCTGATGAAAACATCTAACTTCTTTCCCAGTGCACTTGTGCCCCTTCTGCTCAAATGCAGATGCCCCCTTGTAAACAGCGTGTCATTATTCCAGAAGAACTCCAGCCCGTCTCAAACCTGGACACCTTTTCCCTACATCAATCCTTTAGCTTCATGTTAAACTCCACAAATGTTGGCTTTTCTTCCCTCTCTTGTGCATGACACTGGCAGTACCTTTGAGAATGCTACCATATCTGAAATTTCTCTCAGCCTGCAAAATATCTCTCTGAACCATTCCTTGATCTGGTGTACACTACAGTGCAGCAGATTGTAAGTTCTTAGGTGAATCGGAGTGTCCAGCTTCTCAGCTCTACACTATTAAAACTCTCCAGCCATGGAAGCACCTTCATAGATGTCACTCCAAGAAGTCATATGACAGATCTGTGCCCTAGCACTAATCCATTTATCAGCCTACCCATCCGCCTGGTTACAGTATGCAATGATTTGCACTTATATTTTGCCTTCCTACCTGGATCATCACTCCTGGATGGAGCCTCCTCCCTGGGAGTACCAACTGTACAAGTGAGTTTGGGGCTGTCATCTCAAGCTTCTGCCACCAGACTGGAAAAACAGTTCTAAGTATTCACTCTCAGGAATACTACTGTGCACATACCAGCCCGCCTCCTTTCCCTCACTACTACAGTCTGAGACCCAGAGTTGGCCCTTGGGAGCTTCTGGAGAAATGAAACAGCAACTCCTTAAGACCAGAATGTGTGGTCTCCCCTCAGGTGCTGAACCTCAGTTCATAGCTGAACAACCTCCTCTGTAAGAACCTCAAACCTCCTGCACACCTGACACACATACCCCACAATCTCCCAGAGCATCTTCAGGAAAATGTTCATGCCACATCCTTTGCTACAGACTACCTCATCTCACTCTCCTACTTTACATGATAACAGAGACAGTTGAATCTACTGATGAGGTATGGGAACTTTAAGCAGTGTTCACTGTCCCTTTCCCTCTCTTCTCAAGTCCCTTACAGCACTGTATCTGCCCCCATAACAGAAGTACTTTTCATACTTTCTACAATTTTTCATTCTATGAAATTTACTACTTGTACTTTTGCTTTTATTTTTCAGAACATGCACCTGTCATCACTTTATTTGTTATTGTTGTTTGATTCCCTGCTGTATCCCTTCTCCTGGGCATACCTCTCAACTGCTATGAATTTCACAAATTGCTGTGATTTTGACATTAAAATTTACCCTTGCTCTACAAAGGTTTACTGATGTTCTTAATAATGTTAGTGCTATTTCTGGACACACAGGCCATTAAATCATTGAACTAACTTGATAGATACATTGCTTAACACTAAATATATGAGGCCCACTATTTGTAGGCATATTGGGTTCTATGCACAAAAGCCTATAGAAACATAGAAACATAGACTTTGAAGGCAGATAAGGACCGGTTGGCCCACCTAGTCTGCCCATTTCCCTACCTACCTACAGGATAAGCTGCAGATCCTATTTAACCAATAGCCTATTTTTTCCTACCCCCCATAAAAATTGCCTTATGTCTGTCCCATGCATTCTTGAATTCTCCCACAGTTTTAGACTGCACAACCTCCTCAGGAAGGCTGCTCCATATGTCCACCACCCTGTGCGGCATATGTGCAGTGCGTAGGCATGCCTATGACAGAATGCCACACAGCGGGATCCAGTGGACCCCCAGTGGTATTTACAACAGGTGCGCTAGTGCCTTGCTCACCAGATTCACCCAGCCACCCTAGCAGCTATGTGCCATGGGCGGTCTGAGGCATGCCAGGGGGCATGCCCACACTCCATGCCAATCACTAAGGTGTGGAGTGCCAGGCCAGGGTGGAAAATGTCATGTGATGAGGGACTCTTCCATAAATATTTACAAGCCCCCAATGGATACGGTCTGAGTGCTGCAGGAATGAGAACCTTCTGCACACTGCTGCCCAGCTCACTAGGCTGCCAGGGAGGGCTGGGAGCAGCTACTTGGCCAGAAACCCAGCAGACTCCACATTCCAGTGTCTGTGCCATCCCAGAATCCCTTGCATGTGCACAGCAGGGGATTCACCTTGGAACCCAGGACGGGCATCCGATTGGATGCCTGCCCACACAGCCACAATCCACACCCATGTAGCTGCACGTCTGGGGGGGACAGGAGCATTGACAGGTGACCGGCAATGGTGAATACTGGCCTGTGCGTGCTGGTCTGTGGGTGCAGAGCTGTGGGAGCCAGGGATGCACCTTTTGCATGTACCCACACCCAGGTCACACATAGGGCCCATTATTCTTTAAAAGAAGATGGTATTACATATGCTGGACATCTGCTCTGAATTTTCAAAGCCAGTGCTAGATGTTTCAACATAGCATTCACCAACTTAAGCTCGGTACTCCCCGCCAATACAACACACACACAAATAACTACCGAATACCTTGAACATCACAGGCCTAACATCCCCAACTTATATTTTAGGCATGTTTGTTTAAGGGATACTGTCAGATATGTTAAGCATGTTCTTGCCAAAACCAGGGTTGGGAGTGATGGGATTGATATGAAACTACTAGCTATTGTCCTGGGTGAGCTGGCTCTACCAATCAGTAAAATCGTTATCCTCTCACTCACATGCTCCCAACTCCCCCAGGTCTGGAGCAGTGCATTAGCAATACCAGTATTTAAAGGAGGAGACAATGCAATCATAGCCAACTATAGGCCAATGTCAATATCAATATCAATATTGTCCCCCCTGTCCAAAGCATGTGAAAGGATAGTGCTAAATCAGCTTGTTGTCTACCTAAATAAATATAACCTTTTGTGTGCTGAACATGGATTAGCACAATCATGGCCCTTACTAAATACACCAACTCAATCCACGATGCACTAGATAAAGGTCAGGTTCTTGGAGCCATCTATATAGATCTCACTAAAGCATTTGATCTTGTTGATCATGCACTGCTGGTCTCCAAACTATGCATACCTGGTCTCTCAGAAGAAACCACATCCTGGTTCCAGTGCTACCTGTCTGAACGCTCACAAAAGGTAAACATAAATGGGGTTGTATCAAATGCACAGAAAGTCTTCATTGGCTTCCCACAGGGGTCAATACTAGGCCCACTATTATTCAGTCTTTTCATCAACAGACTGCCCAAGACGTGCACAAGGTCAGAGAGACTGTTTTACGCAGATGACTCAGTGATCTTCAACAGCAACGCACAATATTTTCACCTCACACAAGATCTCCAACACAGCTTTGAGACCCTGGACTCATGATCTAAAAATAATAGACTTGTCCTCAACTATAAGAAAACTCAACTCAACTAATCTTTATTGTTTAAAAGCGCAACTCAAAATATCTAAGCGCTTATACAAAAAGATAAAAAAATGCAGCAGGAAACAACATCTTACGATATAAAATCATATAAAAACAACAACATTCATTAGCAATGTATTATCCAAATTTCAAAAAGGCGAGACTAAACAAATACGTTTTCAAGACTGACTTAAAGCTCACCACGGTCGGGCACTCCCTTACCGAATGAGGTAGAAAATTCCACAGGGTTGGGGCCACAAACAAAAATGCCCTGGCACCAGAAGTCTTCAAACTGACCCTGGGAATCTCCAGCAATCCCTCATTGGCAGAGCGAAGTAGGCGGAGGGGGCAATAAGAATTAAAACCATGCTATTCACAGAACTCCACAACAAACATAAATTACCACTCTTCTCATACGCACTCAATTCTCATCTCTCCGCACATTTTGGATGCAGCTGCACAGACCCACCTTGAGAGATACTTTCTCCTTCTCTTCCCCTTCTCCCACCCCTCCTTTTTATCCCTTGTCACCCTCATCATGTTCCCAGCCTCTGGCTGGGCCACACTCTGCTAAATCTGCCTTTCACAGGGAGCTAGTTACTCAGGACCCTGCCCACACCTGAACCATGTGTACTATTTAATCCTGGTTCTTACTTACTGTCCGGACATGATGGAGCACAGGGCACCCTCGAAATTGAGGGTACCATATTTATCAATGTAATTACTATTCAGCATATAGGCTTTATCGTACTCCCAATCCTTATGTATTTATTAGTTATCTCAGTTTAGTATCTATTGGTTGCTATCTCAGTTTAGCATCTATGACAAAGGCTCCACTGGAGCTGAAAATGTAACTGTTTCTCTTTAAAATGTTGTAATGTCTTCTTCCTTGCCGTGGAACCTTTGCAAATGAGCAATTGCGCTCAAAGGTTGTTACCAAATATTCCAATAAATAAAAATAAATAAATAAATGGATTTTAATGCAGAGAGGCTGGGTCACACATGAAAATTAGCTCTGGGTTCAGTGTGACTATCCCAGTCACCAAATTGCAAAGAAATAAACAGCACTTAATCTCATGCTACTTTTTTGACTGGCACTTGCTGAGTGGCACAATTGCTTTGCTAGACTTACTACCTCTCATGGGGAGTTACATTTTATATTTCCTGGTGTTTTGCAACACAGAAATGCTTCCACATTCTTTCTTTTTATTTAAAAGTTCAGAATTACAGGATAGGAGGTTCTATGAGAAACAAGTCTCATTTGCAGACCGTCCTATGTAAATTTATAATACAAGATTAAACAAAAGTAAATAACATGAAACAGAATCAAACACTCGAGTTGCAAAGCATGCACATAGCAGTTTGGTGTTTAACATGTGTAGATTTACATGATTTTTAAAAGAAGGAAGACTTAAAACAGTTGTAAAATTGTATTGCTAATCTGTTCCAGGCATGAGGGGCACCAAAGGAGAAGTTTGCTCTACCATAAGCAAATGAGTACTTAGGCAACTGATATTTTTGTCTGTACAGGCCTATAAGATGCCTATTTACACTTCTATCTATTTTAACCTGGGATGCCAGGCACAGGTAAGGAATGCCTATAGTCCAGTATACCATGGCTGAGGCCCCAGGCCAGAAAGTTCTCAACCAGCCCCCAAAATGACGGGAAGGACACAAATCTTTAAAATTGTACCCTTAAATGCAGCTACTGTGGCTGGTCTAAATTTACGCTACAAATATTATTTCAGAATGTTTTCCCCACAACTTACCCTACTGTTTTCTCTTAAAAAATAGCTCCTTGCTTCTATTGCTGTACCCACTGATGACAGAATCTGTTTTATTAAAAGCTCTAAATAGTGAAGCAATGTCCTACTTAAATCTCCCCAGATGCATTTTTTTGGAAGTTGTAAATAGCACCACACTGGGGGCTGTTTAGTGCTGCATGAGGAACACTCTCATTTCTATAGGCACAGCAGTATGAATAGCATGATTGCTCTGCTGGGTATGAGCAGTGATCCAAGGGCCTCTGAATTTGGCCCAACCTGGCATGCCAGCACAAACCCAGCTTAACGCAGGTGCTAACATATTGGCGGTCATGCTAACCATTTGAATTCGGGGCCTTCTGTGTTTTCTTTTTTTTTGGCTGTGTTGCGCCTAAAAGACATGTAGGGGTAATATATTCAGAAAGCAGTTTCAAAGAATATTGCTACATATAGAATAGTATTGACACATAACAGTATTAACAGAGTTAATTCATAACCGGTTGACTCCAAACTCTAAATTGAACAAATTTAGTTTTGCCAATCCATCCTCATAAGCCTTTCTTCTGTACCCTTTATTATGTATGCCATGCCTGCAAGCATAAAGCAAACATTTTTCAGTAGTACAGTAGCCCCTCACTATAGCGAATCCTGCTATAGCAAATCCTCAGCTCTAATGAATGTTGTGCATGACTCCCGGCTCTGACACTGACAATCAGATGCTGTGATCAAGTGCGTCACAGTTCAGTGACAGAAGCAGGAAGCTACAGTACTCAATAAACAATTAGTGAAAGTGGGCGAAACGGGGTACTGTAATGAAGTGAAATTAAGTGAAAGCAGCTTTGGCATTTCATTTCAGTTTGTATAACTGTGGGCGAGCCACAGCTCAATGTAGATAGTCTTGCAAACTGTTACACTATGAAGCACTCTGGCTATTCTGTGCAAATGAAACTGTCAATATTTGGCCAGTTGAAGAGTGGTGAAACTTTAGCAAAGCTCTCAACAGAGACTGGGTTTTTGAAGTCCACGATATGCACCTGGCATAAGCAGAAGCAATCCCTGCGTGACTTTTCCATTGAGTGTGCTAATGTCAATGGACTGTCAAGAAAAAAAATGCATCGCATTGATGAAAATGAAATCGATCGGGCAACACAGATTTAGTTCACACAACAGAGGATGAATGGTGTACCTGTGTCTGGTCCTATAGCCCAGCAAAAGGCAGACCAGTTCACACAACAGATTCATGGACCTGACACTCGATTCAAGTCCTCTTCAGGCTGGTTATGGTGCTTACAGCTCAGACACGGCATCAGGTGTGTCTGCATCACCGGTGAGCAGCGGTCATGCAATGATGCTGCAGCTGCAGAATTTCTCCCGGAGTTACAGGACATTATAAATCAAGGTGGTTACCAGGCAGAACAAATGTATAATGGGGATGAAACAGGGCTGTTCTGGTGGTGCCTACTAGAAGTGACACTTGTTTGCCGGAATGATGAGAATGCCAGTAAGAGATTTAAAATCTTGCACAAGACTTAAACTTGATCCCCAGGGATGACTCCACAGCAGCAACCATCAATGATTGGCTGTCCACTGATGACAGAGCAGGAACACATGACCAGGTGACAGATGCTGACATTGTAAATATGCTAAGTCAAACACAGGAATCAGAGGAGTGGGAGAAGGAAGAGGATGTGGAGGATGACGAAGCCATACTGTTGCCCACCTACTTGCAAGCCATTGCCGGTATAGAAGCAGGACTGGTATGGATGCAGGCACAGTATGCCAACCCAATAAAGGTACTGCAATTAAAGAATTCTCTGTCTTATGCAAGAGATTTGGCCATAAAGAGAGCAGCTACGCAGACACAAATCACTAGTGTGTTTTAAATCACCAGATGCTGTTGAGAACTGATGACCTTATCATTTTTTTACCATAGTCAATGGAGATGAAATCTATCTTTTGCTACCTGCATTTCATTAGTGTGCTTTTAATGCTTAGATAAATAAATTTGATTAGAATAAATCTATCTTTGTATGGTTTACTTTTATTGCATCACTAGTTTAACATTTTACATTTAACATTTAGCATCACAATATTTTACTATTGAATAGAAGTGAATAGAAGTGACATTTAGCATTAGCCCTGCTATAACAAATTAAGCGCTATAACGAATCGGTCTGACAGACCCCAATTCATTCATTAGAGTGAGGGGCTATTGTACTGCTTTTGGATGGGTGTGACACTATTCATCCAATGCAGAGCAGTGTTTTAGGGCCTATTCAGTGTCACTCCAATCATCAGCCAGGCTTTCCATGACATAGTTTTATTTTGGTGGGTGGAGATGGTACAAACCTCAAAAGGAATAGCCTATCTAATCAAGAATCGTCTATTCCCTTTGATCTATGCTGCCCAGCAAGTCAAGCTGATCTGTCAGAGTCAACCTGGAATGCGTGTAATGTCTAGCTTGCTGCTTGCTTAGTTTTGCTCATGCTCAGACACTGTAAACACTTAATAATTTGCCAGTCTCAATTCTCTTCTTGGACTCTTTATTACATGTTCTTAATCATCACTGATTTCACTATTTTTACTGCATTAGTAGAAGTTGTTCTTCACAGCTGAAACTATCATGTAAAGCAGTCCATATAAGGAACATCAGGGATCTTATACTAACAAAATACAAGATTCTGGTGCAAAATGAATAAGAGTAATTATCCCACTGAAGCCCCACATGAGCTGAGCAGTCTGTGAAGCAGACATAGCAGGGCAAGTTTGCAAAGGTGTAGCCCAAGTTAAACTGCAGAATTTATCACAAGTTTGAGAAAATATTTTCCACAGTACAGAGCAGGAACACAAGACAGTTTTGCTAAGTTTCTAAATGGTATTAAATTATGTTGATTGCCAGCCAAGTTGCATTTGATATCCCATGTGGGACCTCTACAAACCAGCACTGCCTGGTGCTCTGAAGAGATAGAGAGAGTGAGAGATATCACTTTTCAGGCAGGAGTTGAAAATTTTCTCCACCTTTTTTTATGCGGTGAGGTCATAAGAAGGCTATGTTGAAAATTTGGTGTAAAAATATTACAAAACAACTAAGTTATGAGTCTGCATTGAAATTTGCAAATGCAGGCTCCTAACTTTGATAATTTTCAATATTCTGACCCAAAATCTTCAACATAGCCATTTCTTTGGCCCACCTTATGAATGTGACAGCTGTCATTTTTTCAGATCCTTGCCAAAATGTGTTTTTGCATCCCAAAACGTAATTTTGCAGTTGCTACGCAAAATCACCTTTTGGCCAGGAGTTGAGCATTTTCTCTGCACTTATACATGAGGTAGGGTCATAAAAAGGCTATGTTGAAAATTGGGGGAAAAAATATTAACAAACAGCAAAGTTATGAGCCTACATTGAAATTTACAAATGCAGGTTTGTAACTTTGGTAATTTTCAATAATTTGACCCGAAAATGTCAACATAGCCATTTCTTCACAGCACCACATGAATGTGACAGCTATCATTTTTCAGATCCTGGCCAAAATGTGTTTTTGCATCCTGAAAGGTGATTTCACAGTCAGTGCAAGAAATCACCTTTCAGGCAGGAGTTGAACATCTTCTCTGCACTTTTTCATGAGGTGGGGTCATAAGAAGGGTACGGTGAAAATTTGGGGCACAAATATTAACAAGCAAGAAAGTTAAACTACCCAACGTCATCACATCTACTTTGTATTCTTTTTTTTTTTTTTTTTTTTTGTTATTTCTTTATATCACTGCCGGCTTCCTTCCGGAGGGTGCCCCCAGCCTTGTCCCCCAACATCCACCATCTGGCGCTGACCCAGTGGCGGGGTTCCCCAATCACCACCGGAGACCAGATTCAAGGGGCCAGTGCCGTGGCTGGCCAGGAATGTAGCCTGTGAGGCACCCTCCACCATGCTGCTGCAGCAATGGAGTTTCTGTGGTTTCTGCCCAGGAGTCATGGCATGCAATGTCGCCTTCGGAGGGGAGTGTGCACAAGTCCACATGAGCTCCCTCCCAGCATCTGCCCCAACTCCTCCCCTGACTTCAGTGCAGCAGCTATGTCCCCCCAGCCTCAGCTAGGGAGCAGACAGGTGCTGACAGCTAGGAACCCCCCTCCCTGGAGAAGGAGAACAGTCCATCGGATGCTCAATCCTTCTTCATCCCTGCCCACCCCCGGCAGCCCGTGCTCATTCCCGAACACGGGTCAGCGGCATTGCGCAAGGTAAGGTGTCCAGTGCCTCAGCCCTCAGCACCACCAGGCTAGCTTCTACTATGTATTCTTAAATGTTAATAAAATGATTCCTTCACTGAAGCAATTTTCACTGTCACTTTCACTGGTATCAGCACCACACACACCCTATGACACCAGTGCAAATGGCAAATATTCGGCATTGACAAATGCTTGTTAATAATGTGGTGGTGGGTTGCACCTTCTATATTTCCTCAGCACTGTACTAAGAGGACAAAAACTGACTGCAGTAGTCCAAATGGAAACTAACCTGGGCCTTGTACAAAGGAAGAATAATCTTCTTGACCAGCTAGTCTTCCCTTCCCCCTGCCACCATATACCCAAGTATTCTAACAACACTTTTTATTTTCTTCCAACACTTTTGTAGGCCCTAGGAAGAGTAAGGATTGCTAGAGGGTAGCATAAAATGTTGACAGTATGGTTAAAGACATGCAGAGAATGAAAATTAATCTGTAAATTACACAATTTCTAATTAAATAATATGCAATATTACCAAAATTCAGACAAAGTAAAAGAAAAAGTTTTACTTTTTAAAACTGTCATGCAATCTTATGTATTGACACAAAAATATATGATCAATACAGGCTGTTGATATGAAAATATAGTATCAGCATTATGGCCCCCAAATTCAGAGATAGCCAAAAGTACAGTGCAGCTTGTTGTGATTCACCAAAAATAGTGCACAGCACTCACAGAGTATGATAACGAGTACTGTACTTATTCATGATCACACTGTTTGACATTCAGAGAGTGGCCAGCCAAGAAAGTGAGCAGAGGGCTTTGTCAACCCCCAGTCTGCTATGATCATACCATGAATGTTGACCCTGATGGGAGGGTGCGAGGTGGGGTGAGGGGGGGCTCAACAGGGGGCAGGTGGGGTGTGGCACTTACACATGGGAGGAATGCTACACACCATGGGGTTTACATATACATGGAACCTGGGGCAATCAAGGGGGTGGGGTCCACTAGACTACTAGGGATCTGTCATTATTTACAATAAGGGGGGCCATCAGACAAGAGGGGTCTAGAAGACTACCAGGGATCTGCCATTATTTATAATACTGGGGCCAATGGGGTAGGGGTCCACTACACTACCAGGGATCTGCCATTATTTATAATACTGGGGCCAATGGGGCAGGGGTCCACTAGACTACCAGGGATCTGTCATAATTTACAATACTGGGGTCATCAGGGAAGGGCTCCATTAGACTACCAGAGATCAGTCATTTTACAATACTGAGTGATCAGGAAGAAAGGGGCAAACTGGGCATGGGGTGGGTGGGTGCAATACAAGTGCCCTGCCTTCAGGAGTGGGGGGCCTGGCCATAGTGCTGCAATATGTTACATTTTTTGGCAGCGGTGAGTAGTGTGGTTGTGGGGGCTCTTTAGAGCCACTGAAACCATTTCAATATACCTTTGTGCTGTTATGCATGATGGACTTCCTCATTTGCATAGGTGCAGCAGTATGGTCAGCACAATCATTCTGCTCAGTTTGGGCAGTGCTCCAGGGGTATCTGAATATGGTCCAATCCAGAACACCAGCAAAAACCCAGGTTAGTGCAGGTGCTAACTCATTAGCAGCCATGCTAACCTTCTGAATATGGAGCCCAATGTGTTTACTGTTTTTTGTCTGTGTCACATGTAAAAAGACATGAGCCACAGGAGCTGCTCCCCGCCCTCCAAAGTGCCACATCAGCCCGAGTTCTGCCCCTGGGCAATCTCTACCAGTGGCTGTAGCCACAGGAGCTGCTCCCCACCCTCTGAACTTCCACATCAGCCCGAGTTCTTCCCCTTGGACAATCCCTACCAGTGGCTGTAGCCACAGAAGCTGTTCCTCGCCCTCCGAAGTGCTACATCAGCCCAAGTTCTGCCCCTGGGCAATCTCTACCAGTGGCTGTAGCCACAGGAGCTGCTCCCCACCCTCTGAACTTCCATATCAGCCTGAGTTCTTCCCATTGGACAATCCCTACCAGTGGCTGTAGCCACAGGAGCTGTTCCCGGCCCTCCGAAGTGCCACATCAGCCCGAGTTCTGCCCCTGGGCAATCTCTACCGGTGGCTGTAGCCACAGAAGCTGTTCTCCGCCCTCTGAAGTGCCACATCAGCCCAAGTTCTGCCCCTGGGCAATCTCTACCAGTGGCTATAGCCACAGGAGCTGCTCCCCACCCTCTGAACTTCCACATCAGCCCAAGTTCTTCCCTTTGGACAATCCCTACCAGTGGCTGTAGCCACAGGAGCTGTTCCCTACCCTCCAAACTACCACATCAGCCGGAGTTCTGCCCCCTGGGCAATCCTACCAGTGGCTGTAGCTGCAGGAGCTGCTCCCCACCCTCCAAACTGCCACATTAGGTAAACTCCACTGATTCTCCAATGGACAGTGTCAGCCCCCGCCAGCATTCCCAGTTTGAACTTTGGCACCTTTTTTTTCCTTTGAATTTTTGAATCTGGAAGCAGGACTCCTAGGTCCTTCTCCATGAACCACGGATCTCAAGCAGACCCTTTGCCCTGAATTGAAACTGGTAACCCTCCTTATTTAATTATTTCAAGTTCTCCTGTTTTAGCTCCTGATTTGACCCAATTTCATTGTAATCTGGCTCCTGAGTCCACCTCTGAGAACCGTGGGATTTTAGCTGACCTTTTCCAGTTAATTTAAACTTCTCCAAAGTTTGTTTTATTTGTGGCTTACGCTGCTCTTACCTCTTTTTCTTTTCTGGGATTTTGTTAGCTCTCCCAGCTAGCTCCAAATTATTTTTTTGTGGAGCAGCTTCCACTACGGAGCTGCCCAGAACAAAGGCTCATTCACAACTAAGGCTCATTTTAATTGTACTCCTTGTGAGCCATCTAAGAGCTGCAGCAACACTGCAGGGCTGCTGTCTGCCATTTTTGCCTAACATAATGCTTGTCTACAGTTGGTGGTGGGGTAGAGGGTGGAATTTGGGTTTTTGCTGTGTTTCCTAATTTTTAGAAGCCTGATCTAACCCTGTCTACAGTTATGTGTTTGGGTAGTGGGTGAATTGGGGGGGTTCTGCTGTGCTTGCTATTATTTAACCTGACTGATCTGAACTCTGTACTGCACTTTCACTGTTCTGACCACTTTTCATTTCTCCACTGCCTCACTCCTCCTCTCTCCTCCCCTTCCTAGCTTACCATTCTTCTGCTTTCCAATCCCTCCTCTCTGCACCTCTTGACTAGCCCAACCCTTTGGTAATCCGTCCTCCTCCTCCTTTCAGTAACCTAACTGCTCTCCCCTTTTTATTCACAGCCCAAGTTCTGCCCCCTTGGCAATCCCTACGAGTGGTTGTAGCCACAGGAGCTGCTCCCCACCCTCCGAACTGCTACATCAAGTATGCTCCGCCAACTCTCCAACAGACACTTTCAGCACCCTGCCAGCATTCCTAATTTGAACTTTGGTGCCTTTTTCTTTCTTTGAATTTTTGAATCTGGAAGCAGGACTCCCAGGTCCTTCTCTGTGAACCACGGATCTCAAGCAGACCCTTTGCCCTGAATTGAAGCTGCTAACCCTCCTTATTTAATTAATTCAAGTTCTCCTGTTTTAGCTTCTTATTTGATCCAATTTTATTGTAATCTGGCTCTTGAGTCCCCCTCTGAGAGCCACGGGATTTTAGCTGACCTTTTCCACTTAATTTAAACTTCTCCAAAGTTTGATTTATTTGTGGCTTAAGCTGCTCTTACCTCTTTTTCTTTTCTGGGATTGTGTTAGCTCTCCCAGTTAGATCCAAATTATTTTTTTGTGGAGCAGCTTCCACTACGGAGCTGCCCGGAACAAAGGTTCATTCACAACTAAGGCTTATTTTAATTGTACTCATTGTGAGCCATCTAAGAGCTGCAGCAACACTGCAGGGCTACTGTCTGCCATTTTCTGCCTTCCTGCCTATGCTGTAGGTTGGCTCCCCACCTGCCCCCCACCACAACCACCCTTGGTCTGCCTGCAATTTATAGGCAACTAGAGTCACATGGCATGTGCCTATTTATTTTGTAAGTGTCGACTTCTCCATATGCAGGTTATATTATCTCACCAGCAGAGGGAAATGGGTACTGCTACCTGTCTTTAAGCAGCAAGGTTCATAACCATTTTAAAACATGTTGCTGCACCTCTCCTGTCTTAGCCAGTCTACCAAGCCCAATTTATCTCCTAAAACTCCTTTGCTTCCCCCTTCCTATCCTATCAAGCATAATAGCCAGGCCTCCTACTGGAGGCTGACAGCTACCTGGCTTCTGTACCTCAGATGGTCTCCTGCTCCCCCACCTCTAGATCTCTGCAACTCCAGTGACCAAGTGCAACCCTTCCACTGACACAGCAATGAATATGCTAGTGCTACCTATGTTGCCAGTATCACTGCTCAGCACCCTCTGGATGGCAGACTCATGTTCCACCATACTAGCACATGATCAAGAAAACCAGTCCTTGTTCTCTGCCTCTCGGCAACTGTCAGCCCCCCAAACTGTACCTCTCAGGTGGCAATTTTCTGCCACTGGCCCACTCACCCTTTTGTTTCTATCCAAATTTGAGAAATTACTTCTTGGCTCTTTCCTGTACTCCCATTCCCTCTCTTACCTATGGATGACTTACCCTTATCATCTACTTGTCTCCTTTCTATTACTTGCTGGGGATATTGAGATCAACCCTGACTCTGTAAACCCCCCAATTAATTCCTCTCATTGCACCTGGGCCAACACCCATGGTTTGAAAATCACCCATATAAATGTATGTAGCCTTCCTGCCAAATTCCATTAGCTAGAAGCCTGGGTAGCCCTATACAAACCCCATGTCATAGGTATCTCTGAAATCTGGTTAAAGTCATCCATCCCAGATGTCCTGTACCAACTGGCTGGCTACACTTTGCTCCACCATGATAGGCCTGGAAAGAAAAAGGGAGGTGGTATAGCTATATATCTAAGTGAAGCATAACTTGCCACCATCTCCCTCTGATCAGGTCCCTTTCTTCTAGTGAGTGGCTTATTGCTGAGGTGACCTTGGGCTCTTCTAAAAAGCTGTTTCTGGGGTGTTTCTATAACCCTCCAGCAGGGGGCACTGATGGCCTCCTGAACCCCCTGACTGGCTTTAGTTCTCTCCCACCCCATAGAGACACCATTCTCCTTGGTGACTAAAACCTTAACTGGTTGGGCACCCATGAACCAGACAATGCCAATCTACTACAATCACACAACCTGGTTCAGACCATCTAGATCCCTACTAGGCATAATACGCACACCTCTTCTCATGCCCTGCTAGACTGGATTGTCACCAATCAGGAAGATAGTGTAATTCATGCTGGGATGCTTGCTGACTCCCTAAGTGACCATTCTCCCACCTACATTATCTGGTCCTCTAAGACTAGACAACCCCTCCCCCCCCCCAAGTACCTCTCCTTCTGAAATTTTCATTGTCCAGATGCCTCCGCCATCCTGGAAGAAGTAAGAGCCATCAACTGGTTGTGTCTTTACATGCTAACCGATGGACCGCAGCTGTGACATTTTTCACGAATGTCATCCTGGAGATTCAGGACTGCCATTTCCCCTTTAAGACCAGGTGAGTGTGGGGAGGGTGTACACGATGGATCACCAAGGAACTTCTGACACTTATGAAAGCACGTGATTGGAAGTGGGCCGATCACAAATCATCACCCTCACCTTCTCTGTGGAATGAGTATAGGCGTCTAAGAAATCAGTGCAAACAGCTGGCCAAATCCCTAAAACGTAACTATTATATTAGGGTTCAGAAAGATAGCCTTGGCAATCCCAGGAAATTCTGGAGATCCATTGTTTCCCTGATAAATCCTCACATCAATAACCCTGTTATAAAACTTGACTCACCTTCTAGCTCCCTGACTGAGCTTATTGAAGTAGCCCAATTGTTTAACTTTAAGTTCAATAATCTGTCAGCCCATCTCAGCAAGCTTACCAGGTGCCCTCCGCCCAACCTGGGAATTAATGCAAACTCGCAGCATTCCCCCCCCCCCAAGGCATCCCCCCTTCCACTTCAAGGCCACATCCATCCAAGACACCACCAAATTATTAAGAAATCTCCAGAAACGGGGTAGCCCTGGTTCTGATGGCCTCTCACCTATCCTGCTCAAACTCATCTCCCCTGCTATCTCCAATCCTCTCACTTTTATTCTTAATTTGGCCCTGTCTACTTCCTTCATGCTGGATACTTGTAAATCTGTGAAAGTGGTACCTATCTTCAAAGCTGTGAACCCCCACTTGACAGATAATTACAGACCTATCTCTATCCTCCTTCACCTTAGCAAAATCCTAGAAAAAATCATCCACAACCAGCTGATGGAACATATCAACAAACACAATCTTATGTGTAGCCAACAACATAGCTTCTGTGAAAATCACTGCACCACCTTTGCACTTGCACTCTTTACTGACCATGTCCTCACTAATATGGATCAACGGCAAGTTACAGGGGCCATCTTTGTGGACCTTACTAAGGCCTCTTCTCCAAGCTGCACACACTTGGCTGCTCCTCTGGGACCTCTGACTGGTTCAGGAGTTATCTCTTGGGCTACTCCCAATCTGTGGGCATAGGTTCCGCCATCTCTGCTGCCCTCCCTGTCTCTACTGGTGTCCTCAGGGTTCCACCTAGGGCCCTCTACTTTTTTCTATTTTCATTAATTCTCTTCCTTCTGAAAGCATCACATGTAAATCACTTCTGTACACCGACGATCTTGTTATCTATCACAGCAATAAGTCTCCTCTGTCCTTACCCAGAGCTATGACAGTGCCCATAGTTGGTTCACATCTAACATGTTGTTGATTAATGATAAAAAAAACAAATCCATGCTTTTTGCATCTAAACCTAACCTCACCAAAATTCTTTGCTCAGGTTCCTCTCTCTGAATACTATCCCCTGAGGGCATGGTCCTTGATGATTTTCTCTCATTCTAATACCTGGGGGTAACACTCGACCTGGCACTAACTTTCTCCAACCACATCAACAATGTGGTTTGCAGGGTCAATCAAAAACTAGGGACCGCCTACCAGCAATGCAATTTACTAACCCAGGCCTGTTTAGCGATAGTTCAGGGTAACCTACTTCCTATCATTGACTACTGCTCCCCTATCTATGCTTGCACATCCTCTGCTCTCACAACCAGGCTCACGTCAATCTATAATAGTACTTCCCGCTTTGCTCTCTCTGCAACCTTCTCAACCCATCACTGCGGCCTCTATAGTACCCTAGGCTGATTACCCCTCCAAGGCCACTTTGACTATGCTTTCAGATGCATGGTGGACAGCACCATCAGGGGTGGTAATGTGTCCCCCTCTCTTCCTTAATCAGGGTCAGAACACTACCCAGGAGACTGCGCTCATCCACTGTTCCACCTCTTGAGGTACCATGGGTCTCTACCAACATGAAAGGGAAAGCCTCATTAGTCACAGCCCCCCTCTGTGGAACAGGATCCCTGCACCACTCTGCTCATTGAGCACACACACACAGCCTTCAAATCCTTCTTTAAAACCTGGCTGATGGACAGTACTCGCTGCTCCTTCCCACCTGGGTAGCACCTCATCTTGCTCACAGTTAAACTACCACCACACTCACATGACTCCTGCTCTCACTGTCTTGGCCCTGTTCTCTCTTCTTTCCTCCATCCCTCCATGCCTCCTGAAGATATGTTGTACCGGGGCAGGAGTGTTTGTTGCATCTTATCTTTGAATCTGTAAGCCTACTAGTAATTTATCTGCCTTACCCTGTATATTCGCTCTCAGTTTTTCTGTGTTGTAAATCAGTTGATTCTATTATTTTGTATACCAATATTCCTGTATTGTAAATCAGTTGTTTTCGGTGGTTTTGTATCTTTATTGTTCCTTTTTTTCTGGAGAAGATGGAAGGTTTGATATCTTTTATTGGACCAACAAGTGTCTTGTACAAAGATGGAGTTATACATAAGCTTTTGGGGCCACACAGGTCCCTTCTTCAGGTGAATAGCAAAACTGAGCAACATAAGCAGTATTTATATCCACTGTGGAGCAATTAAAAATCAGGAAGTGAAGTAGGACGGTGATAAAGGGGACTAGAGATGATAGTCTAAGATGCAAAATAAAAGCATGAGAATAAATTGTACTTTTTTTTCTCAAACTCTATTTATTCACCTCTCTGTCATTGGCCTCTCTCTGGGATGGACACACGGTAACTGTGACTCTGCCTGTTGGCCTGAAGCACTGGCCGCTTGTCTCCAGTGGGGACACCCTTTCCCCAGCCTGGCTAGCCTGACCCCTGGATCTGAGTCCCTCGGGGAGGGACCGCCATGCTTCTCTGGTGCTCTGTCTACAGTATTAAAGGCTGCTGCACTGGAGGAGGGTCTGAAGCAAGCATCCCAGTGCCCGGCATTGATGTGGGGTCATGACCTCTGGACCCACCTTCGCCTACCAATGGTGAGAGGGAGTTTTCCTTTATACTGTTCCTGGTGGTGCAGACATGCAGCGATGTCCAGTGCAGCTCAGGCATGCTTCTGCACCTGCCTTCAGGCCATCAGCTGCAACCACCATACTCCAATGCTACATGCTATGTTCGGCCAAGCCACTGACCACTAGGGGCCACCAAAGCTGTGCAGTGCTTGTCCACCCTCCCTGGGAAAGGAGAGCTGCCTGTCGGCCACTCAATCCAATTCCACATCCCCCCCCCACCGACCTCCAGTGGCCCTAGTCCGTTCCTGAACCCGGCTCGCCAGAGTGGTGCAAGGTGTGGTGTCCAGCGCCTCAATCCTCAGCACCACTGAGCCAACATCTTTATTGTTCCTTTGATTGTACTTTTGTTTCTTTGCAATCTTTTATGGCCTGGGTCATGCCTGAAAATGGTCCCTTGGATCAGTGCACTTACCCGGTAACCAATTAATTAATATTCAAAAAGCAGTTTCAAAGAGAATCACTAGATATACAATAGTAACAACACACAACGATATTGACAGAGTTAATTTTTAACAGATTGATTCCAAGCCTTCATTAAAAATAAATAGGTTTCTAACCCTAATGGTTCCAAAGTTAGGTCTTTCAAAAAAGAATTTCTTTAAAATGGAATAACTTTGTAACTGTTAGGGCTAGAAACATTTTTTTTAATAATGAAGTTGTAGAGTTGGCTAAGCTGATATATTGATATATGATATTGCTACATCTACCTCTATCAATATTTAAAAACTTAAAATGGTTCACTACATTTTTAAAGTCTTATTATTGTCAACAACATATTTTATTGACACATATAGACGTATAGCAACACATGAGAACTGTATTGTTAGGAACTATTCATGTTGATCAGACTCCATGCATTCATTTAAAAAAGATACTTCGACATTTCTATGACTAACAGTTCAAATGTTTCAGCTTTCAAAATATCATTTTAAGCATTATAAAATATAATAAGATTATTTTTAGAAATGGTCAGAAAATACTGGTGATTGTTCTATAAATAAACACTCTTTTTAATTACATTTTCATGCAAATAGCAAATCAAACATGTTCATGTGGTAATGGACTCTGTAGGTATGGCAGGGTGGTACAGTAAGGGATGTAAAAACTAGCCTTCCTCCCTCCCTTGCCAGCCAATGGTGCTATGGGTGTGTGGATCTATTTACATGCACACATAAGACTGCTGGGTAAAACATCAGCAACCTATCACATGGGAGAATCATCCGCTTTGTCACCCATTAACCTCTTCCTGTATATGCTGATTGGTTGGTTGTGGTGCCAGTGCAAGGGTCTTCAGTAGTCAGCATATTGTTACAGTAATTGCCATTTGACATTTCCATTTCCTTTTTCAAATAAAAAAACAAATAGCAATACCATAGGACTGTTTCTTCATGTTCTGTAAGTGCTAGAAGCAAAAGTTCAATGGTAGTAGAAAGCTGAGAGATGCAGTTTGCCATTGGTACAAAGTATTTTTATTTAAGTCTTTGTTTATTGGGTAAGTGCACTGATGCAAGGACTGTTTTTAGGCACGACCCGGGCCACAAACATTGGCACAGAACAAACGATTTGAGATATTATACAAGTGAAATAGTAGTAGCAGGTTACAGGAAATACAAATAAATCACAAGAAAACAGTACATGACAGAGTAAGCAATGGTACAGAGAGATAATGCATGATGTACAGTCACAAATTTCAAAACAGAGTAGCCATAAAATTTGGTACCGCAGTAAATACTAAATTGAGACATGGCAAACAAAACCTAGAAGGGCAAACAGTTCACAAGCAGAACAATACCTAGGTGGAGGTGAAATGAAGAGAAGCAGGGAAGATGAGTGCAGGTAGGACACAATACAACTAGTTCAGAGTCATCCGCCGAGTGCACTAAGTACTGAGGCGAGTGACAGGGTGAGATTCCTAGGAGGGGTCTATAGTAGGGGAGGGAGGGAAAGTAGTCAAATTAAGTGCTAATGGAGTTATAGGCACACACCAGATTGCTACGCAACTAGGTAATAGGAAGAGGGAAGGGAAAGAGAGTAGGAAGACAAGGCAGGACATCTAGGGAAAAGAGCAGGGGAGAGGGGGAGGTGGAGTCAAAGGGGACATAAAGTAGCAGGGGTAGGGTTGGGGAGGGGTGACAGAGCAAGTATGTAAGGGAGTGGGGGGGGGGAGACAAAAGGACCAAAAAAAGGAGTGAGGCTGGAGTGAGGGAGAAGGGTAGAGGTAACTGCACCCCAGAGTGGGAAGGTTACCCTAGGGAGCATGAGCAGGTGAATTCCAGAAGTAACCAGGTTCTGAGGTTGGATTTGAAGGAGGGGTGCAAGGTGGCCATGCAGATAACTGGAAGGAGGCTGTTCCATAGAGATGGTGCAGCAACCACTTCCAACGGGGGACCAAAGTATTATGCAGACACCTAGGGCCAGCACTTGCCTTAAGGAGAGAAGCATATGGGGGCACAATACCATTATGTAATATGCCAGCAATGATACTACCAAAGGCACAGTCAAAACAACGTTTGAGTGAGGGTCAACCAAGACATTTGTATAGGGCACAGTGATGAGTAGAGATGGGGGACATCAGTGTGAAATGGAAGATGCTATTATAGACTGAATTAAGTCTAAGGTGAAGGGTAGCAGACAGCGAGGAGGAGAAAATCGCAGAGCAATAGTCAAGGATGGGGAGCAGGTTTCCATGGGCAATGGCAAGTTGGGCAGCGGGGGTAAGATAGTTCTTTACGTGACGAATAGCCTCAAGTTTTTGGTTGATTCTGCATACTACAGTGTTTGTGTGCACAGTGAATGAAAGGGATGGGTCAAGGTTTGCACCAGATATTTGAAATCAGAGACTACCTGCAGTGGAGGTCCAGATGGGGAGAGCACTGAAAGGGAGGGGTTATTTAAATTATTTACAAAACAGGAGAAAACAGACAATACAGAAATATTGTTTTTAGAATGTCATTGCAGGTTTTTTTGGGGGGTATAACAGTATATGTATGAGCTATTTTCTCTCGTTCTGTAGCTATTAGGAACAAATGTTCAGCACTGATGGAATGGTGAGAGTCCTAGTTTTCCATCAGTATAAGGTTTCTATCACTTCAAAAACAGGAGACAACTGCCCATAAAGTAATGCTAATGTTTTAGAAACCACCATTTAAAGGGGCACTGTCAGCTTTACTCCTTCGCTTTTTGCCTGATACAAAAAATGCACCACTTTGCACACACTGATTAAATATTCACTGCAGAAACCCCCCATATGGTTAAAATAAATGAATATTTACCATGTTTTTCATTTTCTGCCTTAATTTCTTTTCATCCGTCCTGACCGAAAGTGCCCCGCGTCCCAGAAGCACATCCAAGTTGGGAACGCAGGGCTGGCTGGAGCGCGTTCATGCACTGCAAGTTTTTTAACATTGTGTCACTAAAAGGATCATAATCCAGAGCCTTATGTTGTATATAAATGCTGCTGCCATCTCCCACGACAAACCAAGCACTGCGAATACTAAAAGTTCATATTTTAAATCCGAGCTGAAATCCCGGGCATGCGCTCGAGAATCATGGATAAAGATCCTGCACATGCTCAAGAGTGTACAATTGGTGCGCATGCCCAGAATTTCAGCTCGGATTTAAAATAGGAACTTTTAGTATTCGCAGTGCTCGGTTTGTCGTGGGAGATGGCAGCAGCATTCATATACAACATAAGGTGCCGGATTATTATTCTTTTGGTGACACAATGGGTTTTTAGAAAGTCATTGCTGTTTTTTCTTTTAAACATAGTGTTACTTTTTGAGCTCTTGTATCTCGTGATGTAAGTGCTAGAAACAATGTGTGATACATTTGGGAAGCTGAAAACTCTACTTTTCATCAGTTGAAAGTACAGTATTTGTTTCTATCACTTACAGAGCAGGAGAAAACAGCCCATAAAAACACTATTTTAGGAAGTAATTGCATTTTCCTTTTAAGTATAAGGTTAGTTGATGTGCTGATCCCCCCACCCCCATTTTGTAAGGTGCATTTTGTAATGTTTGATGCTGTTGGGGTTCTAAGAGACCCTGTACTTGATTTTAAAATGAATGTGCAGTGTGCAGCAAACTGCTGCTTGATGCAAACTCAGGGCACCAGGAACCCTGCACAGTACTTTAAAAGAAAAGGGATCCCAGTGTCAAAGTCCCCAGGTCTGTCACAAGCTGCCCTGTGCACTGACCAAACAGTGCATGGAAGGGGACTGCCACAAGCTACGGCACAGGCTTGTGGCACCAGTAGCCAGTCATGGTGACCCACTGGCCAGTTGCCCTGATGGCTTGTGGGTCATCCAGAGGGTGCCCTGGCTTGTGAGAGGGGATGGCTCTGACTGGGGGGAGGGGGATGACAACTGCTCCCAACAGGGGAAGATTGTAGGGACAGTGTGGGTCCTGGGGGCAGTGCACCAGTGTCACCACCAGGAAGGAATATGAGCCTCACCTGCCATGGACTACTGGCCTTCCAGTGGTGGTCTGGCAGGTGTTGGGGGCTGTCTGGGACACTTTTCCCAGGGGCTCAAAAGGTCACCCCCCACACACCAAGCAGGGCTGCAGCAATGGTGCACAACAGCTTAGATCAGGTCCGGGTTGATCTAACTGTAGGGTCCATGAGCCCCTTGGGGGGGCTTGCAAAATCCCAATGTAGGGGATATTGCAACCCCGCCCTGATGCAAACTCCTTTCCACCATGATGCACTGGAGTGGCCATCACAAGGATGGCACAAGACTAGTTGGTGCAGGCAGTCCCCAGTTGCAGATGGTTCCTTAGAAAATTGGGACTGGTCTAGTGTGGTGCAAGGAGCCGCTGCACCATTTCTCCTTGCACCAGTCCTAACCTTTGAAAATGGGGCCTCTGATTTCCATCAGTAGAAAGTATTTGTTTCTATCACTTGCAGAATGGAGAAAACATTCGGTAAAGTAACAATGTTTTGGGAGTCATTGCTATATCTTTCTTCTTAAAACAGTGTTATTTTATGGGCTGTTTTCTCCCATTCTGTATATACTAGAAACAATTGATTGTGGTGGATAGCTGTGTGGCTCAGATTTCCATATGCACAAAGTATTTGTTTATATCACTTACAGAACAGAAGAAAACAACCAATAAGATAATGCTGTTATTTAGGGGGAAAAGGTAATGAGTTAAGATAAATGCAGTTTATGATTTGTTTACTGGGTGACAGGCTTTGATGCTACCTATATACCATGGAGCTGTTATAGTTTTTTTCCTGCTTAGCAACAGAGAGGCACTGCTCTTGCTGTCTCTCTAGGGAGGCCATGGTTTAATGACCTTGGCGTGATTAAGTGAGTCCTTATATGTTCTCATTTCTATTTGACAATTTGTTTACCCAGGATAGCCCAGCTTAGCAGTAACATCTTGACCTGCTACTACTTCTTCAATTTCCACAGCTGAGTAGAGCAAAGCACTGGGAGGTTAAGTGACTTCTCAAGGCCACACTCTGTTGAGATTTTAACCTGTGATCGCCAGTCCCAGACAAACACTGCCACAGCTTAGCAACTGATCTGCCATCCCCATCAGAAAGGGGACACACCACAGCCAGCCCCAGTTCATTGGCAGTCCTCTCATCCACTTATGGAGACCCAGAGCAAAGGCTGCAACTGCTCAGTGTCACTCTTCCTGTCCCCATCCAGTGAAGGGGTTACCCAACAAATGCAGCTGCTGTTCAGCAAATGTCCTCTTATACTCATCTAGAGAGAAGGATATATAACAACGGCTTCTGCAGCTCAGGAGCTCTGTTCCCATCTCACCTCCGGAGAAGGGGTCACACACAATTCACTTAGCAGTACATGTGTCAAACACCACCCAGCTAGGGCACTAAACCATCTCCAGCTGTGACAAACAGACCCACACCCTTGCAAGCCCTGTTCCACATCCTGTGAGCCCTGTAAAGAATCATTGAAAAAAAGATGAAAAACCACTGGCACAAAAGAACAACTTCTATGAGCTTGGTCCTTGCCATGCATTGGCACCCTGGCATGCCCTTTTCTGCCAAACTATGACCTCCACTTGTGTACTGTGTGACTCTGAGCCAATCACTTAACCTCCCTAGTACTCCTGGGTCACCCCTGAAAAAGGCACTTGTGCCTAGTGGGCCTTATTCAATTGCCAAAGAATAAAAAGCATGCCAACACTCCTTTTAGAGGATTTACCACCATGTGCACTGGACTGCATGGTGGGTGGATGCCTTAACTGGTAGTGTGAGGCCTGCAGGTTGACTTGTCAGCATCCTAGCTGCCGGGGTTTTTTCAACCATTTTCTTCATGGGAAGCCAGAATGCACTGATACATGCTTTAATCTGCATGCAAATGGCTATGCTGGCATCTGGCAGCATCCCTACCCACAGTCTGGAACTTCCGAATGCACCACCACCTGGCTTGATCCAAGTGGCAGTTGCATAGTGGAGTGCATTCTCCTGCCACCCAGAAAGAGGAGTGCTGCTCCAGGGATGATTGATCTTCCTTCCCCTGCATGACTCGAGTCTGCCCCTGAGCCCAAGTTACCAGCATAGTGAGAGGTAGCACAACCATTCCACCCGATTCAAACATAGCTTTTTTTTTATGTATGAAAAAAATCTCACAACACAACAATGTTTACTGTGTGGAAAGGTATTAGCCCAGTAGCATTTTCAACACAAATTTCCACCAGTTTTCACAAAATAATACATTTTCACAGAATTCACTGATAGGCAGATTACATGGTTACTTCGTCTTTATCTGCCCTCAACATCTATGTTTCTGTGATGGAAAATGCATTTTGATCAGCTGTACTGCAGAACTGGGAATTGTTCATTTTTATGCAAGTGGTTCCCAGCAATGTGAGGTGTACCATCCATTCACCTCAACTGTCCATTATTTTACTGCTTGGAAGCCCTATAGCCTATATAAAGAAGAACCTGTCCACTGCAGATTTAAACACAAATTCACATTAATCGTTGCTGCTCTATTGACCAACAAACTATTTTGAAACCAAAGTGCCAGTTTCTTTCAGAGATCTAATAGTAAATCTCAGTGCTTCGTGATCTGTCCCGCATGTCTGTGGCCAGTATTACACATTTGAGAATGGTTGAGAGGCATGTATGGCACCATGTGTCAGTTGGCTGGATACATGAAATAAAATGGGAGTCAGGAAGAAAAAGGTGGCAGTACAGTACGATCAATATAAGCCAGCACACCTGCCTACCCATTCACAAAAGATGCACCACTGAACCAAAGGAGTGCATGGCACATAACCCCCCTCTCCTCTGGAGAAAATATATTAATATACATGCTCCTGAATAAAATGTCTCGAACTCAGTGATTGTACAGTACATAAGAAAGCTCATCACCAGTCTACAGGCCTGTTTTAAAGTCTGATGTCCATGAAAGTGCCATCAGATTTTTATATTTGCAAAAATAAATGACAAAAACAAATTTAAAGATGTTAAAAACATGTTGAAATGCTGAGGGCATGTGCCAGTCCTTATCAATGCACTGTGTGGCACAGAAAAGATAACATGGTTCTGCAGTGCTGTACAACAGGATTGCCACTTGGAGGAAAGCAAGAAATTATTTTTGGAGTCTTGCATACTTATACAACAGACCCCCCATACACACACACACACACACACACACACACACACTGAATGCCACCTCTTTCTTTGCAACCATAGATAGCCATGATTGCACACAAGCAGAGGCCTCTGCTGAACTGAGAAGAAAGGTCTGTTTTGAATCAAAGAACACTACAACTTGTGTGTAGGGGTGTCACCAGCAATTTTAAACTTGTAGTCAAGAGTTGACAGAACTTTTGCCCCGGCCCCCCCCACATGCAACAATATGTAGTAAGCCAATGATCCTAATAGATTCACAACATTTCTTTATCTAAAAACACACACACACACACACACACACACACACACACACACACACACACACAGACACACACTACCAATCAGACAGATGTTGGCTGGTTTTTAGTTACAGTGTTTAGGATACACTGTGATGCGCCTCTGTACCACATCAAGGCAGCCAGCTTTAGAGAAGTCTATTCACACCAGCACTCATGCATACATACTCAATTGGGTCACTCATACAACCATGGCCTCTGAATTTAGCACCCACACGTCTCCCAAAGATTGTTCACAAACTCACACTAAAGCATCAAAGGACAGAAAAGCAGTTCTTCGGGCACATCAGGCTCTGTTTGTGTTTGTTGTCCTAGCCTGAGGCTCATGTTGCCCCTGGAGTTTCCAGATTTTACTGTGTTCAGCAAAGTACACTGAGTATGCCTGCCAACACCCATGCTTGTGTGACTATAAGTATGGCTGTTATTGTACAGTATGTCCATTGTAACTGAGTCCGCTTCTGTCTGCTGTCCCCTCAGATCCACATGAAAACAAGACATAATATATCATGAGGCTAGCCTGAAGAACGAACTCTAAAATCAATAATTGAATTAAAAGGCTCAGAGAGCCAGATAAGCAGTAATTGCATGTTGGACTCATGCATTGACCCCATTCTCGGGCAAAGCCCATTAAGCTTGTCCATGCATGCTCTGAGTTTTGTGAATGTTTGAAACTGCTTACTGATTGCAGTCTTTAGACTCCCCTGAAATCAGCTTTTAGGCTTTAACACTCTTTACCATTTTCTGAAAGAACTATAATTAGCCCTGTCATATTCAGACATTTCTGTGCCTTGGGTGCAAGCAAGGCTGTGGTGGTGTTAAAATATGGAAACACTAATGTAGAATTTTGTTTTTTTATAATTCATTTTTCCAGGAACTGTCAAATGAGGTGCAGCATGCAATTCAAGGAAGGATCATGCTTTGATGCAAGGATTTCTCCTTTAGGACTAAGAAACAAGAAGGTCAGTTATATAACTGAGTTGGAAAACCTAGCCTTTTGATTGGTTGGGACTCATGTGAATACCACACATGTACTCCAGTGCAATCACTAAGTCTGCCTCTATTTCACTGGTTTAACTAGAAACAATTTCTCAAAAAATACTTACAGTAAGCCTGAACCCCCTATCACAGATTATAACTGTGATATGGGAAATCAGTGGACAAGATCTTGATCAGTAGTTCCACTCTCACAGTGAACCACACTTGCCTGCAGTTCATACTGCTTGGCAGATAGGGTTGGGATTACCTCACTGTAAGTAATTGCCCCCCACCACCATCACCCCATCATGCATCTGCACTTAAGTGACTTGTTCATGCCTATACAGTAAGCCAATGCTATACTAGGATTTGAACCAGTATCTCCTGGTTCACATCTCTTTGCTCTGACCACTAGAATGCAATGCACTCTGGTGCAATGGCATTTTCGTGACTGTGCACTGCTTTTCAGTACGAACAAATCTTAGAAGACTTACCCTTGTTGCAAACAAGTTTAAATCCTGGCTGGGCAAACATGTATTTAGTGTTACAACAAACCTTCAGTAGCAATACCATTTATAGACCTGAGGTCTCATCTTTTAACACAACATTGCTCAAGACTTTCCAGCTAATATATATTATTGCTTGCTATCAGAGCAGGTGGTGAGGCTGACTGAGGAAGCTAGGGGATTATAACCAGGAGGGGTAAGTATTAGAAGTGTAGGGTCTGCAGATTAGATTGGGACCTTCAGTCAGGGCATAAAGGCACAGTTAACAGTGAGCTAGCCTGAGGTCAGGGGGCAGGTAGGTGGAATTTGTCCTGTAATTAGCTGGGGGGAATAGCTGTTAATTGGTGGGTTGGGCTTAGGCAGAAGTGAAGTAGCTGTCTGCATTTAGACTTCACTTCCATTACACTGAACTTCAGTTGAACTGAATGAACCTTAATGTCAAGCCCACCCAAGTATCTCATCATTTGGAGCACCTCATGGCAGGAGTGGTACAGAGCAGGAGTGCAGTATCTGACTAGAGAAAATCTGTAGGAGTTCCACAGGGTGCCCACAGGACCACAGGGGACTCTGCTGGTGCAAGATCTGATTAACCACAGGCTGTAAGCAGAACAGTTTTGAGTGTGTGCCCTTACAATACTGAAACTGTATAAATTAGTAGACATAGTGAACTACCTATCTTGAGTAGGGTATAAGGGTAGCATAACAAGCAGAATGGCTCAGCACTCAAGGAGTCCAAGAAGCGGAATGACTGACAACTAGGAAAACAAAATAGTTGGTATACCTTTATTGATACAGAGTGTGCATATTATTAAATTACCCTGGCTACAAAAAAATGCAAAACAAGCTATTCCCAGTGCTTTGACCCATACGGTCTTCATCAGGGGTGTTAGGGAAGTATAGCCAACTACCTATCTGAGGGAGGGGTCTAATCGAGAAATCCAAAAGACTGTCAGCAAGTAACCATTTAAACCAGTACCTTAGGCTAAACTTCCTACAGAGAGTAGGCCCATTTGGGTCAAAGCTATGGCAGGTAGAAGAAGGAAGAGCAGCACTGGCAGTCAGAAGTTATTATCTATAAGGAGACAGCTGACAGTACGGTGTGTAGGTACAGTGGGGAGTTTGTCAGCTGCAGGGACTGTGGACCAATCATCTTAAAGGTTATGCTCCGAAATTAGGATACTACCACATATGCAGGATCTTTGGAGAGCTCCATGGCTAACTGTTAGCAGCAAGAGAAGAGATGTCTCAGCTGCCACACCAACTAAGCCGGTGCCCACAGCCCCATTCTCCCCCAGGTCCACTGGCCCAGGAGGCTGGAGGGTGGTGGTAAGGGGGAAGGAAATGGGAGGCAGAGGCAGTCACATGGTGGTTAACCGAACCTACAAAATCCAGACAGCAAATGTCAGTCCAGTGGAGCAACGGTAGCACTTCTGCCTGCCAGGCCAGCAAACTGAGTTCAGGAGCAGATTACGAAGCTGGGGGTTGGCCACAGGGAAGCTTCCAATGAAATACTTTCATAGGGGGTAAGCTTGTCAACACCACCATCCAATGCAACAAGGTTGAGGTGTGGCGGTAGTGCAAGCTGGGGTGGTACATAAAGGAGGGGGCAACACCAGTCAGGCATAGTGCTTGTGTGCTTCCAAATGGCATGCATAACACTGCTTGCCTGAAGCAGGGATGGGCAGGGACCATGAAAAAAGTGGAAAAGATGTATGGGCTCATGAAATCCTGCACACTTATCCACAACCCATGCCTCCACCTGGGAACACCAGGCTGGCATCTGCATTTGTGTATTAGAGGAGGACAGACCTCTTCCTTCTGGCTCCACCATGGGATATTCCATACAGAACTCTCAATCTGGAGAGTTCCCAGGAGATGACAGCTGACTGGGGAGAGTAGGGACAGGGCTGATAAGCCTGCCAACACACTGCTAGAGAAAGCAAATTATGGAAAAAAAGAACTTCCAACAAAAAATTGCTTTACACCCCTGAAGGAGACACAGGCATACCTCTCAAGTGTCCCTCATTACGAGGGACATTCCTCATTTTGCCCCTTAAAATTGCTCTGTCCCTCATCCGTCCCTCATGGAAAAGGTGCTGCCAACACAGAGAATGTGCTGTAAATTCAGACCTCGGGGCAGAAACTTTTAGTATTTTAAAATACAAAATAAAAATAAACTTTGTACAAGTAACACTATGGTTTTCACAGTGTTCTGAGCTTGTATCTTCATGTTTGAGGATGTGTCCCTCATTCTGAGGCTCTGTGTCTCTCATTGTCCCTAATTTTGAGTGTCCAAAATGTCCATGTCCCTCATTTCAGTGACAAATGGTTGAGAGATATGGACACAGGTGCCTGACTCTATTGGGAGGATTCTGATTCAGTTGGGAAGAAAGGGAAGGGGGACATGGTGGCATCCAGGTGTGAAAGCCAGAAGAAGTTAGCAAGGAGTATCTTAGTCAGAGGTTACTCAATTATTAGAGGGGTGAAGAAGGTGGTTGGCAGAGAGGGAAGGGAAGGTGGTGGTCAGATGCATTCCTGGTGATCAGTCATCTTGGATATGAATAGGAAAGAGAGGATGGTAGAAGAGGGTGTGGGGAGCTTGGGGTACTTGCTCACTTGGATACCAACAATCTAGGGAACCAGCCTATGGAAGCAGTGAAGAACATTCAAAGGCTGGGGAACTGACTGAAGGCACATTCAGCTTCCTGGCCTTTTTCAAGGGAGGGAATGGAAAAGACATAGAGAGGAAGAAGGAGATCAAGGCATTTAATGGGTGGTTGAAGGGATGTTGTCAGGATGAGAGGTACTATTTTGTGTGGGGGACTGGGAGCTTCTGGGACAGGAGGCTCTTCAAAGGTAATGGCCTTTTCCTAATAAGGGAGGGGACCAGAGCCCTGGGGCAGAAGTCTGATGTTTACATTGGTGGACAGTTAAACTGACAGGAGGGGAGGCTGAGGCTGGGCATACCACTGAGAAGGGTTGGAAAAGGGCATCGAGCTAGGTCTTCTTCTAAACTAGGGCATAAAAGCATTGAGGAAAACAAGTCACAAGTTCATAAAAGGTAGAAAATAATACCAGAGAGGGGTCTCACTAAGCCTGCAAAAAGGGAAAAACAAGAAATTAAAGAGGTTTGGGAAAACGCCATGAGTTCATAAAAGGATAGAGAATAATACTGGGGGCTCACAAAGCCTGCAAAAAAGGAAAAAAGAAATTAAGGAGGTTAGGGGAAAATAAAGGAGGTCATAAAAACAACAGGGGTGTAGCACAAGATGGAAGGCAGTCTACCTTCATGCCAGGAGCCTGGGATGCAAAGTCAGTGAGCTCCAGGTGATGGTACAGATGCTGGGTTGGACTCTGTAGCCATTGTGGAGACTTGGGCCATAGAGAACAATGACTGGAATCTAACAGTCTAAGGTTATACCACATATAGGCATGACTGGGGAAAGGTAAGAAGGAGGGCTAGCCTTCTAAATCAGGGAAGAAATCGAGGCAGTGGATGATGGATCCATCAGGGAGGAAATGGGGTAATAGAATTGCTATGGATTCAGCTTATGGAGGCATCAAGAAATTACACATGGGGTAATCTAGAGGCCACATTGGCAGGGGGATGAGAGTGATAGGGAACTAGGGGCAGACATAAAGAAGGTGGCAGCAATGGAGGAGGTGGTAGTAGTGAGGGATGTCAGCTTGCCAGTCATTGACTGAGACATTCCAGCAACTATGAGTGCCAGAAGCCAGGCCCTGCTAGATACAGTGCAGGACTGCATGCTGGTGCAGCTGGTCAAGGAACCCACAAGGCAGGCTGCCATTCTTGATGTGGTGCTCACCAACTAATAAAGGATAGATGGGGTGCGGGTTGCAGAACCACTGGGGTCCAGCAACCATAACACCATATGGTTTGAGCTGGCATTTGGTACTTGTAAGCCCTCATCAAAGGCTGAAGTTCTGTATTTCATAAAGGTAAATTTCAGCCACATGAGGGAATTAGTCCTGGACAGGTTAATTGGAGGGGACAGTATTGGGCGAGCGGAGGAAAGATGGGGAGAAACAAAAGGAAATGTAGAAGTTTGCTGTTGGAAATCACTACTCTTGAAAATTACATGCTGTGGAGCTTGGTCCT
The DNA here is from genome assembly GCA_016271365.2 of Neoceratodus forsteri. NCBI lineage: Eukaryota > Metazoa > Chordata > Ceratodontiformes > Ceratodontidae > Neoceratodus > Neoceratodus forsteri. Next base: position 1,580,063 of record CM057456.1, on the reverse strand, counting down.
GATGAATACTCCTGAACTTGCAACAAACTGGTGGTGGGCCATTCTAGGCAATGAAATGTCTTGACATTCAGTCTTGAATACTATGATCTTTTCATTTGCTCACTGCAACATTTTGCCATTTCACTACTGGCTTCCTAAGGGGACACTATAATTTTAACCAAAAAATAGTGCAAATAGGTATACTATAAGGCTTCACATATATTATATATTGCTATAAGACATAAATTCTAATTTGCATACCAGTATTCTTTTAAATGTCTTCCTGTCTCTGCATTAGAACTGCATTTTACATCTTAGTAAATCTGGAAATCAGCAAAAAGTGTTTTTAGTCATCTAATACGTACTTCAGTGTCATTACTCCCTTTACCATAGGAACCACATACTTTACTCAAATGTGCACACATATATAGAGCAACAGTACCTCCTCCCTTCATAGAAACATAGAAACATAGAATTTGACGGCAGATAAGGACCGCTTGGCCCACCCAGTCTGCCCATTTCCCTACCTACTGGATAAGCTGCAGATCCTAGTTAACTAGCAGCCTACTTCTTCCTACCCCCACCCCCCAGAATTGCCTTATGACTATCCCATGCATGCATGCATGCTCCTTCCACTCACCTGCTGGGCTGCTGACTGCCAGTTAGCACAGAGGTTCTCTGTACTGTATGTGCAACATTTTGTACCAGAGATTACATGCACTAGTCCTCATCCCCAGTGCACTTCACAAACACTACTGTATATATAAACCTTCATCTACTACATATGGTACCTTCAAGCTTTTTCATACCTTTTGTCTGGAAAATAATTGTGAAAAACATTTATTTGTATTAGTACAGTTCTCATAGTGTCAGTGCTATCAGTTCTAATTGTGACCAAAAATCCATTCATTTTAGTTTGGTATGGTTGATAAAGAACAAGACATAAATAACTGCTGATCTTGGAACAGCAGACCTGGCTTGCATCACTGAGACCTGGCTGGATGAAAATGCTGGCCCAATTCTGGAATCAGGAATTCCAGTGGGGTACTCGGTAATACATCACCCAAGATTGGATCGGAGGGGTGGGGTCGTAGCCATTTGTTTTAAGATGGAACTGGAGCTTATGGAGATACCAGTGGGGGACACTGGATCCTTTGAGTGTATCATGGGTGCAGGTGTGGGTTGCTGGATTCTTCTCATCTACCGTCCATCAAGGGACAGGAACGTATTCCTGCAAGAAGTCACAAACTTCATGGCTGACATGGTGTTGGAGTTTCCCAGGTGATTGGTCCTGGGGGACTTCAATGCCTGGGTTGATGATGAACTCTTGCAGTTTGGACAGGACTTCCTCCAACTAATGATCTTGTTGGGCTTCACACAGGTTGTTACCACTGCCACCCATAATCAGGGTCACTCCTTGAATCTGGTGTTCCTCCTAGGGATGGAGGTCTCTGACCTGGTGGTGGAACCAGTCGGATGGTCTGACCATCACACCACAGGGTTCAGTTTCATGACTCTGCCCCTCTGGAGATGATCCAGTACTGCCCTTTAAGGGGTGTGACACTTGATGGTCTGCTGGTGATGCTTGATCTATCAAGTAGGTTGGGGGAATGCATGGACCCAGAGGAACTTGTACAGTACTATAATAGTGCAGTATTGGGGGCCCTGGATTCCATTGCTCCTGTTCATGTTCACCCACTCACTCTGCATCCTCGGTCCCCATGGTTTGATGGGGACTTGAGAGAGCTGAGATGTGTGGGTCGAAGGTTAGAATGGTGCTGGTGGAAATCTGGCCTCAGTGAGGATAGGCTTAAACTGATGGCTCATTAGCAGACCTATCAGTCGGAAATCTCTAGTAAAAAGGCAGAGTTCTTGTACAGAGAGATTTCTCTAGTGAGGAATCGACAGGCTCAGCTCTTCCATACTGTGGACAGGCTGTGCAATCCAGCCTGTCTGCAGAATAGGAGAGCTTTGTCACAGCTGAAGTGTGAGGAGTTCGCACAATTCTTTGCTGATAAGGTTGCCACCATCAGGTCAGAGATCTGACCAGCACCTTCTGTTGAGTGTTGCAACTGTCGGTGGGAGACCACAGGCACCCAGGCTGTCTGGGCTGATTGCAGCTGGCTGGCGATCACTAATATCATGAAGACTGTCTGGGGCTTGCGGCTGACTTGCTGCAGTTTGGATCCAGGCCACTTGTTGAGTGCTTGGATGTCATCAGTCTGGTCCTAGCTGAGATTGTCTGGTGTTCATTGGAGAAGGGTGTGTTCCCAGACTACTTGAAGGAGGCAGTGGTGACACCCCTTTTAAAGAAATCTTCCCTTGACCTGGACTGTCTTGTTAACTACAGGCCAATCTCTAACCTGCCCTTCTTGGGCAAGGTTATTGAGAAGGTAGTCATGCTGCAGCTTGAAGACCATCTTACCACCCACGAGGTCTATGATCCTCTCAAGTCCAGTTTTTGTAAGAGGCATAGTACTGAGACTGCCCTTGTTTGGGTGCTAAATGATCTCCTGATGGTGAGAGATTGGAAGATACATTCAATCTTGGTTCTCCTAGATTTCTCAGCAGCATTTAACGCTATGGATCATGGGGTATTATTGGAGTTTCTGCGGTTGATCTGTGGACAGTGGGGAACAGTCCTCAGATGGTTCCACTCTTTCCTCACAGGCAGGTCTCAAAGAGTGGTGTCAGGAATCTTTTCCTCGATCCCTCTTCCCCTATCATGTGGGGTACCACAAGGCTCAATTTTGTCCCCCATGTTGTTTGCGGTGTACATGCTGCCGTTGGGAGGTATTATAAGGAAGTACAGGCTGAGTTTTCACTGCTATGCAGATGATACTCAGCTGTACATGTCCTTTGTGCCTGAGCAAGGTGATGCTATCTCGGTCTTTAACAACTGTGTCACTAAGATCCAGGAGGGGATGAGTGCCAACTGGTTGAGAGTAAACCTGGAGAAGACTGAGGTGTTGGTTGTGGACCCAGGTCATTGGGTAGAGGGGCTTCCTCCTGTTTATCCTTCTGATATTATACTTAGGGGCAACCAGCTGAGGGCCTCTGAATGGGTGTATAACCTGGGCATTTTACTCGACTCAGAACTGACTCTTAAAGCTCAGGTGTCGGACATTGTCAAGACCTCATTTTACCATCTGAGGAACCTCACCAGGGTGAAACACCTTGTTCCACCTGAGGACCGTCCCACACTAGTCCATGGCTTTGTGTCCTCCCACCTTGACTTTTGCAATGCTCCCTACCTAGGGCTTCCAGAGGTGGAGATCTGTAGCCTGCAACTGGTGCAGAATGCGGCTGCCAGACTACTGACTGGCTCATCAAGGGCCAGGCATATTATGTCTGTACTCCGTGAACTTCACTGGTTGCCGGTGAGGTGGAGAATCATCTTCAAGGTCATGCTGCTGACCTACAAGACCCTACACAAACAGGGACTGTGCTATTTGAAAGACCTCCTTTGTCCCTACCTTCCCAGCTGACCTCTCCTTTCCACCAAGGAGGGATTTCTGGAGGTTCCCAGGGTCTGCTTGAAGACTTCTGGGGCCAGAGCTTTTGCGTTCATGGCCCCGACCCTGTGGAACTCTCTACCTCATCGGGTTAGAGAGTGCCTGTCCACTGAGTCTTTTAAATTCTCACTAAAGACATGTTTATTTCAGCTGACTTACCCAGATTTGTTCTGAATTTTATTGTCAATTTTAAAGGGAACAGTTTTGATCTAGAATTTTAATCAGATCTAATTTTAACAATTTTTGTACAGGCGCTTTGGGTTGTGAAAAGCACCTACATATAAATAAAGTTTGACTTGACTATCCTGCTGTTCTTCATTTTTTGCTTTTTTCATGATATTCATATGTTATCCATAGGTGCACTAGGCCTCCCATCTTTGTTAAATATATAAATAAGTACTAAAGAGGGTGCAAGGCAATGCACATAGGGAACAAGAACCCCAGAACAGAGTATTGGAAGAGAGTGGTTGAGCTGAACACCACTTCTGAGGAATGAGACCTAGAAGTCATCATAAGTGACTCCTTTAAACAATCTAGCCAGTATAACAAGGCCCTCAGTAAGGCAACCAGGATGCTGTGGTATACTGGGTAGGGTTTTGACAGCAGGAGGAAAGAGGCATTACTGCATCTTTATAGATCACTGGATAGACCACACCTAGAATACTGTGTTCAGTTCTGGAGTCCTCACCTAAGGAAAGACAAGGCCAGGCTGGAGATGGTGCAGCATATGGTAACCAAAATGATGCAGAACCAACAGGTAGAGCCTATGAAGAATTACTTAGGGCACTGAACATGTACTCGCTTAAGGCCAAATGGGAGAGGGGTGATATGATAAGGACCTTCAGGTTCCTGCAAGGAATGAACAAAGTTAACTGTGAGGAAGTATTCAACAAGAATAGCAAAGCTAGAACACAAGGGGAAATTTACAGGGGGGATTCAGGAGGGATATGAGAAAGGTTTCATTTACAGAGAATGAGCCATGGAACAGTTTGAGAGCAGAGGTGGTGGGCGCCAAAACCTTTAATGATGTTAAGTCTGGGACAGAGTTAAGGGCTAAGTAGTTACTCGAGGGTGTAGGAGTACAATAGGGAGCAATGGGTTTATAGTGTAGACAAAGACCATGTATTGGTAAAAGGTCTCTGGGCATGATAGAGTGTTACGGACAGACTAAATGAACCACTGGTCTTTTTCTATTGTCATTGTCTATGTTTTCATTATGTGATGAGGCAGTCTGGTCTAGTGGTTACAGTGCAAAGCTGTGTGCCTAGTGACTGGGGTGCGAAATCACCAACCACCACTTACTTACTGTGTGACCCTGAGCAAGTCACTTAATTTTTTTTATTATTATTTATTTACCCAGCATTGTTCAGCTGAGATGCAACATTTTCTTTTCAGTGGGGTCCTGTTTCATGGATACTATATAGCCCTGGGAATTTTTCTTAACCTCCCAGCACATATAAACATATAAGCATATGGAGCAAAAATGCTCTCAAAAGATCATATAGAAACCCTTTTTTTTCTCTGAATTTGAATTTGACATATTTCTTACATCATATATAAGTAAGGTAAACTTAGATCCTGCCTCAAAAGGGCAGAATACTATGCCATTCATCTGGTAATATAACTCTACTAAACAACCTGCAGTGAAGTTGGAAACTCTGACAAACAGTACAGAGAAGATTGTAAATACTGGTCAAGATTATTTTGCAGTACAGTCAAATATTATAATAGGTAAGGAACTTCAAGACATACAAAGTAGCAATGTTACAAAGCAAGTTTCTGTTAAAATAAATGCTAGCAGCAATCAAAACACAAAATTAACAAAATGCTGAAATATTAAAAACTTTAATAGAAAACAAAGGAAAATCAAATAGATGTACAATCCAAGTCAATAAGAATGAGAAACAGCTGTGTGTTTTAAATAGAGAAGGATGGGAAAACAGTATACTGTAAAATGGATAACAGAGGACATAATTAGAAAGGTGCATGATGAGGTCATGATGGTTTTACAGGAGAATAGAAAGTTGAAAGAGCAGAACAAAGTTGATACTATACATGAAAATGACAAAAATGCAGTACAAATGCAAAACAAGAACAGACAAATTCAGCTAAAGGAGCCCAACTAAAAAATAAAATAAAAAGCAAACAGGAAAGTCAAAATGAGAACAAACGAAAACATAATGGTTTTGGCTCTGCCCTCAAAAGTGATAATAACAATGAACCAGGTCAGAATGTAAGAAATAAAGAAAATAATTAAAAAAAAAAAGAAATACAAAGTTACTTCCTACTTTATTTTTTGTCTGGAGTCCTAAAACTAAAAAAGTAAGACTGCATATTTACAAAAAAATAACTATTTAATTGATCCAAGTCCATAATAGGAGGCAGATTTGTTTGAGAAGATCTACATTCTGTTTACAGATATCGAGTATAGCCAAACAATGGAAACATTTGTGGAGTGGTGAAAAGTAACAAACAAAGGCAGCATATTTTAGACAGAAAGCACCATTTGAAAAAATGTGGGGTAGATTTAAATGTAATAATTCCCACTGTATCAAAGACTTAAGAGTAAAACAGGTAAAGATTGTAAAGAAAAGGACAGCAGGAGAAAGAGAATAACAAAGGGTGAAATAACCGATGATAGGGTGCTGCACTCCTGAGGTGCTGTCTTTCATATGAGGCATTAAACTGAGGTCTTGCCTGCCTATTCTGGTGGTTGTTCAGGTGGACATTAAAGATCCTACACTACTTCTTGAAAAAAGCATGAGAATTTCCCAGTGTCCTGGCCAAATCTTCCACATTCCTTAAATGTACCACCAACATCTTAATCTTATTGCCTTCCATCTGCATCTCCTGCTTCCCAGGCTGAAAATAAGCAGAATTGCTTTATACTCCTTTCCTGGTCAACAAACACTAAATAAATAAAATACAACAGCAAGAAATAACCAGGTCTTTGAGTAAACAAAGGCAGCACTTTGAAATAACACTGGAAGGAAGTTCAGAAGAAGATGTGTTTATAAGGAGAAGGAGAAAAAGATGAATTAAAATCAATCCAAGTGTAGTTCTGTATTCTGTATCAGGTGATGGAGACTGCTCTGGCTTATCAACTGAATCATGTGATAGTGAGGACAGTATGATTATGGTAAAAAACATAGATGGAAAAAACAGATATTCTCTGTTGATACAGTTATCAGACTGAATCTTTGTAAAGGTGGCCCACCACTTTGTGACAATGAGTTTCAGTTCTTAGATGGAAAATGTTGGCTTACAATCAAAGTTAAATGAAAAAACATGATTCAAAGTTATTCACAAGTTTTATATAATTCTTATGCAGGAAACATGGATATCTGTCTTAGAACAAGAATACTTGGTGGCTATTGTCAATCTGAGATAACAGGCAACAGACTGCATAAGATGGGTAGATATAAAAGAGGTTTGGTCTCTCTAGTATCATCTATCTTGGATGTTAACAATGAACATGTACAATTAGACTGTGCTCATCTTCTACTGATCATTCTAAAAGACAAGGGAAACAAAAAAATAAGCCTTTTTGAATTGTTATTTTCTACCTGTTCTCTCAAGGGGAATCATGAAACAGTTTTTAATGGCTTACAGAAAATTAGGGAAACCATTATTGTGCCTTCTGGGGTAGCCTCAATAGTAGTGGCTGGTGACCTAAATGCTAAAATTGATGAAAAAGTGGAGTATTTTAAAGAATTTCACATCTGGGGTATTGATAAGCATTTGGCTATCCTGGTTAGATCTTCAGAAGAAAGAAAAATGAATCCAAGAGATACCAGGCTATCTTTTTTTGTCACATAATAATCTAAGTGCACTAAATGGTAGAACTAAAGGAGACACAAAAGGACAATTAGCATTTATTAACAGAAAAAGGGGGTTCTGTCATTGATTATTTTATTTTGGACATATTTTATATGCATTTTCTAGCTTCATTTAAGGTAATAGATGACTTATCTAGTGATCATTTACCAATTTGTTTAAAAATGAAAATGTTAACAAAAAGCACAGTCACTGATAACAATGTGGAATTCTAGAGGGAATGCAATGGAGTGAAAGAAAAGTAAAATAGTAACCTGAGATCCTCTGTTGTCAGTGAGGAGAGAAGATGTATGCTTGAACCTTGAGGCACTGGAACTTGAACTTTAATTCACATCTCCATCCATAAAAAAATGAGGAACATTTCTTGATATTCAATAGCATTCCAAAAAAAATTAGTGAACAATTAAAATGCAATTCTTGGATAAAAATGAACAAACAGAATTATAAGGAAAAAAACTGTCACAGTGTGATGATAAATGTAAAGATCTAATAAAGGTATGAATAAGGCTGGTAGAAATTCTCAATATCTGAATGGAAAAGAGTATAAAGAGGCTTAGAGTAATATTAAAAAAGAATACAAAACAATGTTAATCACAAAAGAAAAAATTATGGAGAGGCATTTTGGACATTATTACAGAGACAATTTTGGATAAGGATGCATGCCTTTTTGGAAATTAATAGGTTTTGGCATAAAAAAGTAGAATGATCATTGATGCCTTTATTTCACCTTCTACTTGAAGTAAATATTTAAGAAAGCTAATCAAATAAGTACTAGTAATTCTTCTTTGTAGACTAACATTTCAAGTCTAGAGAATATTTCATGATTATATAGTAACAATTCACATTTGTTGGATACATATTATGTAACGGTACAGGAGGTGATAAGTGAAATAAACAGACAAAAAACAATAAGTACCCCAGGTTAGATGAGATTCCAGCTATAATTTATAGGAACAACGTTACATGGTGGGCAGAAATTCTAACAAAACTCTTCAATTGTATCAGTTGAATGAAAAGTATTCCTGTATCATGGAATACAGCAGAAATAATGTCGCTGCATAAAAAAAGGGCTTTATTATATCTCTACCTCTTTTAGGCCAACTTCTTATCTTTGTATACCACAAAAAAATTATGAATATTACTATACAAATTACAAATATCGGTGGAATCAAATAAGATTATAAGCGCCAACCAATTTGCATTCTGTGCCGAGCATTCAACTGTAGACTATTTTCTTGACTGATTTGCTTGCTTGTTTTTTGCTGAATAAATATGTGTTTTGGAAAGAAAACCACCATGTATTGCTTTTTTAGATATTACAGGAGTACTACAGTCTGAATTTGTAAAAACATACTGTATGTTGTGCAAAGTGTTTTGATTTGTGTTTGTAGTCCTAGTGTATCCTTCCCTTAGTCTGCTATTTGGAGTTTTTTTCTAAATTAGCCTACTGTTTTTGTGGTAGTTTCATGGCCCCTGGGGATCTCCATCTTAGCATGGTTTATTGCTCTTCTTTTTCCTACAGTGCATCCTGTCCCATGTGACAGTGATGTATACAGGGCCATAGATTCAGCAAATACTGGTATGCAGTCAGTTTTACAACAGTAAAGCTGTGACTTTAAATAATGTTTCCTATCCCGGGAGAACTAAAGGCTACATTTACAGTTTAATAAATACTTGAGGGCTAACTGAGTGGGGTTTTCTGTAAGAAAACAGATGAAGTCTTTACTAATTATAGCACTGATGATCTGGAGTGATTTGTGTACTTTTTACCCTGTGTGTAGCTTGATGAAATTAAAAGTTTAAAAAACAAAACATTTATTCCTGCTGGCTAGACCTGACACACACACATAGAAAACAAACATATTGAATTAGAGCTACTCTGTGGAGGCCAGAATATCAGGTTCCTATCACTAGTACATGCAGATCCAGTGGTCCTGGATGCATCACTGTCGCATGGGATTGGAGGCACTGTAGGAAAAAGAAGACCAATAAACCATGCTATGATGGAGATCCCTAAGGGCCATAAAGCAACCATAAAACAATCATGCTAATTTAGAAAGAAATCTTAATAGCAATCAAAGGGAAGGACACACCAAGACTACACACACAAATCAAAGCACTCTGCACAACATGTCTATTGAAAATGTTGACTGTAGCACTCCTTTAAGGGAGCTTTTGATAATGTAAACAGAGACATTCTTTGGACTATTTTATGTGCAAAAGGTATTGATAGTCATCTTATTTTGATATGATATTGCAAAAGGATACTACTTTAGAAGTTAGCTACTCTAAAAATGATGATGTCATGGATAACATCTTGGTAGAAAATGGAATAGATAGATAGATAGATAGATAGATAGATAGATAGATAGATAGATAGATAGATAGATAGATAGATAGATAGATAGATAGATAGAGAATTGAGGAGGTAGAGAGTTTCAAATATTTTGGCATTTTAGTAAACAGGAAAATAAAAACTTGGTCCATATACACAGAATCCAAAAAAAAAAAAAAAGGAGTCTGAAAAGCAACTTTAGGTATTCTTGCATTTGTTAAGCTATTTGCAAATAACTCTTTCATGACATACAAACATATTCTGCAAAAATATATTCAAGTGTTCTATTTGCAGCAGATATATGGGGTTTTGAAGGTGGTATCACTTGGACTACCACAAATAACAACAGCTGAGTTTTTGAGACTAGAGACATGTAGTTCTTCCCTGGCTGTCTTGGCATCTAAAAGAATGATACTTAGTGGAAAAATGGCTGATAATACATGTTGAGAATATATTATTACATGCATGTTGACAGGAAATAATGATTCAATCCTCAGTGCAAATTAGATATAGATTATTATGGTTGGCTGATGAAGATAATATATCAAATTTCATGGGACTAGAATCACTTTCTAAAATAGAAAAGGCTATATAGATGTGAAAAGTTGCTGAAATTTACTCCATGAAAAAATCTGAGAACTCTGACAAATTTGCAGAGCTGGGGACTGCAATTTACATTGTTATTCACCATGCAGATAGGCCAAATTTTCATGGCAAATGGCCAATTCACCTGGTGAATAAAAAGGTGAATTGCTTGTAAATTGAGAATACCACCCTCCCTCCCTAACCTCCTGCTGGAACACTCCTCCCTCCTCTCACCTGCCATAGCAAACATCACACTGCTGCTCATTGAAAGTTAATCCCTTCCTCCAACCTGTGCACCAAATACACTCCAGCCACCAGAGTTCCCTTGTCTTCTGTAAAAATACCCAGGCCCCCACCCAACCCCATTCTGGTCCCCACTGTGACACTCAGACAGCTGGTTCTGATTAGTCTATGATTTTTGTAATATAAAAATGTGTTATTGAATGTCTCTCATGAGAGATGCTGACTGTCTGTGGAATGACACCACCCTCCCAGGTTTTAGCTAATAGGTGCCACCTAGAAGGCCAAGAGATAATTACAGGCTAGAAGAGACTAAATGAGGCATCTCCTGTTTATGTGACTAATTGCAGCTAGCCAACTGCCAAGATAGATCATAAACTTTTATAACATTCAGAGGAAACACAGTTAAAATTCACAGGATGATACAAAACATGTTGTACCTCCGTGAGATCTGGCAGAGAGACATAACAAGTTCTTTGATGTCCTGGAAAGGGGAAGCTGCTCACAGATGAAAGGTCATATGAGAAAATGAGTTATGCTGAGGTCAGAGAATTTTAATTTACCTTCTGAAAAAGGCATCCTGTTTTGCATAGATATATTTTTTTATATTCTGACAGGGAGAAGCTAGGTGACCTCATGCAAAGAGGTTGGCAAAGCCAGTTTTTAAACAGTATTCTGTTTTCCATTTACACACAAATGTTTGGACTCTGAAAAAGAAACATCCACAGCACTGTGAGATAAGAATACCTTAGAAAAGACAATTCTAAGAGTATTGTGGTAGGATATTTTGTCTGCACTTTTAAACCTGTTTTGTTTAAGTGACTTGTATGTTTTGTGATATATGGTTCTGTATTTACACTTTACATTTTTATCTATTTTTAAGTAAACTTCTCATTTTTTAATTGACTATTTGTGTCTTCCAAGTCCTTCTGTTTTTGCCTGTGATGCATGGATGGTTAAGAGTGTGACAACACTATGCATGAACTTATATGGTAATACCAAAGAGGGAAAAGATAAGAGTAATCTGAGGTCTTTACTAGAGTTTTAAGGGTACATTTTGTACACCTGGTTAAGTGCCCATAGGCGAAAGATATCTGACCCCCCTGAAGAGCAGAATTATCTGATCCTGTACATTGGGTACACTAACAAGAGGTTCACAGTTTAAATCCCTCCAGAACTGAGACCAAAGGATGATTCGAACCCACAAAACAGACAGGAGGGTTACCCTGTTTCTGTTTCCTGTTCACAAGACTGTGCTCAGAGGTTGGCACTGTGGGAGCAGAGGGCCTGACCTGCTGAGTGGGTTTGTAACAGATTGGTTGGCAGCGGTGTGCATAATTTTGGTATTACAAGCTTTTATTGTTCAGTGTGTCATCTTGAGACCGTCAGCTCACTTGCAAAGAAAGAAAAAGGCAGTGATTTATTTTTAAAAAAGGAGACAGAACTATATCACTTGTCGTACAGTCAAGTTCCTACCCGTTTTATTTTTTTTTCTAAAGTGCAAGTCAGAGTTACCGTAGTTAGGGAAGAAGATGGCTTCCAACTACAGCAGGCACACGGTAGACTACTTAAAGCAGTTATGTGGGGACAGAGGAGTCCTGTTCAAGGTGAAAGCCAGAAAACAGAACTTCGTGGATGCCCTGATGGTAGTAGATACCAAGAGCATAGAGTCACAGACAGTGACTGCAAAGGACTAAACCTTGAGTGTGGCAGGACTTGCAGCCAGTGTAGTGTCCAGATCCAGTGAGGTGGACAGCAGGGCCACTGTCAGTGAAGGGCCACAGCAGCAGGGGAAGGTCACCAGTATCCTGGATCCAGAAGTACTCAGGCTGCAAACTGAGCTGCGCAGAATGGAGCTGGTGTTCCAGAGGGAGAGGGACTGTGAACAATGGGAGGCAGACCATGAGGAGTGCGAGTGCCAGCAAGCTGCAGAGGAGAAGAGGGAGCAAGAACACAGAGAAACAGAGTAAGAATGCCAAGAGGCAAAGTGGGAACAGTGGGAGGCTGACCATGAGGAGCATGAGCGTCAGAGGCAACATGAACTGGAGAAGCTATGACTCCAACCACCAGCACTAGAGCAGGTAAGTGGTTTGTGTTTAACTGGGACTGCAGGACTGGGTTACAAATTGAATTCTAAATTGATAGCCAAATTTAAAGAGGGGGAGGATACGGGTGCCTTTTTAAATTCTTTTGACAAAGTTTGTATTCAGGCTAAAATTCCCAGAGAGTCCTGGAGCTTCCAGCTATCCCCACTACTTACCTGGAAAGCTTGGGATGCATTGGGTCAAATGGACAATAAGGACAGTAAAGATTACAGCAAACTTAAAGCTGTACTGTTAAAAAAAATTGAATTAACTGCTAAATCATACAGAGCTAAATTCTGTAAGCTCAGGAGAAGCCCTGACATGAGGTACGAGGAGCTAGCCACAAAACAACTTCAGTTTTTAAAATGTTGGTGGGAAAGATTTGAGGCAAACTCTGTTGATAAAATTGAAAATGTGATTTTGTTAGAACAGTTTTATTGGGCATGCCCAGCAGAGCTGAAAACCTGGCTGGATGACCGAGATCCCAAAACAGTGCAAGAGGCTGCTGAACTCTTGGACCGCTATGCCGAGAGCATACCTGCTCTGAGAGTGAATGGGGTGGGCATGGCAGTGCACAAAGGGAAAAGCACACCTTCAGGGCAACCAAAACCCTTACTGCCTCCACTGAAAATAGTTAGCCCCGGGATTTAGAGAGAAGATTTCTCTAAAGAGAGAAGTGAATGTTGGTTATGTAAAGAAACTGGGCATATTGCCAGACAGTGTCCCAAAAGAATGTGCAATAATACGCAGAATGGTACTAGAAAAGGAGTGAGTTGTTTGTGTGTCCCTGGAAGCATGCCTGTAAACATGAGGGAACACATGCACCCAGTCATGGTGAATGGTGTACAGACGCAAGGTTTAAGGGACACAGGGGCATCCCTGACATTGGTAAAAGGGGATCTAGTAGAGCCTGGTCAGCTTATACACAATAAATACATCACTGTACAGGACTTTATTGGTGAGGCAAAAACATTGCCCCTCACCAGTGTTCTCCTAGACTGGGGTGAAACAGGGGGGACTGTGCAACAGGTGGCAGTAGCCAAAACATTAGCAGGGGACGTGATCCTGGGCAGCAATCTCAAATGGGATGGTATGTGCAGTTACCCATAGCCAAGCGACAAGGGAAAATTGGAGTTCCCTGAACCCCACAGAAGCCATTGTGGAAACCATTGAGAGACTAGTTCCCCAGCCTGTGTCTCCAGATGGGGAGACTAATGAAATTGGAGTAAAAATTTCCCTAGTAGCAAGTAACCACACAGCTACAGAGTGCTACTCCAAAGAGGGAGGGGTGACCCATTGTCAGAGGGTTGGGATTGACAGTGATCCTGAGGGCCCTGACGCTAGTGCTAGGGACCCTAGTTTAGATACTGAAGGGGACCTGTCCCATGCCTTGGGAATATGTAAGGGGTTTGCAGCTGCTCAGAGAAATGACCCTAGTCTAGAGAAGCTGAGGGCTTGGGCAGACTCGGATGGCACACAGGGAGGTGATGGCAGACATAAGGTTTATTGGTAAAATGGACTTATGTATACTCAGGCAGTAGAGACAGAGGGAGTGGTGCTAGGCAGGTAGCTTGTCATTCCCTAGGGGTATCGTGAGCAGTTACTCAAGATTGCCCATGATATTCCCTTGCCTGGTCATCTGGGAATTGCACGCACAATGCAGCAGTTGGCCCAGAATTTATATTGGCCAAACTTCACCCAGCAGGTGAAGGAGTATTGCAGGTCTTGTCATCGGTGCCAAGAAATAGGGAAGGCGGGCAAGAAAACCCAAGCCACCCTGATTCCCTTGCCCATAGCTGAGGAGCCATTCTAGAGGGTGGGAATGGATATTGTGGGACCTTTAAATACCTCCAATTCCTCAGGGAAGAGAGTCATCCTGACTGTGGTGGATTATGCCACCCAGTACCCAGAGGAAGTCGCCCTATCCTCACTGAGGACAGACAGAGTGGCAGATGCCTTACTTGGGATTTTCTACCATGTTGGGTTTCCACAGGAGGTTATCACTGATCGAGGGTGTTCCTCAATGTCTGACCTGATGAAATGTTTATGGGAGAAGTGTGAGGTGGTGCAGAGATGCACGACACCGTATCACCCATAAGCCAATGGACTTGTGGAATGATTCAATGGTACCCTGAAGTCAATGCTCTGGGTGTTTACTGAACAGCATGAGCGGGACTGGGAGAAATACCTTCCCCACCTGTTGTTTGCATACAGGGAGGTGCCCCAAGAGTCAACAGGATTTTCCCCCTTCAAACTCTTATATGGACACCAGGTACGTGGGCCCCTAGACTTGATCTAGGAGGACTGGGAAGGCAAGCACACCACCAAGGGAACTCCCATTGTGGATTATATCCTTAAGTTTAGGAAAAGGCTGAAGGAGCTTAATGGGACAGCCCAGAACAACCTGGCAGTTGCCCAACAGAAACAAAAAGTGTGGAACGACCGCAAAGCCAGAGCTCACTCGTACGTGGTTGGTCAGGAAGTCATGGTCCTTATTCCAGTCTGGAAAGACAAGCTGCAGGCTGAGTGGGCAGGACTGTACAAAGTGGTTAGGAAGGTAAATGACGTGAACTACATTGTAGAGTTTCGAGAAAAGTGTTTGGGCCTGCACCTGGGACGTCGTGCCTGGCTGAAAGCAAGTATATGAGAGAGAAATAATTGCCAGCGCTGGCTACTCACAGTTGTTGCAGCTCCTTACAAGATACCACCCTTAGGCTTGAAAATAAAAGGAAGTCCACAACCTTTTAAGGTGCAAAGATACAGGTGTCTTGTTTATTTTTTTCAAAGGTGCTCAGCACACACAGACACAGCTTCCCTTCAAGCTCCCCTTCCAAGATTAAGCTTCCTTACACGTTTCACACCCTGTAGCGCTTAATCATAGGATAGCAGTCTGTATCACCAACAATCATTAAATACATTCATTATTAAAGTGACAGTGCATAGTTAAAATAAATTTTTTTTTGTATGTGTATCCTTCCCTTACTTAAACAGTGATTAAATCTTTTGATTAAAAAGCTTTTCTCCTTTTGTATATGCTATTCAATGCACATATTCAGAACAGTTTTGTACTCATAGGCCCAGATATTCAAAAGGGTTGCACATGGCGAAACAGTGTTGCACCATGCATAACCCACTGATGCCACCCGGCACGATATTCAAACAGGAATTGTGCCTGGCACCGTCCAATTGAAGTGCATCAGTAATGTATCTGGCGCAGGTGGAGGGCATGCCCATGATACTCTGCACATCCCGATATTCAGCTTGGGATGTGCTGAGCCAAAAGACAACGGCCAGCCACCCACAGGTGAGCTGCTGTATTATGAGGGCACAACTTCGGCGGCTGCCATCCATGGTGGCAGCCCCCTACATGTCGCAGGCATTGGTATGTAAAATAAATTCTATATCCCTGGTGGTCCAGTTCAGCCCGATCACAGTCTTAAGTAAAAATGAAGAATCAATATCCTTGGTGGTCCAGTGGACCACTGTCAATAATCACAGGCTTAAGTAAAATTATAATGATTCCTATATCCCTGGTGGTCCAGTGGACCGCTGTCAGCCCGATTGCGGGCTTAAGTAAAATTATAATGATTCCTATATTCCTGGTGGTCCAGCAGACCCCCCTCCCCACCTGCCCACTGATCCCCACTGCCCCGCTACCCCCATCAGCGGTGGGTGGCAGCACCCCACCCACCAGCTGCCCCACCGCCTGCCGACTGGCACCATCAGTAGGGCTGTACGCCCATTGGTCCACAGCATGAGCCAATGGGCGTGCAGCCCATACCATACTACACATTCCAGATATGTGAATGGATCCATTCACATATCTGGAATGTGTAGTTCGGTATGGGCTGCACCACCATTGGCTCACGCTATGACCAATGGGCATACAGCCCTACCAACGGTGTCAGTCAGCGGGCAGTGAGGCGGCAGGTGGGTTGGGTGCTGCTGCCTGCCACTGACGGGGGGGAGCGGGGCACTGAGAATCAGTGGGCAGGTGGGGAGAGGGGTCCGCTGGACCACCAGGGATATAGGAATTGTTATAATTTTACTTAATCCCGCGATCAGGCTGACAATGGTCCACTGGACCACCAGGGATATAGGAATCGTTATAATTTTACTTAAGCCCATGATCGGGCTGACAGCGGTCCACTGGACCACCAGGGATATAGGATTCTTCATTTTTCACTTAAGCCTGCAATCGGGCTGACAGCAGTCCACTGGACCACCAGGGAAATTGGATGATTTATTATTTTCCAAATTCCCACGATCAGGCTGTGGGGCACATTGCCGCGCTGCAGGGGGCATCGGTCCCCGATGGCTGCTGCCTGGCAGGGCGCCAGGTGCAAGTACCCCGAGGATCAGCACACCTGCATGCAAATGGGGCCATAATGACATGCAAATGGCACCGTTTGCGCCTTGCATGCATTATGGCCCCATTTGCATGTGCACTTTTGAATATTGTGGTTGTTGCGCCTAGCGCAATGGAACTTGTGCTAGCGCATCCCCCTGCTAAACTCTGGCCACTGCACAATGTGCACTGCGGGTGGCCAGGGTGCGATATTCAATGATGTTGAGCCATGACGCAGCTCCGTTGAATATCACCCAGTCAATGCCCCTGCGCAGCCAAGTTGCGCTGCGCCCAGGTTTGCGCCACAGCCTGCCACAGTTTGAATATCTGGGCCATTGTCTTAAAACATGTAACTTAATAATATTTAATATATTATTTCATTCTTATTTTTGTTATTTTTATTTTTATCACTCATTGCATGAGCACCAAACAGCATCCTCTTATTTCTACACAGTTTCCCATGAATATCCAATTTTTGGAGACCAAATTCCAAAAAACCTCTATAAAAAGAAAAAAATATATATAGTTATCCTTCACAGATATTTATGTGACTTTATTTTGTCATACTAATATGTTCAAATAATGTTAAACTTTATTGTATGAATCATTAAAGCTTGTCACAATATAATATCCACAAAAAGTTAGTTTAACATAATAGTGATCAATCATTTCTGTTCAAAAGCTAGATTTCAAAAGGAGTGGGGGCAGGGGTAGGGGTTGGAATTCTTATTTTTTGAGAAATGGCTTTATGCCTATTCATACATTTAGCCCATTTTTCTTAAATGCTCCTGTTGCAAATATCCAATACTGTTCCCATTTCAGGAGAACATTGTCATGATCACCTCCCCTTGGACTCTTAATGGGTTTCTCTATTCCCATAAATGTCCATGTGTGACTTTTCACTTGGGATACTTTTTCCATGTGTAATGCAAATGCATTCTTTGGATCCTTATTATTTATGGCTCTAAGATGTTCCCCTGTATGCTCTTTAAACTTCCTTTTTGTTTTGACTGTATAGAAATAGCCACAAGAACAGGTTGCTTTGTATATGACTCCTTCAGTGGCACATGTGATGAAACTTCTCACCTTGCTCACTTTCTGTGTTTTAGGATTTTCAAGTGTCTCTATTTGTTCAACTACTCTGCAAAATTTGCAATTTCCACATTTGTAGCACCTATCCTGCCTTTTGGGTAACCATGTACTCTGCTGTTCCCTCCTAGGTTGTACTGAAGGTACTACAATATCTTCTATGCTTTTGCCCTTTTTATGTACCATTCTGGGTCTTATTTCTGTAAGCTGTTTCAAACCTGGGTCTAATCCTACCATGTGCCAATGTTTGTTCACTATTTCTCCCATTTCTTTCAATTGTGCACTATATGTGCTAACAAAATTGATTCTCAATTCTCCTTTCTCCACTTTTTTGTTGTTTGCTTCATGACCTCTGACCTTTCTATTTGGCTAACTGCTTCCCTTGCTGTTTGAATTATTTTAACTGGATATTGTCTTTCCTTAAGCCTTATTTCTAATTCATTTGCACGTTCCTCATATACTTGCTGATCACTGCAATTCCTTTTTCTTCTAATGAACTGTCCTTTTGGGATCCCTGCAATAGTGTGACAGGGGTGACTACTCCGGGCCTGTAATAAGGTATTCCTATTTGTTTTTTTTTCTGGTATAGATCAGTTTTTATCCCCCCTACACCATCTTTTTCTATAATGATGTCTAAGAAATGTATCTGCTTTTAACTGAATGGCATTGTGAAATGTAAATTTTTGTTGCTTTTTTCAAGAAAATGAACAAATTTGAATTACCCATCTTCAGTACCTTTCCAAATAATAAGAATATCGTCAATAAAATGATGATAAAGGTCTAACTTATTCCTATAAGGGTTCATCTCTAGGTTTTTTACTACCTCTTTTTCCCATTTTCCTAGGTACAGATTTGCAAAGTTTGGAGCAAAAGTTGCCCCCATGGCTGTGCCCTTTTTTTGAACAAACTGTTCATCCAAAAAGAAAAAGGTGTTGCAAGTCAATACATATTTAGCAAGGTTCACAAGTGCCTCAACTGGTGGAATGTTATTCTCTCTTGTATCTAAATAATACTCCAAGGCTTCCAAACCACCTTCATGGGGTATGTTTGAATACAGAGATTCTACATCAAGTGTGACAAAAAACCTTTTTTCATGGATCTCTGTATTCTCCAATACTGATAGAATTTCTCCAGTATCCTTTATGTATGAGGGAATCTTTTGTGCCAATGGTTTAATATGAAAGTCTATATCCTGGGACAGGGGTTCTGTGAGGGAGCCATTACCAGAAACTATGGGACGCCCTGGTGGATTTATGAGGCATTTGTGTACTTTGGCAGACAGTAAAAACAGGCTCGCACTGGGTTCTTCACAGTTAGAAAGGCCCAAGTATCGTCATCCAACCATCATTTTTGGTCTTTCTTCTAAGAGAAATGTGTCTATTTTAGATTTATATACAAGTGTTGGATCTGTGGGGATTCTTTCATAAAACTCTTTGTTTTTAAACTGTCTGTATACTTCAGCATTGTATTTTTCAGTTTCCATTATTACAAGTGAACCTCCCTTGTCTGCTGATTTGATAGTCAAGTTTTTATTAGAACCCATTTCATTTAATGCAGTTCTCTCTGCCTTCTTCAGGTTGGAATGCACAATACTATTCCCTATACACAGATTCTTATCTAAATCCACCAAGTCCCTTTCACAACTTCTAAGGAATGTAAAGCTATATTAATCTACAAGATTTTCTGTATCAATCTCCCTTGAGTCACTTACCCCCACTAATTCAGATTCTCCACAATCTTCCTCTTTTTTTGTTAAAGAAAGAGTGTTATTCCAAGTTCCTTGTTAGTTTATGACAGTCTATTATGGTCTCAAATAGGTTAAACCTTTCTTTTGGGACAAAAGGCAACCCCTTATTTAAAAGTTCTGTTTCAGTCTCTGAAATATTGTATGTGGAGAGGTTGATAACATTATCTACTGGTATCCTGTCCTCATATTCCCCTGTATGTTCCATCCTCGTCATCCTCTGCCTCGACTTCTGCTGCCTCCTCCTCTTCCTGCCCCCCTCCTTGTCCGTTTTGTGGGGGCTGGATAAAATGTGTCCTTTGGCTGCGTCTCAGGCCTTCTGGTGTTCTATTTAATCCTGGAGATTCAGAGTATTCCTCGTCTCCCAAATATACTTCCTCAGCACTGTTTAATACCTGACCATTGGGCTCCTCTTGTCTTTCCCCTATTTTCTTCAGTATTGATCTACTAGGTATTTGTTCCCGATCTGATGTTTCCATAAAAAAAATTACATTTTTCCCCATAAAGGAAGTTTAAAGAGCATATAGGGGAACATCTTAGAGCCATAAATAATAAGGATCCAAAGAATGCACTGGCATTACACATGGAAAAAGTATCCCAAGTGAAAAGTCACACATGGACATTTATGGGAATAGAGAAACCCATTAAGAGTCCAAGGGGAGGTGATCATGACAATGTTCTCCTGAAATGGGAACAATATTGGATATTTGCAACAGAAGCATTTGAGAAAAATGGGCTAAATGAACGAATAGACATAAAGCCATTTCTCAAAAAATAAGAATTCCAACCCCCCTACCCCTGCCCTCCCCTTGAGATCTAGCTTCTGAACAGAAATGATTGATCACTATAGAAACATAGAATTTGATGACAGATAAGGACCGCTTGGCCCACCCAGTCTGCCCATTTCCTTACCTAATGAATAAGCTACAGGTCCTAGTTAACCAGCAGCCTATTTCTTTCTACCCTCACCCCCTAGAATTGCATTATGACTGTCCCATGCATGCTTGAATTCAACCACTGTTTTTGACTCCACAACCTCCTCTGGAAGGCCGTTCCATGCATCCACAACCCTCTCTGTGAAAAAATACTTCTTTACATTACCTCTGAGCAGCTCCCCCCATCTTCAAATTGTACCCCTTGTTCTTGCACACCTCTTTTTTGAAAGATGCTACCATCTTGGACTTTGTTGATTCCTTGAGGTACTTGAAAATTTTATCATGTCCCCCCTTTCCTCTAGGCTATAATATTAAGCTCCTTTACTCTCTCTTCATATGTCTTCTGGTGCAGACCCTGCAACATTTTAGTTGCCCTCCTCTGGACAGCTTCCATCTTGTCTATGTCCTTGCGGAGATTGGGTCTCCAGAACTGCACACAGTACTCAAGATGGGGTCTCACCAGCTGTCTGTACAGAGGGATAACAACTTCCTGTTTTCTACTGGTGATGCCTCTCCCTATGCATCCCAGTATCCCCCCAGCCCTCCTTACTGCCCTCTCACATTGCTTGCCCACCTTTAAGTCATCTGATATGACTACCCCCAGGTCCCTTTCCATTCTTGTTGTTGTTAGTATCTCACCCCCCATTGTGTACTCTTCCCCTGGGTTTTTGTTTCCCAGGTGCATTACCTTGCACTTCTTAGCACTGAATCTAAGCTGCAGTACATTTGACCATTCCTCTAACCTTGCCAAGTCCCTTCTCATCCTTTCCACCCCACCTTGTGCATCAACTCTGTTGCACATCTTTGTGTCATCTGCAAAGAGACATACTTTTCCTTCCAGTCCCTCTGCAATGTCGCTTATAAAGACATTGAAGAGGACCGTTCCTAATACTGAACCATGCGGTACCCCACTAGTAACCCCCCTTTCTTTAAAGTGGACTCCATTTACTATTACCCCCTATGTCCTATTCTCCAGCCAACTCTTTACCCAGACTATCATCTTGGGACCCACTCCCAGGCTGACTAACTTGTATATTAATCTTTTGTGTTGGACTGAGTCAAATGCCTTGCTAAAGTCTAGGTAGGCCATGTCCACAGCCCCTCCCCGATCTACTACTTTGGTCACCCAGTCAAAGAAATCTATTAGATTCATCTGGCATGACCTTCCCAATGTGAATCCATGCTGCCTTGGGTCCTGTGCCCCTCTGGCCTCTAGGTGCTAGACAATTCTTTCCTTCAGAAGTGATACCATCATTTTCCCTATCACTGAGGTTAAACTAACAGGTCTGTAGTTTCCTGCGTCTGCCCTGCTCCCACTTTTGTGAAGGGGAATCACATCTGCCCTCCTCCAGTCCTCAGGTACCACCCCATCCTCTCATGGTTTGTTAAAGAGGGTAGTCAGTGGTGTCACTAGTTCTACCCTTAGTTCTTTTAGAACTCTGGGATGAATCCCATCATGTTAAACAAACTTTTTGTGGCTATTATATTGTGACATGTTTTAATGATTCATACAATAAAGTTTAATATTATTTGAACATATTAGTATGATAAAATAAAATGAAATAAATATCTGTGGAGGATAACTATATATATATTTTTCCTTTTTATAGAAGTTTTTTGGAATTTGGTCTCCAAAAATTGGATATTCATGAGAAACTGTGTAGAAATAAGAGGATGCTGTTTGGTGCTCGTGCAAGAAGTGGTAAAAATAAAATTAAAAAAAACAAAAATAAGAATGAAATAATATACGAAATATTATTAAGTTACATGTTTTAAGATAATGAGTACAAAACTGTTCTGAATATGTGCATTGAATAACATACACAAAAGGAGAAAAGCTTTTTAATCAAAAGATTTAATCACTGTTTAAGTGAGGGAAGGATATACATATAAAAAATGTTTTTCTTTTAAGTATGCATTGTCACTTTAATAATGAATGTATTTAATAATTGTTGGTGATACAGACTGCTATCCTATGATTAAGCGCTAGGGGGTGTGAAACGCATAAGGAAGCTTATTCTTGGAAGGGGGAGCTTGAAGGGAAGCTGTGTCTGTGTGTGCTAAGCACCTTTGAAAAAAATAAACAAGACACCTGTATCTTTGCACCTTAAAAGGTTGTGGACTTCCTTTTATTTTCAAGTCTAAGGGTGGTTTCTTGTAAGGAGCTGCAACAACTGTGAGTAGCCAGTGCTGGCAATTATTTATTTCTCATATACATTGTAGAGTTACCTGACTGAAGACAGACAGAAAGGATGTACCATGTCAACATGATGAAGCCATATGCAAATAGGGCTGACATGGTATTTGCAGTGTGTAGTCCTGGGGAGGGGATGGATGAAGGAGAACCCTTTCTGATCTTGCTGGAAGAAAGTAAGTGGGAGTCCTCTGTGGAGGCAGTTAAATTGTCTCCTCAGCTGACCCTGGACCAGATCCAGAAGGTAAGGGATGTTTTAGCAGACTTTGCTCCATTATTTAGCACCAAGCCTGAACTAACCCCCTTATCAACTCATGATGTGGAGACAGGGACACAGACGCCTATATGGCAGACAACATATCAGGTGTCAGATGCTGTCCAAAAGGACATTAGGAGGGAAATGGAGGAGATGCTGGATTTAGGGGTAATCCAGAAATTCCACAGCCCCTGGGCCTCACCTATAGTCCTTGTGCCTAAGCCAGATGGCTCTACTCATTTCTGTGTAGACTATAGTGGGCTGAATGAAGTCATGAAGTCCGACACCCACCCGATGCCCAGGGCGGATGAACTCCTGGACAAGATGGGAAGGGTGACCTACCTTATGACCATTGACCTGACCAAAGGGTATTGGCAGGTAGAGTTAATAGACAGAGTTAGGGAGAGGTCAGCCTTCATCACTCCGATAGGCTCATTTGAATTTAAAGTAATGCCTTCCGGAATGAAGAATGCCCCGGCCACTTTCCAAAGGTTGGTGAACCAGGTGTTAAATGGTGCTGAGAAGTACACTGTGGCATACCTGGATGACATTGCCATCTTTAGTACCAGCTGGGAGAAACACCTGTCCCACCTTAGGGAAGTGATGGGCAGGATACAGAGGGCCGGGCTCACTGTCAAAGTCAAGAAGTGCCAGGTGGCCATGGGAGAAGTGGCATACCTCAGGCATGTGGTAGGCTGGGGACAGCTCCATCCTAACCAAATAAAAATAGGGCTAATCCAGGCGTGGCCCAGACCAGGACCACAAAAGCAGGTCAGGAGTTTTCTAGGGATGGCAGGGTACTACAGGAAATTTCTACCCAATTACAGTGCCCTGGCTGCTCCCCTATCTGACCTGATGAAGAAAAGGATGCCAAAGAAAATTACCTGGGGCCCAGCCTGTGAGGAAGCATTTTCCAAACTAAAGGAAGCACTGTGCCGTGCTCCTTTTTTGACAAGTCCTGACTATAGCAAACCCTTTATAGTTCAGACTGATGCCTCAGACGTGGGTATTGGGGCAGTACTGAGTCAGACATCCAGCCAAGGGAAAGATCATCCAGTAGTGTACCTGAGTAAGAAGTTACTTTCCAGGGAGCAGGCATACTCCACTGTGGAAAAAGAGTGTCTTGCTGTAGTGTGGGCCCTAAAGAAATTGAAGCCATACTTATATGGGCAGCATTTTGTGGTGCAGACTAACCACAACCCCCGGTTTGGCTGATGCAGATGGGGAAAAACAATGGTAGATTGCTAAGATAGAGTCCTGCTTTGCAAGGGTATGACATGACAATTCTACATAGGGCTGGAGCCAAAAATCAGAACTCTGATGGGCTGTCTTGTGTGTATGAGGAGTGAACTGATTTGGGAAGCTCATCCCATGCAGGGGATTGAGCCCCCAAATTCAGTCTAGGTGGGGAGGAATTGTGACACTCAGACAGCTGGTTCTGATTAATCTATGGTTTTTGTAATATAAAAATGTGTTATTGAATGTCTCTCATGAGAGATGCTGACAGTCTGTGGAACGACATCACCCCTCCCAGGTTTTAGCTAATAGGTGTTACCTGGAAAGCCAAGAGATAATTACAGGCTAGAAGAGACTAAATGAAGCATCTCCTGTTTATGTGACTAATTGCAGCTTGTTAACTGCCAAGATAGATCATAAACTTTTTTATAAAATGGGTAAAAGAAATCCTTCACCCTGATTGGTCAAAAGGCATGTCCTTACCTGTCAACAAACTGAAAGGTGGCACTACTTTCCTAATACCTTAACCTCCATAGGTGAAAGGGCAGCAATATCATTGAGCAACTGATATCTTCCATCAGTCCCTCTGCAACCAGAACTGATCTTCCATCACAAACATGGCTGCTACCTTTACACTGTAAAAACCTTCAACTGGGCCCTAAAAATAAAATTACCTTAAATAAAAAATAAAACAAATTAATTAAACATTATTTCCCTGATCAACACACTCTTCTTACACACATAAACAAATTAGAAACATTTAGTATTGTTTATAGTTTTTATTACAACTGTTTCTTTACTAACAGTGAAAAATCCCACTTCTGTCTTCACCTGCTCATCAGGGAAATCTCTTCTGCTTGACCTGACAGTGAGACAGTTGAGCCACTGGCTCAAAAACAGGCCTTTGTTGTCTGTGTAGGAAAGTAACATTCTACCATCGGAACTGAGCAGAATTTTGAATCCCTGTATTCCATGGTAAACATTCCATGATTTCCATGATAAACATTCTGTGTCTTGAATGAGGGAAAAAAAACAGGATGAAGAAAGTATGCAATACAGTAATGCTTTATAAACGAAAAGGTAGGAAATCACATTTACAGAGGCAGACCCAAACTGCTCAAATAATACATTGCTGTCCCTCCCACTCACTGGTTTAGCATTTTTCAGTGAGTTGCTGTTCAATCAATTTTACCACTCCTCCACCCAAGTCTGGGGACTATTTTTTCACCATATTTAAATAGAATAACATACTATTATTAAATCTTTAATAATGTGTCCAGAGTTTTGTTTGATTGTGATAGAAATAGTTGTTACCCATTTTATAACAGCAATAAGACACTTCAGGGTGTGGGATGTTGATTGATAAGAGCACTACCCAGCTGCTGTAGTCACTCGGCGCAAGCACCTCATGCCTAACAATGCACCTGGGGGCATGCTCTTATCAATCAACAACCCACGCCCTGTCATGTCTTATTGCTTTTATAACGTTCAGAGGAAACACAGTTAAAATTCACATGGTGATACAAAGCATGTTGCACCTCCGTGAGATCTGGCAGACAGACATAACAAGTCCTTTGATGTCCTGGAAAGGGGAAGCTGCTCATAGATCAAAGAGTCATATGAGAAAATGAGTTGTGCTGAGGTCACAGAATTTTAATTTACCTTCTGAAAAAAGACATCCTGTTTGCATAGATTTTTTTTTATATTCTGACAGGGAGGAGCTAGGTGACCTCATGCAAATAGGTTGGCAAAGCCAGTTTTTAAACAGTATTCTGTTTTCCATTTACCCACAAATGTTTGGACTCTGAAAAAGAAACATCTACAGCGCTGTGAGATAAGAATACCTTAGAAATGACAATTCTAAGAGTACTGTGGTAGGATATTTTGTCTGCACTTTTAAACCTGTTTTGTTTAAGTGATTTGTATGTTTTGTGATATATGGTTATGTATATACACTTTACATTTTTATCTATTTTTAAGTAAACTTCTCATTTTTTAATTGACTATTTGTGTCTTCCAAGTCCTTCTGTTTTTGCCTGTGATGCATGGATGGTTAAGAGTGTGACAACACTGTGCATGAACTTATATGGTAATACCAAAGAGGGAAAAGGTAAGAGTATTCTGAGGTCTTTACTAGAGTTTTTAAGGGTTCATTTTGTACACCTGGTTAGGTGCCCATAGACGAAAGATATCTGCCCCCCTTGAAGAGTAGAATTATCTAAGCCTGCATTTTGGGTATGCTAACAAGAGGTTTACAGTTTGAATCCCTCCAGAACTGAGACCAAAGGTTGATTTGAACCCACAAAACAGGCAGGAGGGTTACCCTGTTTCTGTTTCCTATTCACAAGACTGTGCCCAGAGGTTGGCACTGTGGGAGCAGAGGGCCTGACCTGCTGAGTAGGTTTGTGACACCCACCACCCTGCTACTCCCATCAGCACCCACAAAATCAACCTGCAAATAAAATAAATGGTTTCCTGGTGCAGTGTCTGCTAATTCCTATCTTCTAACTGTTTTAAGGAATGAATGGTGATGTATTTGCTCCTGGTAAAACTTGATTGATTGAAAATTCATCCAATCAGGTTTTACTAGAAGCAAAGCTGTCACCATTCATTCATGCCATTAACAGACAGGCAGTTGGCATTTAACAGAGCAGATGCTCTGCATTGGGGGCCATTTTCATTATTGATTCTGTGGGTCCTGGTAGGGGATGAGGGCAGAGGGGACCAGAGATAGGTTTGGTGGGGGTCTGGGTGTTTCTACAAAAGACAGGGGGACTTGGGTGGGAGGAGGTGAATGAAATGTATGTGACACTTGGATAGGGGAAGGGATTAACTGAACTTAACCCCCCAGCCCTCAAACTGCAGTACTGTGATGTTTGAGGGGGGTGTAAAATAATTGCATCTGTGTTTTTGTGTGGGAGAAGGGGCTGATTTTTCCAGCACAATGGGTGGGGGTGGGAGGGTTTTTTCAAATAAAAAAAAATTCACCAGCAACACTGGCAGTTCTGCCTCCTGATTCGCAAACTTTTTTTCCAAAAATGCAAATATGGCAGATTTGCGACAACTTTGCTGGTGAATTACAAATTCAGAGCATCTATAATATTAACCTAGAAGTGTTTACTAGAAATGTTATTGTTATATATCAAGATATTGCAAAACAGGCTGTAAAGCTAGACTTTCATCTTCATCTTTGTTTCATTTCTATGCATTATTTAATGTAGTGCCTGAGTATGAAATAAAGTCTCATCTAAAAAGTGTGAGAACATCAACCATACAAAGGTAATAAAAAGGATGAGATTTAACCATAATTTTAATACAACTACAGTTTTTGTAAAATGCAATGATGATATGGTACATAAGGTAAATGGTGTGCAGGTAACTGTGGAGTTACTTTTTATTTATGTGTTTATTTAGTTTCAGATTTACAAATACCTTTGAGTTATTGAATTAATTTACAAAGGTTCCACATCATTACATGAAAACAACACACAGTAGTAGTATAAAACAGAGGAAATAGTACAAATTTCCATTGGGAGAGTCATATAAGGGGAGCAGTAGAGTTATATAGAGAATAAATTATTTTTACAGATATGTAATTAGAGAGAGTTATGTTATACAACACAGTGGACATGTTTCAACATACTACCAATTTTGTAAAACATGGTCATAAAACATAGTAACATGGGGCAATATATAGGAGTGGCCAGAAATGGCCTTGTAAAAATGTAGAAAGGAGGGTTAGAGGTGATTGTAGGGGAAAGAAGGGCTGGAAATGGATAAGAGATAGGAGGGTGGGTGTGGAAGGAAGGTTATATGGTGGGAGGAGTGGAAGGAATGGTAGTGGTAATAAATGATGGCAGAAGAAAGGACAGGTGCTGGTGAGAGAACAAAGAAGGAAGGGTAGTGTGTTAAGGGAAGCAGTCACAGTTACTTTCTCCAGAGAGGTGCTGCTGCAGTTTGAATTTGAAGGGGCCTAACTTACTTTCGGAGGTGATTTAGAGCATTGATCCAAAGAGGTGCTCTGTAGGCAAATGATCTTTATCCCTGGGATGAATGGCAGCATGGAATCTGTAGTAGCTGGTGTTCAGAGCCATTCATGAGGCGTGTTTTTTGGGAGAGGCTTAACAGTGCTTGCATTCCTGGTTGAAGGAGACTCATGAAAAACTTCTGAGCCAACAGGCAACTTTAATACCTTATGTACCCTATTAGTTGCAACCAGCTAGTTTGGGCATAAAGGTTACATATATGGGTGCAATTTGGAGCACCCAATATAAGTCAACATGCTTTGTTGAGGACGGTAGAAATGCACCTGAGAGCTGTATCCATGGCTGAGCCATAAATGACCAGTCCATAGTCAATGATGGAAATAACTGAACTCTGTACCGCTGACCTCAAGGCTTCAAGGGTTAGGCAGTTCTTGTGTCTGTTTAGCATACCAATGCAAATGATCATTGCTTTGGCAATGCTGTCAATGTGGACCCCATAAGATAAAGTGTTGCCAATGGTAACCCCAAGTTATTTGAAGTGGGGTACCAGGTCAAGAGCTTCTCTGAAATGATTTCTTATTGTCAACAGGTGGTGTTTGTGTTTATTATGGGAGCTACTGAGGAGCATCGCCTTAGTTTTTTTGTAGTTTGGGACCAGTTTTTGTAGTGAGAACCAATTCTCTACATTTGCAAAGCCCTGTTGGAGATTGCTGTCAAGCATGATTGGGTCAGAATAGCTTGAGAAAATTATGGCATTGTCAACGTAAAGAAGAATGGGATTATGGCAGGAGCTAGGAAGATTATTTAAGAACAGACTGAAAAGGAGAGGCCACAATGTAGAATATATATAGAGTTAGATTTACAAAAATGCATAGTTTATTTGATTTCACATTACTGGTGGTGACCAGCAAATTGTGGAGTTAGATTAACAACAATGCATGTGTTA
Source organism: Neoceratodus forsteri (assembly GCA_016271365.2). NCBI lineage: Eukaryota > Metazoa > Chordata > Ceratodontiformes > Ceratodontidae > Neoceratodus > Neoceratodus forsteri. The sequence continues at coordinate 1,550,754 of CM057456.1, read as the reverse complement.
TTTGATTTTACATTACTGAACCCTCATACGAAAAAGTGATAGATCCCCTCTAGTCAGTAGAGAATATTTGGCCCTCTTACAAAAAAAAAGTCTATGACTGTTAAATGATAATAGGAAGAAATGTGTCCTGTATGCTGTTGCAAATGTTGCACTAATGTCATTATATTATCTTGATTCAGGCACTAAATCTGCTTCTTAAATATTTGTGTTAATGTATCTAAATGTGAAATGTTTTTATGTGAAAATTAGGTTTAATACAGTATTTTAAATGTATGTTAAACTAAAATGTTATGCATAATTTTGATAAACTGAACTGATCTGAACAAAACTGCATGATGAGGGCATGTGTAAATGCAGCAATGGTAATCTGTAATCTCAGCAGCAAAGCCATTTTTATGTTCGCCGTGCACACTAGTGCAAGTCGAACATTTTGCTATGCACAGGGCTTTGAGAGGCGTGTCACGCTGGTCCAGTGCTGGAGATTCTACAAGGGCCTTGACCAATAATCAGCAAGCCTGATCATGAAACACTATTCAGGCATGAAAGTGCATGAATTTCAAAACAATGTGCCAAAAGACACATTCATAAATCAGCTATTTCAGCAAACACAGCTGATCTCATCATGTGCTCTTAGTCTGCCTGCGTCCTTCTTCCTCAACATTACAGCAATGGACACTGAAACAGTTTGTTAAACATTGGTTGCCTATTAAACTGGAGATTAGTTTGCTCCCTTCAAAATGCAACAACTTGCACATTTAAATACTGAGGCCCGGATATTCAGACTGCGCCAGGCTGTGGTGCAAGCCCGGGTACAGTACAACTTGGCTGCACAGGGGCATTGACAGGGTGATATTAAAATGGAGCTGCGCCATGGCACAGTATCATTGCATATCGCACCCAGGCCACCTGCAGTGCTCATGGCACAGTGGCACTGCACCAGCGCAAGTGGCCAAAGTGGAGCAGGGGGATGCGCTAGCACCAGTTCCATTGTGCCATGCGCAGCAACCATGATATTCAAAAGTGCACATGCAAATGGGGCCATAATGCATGCAAGGCACAAATGGGGCTATTTGCATGTCATTATGGCCCCAGTTGCATGCAGGTGCGCCGATCCCCGGTGACTCACACCTGATGCCTGCTAGGCAGCAGTCGTCGGGGACCGACACCCCCTGCACAGCTCGGCAATGTGCCCCACTGCCTGATCGCAGGCATATGTTGATTTAAATCATCGTCCAATATCCTTGGTGGTCCAGTGGACTGCTTGCAGCCTGATCATGGGCATATGCTTAAATAATCATCCAATATCCCTGGTGGTCCAGTGGACCACTTGCAGCTCAATAGTGGGCATATGTTTTAATTTAAAGGTCCAATATCCCTAGTGGTCCAGTGGACCGCTCGCAGCCCAATAGTGGGCATAAGTATAAAACACAATCATCCAATATCCCTGGTGATCCAGCATCCCCACCGCCCACTGGAGCCCCACCGCCCCGCTCCCCCCCCAGTCAGCAGCGGGTGGCAGCACCCCACCCACATATCTGGACTGTGTAGTACGATATGGGCTGCATGCCCATTGGCTCACACTGTGGACCAATGGGCATACAGCCCTACCATATGGTGTCAGTCAGCGAGCGGTGGGTTGGCAGGTGGGTGGGGTGATGTCACCTACCGCTGACCGGGGGGAGTGGGGTGGTGGGGCTCAGTGGGCAGGTGGGGAGGGGGGTATCGCTGGACCACCAAGGATATTGGACGATATATTTTCATACTTAAGCCAGCGATCAGGCTGTGAGCAGTCCACTGGATCACATGGGATATTGGATGTTTATGTTTATACTTAAGCCCATGATCGGCCTGCAATCGGTCCACTGGACCACCAGGGATATTGGACATTTATGTTTATACTTAAGCCCGTGATCGGGCTGCAAGCGGTCCACTGGACTACCAGGGATATTGGACGTCTACGTTTATACTTAAGCCCGTGATCAGGCTGCTAGCAGTCCACTGGACCATCAGGGATATTGGAAGTTTATGTTTATACTTAAGCCTGTGATTGGGCTGCAAGCGGTCCACTGGACCACCAGGGATATTGGATGATTAATGTTTATATCTAAGCCCGCACTCAGACGTGAAGCGGTCCACTGGACCACCAGTGATTTAGGGACTAATATTTGTATACATATGCCCGTGATCGGTCATGGGGTGGGCGCCACCAGAAGGTGCAGCTGGAGCTCGGGTGGCCACCCACAGGTGGCAGCTGCCGTGTTGCACCTGCAATATGGCAGCTCACCTGTGGGTGGCCAGCTGTTGTTCCTTCTTTTTGTTTTGGCTCACCTGTGTGCGGCGCAAGTAGGGATTGTGCATGCATGGTCTCAGCACATCCCGGGCTGAATATCGGGATGTGCGAAGTATGCATGGGCACACCCCCCCCCACCTGTGCCGCATACATTACTGATGCACTCCAGCACATTGGGATTTGTGCCAGGCTCAATCCCTGTTTGAATATCGAGCCAGGGTGCATCAGTTGGTTGCGCATGGCGCAACACTGTTGAGCCATGCGCAACCCTTCTGAATATTTGGACCTCTACATTTAAGCATTTTCGTGCTAGTAGCTTCAGTTGGGCAAGTATTCTCTTTCATAAAAGATTCATACCTCATACATGTCACCCTTTTCCAGCAAGAAATCTCCTTAAAATATTTACTCTTTTTTTAACCTATTAAGTCACTATCGGATAAGCACTACAAGCACTATCTCAGACATAGTTTACTATAGCAGATGATATTTGTAAAGAACTGTTATCTTTTGTTACTAATTTTACTATGCTTTTAAAAAAAATACTTATATTAGGCTTTAGATGGCAAATACATTGTGAAACTTTCAGCCTTCAATACAGCCACCTTTTCTGGTTTCAAATCTAAGTGCATAGCACAACCAGCAGTATCTAGATAAATGTTAGTATGGCAGAAGACAGCTGCTACTTCAACCCCTAAGACAAGTAAGGAATGGTATTATCTGTTACTCCTTTTACTATGCTTTTTGGGGAAAAAAATATTTATATTGAGCTACAGCAAACACAAACACACACACACACATACACACACATACCGTACCCACCATCTGCATGGCCATAGCACTCGAAATAAATACTGCAATCTAATATGTCATAAAACAATAAAGAAACTGTTTGTTTATGTCAGTCTTGGTTATGTGGAATACAGTGAAGTTCAGTTTACAGTAGATTTCCTTTGAATATTTCTTATCCTATATTATGTATCCTGGGAGATGCTACATCTCATTCTCATAGGGTTCTTCATTTTACACATTTTTGCACTGTAGTTACTCAGGATGTCCCAGATTAGATGCAATATCTTGTTTTCATTGGGGTCATGGCCATCCTATTGTATGCCTTTGTGTCTTCTGTAAAGAAAAATGCTTTCCTCTCAGTCCCTCTGCAATGTCCCCAGCAAAGACATTGAAGAGGACCCACCCCAACACCAACCCCTGTGGCACCCTGCTCATCACCTCTCCCTCTCCAAAGTACTCCCTGTTTACCACTGCCCTCTGACTCCTGCTATTCAGACAGTTCTCCACTCACAGAACTATTTTGGGATCCACCTCTAGGCTGTGCAGTTTGTTAATTGGCTTTCTATGGGGAACGGTGTCAAAGGCCTTTCTGTAGTCCAGATAAGCCACATCCACCACACCACCCTGGTCCTTCTGTAGTTACCCAGTCATGCAGTAGATTAGTACAATGAGTTAATGCAAAACACAGTTCTTATCCAAAATACAGCAAACGTTAGGCTTAGATGTATAAATAAATAAATGCCATATAATGGCTCCACCAAGCCACAGCGACGGAAATTTTGCTGCAATCCTTCACATCAACACAATCCTGCTGACATCGCTGATGCATCCCAACAATGACCCACAACACACACCAACACTGACCGCCACACTTAACTGTATCAATGAGGAGGGGGGGCTGCACCTCCCCATATGGGGGGCTGTGCCCCTGCATCCCCCCTCCTACTTTAAATATCTAACTCCACATCACACAGACAGTGGAGTTAAGTGCTTACCGCCCCAAATGATGAAAAATCTCCTCATTGATGCAAAGTCTGTCACATCAGGCAGTCAATGTTGAAACTTCGATGTTCGAACGGTATACCCCATATAAGGCAGTGTATGTGTGTTAGTGTGTGTGTGTGTGTGTGTGTGTGTGTGTGTGTGGGTGGGTGGGGCAATGCTCTATGTGTGCAGACAATGCACTGCTATGTTATACTGTAATATATATGTATATATGTATGTACTTGTATTAGTCAGTGTGTGTGTATCATAACAATTAGAAAGTGCAGTTAGGTGGCTCTTTGGTTAGTGCAAAAAAGTGCTAGCCTACATTTTCCCACTCTCCAGATCAGTTTCAGCCTTCTGCATGTCATTGCTTATTTAACTGAGGTGTCTAGTGGCAACTTTCCACCCTCTGATGTCCCTCAGAGCCTGAAAAGAAGAAAACGGTCCCTTGATGCCTTTTCTTTTAGTCTATAAACGTGCATAGATGGTGCACTGCTATATTATACTCACTGGAATATATATGCATATATGTGTATATGTATTAGTCAGCATGTGTGTATCACAGCAATTAGGAAGTGAAGTTAAGTGGCTCAGTGGTTAATGCAAAAATTGCTAGTCTACATTCTCCTGCTATCTAGATCAGTTTCAGTCTTATCCTTGTCATTTCTGACTTAAATGAGAGTCTGTTACAGTCCTGCCGTAACTGTCCCCCACCTTGCCCAGCCCATCCCAAGCCCAGCCCACATTAGTCTTCTGGCACTGGGATCTGCTCCTAGACCTAGTACAACATCAATACCAGCGGTGAACATTGACAAATGCTCTGTTTTAAATTGTTCTTTCAGTGAAATGTGACTGCAGTAGTGAAAATCCACTCCAGCTACATGGTAGTCACAGTTTCTGTTATTGCAGAGTGGGAGGCAGAACAACTGAACTGTGAGTCAACTGGCTAAATGCAAAATGTGGCATGTGGAAAGTAAACACTAAATTAAAATATTTTGGAGCTTATCAATTGTTTACAGTAATTGTAGGTATAGTGTTAGCAGTGGCATAGTTTACTTGAAGAGTAATACAGGATGCTCTTTAAATAGTGTATTATGAATCTGCTACTATTTTTGTGCATATATTTTTGCTGCTGATATTTGCATATTTTTTATTTTACCATTCTACAGAGAGTAACTGGATACTGGCTAAGAGTAATAGGGATACTAGCTAAGAGTGACAAATTCACCTACCAATATTGTCAAAGGAAGAGGGGTGCATTTGTGCTTAAGCAATCTCTTGATTTTGTCTTTTGGTGTGAAGAAGAGGAAGATGAATCAACATTTATATAGCACTTTTCATTCATACACACTTTATCCCAAAGTGCTGCTAGACTGGTAATGAGGAGACTGGGTACTAGCAGCTGGATGTATGACACTGGTTTGACAGAAATATGTTGACCTGACATTACAACGATGGCACTACGTTGACCATAATTGCTGTTAGCATTGTGCCATCAGAAAACAATTTTTTTTTTGGGGGGGGGGAATGCATCCCCACACACACACACATAATTTATTGTTTTTGCAATTTACTATGCTTTTTTTTGGCTCTGCTGTTTTTCCCCTCATCTGCACCAACCCCACCAGCTTCTGCCCCCATGACCACTGCCACCCAAGTTACCTCCTCCCTGGCTTGCCCCCCACAAGGTGGGGCCACTGAGATGGCTCACCCTCGCAGAAACATGTCCAGATTACCGGCAGCATCACCACCACCAGCAGGGCTCCCTGGGCTTACCCATACCACATGGGGCCACAGGGGCAAACCAACCCAGTAGAACACAATCACGGGAGGCACTGAGTGCATGCAATAGGTAGAGTGAGACCAAGGAGTGGGCATCATGATAGCTGACCAGAGTTTTGCATGCTTGTGTCCTGGGGCATAGCATGCAATGATGTACAACATCTGCTCCACCCCCATGATGAATGGTGCTAGCTGCAATGGAACCCCCAGGATCCACTAGGGGTCCATAAAGTGCCGGACACTCTACCCCCTCCTCCCAGAGAAGGAGAGCAGTCACTAGGACATTCAATCCTTTTCCCCCCTGGCAGGCCCTCCAACTCCTGAGTCTGTTCTCAAGCCCAGAATATCAGCAACACAAGCAGATGCCTTGCCGCTGTGCCAGCAGGCCAGCCCACCCCCACCCCCCATAATTTATTATGATCAACTCCAAGTCTGAGCTGATTTGGGGAGGGGTGCAAGACCAGGGGAAGGAGTGTTGGGGCCATGAGTGAACTTTACAGTGATCTGTCGATCTTGTCAGTATCAACAAGATCACTGTAAAGTTGTCACTGTGGCGCCAGTATATGCTGGCAGCCATTTCGCACATCACCCCCCACATACAGCCTTGGATAACTGCATGAACTGGTTTTATGGGAAGGGGAATGCTGGCCAGGACACCATGGAAAATCCCCCATTCTTGAAAAAAGTGCCTTATGTTCTTTTACTTCCACCTGGACACCCAATAGGATAACACCAGAGATGGTAGAAGGGACCTCGGTTTAACATCTTGTATGAAGGACAGCACACTCCAACAGTACAGCACCCCCCTAGTACTATACTCAAGTTCCAGGATTGATGGTATGAGCCAATCCCAATGTGGGACTAGAACAATGACCATTGGGCCCAGAGGCAGATGTGCTACTAACAGAGCCACGCAAATACTATGAACAACTGTTGTTGAAGGTTTTTTAATTGCCTGGTGTTGCCACATCAGGAATGAGTTACAAGTAATATGAAAACTATATAGAAACATAGAAACTTTCCAGCAGAAGAAGGCCTTGTGGTTTTTTGAGTCTGCCCAATGTGGAGGTAATTGTCCCTAATATGACCAAGTTCCCCCAACCCCTACCCCTTCATCTTCCCCATCTACTTGTCCTACCCTCTCTTAAAGTCCTCAATGGATTTGGTATTTACCTTCCAGCAGCCTGTTCTACCCTTCCATGACCTTTTCCATGATGTAATATTTCCTGCTATCTCTATTGAACCCAACCCCACCAACATTTGCTAGAGTCCACCTTATTTATACCCTTCATATAGTTTACACTCTTTTATAAACTTCAGCATTCTGTTGGCTTTCCCCACTGCTTTACTGCATTGTGCAGATGACCAGAGGGTACCTGTAATTGTGATCCCCAAGTTCTTCTCTTTATGTCACATCCTGACAGCCACATCCCTCAACCTGTACTCAGCCCTCGGGTTCTTATTCCCAATATGTATGACTCTGCACATCCTAGCATTGAAGTCCAGCTGCCAGATTCCAGTCCTCCACATCTCAAGCTTCTCCAGGTTCTCCCTCATGTTTCTTACCCCCTCCTCATTATCAGTCATGCTGTAGAGCTTGGTGTCATCCACAAAAAAGCAGGATTTGCCCTTGATGCCATCTCTGATATCCCTAAAGAATACATTGAACAGCATCAGCCCAAGCACCAAGCCTGGCAGGATGCAAATCATGACACCCTTTATGCACTCGTGTTCCCTATTTACCACCACCCTCTGTGTTTTTCCCCAACAAAGTTTCCACCATGTTTCTCATTTTATCCACCACCCCCAGGTCCCTTATCTTCTTTATTAGTCTTCAGCAGGAAACAGAGCCAATGACCTTGCTAAAGTCCAGGTACAGTATGTCTACTGCATGACCCCAATTCACAGCCTTCATAAATCAGTCAAAGAAGTCTCTCAGATTAGTTCGACATGACCTTCCCAACACATATCCATGCTACCTTTTATCCTGCAGTCATTTGGTCTCTAGAAATACAACCAGCCTTTCCTTCAATATGGTTTCATTAGTTTGCCAACTATGGAAGTTCAACTGACTGGCCTGTAGTTCCCTACCTCATCCCAAGCCCCACTTTTTTAAACGAGTACTATGTCTGCTGTTCCCCATTCCCTTGCCACCTCTCTAGTCTCTAGAGGGTCATTATATAGGTCAGCTAGGGATCAGTTAGGGGTGCAGCCAGTACCTGTGCCCTCTCCCTCAGCATCCTAGGGTTTACCCAGGCAGCCCAGGAGAAAAATCTATCTTCTGGTCTAGTGATCCTTTTAAGGAGCCCTCCAGGGTAGTGTGTTCAGCATATTTCATTGCCACTTTCTCCCTGCTTCTGCACCCTCCTGGCATTATCATCATCATTATCATCATCTTCTTCCTCTTCTTGAAATATTCATTCAATTTTTCTGATTTACCTTTATTATCTTCTACCCAATGGCCCCCTTTCCTTCAGATTAACCATGCTTTCTTTCTTCTGACTTTTCTCCCTAATATAACAAAAGTAGGCCTTGTCCGCCTTCCTAGATGCTCTCCACTCTTCTCAGTCCTGTGCTCTCCTTATCATCTGAGGCTGTACAGTGGCCTGTATAAAATTAGTTCTTGTGGTCTCAGTTTAGTTCCCAGTGGGCAGATGTCCACATCACAAAACCACCAACACAGTTGGCACTTACTGTCACCCTTGTTGACACTGTCACATGAGAAGCTAAGGAATGAATGATCATGGAGTCTGAACTACCTTCTCACCTACATGGTGGTTCCTCCATATCAAGGCTGAGACAAATTGGTGGGACAGTGTGGGGAAACTTGAAATGTGAACACCTGTGCTGTGCCTGTCATGTGGATAATCAGAGGATTTCCAAGTTCCAGACCTGTCAATCCAGCACTTTTCACAAGCACAAGATTCACACACAGAAAAAACTATGTGCTAGCATACATATCTTTACCATACCCTGCTGGCCACTTTCAGCTTTTAATAGTAGGCCTCCCTGTTCTCCTGTGCTGCTAGGGCTTTATGGTCCACCACCATATTTCCTAGGCTCCTGGCATTGATGCATACAACGTTCCATTATGCCTGATGCCCTCTGGTCCTCTGAACCTTAACCCCTATCTCAACTGACCTTCTCAGCTGCTATCAGCAACTAATAATAATGAGAAGAAATGGCATTTACATAGCACTTTTCATACATAATGTATCCCAAAGCACTTTACAAGCAATACTAGACTGGTAGTGAAGTGACTGAATGTGTAGTGGTGTCCATATCGCTCATCAACACTCACACACAGCCTGGACAATTGCATGAACTTCTCTTTGCTAGGATCCTTTTTCCCTGCCTGCCTTTCCACTCTTTGTTCCTCCTCCCCATTTATTCCCTTCCCCCTAGCCTTTCTGTTCCTCCCCTGCATCCTGTTTCTTTTGCTTGCAGCTACAGGAGTTATCAGCACACTGGGACTGTGTGGGGAGGGCAGGCAGGATTAAGGTAAAAGCAGACCAATACAGGCTGAGCAGAAAGCCCTTTACAAAGTATAGAAGCCCTTCAAGCCAACGTGTCCCAGCACATTTGCATTCCAGTGAGTGTATGGAACAGTGAAGGAGTGCAACAGATTCTGGCATCTTAGGCACTGGTAAGCTTCTGCAGGAGGCCACAGGGAAGCAAGGGACTCTGCTGTTCAACTAAATTAAGGCATCTGGTCACTCCTGCTGTAACATTCACTGCAGGGAATGGTTGAAGACAAACTATAGGCCATGATTTGGAATAGGTGCAACTCCCTATCTAGGGTAGGAATTTAAAAGGATTAAGTAGAGAATAGGGAAAACAAATAACACCCTATCTAGGGTAAGGGTATAAAGGGGAAAGCTAGTAAGGTCCTTTTAAAAGTGTAAGTGGAAAGCAAATTAGTAATCTAACCAGGGTATAACTACAAAGGGTAATCCAATCAAAAAAGAGAAATAAGAAAACACCCAATCTGGGGTAAAGCCATAAATTATTTTTTGGGTTGTAAGGGGTAAACCATACAAAAAAAGGAAAATCAGAAAACACCCTATCTGGGGTAAGGGCATAAATTATTTTTCAGATCATAGGGAATACATTTTGGAAGGGAGGGAGGGAGTATTGCAGTGCAGTGACTCTGCAGTGGCAGTGGCAGTCTTCAGGGAGACTTTCTGAAGACTGAAGTAGGAGATTTTTAGACTCTGGACCAAATTGGCTAGAATTCAAGGAACTTCATCCCCACCCAGGGTCAATTAAGTCCACCACCATTGCCTCAGGTGGTGCCAAGAAGGAGGGCTGACTGACTGGGCTGTGGTGGCTCTAGGAGGATGGGGGGTTAGGACAAATTCCTCACCCAGTGCCACTACACAACTCCTTTACTGCTCTGGTGGGATGCTACTGCCAATACAAGGCACCTATAGTAGTGGCAAGGGAGCATGTAGGAGTCCTTCAGACTGGAGTGCTCAAGGTGGGAGGCAGAGGACCCCAGTGGAAGAAGAAGCAACTTCTGCTGGGTGACTCAATTGTTGGGGGATAGTTTTGGGAGCACCACATAAGGCAAGGGGGGAGGTGAGCTGCCTACCTGGTGCCACAGCACAGATGGATGGTAGCAGATCCTTAGAATTGCTAAGGTGGTGGTCCAGGAGGGGGAGCTGGATGTCATTGTCCAGCTGGAAACAAATGACCTGGCAAAGGATGCAGCAGTGGTGGTGCAGGATGGGTTTATGGATCAGGAGAGGGTCCAGAAACAGGTAGCAAGTGTGGCACGTGGACAGCTGGTTCTGATTTCAATATGATATTTTTTCTGTAATGTAAAATATGTAAGGGAGGGTCTGTCAGGAGGAAATACTGTCTTGCTGAAATTGATACATCAAACCCCTCCAGGGATAAGTCCAAAGGACAGGAGATAGTTTAAACTGCAGATACCTGAGGTGCAATTATCTTATTAGTTTGCTTTGAAGGCAGGAACCAAGATATCCATTCATGACATCCTCAGGGAAATCCTTTGATTTGCACTAGGTGTCATGAGAAAAAGGGCATATGCATTTGTTTGGGGTGGCTCCCAAGACAGCCAGTGATTACATCACAGAGGTTTTGACATTTTTGTGAAGCAGGTCTCAGACTGGTTCAAGAAGTCCAATATACATGTGTTGGGGGTGTCGTCTAAGGAAGCCAGAATTACATCAAAGAGGCTTTGATGCCTGTGTGAAGCAGATCACAGACCAGTTTTGGCAAGTCACATTTATGTCACCTATTATTTTTTTAAATATCTTAGTAGGACATCCTGTGTTATAAAATATAAATTTTAATACACCAAGGCAGAGTTAGGTGATCTCAGAGAGAAGGCTGGCTCAAGACTGCTTTTAAACATAGTGAGCAGACCTTACAGAATGACATTCATTATTTTCTGACTAAGAAAAGAGGAACAACAAAGCACTGAAAGATTAAGAAGTAAGGAGACCTTAGACAAGACCAGTCTGAGTGTATATATTATAGGAAATTGCACTTTAAAACCTGTTTTGTTTTGAAGACTGTATGCGTGAGGATATCTTGTTCTGTATTTTACTGTTTTCCTATTTTACCTATTTTAAAGTAAAGATATATATTTTAAAAACAGAAACTGCCTGTGTGCCTTTAAAATTCTTTTTTATATAAGTGAAGCTTAGATGGTTATAGTTGACACTGAGCATGAGCTTATTATGGTACCAAACTGGGAAACAGATAAGAGTTCTCTAGGTCTTGCATAGAGTTCTAATGGTTCATTTTGTAATACCTGATTAGGTGCCCATAGGCAAAGATATCTGGCCCCCCCGAAGACAGAAATTATCTGAGCCTGACAATTGGGTATGCTAACAAGAGGTTATCGGTTTGAATCCCTCCAGAACTTACGACAAAGGTGACTCAAACCCACAAAACAGACAAGAGGGTTGCCTTGCTCTGTTAAACTGTTCACAATTCTACACTCAGAGGTTAGCACTTTGGGAGTAGAAGGCTGACCTGCTGAGTGGGTTTGTAACAGATTGGTTGGCAGCAGTGACATATAAAGTTTGGTGGTATGAGCTTTATTGTTCAGTGTGCCGGCTTGAGACTGTTCAGCTCACTTGGAAAAAAGAATGGTAATGTTTTCTTTCAAAAGGAAATGGAACTATATCCCTTGGCTTACAGTCAAGTTCCTACCAGTTTTTTTTTCTAAGTGCCAGTCAGAGTAGTAGTAGTTAGGAAAGATGACTTCTGACTACAGCAGGCACGCTGTAGAATACTTAAAGCAGTTGTGTGGGGACAGAGGAGTCCCGTTTGAGGTGACAGCCAAAAAACCAAACCTCATAGAGGCCCTGATGGTAGCAGATACCCAGAGCAGTGAGTCACTGACCGTGACTGGAAAGGACCAAACCTCAAGTGTGGCAGGGCTAGCGACCAGTGCTGTGTCCAGATCCAGTGAGGAGGACAGCAGGGCCACTGTCAGTGAAGGGCCACAGCAGCAGGGGAAGGTCACTAGTATCCTGAATCCAGAGGTACTTAGGCTACAAATTGAGTTGTGCAGGATGGAGCTTGAGTACCAGAAAGAGAGTAAGCAAGAGAGTTGAGAGGCTGAATGGGAATGACAAGAGGCAGAGAGGAAACATCTAGAGGAAGAGTAAGAACAGAAGGAGGCAGACTGTGAGGAGCATGAATGCCAGTGAGCTGCAGAGGAGAAAAGAGAGGAGTGCCAGTGGCAACATGAACTGCAGAAGTTATGACTCCAACCAGTGGCACCAGAGCAGGTAAGTGGCTTGGGTTTAACTGGGACTGCAGGACTGGGTTACAAATTGAACTCCAAATTAATAGCCGAGTTTAAAGAGGGGGAAGACATGGATGCCTTTTAAATTCTTTTGAAAAATTTTGTATTCGGGCTAAAATTTCTAGAGAGCCCTGGAGCTTGTAGCTATCCCCACTAATTACTGGGAAAGCTCGGGATCCATTGGGTCAAATGGACAATGAGGACAGCCATGATTACAGCAAGCTAAAAGCTGCACTGTTAAAAAAGTTTTAAAACTGCTGAATCATACAGAGCTAAATTCTGTAAGCTCAGGAGAAGGCCAGATATGAGCTATGAGGTGCTAGCCAAGAAACAACGTCAGTTTTTAAAACATTGGTGAGAAGGAATTGAGGCAAACTCTGTTGCTAAAATTGAAAATGTGATTTTATTAGAACAGTTTTATTGGGCATGCCATGCAGAGCTAAAAACCTGGCTAGAGGACTGAGATCCAAAAACAGTGCAAGAGGCTGCTGAACTCTTGGACCACTTTGCCAAGAGCAGACCTGCTCTGAGAGAGAATGGGGTGGGCATGGCAGCACAGAAAGGGAAAAGCGCACTTTCAGGGCAGCTAAAACCCTCACTGCCTCCACCAGAACCAGTTAGCCGCAGGTTTCAGAGAAAAGATTTCTCTGAGAGAAGAACTGAATGTTGGTTGTGTAAGGAAATTGTGCATATTTCCAGACAGTGTCCCAAAAAGGTGAGCCATAATACACAACCAGGTGCTAAAAAAGAAGTGAGTTGTTTGTATGTCCCTGAAAGCATGCCAGTGAACATGAGGGAACACATGCTCCCATTCATGGTGAATGGTGTACAGACACAGGGGTTAAGGGACACATGGACATCCCTGACATTGGTAAAAGGGGATCTGGTACAGCCTGGTCAGCTTATTCCCAATAAATACATCACTATCCAAGGGTTCATGGATGAAGAGAAAACGTTGACACTGGCCAGTGTTCTCCTGGACTGGGGTGAAACAGGGGGAACTGTGCAACAGGTGGCTGTAGCCAAAACATTAGCAGTGGATTTGATCCTGCGTAACACTCTACAGCAGGGGATGGTATGTGCAGTTACCTGTATCCAAGCAGCAAGGGAAAATTGTAGTTCCCTGAATCCCACAGAAACCAGTGTGGAAACCACTGAGAGGCTGGTTTCCCAGCCTGTGTCTCCAGATGGATAGACTGATAAAAAGAGGGTAGAAATTTCCCCAGTAGCAAGTAACCACACAGCTACGGAGGGTTACTCCGAAGAGGGAGGGGTGATCCCTTGTCAGATGGTTGGGATTGACAGTGATCCTGAGGTCCCTGATGCTAGTGCTAGGGACCCTGGTTTAGATACTGAAGGGGATCTGTCCCATGCCTTGGGACTGTGTGAGGTGTTTGCAGCTGCTCAAAGGAGTGACCCTAGTTTAGAGAAGCTGAGGTCTTGAACAGATTTGGATGGCACACAGGGGGTGACGGCAGACATAAGGTTTATTGGGAAAATGGACTTATGTATACTCAGGCAGTACAGACAGAGGGAGAGATGCTAGGCAGGCAGCTTGTTGTTCTCCAGGGTATCGTGAGGAGCTGCTCAAAATTGCACATGATATTCCCTTGTCTGGTCATCTGGGAATCACATGCACTACACAGCAGTTGGCCCAGAATTTCTACTGACCTAACTTCACCCAGCAGGTGAAGGAGTATTGCAGGTCTTGTCACCGGTGTCAAGAAATAGAGAAGGCAGGCAAGAAAACCCAAGCCACCCTGATTCCATTGCCCATAGTGGAGGAGCCATTCCAGAGGGTGGGAATGGATATTGTGTGGCCTTTAAATACCCCCAGCTCCTCAGGGAAGGGATTCATCCCGACTGGGGTGGATTATGCCACTCGGTACCTAGAGGCAGTCACCCTATCCTTACTGAGGACAGACAAAGTGGCAGATGCCTTGCTTGGGATTTTCTCCTGTGTTGGGTTTCCGCAGGAGGTAATCACAGATTGAGGGGGTTCCTTCATGTCAGAGCTGATTAAATGTTTATGGGAGAAGTGTGGGGTGGTGCAGAGATGCACGACACCATATCGCCCATAAGCCAATGGACTTGTGGAACAATTCAATGGTACCCTAAAGTCAATGCTCCAGGCATTTGCTGAACAGCATGGGAGGGTCTGGGAGAAATACCTTCCCCACCTGTTGTTTGCATATAGGGAGGTGCCCCAAGAGTCAACAGGATTTTCCCCCTTCGAACTCTTATATGGACACCAGGTACGTGGGCCCCTAGACTTGATCTAGGAGGACTGGGAAGGCAAGCACACCACTCAGGGAATTCCCATTGTGGATTATGTCGTTAGGTTTGGGGAAAGGCTGAAGAAGCTTATGGGGAGATCCCAGAACAACCTGGCAGCTGCCCAACAGAAACAAAAAGTGTGGTACAACCACAGAGCCAGAGCTCGCTTGTACATGGTGGGTCAGGAAGTCATGGTCCTTATTCCGGTCCAGAAAGACAAGCTGCAGGCTGATTGCTCAGGACCACACAAAGTGGTTAGGAAGGTAAATGACGTGAACTACATTATGGAGTTACCTGACCGTACACAGACAGAAAGGATGTACCATGTCAACATGATGAAGCCATATGCAAATAGGGCTGATATGGTGTTTGCAGGGTGTAGTCATGGGGAAGGGATGGATGAAGGAGAACCCCTACTGAACTTGCTGGAAGAAAGTGAGTGGGAGTCCTCTGTGGAGGCAGTAAAATTGTCTCCCCAGCTGACCCCAGGCCAGATCCAGAAAGTAAGGGAGGTTTTAGCAGACTTTGCCCCCTTGTTTAGCTCCAAGCCTGGACTAACTCCCATAGTGACACACGATGTGGAGACAGGGACACAGACGCCCATATGGCAGATAGCATATCAGGGGTCAGTGGCTGTCCAAGAGGACATTAGGATGGAAGTGGAGGAGATGCTGGATTTAGGGGTAATCCAGAAATCCCACAGTCCCTGGGCCTCACCCGTAGTCCTTTTACCTAAGCCAGATGGCTCGACTCATTTCTTTGTAGACAATCGTGGACTGAATGCAGTCATGAAGTCAGATGCCCACCCGATGCCCCAGATGGATGAACTCCTGAACAAGTTGGGAGGGGCGACCTACCTTACGACCATTGACCTGACAAAGGGGTATTGGCAGGTAGAGTTGATGGACAGAGCTAGGGAGAGGTCGGCCTTCTTCACTCTGATAGGCTTATCTGAGTTCAAAGTAATGCCTTCCGGAATAAAGAACGCCCCAGCCACTTTCCAAAGGTTGGTGAACCATGTGTTAAATGGTGCTGAGGAGTACACCGTGCTGGGAGGAACACATATCCCACCTTAGGGAAGTGCTGGGCAGGATACAGAGGGTCTGGCTCATTGTCAAAGCTGAGAAGTGCCAGATGGCCATGAGAGAAGTGGCATACCTCAGGCATGTGGTAGGCCAGGGACAGCTCTGTCTTAACCAAATAAAAATAGGGTTAATCCAGGCATGGGCCAGACCAGAAACTCAAAAGCAGATCAGGAGTTTTCTCGGGACAGTAGGTTACTATTGAAAATTTTTACCCAATTACAGTGCCCTGGCTGCTCCCCTATATGACCTGACAAAGAAGAGGATGCCCAAGAAAATTACCTAGGGCCCAGCCTATGAGGAAGCCTTTTTCAAACTAAAGGAGGTACTGAGCAGTGCTCCTGTTTTAATAAGTCCTGACTATAGCAAACCTTTTATAGTTCAGACTGACACCTCAGACATGGGTATTGGGGCAGTACTGAGTCAGACATCCAGCCGGGGAGAGATCACCCAATAGCCTACCTGAGTAAAATGTTACTTCCAAGGGAACAGGCTTACTCCATGGTGGAAAAGGAGTGTCTTGCCATAGTGTGGGCCCTAAAGAAATTGGAGCCATACTTATATGGGCAGCATTTTGTGGTGCATACTGACCTCAAACCCCTGGTTTGGCTGACACAGATGGTGAAAAACAATGGTTGATTGCTAAGATGGAGTCTTGCTTTGCAAGGATTTGACATGACCATTCTACATAGGGCTGGAGCGACCAATCAGAACTCAGATGGGCTGTCTCATGTGTATGAGGAGTGAACTAATTTGAAAAGCTCATCCCATGCAGGGGATAGACCCCCCAAATTCAGTCTAGGTGGGGAGCATTGTGGCACATGGCCAGCTGGTTCTGATTTCAATATGATATTTTTTCTGCAATATAAAATATGTAAGGGAGGGTCTGTCAGGAGGAAATACTGTCTTGCTGAAATTGATACATCAACCCCCCCCCCAGGGATAAGTTCAAAGGACAGGAGGTAGCTTAAACTGCAGATATTTGATGTGCAATTATCTTGTTAGTTTGCTTTGAAGGCAGGAACCAAGATATCCATTCATGACATCCTCAGGGAAATCCTTTGATTTGCACTAGATGTCATGAGAAAAAGGGCACATGCATTTGTTAGGAGTGGCTCCCAAGATAGCCAGTGATTACATCAAAGAGGCTTTGACATTTGTGTGAAGCAGGTCCCAGACTGGTTCAAGAAGTCCAATATGCACATGTTGGGGGGTGTCATCTAAGGAAGCCAGAATTACATCAAAGAGACTTTGATGCATATGTGAAGCAGATCACAGACCAGTTTTGGCAAGTCACATTTATGTCACCCGTTATTTTTTTAAATATCTTAGTAGGACATTCTGTGTTATAAAATATAAATTTTATTACACCAAGGCGGAGTTAGGTGACCTCAGAGAGAAGATTGGATCAAGACTGCTTTTAAAAATACTGAGCAGACCTTACAGAATGACATTCATTATTTTCTGACTGAGAAAAGAGGAACAACAAAGCATTGAAAGATTAAGAAGTAAGGAGACCTCAGATAAGACCAGTCTGAGTGTATGTATGATAGGAATTTGCACTTTAAAACCTGTCTTGTTTTGAAGACTGTATGCGTGAGGATATTTTGTTCTGTATTTTACTGTTTTTCTATTTTATCTATTTTAAAGTAAAGATATATATTTTAAAAACAGAAACTGCCTGGTGTGCCTTTTAAATTCTTTTTATATAAGTGAAGCTTAGATGGTTATAGTTGACACTGTGCATGAGCTTATTGCGGTACCAAACTGGGAAACAGATAAGAGTTCTCTAGGTCTTACATAGAGTTCTAATGGTACATTTTGTAATACCTGGATAGGTGCCTGTAGGCAAAGATAGCTGGCCCCCCATGACAGAATTGTTTGAGCCTGACAATTGGGTACGCTAACAAGAGGTTATCGGTTTGAATCCCTCCAGAACTTGGGACAAAGGTGACTCAAACCCACAAAACAGACAAGAGGGTTACCTTGTTCTGTTAAACTGTTCACAACTCTATGCTCAGAGGTTGGCACTTTGGGAGTAGAAGGCTGACCTGCTGAGTGGGTTTGTGACAGCAAGCACATTGGCTTTCACGGAGGTACTACATGTGTATGGCCAGGAGGAGGAGATGGAACACTGCACCACAGTCTTCAACTATTGGCTGAAGACATAGTGCCGGGAGAAGGGATCTGGCTACATCAAGGACTGGGTTCCTACTGGAAGAGATAAAGGCCTATAAAAATTGGATGTCCTCCATCAAACCAGAGGTGGAGCAGCAGTCCTGGGTTAAAGGTTTATATGCTACTTCATGGGCATTTAAGCTAGCCAAGGGGGGGGAAGCAGAAGAAATGAGGGAGGCAGTAAATGCTCCCCCCCCCCAGAAAATGAAACAGTAATAAAGAAAAGCCTAGGGTAAATAAATTCCCCAGGAGTAATGGGGAGTAAGAGCAAGGGCAGGAAGGACAGGAGAGTCAAGAGGTGGATTTAAGGCTGAGAAAATACTAGAGAGGGAGGGTGAGCAGAGGGAGGATAAAATGGGGAAGGACAGTACCAAGAAGAGGGAAGGATGGACTTGGGAAGGGAGGGTTTAGGAGGGCAGTGAGGGACAAAAGGAGAGGAGAGCCATATGTGTCAATGCAAGGAGCCTAGGAAACAAAATTCCTGACCTTGAGGCTACCATTGCAGAGATGGACTCAGATCTGGTGAACATAACAGATTAAAACATGTTTCAAAAGGATAGGACAGGGAGGAAAGGGGGTTGTTTAGTATGTGAGGGAAGGTAAAAAGGCCATGGAAACATAAGGGCACTGCAGGGATAAGGAGAGGCTGGAGGCTGAGCTGGAGATAAGGAGGGGTTGAACTTTAATGCCAAAAAATGAAAGATAATGCACCTAGGGAAATAAAAACAAAACAGACTACTGGATAGGTGGTGTAACACCCAGTATTACAATTGAAGAGAGAGATCTCAGTGTCATTATTAGTGACACCATTAAGCTGGCTAGCCAATGTGATAAAGCATACAGTAAGGAAAACAGGATGCTGGGTTGTATAGGGAAAGGTATTGATAGTAGGAAGAAGGAGGTGATACCACCACTGTATAGATCCTTGAAGAGGCCACATCTGGAGTACTGTATCCAGCACTGGAACTCTCACCTTAGAAGAGAGAAGGATAAGCTGCAGACAGTGCAGTGCAGGGAGAGGAAGGTGATTATGGGCCAACAAGGAAAGGCATATGAGCAATGACTTCGGGCACTAAATATGTGTTTGTTGGAGACCAGAAAGGAGAGAGGGGATATGATAGAGACATTCAAATTCCTGAAAGGAACAAAAAAGGTGAGCTCCAAAGAACTATTTAACAGACATCACATGAGCATGACTGGAAGCTGAGGGGGAGAAGGTTCAGGAGGGATGTGAGAAAGTATTGCTTTATGGAAAGGATGGTGGAATGGTGGAACCACCTGCCAGCCAAAGTGGTGGCAGCTAAACCTGTGTGAAGTTTCAAACATGCTTGGGATAGAATGAAAGGTATAGTCATCACTGGTAATGACAAGGAAGGGGGATGAAATAGGATACTGGGGAAGGGGGTTAAATCCCTAACTGATGCCAGGTTGCAGGTTTCTATAGAGGCCCATGGACAGACTGGATGGACCATTGGTCTTTTTCTGCCATCAATTCTGTTTCTATTTTCTTTGGGTTAGCTTAGGAATGGGGTCAAGCACCTTTATATCCATGGGAGGGTGTAAAGGCTACCAACAGATGGGGAGGAATTGGACAAGGTTTTGGGGAGACCACAGGCAAAATGGCAAGCAAAGAGGAGGTAGTAGTTATGGAAGGCTTTTATCTGCCAGATGTAGACTAGAACATCCTAGCCACAGCTACAACTAGGAGCTGGGTCATCCTAGACCCCCTGCAAGGGGCATCTTTCTGGCAGCTGAATACAGATCCTACTAGAGAAGGTGTAGTGCAGGATCTGGTACTTACAAATAGGAACAGCATTGCAGACATCACAGTGGGTAGCCCCCTTGGTTCAAACGATCATCACAGAGTGTGGTTTGACATAGAGATTGGGCAGGTGGAAAACACAGTATGGTGAAGATCCTAAACTTCAGGATAGCAGATTTTAAAGAAATAGTGGACTGCCATAGGAAATACCTTGAGGGGGGTAGCTGGGGGTGGAGGAAATAACTAGGGTAACGGCAAGCTGCTTAAAGGTAATAAGCATGGGTTAGAGGAGAAAGAGGCCACTGTGGTTCTCAAAGAAGGTGGCTAAGGTGGTAAAGGACAAAAAAACAGCTTTCAGAAAGTACAATGAGGCACAAACAGTGGCGGACAGAGAGTTTTTTCCTAGAGAAACAAAGGGAGGCAGGAAGGAGGGTAAGGACAGCCAGTGCTCAGACTGATGATAAGATTGCCCAAGAGGACAAGAATCAGAATAAGACTTTCCTAAGGTATGTGAGCAAAGAGAGGAAGGCACGGGGAGTGTAATGAGGATCAGGAGACCAGGAAGGGATGATTGTGCAGAGGAAGACCAAGAAAAAGCTAACATTTTAAACAAATACTTCTGTGTGGTCCTCACAATGGTGGTGGGGGGGCTATATTTAATAAACACTGGAGGGAGAGGGGTGTGGACACAGGTCTATTTATGGAAGAGACAGTCCCTTGGGGGTTGGAAGCCCTAAAAGAAAACAAGGCGATGGGACCGGATGCGATCCATCAAAGGATAGTAAAGGAAATGAACAAAGTGCTAGCTGCCCCTCTTGCTACACTATTTTAGCACCTCATTGGAGATGTGGATGGTTCCAGAGGACTGGAGAAGGACTGTGGTCCCTCTTCAGAAGAGCAGCAACAAGGAGGAGGCCAGCAATTACAGACCAGTCAGTTTCACTTCAGTGGTGAGGAAGTTAATGGAGTCCCTGCTAAAGAAGAGAATGCTGAAGAACCTGGAAACATTTTGCCTGCAGGACCACTGACAGCATGGCTTCACAGGGGGAGGTCCTGACATACAAATCTAATAGGTTTCCTTGACTGGATAACTAGGGAGGTGGAGCAGGGAAGGGCAGCAGATGTGGTCGATCTGGGCTTCAGTAAGGTATTTGACACTGTAGCACACGGGAGGCAAATAAAGAAACTTAGCAATCTGGGGGTAGAGTAGAAGGTGGTGAGCTGGGTATCAAACTGGTTGAAAGACAGGAAGCAGAGTGTGGGGGAAAATGGCAGTCACTTGGAGAACAGAAGAGTTACCAGTGGTGTACCACAGGGCTTGGTACTGGGTCCAGTCCTCTTCAATGTCTTCATAGGTCACATTGCTGAGGAACTGGAGGGGAAGATGTATTTGTTTGTAGATGACACAACAATCTGTAACAAGGGAGGCGCCCAGAAAGGAGTGTGGGAATGCAAAGGGGTCTGGGGAAACTAGAGGAGTGGCCTAGGGAGTGGCAGCTGGGTTTCAGTGCCAAAAAAGTGCAGTCATGCTTCCAGGGTGGGGAAACCCAGGGACTGTGTATAAGATGGGGGGAGGTACTTAGCATTAACAAGCAAGAGAGGGATCTTGGCGTGATCATATCTGATGATCTCAAGATGGCAGAGCAGTGTGACAGGGCAGTAAGCAAGGACAGCCAGATGCTGGGAAGTATAGAGGACAGAGATCTCTAGCAGGGGAAGGGATGTGATGTTGCCTCTGTATCGCTGACTTGTGAGACCCCACCTGGAGTACTGTGTCCAGTTCTGGAGGCCACACCTCTGCAAGGACATGGACAGGGTGGAAGTTGTCCAGAGGAGGGCTTCAAAATGGTATGGGGTTTGCACAATAAACCATACAAGGACAAGCTGTTGGAGCTCAACATGTAATCCCTGGAGGACAGAAGCATGAAAGGGGACATGACTGAGACCTATAAGTACCTCATGGATGTGAACAAGGGGCAGGAGGGGAGTCTCTTTCAAGGGAGGAGGGGCACGAAAACACGGGGGCATGCTATGAAACTTAAGGTGGGGACGTTTAAGAAGGGTGTGAGGAAATACTTCTTCACTGAAAGGGTGGTGGACACCAGGAGTAGCCTGCCAGAAGAAGTGGTAGAGGCAAAGACAATGGGGAGCCTCAAACATGCATGACATATGCACATATGTATAATAAATACAAGTAAAGGAGGAGGGTGGGACACCTGTGACCAAGCAGAGTTCAGGGTTTAGTGATAGGCAGGGAAAATATTGCAGACTAGATAGGCCTACTGGTCATTTTCTGCAGACACATTCTATACTTCTATGTTTCTATGTTAACTCACACTCCCTCCTTCTATTGTCCTGGGGGTCCTGTGGCCCCACGTTAGAATTTTATGGCCCATTGCCTTTTTGCAGCACCCTGTAGTTTAAATATAGGTCAATGAATTTTGCTAGTCTCTCCCCAGGTCGTTGTTCCTCCCCTGCAAAGGTACAGACAATCTGCTAAGAACAGGGCTGGGGAGGGCGTGGCTTGGCCACCCAACAAAGATGGACACCTGATCCTTACTCTCTCCCTAACCCATTTCATTATCTGTTTGAAATAGCTGCCCAAACCATTCATCGGTTTTGGGGTTACCATTGATCTTGTTGCCGCTTACCTACAGACCCAGCTGATATCGCCAAAAACTCTACCTGCATTCAGTAAGCTGCTGCTTGTTAAACCGCCACTGTCCACCAATCTGTCTGTAGAGAACATCATGGGAAATCCCTCATCATAGAGACAGCTGCAGAGGCCTCACAGGAGATAAATCTGCAAGAAATATAAAGTATATTTCAACAGCTTATGGGCCAAATGTCCAAACTAGAGATCACCACGCAGCAGATAGATGCTGATATTACAAGTATTTCCCATAGTCACCATCACAGAACAACGGACTGTGGACAATGAATCCAAGACTGACAGAATTATGGCCTATATCATAAATCAAGACTAAACCCTAAGACAACTGTGGGATCGGGTTGAAGATATGGAAAACAGGGCCCGCTGTAACAGTCTAAGGCAGGTGTGCTTTCCAGAGGACAGTGAAGGTAGAAATGGTAACTGAATTCTTGCATCATGCACTGCCACAGATTTTAGCATATCAATGGCAGAACCCTCTTGAAATCAACTGTAGCCATCAATCGTTATCCCCGAAGCCACCCCCCAGAGGACACCCTTGCCCTATTCTAGCCTGCTTTCTCCAATTTCAGGATAAGGAGTGGATTATGTCCCTGGCTAGGGAAAAAGAGTCTTTTCAATGGCAAGGACATACCATTTGTATTTTTGATGACTTCTCTCAGGCCTTTTCTGATTGATGGAGAGCCTTTACAACTGCTTGGAAGGCCTGTGTGGACCTGGGCCTATCACACTCCCTCAGGTACCTGGCCTTGTTCCGACTCAGCATAAATGGAGTTGCTCACTATTTTGACTCTCCCGAGGTGGTGGAGAATGTCATTACTCCCCACTGACCTAAAACTGACCTACACCACTATCGACCTTCACAAGGTAGGCCTCCAAAGGGAGATAGCTGCAAGAGATGGACACCTCCAATCCTCCATGGTGATCATCCAAGAAAAAGACCATCCCCCCAGTGCTGATCCCTATCACTGAGGATAAGCAATGGCAGTTCCATCTAAACAATGGTGCAGAAATAAAAACAAAAAGACTGGCTATTGCCACAGAATGGACAGACTTTCACCCCAACTTTGCTCCTGCAGTCAAAGTCATAATGTCCACTCAAAAGACTCCTCTGGATCTGCACCAGTACATTTAGTATCCTATAAATATACTGTGCTCATTTCTCAAGAGGACCCAGGAGACAATTCTAGCCCACCAACACCCTCAAAATCTTTGTCCCCCTCACCATCAAAATCCTGTTCCTGAGCTGAGGCCACTGCAGCTGCCCCGTTACCTGTTAGTAAAGGCCCCAACAATGTGGAAGAGCTGAAATCTTATGGTGGATCTCCTAAGCAGCTTCACTCACCCAGAACATGAACTGCCAATTGTCTCACATGTATAGATTGTATGCTAATCTTTTACAGGTTTTCTGTCTTAAAGGAAAGCTGTCCTCAATTTCAGTTCCACGCCCCCAAAGGCTTACCCCCCAATTAAGCTTTTCACAAGGAAAAGCCTTTAGTTTATGTGTTGTTACTTACTTAATTTTATAAAGTCCAGAAGCATGAAACAGGGCAGATGCTGAGCAGTTCCATTTACTGTAAAAGTGCAGCATCACACTGCTCGCTTAAATGCACTTTTGTTAGCAGCGATTAAACCTCCCCTGCACCACCTCTAACCCACCAGGTTATGTTTTTTAAATGAACCATCATATTCAGCTTCTCCATTCCTCTCTTGTCGGGAATTGAAGCCTGTGCATTATCCTCTCAGCCATCATACCAGTGAGGCATATCATACTCCTTCTTTGTGGGTTCCTTCCCTTAACTGACCTTCCTGTTCCCCTGTCTATGGAGTTGCCTAGCACTAGGACTCTCCTTCCTCCCATTTGTGCAACCAGTGTCATAGCCCCTGCCTGTTGCCTTTCTGCTGGCTGATCCCCTGTCCTATCCAGAGCTCCTGGTGTTTCCCCCGAGTGATCCATGTTCCTTCCACACACCTAGCGACATTTGCCTCCCTCACAGTGGGCTAGTTATTCTTCTTTCCTGTTTGCAGTGGCTGATCCTGCTTCCTCCTCCGCTTCTACCTTCCATTGGCATTCCCAGCCCAGCCTGGTCTCCTCTTTCTCCTCTTTCTCCTTTTCCCATTTCCTTGTTTCCCTGTCTATACTGTTTCCCTTTTTCTTCCTTCCATTCCATTAGTACCCTCTGTCTTCCCTGGCATCCCCCTCAATCCCTTCCCTTCATGCCTCCTGTCATGTACCTGGTTACCCTTTCTAGCCCCAATTTTTGGTGTACCCATGTGTGAAACCTGATTCCTCTTCTCTTCTCTCCCACCAATGGTTTCCACTCCAGCCATCTCAGCCTGGTCCCTTTTTGATTTCAGGTCTGTCCCTTCCCTGTGCCAGCACTCTGTGGCTCCTGAGTTTTTACCTTCTGCAGAGACCTGAGTAGCTGGTATCTTTCCTTGTTTCTACCCACTGGGGCAGAGTATGTTCCATCCCCACCCTCCCCCTGTACAACATCCTGCCCTTGTGGCTTGCGACAGTCTGATTAACTCAGCCTTGAGCTGCAAACAGGAACCCCAGTCTCCTGCAAACTATGCACCCTCCTATCTCCCACAGTACCCTTTGGAAGTTGGCTGTACCACACACCCCACAGCTTGTGATCCCCTCTCCATCCTCTCATCTGTCTATACATTGTGAACTAAGTCCTCATGGCCAATTAATAGTATTCCCCTCCCAAGACTTACTAGTCTGGCCTGTCCTAGATAGGGTACTATGCCTTATTACTGGATTTTCCTTCCCCAAGCCTGACCAGTGGTGCCTACCCCAGATAGTGTGGTGCAGTCATTTGCTGGTTTCAAATTTCCCTATATCTTTCAATGTGGCCTACCCTAGATAGGAAGTTGTGGCTATTTATTGGTTCAGCTTTCACCAGACCTACCAGTGTGGCTTAAGATATATAGGGTGTTGTGGCCATTTGCCTGCTCCCCCTTCCCTAGACCTACCAGTGTTGCCTACCCTAGAAAGGGTATTGTGGCCATTTGCTGGTTGCTTCTTAACCTAGCACAACACTAAGTAATCCAAATAAAGATTTGTATTAGCTTCTAGCCACCTATCATGTGCTGCTACTAACATTTTGTAGCCCCAATGCCACTTCCCTCAGGGCTTGCAGTGGTCCTGTTCACATATATCACAATTAATGCAAACAGCCTGTATTATAACAAAAGAATATAAGTTCCAGAAATGTTTTAGAACTTAATAATGAGCTCTCTAACCTGAGCAAAAATAACCTGTTTGATATTAATAAGCATTCAGTATGTATGAGATATGAGTTACAGTATATTTAGCCACAGGTGCTTGAAAAAAGGCAGTTCCCCACCAGAATGTGAACACCAAAGCACCAACCACAGTATTCATAAAGATGTATATCTTTAAATGAAAGGGTCACTTACATTAAGCATTGAGTTTGTACACTATTCAATCGATCGCTAAATAGCCACGTAATCATACCCTCTTCACTCTTGTAATCCCCACTCCTTCTCCTTCCCCTCGCCATGCTCGCAGTCAGGCAAGTTATCCATCTACTATAGGCTCCCTGACCTATGGAATCATCTCGCCCAGTCAGCCTGCCTTTTGCCCACTGCTGCATCCCTTGAATGACACCTAAAATCCCTTCCCTCCCCTTGTGCTTGTTTCCATCCTCACCCTCCCTAAACCCCTTCCCCCCATGCTTGCTTCCATCCTCACCCTCCTTGAAACCCCTTTCACCTCAGCTTGCTCCCCCCGCAGAACTCCCTCGCCTCCCCCCACTAAAGAATCCAGGGCACCCTTCCCCCTACCTTGACCACTCAAATGCAACTCCTTCCTTCCACCCCATTACTTTCACCAGAGTGTACAAAATGGACTTTCAGTGCAACTTTTTCTTATATGGCTCACTTCTGCTGTATTCTGCTACCTTATTGCATATAGTTATAAATCTATGAATTGTGTTTTATCATCACTAATGTCAGGCAATCATCTATGTACTAGCACTAGGATTTCACCTATGTACATACTTGTATTTATTGAATGTATGATATATATCTAATCTATTTCTGTATTATATTGTTATCAGTTGCTTATCACCATCTGTTTATTATACCTGTGCTGTGTATCTCCTATGGCTACTTATGTATTTTCTCCACACACTCACACACACCCCAGGTCGCACCTGGTAATGAGCTACGTCTCAGTGTGCCTTTCCCAGTTAGCAAATTTTAAATAAATAAATATTTGTTTCCTGTAATACAACATAAAGATTATTCTCTCTAATAGTATTCAGTGTATGCATATTAAAGAATAACTAGTTAACTACACCAATTCTGGCTGAAAAGTCTCTCCATACCTTACAGTAAATCATGAAAGGGCCAAACCTTCAGCTCCTTTATTCCTCAATTTTAAGATGCAGATCCTACACATACTGAGATAATCACGTCATGTTACTATAGTGGGATACATTGAAGTACACTAGTAGTGGTGCCTCTCTTAGTTTGAATGATAAGGCATTTTAAGAATTCAGATGTTCAGGGATGCTGTTTGACAACATGGGAGTTGTTTAATTTATAACTGAAAATTGGTACTCTATGTCCTGTGTCTGCTTCTTTGGGGAGACCAATATTAACAGCAACTATTTTTAAAATTGCCTATAATGTTCTGATTAGAAATCTCAAAATGGTTAATGCATTGTGCTATGTGCAGTTGCTATTTGTTTGTATGCTTGTAGCCTGTTAGCTTGTGATATGCCAGGCTCGATGTCTCCAAGGCCACTAGAGAGATTTGTTACATTAAAACAAAAGATTAAAACAAAGAGTCTAAAACACTACTTGATGAATGATAAAGATTAAAGTATGACAACATAGTATTATATTAATAAATTAAGGTAAAAAAGGTTGCAACAATGAACTATGGGTATTTATTTAAAGCTATAGTAATTTGATGTAGTATCTCGACATATGTAGGATCTGCATCTTAAAGTTGAAGAATAAAGGAGCTGAAGGTTTGGCCCTTTCATGATTTTAGGTATAGGGAGATTTTTCAGCTAGAAATGGTATCGTTAACTAGTTGTTCTTTAACGTGCATAAAATGAAAGCTATTATTTACTATTAGAGAACACAATCTTTATGTTACATTACAGGAAAAAATGTAAATGCACAGTTATTTGGAGATTAGTTAAATACTGTACAAACTCAATGTTTAATATAAGTGACCTTTTAATTTAAAGATAGGTGTCTTTATGAATATTATAGCTGTGCTTTGGTGTTCACATTCTGGTGAGGAGCACCCATTTTTTAATGCACTGATGGCTAAATAGAATTCATATCTCATCTATACTAAATGCTTACTATCAAGCTGATTATTTTTGTTCATATTAGAGAGTTCATTATTAAGTTTCAAATAATTTCTGGAACTTATAATCTTTTGCTATGATGTGAATTGATTGTACAGTATTAATTCCATTACATGTTAACAGGACCACCGCAAGTCCTGAGAAAAGCCTTGGGGCTACAAAACACTGGTGACAGCACGATATGCAGCTAGAAACTAATAAAAATCTTTTTATTCGAATTATCAAGTTTTGGGCTTGAGTCTTTTCTCCGCTGTGCACACAATGAATTATAAGTGCCTTTGAGATAGACTCCCCTCAAATGATATTGCTAACCAATGAAAAGGCCCGGGCATCCAGTACTCCAAACCCATATACAGCATTTTCCTCTTAACTTAGACCTACCAGTGTGGCCTATGCTACATAGGGCACTGTAGCCATGTGCTGGTTTCTCCTTACCCTAAACCTACCAGTGTTGCCTACCACAGATAGGGTGCTATGGCAATTTACTAGTTTCCTCTTTCCTTAGACCTACCAAGTTTCAAATTTCAGGTTTATTTAAGGTTAAGTCATTGAGCACATGTTCATTTGCAATGATATCCCTACATACATACATACCGCTGTTTTATTTATTTATTTAAAATGTGATAACCGGGAAAGGCACACTGAGCCAAGGCTCATTCCCAGGGTATATCATATAAAAGATTTAGGTATAATACAAAAATCACTTTTAAAAAAACAACAGCAAATGTTATTATACATCCATATAAATAGCATGCCAGCAATCAGCAAACATACTGTTCAGAAATATTTAGGGGTATCAATCAGTATAAGTCTAGGGTATTGAAGTTATGTTATTACTTCCCTGCATTTAGCACACATCTGGGGTAGTGACAGGAACCATATTTTATTTGTCTGGATGTTGGGGATTTATTGCTGCATTCTCTGCATTCTAAATGTCCCAGGGAGGGAATTCCACTCTACAGGCACCTAATAACTAAAGAATTACCTGTGTCTTGCAGTGACCATATGAGGGAATACCACTTCCAAGAGATGTGTTCTTCTCAAGGACACATGCTTTTTCCTGAATACCAGCCTCTAACAACCAATGTGGATTACCCTTGACAGGATGCTGTGGCCATTTGTTGGTTTCACCTTACCCTAGACCAATCAGTGTGGACTTCCCTTGACAGTGAGTTGTGGCCATTTGCAGGTTTCCCTTTACCCTAGATCTAACAGTGTGGCCTACCCAAGACAGGATGTTGAGGCCATTTGCTGGTTTCCTCTTACCCTAGACCTATGAGTATGGTCTACCCTAGATAGGATGTTGGGGCCATTTGCTGGTTTCCCCTTACCCTGGACCTATGAGTGTGGTCTACCATTGACAGTGTGTTGTGGCCATTTGCTGGTTTCCTACTATTCTATCTGAAACAGTATGGTGCAATTGCACCTTGTGAACTTACCTAGTTCCCTCCTATCTATAACCACCTATCCATTTCCACTTGCAGAGTTCCCTACAGAAATGCAGACTTCCTGTGGATTCCCCTGTAGTCACCATCCTCCTGCTTCTCGGTCCTCACACTTTAAGGTTGCCCTCACAAAGGGTTACTTGGCCATGTGAGAAATAATATTCCTAACAGCTAAAGGATTAGCTAGTTTTATACAATTCAGCATCAAAACTCTAAAGAAATGGATGCAGCAAAGTGCATAACTTAGTAAAGAAATTACTTAATTTATTTCTAATTTCACCTTAATCTAGCCTTGTACTGTTTGAATCTCCTTATGTGTCCTGTTCTTATCATGGATAAACCACAGTTGTACAGTGCTGCCCACCACCATAAAACTTTCTATTATAAAGATGTCACAATTTCATGTAAGATAAATCGGAATAATTGCCATTGGATTTCATTGCATTCTTGTAGTATCCTACAAGATATAACTGGCAGAAACTATGATATGACCATATCATCCTGGTGGGCAATATAGTACACATTTGTACCATGCTGATACATGGCCAGCAACCATGACCATTTATAATTCATCCACAATTTTAATCATGGTTATCCACGGGCAACCACTGATGGTAAATATCTCAGGAACACACCATGGATTACCATAGTCCATATAGTTTGAAAATTACTCATGGTGATGACCCTCCAAACTCAGACTCTATGGAGTTGGCTCTTGCAGAACCACTGGCCTGCAACATTCTCTGTATCATCACATGGTATTCTCTCTGCTAGTTTCTTTTTCTTCAGTAATTTTTATTGGTGAATAAGCCAAATACAGTTTATACTGCTACCCACTTTATGGGATTTACAATTAACTTGCTTTTTTTATTTTATTTAGAACTGTGTGCACTGGGCTATCCCATTTTGGCTCACACCAAGTTTTCAAGAGGGTCCTAGAGGGACAGATACAGCTGCAGGCCTTCGTAATAGCTACAAGACTAGCTGTTTTTGTAGACTACTACAACATCTAAAACCTCCAGTGATGAAAGTATACCAGAACAAATGCCAACAAGCACCATGAAAGGTGAGAGTCAAGGTTGCCCTGATCAAATACTTTGCTCTGTCTCCTTACCAGGCTACTTTATAGGTCTGAAATTTTACATTGCTTAAGTTCATTTAGGTTTCTTGCATGAATTTGTCCCCCCTAACACACAGTAATCAACACATCACCCGGTAGAAATCAAAACATCAATCAAACAATAAAACAATGCATACGGATACAAAAAGGGTAGACTCAGGGCTGGTCATTAGCTGTCTGTAGCCATCCCTCTTAACTGTTATGCAGCCCAAAGGTTCTTTTAGTTCAATTAAGGCTGAAGCCTAGCAACAGCCAGAACAGGTAAGGGTTCTATAGCCTTTTATCTCTATTCAGGTATAGATAATTAGCAACTCTGTCTGTGTCATCATTTAGTCTTTTACAGCTCAGCTCCTAGGACTAAATTGTCAGGTCCCATAGCCTGTCTTTTGTGTTTACCACTTCTTGCAAAAACAATAAAAAAAACTGTGATAAACATTTCACATTTTTTCAATGCAAATACACTTTTCTTTGCACCTTCTACAGAGACTATGCGGGCTTTTCTCAGCACAGAGAGTTAACCAAGGGTTCAGTGGACTAGAAAGCAGTGTTTCAGTTACCCAGAGGGACTATGTGGCATGAAAACAATGGAGCCTTGGTATTTTTTTCATTAAGCATTTCTTTGTTCCTATATTCATATTCAGCAACACTGCAAGTGCACTTTATGTATCAATTACTCAATTATTTTCATAAGGAAATAGGTGCTATAGAGGCTCATATAACATTGTTCATTACAACCTTTTGGTAAATTAACATGGGTACATTAACACCCCAAATGTACATTTTTGACTAGTTTACATGCATCTATCAAATTAACATTGTGTTATTATTACAAATAACACCAGCATATTAAACATATGCATTAATGGTGCTCATTTACTAAGTTGTTTTTTCCTTGCCACCAACTCCATTGTATTTCTAAGATCCTAATAAAATGTCAAGTTCCTAATTGGTTCACAAAAATTGTTTATGCCAGTACAGTAGTTCATTTGTCATAGGCAATGCAAGAAACATACATTTTTAAATAGCATGCTAACAGAAAAGTAGCTTGTTTATCTAGCCACCTGTGTCTGCCTCTTGATCTAAGCCAATGTCATTCAAACACCTGGTAACACGGAACATTTTCATTTCTACTCTATCTGAGACAGTTACTTAGCAACAATTACTAATAAATATAGAAACAAGAAACCAGAGCCTAATTAAAGGCATTTTAACAAGCTTGTGTAATCTCCTATCTCCCCATCAATGGAGTAAACTCTCTTACCTCCACTCTTCTACTTCTCTATCTGCACTGAAAGCCCAGTTCCATGAACTGATAACTCACTCCTGTACTTAAGGATCCTATTTTTCAAAATATTTGTGCTATAAACATAGAATAGAGAAAACCCTTTTAAAAATAGGGCATTAAAGTCCCTGCCTTTCTTGGCTGCTTACTGCTTGTACCTCTTCACTTGGTTATCACCTGGTATCCTGCTCCATGGCTTCTACCTGCTTGCACTGGACTCCTAAATACCAGTTAACAGATTCTCTGCATGCGTGTCTGACTGTTAGCTGTTTAGTAAGTTAGTTTGTTAGTCAGTTAAGTGTCGATAGTTTAAAAAATCATGACAAAGTCATGTAAACCATTTTTACAAAGTTTAGACATTAGAATATCTTGTATAAGACTGGTGTACATTTCAATAGTAGTAGTAACATCTTACTATATAAAGTATGTAAGCTAAAAATCAGTGTCCCTAGAGATAAATAAATTGAGATATATAAACATTTGTTTAATATTAGTTTGAGCTGGAGGTAAGATGGAAGCCATTCACTAATGATTATCTTAATAATTATGTAACCTGTCACATAGTAGGATTTGTGTCTGGTTACCTACAGTCTCTACACACTATGTCAGGAATCTCGAACAAGGTGGTTTCAAAGTGAGTTCTGGTTAAATTTGATACCTAAATACTTATATTTTGAAATCAATTCCACCTTATGTTTGTTTAAAAATAGCTTAGTTTGCTTCTGTCCAAATCCCAAAACTCCAGGTTTTGTTGTTGTACATTTACAGACAGCATTTTAACTACATTGTCCAGAGACAATGTCAGTCTTTTTCTGGTGGTTAAGTAAAGGTGTAGAAATTAATACAAGGTCATCAGCAAAGGCAAGATGACCAACAGGTACAGTACACTCAAAATGTTAAGTTCATTACAGCACTCATCACGTAATTTCAGTGTTATCATATTCAAGTAAAGACTAGTAAGTGTTGGAGACAAAAGGTACCCTTACCTAACCCCAGCTTTCCCCTTAATTATACTGTGCTAGTTTCAGGCTGACTATTGTATTCCTGCTGTTTTTTTATGAAATTATTCTTGTTGTTTCTTGCATTGGTGACAACTTCTTGATTTGTTCACTGTATTTCTACTGACTGTACTTTGTCCTACACTGTGATGCTACCATTTTTATAATCTAATTGGACATTTATTGTATTTTAATCCCCTCTGTTCCCATACTCCCAGTTTACACCTGGAGCTGAGTTCAAACCTGGGTTTCTCTCCGGGACAAACATTCTAAATACAGCAGATAAATAAAATCTAGCAATCCTGAATCCCTTCCCCTCCACTCCCAACAGTAACCACTGCCATCTTAATTTATTTGATTCTCTTTTGAAACTGTTGACATGCAGTCAGCCACAACTTCTGTTTCAACAAAGTTTCATTTACCACATCAAAGGGGGAGAGGCCAGTAAAGATGGGGAAGCAACCTGTCACTTTGCAAGACCCTGATCAGATCCCCACCTGGAGTACTATGTGCAGTTGAGATCTGCTATATAAAATGACACTGAGGCAGGTAACAGGATGCAATGCATGGTCACCAAATGATCAGCGTGGGGGGGAAGCTGTCAGGAGAGGCTGGTGGCCCTTGACATGTTCACACTGGAGAAAAAAAGGCTGAGAGAGGACCTGATTTCAGTTTTCCATACTGTATACCCAAAGGTATCAACAAGCTCAAACAGACAAAAGATTGCTCGTGTGTGCTGCAGAAAGACAGGAGGCCATGCCCTGAGGCCCAGAGGCAGTAAATATAAGAATAACATTAAAAGACATCTCTCCTAAAGGGTGACAAACCTGTGTAACAGCCTACCAACAGAGACTGTAGCTATGAATACAGTACAAAGTAAGTCTGGATTAGTTTCTGCTTACCAAGGGAATTATGCAGTACCCTGGGTAGAAGATGGGGTGGTGAATCAGTATAAATGAGTACATGTTTGTGCAGCATCCTCATTATTCAAATCTTTTAAAAGCAGATGGAGCAGACCAGATGTCTCTTATAACTTAAAATTACTCCATTACTTTGTATATGTCTGTAGCCTATGTCACGCAGGAAGAGTGCAATCTGGCCCTTTCGCCAGCCTCTGTTACCTTTATTCATTAGAACAGATAGCTGTGGGGTTATTGGGACTGAAATCAGAGCACTTTAAAATTAGCACAGTGCCCCCACCTAGCAGGGGGCTGGTATCAAAAATTGAGCAGGGAATCTTCCACTGGGATTTTCAAAGAAGGTGTAAGGAACAGTTCATTATGTCGGCCAATGACTAAGGAATATAATACTTATTTATAACCAAACTACGCACTTAAGACTCTCTATGCTATTAAATTCTATAGGATTAACTACGCATGCATCTGAATAGCTGTATTTAATGACACACACTCGTATGGTACTTTGCTGGTATTATATCCACATTCACAATTAAGTCCTCTCCTCTACTATTACTATTAGCTCCTAACCAATGTGCTTATGCCCTGGAAACAGACTTACTCAACTATTCAACTATATACAGAAAAATGTTCAGAACCAGGGCTCTGTGGGTTACTTCTGCACTAGCCCCAGGATTCAGATCAGTTATGGTCCTGTCGGCTAACATTCAGCTGAACTGAATTTTAAGCTGCCTCTTGAATTCTGGTCTAGGAACTTCAATTCTCCTTGCCCCCTCTTCCCCCCTTCAAGGTCCAGGCATGTTTTGATCACCCCTTTCAGTCCTTCACAGTTATTGTCATCAATCACTTAGAGCCCCAAGTGCAAGTCTCAGCAGTGAAGATCTGGGGAAATCAACTTGACTCCCACCAGATTCAAACAATGCCTCGTGGCTAGCCTACCTCTGTAGTGAAGCTGCATCCAGAACCAACTGAATGGCAACCTTTCTCTGAGTTATGAGACAGTAGCAGTCAGCACCACTGCAACTAGCAGCTGTTTAGGAGTTTTCTGGCTTAAAACACCAGTTTTCGCCCCACAGAACTTCTAACTTGCTCATTCTCACAGATTTAGCAACAGACTCACTCATGCCGGCTCAGTCCATTCCACTGAACTAACAAATGGGTAGGTGTCAATAGTCTAGAGCCTCAAGAGTTGGTTTACCACTCTCTGTAGGCTGCTCAATTGGCTGCATATTCCTGGGAAGAGTCCTGGAAACTACAAGTCTCATGATCCCTTACACTGGCCTTCCTGTGTCAGGTGAGGCTCCTCCAGCAATCTGATTACCTGTCTTCCAAAACAAAGATAGTGGTACCCTCTCACTGGACTCCAATTGTTTTTAATGTATTCTTTCATTTTTTTCTGGTCCCTTGTCATGGCTGCAGCCACTGTGTTCATGGGGGAAATGCCCAACTAGCTGATCTGTGCTGTTCCCATTTTCCTCTGGTCCTGTGTTTCCTCAGGAGGACCAAAAAAAAGTGGTAGTCACAGGCAGCTCTATCAAGTAATCCAAGTATGCTCAGAGTTGCACCGTCTCTTTGATGTATGGCTGCAGGATGTGTTGATTGTTGGGCGATACCAGAACTGATGAAATTCATACCTATGCTTCTCATAGAAACATAGAATTTGATGGCAAAAAATGATCACTTGGCCCACCTAGTCTGCCCATTTCCCTACCTAACAGATAAGCTGCAGATGCTAGTTAACCAACAGCCTACTTCCTCCTACCCGCCACTAGAATTGCCTTATGTCTGTCCCATGCATTCTTGAATTCCCCTACTGTTTTTGACTCTATGACCTCCTTAGGAAGGCTGTTCCATGTATCCACACCCTTCTCTGTGAAGGAATACTTCCTCACATTACCTCTGAGCCGTCCACCCTCCATCTTCAAATTGTGCCCTCTTGTTTTTGCACATCTCTTTTTCTGAAAGATGCTACCCTCTTGGACTTTGTTGATTCCCTTGAGTTATTTGAAAGTTTCTATCATGTCCCCCCTCTCCCTCCTTTCCTTGAGGCTATACATCTTTAGTTCCTTTAGTCTTTCTTCATATGTCTTCTGATGCAGACCCTGCATCATTTTGGTTGCCCTCCTCTGGACAGCCTCCACCCTGTCTATGTCTTTTTGGAGATGGGGTCTCCAGAACAGTACACAGTACTCCAGATGTGGCCTTACCAACTGTCTGTACAGAGGGCCAACAACTTCCTGTTTTCTACTGGTGATGCCTCTCTCTATGCATCCCAGTATCCCCCCCAGCCCTCCTTACTGCCTTCTCACATTGCTGGCCCACCTTTAGGTCATCTGATATGACTACTCCAGGTCCCTTTGCATTTTTGTTGTCAGTATCTCACCCCCCATTGTGTACTCTCCCCTGGGTTTTTGTTTCCCAGGTGCATTACTTTGCACTTCTTTGCACTGAATCTAAGCTGCCATACATTTGACCATTCCTCCAACCTTGCCAAGTCCCTTTTCATCCTTTCCACCCCACCTTGTGTATCAACCCTGTTACAGATCTTTGTGTCATCTGCAAAGTGACATACTTTCCCTTCCAGTCCCTCTGCAATGTCACTTATAAAGACATTAAAAAAGGACTGGCCCAGTACTGAACCCTGTGGTACCCCACTAGTAACCCTCCTTTCTTCACTGTGGACTCCATTTACTATTACCCACTGTGTCCTGTTGTCCAACCAGTGTTTTACCCAGGCTACCACCCTGGGATCCACTCCCAGGCTGGCTAATTTGTTTATTAATCTTTTGTGCGGGACTGTGTCAAATGTCTTGCTAAAGTCTAGGTAGGCCATGTCCACAGCCCCTCTCTGGTCTACTGCTTTGGTCTCCCAGTCAAAGAAATCAATTAGATTTGTCTGACATGACCTTCCCGCTGTGAATCCATGCTGCCTTGGGACCTGTGCCCCCACTGGTCTCTAGGTACCCAACAATTTATTTCCTTCAGAAGTGATCCCACAAAACAGAGTACTGGTATGAAGTGCACGCGCACGCTCTTAACTGCAATTCTCAGGCTGTGAGGGAGATAAAGGGTCGAGCTGGTTGGTCAGGGTACAGTACGGTAGACAGCATTGCTGGTCAGCAATTTGAGTGGGGGTGCTACATATTATACTGTAGGACAGTAGTTCCATTTTTATCTACATTTACATCCTGAGAGGTTGTGTATCCTAGCCTTCAGAGAGCAAAGCAATGAACATGGAGACCAAGGTTTGTTTGACTGTATTTATTAATAATTATACAGCGGCAGGGACATTTGTCGTTCCCTGATTGGTCAGTGTGTGCCTTGGACAGTGATGTTATTGAACAATAACATGACTGTATTAAGTCCAGGCAAACACATAACTGGATGACACACCATGAAATCATCCACTTCTCCCGCAAGTTACAGTAGCTCCGGTCGGCCTGCTTTTAAAAATGATTTAAGCTGGGCAGCCCTGCTTCAATCCCCCAAACATCACCCCAAAACACCACTGTCTCCGGTAACTGCAGCAGTCACACAAAATACAGTACTGCATAAAACAAAAATAATTTGCTTTCATGCCCCTTCTTTACTGTTCATTTTCTTCTCATAATCGAGTGGCTTCACTGAACTGCGAAGACGTAAGTGCCGGTCACGTAGTTCACTTAAATGCCCATAGCACGTCATCCAGAACAGAAGTAGAATCAAAACAATACAGAATACTGTACTCACAAGAACACAAAAATCTGATTTCTTTTTTGTCCCATAAAACAAAGTACTGGGATGAAGGGCACGCGCACGTTTGATCCTTAGCAGTCGGTCTTTCCTCGACATACAGGAATTTAAAAACCCATAAAACAAATCATCAGGTGACCTAGTGAAGCTATATGGCCACAGACAAGTGAGGGGAAGGGCATGCACACAAACTAACACCCAGAATGGCAGAGATAGAGGGGGCAGCATGAAGCACCAGCATCACCTACTTTATCTTACCATTACAATATATACCTCCCAATACAAAATCAACAAATAAATAAATAGAAACCTCATTAAAAAAATTTTTTTATATATGTCTTTTTTAAAAGACCCATTGTATGATAGCAATAAGGCACTCCAGGGTGTGTGTTATTGTGTAATGTCACTCCTGGGGTGGTGGAAGCACTTGGCTTCACCTCATGCTTCAACCCACCCCAGGAGTGACGTTATTACACAATAACATACACCCTGCCGTTCCTTATTGCTTAAATATTTTTGCATCTTTTGGCAGCATATGGTGCTGGTTTTGTTGCCCATTAGATCAAGCTTTGAACCCCACCACCACCACTACTTACTGATTACATGACCCTCTGCAGGTCACTTAATTTCTCTGCTCTTCACTGCATCTCTCGTCTCATTTAAACTTCCTAAACTATCTATAACTTCTCTCTTTATCACTTAGCCACCTGTGCTCATCTAATGGATGATAAAGCTGTTCATGTCATATAAAGTACTTTTGGATACAGTATCCCACAACATAAAACTAAATTAATTTCCTTCTATCTGTCCTAACACCAGCTTTTTCCATGTTTATTTTCCAGTGTAACAAATCATACCGTGATATTTCAGTGTGTATTAAATATTCTGTTACAAATTAAGTCAGCCTGAGGAATTATTTGGCTTTGGTTTCTATAAAGCTTGTTGGTAGAGTTAGATTATATCAGGCAGTTGCTTTCCAAGGAGAAAATGACTTAGTCTATAGATGAGACAGGTTTCTTCCTGTCAGTTTGCTACACATCATGAAATGCTTTTACAGTATCATATGAACACTTTGGAAACTCAAAAATGGAGCTCAGAACAGCAGGTAAAGACAACACATCTGTGCAGACCCAGTCTGTGAGATTAGATGAAAAAGGGGATTGGCCTATTATAAATATAATGACATAAGACCAGGAACTAGCCTGTAACAGTGTGTGGCATTTTCTAGCTGTTCCTTATTTTGCATACTGTGCAGATCTTAAATGCTAAGGAAGCCCAGATGGACAATGATTGACTCATCAGCTGGAAGTTTATACACATCACCAAGTAAGAGGGAAATGAAATGCTTGATGAGAACCACCTTGGTAAATGTAGGGTTGTTGAAAAAGGGAGTGGAAGACTTGCCAGACTTAGAAAGCACTCAACAAAAGGCAGGTGATTCTGCAGCATGTCTCTGAGCTAAATCCTGTGCAGTACTGACTGAGAAAAGAATAAGAATGTGCCAGCTTTTTGACAACTGTCAAAGCCAATGCAAGGAGATATAAATACGTGGCGCTGGCCAGGATGCAGTGCATTGCTAAGGGAAGGCAAGGGGTAAGCATAAACAATAAGATGCTGCTGGAGCTAATCCATGACTTGAAGGTCGTTGAGGAACTGGACAAGAAGAGACAGAAGAATAAGCAGATTTTCCAGAAGTTGCAGAATGCACAGGTGATAAGAAACATACACTTCATGTGAGTACCACCACGGCACTAGACCAGCCACACCAACACTATCACAGCTGTGGCACAAATTGCATCCCGTTCCCATAACATGGGCATGTACTCTGCACTGCAGATCCAGATGTGTGCAGGAGACACAGTGTACAGCACATATGCAGCAGGTAGTGTTTTCCACAAGCAGCATGGACAGTACACATGATCACTGTGCCACGAACAGTGTTGAAGGCATTACAGTGGAGCAGTGAACAGGCATGCTACACAGCAGCATACAGAGCCTGATGCAGACTACACTAGTGCCAGCACCAGGAAGGCTCATACCGGTCTCACCAAATGCTGGACCCCACAGTTGTACAGGACAAGGCCTGAGGCATAGCAGGCAGCACATACCCAAGTTCCACCCCCACCATCCCACCTCCTGCCAGGGTACCAGGCAGCCAGGTCAGACCGGGCTACAGGGGAGCCCAACTGGAAAGTGGAAACAGAGACTCACACTGAGCAGCAACAGAGGAGGGTCATGGCGGGTGACACATAGTAGTACAGAAATGCAGTTTGAAACATTATCTATGTGTATGCAATGGTCAGTTGCATGCTGTGCCCTAAATATGCACTATAAACAACAAAGAGATAAGAAATGCACAGCTCCTCAGAGGGTAGAAGGTGCTGAGGCACCCAGCAGAGGGAGATCTTCCCTGAAACTACCATGTATCTTGTTTGGTAGGTGCCTGCTGGGTAGCTTTAGTACAGGGATGCAGAACCACCAACAGACTGTCTGACATGATAGTCATTTGAGCATATGACAGTTGTTGAATCACAACAGTGGTGGGTGTGCAACACCCATGGAGATCACAGCATGCCCTGCTGTACAACTGGCATCAGGTGAGGTGCCCAGCGGTCTTTGCAAGCCACAATATACACGGTGGTAGCAAGCAAAATGGTAAGTGGTACCCATGCCCATCTGCACTCTTGGAAACATATAAATCCCTATTCCCCATCATCCCATCTGCATGCCACAGTACAATAATGCCAAGCACATTTCTTTCTGTAAATTAGCATGTGTTTTCTGTGATAGTAATTTAACAGAAGATATTAAATGATGATGTTAGTGAGAAATAACTAATCACTGATGAAGCCTCACTGTAGGACGAGAAGCTCCTTGTTATTCCTCTTTTTGTGACTGCCTCAGTGCCTGTATGCACCAGTTTTATTTGCACCTTATATGATGTGATTTCACATTTTGGGACACACAAAGCAATAATCTGTATTGAGAGCAATACTTTGTGCTTCCATTTTGTCTGAACCAACCTTTTTTCCTGAGTGCCCAAGGTTTGTGCTGAGATACTGATGCCAAACACTCTGTGGTCCTTGATGTGACAGATGAGGAAGAGTACCACTCAGTAGTGTACAATGCACCATCAGGGTACCAACACAACCCTAAGGTTGTGACATAATGTCGTCTGACCGATGTAACATGGCCAGGTCCCTCCATTATAACAGACAGCTGTATATCACTTCTCCCTGCAGGATTCAACAGATATTTTCAAAATGGAAGGACCTCAAGTTCAAGTACAGGAGGATACTGCTGGACATGCAAAGGAGTGGGAGGAGTGGTCCAAAGGAGCTGATAATGGAATTCCCATACCTTGTCAAGCTGCATGGCATGCTGGGCACAAGGCCACTCTTGGTGGCACCAAGGGGGGCATTGACTCAACACCACAGATGGAACACAGGACCACTGACAAAGACAGGTGAACTTAAACGGTATTCATGCATGCCACCTGTATAAGGGAATATGGATCCAGAACAATTATAGCAGCATATGCATTATATGGAAAATAATGTCATAAATAAGCAATAAGGCATGACAGGGAGTGTGTTATTGTGGGATAGTGTCCCACCTTGGGTGTGTTGCAGCACAAGGGGAAACTGAGTGCTTCTACCACCCAAGAAGGGCCGTTAGCCCACAATAAAGCACCCCTTGGAGTGCCTTATTACAATTATGAAGTGGGTCCTTTTTAGTAACGTTGATGTATTTTTTAACATATTTTTGTGGAGCTAATTTCAGCTAGGTTGTTGTGCTGGGATAACGGGCTGACTGAAAGTACCTCTTGGCGAATCAAGAGCCAGCATTCTTTTTATCTATTTCATAATATAGTGTTGCAGAAATGTATGTCCAACATCCATAGCTATATCTTCAGTGTGTTTGTAGTATTCATGGATATATTCACAAAACAGGTGTCACAGCTATGTCTTCAATTAATGACTCTCGCCAGTAAAGATGCCCACCACCTGCAAGTTGTGAATATCTCTTCGAGATTAGCAGATGACAGAACAAATGATATGGTTAATAACAAATACTGCTGCCACAATGCAGCAGTATTTCTTAGTCACTGTATAGTCTGTATTAGCAACTCCGTCATACCTGCACATAAATCAACATACCCATGTGCCTGTTTGAGCCCTGTCAGTCCAGCACCACAATAAGAAATCTCACAGTTATGCCTGCCATGACAATATTATATATCTTGGTACAGTGTTGTGCTGTTTACGATCAGAACATGTGGTAACGCCATACCAATACAGTCACAATATGACTCTAGCATGCACATTCATCCAGTAACCTTAAAGGAGGAGATATGTAACAGCTATGAGTGGTGGTTATCTTTAATGACACAAGCCATTAATAGTAATAGTAGGCAACAATCCTCTCCTGCCCCACCCTTTCCCCTCCCCTCAGTTTTTTTCTTCTCACACTTCCTAAACCCTTTTCTCTACCACTGTATTATCCTCCTTTTCTTTCTTTATCTCCTGCTTCTTGGCAACTTCCACCTCCATTTCTACACTGTCCTCCCTACTCAAGCCATCCCCCTGTCCCCTCTGCACCACAGTCTCTTGATCGTAGGAACTCTCCAGGACAATGCCTTTTTTGGGCTGCTCTAATTTGTTCTCCACACCCTTTACTGGTCCCCTCTTCCTCCCTTACCCTACTTCTGGTCTCTACATACTTATCTAGACTATTTCATCCCTTGGTCGATCATTCATTGTATGTAAAATTTGGTACCAATGTAATCTCTGAATCTTTTGAAACCTGTATGTTGTAACCTCTGCCATATAACTTCTTTGTACTTTGGAGCACTTCATTTTGTATTTTCTGTTTTCCACATTGTACTCAGTAGCCAATTTACGTTGTTTTACTGAACCCCATTATTGTCCTTGTCTCCCTCTTGTTAGGTCATGGAGTCTTTGAAAATGAGCCTCTGGCTCAAAAGTTATAATTCTGAGATTTCAATAAAATTAAAAATTAAAAAATAATAAAAGCTGCACATATGTGACAACCAGAAGTACAGTGATGCTGAATGTAAGAATGCTGGTAATAATGTTCCATTAAAACACTATATCAGTGAACTCCCTGCCAACTAACACTTACTGCTGCTGGAAAGCCTGCATTGGCTGTAATGTGACCATTCATCAGTACAACCCCAACAGTACTGCAGTGGTACACACCTCCTGGATAACTACCACTGTGTACGTACAGCATGCATGCATGATGCATAGGGTACAGGCACTGCCTTAGGAAGGGATGTTGCAATGGTGCCTGCTGTCACCTGCAGGGATACAGCTGTTTGTCTTTGTTGGCAACAGATGTCAGCACAGGGACATGCAGCACAAAGGCAACCATACCTGTAATAGCCCCATGCCCTGTGTATGCAGAGTCTCCCCATGCTGTGCTTGGACAGTCCCTGTACGACCATGCTGAATTATTGGTGCATGTCACTAATGATGGCCACCACAGGCACTGTAGGCTCAAGCACTCCATGCATGCAACACTTATTTATTTATTTATTGGTTTTTGTTGATCAGGTAGGTGCACTAGCCATGAAATGACTATTTTCAGGCATGACCCGGGCGAGTACAACATGTAATAGCGAG
Organism: Neoceratodus forsteri; assembly: GCA_016271365.2. NCBI lineage: Eukaryota > Metazoa > Chordata > Ceratodontiformes > Ceratodontidae > Neoceratodus > Neoceratodus forsteri. The sequence goes on along the minus strand of CM057456.1, from coordinate 1,507,641 downwards.
AAACAATGTAGTGATACATAAGTACAGTCATACAAAAACAGAGAAACAGTACAGCAGTGTTACAAAACTTTAAAACAATTTTTTTTTTAACTAATTGAAATTGTTTTTTCTTCTCTCTCTTTCTTATTATAGCAGTAAGCTACAGTCCTGAAGATCAAGGTCTTTGGTTATTTCCTGGCAATGCTTCCACCCCTGTTTATCCTACTCTCAGGCTGGACCATATCGTTTTGTGCAGGGTACAGTGCTACACCACTAACTACTACTAAAAGTTTCCTTCCCCCTAGACCTCACAGTAAGTACACATTTTCTCTACTCCCTGAGGGAAATAATGGTGCTGAATCCTTCCCCATCCCAGACCCGTAGATGGGTATCCTGGAATGTAAAAGGGCTCAACCACCCAATTAAAATAACAAAGGTTCTGCAGCACTTAAGGTCTCTGAGGGCAGAAGTAGCTCTACTCCAAGAAGCACATCCCCTGGCTAAATCCACCACATGACTGAAGAAATCCTGGGAGGAGAAGTGGCGGCTAGTTCCACCCCTACAAAATCCAAGGGGGTAGCCATATTGTTGAGACACTCTCCAGCTTGGAAAATTGACAGTGTAAAGAAAGATAATCAAGGCAATGGTTGGTGTTATGGCTATCATCACCAGAGGGAGCTTTGATTTTGGGTAACCTTTATGCCTCCAATAGTGAGCACACTGACTTCTTCCCAGCAGTAAGTCAAGCTATCTCGGAGCTCCAAACAGATGCCCCCCCCGTCCCATCATACTGGAAGGAGATTTCAATCTGGTGCAGGACATTTTCCTGGACAAGTCAACACCTACCCCACCTGCCACCCCTAAAGTGAGACAATCCCTTGCTGAGCTGCAGGAAGAGTGGGCCCTAGTAGATGCTTGGAGGAAGGAGGATCCCACCGAAAGAGATTATACATTCTTTTCTACCCCACACCACATGCATAGCCGTATTGACTACTGGTTGATGAATGACATTGCAGGGAGAGGGGTTACCAACACAGGGACTGACTCGATAATGATATTGGATCATTCCCTGATTTGGCTGTCATACCTCCCCTCTAAGCAACCTACCCATAAAGTCCTATGGCACTGTAACCCACTGCTTTTTAAAGATTCAGACTTTGGGTGTATGCTGTCTTCTGCCACGAAAGAGTATTTCTCTTTAAACTTAGACTGTGGAGTTTCTCCGAGCATGGTTTGGGATGCATTTAAGGCAGTTTTGCGAGGGGCGCATCATCACCTTTTCCACAGCCAGGGACAAGGCCCGAAAGGCTAATCTCACTTCTATGCAGGCTGAACTAGCCAGCTTGGAACGGAGGTTCAAAGTCACCTTACAGACCAATGTAAATAAAGACCTATATCGCAGAATACTTAATCTCAAATACCAGATTAATGTAATACTACATCAAAAAGTCAAGTGGCACCTACTACGGTTTAAGCAAGTGTTCTGGGCCAATGACGAAAGATCCGGGAAACTCCTGGCCTACCACCTATGCAAGCAGCAGGTGGCTATGTGGATAGACTCCCTAAGGACCCGATCGGGTTCAGTAGCCACTACTCCAAGGGGTGTAAACCAAACAAAGCAGCTTTTTCATGACTCCCTGTACCAATCTCGTTCTACTATGAACACCGCTGAGCTGGGACAGAAGGGTTCTGTCACCAAGCACAACTCCCCTCCCTATCTCCAGAGCAAATGACTCTAATAGAGGCACCCATATCCTGCGATGAGTTAAAGCTTACATTGGCTAGTATGGCACATGAGAAAGCCCCTGGCCCAGAATGTATGTCAGTGGAGCTCTACCAGGCATTAGGCTCAGAGATCTTCCCCCCGCTTCAACTGGCCCTCCAAGATTCACATAAAAAGCACATCCTCCCACCAACCATGAGGGTTGCTATTATTACTCTTCTTCCTGAAAAATCATCCAACCCATTGGACTGTGCGAATTTCAGGCCAATATCTTTATTATCTGTCGATACTAAAATTCTAGCAAAGGTGCTCACCACTAGATTGAGTTCGATGTTCTCCTCTATCATCCATCCTGCACAGGCTGGTTTCCTGAAGGGGAAAACAGGGCTAGATAACACACGCCTTCTACTCGGCCTTAAATGGCTGGCTTCCAAAGCCCCTCACCCCACGGCTGCCTTGGTAATAGACTTTGCTAAGGCATTAGATTCCTTAAAATGGGGTTTTCTACATGAAACCCTAGGAACAAAGAGGAAGCAAGGAACTACAGACCAGTCAGCCTCACCTCGGTAGTGGGGAAGATCATGGAAGCACTACTGAAGGAGAGATTGGTGGAACATCTGGTTGTCAATGGACTACAGGACCCAAGGCAGCATGGTTTCACCAGGGGGAGGTCATGTCAGACCAACCTCATTGAATTTTTTGACTGGGTGACTAGGGAGGTGGATCAGGGGAGGGCAGTGGACATGGCCTATCTGGACTTCAGCAAGGCCTTTGACACTGTGCCACATAGAAGGCTATTACACAAACTGGGGAATATGGGTGTGGGCAGGACAGTAGTGTGGTGGGTAGGTAACTGGCTGGGTGGCAGGACACAGAGGGTAGTGGTAAATGGCTGTCACTCCACAGAGGGAAGAGTGACCAGTGGGGTACCACAGGGATCAGTGCTGGGACCGGTCCTATTCAACATCTTCATCAGTGACATTGCGCAGGACCTAGAAGGCAGAATTTCACTGTTCGCTGATGACACAAAGCTCTGTAACACAGTAGACACACCAGAGGGGTGTAGACAGAATGAGAAGTGACCTGCAGAAACTTAAAGAATGGTCAGAGGTTTGGCAGTTGAAATTCAATGCAAAGAAGTGCAAGATAATGCATATGGGGCACAAAAACCCTGGCACAATATATCAGTTTGGGGGGGGTGAGGATATAGCATGCACCAAGCAGGAAAGGGATCTTGGGGTTATCACCTCTGATGACCTCAAGGTAGGGAAACAGTGTGACAAGGCAGCAGGTAAAGCAAATAGGACACTGGGTTGTATAGGCAGGGGAATCACCAGCAGGAAAAGGGAGGTCATAATTCCACTATACAAGACACTAGTGAGGCCCCACCTGGAGTACAGTGTACAGTTCTGGAGACCATACCTACATAAGGACATAGACAGGGTAGAGAAGGTTCAGAGGAGGGCAACAAAGATGGTGCACGGATTGCATCACAAGTCCTATGAAGACAGGTTGAAGGAACTGAACATATACTCCCTGGAGGAACGGAGGGAGAGAGGGGATATGATAGAGAGACATACAAGTATCTTACAGGGAGGAACAGGGTGCAGGAAAACACTATTTTTAAGCGAAAAAGATGTTCCAGGACTAGAGGGCATGGGATGAAGTTGGAGGTAGGACGATTCAGAGGAAACATGAGAAAGAATTTCTTCACAGAACGGGTGGTGGACAAGTGGAACACCCTGCCAGAGGAAGTGGTGGGGGCTGAAACAATCACGGGATTTAAGAATGCATGGGATAGACATAAAGGAATTCTGGAGGTCAGGGGTAAGGGGCAACAGACTTCTAGGAAAACAAACTGAACTTACAAGCTCAAATGGGCAGACTGGGTGGGCCATAGGCCCTTATCTGCCAACACTGTCTATGTATCTATGTATGTGTATGGGTTTGGGGCATATTTTAAACAGTGGGTACACACCCTGTATGCTTCCCCTGTGGCGTGTATCTTTACAAATAGTGATATCCCCCCTCCCTTCTCTCTCCATAGAGGTACCAGGCAGGATTGTCTGCTCTCCCCTCTTCTGTTTCTCATTGCCTTGGACCAAGGCCCCTAGAATTCTGCAGCTGCAGAATTTTGCGTAGAACTTGCAATCTACCGCAGAACTTCTGCAGTGCCGCAGAATTCCCTGTTTTGGTGATTTTTTATTAATATTTCTGTTTAGCCATAGAATCTGGTTCCATTCCCCTCTTTTTATATCCAAAACCCTCCTATATGCTCAGAATGTGATGTTATCATTGCTATATCATACATTACCTAATGAAACGGCTGCATTCTGCAACAGAAATGAAAAGTCACTTATCTACCACAGCTCCCACTGCCAGAGACGGTGGCACAGAACATCATGCATGGTGATATTTGCTCAACTTGCACTACAGCCTAATACAGTTTTCAGTCTTACATTATTGCGCTAGAGCCAACTTAAACAAAACCTTGTCAATAGCAGAGACCTGTTAAGTCCATACCTCACTTTGTACAAACCTATTTGTGCCTTTAAGGTATAGAGATGCCATCTGAAATGAATAACTGGTAAAATTAATTTAGCTGTCATTTGTAAGAAAAATAAAGTAATTATGCCCAGAAAAGTGGAATATAATAATGTGTAGACCTGTTGAAAGTATAGACCTGTTAAATAAATAATTGCACTGTACAAATTTTTGCCAGGGTTATTGATTACATATTGTCATTGGTTGATAGAATCACCTAAAAGTTATGGAGAAATGTTGTGTGCAGGGACAGCTGTTGGGCCAGAGGGTAGCATGCTGTGTTTCCATGCCAGCAAGTCAGGTTCAGAGATTAGCTTTGGGAGCTGGCTGGGCAGCACAAGGATTGGTGGAACACATCACTGCTCGAAGCCTGGGAAGGTATGGTGCAGTGTTCTGTCACATGGTGGACACATTGAAATGGGCTGGAGAGCTCTATCTCACAATCATTTCACATGCATGTCATGGCCTGATGGTGTTACTCAGTGTGTCAGGGAAAGCAGGTTGACATGAAAAATGAGTTTTGCAATAACTCCTCTATTCCATTTCCAATGGGACCTGTATGAATGAGGATGCAAGTTCATGGAAATTAAAAAAAAAAACACACACACACATATATATATATATACACACACACACAGTATCTCTGTCTCTCACCACACACACACACACACACGCACACACACACATATATTTGTATGTATGTTACAGATTGCATATAAATATATAAGTGATACACAGTGGGAACCTCATGAGTGGTGCAGAAAGCACATACAAATATATAAGTGATAGACAGTGGAAACCTCATTAGTGGGATAGATAGCATGCATGTAGAAATACCTTATTTATCACATAAGCTCCCCTCTGCATATGTCATTTATGCAACAGGCTAGGACCTTAAGGTAGAGGCATTTGTTTTGCCTTTTTAGGCATAAAATTATTTTTATATGTCTGTTATTTTTTGAACTAGTGTTACTGTGCTTTCCACCATCCTGATTGCTATAACCACTGCCATATAAGTGAAGTCAGGATGACAAGCTGACACTGTGATGTGGTAGTTTGTTAGTGCCGCAGAACTTCCGCAGAAATTACAAACCACCGCCGCAGAAGTTCTGCAGCAAATGGTAGTCTTGCCGCAGAACTTGGTCCCACTGTACCGCAGAAAAGTAGGGGCCCTGCCTTGGACCCACTGATATGGACTATCATTGCAGACCCTCGGAAACAAGGCATCGAAAGTAAGAGGCACATATATGTTGCCATGACATACGCAGATGACCTCCTTTTGACTCTAACCTATCCTCACAAAGCAATTCCTGAAATACTTCTTCTTTTGGAGTAGTTTGCCACACTCTCAGGTCTTCAGATAAACCAAAAAAAGACTATTCTGGCTCCTTCAAACTCCCTAAGCACAAAGGATTGTATACAAGGTACTAACCTCACCTGGGCAGAACACAGCTTTAGCTCCTTAGGGATCCAAATCCCCTTTAAATGGACAGCCCTGAAAACTGCTAACTTCTTTCCACTATGCACCCAGTTGACCATAGAAGTGGAAAGATGGTGCAGACTTAACCTGTCCCTTCCAGGTAGGGTAGTTGCAATCCGTATGTTGCTCTTGCCATGGGTTTTGTTTCTTTTGAATAACTTACCCATTCCCCTCTCTGCAAAACTTTTCCAGTTCTTGGATAAGTTAGCATCCAACTTTATCTGGGACTGCAAACAACCAAGGTGGAGCAGGCAAAAAACTAGAGCATACTGGGCTAGAGGCGGCCTTAATGTACCCTGGTTCCATGGCTATCATCTAGCATGTCTGGCAGACCAGGCCACCAGATGGTTTGCATCTTACAATCTGGCAACCCCCCCCCCCCATGGGTTCACTTGGAATCTGATCTGGCATGTCCCTATACACTATATAATCTTCTAACACCTCACTCAAAAATTGATCCACAACTCCCCCCAATAACCTCTTATACTGCTCGAACTTGGAAACTTATTCTCTTAATCTCATACACCCAAGACAGAATGGTACCCCAATACAATTTGGCCCTGTATGGCACAACATTCTACTCCAGATTGATGGAGAGGGAGTCTGTTTGTCATACTGGCAGCAACAGGGTATTCGCACAATCCAAGACCTGGTTGTTCCCGGAACTAAACATTTACTATCATTCAAGCAGTTGCGGAGCAAATATGCCCTGCCAAACAAAGTTTTTGGTGCTATTTGCAGTTCTGCAGCACCCTAACTCCCCTCCCTAAAAGAGTATAGATAGCAAGCAGTGGCAATGGCTCACTGACCCGCATTCCATGAACACTCGAAAATGCCTGATGGATCATTTTTATAGTACCTGGATCGACTCGCAACCTAATCCCACACAGAACTGTAGAGTACAATGGGAAAACTCCTGGGGATATCAGTCTCGGAAGTGTAATGGTTGACCAACTGTAACAGTATTCATTACTCCTACAAAGATTCCAATAGCCAATTTATTCAACTTAAAATATTGTTGTTGTGGTATCGCACTCCAGAGTTACTGTATAAGAGGGGCTTACTTAATCATAGCCTTTGCTGGCACTGTGCACATTCAAATGCCCACATTGAACATGTACTCTTGTCCTGTCCCTCCCTTACTCTTTTTTGAGCAATGGTGGCTAAAGACCTCTCTAAGGTGTTGAAGGTTATGGTCACCCTAACTGGTACTTCTGGGGGCTACAAGCCAACTGGCAGCCCTTTCTAAACCCCTGCAGTACTGGATCCTCTCTTCCATACTAGAGGTCAAGCACCTTTTCCTCATGCACTGGAGACAGCCCATAGAACCTAGCAGGACTATGTGGCACACGGCTGTTGCACCCATCTCTCTGTTTGAAAGGATCTCTTCTTTACAGGGATCAAACATTCATCTATTTTATGCTAAATGGGGACTCTATCTCCAGTCTGACTTTTAGAAAATTCCAACCCAGCCAGGTAACCCCCCCCCCCCGAATAACCAGGGCCTGTTGAGATTTCCTTTCCTTCCTCTGGTCTAGTTATGATGAAAGGGGGGCCCTTTAAGACTGGGGTGAAAGCATTTCCCTTCATTGTTTAATTTGGCAGGATGTACACAATGTACATATATGACATGTACCGTACATACTTATATGTTTTAGAGAATAGATGATCATCTTCATAGACCTTTGGAGCATATATATGCCACTTGTGTATTGACACTCTGTGAAACTTTGTGTCTTTGACCTAACTGTATCTCTGTACTTACTACAATGCTGTGAATTGTATTATGTATGATTAAGGAAATACTTAATAAAAAACAATATACGATAAAAAAAAAAACAGCTGAGACCACTTCACCTTAGAAACAAAATAAGGCAACTATAGTTTCCTCTTCAGAGGCAGAAACATAATTTTTTTCATTTATAACTCAGTCATCTGTAGCTCAAAAAATTCAGCCATAGAAACATTAAGTATATTAAAAATAATATTTTAATATATCAAGATACTTGCTCATAATACATAATACTACACTAAGACTATGGGGAACAGTAATTCTACAGCTATAAAAAGAAAATGTTTTGTACAGTAACACAGAGGAAAAAACTATCTCACTCTTCTCTGGCTCTCTATTAAGCAAAGTAGAATAGCTTATCACGCCATACCCTTGGTGAATTAGGGCAGACTCGAACTTTAGATGTTAATTATTCAAACTCCCAAACCCAACTAACTTTTTTTTAAGGTCAGCAAGTCCTCAAAACCCTTCAGCTGCCAGTCCCCCATGATACCTCATTCAGTATGTCACTCTGACACCATAGATTTGTCTCTTTCTTTTTATCCTGTAAAACCTCACAGTTGTAAAACTGGCCTAAACTGAAATCTTGGTCTCTGGTGGCTTCAGAAACCTTTTTATTGTTCTGAGACCTGTCCACCCAGCAGAAGTGGCCACATCAGCCATTAACTAGGAGCAGTTTCCTGACATGAAAAGACACTTCTTTCTTCTATTTATTTTTTTCTTTGTTAATGCTTTTTCTCCCTAGCCACCAGTCTACCTACCTCACCCATGTCCAGGCATCCTCTATGGGTCTTCCAGCCACCATCTCAAGGACTCCCTAGCTCCAGTTAGGTTCCACAGCTTTACCCCCACAGTGGGGCGGTGGAGAGCCCCCTGCACTCTGCCACCTAGACCAGATCCAATGTCGCCACGTATCTTCAGGGCAAAGCAGATCCCCCATGAAGACAGCCATCATGCTGCCATGACTGATGCCCATTTTTCCCATATTCTCCCCTTTTTGTGTGTGCGGCATGCAATGATAGCCAGTGGACAAGCACACATGCTACCGCACACACTCCTTCCCGGCATTGACCACAGCACATCCCCCACTGTCTGCCAGCACCCTGCATAACTCCCAGCCATCGCTAGAAGCCACAAGGACACCAAGGAAGCACGCTCCCCCTCCCCAGGGAAGGAGAGCAGTTCTACAGATGTTCAATCCTTCTCCTCCCCTGCCAGCCCCCAGTGACCCAGGCTCATTCCCGAACCCAGGTCACCAGCATGGTGCGAGGTGTGGCATCCAGTGCCTCAGCCCTCAGCACCATCAGGCTGACCACTTCTTTCCTCTTAAGCTCTCCCATTAGCTGTTCAAGGGACCTGCCATGATACAAGACAACAGCAATAGTAATTTCCCTCAGAGACAGTTGGCTGCCTCTGATAAAAATCTTGACCTTTCCCAGGAATATCAACTTTGTTCCTGATGTCCCAGTGTACAGGCTGATACCTATGCAGAATGAATTAAATAAAATAAAAAAATTGGCACATTACAAGGGGGGACACAAAAGAGGTACTTATCTGTTCTAATGCTTCAGTTAGTATGACTCTGGTTTCTATCTCTATTGATAACTCTTTCTGGAGTAGTTTGTTCATCTTCCTCCTTGTCTGATCCTTCTGTCTGGTTCCTCTCCTCATCCTCTTTGGACTTTCTTGAACCTGATGATTCTTGGGCTCTGCCTCAGTGGTCTCTGTAGAAGCTTAGGAAGCTGTGGGTACTCTGGCTGAGTTGCTGACAGGATCATATCATCCCTTGGCGGTTCCCCTTGTACTGAGTTTGCCAATTGATTTGGGGGTATCTCTTGGCTCACATCTAAAACATAATTACTATGTGTACTGCTGGTTCTGACTGATTTAGAACCACTCATGTAAGTATCATAGGTATGAATTTGACTGTTTTTCTTCATGATTGAGCTAAGCTTACTATCGCTCCAATCAAAAAATGTGACCCTTCACATAATCCAACCCGTCCCTTATGATTTTTTCTCTCTTTTGCTTTTTTGAGGTGCTAATCATAGCCTTTCATTGTTTGATCCAATTGTGCTCTATATCTATTATATTCTAAGTTTATAGCAAAATCCTGCACTTATATATTTCTGTATGAGAGACTCTTTAACTTCTTTTTCAGTACTTTATTCACTATTTGTAATTTGTAATATTTCATGTTGTGCCTTTCCCAACCTTGGAACTGTGAGCTCAATAAATCTGTATTTGTTTAAAGAATTGCCTTCTGTATCCTCCCAGGTCATATCCAAAAAATAGGCATTCAGTTGTATAGTGTACCTACCTGACTATCAGATAACAAATATATAAACAAACATTATAAACATCTTTTAAAATAGTCTTGCTTAAACCTGCCAAAGATTCTAGCAGGCGTGTTTGCCAATCTTTTCCAATTAACTCTTAAATAAGCTGTTAATGTTACTTTCTGATGGTCTGCAATCACTAATAATTCTATGGATATTGATATATCCTCAAACATTAAGTATGCATTTGTCTAATTAGAATGCATTGCATTCAAATCAGGGCAACTTTATTGGCAGAAAGCAACATAAATGGCTTATTTAAGAGTTAATCGGGTACCAAGAGCACCACGCCTAATTAAACAACTGTCTTTTGCACGGGCCAAGCTCCTTTTTTGAAAGATTGGCAAACACACCAGCTAGAATCTTCAGCAGGTGTCATTAAGATTATTTTAAAATACTCTGATAATGTTTAAAAGGGAGTTAAAGAGTCTCTCATACAGAAAGAGAAACCAGTGCAAGAGCTTGCTATGCACTTAGAATACAATAGATGTAGAGTACAATTAGGTCAAACAATTAATGACTATGATTTGCACCTCAAAAAAGCAAAAGAGAAAAAATTGGACAGTGACAGGTTGGATTATGCAAAGGACCACATTTTCAACTGAAGCCATATTAAATCCAGATCAGTCATGATGAGAAATACTCAAATACATAACTATGATACTTACACAAGCTGTTCCAAACCAGAAGGAACCTGCATTACACATAGTAATTATTTCTTAGGTGTGAGCCAAGAGATACCCTTGAATCAATTGGAAAACTCAGCACAAGGGGAAAAGCACAGAGACAAGATGAGATGATCCCATCAACAACTCAGCCAGAGTGCCCACAGCTTCCTAAGCTTCCTCGAAGACCAGTGAGGCAGAACCCAAGAATCATCAGGTTTGAAGAAGATCAACCAGGATGAGCAGAGAAACCAGAGAGAAGGGGCAGATGAGGGAGATGATGAACAAATTTCTCCAGAAAAATTACCAACAGAGACAGAGGCCAGAGCCATACTATCAGAGATGTTAGACGAGATAAGAACCTCTATCATTCATAACTTTTAATCATATGTACTAAGTGAAACTCTAAAAACAGTGCTCCAAAAAGGTTTATCCCATGTTCTTACATGTGAAATACAAGAATGTGATACTGTGGTGGATATCCACCAGTTTTCATGCAATCTTAACTAAAAAGAATTTTTGGCACCGAGATGAATAGTATCCAGGAGATGTCTGTCAATAAGAATGAAAATAACTGTGAGTCTGTGAATTTACAGACTGTTAACACTAAGAATTTATTTAAGAAATCCACATTTATACCTCCTGCAAATCCTACTGTCACAGTTTTTAGAAAAACTTCAGAATGTGATCTACCAGACATAATACAGAAAAGACAGTCTGATCATTTTTTTTCTGCTGTTTTTTTTTTTTCTAATTGCACTAGAGATGAGAAAATGGCTTTGGACAGTTTACATAGTAACAAATAATCTTTAAGGTCTTGAACAAAGTTGGCTCTGTTATTATTTTAGACAGAATAAAATATGACACAGACTTGCTAACTCAGTTGGCAGGTGCTTATTTCTATGTACATTTGAATAAAGGTATGACAATGGTATTTAAAAATGACATAGTTACTGTATGTATCTGTATGAGGAACTGCCTAAGGGTCTGATAAGTAAACAACTGTATGTTTTTTCTGGTTTTTTAATGGCTGATAACCCAATTCGAGCTTGTTGATATGGGGTCCCCAAAACACATAAAGACCCTTTTAACCCCTAGATAGAGCGATTGCATCTAGTATTTGGTCTTTGACTGAGCCATTAGCTCAGTTCATTGATGAAGTCATTAAACCATTGGTGACTTTCTCTCTTACCCATATAAAGGACACTACCCATATCTTACAAATCCATCACAATTTGGATGTTGATCTAGAGCAGTAGCTGGTAACTGTGGATGCTACTGCCTTATACACCAACATACCAATTAATGATGGGATAAAGGTCTTGAAGGAATCTGTTTATTCTCTGTCTGATTATACAACTGGATTTATTAAACTGATCCCTACAGAAAAAGTGTTAACTAGCAATACATTCATGATTATGGATATGTGTTACCGGCAAACAAAAGGTACTGCTGTGGGGGCCTCCTTCACACCAAATTATGCAAATTCTTATTTGGCTAATTATGACAGACACTTTGTATTAAATCCAGAAAAAAAAAAAGCTTTTTACTGTGACCAACCCAGTGGCATGGCAGTCTGAAGCATCTATGACTCCCTGCTGTCACACCAGTGACCTGAGTTTGGGAATGGACTCAAGTCACTCAGGGGCTCAGCTGGGGAGGGAAGATTGAACACCCATAGAACAGCTCTCTGCTTTTGGGAAGGGGGGTTCTTGTGACCTGTCGCTTGACTGCCACCTGGAGGAAGCCAGATGGCAGTACATGCACGGTCACATAGCTTGGGAAAGGACTGGTGTATGGAATGCTGAGGGCACCTCTGCAGAGGTGAATCGCATATACCACACTCATTGACTGTCTAGCCATGCCTGGGGAGAAAATCTGGAAGACAAAATGGGGGAGTGGCTCCATTACACTGACCCAACATAGGCAGTCCACCTGGTCTCATGAGGAGGAATAGTGGAGTCATGGGACGGCTGAGTGAACTGGGGACCGGGCTTATACAGCTGTCTAGCCCTCCAAGGATGAAATGCAATACCTTTATAGAAAAAAAATCCTTTTTACTAGCATGATGACATTTTTCATCATTACATTGACAATTTATTTTTGGTGTGGAGGCAGGCCCCACAGGAACTTCTAGATTTGTGAGTTACCTTGAAGACAGTAACAGTAACCTAACATTTAGAATATACTGTGATAAACACATGGTGAATTTCTTTTTATCTGTGCATCAAGACGAGCGGGAAGGGAGGTGTCAGTACCAGCTTGTATAGAAAAAAGACAGAAAAAAAATCTATATTGGAGTATACCAGTTAACATCCTAGACACGTGGTTTGAAATATACCAAAGGGGCTGCTCATGAGATTGAAAAGATGAAATAGTGAGCAGGAAGAACATTACAAAGCAGCGGAAATACTTAAACAGAGATTTGAGGAACAGGGTTATAATTATAACTGTGTTACTAAGGCAACAGATCAAGTGGAATAGATGGATAGTGTGCGTTTATTACAACAGTGACAGAAACCTAAAACAAACAATGAATATCGACTTAATTTGATTACTACTTTTTCTCCAGAGTCAGCTGATATGTGATGTATTAATGGAAAACTGGTACATTTTACAGTCAGAGAAGAAGCTACAGGTTGTAACACAAGAGCGCCCCCAACCATGCGGTTCACCACCATAGGAAAAATATTGCTGACATAGTGACAAGAAGCTGTCACAGTGATGGGATTTGAACCTGAATAACCCACTACCACCACCACCTGATGGAACACAAAAATGATGCAGTTGCACTTTCTGCTATTACATACAGGTTGGTGATTTTTTTTTTTACTAACAACAAAACAATCATCAATACAAGATTAAGAACTTTATGAACTGCAACAGTACAGGACTTATTTATATGGCTAAGTGCAATTGCCAAGCCTTCTATATAGGCACAACAAAGATGTTTTAAACTAAGGATATCAGAGCACTTAAGTATAGAGAAAACAGATACTAACAATTAGAGATGTTGCAAAGTTTTAATTTGCAAGTGAAATTAAGGCAAAGTAACCAAATCCGCCTCCATGGATAGTTTTGTAAAGATTTTCTATTTAATGGGAAATTCACCATTGGTAACTTCACCTGGTAACTTCGCCTGCAACTTCTCCTTGGGGTACACCAAGGTGAAGTTGGGTCAAAATGAAGCTACTAACACACAAAAGTCTCAAGGTCAGCAGTTCCCTGCCCCCCCCACTCCATAGCCTGAAGAGCCTGTGCCATCCCCACCCTCCAATGTACCACCACCGCAGGCTGCATATACTTGGCAATCTCAGTCAGGAGCAATTTGAACATTTTCTGACTTGTGTCTATGATCTAGTTTACATTCTTCACTGCCAGCATGACATACTGGCAAATGTCCAGAGTATTGCTACCTCTGCAATTGGTCTTAGTACAATTTTTCCTCCCGGCCAGAGTCAAATACTACTCCAGGTAACAGTCCAATGTGCTGTAATGCTACTAGCTGTTTGACCACTGGTCCACATAATTCTAGTGGGAACCTATTATCCTGATTAGCACCATCAGCAGTCAAGGGGACACCAACAATCTCCTCCTTGGCTGCTGTTCCTAATCCTGAACCAGAGATTTTGCTATCTCTTGGACTGATCCTCTTGTTGTCGCCTCCCCCAGCACCCACCAGCATGGATGCCACAGATGTAGCAGAGAATTTAATTTGGCAACACGAATGCCACAACCCCACTTCTACCAATTACTCATTTGCTTCTATTACTGATCCCAGAGTCAATGGACGAAGTTGTTGTCGAGGTAGTTTTTTAGGTGCAACATCATTTTGCTCCACAGAACCTATGCACTTTTTGGCTGCCTTGCTGGCACCTCTCCCTTTACTCAAGCTTCTCTTTCCAGTTATTTTATATATTTAGATTGATAGATATATAATTTTATTTATATAGCACCCATCTCCAGAGACTCTGGGTGCTGTACAATATGACACATATAACATATACCATACAATAATACAATTCTAAAACTAACTACAACAGTATACAATGTATAACTAAAAACAACAGCTTAACTAACCATCATGGAATATACTATTTATATAAAACCCCTTTTAGTTAAAAGCTTGATTAAATAAATATGATTTGAGGCCCTTCCTAAAGGCTTCCACTTTGGGATCCTCCCTAAGATGTCCAGGCAGGAAGTTCCACAGGGTAGGCACAGTGGCTGCAAATGCCCGATCACCAGAATGCTGCAGCCTAACCATGGGAACTCCAAGGAGGCCACCCCCGGCAGAACGGAGAGCCTGAGTCAGGCGGTACGGCACAAGGAGCTCTTGCAGATAGACTGGGCCCCTCAAGTGCAGGAATTTATAGGTTAACAGCCCTATCTTGAAGACAGTCCTCCACTGAACTGGCAGCCAGTGCAGTTCATGTAGCGCCGGGGTGATATGTTCACATTTCTTCACCCCCAACAACAATCTTGCTACCGTGTTCTGCACCAACTGCAGTCTGCAGAGGTTGCCTCCAAATATCCCTAGGTATAGGGCATTGCAGTAGTCTAACCTGGAAGTGACAAAAGCATGCACCAATGTGGGCAGGTCATCAGGCGGGATCAGGACTCAAATTCAGGCAATATTCCTGAGATGGTAAAACCTGGTTCTCACCATGGCAGACACTTGTGCTTCAAGTGTCAAGCCACCATCCAGGATTACACCAAAATTCTTCACCTGCCTAGAGAGAGCTAAAGGCACACCCCCGAACACAAATTCATAGGGTAATGTCCTACTCTCCCCTTCCATCCCGACGACCCAACTCCACCACCAGTACCTCAGTCATGTCTGGATATAGTTTAAGCCAATTGTGAGTCATCTATGTCTGGATTTTCTCAAGGCAGCTGTTAAATACAGAGTCTGACACCTGGCTATTGTGAGCACAGGACAGATAGAACTGTGTGTCATCTGCATAGCAGTGAAAACCCAGCCCATACTGCCTGATAATGTCCCCCAGTGGCAGCATATACACCGTGAACAACAGAGACGATAAAACTGACCCCTGTAGAACACCGCAGCCCAGAGGCTTCGGGTTTGATGAGAAAATTCCCATGGTCACCCTCTGCACTCTGTCTGTCAGGGATGACCTAAACCAGCTGATCACATTTCTGGACAGGCCACACCAAAACCGCAGTCGGTCAAGTAACACCTCATGGTCCACGGTGTCAAATGCCGCAGAGAGGTCTAGGTGGACCAAGATGGTACGGTCCCTTCTATCCCTCGCCATCAGGAGGTCATTAAGCACCCTCACCAGGGCAGTCTCTGTACTATGCCCTGCTCAGAACCCAGACAGGAAAGGCTCATAGGCAGAGGAAGCAGTGAGATGTCTCTCCAGCTGAATGGCCACCACCTTTTCTACAACCTTCCCTAAAAATTGGAGGTTTGAAGCAGGTCTGTAGTTGCTGAGGCTGTCCGGGTACAAAGATGTTTTTTTCAACAGGGGTCTAATCAAAGCCTCTTTCAAGGCTAAAGGAAAGATCCCACTCCCTAAAGAACTCCAGACTACCCCAGCAATCACAGGACTAGTCAGGTCCAAGCATTCCACAAAAAGGTGAGTTGGACCTAGATCTAAATCACAGTAGGTTGGCCGCAGCTTAGAGATTATCTCTACCACCTCCCCAACCTCAATCAGCTCAAACTCATCCCACACAGGAGGAGTGCTCTGACTCAACTCAGGCCAGACCCTGCAGCCCTTTCGAGAGATGTTCGATGAGGCCTCAGTCCTGATGGAGGACACCTTGCCATTGAAAAACAGAGCCAGCCCCTCACACCTTAAGCTCAAACTTTCCCCTCCAGCACGCAGACAGGCAGGATGTAAAAGCCTGCCAACTGTGTGGAAGAGCTAAGCCGGTCTGTTTCTCACTGTAGCAATCTCTCCAGAAATAAATTCTGCCTTTCTATGGGAGATTGCCCCCTAATAGTCCACATAATGTGTCCTAAGGGCCAATTTGTCCTCCCCCAAACCAGATCGCCTCCAATGCCTCTCTAACCTCTGACCCCTAGTCTTTAAACCTCGGAGATTCTCATCATACCAGGGAGATCTCTGATGAGTAGACAGGGGTTGAACACGTAAGGGTGCGATTGAGTCAAAGGCCACCCAACCGCCCCATTATAGGCCATTACTGCCTCTTCCAACCCAATCGCACAAGCTGCCCCAACACTCGATAGGTCCAGCACCACCAAAAGGTCCTCTAGGGAACCTCCCCTTAAAGACCGGTACTGAACCATCTCCATAGGGGCAGGACCATCTGGGGGGGCCCTAAACATGAACCCCACAATGCTATGATCCGACCAAACCACTGGATCAACACTAAGGTCCATAATATCCAATTTAGAAGAAAAAAACAGATCCAATGTATGGCTGCCCAAGTGTGTCGCTGACATTACCTTTTGTGTCAGGCCCAGTGCCCCCATGCTCCAAAGAAGATCTCTACCAAATCTTGATAGCCCTCCGTCGACCCAGGTATTGAAATCCCCCAGGATCAACCACCTGGGGGACTCCAATACCAGGCCCGTGACGAGCTCCTCAAACACCTGCAAAAAATCCCCATCACTACCTGGGGGGAGATAGAGCAGAAGGATAATGAAGCCCACACCCATACCTCCTCGAGCAGCCACACATTCAAAGGACCCTATAACACCCATAGGCAGCACTGTGAGGTTCAGGCTAGATTTAAAATAAATGGCCACCTCCCCACCCCTACAATCCTTCCTTGGGCTGTGTATCACAGAGTATCCAGCTGGCACTGCCGCTTCCAAAATTGGAACAGCATTTTCATCCAGCCAGGTTTCCGTGATGCAAGCCAGATCAACAGAGGATATCAAGTCCACCATTATAGCCATCTTGTTCCTTATCGATCTGGCATTGCACATCACAACCCGAGTAGGATGAGGTGAGGCAGCTGGACCAGTCATCTGCCCACCCTCTAGGGTGGAGCCCTTGGGTATAGGGATTAAACAGGGTTTACCCCATTCAAGTCCCCATTTTGCCCCAGGGCATCTCCTCAACTTTACCACCCAAATCTCAGACACTCCGGCAGCCACTCAGGGGATAACCCACCGGGTCCCCTCCTCCGAGCTATCCCCAAAGCCCTGCATTTAAAATAGGCTTCTGATGGCAGTACTGAAAGCTCAAAGGGATGACGTCCATGGAGGTCGTCGCCTGAGTAGCTGCACCTTACGGGCCCCAAACCCTAACACATTTCTAAATCCACTCAGTAATGTGAATTTCTTAATTACCACACACACACACACACACACACACACACACACACATACACACACCACCCACTATAAACCCACAATAGCCCACCTAAAAGCAAAATAACTCAAGCAAAACAAAAAACATTTCCACCCCAACCCTAATAAAAGACACCAAAATCAACAGACCAAAAACAGAATAAAAACAGACACAACTCTGAATAACTTAATAAAGTTCAATGAAGTATGTTAGACTGTTCTTTTGCAGGACCTTCAAAGTCTGTTCAAGGGTAGCGCTCACCCAACCTTTGTAAAATGTCCAGAAGTGGTCCTCTACTGCCATAGCAGTTAAACTTAACCAAAAATATATTAAACTGCTCTTTTACAGAGCCTTCAGAGTCTGCACAAGGGTAGCTCTCACCAATCCTTGAAAAATGTCCAGAAGTGGCCCTCTCACTGCCATAGGAGTTAAATTTAACCACCAATATACTTTCGCTGTTTCAAAAATAAAATAAATACAGTACCTGGTGATGAACTAATGTATTTCAAAAAAAAAAGATATCAAAACCAGCAGAGCACAGAGTCCTTCTGATAAACTCTGAAAGTTAAAAACATGCAATTCTCCTCTTCCGCAAGAGCCTGCAGCCCAGTAGTAAATAGAGGCACCAGTTCAAAGAGCAGAAGAAGGGTCCCTCACCACTAGTTTCAGGAAGCAAATTACCCCGCGCTAATGGACTCACAGACTGTGGCCCCCGGCTCAGAGTCCACTCAACAGTAGACCCCCGAAGAAACCTAGGGGCTGCCAGTCACCTGTTTGTTTTCCAACAGACCTGCACCGGCACCTCTCATTGTGACCCCAACGTGCAGCAGGCACCTCCCGAACAATCCAGTGTAGGTTCCCCCAAAGGCCCAGTCCAACCTCCAAACCATCCTCCAATTCAGCCAAACACAGAAATCCCTACTGCTAAAAGCAGCAGAAATTCCTTTGGCAGTTATTGCCTCCACATTGTGCTCTCACCACAAATGGAAACCATACTTTCTCCCGACTGCGCTCTCACCACAGGCAGAGACCAAGATTGTCACCAACCAGCTGTTTAAGACCGCAGTTCCTCCCCCAGCAGAGAACTGAAAGACATACTCCACAATCTTCTCTTGTGCTCCATATCACACAACGTATCCATCCGACAAGGAGACGACCGAAAAATAAAAAGATCCCGGTTCCAGTATCAGGAGAGTTGCCGGTCCAGCCACCAAAAATACCAAGGCAGTAGCTTGGCCAATTAAACAGCCCTGAATGCACCCCTTGAAAAGTCCAAGGCAACACCCGATATCGCACCCAGGCTTAGCGTGCTCAGCTAATTCCCTCAGACGAAATGGGAAAAGATGCCGGCACTCATCAGCAGTCCGATATGTAAATCAATATCACGGCACAAATACAAACAAAAATAAAATAAAATAACAAGACGGCAAAATGGCAACACAAACTTAAAAAGTACTGCATAACAAGTACTGGCACACCCAGCCCGGCAACCATATTTTCTTCATGGCCTCAGCCTTTATTATATTTATATTTATATTTTTAGCATTGCAAGGAAAATAAACACTGCAGTAAAACTATATACCAGCAGCAGCAAACAACATCTCACCAGGGGCTAGAGTCACAAAAAATCACAAAGCACAGCACAAATGTTTAAAAAATCACAAAGCACAGCACAAATGTTTACGTTGTGCTTTGCAATTGCTCGGGTGTCAAAGGTTGCTATTCAGAGTAGAATAATGCACCTGCACTATCCGACTATAAATAGACCCAGGACGAAGCAGCACAAAACCTCTTACTGCTACATCTAACCCCACTAGCGCTGCCCTGACATTCATCCCTGAGAATGACCCTGTAATTAATATTGCAGGTGTGCTATTCAGAATTCACAAAAGCAGCCATGTAAATGAGCCCATTGGGCATGCAAGGTGCCATGTGGCTATTTCCATGCCCATTATGGGCCCACTTACATGGGCCATGATGGAATTTGGCACACTCCACCCACCGATCACCAGCCCTGCAGTAATATAGTTCACTGTTCCTGGTGGCTAGTGGTCCGTCCCCCTGCCAATCGCTGGCCTGAAAAAAAAATAAGAATAGTCTCTTTTTCGGTCTGTGGTCCCTTCTCCCCCATGATTGCCGATCACCAGCCCATGAATGCAACAGTATTCTTTCTGGTGCTAGTGATCCCCCCTCCCTGTGATCTCCAATCGCCAGCCCAAGTACAAAAACATTCTCCCTGGTGCTAGTGGTCACCCTTCCCTTATCACCAATTGCTGGCCCAAGATGAAAAAATAAGTCTCCCTGGGTCCAGTTTCCCTCCCCCCACCTGCACCCATTCTCGATGGACAAGTACTATTCCCAGGTGTCCAGTGGTCCCTCCACCCCATCCACTACCCGATTCCCTGTAAAATAAATAAAACCCATTCGCTGGCATCTAGCACCCCCCTTCTTATCCCCATCCCCTGGAAAATAAACAAATGTCCCTTCCCTGGCATCTAGTGAACCCCACACCCCAGCAGGTAGTGCCCCACCACCCTGCTCCCCCATCCTAAACCCAAGCCAGCGACTGGCACAACCCTCCTCTCACAATGATGGCTGACTGCCGAATGAGCAATCAAGGAGCATGTACTGTATACAGTATGCACTCATTAACTGACAGCTCTGTCAAATAAGAGTGTATACTGTATACAATATGTGCTCCTTAACAGCTCAGTTGGCAGACAGCTGTGATGGTGAGAGGAGAGCTGTGCCAGTCACTGGCTCAGGTTTGGGATGGTGAGGGAGCGAAGTTGTGGAGCACCACCTGCTGGGCTGGGGGTGAGGGGGTCCACTAGACACCAGGAAAGGAACATTTGTTTATTTTACAGGGAATCAGAGATAGGGATGGGGTCTGCTAAATGCCAGGGAATGGGTTTCATTTATTTTACAGGGCTCAGGGACCACTGGACACCAGGGAATAGTACTTGTCCATCGGGTATGGGTGTGGGTTGGGGGGAGGGAAACTGGACCCAGGGAGGCTTCATTTTTTCTACTTTGACCAGCGATTGGCAATCATTGGGGGGGTGACCACTAGCACCAGGGAGAATGTTTTTGTACTTGGGCCAGAGATCAGAGATCACAGGGGAGGGGGACTACTAGCACCAGGGAGAAAATGGTTACATTCATAGGCCAGTTATTGCTGATCATGGGGGGCGAGGAGACCACTGGCACCAGGGAGAATGTTTTTGTACTTGGGCTGGTGATCGGAGATCATGGGGGGGACACTGGCACTAAGGACTATTATTTTCTTTTCTCAGGCCAGCAATCAGTAGGGAAGGGAACCACCAGGGACAGTGAACTATATTATTGTCAGGATGGGGATCAGTGGGAGGGACACTATCACCAGGGTAGAATTTTATATTCGGGCCAGTGATTGGCAGGGGTAGTGGGGACTGCTGCAGTACCTCTGCCAATAATTAAGATTGTGGGGGATTAAAGCAAGGTATCAGTCAGCAGTATTTCCTCCACACAAGGGGACCTCGCAACAGGCCCTTGTGTGGAGCAAATGCTTTGAGAATGGGACAGCACCAATATGCAGGTCCCAACCCCTCACTTGAATTGTGGCCCCCTTCACACTTTGCCCCAGCACAAACCCGGTTTGAGAGTGCAGGCTTTTGTGAATACCAGATTGGCACAAAACCCAGTTTGCTCATGCAAAACTGGGTTTGAGCCATGGCAATGTTTTCTGAATCTAGCCGCAGAGGTATTAGCTGTCTTTTTTGTTTCCCCTTTTTGGCTGCCCAGAAACCAGAGATTGTGATGTGGTGGTGGTTGGCTGAGACTGTGTTATATAATGGTAAGAAAAAGTCTAGAAATTCTATTGGTCGAGAGACATCCCCTGACAGTGCATTAAATCTCTATAAATGCTTACAGCCATTTTATAAGTATAATAAGCCCCTTTAGTGTGTGCATTATAGGATTTTAATGTACTTCCCAGAGGCATAAGGACCCTCAGTCATCAGCCTTGTGCCTTACTATACCGCTGGAGTGTACATTAAAATCCTATAATGCACACCCTGTCATGGCTTATTACTTACTTATTGCATGACTTGCATCCACACTGCTGTTAACACGGTTTAAGGCAACTGTGTTGGTCAAGAACCATGCTAAAACCCTGCTCTGAACAGGGTTAAGAGAATTCAGACAACATGGAAAGTAATTTATCTGCTTTGTTCTAGTTTTCTTTTGTTGGGCTCGCTTCAAAGAAAAAATATATTAAGTGTTCATCTTAACTCGCAGGGGTTGATTTCATATGGGCAAAAATGTGTTTTGTATTTCTTGAGTCATAACTCAGTCAATTTTTGTGCCACATTTCTCTGAAATTTGGTATGGTTATTGTTGAAGAGCAAATATATGTGAACATTTGTGATGATTATCGAACTTAAATTGTGGATTTGGCACTATGGTGAACTTGGGAGGTGATTTTGGGGTGTTGTGCATACCTCATGATTTTGTCTGGGAGTATTATGTATTCATCTTGTAGTATTCATTGGAACCTCTTCTTTTGATATATAGCTTGTCCCTTAACTCCAAAGACTGATGGGGATTACAGATTGTTAAAGTTGCAATGCTATCCTATGGGAATTTTCATTTTTTTAATTTGTACTTTTTTATATTTCTATTTTCAGTTGGTATTTCTTAAGAACTTAGTTTTGTAGTACTCATTAAGACCTCTTTTTTGATATGCAGATTGTCCCTGAACTCCAAAGATTGTCAGAGTTACTGCTAATTAAATTTGCAACGTTATCCTATGGGAATTTTCATTTTTTAATTGTTATGTTTTTTATATGTCTATTTTCAATTGATATTTCTCAGGGTCTCAGGGCCAGATTCTCAAAATGATTTGGGACTAAGCCCTACACCACAACTCCAGTTACGGACCGAAATCTCCACAACTGCAGAGATTGGTATTCTCAGTCTGCCGCAGCTGCAGGAGATGTTACATCTGGTCCCACCAGCCGTAACATTTTTCCACAGCTGTGGGGAAATAAAACACATGCACGCTGCTGTAAGTCATGGAGATGATCATAAACCAGCTCCACTTTTGAGAATACCGTAGCTGAGGGAGGAACTGCGGTTCCACCATTGGCAACCCACTTGCTCCAAGTGTTTCCCACAGCTGTGGGATTTTCATGGGCTTTGAGAATACAACTCTTAATCTTGTAGTGCTCAATCAGACCTTTTTTTGATAAATAGATTGTCCTTTAACTCCAAAGATTGACAGAATCAGTTTGTTATACCTTTCTGATACTTATATTGTTCTCGTTGTCTACTGTTGTTTCTCTGTATCTGTTTCTCTCTTCCTGTGGTTTGGCTTCTAGTTTATAATTTAGTGATCAGTGTTGGAGTGTAGCCATCATGGTGTTTACACCCATGGCGGGCCCCATCTTCACCAGCTTCAGTTTTTTTGGTGATCACCCCCCCATGCCACCTTACCTCCACCTTCTCCCAGTGCAGAAGCAGCAGGACTCCAACTGGGCCACATTCACAGCAGCAAGAGGACATCTGCATTACCCCAGTGCTAGGCTATCAGTAACTGGAGCAGCAGTAGCAGTGGGAGGAAGAAATTGAGGGGCAAGAACCCCCTGTGCCCCCCATCATGGTTCCATCGCCACCGGCACCATCACCCTCACAGAGGAGCCCTATGTGCATCCAGCAGCAGCACCCCACCACCCACTCTGCCCATACCCCTAGTCCTTTCTTGTGTGGTCTTTTTTATACCTGTGTTCCTAGTGACCACAGCATGATCACTTGCAACCTGTGCAATAAACGTGTCCACTGGGGCAAGCAGGGGACCCACATGGGTACTGGGAACCAGCAGACCCATCTCATGGTAAATCACAGGGCTGAGTGGGAGAAGAAGCAGAAGGAAATGGAAAGTGGAGGTGGTGGCCCATCTGTGCCGGCAGTGGTTTGTGGTGGGCATAAGGGAAGTTCCCAAGTCATGGTGGGGCAGGGGGTGTACCATGTGGAGATGGCAGTGTCTGTTGAAGTTCAAGCTTCTCCTGAACCAGCATCACCAGCAACACCCCCGCACTGCCACCAGCAGCAACAGCAGCAGTTGAGCTTGCTACCCTAAGGAAGGAAGTAGGAGACCTCCATCACCAACTTACCGAAGTGAAGAAAGATATTACAATTATTATATATAATTATTATTATATTTCCTATCCTCTTTCTATTCTTTACTTCCAAGTGTCATATTCCTTTGCCCCCCCCCAAAAAAAGGAAAATACAAAACAAATGTGTTATATGTGTAGATTTAGGAACACAATACAATACTTTACAAGACTTTACTGAGGTACACAAACAGCAAACACAATGCCACTACAATTTTTTTTCTTTTACACAAACAATACACAACAGGGATTTCAGGGATTAAGGGGCTGCAGGCAAGATGTAACGACTCAGGTAATTTTAATGATGTTATTGTCTACATGAAAACTCTAACTTCAATCAATAAACACAAATTAAATCAATATAGTCAATCCACACTGACAAAAATAATTCAGTAAAACACACCTGTTACAGAACTAAAATTACAAACCATATAAAACAGGAAAAAAAATTCACACAAAACATTGACTACAACTGCATTAATGCTGCTCAGACAGAAAAGATTGCATTTTGCTCACTGCTAGCTAGCTAACACAGCTCCTCTCCCCCCAGAGCACTGCCTTACTTACAATACAGAAAATAAAACTGCAACTTTAACATAACTAAATCAGAAAAACTACCACAAACAATTGGTAATCTAGAGGCACACGACACACTAGACATTTTAGGGAGTGATGTGGTTGAAAAAACTTTGTGTTTTAAATACTATACAAAGGTTTTTGGGCACAGAGATTCAGAGCAGACTTAACACCAACTCTCTCTTCCTAAGACTGCACTGAATTCAACCTATGCATGGTAATACAGCTCATTGCAACACCATTTGACCTCCAATCCCATGGATCATTGTAAACTTTGCCTTGGGGGCATAATCCATAGGCAAAGTTACCAAATTTACCATTTACGAAGTTCTAGCTGTAAGGTGAAGTTGAACAATGCTTGTGGATTAAATTCATGACTTAGCGCAAATTCACAAATTTCATCACAGAGTGAAGTTTTCTAACTTCACCCACCACTACTAACAATACACTGGCAGTCCATCCGTTACAAAAATAATTATAAGAAATGTTTTCATGCTGTACGCATAAAACTACCCATGTGATATGCATGCTGCAAGCATGACTAAAATGTTAAACTGGAACCGACTGCATGCATGTGGCATGTGTGCAAAAAGCAAGTGGTCACTGATAACTTCACACATAAAAGTTAAGTGACTTGCTCAGGATCACACCATATACCAGTGGGGGTTGATGAGAGTCAAACCCAGGTCTTCAGGTCTCCAAGTCTTCTAGTTTGCAGTACAGTGCCTTTAACCACAAAGCTATACTGCCTGCACACATATGGCTTGTTTGTACTTCAATGAAAATCTGCATACTGTACATCTGCACACATGCAGCATGCTTAAATCCACTGTTATACTTTTTAATTTTCTTGTCCCCCTCATCTCAGTAGCACAGCTGAACTGTAGCACACATACCAATAGAAACAGATGTGGTTCTTCCCACCCCAAATACACACTTACACACAAAACTATTTAATTACTTCTGTCTGGCCTGTACTCCTACTGTTTTCTCTCCATAGTTTTGAATGTTTCCATGCAAACAGATTTTAAGGGGCAAACACAAAAGTAGCAATAACTTGACAAACACCCACTTGGTCAGTCCCCCCCCGAAGCACACACACTGTAGTGTGTGTGACCATGCCACTATAGACAACCCACCAAGTATAGATATAAGCTGAGAATCTCTTACCTGAGTACTTGGGAGCCAGAAGCAGGAGTCTTTAAGAGATGATGTCCATGGGTCAGAGTGCTGGGGTGTACCCCCTTGAAATGAATGGAGTTATTTTTTTATTACTATGTTATACATTATGGCGGCAAGTTGGAAAATAATGAAGGCCACTGTTCTACTAACTAGGCCCTTGTTAGTTGAGCAGTAGCCTTCATTAATCTCCAACTCTCCATCAATAATGTATAAAATAGTAGTAAAACAATACCCCCATTAATTTCAATGGTGTACGCCTCTACAGTCTCCCTTGCCCTATGTCATAATGTACCTGAGCATGGGGATGTGGAGATCAGTTTCACTGGGGGAGAGGTCATAAGCCTGGCTATAGTGGGGCTCCAATAGTCTATATATACCATACCGTCAGTTGTTCCTGAATTCTAGTAGGATGCCCCATAAGTAGAGTGTGTCTAAACTTCTCATCCCCTGGGGTGGCAGACTCAGGACCATATTGGATAATCCTATGGGTGATTCTAAAGTGAGCATGTCCCGGATTTCCATCTCTACCTCTAGCCAGAATGGGCGAAGCACTGAGCAAGTCCAGAAAATGTGTGTGTGGTGGGCATTTTCTTCACCACAATTCCTTCAGCATGCCCGGGGATGGTCTAGGTCACTTTTATTTTGCAGGACAGAAGTATAAAAGTAACATAATCTAACCATCTATGTATATACTTGCAAGAGGGGTGATAAGGAGGTTTTTGTGGTGATAAGGAATATCCTTCCCCACTCGTCATCTGTTAATTCAAAGTTTCCTTCTTGTTGCCATTTTACTTTAATAGGGGATAGGCATGATTTATAGAGTTCCCCTAGGGCACCATATAGCACTGAGATGTGACCTTTCTGAACATGTACGGTTAAAATTTTTTTGAAAACCTCCAGTAAGGGGGCTGCTCTAGGTGGGTTTATGTCCTTTTTTTGGGACCATTCAATATGTGTACGCAGCTATGAAAGTCTGTAGTGGTGCAAATTGCACAATCCAAATGCATCTTGGACTATCTTGAAGTCATGAACTATCCCTGCAGTCATTAGCTGATCAGGCCAATGTAAGTCCTGCCTGTCCCATCTGCAGAATGTATGCTCCATTTTAGCTGGGGGTAAAGAGTCTTCCCACGCAAACCATTGCAAGGGTCACATTGAGGTTTCTAGTTTATATTTCCTCCAGATCCTGTGGACCACCCTTAGGGTGTCCCGGGTCATGGTTAAGGTTAAATTTTCAATGCTGTGCTTAATCAAGGAGATCATTACCTTTGCTCCCATGGTGGGGTACCCCCCTCCTCACTCATTTCTATTTGTTTCCAGTTGGCTTGGTAGTTTGGTTCCGACCATAGAAGGGCTACCCTCAGGTGTGCTGCCAAGTAATAGTCCTCCAGGTCTGGGACTGAGCAGCCCCCATCCAGCCTGTGTGTCTGAAGGACTGTCTACCAAATTCTGGGTTTCTTAGAATCCCAGATATACTTTGCAATTAGATTTTTGGAAAATAGATTGGGAGGCACTGAAATAAATTAAGGAATTTTGGTAAAATATTCATGATTACAAATTGTATTCTGGAATACAAGGGAAAACTTTGTAGGGACCACTGTTCTATGTCTATTTGCACCTGCGAGGTCAGTGGGTTGAAGTTACAGTAGCTGTGAATAATTGATTTAAGTTTTTGTAATGAATGTGCCAAGATATTTTTTATTAGGGGCATTCCAACTGAGGAAGAGCATCTCATGTATGCTCTGCGAGGGGTTGTAGTAGAAGCGCAGAACCTCGGTTTTTGTTTTATTTAACATGTATCATGCATGTTTTCCAAACTCCTCCAGAAGTGCCCAGACCATGGGGATCGAAGTATCTGGTTGGGAGCGAGATATAGGAGGACATTGTCTGTGAATAAGGAGATTCTTTTTGGATATAGCCTCCCACCTCTATCCCCCGTACCCCTTGTGTTGCCCTTATGGCTTCAGCCAGTGGCTCGATGTATAAGGTGAAGAGAAGGGGGGACAAGGGCAGCTCTGACGAGTGCCCCTCCCCAGCTGGAGTCTGTTGGAGATACCTCCGTTGATCCTGACGTAGGCCTGGGAAGCTGTGTATAGCAGTTTGATGCTGTCTATGAATGGATGAGGGAAGTCTAGATGTTCGAGAACTACAAAGAGAAAGCTACAGGAAACTTTATCAAATACTTTCTCCTTGCCCAAACTCATAAGACAGGCCAGTGTACGCGTCTTGTGTATGGAGTTAACAATGTTAATTGCACGCTGCACATTATCCAGTGCCTGCCTGCATGAGATGAAGCCTGTCTGGTCTAGGTTTATGAGTTGGAGGAGTATAGCATTAAGTCTGGTGGCTATTATGGAAGTGAGGATTTTATTATTGACGTTTAGGAGGGATATGGGGTGGTATGATCCACACTCTGCAGGGCCTTTACCCAGTTGATGAAGGACTGATATTGTGGCAAAATGACACGATGGTGGCATGGCGTGTCCCTCTTCCCAGGTCTCAGCATAGACTTCTTCCAGCAGGGGGACTGTTTCCTTTCCAAGGGTCTTATAAAATTCTCCCCCAAACCCATCTGGCTCTGGGCACTTCCCTCTCTCTAAGTTTTTGATGTGGACTGGATTTCAGCCTGTGAAATGGGGATTATAAGAGTTTTGCCTTGTTTCTGTGATAAGTGGGGTAAAGTTAGAGATCTTAAATAAGCTAATTTTTCTTCTGTTGGGATTTCTGAGGGGGCTCGGTAGAGTTCACTATAATATGATATAAAGACCTCAGCAATTTGTTCCGTCCTATGGAGCACTGTACCTGTTATTGGGTGTTTGACCTTTGTAATGGTGGCTCTCGTGGCCTGTTGTTTAAGCCTGAAGGCCAATATTTTTGCAGCCTTGCCCCCCCATAGCATTTTTGTTTTAAGGACCAGAGTGCATTTTCTATTTCTTCTTTCTGTATTTTGTCTTTTATTTCTTTTTCTTTTGCCTTAGACCATTTTAGTTTCCATCTTCCAAGGATTTTAGTTGGGCATGGAGGTCCTGTAATTGTTGTTGCCTCAGTGTTTTTTTGTACGCCCCTATAGATATCAGTTTGCCTATCACCATAGACTTAATGGTATCCCACAGGATTTGAGGGGTGACACTTGGTTTGGCATTATCCTCTAGGGTCTTTTTAGTGGTAGCTGTGATTTCTGAGAACACTGTTTTATCTCGGAGAAGAGAGACGTTCAGCCTACAGTGTGTGATCTTTCTGGGTAGTTTCAGATCCACCTCAAGAAAGATCGGTTGGTGGTCTAAGAGGGTGGATGTTCTCATCCACATAGCCAGAAGGGTGGGCAGGTCTCTTACATAAGCTATAAAAGTATCTAGCCTTGAAAAAATTTTAAATCTAGAGGGAAAACATGTGTAGTCCCTTGCCTTAGGGTATTTACTCCTCCACACATCCACCAGGCCCAATTCAGTAAGTAGTTATCTGAAGGACTGGGCTTTCCATCCATTTGGACTTGGAATTTGAGATGTGGTGTCCAGTCCTCTATCAAAGATCAAGTTCCAGTTGCCCCCAACCCCCATAATCAGTAAGCCTTTTGCTTTCTCTGCAACTTGTTGGATCAGGGATGTGTAAAAGCTCAGTGGGGAAGCTGGGGGGGTACGTATACATTCACAAATGTGACTGTAGTGTCTTGAACCTTACCCACCAGTACAATGTATCTGGCACCAGGGTCCATGAATACCTCCTCTTCCTCAAATGGGAGGTTGGCTGACAATAGTATTGTAACCCCTCATTTCCTTCCTCTCTCTCTAAAGAGGCATGATATAGGGTTGAGTATGCCTTTGTTTTAAGTTTTAAAACCTCTGGGGAAGAGAGATGTGTCTCTTGCAAGAAAATGGCTTTGCATTTCTGAGATTCTATTAATTTAAAGTAGCCATTTTCTCTTAATGGGGCTGGTAATACCATTTATGTTGTATGAGAGCATTTTGCTATGGCTGTAAGCCATCATGTCTGATTTACTGTTTGCACCTCTGATCTAGCTTTCTTACTGTCTGTATATTCAGTACTAAAGTGTCTACACTGTAAACCAGTAAATGTACCCCAATGAATCAGGACAAAAAAGAACTTCAAACCTGGTAACATTTCTAAGAACAATAAAGGTCAATAACCTTAACACAGAAATGAAAATTAGGCAGAAATAAACTTCCTGCCTGAGTTGTTTGACCTTAGCAACATCAAATATTAAACAGGTTGGGGTATTACCCTGTAACTCCAATAAGTGACCCGTGGTCCTTGGAATGTAGTTAGTGGCTGTTTGACTTCCACAGGTGAGCTGCGATGTATCAGCCGGCTCATGGGTCACCGCTTCAGTGGTGAGAAATCTCCCACCTAAAACAGGCAGGAGCCAGAGAATCATTCTTAGGGAAAACAATCCAAACAACTCTGGCAAAGCTAACATCAGCTGCTTCTCGATGTTTGGTGGCCGCTCTTTGTGGCCTGAATCCCCCTTCCCCCCCAATCCATATAATTACAATCACAATTTTCTTTGTGCTAGTTTGATATGCATATCTATCATTTGCAGCAATGTTAGCACCCCCATTGGCAGTACAGAGATTTAATATACTGTAGTTGACCTTAGAGATCGTACAGTTTAAGGAGGAGTGTTAAGCCCGAAAAGGGCTCTCCAGTGTCTCAGCAGATCTCTGGGTACGTGGAACCTCTTTTTACCTTTTTACCTGGAGGGCAGGAGAAAATAAGGCTTTGCTTCTAAGGGCATTTAGCACGGAGAAGCGCAATATGGAGCATGTGTGTCCCATAAGGCTTCCTCCCACCATAATACCCTTCTCCAACTACCCTCCCATTAAACAGATGAACTTTCCTTTTAGGTTTCTAAATATAAGTAGATAGATTCATACTGTAATCAGTGAAGTAGTTGATAGTAGTTAAGCAGTGTGAACCTAAACATATTATATTAGTGGGTATCAATTGGAAAATATGTAAACACAGGTCTGATTTAAAGTTGTACTATTAAAGCTGTTACCCTGCCGAGTCCATGTATCTGGGGTTGATGTCCCTAATCCAGTGATGGCAAACATGTCAGCTTGGCTCTTGTTTCTTTTCCCCTGTTTCTTTGGGGGTCCTCTAGGTAGTTATGGTCCATTAGAAAGCTCAGGCCACTTCATTAGTTGACCCTGGCAGTTATGCAATCCCCAGATAACCTGGAGAGAAAGCTGCCCCTTTCCACACACCCCACCCCACAGGGACAATTACAGTGCCCCAGGATTAGATTTAGCTCTGTGTAAGCACAATTACTATTAATTAACTTTACCTCTGTGGCTGTTCTTATTTCAAAGGTGTAAGTAACTTGTGCTTACTTGTTTTTGTGGTAATTTTTTGAGACGACAGATTTCCTTAGACATTGAGTACCATTAAATGCTGTTTATTTCAACACACACACAGTTAACATATTCTCAATATTTGAACATTATAAAGCATTCATCAGGAAATTCTATCCAGACCTTTGTCTGCTTTGTGCACATTAAAATTTTGTCACAGTTTTCTCTTCGTAGTTATGAGGTCTAGTTCTCCTTTTCTGGAGACACTTTAGAGGCACTATATTTTTCTAGAATATTCTTTACTAACCAGTACCTACTTCCTTGGTACTAATAGGTTTTGCTAACATCTACAGTAGCATTTCACTGCAGTATTTATATATCTATTTCTAGAACCATGATTCTCAAAAGACACAGTACTTCAGTAATCACCTTTAAACCAGTACAGGTATGTCTATGTCTATATATACTTCACCACTTTTCGAAAGAGTCTTTTGTCTCCCTTTTGTCTTGGATATTTGGAGTATCTTTGATGGCTGTGTGAAGAAGATTTCTTCCTAGGTTTCTGAGTTCCTTTTCTCCTTGAGGCTTGTAAAAATAGAAAATGATAGTCAGTACAAGTTTTAGTGTCTCTTACGTTATGGCAGATGCCAAGGTCTTTGTAGCTTCAGTAGAGTAATAGTTCAGAGTCAGTAGCAGTAGCATAGATGTGAGATCTCTTCAGCAATGAAACGTAAATTTATAAGACAGTGAGTGGATGATCATAAAGTATTGATCCTTGGGGCTGTCATTTATAGGCAGAACACTTCCTCAGAAGGGTCCTGAGGTTTCGTTCTACCTCAGGAGTAGCACAAGGCTATGGGATGGGTAGGTATAGCCATATTTGGGCAGAAGCCTGCCTTGGGTCGAAACTCTATTAGTATACAAATGGAGATGTTCTGGGTCATCATGGCTCTGTCATTGACCTACCTATTTGCCTTTTTGAACTTTTGTCCATAAGGTGACAGACAATGGGATTATAACTGCAAGACCTTCCACTGTGCCTGTTCAAGATGAGGTGATGGAAGATGATCTCACTACAGTCTTATGTATCTAGGGTAGTTGGTAGCAGGTAGTTCCCTGTTTCAAGGATCAGAGTTCCTTGGCTATATGGTTTCAGAGGTGAGGCCCCTTCTTGTGGTTTGACTCAGTGACCTTAAGAAATGCTGGGTCCTGATTTCAAAGTGCCTTTTGAAGCTGTTAGACAATCACTGAATGTAATGAATTTATTCAGCTGGCATTTGTATGTCCTTGAAACCAGCAAGCTTGCAATCATATTGTTCAATGTAAACTGTGCCAGGCTTCCTGGGTGTTGAGGTGAATTTCATATACCAGAGTTAAGCATTTGCAGGTCTGCTAAGTTTAAAAGAAAATGTTTCTATGGCCATTTCTTTTGAGGTGCATTAACGCAGCTGAGATTTAAGATGAATCATCCTTTTTGCACTTTGGCAGGGTCTGGTGGCTTTTGGCCACTATTGTGCCTACAACCCCCCCCCCACCCTTTTGTGAGGCAGTTCTGCCATAGTGTTGGTGTGTCACAAAAGGAAGTGACACGAAAGGACCCATCAAAGTGCAACAATGTGAACTTATGAGAATCATGGTTTCACCCTCCCACCATCAGTCTCTAACCATCAAAAACTTGGTCCCTTTAAAAGGCACTCAAGACCCACCTCCTTGCCACCCGCACCTGCACCTGCACACTCTAAGTCCACCACCAGTGCCTTCACCAGCCGCTCAGAATGGCCACACAACCTTTTTCACAGTCAATGGACTGCAATTCTTACTGAGGCACTCAGACAAAGTCTCCCAATAGACTGCTCTAGAATTTGCACTACCTGCCTCCCCTAACTTATCCAGTTTACTCAGCTCCAGCCAAGCATAGTAGGCATGTGCACTGTCCCCCGATTCACTCTCTGGCCACTAACTACCTCTCACTGTTAGATTTATCCTATGCACTGTCAACAGCTGCAACAATGTATTAGACATCCTTGTAAAATGGTCATGCTGTAACCGGAAGTTAAAGTGCCCTGGCACTGTACCCTGTATCATACTGTTTACTGCGTTGCCCATAGCCTACAGCCTCAACTCTGTATTAGACATCTCAGTATACTGTTTCATGCTGTAACCTTGCCATCAAACTGTTCTGGCATTGTATATTGTATTGTACTGTCTATTGTATTTCCCTGTGTCTGTATTGTGTATTGACTCGGAGTCTTTGGAAATGAGTCTCTGACTCAAAGGTTGTAATTCCAAGATTTTAAATATATAAATAAATAAATCACTTCTAAGTCTAATAAAGCTATTATTCTCTAAATTGACATCTTAAAATGAGATCTAAAGGTATCTATCCTAAGCAATTATTTCAGATTAACTAAGCATATTTTCTAAGCAAATATCTGGAAATATTAAGATATATCTCTCTTAAGCTATACTTAATCAACCTTATCCTTTCAGTATACAGGAAGACTATTATTGATCATACCTAACATTAATACAAGCAAGTATCACAATTTCTATGCTCTAACATGGGGTGCATGCAAGCATTGCCTGCCATGTTTACTTTAACTAAACATACTAAAATGAGCCTTTTAAGGCTTAAGCCTTGCTTTTGTTGTTTTCTAAGTTATGTCATTGCAATTTTTCCAGAGAGCATTTTCCTCCTTTCCTATTTCTTTAAAGGTGGGCTGTCCAGATTATAGGGTTATGGTACTTCTCTATGGGGTTCTATATCAGCATAGTCTTCCTCTTTCTCTATTAGGACTAAGGCTGGAGAATTGGGTTGGTTGTTAATAGGTCTAGGTGGGAGGCAAGGTTTCATTTTGATTCCCAAGGCATGGTTATACAAACCTTGTATTCTCTTGTGGTTAGCATGGAGTTGCTTGCAAGTGGAATATAACATCCACAGGAATGCAAGAACCATGGTAATATTTAAGACACAAAGGAATGCAATAATGAGAGGCCACCGTACTGGGATTTGAATGCGTTTCTTATCACCAGGACTGAACTGTTTATCAGAGATAATCAGGTTGGTCTTAGAGACAGTGATCTTAATTTTATGAAGGTCTTTGGCATCTAAAAGGTGCTCAAGGTCATCAGCTAAAGCTCATGACCTCGCAATGCAGAAATAGAAGTAATTTCCATTTCAAGGGATACTGGATCAAGGGGATACAGGGTGACATGTCCAAAGTGGATATGTGCACCAATGGGAATAGAGATGAGTACTACCTTGCTGGGTAAAGTCAGCTGAGTGGTAGTACCATGGCTGTTATAAGTAACAATAACATCTGTAAAATTGGTGCTTACTAACCATTGAGCTCCTGTAATTTTAGCATGGGCTTTCTTTGCTTCACCTGCACAAGTTAAGGTGACCTTACACTTTTCTGGGGCATTAGTATTGCTAAGGCCACAAAGAACCTTGGTGATATCTTTTAGAAAAGGCTTACTGGAATACAGCCAATGCTGTTCTTTACTAGTTTGACACATCCACAAGTTTAGAACTAAATATAAGTTTGGATTAAGTTTATGGCATGCCATTATAGGTGGAGTGTTGATTTTTGCATGAGTATCTCCTTTCCAGGTACCTACATTGAGAATGGTCCTGATTCTGTAGATATTTTGTTGTTCTACCAGGGGAACATTTAATATGAAAGCAATGGCCATCTCTTCTAAATTGATGTGAACAGGAATAACTCTTCGAAGACTATAAGAGATACTCACATGTAGTGGCTCTATCTTTTTTGAAGTGGCTACAATCAAAATTTTAGTCATCAATTCTGGGGGAACCAAATTACGTGGAATTTTTCCTGCCATTAAATCTACAGTGCCACTATTTACCTTTTTAACAATTCTTATGCAATTGATCTAATCTGCTGAATAGTGGTGAGGTCTTTACCCATGGTTTGAGCTAGGTTATGGAGTTTTTGCATGGTATTATTGAGAAGGGTTGTATGAAGGTTAACCATAACTACAGTATCTCCCACAGTTCTTCTTATGTCTGATAGAAGCTTTTGTTACATAGTGGGTTGTGCCTTAATGTTACCCATATCTTTGTAAGCTCTTTAACTGTATCCTTTATTTTAGAAATTTTAATTGAATTCATGGTGTTTGTACCCAGTCCAAAATCAGTTTCCAGTGCTCTTAAACCAGATAAGAATAGGGAGGCAGCTCTCTCTATTCTAGTGGATATGTCAGGGGCCTCAGGAAATACAATGACAGTTTTTAACTGGAGTAAAATATTTTTTATGTCTCTGTTAATGGAAAGCAGATTCTCTTGAAACCATCTTTGGGCATTTTCAGTTAAGCATGTTGTCTTTACATGCTTTAGCATAACATATTGAAGGTGAAGGCAAGTATAGATTTTCTTGGTTACTACTTTACATTCCGTAACCAGGAGTCCTGTTTCATCCAGAAGCAAAATGCTGGACAGTGGTCCAGGAACGACTAGTACTGCATGTATAACCCATTTGAGTCATAGCAGCAGAATGATGACCCTGGTTGTTACTTGAAGTCTCATTTGTAAGAGATGGAGTGGGAATATTTTTTGTCATATTTGTGCTAACTATGTGCTATAAGCATATCTACAATAACTGTATCTTAACTGTTCCTATACTTATGCTGTCAACTATTTATATTATAATACAGCATTTGTCTAAGGAGTGTACAGGGTTTATGAGGGTGTGGCTAAGAACTGGTCTCCCCCAAGAGTGTCTGCAGTTTCTTGATGAGGGTGATATATTCTCAGCTGATTGATGTGAACCCATTTGTAGATCACTTTTCCATACCCTGTATGAATTTTGAGTTGATAAATAACTGGTGAGAGTTTTCCAGTGATTTTATAAGTTCCTTCCCAGTTGAGGACAAACTTTTTGGTCACAATTTCCTTTTGCATAATTAAAGTAGAAAACCCAGTGCCCTATCTGATATTTTTGTGGGGTAGTTTTCTGGTTATCGTATGCCTTCCTACCTTTAGCACTTTTCTCTAGGTTATCCTGCATGAAGGTGAAGGTGGCCTGTACTGAAAGTGTTGTCTCAAATTGGCTAAATTCTCATGTGTGGTCACGGCACTAACCAAGTTGACATCACCAACCTGATATAGGTGGCATAAGGGCAGAACCATTTTTCTACCCGTTATCATTTTGAATGGGGTGATACCTATGGAACAGTACAGTGTGGCACATATGGCCATCAGCACAATAGGAAGTTTTATGTCCCAGTCATTTCCTTTAGTAGAAATGTACTTTTGAAGAATGTTTACAATGGTCCAATTGGCTCTTTCTACCTGTCCTGAGGACTGGGGGTGATAGAAAACATGAAGTTTCCTTTGGACTCACAAAGTCTCCCATACTTTGGTCATTACTTCTGCAGTGAAGTGTGTTCCTTTGTTGGATTCCATGGTCATAGGCAAGCCCCATGTAGAGAAAATCCTATTAATCAGAAGGAAGGTAGTGGTTTCCACCCTGTCATTTGGTGCCGGGAGGCATTTAACCCATTTGCCGAACAAACATGTGACCGTCAGGAGGCACTTGTTAGCTCTGGAGGATTTTATGATGGGTCCTAGTCAATCTATTTGTAGGTCTGACCAGTGCAAGGTCAGACCTCTGGTTCAGAGAGGTGATTGGTGTCTGGGTTTAAAGGGCTGAAAAGCACAGCATTTCAAACATCCTGTCATGTGGCTCTCAATGTCTTGGCACATGTTGGGCCAATAAGCTATTTCCTTGATGGTGTCATAAGTAGGTCTACTGCCACGGGTGTAGAGGGTGCATTGTGGGCATCTTGCATGGACACACCTTGATGGCTTTTAGGGACTACCCAGTGAGGGATGGGAATTCTCTCATGGACATAAATTAAAAGGTTTTTATGTAGTTTAAACCTTTGTTTTTGCTCATACATGATCTTGAGTTCTATATTAGTTTGCAGTTCTTTCAGGGGTGATAGGGTTAGCCTCAGGGTTTAGTACATATTGATAAAGCTTATTTACCATTGGATCTTTGGTCTGTGCTTGCACTAAATCTAAATGAGGGTATTGGCCTCCTAACACAAAAGTTTGATTTGGAGAATTTCGGCCTTCAGACTGTGGAGCTACCTTTTGGGCCTGACCTCTAGTGATCACAGATATAACAAGTGTATGGTCAGGAGCCTCATAGTGGAGCTCAAATTCCCAGTGAACATTGCCAATGGCACCTTCCTTGGCTAGTTTGTCCATCAAGTCATTGCCATCTTTGTCAGGGCCACCTACTTTCGAGTGTCCTTTGACCTTTTTCTAATAAATGATCATCCCATGTTCTTCTACCTTAAGGTCAAAGGCTGTGATTAATTCTACATGTTAATGTTTTTGCCTTTTGCATTTTTATGCTCTGTTTTTTTCCAGCAGGGGAGATGAGTAAGAAAGGTTTGCCTCACATAGTTAGAATCAGTACAGATAATAATATCCAGAAGTTGATATTTGAGTGCTGTCTCTAGAGCCAGGAGAATACATGCCATTTTGGCATACTGACTGGTTCTGGGGCCTAAGGTATATGCTGTAGGTGGTTCAGGATACCCTCCTTCCCACACAACAGTGGTGCCTGCATGTAGAATGTCACCCTTGTGGTATGCACAGCCATCCACATAGACATTAGGAAGGTCTCTGCAGGGGGTCTGCATCATAATATCAGTGTCTAGAGGGCATTTCAGGAGGGGGCTCTGTTTCCCAGATATAACTGGGATCATCAGGACCTTTGGTGGTACAGTCATGACCCTCAACAAGGCCCTGGGCCAGAGAGTTGTTTTTATTTTTAGCATATCAGACTTCCAAGGAGAGTTCTTGGAGGGCCAAAGTCTAAGAGACAATCCTGCTTCTGGAGACATTGCCTTCCCTTATCTTTTGGCTCCCCAGAAAGGTAAGAAGTTGGTGACATGTATCTAGAACAGTCTTTTCTCCACCGCTGTAATGTCTAAAGTGTTGGATGGCCCAAACCACTGCAAAGATAGTTTTCTCACAATCAGAAAACTTATTTTCTACATCAGTTTAAGTTTTACTAGCATAGGCAATGATTTGTCTGTAGGTGTCATGCATTTAGGAAAGGGAAGCGCTTAGAGTGCTATGCCTATGAGCAGTGTCTAAAAGAAACTCCTTACCCTTTTTGGAGTAGGCCAAGCAAAATGTTCTGCTTAGCCTGTATTTTAACTCCTAGGCAGCTTTTTCTAGCTTTCCACACCCAGGGACGTTTTTCTTTAACAGTTCAAACAAGGGCTGTGCAATTTTTGCATAGTCTTTGATAAACTGTCGGGAGTAGTTGCAAACTCCTAGGAAGCTTCGTAGTTCCTTTAAGTTAGTAGGTGTTTTGAAGGTGCGAAGGACTTGTACCCAATCCTTTTGTGGATGGATGCCTTGGGGTCCTACTGTGTATCCTACGTACTCTACCTGAGAACAGCACCACTGTCCTTTGGTCAAGGACAGCATGGCTCCGGCTTATTTGAGTTGTTTTAGAACACGCTAAGTTCTGCCAAACGTTCCAGCAACATGGCTGATTTTATGAGTATGTCATCAACATAGATCAGTGTTCCACAGGCTGCTGCATCCAGCAGAGCTTTGTGCAAGAAGGTATTGAACTCAGTGGGTGAATTGCAATAACTGAAGGGTAATCGATTCCAGGTGAACTGAGAGTTACTGAAAATAAATGCTGGCTTATACTGGTCATCAGGGTGTACCTTTAGGGTCCCAAAATCCATTGGCTATCGAAGGAGGTAAAATATTTAGCTCCCTCGATTTTGTCCAGGCTCTGGTCCAGGTAAGTCATGGGCCACTGTTAGAGAGGTACTTGTTCATTGAGCTTTCTGTAGTCTACAGTAAGTCTCCATTTACCAGCAGACTTAAGAACAGGCCAGATTACACTGTTGTGGTTTGAATTGGTCTTTCTGATGATTTCATGCTTCAAAAGAGTGTCCAGTGTTTCCTGGATAGACTCATAGGAGGTTAAGGGAATTTGGTACTGTCAGACATACACAGATTTTGAGCTGGCAACTGTGAGGATTCTTACCAGGTGGAGGTCAGTGATACCACAAGAAAAGGAATCTGTTGCAAGCATGTCATGGTGCTCATGGAAAATTGACCTTAATTGGTCTTTAGCCATCTTATCTGATAGGGCAGATAACTCAACTTGGACATTAACAGACTCAGTAAATCTAGGCAATTCCTGGGTTAGTCCTACTTCTACTTTTTCCCCTACAGATTCACTGACATCTTTTATAATGACATGCACTACTGGGATCATGGCCTGGCTAGTGGCAGGAGTTTCACCAGGAAAGGAGAGCACCAAATTGGTACTTTCCCATTGGGAATGGGTCATGGCATTGCCATCTTCATCAAGAAGTGACTGTACTACAATTATTCCTAGGGGAGCATGTGTAACATGGTGCCTCTCCCCCCCCCATGTAGGTCTGAAGGTAGTGGGCCGATGACTGACACCAGAGATTCAAAGCCCTAAAAAGAGTCCCTTACAAGGAACCCCAGTTGTGTGCAGGCAGAGATAATAATATCTCTAGAGTTAGGGTTGGTTACCAAGATATGGGTGCCTTGACCTACATTTTTCAGGTAAGACTCACCCTGGATGATGAGGCCTAAGACATGGAGCAGGGCAGCAGGCTGAAAAAAGGCTCTGCTATCAGGCATTAGTTGGCCTGGTTGAATTTTTAGTCTTACAGAAAAAGCAAGTGCTGCGGCCGGTATGACCATAGACATTGCTGCCACGGCTTGACAAATTTGGGGCATGGTCTGTCTAGACCTCATGTTCTCAGGATGACCCACGAGAGTAAAAGGGAACCCTGATATTCTGGTCCATAGGATGGCATGAATAAAATCTACAGTTGTACCGAGGCGCACAAGGAAGTCAGCACCAAGGTAAACTGAAGGCTCTAGATCTCCTACCACATACACATAATGGGAGACTTCCTTTTTTCTTATTGTGATGGGAAGGTGAGTGATTCCTATACTTTTTGCAGTGCCCCCTTTTAGCGGCAAACCTGTGTGTCTCATGTTCTTCTCTACCAAGAGAAGGGGTTCAGTTTGTCTAAGGTCATGGAATAAAGACTCACTAATTAGGGTGCTTTCATGGTAAAGGGTGAGTATAGCATCAGAGATGAGGTATTAGGCTGTCATGACAGTCCACCAGTTCTCATCATGATAGTAGATATGTTTTAGGCAGGCAGGGTGATGTATCACTCTATTAGGAGGCATGGTAGAGCTGATGTGTGTGTTTCCCTGTTTGCTGGGGTTTACAGATTCTAGGGCGTTGAGTATGTTAGCTTCTTGATTAACTAAGGAGCTAGAGTGAAGAATTGAGTTATTTAGTTCTAGTATCATTTGCAAAGGATCAGCCTTCTCATTATGGGCTGGTGTGTCAGCTGAGTCTGGGTCTAGAATGGGATTTCTCAAAATCTGATCTGCACCCCAAAACTAGAGCATATGCCCGTGTTATGTTTGGGTAGGTAAAGTTAAGTGCTGTACCACTGGAACCAAAAGAGCAAGCAGTAGCTTATAACTGGTTGTTATCCACATAAGTGACAGGAAGGGGCTTAGGGAGCTGTGCATACAGTATTTGTGCACAAAAATCCAGCAGTGGAGTGAAATGCAACAGCAGATCTGATCCCACCAATAAGTTTACAGAAGGGAGATTGGTTACATACACCGGATGACACAGGCTTAGGGTTCCAAAATTTACTTTTAAGTAGATAACGCTCAGGATGTTAGCAGTGTCTTGTGTAAAGTTAGTAAAGCTTACAGTGCTGTCTAATAAGGTTAAAGGCTCCCCCTTTTGAGTAGAGTGGTTTTGTAGTACAGTAAAGACCGTTTGGGTCATGATAGTGATCTCAGAACCAAGATCCAAAAGGGCATCACAATTGAGAAAGTCATTAATGTTGATTTCGAAATATGGTCTTCATATACCACCCTGAATTATTAATAGACCTAGGTATGTTTTGCCTTTTATTGCAAACACCTCCTTGGTAGGTGTTGGTTGTTGTGAGTGAGGAGTCTCCCCTTCGTTCATTCCAGGAGCTTTGGTGACATATACCACATTGACGGATTTAGGATCCTTGCTACCCCCCACCCCACATTGGGATGGAGGTTAACCAGGGACTGGTTCTGGCCTAGTGAGCTAGGACCCTGTGGAGTGTCTCCTCACGCTCATGGGTAGCTGTTGAAATGGGCACTCCTAGGGGTAAAAGGAGTGGCATTGAGGTTTGGTTCAGAGCGCCGGTAGGGGGCCCGGGGAGTGTATCTATGAATTTCCTTTCTTAACTGTCTGATCTGCTTTCTTAGCTGGTTGATAGCATAACTGTTCGTGTCTCTGCCTCAGGTAGGCCAGGGTTGTTCATTCCAGGCATCTGGGTGCTATCTGGAATCCCCTGACACCCTTTTGTTTGGGTTATGGGGGCTGCGTGATCTAGGGTACCAGCTGTTTCTCCTCTAATTTGGGAATTTTTTATTATCCCTAGGAAAGCTAGCAGTGGTCTCCTGTTTGTTTTGGGGCAATTCTTTTCCTTCCATTTGGAGGTAAATCTGATCAATAGTGATGGCAAAATGCTTCTTCTGAGGTTCCATGGTAGGTTTCTTACCTGCTTCTGAGTTAACAGTTATAAACAATTTTTGGGCCCACTCTATAATATCATTCATGGGAGCGTCTGATTCTACCCATGGCTGGACTAATACCCTAACAGAAGGGTGAAGGCCCTTTACAAAGGCTTCTTTCAGGTGAGGAAACAGGTCTAGATCTTTTTCCTCCCCTCCTGAGAAAAACATTATATTCAGTACTTTGTAAAAATCCTTTGGAGCTTGGTTCTTTTGGCATGTCTCTTTAAAAGCTGCTATAGGACTACAATAGGTGGTATACTCTTTAATCAGGGCTGGGCACATTTCATCAAAATCAGTTTTGATTTTAAGTTTTTGCCTAACCATGCAGGCTTGGACTTCTGATGCAACAGAGCACAATAAAACCCATAACCGATCTTCAGGATTATTGATTCCAAAGAACTCTAATTGTGATTTCAGATCAGCAAGATAATCTTCAATCTCCAAGACAGAAATTTTAGGATCAAAGCTTGTCCCTATGGCCTTTATAACCCTGATTAGTTGTTTTGGATCTGGTCAGGATGGAGTTGTGGGGCTAGATGTAATGAGGCCAGATGTAGTAAGACCAGGTAGGGTTTGGCTTGTCCCTGCAGGGGTACCCTTTTTGCTGTCAGAGGTCTGAAGGCCATTTGAAAGTTGTGCCCCCAATTTTAAGTCTTGAATTTCTTTGGCTAAATCCTGGACCTTTACTGCAAGATCTTCTGCCACTGGCTTAAAGGGGGTTTCTGGGACAGGAGGTGGCAATGGCTCAGCTGGTTGTAGAGACTCTAGCTGTTGACCAATAGCATCAAGGGCCTCAGTGAATGCTTCGTGCAGCCTGTCTATCTCCATATAGGTTGCTTCCACCTGTTCTGTTTTTCGGGCAGCATCTTGGGCTGTTTTCATTTGAATCTGCTAATTTCTCCTGACACCTGGAATTTTCTGCTTTCAGTCCGACCACTTCAGCTTTAAAAGCTCTTATTTGCTGCTGTAAGTCCTCACTGCGCTAGGCCCAGGGATAACTTGCTGTTTCAAATCCCCATTTTTATCTGTCAATCTTTGGTTAATGGCTTTTAAATTTTTTCTGTCCGCTTCATTGATTTTAAGAATACCTAAATATTTAGCCTTCTCTGACTGCAGTTCCAATTCCAAAGCCTGAATGTTTGTAGTCTGGTCTTTCCTGCACTGATCAAGTAGAAAGGTAAGTTCACCTAGTGACGTAGCCTGCTTTGGGCATCTTTATAACAAGTTTTATGTTGAAGGTATAAGGTGTATCCTAGTAATATGGGGTTTAGTTGTCTTTTCTTGGACCTTGTCTTATTTTCAGCCCACAGCGAGCTTAGGTGAGAATCCAGTTCTCTACATTGTAATTCTTTAGCGAGAATGTTTTCCAAGGGAATCTTTTGTTCAAAGATTGCCTCGTGAAATAAGGCACTTATTTCTCTCTGAACCTCGGAAAGAGTTTTCTCTGGATATTCAAAGGAAATCTCTAGCTCTGGGGGTTATCTTTAACCTTCTCCCTCTGAGGGCTACACATGGGGATAAGTATCAGAGAGGAGTCTATTTGATCCACTGGAAAAAGACCTGATGAAAACATCCCCCCTTTTTTTTATAAAGCAGAGCACTATAAACGTACTCTGCCTTTAAATCTTCAAAAACCTGTTCTTTACTGATAGTAGTCTGCGGTCACAAAATTACTTCCCTTTTTTCTTCAAAGTGACTTTCAGCTCTTGTGTAAGAACCAGGAAGTGTTGGTTTTTTTCTTGCCTGGCAGACTTTTAAAACTAGAGAGAGAATGGATTTTTCTCTCTCTTTTTTTTGTTTACTTTAAAAAAATATTTTTTTTTCAGTACTATCTTAAGAACATTTTAAAGATATTTCATACCAAGGTAGTCTGCTGTAGCTATCATTAGCATACATATCAGGCCCATCCAGGGACGCCATCATGTAAGCACAATTACTATTAATTAATTTTACCTCTGTGGCTGTTCTTATTTGAAAGCTGTAACTTGTGCTTACTTGTTTTTATGGCAATTTTCTGAGACGATAGATTTCCTTAGACATGGAGTACCATTAAAAGCTGTTTGTTTCAACACACACACAGTTAACAGTTAACATATTCTCAATAATTGAACATTATTAAGCATTCATCAGGAAATTCTACCCAGACCTTTGTCTGCTTTGTGCACAGTAAAATCTTGTCACAGTTTTCCCTCCATATTTATGAGGTAGTTTTCCTTTTCTGGAGACACTTTTAAGGCACAGTATTGTCCTAGAATATTCTTTACTAACCAGTACCTACTTCCTTGGTACTAACAAGTTTTGCTAGCATCTACAGTAACATTTCACTGCAGTATTTATATATCTATTTCTAGAACCATGATTCTCAAAAGACACAGTACTTCAGTAATCACCTTTAAACCAGTAAAGGTATGTCTATGTCTGTATATACTTCACCACTTTTCAAAAGAGTCTTTTGTCTCCCTTTTCTCTTGAAGATTTGGAGTATCTTTGATAGCTGTGTGAAGAAGATTTCT
Source organism: Neoceratodus forsteri (assembly GCA_016271365.2). Taxonomy (NCBI): domain Eukaryota; kingdom Metazoa; phylum Chordata; order Ceratodontiformes; family Ceratodontidae; genus Neoceratodus; species Neoceratodus forsteri. Next base: position 1,463,444 of record CM057456.1, on the reverse strand, counting down.
TCCTAAGTTTCTGAGTTCTTTTTCTCCTAGAGGCTTGCAAAAATAGAAAATGATAGTCAGTACAAGTTTCAATGTCTCTTATGTTATGGCAGATGCCAAGGTCTTTGTAGCTTCAGTAGAGTAATAGTTCAGAGTCAGTTGCAGTAGCATAGATTTGAGATCTCTTCAACAATGAAACGTAGATTTATAAGACAGTGAGTGGATGATCATAAAGTATTGATCCTTGGGGCTGTCCTTTATAGGCAGAATACTTCCTCAGAAGGGTCCTAAGGTTTCGTTCTACCTCAGGGGTAGCACAATGCTTTGGGATGGTATGGCCATATTTGGGCAGAAGACTGCCTTGTGTTGGAAGTCTTATAGCATACATGCGGAGATGTTCTGGGTCATCATGGCTCTGTCATTGACCTGCCTATTTGCCTTTTTGAACTTTCATCCATAAGGTGACAGACAATGGGCTTATAACTGCAAGACCTTCCACTGTGCCTGTTCAAGATGAGGTGATGGAAGATGATCTCACTGCAGTCTTATGTATCTAGGGTAATTGGTAGCAGGTAGTTCCCTGATTCAAATATCCAGTTCCTTGGCTATATGGTTTCAGAGGTGAGGGCCTCTTCTTGTGGTTTGACTCAGTGACCTTAAGAAATGCTGGGTCCTGATTTAAAAGTGCCTTTTGAGGCTGTTAGACAATGTCTGAATTTAATAAATTTATTCGGCTGGCATTTGTATGTCATTGAAACCAGCAAGCTTGCAATCATATTGTTCAATGTAAACTGTGCCAGGCTTCCTGGGTGTTGTGGTGAATTTCATATAATAGGGTTAAGCATTTGCAGGTCTACTTGGTTTAAAAGAAAATGTTTCTATGGCCATTTCTTTTAAGGTGCATTAACGCAGCTGAGATTTAAGATGAATCATCCTTTTTACACTTTGGCAGGGTCTGGTGACTTACGGCCACTATTGTGTCTACATCTATCATGTTCTAGAGTTTTATCCCAGGTGTGAAAATTGTGGAGTGTACTTACATCCAGTGGGTCCGCTGGGTAGGGGGTGCCAAGTGTCCCAGGCAGTCCCCAGTGATAGATTCCAGGGATAAGAGTGCCTGGTTATTAAACAAGGATGAGGAAAGCAGAGTCCCTCTTTCCACTAGGAGCAGAGCAAGAGGAGAGGTTGCTTGTTAAGTCCAGATCATTTTTTCACAGTTGAGGTCTCTGTTTGTAGTGGCCTGTTGCTGGTGGAGGGGTAAGTAGTTTCAGCAGGTTCCTGCAGGCGTGGAGCTTTTCTGTTGATTGTCACAGGGTCTCTATATGTTCAAAACATCGCTGGCAGATCTGATCAAAGGATAGTATTTGGGGGCCTTCTGATTGGCGCCTTTCTGCACGATGTCTTTTCAGGCTAAAGATCAGGCTTGTGCCATCAAGTCCCACTCCAAGCATTCTTTGGTCAACGATGGTACTGAGAAGCCTAGCCCATCCAGGAATTGGTCTTTTTCCATTAAGTCTGCAAATATTTTGGTTCCTTTGTCTGTGTCTACCTTTAAGTGAGCAGGATATAGGATTTGTAGACCTAATGTTCTTCACCCTGAGTTGTTTAAGGATTGGCCATAAGGACTTTCTGCTCTCTTGGACTGTTGAGGTGTAATAATTGTCAAAATTAATTCTTTGTCCTTGGTATCATATCTCCCCCATTGCCAGGCTTTGTGGAGCAACTCTTTGATCACATAGGAGGTTAGCTTCACTATGATGGATCTTGGCCTGGCCCCAGGTTCATGAGGTTTTGGGCCCAGTGACCAATGTGCTTGGTCCATGGTAAGGTCCATGTACTCAGGGAGTGTCAGTGTCTCTCTCAACAATGTCTACAGGATGATGATCATACTGGTGACGTTATTCTTGGCACCCTCTGGGATTCCATAAACTCTTATGTTTTGCCACCAGCTGTGGCCTTCCAGATCATCCAAGTGCTGGGTAAGCTCACAGTCTCAGGCTAGAAGGTAGATAAAAATGCAGTCTTGTCTGTCTGTCTGTTCTGTGATGTTTGTGAGGCACACTTCTATCTAATCCATTCTATGTTCAATGTTATTGAAGTCAGAATGGTGCTCTCTTATAGACTGATCTATTTTGGAGACCGTCTTTAAAGTTTGGGTGATCATAGCTGCTAAGTTGGATTGATCATCTCCGGCGGTTTGTGTGGCTGCCATGTAGCCTTCTGTTTCCTCTGCCTCCAATGTCAATCAGTGTTTTTCTTGTGACAGCAACTCTTTTAGTTTTCGTGCTGGCGTGTTTGTGTTCCTGGATGGCAGAGCCTACAAACTAGTTCTTGTGACTGGGGAGTTCCTGCCCTAGCATCCAGTTTTGAAAGATTTGGGTCGAGGGGTGAGTGGAGCTCCACAGCTAAGTGGCCATTAGCTAGCTGACATCACCAGAAGTCCCTCCTTGCTGGAGTACTGAACCACCCTCCAAAACAAAATCTAAATCCATTAAATAACTTGCAAAATGATCAGAATTAATGAGTTTACTGAATTTGAATGGGAAATCAGTGACAATTTTATTTTAATGGCTCTAATTACTAGCAGTAGTATGAGAAATAAAAACCGATGTGTTTTTTTAGATGAAATTTGCACCAGCTTAGTTGCTGCATACATGGCAAGCATGCAACATGTGAAACTGATGTGATTTTTAAATGATGTTATCACCATTTTAACTGCTGCTTTCATGTCAAGCGTGCAACATACAAACCTTATTTGATTTTTAGACCTGGTTAGCTTAGTTTCACGTTATGTATGTGAATGACATGCAAGCATTGCACAATTAAGCATGTGGCATGCATTCTGCATGTACACAGCACACATATATTTCTGTAAGGGTTATTATGAAATGAGGAAATGGAGATTTTTTCAAATTTCAGGACATAGAACTGGTGTGACCAGATGTGACAGGAGGGTACTTTGAAAATAAAGTTCCCAAGTGGGAGGGGTTTTGTTAATATGAGTTGAAAGCATACTGTCCTCTTGGACTAAACAAAATGTTTAGGCTACAGCCATTCTTGGTGATTGCTTGTTCTATGTCAATATGATCTGGATATATACGTGTCAGTTCATACTGTTATTATTAGTTTTTGTAATATGAATTTCTATGCATATATTTTATATACCATGATGCTGCTATTCTTTTTATTGCTAGGTTTTTAGTGTTTAAGTGTATGTATTAGCTTGACAGAGCGGCTGAGTTTTATAACACCTTGTCCTTTAAATTATTTAAATCAGTTAATGTGTTTTAATCAGTATGCTTAAGGAACATGTAAGTGTAAGGTAGCCACACCTTGATAAAGTGCATGTAGTTAAGCAAAAAACATCAATTTATGTGGCAGGGTGAGTGTTGCAGTATATTTTGCATTATTATGTAGCAATAAATTTGCTATTTTTAACTTATTTTTCTTAGCCTTCACTGGGTAGTTAGAGCTGTTAGCAAAGTTTTGTATTTTTGGTTTTTGCTCTGACTTTTTATTGAAGCTCCAGCCATAGGTTCTTGTGGCAGCCTTTTTCATTTTGATTGTTTACAGTGGTTTAGCACCTCTGACAACAGAGACCTTTCCACCCACCCAGAGTGAATATGTTTGAGGGAAAAGTATCAATCTGGGAGACACACACACACACACACACACACAGGGATGGGCAGAAGGATTATACTATAAGATATCATTGTATACATGGCATCCTATGGAGTCCAGTGAATGAGACACCCTTCCCTGAAACAATTCAAACCCTTCACATGAGAAATGGAAAATTATTCACCTTCATTTCCAATGGGCATGACCACCTTCCTATGCCCCTCACATACAGCTCTTCTGTAGAAATACAAATTGCATCAGTCTCAGTGGCTCAGCAGGCAGCACATTTGCCTCTGATGCTGGGAGATCAGAAGGCTGTAAATTCTATCTCCACACCAGGCACTTGGGTTGAATCCCAATACTGACACTGCAGTGCAGCATGGGGGGAGGTGCTGCACTCCTGAGGTGCCGTCTTTCAGATGAGACATTAAACCAAAGTCCCATCTGCCTGTTCTGGTGGTAGTTCAGGTGGATGTTAAAGATCCCATGGCACTTATCGAAAACAGTAGGGGAATTACCCCACTGCCGTGGCCAAATTTCCCCCCGTTCACTAAAAATGCCACCAACAGCTTAATCTGTTTCAAAGTCAGTTGGCATTCATCTGTGTCCTCCTCCCCCAGGTTGTGCCTGAAAATATGCAGAATTTATCAAGTGCACTTACCCGGTCAACAAAAATAAAAAAATACTGTTTTTAAAATTCTCTTCCTACATGGTAAAAGGATATAGTCAATATAGTTCCAGCATGAGCTTGCTGAAAGTAAAGTCTTCCATTAAACAGTAGTTTGTTCAAACTGAAAAACATTGCTCTGAGAGGCACAGTAATAGGGGTGTTTGGATTCTGCCAGAGCCCCTGTCCTGCTCTCTTGCCTGAAGAAGTTGTTATTAGGGATGAGAGAACTGTGTGAAGTTCTGACCCTTATTAAATAAGAACCAGAACATGGTGAAGTTCTGATTTGTTATGATTAGTTCTGATTTATTGACAAATATTTGAAAAAATGCAAGAAAATGCAAAAAAGTGTCCAAAGTGGGTCACATTTGACACAGAGTCCCAAAGGAAATAATTTAATGGATTATTTGTATAAAAATTAATGTAAAACTGCTAAATAAAAAAGCAATCACTCACTACTAGCCCTTTCATGGCTGGCCTATGGTGGTGGCATATCCTGCTTGGGTCCATGACATGAGTGTACTGGAAGAGGCAGAGAGAGATGGACAGAGAAAAAGACAGAGACAGACAGACAGACAGATGGGAATACCTATATCATAGCACCACCAAGCACTGCTGGCACTGCCAGGCTGCTAAGACTTTTTTTTTATTAATGGTGCTGTGTGGGTATTATTTTGATGGATGTTCCAGTCAGAGCTGAACAGGCCAAAGAAATAGATATGAATGATCAAATGAGCAGCACTAAGAGAGCCCATCCACCCTACCCATGTGAATAATTCAACTGCTTTGCATGCCCCAGTGTACTGTGGTATATAGTACACTACCTGGTCCAAGAGGTGGTAATGTTTTCTAGTACTACAACTACTTTTTCTGAATCCTTAAAAATTAAAAATGAAAGATATAGTGATCACCACCACCCAGGCAGCCAGTAACACATTGCATCGGTCAAGTGCAATGCAGTCATAAAAAATGTTGCCACTGCCACCTGAAGACCTGATGACACACAACATATCACAATTACATCCTTCCTTGTTCCACAATTGCTGCCAGTCACTGCCAAGTAATTTAAGTATCAAAAATAAAATACAGTAATATAATAATCTCAGCCCAGTTACTGTAAGTGAGATGTAACCAGGCTAGCATACCAAGCACACACAAACAATAAAGAAATTATATGAATTTTCAATTTAGTAGCATGTTGTTCTGTGAAGTAATTGCAGCCAAATATAGGGGATGTGAGAAATACACAGAGTATTCAGTTTCTGGGTTTCAGACATCTGCTAAGCCATGCACTGTACGAAAAGTAAAACAATACAGTCAGGATCAGTTATTGAGGGAAAAAAGTGACAAGTAGTAGCTGTAAGGACTAGAGTAAGGACAGAAAATGATAAGTAGTAGTCATGACTCTTGAGGACAAAAAGTGATAGTAGTAGAAGTAGCAGATACCAGTACCCTACCTTCCAGATCAAATAGTGGTACCAGGTACCGCCAAGTAAGTTTGTGACAGGAAATGCAGTTGCTTGCTGTATTTGGACTCTGAACTCACTGATGTTATCATTTTTTTTCTATTCTGTGCTGCTCATGTGATCATTCAAGTATTAGTGGCCTGGTCTAGTCAGTCCTGACCTGACTTGTTGCAATTAATTGAAACCTCATGTAGTAGACCCTATTCACAAAACATTTTCACCACATGCACAAAATCTTGAAAGTGTTTTGTGGATAGGAACTGCTCAGACCTGTCAGTGTATGTTTTATTCAGGTATCATATTTGAAATTAAAGTCAGGAATGCTGACTTTGAGAAATGTGAGGCGCTCAGCATTTTTTGGTGTCAAACAGGATCATGTGTCAGTAATGATGTTACCGGCTGAACTAAACAATTGTTCTGAACAGACGCTAGTCAGAGGGCAATTCATGTACTTCATTGAAATGTTTACTAAAGCAAGCCTTATATTGTGTTTGGATTTCCAATATTGTAAAGGATTAGCATTCCAGGTGATATTAGACCCTGTCAGGTACATTTCAACAAAATTAGAAAATCCAGCATGGCCCACTGTGCTGGAGTAATATAGACATCTGCATCACCAATTTTATTTTCCGAGGTGTAGTGCCTGACAGTTTTCTTTTGTTCCAGCAGCCTTTGAAACATATAAAAGGTCAAGTTCCATTGAGTAGAAATGTCTTGGAACAGTCTGTGCAAAGGTAAACTGTGCTCCTGCTATATTTTTTCAAATAAGTGACAGACTTTGCTTGAGTGACTGGAATGAGTGCATATTCTTTTAGCAGTGCTAATGAGAGCCTTAGTCTCCCTGTCGTTATCTAGAAAACCGTGAACTATTAAATTTAAGCAATGCGCAAAGCAGCGGATGTGAACAAAGCCCCCCTCCTCCAAGGCCTTCCTTATATTGGATCCATTATCTGCAGCTATAAAGCCAACTGACAGTCCCTGTGAAGTGAGCCATTGCCGTATTGGTTTTTGGAGCTCTTCACTGATATTGTATGAGGTATGTTCAGACAGAAAATAAAACATTCTTAGAACAGCAAACTGCAATGCTTCACTGTCCTCAGTCCCATGTGAATTATTGAAACATGTCCAATGTGTCGTGACAGACATGAAGAGTTCAGGCTGACAGCTTGTCCAGATATCTGTCGTGAGATGCATCACCCTTCCAATAGCATTGCACAAGATGCATCTTAATTTTTTACATAAGACATTGTAAAGATCTGGAATCCCTGTTGTTGAGAAGTATTTCTGCAATGGTAAACTATATCAAGGTTTGAGGTACTCAAGCAGCCACCTGAGTCCTATATGTTCAACCATGTTATATAGTAGCAAATCAACAGCTACCATTTCTGAATTTTTTGGGTTATTGTAACAGCAACAGGGTGAATCGAGGCATATTTCAGTGTGCCCATGCAACTGGTTTCATACTAGTGTAAGGTTTGCCTCTCTATCCATGGGATATACCACCATGTAGGGGTATGAAGGCAAGGAACCCTAGGGGACAGTTCCATCCCTGGAGGTGCCACGGGATTGATTTTCTTGGCTAAAGGTGCCTTAGGAAGAAGCCCATGGGAGAGAGAGGCATGTCACTGGAGAGGAGGAGTGGATGGAGGGACAAGGAAAAATGCTTGTTTGTGGAGTGAGCAGAGCAGTCCCTAAATAGGCAAAACGGGGTGTGTGGCCAGATGCAACACCCCCTTGAACTACAGGCTATAGCCTTCCAATTTAATGTGCTCATGCAACTAATTTCATGCTTGTGTAACATAGATAAACTTTGGCAGTTCGCCTCTCTATCCATGGGATATACCGCACTGTAGGGGTGCAAAGGCAAGGAGCCCTAGGGAAGGGTTCAACCCCTTGAGGTGCCGCTGGAGTGGTTCCATTGGCTAAAGGTACCTTAGGAAGAAGCCCAAAAAGAGTGTCAAGCAAAGCATGCAAGGTAGTGAACACATATCGGGGTCGAGGACCTGCATGTAGGTCGGTTGGTAGTATGGGTTCAGTTGGTAACATGGATCAATGAAGACCTGTATGTAGGTCGGGTGGTAGCATAGGTTCAGTTGTTAGCGTGGGTCAATGAAGACCTGAACTTAGGTCGGTTGGTAATGGGGTTCAGCTGGTAGCATAGGTCAGTTGGTCATATTGTTTGAGTAAAGTAGGTAGGAAATGACAGGTGAATCATGACCCACTTGGAGGTCTGACAGTAAGGTGTTGTCAGCTTGGCTTCCTAAAAGGAGAAAGAGCAGCCAAAGGGGGAGACGGGACAATTACAGAATAGCCACCCAACTCCATCCAACAGTGGAAACCTACATAAGTGGGAAACCTACCTCAATGTGACCTAGGGACTACAAGGATGCCTATCTAGTATTATGACCATTGGCATGAGGAGAGGAAAAAATCCCTTTGAGGAGGAAACCTTTGGGGATCCAAGGCCTAGGTCGCCTTCCCTCCAGGCTTTGGGACAGATTTAGTTAGTGACAGCTCTGCTACTGCAATTTAGTAGACCAATCCAAGCAATTTTAAATTTTGAGGAACACTCTCACTCTATCCCTTTAACAGGAATGCCATGGAGTGTCGTGAGTGCACTCTGCAACAAGAGTCAACCAAGGAGGAGCAGGAGAGTAATGACCGCAGAGGTGCTCAGCCGGCCTACCGATCTATGAACAAACCAGGTGAATCAGAGGAGGTCATAGGGAGAATAGCATGAAAGATTGCCTCTGAATCCACTTGAGCAACTAAAGGGACCTTTCCTGTGACAGCCCCACCCCTTCACCGATGAAGTCTTAAATGCTACATCAAGAGGTGCCGTCAGTACAGTTGATGACTGAAGGTCCACCCGGAATGAGGACCTTCCCAATTATGGGTTAGGTGAGAAGGACTCCACCCCAAGCTTTGCATGATCAAGATGCAGACTTTGGGGTGCAGAGAGAGACTGTCAGCCACAGGGCTAGCCGTGAATCCTGGAGTAATGGATATGGTAGGCATGTCTCCAAAATGTGGAAAAGTGAGTTGTAATGAGCATGAGACCTGCACAGGGTAAAGAGTATGGGACCCATATGTGGATCATAATGGATGATAGCAGACATGAGGAGACCTGTACGTAGGTCAGACTACACACTGTGGACCCTCTCATGGGTCTTGACTGGATGAGACCTCTACGTAGGTCAGGCTAAGCAATATGGACCCTCTTGTGGGTCTAGATAAGGCAAATAGCAGTTGTCAACCACAGGAATCCATGCCGACCAAGTCCATTAGAAAGCCAAATTGAGAGTGAACTGGATAGTATATTATGAGTCAGAAAATGGCAAGGCTGGGCAAAGCCCAGGCCAACAGTTGGAGAGGAGGAGGCTATGAAGCCGCTTTGGTAGAAGGAGGCTGCAAAGCTAGTATGGTAGGAGGTGCAGTCTGAAGCAAGTAAACATGATATGCTATCAGACTTGGAAGGGGATGCCAGTATTGAAAGAGGTGAGGTCCTGGAATGAATGGACTTGCAAGCTGATTGCATTAGTGCCATGATGGCTGGCATATGATCAATATTGGTAGTGTAAGGGACAAGAAGGCTGGGAGGACTGCAAGGGACAGAAAGGCTGGGATGACTGTGTAAATCAGGTGCAGAATAGCAGGGAAAGGATGGTAGAAGGTTGGGAGGAGCCAACTGCCCTAGGGTAGAGAGTTGCCTGGAATAGCTGGTTATAGAATGCCATAAAGGCTGTATGGAGCAGCAATAGAAGGCTGGGGTGAGCCAGTGACCAATAAAACACAAAAAAAGTTAAAAGCTGTTGCCGCTACCTGGAGCCATGATGCACAATGTGACTCCTCAGTTCCCCGCCATAGGAAAAAAGAAGAAGCCCCAAACATGATACCACAACACCAAGCAGATAATGAAATAAGTTAAATATGTGCCAGCCATGAAAGCGGTATCAGGTTATCATCAGAAACAAACTGCTACGGGTTTGGTATAAGTAAGGTTTGGTAAAGAAGGGAATAGCAATAAATGTGCCTAAATAACGAAAACATAGAAGTGAGCAGTAATGCAGTAGGGCTACAAAAGTAATTGAGCAGCATCCAGCAGCAATTAAATATAGCTTGTAGAGGTAGCAATCTGAATGAACATAGAAACTGTAGGGAGAGGCAATACACTGAAAACAGCAGCAATATTTGCTTGGTATAAGTTCAGGAAGCAGGATTGAGTTCCATGGACTAGGTTGCTTAGGTTATTGTGAAGAAGTAAAACAGGGAAAAGTTGTTAGCTGGGCAGCAAAGCCATGAACAGGTGCAATCAATTAAGGGGAACAAGGCAGCAGACTACAGTGTGAGCTGAAACAGACAATGACAAAAGCAGAGACTGAGGCTTGTTAGGCAGAAAGCAGGGTGAGTAAAGCATAAAGAGAACAATGCAGTGAACAAAGGACTGCAATAGTAGGTGAGAAATATTGCCTGAGAGTACAGGCACAAGTTAGCGTGAGGCAAGGAAACACATAGTATAACCTGAAGCGCAAGTAACAATGTATAGACAGGCACCAGGAAACTAGAAAGCCCAAAAGAAACAAACAAGGCAAACACAAGGACAGGAGAAGGAAGGAAACTAGTTCACACAAAAGCACAGAGTAATACAAATCAAAAGCAGGGGAATAGAAAAACAGGAGTCCAGCACAAACCAAGCAGAGTCTAAGCATGCACAAGAAGTGGGGGAGGGGCAAGAGAGAAGGCAGACTGACAGAGCCTGTGGCTGCAAGAAAAAATGCTTGTGTGTGGAGTAAGCAGAGCAGCCCTCAATAGGCAAAAAGGGGTGTGTGGCCAGTTGTACCTCTCTCTTGAACTGCAGGCTATAGCCTTCCAATTCGTTTTAGGCTCATAAGTTTCTGAGATGGTAAGCTCTCTCCTTGAAGGAAGAGGGCTTTTGAATACATGGTCAAGTTCAGTAACAGTAGGAGGAGTCCTTTGAATGGGGTGAAGTGGTGGTTGAGGTGTTTCAGTAGTGCTGCGGGAGCTGTCACTGCTTTCATTTATGGGAGTTACCCCTGAGTGTAATGAGCTATCACTGTCACTTTTTCTTCAAGACTCACAACTGGAGTTCTCAGTAAAGTTATGACATCTGTCTTGGTGCCTTTTCAGTGCTGAAGTTCCCAATGCTCCTTTCTTTTTACCTCTGCTGATTGGCCATTTACAAATAGTGCATGTTGCTACCAATTCATTGGAAGCACTGACGGAGAAGTATGACCAAACAAAAGATTATATTTTTGTAGTTTTTTTCCCAGGAAGACACAGCATCTCAGTCACCTTTCAGCCCCCCCCCCCCAGATTTTTCCTGGGCCTGTTCCTCTTGTGATTTATTCCCACTGCCCCCCCCCAACCAAAATGTTTCTGCCAGTTTGTTCCTCATCGGCAATATCCATCCCCTCCAGTAAATCTTGTGCTGCCTTATCATTCTCTTCATCTTTATTATTGCCCTTGTCAGGTTTAACCTCAGAAGAATCGGATGAGGGTGAGGGACTGGCAGTAGCATAGTATTCAATTGTTCCATACTGTTGGGTGCCTCTGTGGATGGTACTCACCAAGCCTTTAGTTTTTTTAACTACATAACTTTTTCTTTTTTTACTTGGGACTGATGATGATCTGAGACATTCACTTTTTTTTGGATTCAAGCATTTTACTTGGGACTAAAGATGATCCAAGACATTCACCTTTTTTGGATTCAAGCATTTGCTTGAAAGATGACACCTTAGACATGAAAAAATCACTTTTGGGGTTTGATTTTGTTTTCCCTTTTCAGGCTGATTGCTGTTTTTTGCAGTGCTATTGCTTACCTGAGAAATAGAATGCACCTCATCAACACTTTGATCCACTTTTTCTTAGTATTCTAACCTGTAAAAAAAGATCTCTCTAAGTAACGTGATGTCCTTCTGATGACTCCCAACAACAGACCAGGGACAAATTTACTGTCGTGACTCATGACTGTGCACAGCACACCGACAGCACAGCAGTTCATCACCACTTCCTTCCAAGATTATCTGACTGACTCCTACAGTACAGTTAGTTACTGTTAATTGACCAAATTCAGCAACTGTAATGGTGCCTTAGAATCTGAATTGGAGACACAGACACATCTGGTGCATAGCCGCATGCAGCACAGTCCCACACTGGGGTTGGTTAATGCTTATACATAATGTAACATGATATACTATAAAACTAATGATAATAAGCTAAGAGGGAGGTAATAATCCCTCTTTACAAGACACTGGTTAGGCCCCATCTGGAGAACTGCGTGCAGTACTGAAGGCCACACCTTCACAAGGACATTAACCAAATTGAGGCAGTCCAGAGAAGGGCAACCAAAATGGTGCAGGGACTGCATCAGAAAACATAGGAGGACAGATTAACGGAACACAATATGTATACCCTAGAGCAAAGGAGGGAGAGAGGTGATATGATTGAAACATTCAAACACCTTAAGGGCATTAACAAGGTGAAAGAGTCTAACATGTTTCAATATAAGAAAAATAGCAGGACAAGATGACACAGCATGAGATTAGAGGGAGGCCAATTAAAGGGTAATGACAGAGCAAATGCCGATGGCACATTCATAAGGTAGAAAAAGAAATGGGCAGACTGGATGAGCCTTGTGGTCCTTATCTGCCATCAACTTCTATGTTTCTATTTTTCTGTAATGGGTACTGAGTAATGATGATGATAATGATGACACTTGTGTGTACAGAAGTTGTACTTTACTTGTGTTGTAGAGTAAAAAGCCTGCTATGAGTCTTAAAGTCAGATTATCCCCTGGGCTACCCACAGCCAGCAGCACTGGCACATCAAGTTATATATTGTTGGTCTGAACAGTTTTTTTCTTAATACATGAAATTGTGAATGAACATTAACAAGTGTTCATGATTCAATGGCACAAATCAAAGATTTATTTTGCCAGCCTCCTGCCCTTGCCTTCTACATACAGCCCCACTGAATCCAGGAAAACAAAAATATTTGGGATTTCTAGGACTGTTACATTTCTCGTGGGCCCCCCTGCAGTCTCAGTCTCTCTCTCTCTCTCTCTCTCTCTCTTTCTCTCTAACCCGACAAAATTGTGGATAAACATTAACAAATGATTGTGATTCATCTTTGGATGACACATGTCAAAGATTTATTTTGCCAACCTGCTGCCCTTGCCCTGTACACACAGCCACACTGAAGTCAGGGAAAAAAAGATTATTTGGGATTTTCTGTGACTGTAAAATTTTTCTTGGGCCCCCAGTAGTCTCTCCCTCTCTCCTCTGGATCTGGAATGACACAAGTCAAAGATTTTGCCAGCCTGCCCTTGCTCATATACACAGCTACATTGTCTAAGGCCAAGAAAAGAAGAAAAACACTTAATTTGGGATTTTCTGTGACTGTAAAATTTTTCTTGGGCCCCCAGTAGTCTCTCCCTCTCTCCTCTGGATCTGGAATGGCACAAGTCAAAGATTTTGCCAGCCTATCCTTGCTCATGTACATACAGCTATACTGTCTGAGGCCAAGAAAAGAAACAAACTTTCATATGGGATTTTCTGTGACTGTAAAATCTCTCTTGGGCCTCCAGTAGTCTCTCCCTCTCTCCTCTGGATCTTTTGCAATGGCATAAGTCAAAGATTTTGCCAGCCTGCCCTTGCTCACGTATACAGTCACACTGCCTCACTGCCTGACTTTTGTCTCCCCCCCCCCGGTAGCCACCCAGATCACCATTATATCCCCAGTCACCCAGATTCCTTCTTTCTTCAGTCCTGACCCATCACCCTGACCCAATGATCAGTTTCTCTCCCCCCTTGTCCAAGTAAGTCTTCTTTATCTCTCTCCCTCTCTCTCTCTCTCCCCCCCCTAGTTTCTCGTTCTTCCCCTCCAAAAATGTATATTTTTTTTATATTTGTGGGTTTTTTTTTTGGCAACTTCTACTGGTGGCTCTCTGCTGCAGTGAGTGAGTGAGGTGCTCCTCCAACTGTCTTCTTCTCATCAGGGCTGCATTGCACACTCAGCATGGTTATATACCATGAGTGCATCACGTGATTGTCTGTTGCCTGATTGGATGCCAACGGCCACCTGCATGTGGAGATAGCATGCCGACGGCGTCCCCAGGGCAACAATACACAAAATGGTACAAATGGCACTTCCATGGACCCAGAACCAGACTTCTATGGTGAAGTCCTTATTTATCTGGGTCTGTGGATTGTGGGTTTGATCTGGGGGTGTGGATCTCCGGCGGACCATTCCACCGAGCCCTAGTTGTTATGTGAGGCAAGCAATGGAAATGACAAAGGAGCCGTTCACCACAAGTAAAGTGCCATCATATTCAATGTCCCAAAAAGTCTGTATTTATATGACTCAGACCCTTGACCTGTTTTAAAGTTTTCAGCCTCAGCCTGTAAGGGTGGGTTGTGGCTTCTTTAGAAAATTTTCATTCTTCTACCCAGAAGGAGTCCTGTCAGGAGAACAGCAGTGGCTGCTACTTTAGCTCAAGTGTTATGTGGGGGCATAGTTTGTACCATCAGTGTATCTGTGAGTTGAGGAACTGTACCTAGCAGCTTAATGTCAGAAGGGTTCACCACAAGTAAAGTGCCTTCATATTCAATGTCCCAAAAAGTCTGTATTTATATGACTCAGACCCTTGACCTGTTTTAAAGTTTTCAGCCTCGGCCTGTAAGGGTGGGTTGTGGCTTCTTTAGAAAATTTTCATTCTTCTACCCAGAAGGAGTCCTGTCAGGAGAACAGCAGTGGCTGCTACTTTAGCTCAAGTGTTATGTGGGGGCATAGTTTGTACCATCAGTGTATCTGTGAGTTGGGGAACTGTACCTAACAACTTAATGTCAGAAGGGGGAATCAATCAGCTCCTGCTATTTTTTTAGATGCTGTCAGAATCCCCACACTGCCAGCAGAGAAGACTGATGAGCAGGAGTTGTGGCTTCAGCTCCTAGAATGAGAGTGTGATAGTGGTGATTGCTTTTTTTTGTGGGCCCTGTTTCTTCTGTGGACCCCATTTCTGTGAGAAACTGTCTAAGCCTCTGGCCAGGGTTGAATAGCGAGGTCATATTCCTCTCACTGAGGTTTTGGTGGCAGGGCTAGGTAAGGCAAGGCAAGGCAAATTTATTTTATAGGCTCCCATTCTAGGATCTGACTGCTATACAAGTAAGATAAATATATTTAAATTACATACTCTATAATATGGGACGAAACTTACCTGGCAAGATGGTGGCAGCTTAATTGCAGAAGAGAAACCTCAAGAACTACTATCTATGGCATCCTAAGTCCAAATCATGCCCCTAAGAGAAGCAAGGGAAAGCAAGAGAGCAGCATCTGAAAACAGGACTTGCCCAGACTTGCCCACCCACAAAGCCTTTAAATTCTGACAGCGCCAGCAAACTAGAAAGACAGCAGAGAAGCAAGGGGAAGCAAGAGAGCAGCAGCTGAAAACAGGACTTGCCCACACACAAAGTCTTTAAATTCTGTCAGAGCCAACAAACTAGGAAGACAGCAGAGAAGGGAGAAGGGCTCATACTACGGTACCTGTTCTGTTTCTCTCTTAGAGATACTGCTGCCAGTGTTCCAAACTCTGCTGGAAGCCGCACACTCCTACCATCTCAGAGGTGACCTCGGTGCTCATTCCAGGCACAGTTGAAAGTCTTGGGGAACGGCCCAGAACCTCCGCATCAGCAGCGCTTGTGAGGAGCATCGCAGGCTAAACTGATTGTTTTTTTTTAACTCCCGTAGGTGGGGAAGCACAGAATCTCCAGTCTCAGTGAGGAGTACAAGGGCTGTCATCAAGCAGTGATGTCCACCAGATTGCCCAATTCAGAAATTCCATGTAAAGAGTGCCAAGCACATCAAAGGACAAGGGAGTTTAAATTGAAATCCCCTGTTCTCCATGCATGGGAAGGGCTCAGACTAGGAGACACTGCTGCTGATGCTCTGAATTCTGCTGGAAGCCGCACTCTCCTACCATCTCAGCGGTGACTCGGCGCTCATCCTGGGCACAGTTGAAAGTCTCAGAGGAGTGGGCCAGACCTCTACATCGGCAGCGCTTGTGAGGAACATTGCAGGCTAAACTGATTGTTTTTGGGGGTTTTTTTTGCTCCCGTAAGTGGGGGGGAGCACAAACTGCCCACCCTCGCTCCCCCTATTCCCACCCTCCTCCGAACCATCTACTTATATATACACTACTGGGACTGCCCATCTCCATGACAGGAAGGAGAACTTGTAGAGTCACTATTGTCTCATAAAATGCCATTATTTCCTTTGATCCTTCTCCCAGGCACATCTTAATTTTATTCCACTCATCCATGGTTCCAGCCTAATACACCAAAAACATCTTTCCAGAGACAAAACAAATAAGAAACAAAAAAAAGGTGCTACTCTCTCGGGCACAGCACCTTCCTGCAGCACTCACGATTGCACAGTACCACACCTCTCCATCACCAACACTTCCTGCCCCAGGGCAGATAGAGAATCTATTTAAAAAAAGAAAAATTCCCTTTCCTTTTATCCACACCTCTTTCAAAGGAGGGACTATCCGTCCATTCTGCCTGCAAAATACAAGAACACAAAACGCTGATATATTTGCTTGTCTGTTTTTTTCTCTTTCATCCACACCTCAGCCCTCAAGGAAAATGAGTATCATAAATTGCCAGTGGTGCGGCTCTTCCTTCCAGAAGGCATGTATATTGGCACTAGGGCACTGTCCAACATGCTGGACAATAAAGGAACTAAAAAAACAGCTCACAGGGGCCTGAAACCACAACATATCTCCATCACTGCTTAAGGAACAGCCAACTTACCCCCATTCACCACACCACCTCCACCAGGGAAGTAGCCCACGCCATCCTCGGGCATCTGGCACCGGAGAATGGCAGGTGGTAAGAAGGAGCAGGGGAAGGTTCCATAGGTCACAGCAGCAGTCCCCAGATTAGGATACATATATCCCAACATTGAACAGATTTGCACCCTTGGCCAGTGCAATTAACAAGGGGGGGCAAACCTAGTCCAGTTAACAAACATATACATTTGAAACAAAAAGTAAGCACTAGAGGCACCCCAAAGGAGCAAAACGTCAAGGAAAATAGGAAAAATGTTATCATCAGGGATTCCATGATTCAAGGAGTGGAATCCCACCTAACTCAACACCTTGATAGTCAAGTAACTGCCAGGTGCCTACCTGGGGCATCTACAAAGAGGGATACCGACCATATTGACCATCTCATATGCAGAGAAGGAAAGTGCTCTGGTGTTTTCATCTACCTAGGTACAAATGACCTGGCAAATCATTCAGTTGAAGGGACCAAAAACCATTTATCTCATCTAGGGGAAAATAATCATCGCAATCCCTGATCATAGACTTCTGAGAGGTCCTACCCATATGAGCCAGAGGAGGCAGCACACAGGAAATCCATAAAGAGGAAACCAGGGAGCTGAATATTTGACTACAAAACTTGTGCCTGGAAAAAGGTTACCTCTTCATTGGGAACTGGAGGGACTTCAGGGACAGGAGTCTCTTCCATTACAATGGCCTGCACCTGACCAAGGAAGATATTAGAGCTCTAGGGCAGAAATTCAATGTCTTCATGGACCATTTAACCTAAGCACAGGGGAGAGGGTAGAAACACAAACACAATTCACTACCCTTCCCCATAAATTCGCCCTATCAGAGGGGACAAACAAAGAATGGAGCAGGAAATGGGATAGGTTACGTTCAGGGAACAATACTGAAAAAGGCTCAGTATTGCAACAGGGCCCCAAAAGGGGGAGAACCAAGCCTGGAAAGCCATGTATACAAACGCATGTAGTCCAGCAAACAAAATGGCTGACCTTACAGCTATTGTTGCACAGGCTGATCCAGACTGGGTCACCATCACGGAGACGTGGTTTAAGGACAACCATGACTGGGAGGTAGCTATTCTAGGATACTGCCTTTTTCCAAAGGACAGACCTGGATGAAAAGGGGGTGGGGTGGAAATGTGTGTTAGGTAGGGAATAAAAGCTACCATGGCCCAGGACACACACTGAAGCCGAGGCTCTTTGGGTTACTATCGAAGCTGTAACAGATAAATTATTAGAGTAAGAGTATTGTACAGACCCCCAGCAATCAGCTTGCAGGGGGACAAGGAGATACTAGAATCCATTTACAATATGAGTATTAAGGGAATGTAGTATTCATGGGTAACTTCAATTTACCAGACATAAACTGGGGAAACCATTCTGTTGCTACAACAAGAAGCAAGGACTTCCTTGACACTCTGCACTTGTCAGGCTTAAGATAGCTTGTCAGGGAACCCACAAGGAGGAAGCCATCCTTGACCTCTTACTCACCAACAATGACATCATATCAAGGGTAGAAGTCAAGCGCAATCTAGGATCTAGTGACCACCAGATGGTGTGGTTCCAGGTTAAAATGGAGAAAAAAAAATCAAGCGCACTAAAACTAAAATCTTGGACTTCAGATGTGCAGATTTTGATAAAATGAGGGAAAAGCTCAGACTTAACCTGACTAAATTAATGTGAACAGAGGGAGTAGATAAGTATTGGGCATCTCTAAAGGAAGCTATCATAGGAACATAAAAACAATGTATGAAATGTAAGAGTAAAGCTAAGAGGAGAAGAAAACCTCTATGGTTCTCCAGTGAAGTGGCTGCCAAGGTCAGGGAGAAATGGATGGCCTTCAAAAGATACAAGCAAACAGGATGTGAAAAAGTCAAAGATACATACAAGGAGAAACTGAAGGAAGCAGAAAAGCAAATCAGGGTGGCTAAGGTACAAACAGAAGAAAGGATCGCCTCAGAGGTCAAAAAGGGAGACAAGACCTTCTTTAGATATATCAAGGAGAAAAGGAAAACCAGTGGAGGTATAGTCAGACTTAAAGGGGAAGATGGGGAATGCATAGAGGATTACAAGGACAAAGCAGAAATCCGTAACAGATACTTTTGCTCAGTATTTACTAAGGAAGAAGAAGGTTGACAGAAAAAAGTGCAGACAGCAGCAATATGAATTTGACAACTTTCACAAGGGATAGTGTCCTGAAGAAGCTAGAAAAACTTAGGGTTGACAAGGCCATGGGTCCTGATGAAATACACCCAAGGATACTGAAGGAACTTAGGGAAGACCTAGCAGCACTGCTGACTAAACTGTTCGACCTCTCACTTGAGGTAAGGGAAGTTCCTGCGGACTGGAGGAAGGCCACAGTTGTCTCTCTTCATAAAAATGGCAGTAGGGAAAGTGCTGGCAATTACCACCCAGTAAGCCTGACCTCAACTGTCAGCAAAATGATGGAAACTCTAATTAAGGAAAGAATTATACCCTTTCTCAAAGAAAATGATATAATGGACCCAAGACAGAATGACTTCACCACAGGAAGATCATGGCAGACAAACCTAATAGATTTCTTCAATTGGGTAACAAAGACAGCAGATCAGGGCAGGGCTATGGATGTAATATACCTAGACTTCAGCAAAGCCTTTGACTCGGTCACACATAGAAGACTATTGAACAAACTTGCCAGTACAGGAGTTGGGCATAAAATGGTAAACTGGGTACAGAGCTGGCTTAGTGGAAGAACTCTGAGCGTACTGGTAAATGGCCAACTATCAGAGGAGAGAGAGGTAACTAGTGGTGTGCCACAGGGATTGGTGCTGGGGCCTATCCTTTTCAGTATTTTTATCAGTGACATATCTGTGGGCCTAGAAGGCAAGGCTTGTCTATTGGAAGATGACGCAAAGATATGTAATAGGGTAGACATTCCAGGGGGAGTGGAAAGGATGAGGGCTGATCTTCAAAGACTAGAAAGGTGGACAAAAACATGGCAATTAAATTTCAACTCCAAAAAGTGCAAGGTCATGCACCTAGGGAGGAAAAATCCTTGTGAGGAATACCTCCTGTGTGGAGTGAAATTGGAAGCCACAAAGCAGGAAAGGGTCTGTGAATGATTATAACAGACGACCTGAAAACATCCAAGCAGTGTGAAAAAGCAGCATTAAAGGTGAATGGTATGTTAGTCTGCATAGGAAGAGGAATTACAAGTAGAAAGAGGGAGGTGATAATGCCACTGTACAGATCAATGGTAAGGCCTCACCTGGAGTACAGTGAGCAGTTCTGGAGACTTCACCTCAGAAAGGATATTGGCAGACTGGAGACAGTGCAAAGGAGAGCTACAAAAATGATACTTGGACTCCACAACAAGACATACGAGGAACGTCTGCATGATCTAAACATGTACTCCCTGGAGCAACGCAGAGAAAGGGAGGACATGATCGAAATCTTCAAGTACTTGAAGGGAATAAACAAGGTTCCAGGTTCAGGATCTATTTCAGATCAAGAATCATGCAAGAACAAGGGAGCATGGCATGAAGCTGGAAGGAGGCAAGTTCAAGAGTAACACAAGAAAGTTCTTCTTTGAGGAGAGTCACGTGATGCGCTTGAAGGATTAGCAGCTTGCTTGGGGGCTCTCCTCTCTACGCTAAAAACGCTGATCTTTTCCACACTTTTGACAATTTACACCTGCCATAATTTTAAACTAAAGCTGCAACTTCTTTTCAGCATTAATCTGTTCTGCCAGACGGGCAAAAGATGGAAGAATCTAGTCAGGAACTCGAGGCAAAGCGCCGTCGGCGCAGCTCTTCTCTGACGGCTCTGCAAGATGAGTTAACGCCTTCTCGTGTATACAATGAACTGTCGACAATAAAAGATGCGCTTTTTAAACTAATAGAGGAGGTAGCCGATTTTAAGCCTGCACTAACCCAGCTGGCCTGTCGGGTCACAGATGCCGAAGCTCGAATTTCCTCACTGGAACGGAGCACAGAGAAACAGGGTCCAGTTATGGTAGAATGCAAGAGGGCGGTGGCTAAACTAGAAGATCGCCTAGACTACCTTGAGGGGAGGAACTGCCGCAACAATCTTGTTCTGCTGGGTCTCCCGGAGGGAGAAGAAGGCCCCAACACAATCTCCTTCCTGCAAAAGTTTCTTAGGAAGACGGTAGGGCCTTCGCCTAACGGGCCCGAATATGTTATTGAAAGAGGCCACCGGGCCTTAAGGGCAAAGCCACCCCCGTCAGACCCTCCAAAGCCTGTTATCTTCAAGCTCCTCAATTATCTTGATAGGGAGCACATTTTGAAGGAGGCAAGAAAACTTTCAGCTATTCTTTGGGAGGGCAAGAAAATATGTGTGGTGCCTGATCTAACACTAAAAATCCGGATGGCCCGTTCCAGTTTCCGTCCTATCACTTCGAAACTCTGGGCTGCTGGAGTGAAACACTGCATGCTATACCCGGCTAGGTTGGAAGTCACCCTGAAGGATGGAATAAAACGTTTTGAATTGGCAGAAGAGGCTGTAAAGTCATTAAAAGATTTATTGCCAGATTTATTCCCCAAAGGATGAGGAGGTCTGCTGTCGAGGAAGCACTCCGGAGCTTAGGAGAGAACCTGGACTGTTTTGTTTACGTTTATGCTGTATGAGACTGCTACCAGACTTATAGGGTGGTGGGAGTTCCCTTATCTCCCCTTATTACTCGCTTTTTTTTTGTTTATTTTTCCTTTTCTCTTACAGGTCTGTTATTGGGGCGCTTGTTCTGCAAAGACTTGAACTATATTTTAATGTAAAATGTGCCCATTAGGGGGGAGGGGGACTCCTCGATTTAAATATTCGGCAGCCGCCAGAGGGACCCAGAAGGGAAACCAGGTGTAAGGCTGTTGCTGAGGTGACCCGGCATGGCTCCGGTCCGCTTTTCGACGGACACTTTTTTTTTTTTTTTATTAGCTCTCGTTATGTTGCCACTTCTGGCGTAGAGTGTTCGGAGCTGTATGATCGGGGCGGGTTCTCTGTTCTGCCGAAGCCTCGTTCGATTTATTTTTTTTAGTTGGAGCAGCAGTTTGACTCCTTGCCTGGTTTACTGCTAGAGTTTTTGCCCGGACATTTAAGCTACCTATTAGCTAATAAAGTCGGGTGTTATGGTGGGGGATTTATAATATTGCTATAGCCCATTTTGGCTTATGGTTTCCGTTTCTAACTGGTTGAGCTACTGAGGGGGAGTGGGTGTGTTGGCACATTGTTATATGGGACCTTTTTTTTTTTTTGGTTTTCTCTGTGACCATTTCACGCTCACCCCTCGTTAGGCTTCCCCTATGGGCTGTGCCTTGGCGTGGATGTAGTCACGTGCCAGACATTCAGTATTTAATATATGCTGTGATATTGGGCTCTGTATAGGGGATGGGGAAGTGTTAACCTAACTTTAATTACATGTGGACGTAGAATAAGGAGTAGTTTCGCCTAGGGCTTCATAAGGTTTGACAAGTTAGTGGGGACATGGTAAACAGACTTTTTTCTATAAGGGAGGGCCCCGCCTTTAGAGCGTGCCATGGGCCAGTGGATTTGGAGTCGGCCGTGGGCCGGGTGGTATGGTTCCCTTAGGGTTTGGGGAAAGGGTGGGAGCCTTTTTGAGGGGGGGTTTTCCTTTTTCTCAAGTTCTTGGTATTTGGGAGGTATTGGGGGAGGGAGTTGGCAGCTTACCAGTTTGGTTTGTATCCTTTATAGAGCTATTTTATGGCTTCCAATCTAAATATTATATCTTGGAACATTAAGGGGGGAAGAGATAATAGGAAAAATATATATTTTAAATCATTTGGCACAATTTGACCCATCAATAGTGTTTCTCCAAGAAACTCATATGCTCCCTGACCAGCTCCATTATCTGAAGAAAAGATGGGTAGGTCAGGTTTTGGGGCAGGTTTTCACAAGCAAAGGGGGTGGCTGTTCTAGTAGCTAAAGGATTCCTTTTCCTTGGAAGTGGTTTCCATCCTAATGGCAGATTGTCATTGTTGTAGGGAAGCTCGGGGAGCTAATTTAGTGCTGGGGTCTATTTATGGGCCCAATCAGGAGTCACCGTCTTTTTACTCAGCTGGCGTACTTATAGCTCCTTTGCAGATAGGCCTGTAATCTTAGGAGGAGATTGGAATTTGGTACAGTCCAACCGTTTGGATCGCTCGTGGTGTAGAGGTGTACACCACTCCCCGCTGCAGAAGGCATTGGCAGAATTTGTTTCCTCTTTGGGCCTTATAGACCCATGGAGATTGGCCAACCCTACTGCTAGAGAATTTACCTTTTACTCCCCTGTTCACAGAAGTTATTCTCGAATTGATTTATTTTTGGTTAGCCATCAGGTTCTTTCCTTTGTTCAAGAAGTTACTATTTCGAGTCGGGTAATTTCTGATCACTCTCCCATTAGATTCCGGTGTCAGCCATTATCTGCTCCACCAAGATCTTACTCGTGGTCTCTAAATAACAGTTTGCTTAAGGATCCCCCAACTGCTAGGCCGTTTTCGATCGTTTGTATCTCATTCCATTGATTCCAACTGGGGTCAATCCGCAGTGGACCAGGTGTGGAGGCCTTGAAGGCTATTTGAGGGTGAGTTGATTAGCTTGCATCAACTCGTAAAAGAAAAATGCGCACTTGTTGTCCAATTGTTTAGAAAATTAAGGCTTTGGACGCTATGGGGAGAGGTCTCGGGTCTTATGATCAAGAGCAAGAGCTAGCTACTCTTAGGGCCTGGTATGTAAGGACTTTGAGAGAGGGGTTGAGAACTCGGCTTCTAGATTGAAGGCCTCCTATGTAGGGCAGGCAGCAAAGCGGGTAAAATACTAGCATGGCAGTTGAAACAACGGCTCGGCTAAGTGGGTGGCAGCGTTAAGGCATCCGCAGTCAAGCGACACGATTTGGATCCGGAGGCATATTGGGTATTTTTCGATTTCTATAAAAATCTTTACTCCAGTGTGCCGCTTCCCCCAGAGGGGGTTGCAAAGATGAGGGAATTTCTGGCGAATATTTCCTTTCCCAAATTATCTGAGGATTTTAGCCAGATGTTAGAAGCTCCCTTTTCGTATGAGGAGATTTCCCAAACTGTCGATGCTTTAAAGCTGGACAAGGCACCAGGGCCAGATGGGTTTACAGCTCTCTTTTATAAGACGTTCAAAGAGTACCTGGTGCCGTTGTTGCAGCAACTCTATACCTTTTGGCATGAGCATGGGATAGAAGACCGGTCCCTCTTTGAGGCGAGAATAATTTTGCTGCCCAAACCTGAGAAACCCTTAGACTTAGTAGGTAATTATAGACCAATTTCATTACTAAATATTCACATCAAGATCTACACCAAGATTCTGGCTACTAGAATCAAGGCAGCGTGGTTAGGGCTGTTGAGCCCCGAGCAGGCTGGATTTGTGGCTGGTCATTCATCTGCGGATCATTTTAGAAAGCTGTTTTATTTAATTTCTGAGTCTACGTGTCCAGACATGGAAGCATCTCTGGTTTCACTAGATGCAGAAAAAGCATTTGATAGGGTGGAATGGGATTTTATGTTTGAGATACTGTCTAAATTTGGTTTTCCGGGTAAGTTCTTGGACTATACTCGGGTCCTATATTCATGTCCAACAGCGAGAATCCAGTGCAATAATTTGATTTCAGCCCCTTTTTTGTTGTTGTGGGGCACGCTTCAGGGATGCCCTCTCTCTCCATATTTATTTAATTTATATTTAGAACCCTTGATTAGGGCCATCAAGAAGGATAATAAAGTTCAAGGGGTTTGCATAGGGGAGTCCGAGTACAAGCTGTCTGCCTTTGCTGATGACTTGTTAATGCATATTTGGCATAGTCAAGACTGCTTCCCACCTGTTTCAAATTATTTCATGTTTTAGTGAATTTTGGTTATAAACTGAACAAGAGTAAAACTACGGTTTATCCGTTATCTCCTCATCTACAGACGGAGTTGGTGTTTATCCTTGGGCCTACAATGGCAATCAAAATCTTTACCCTATTTGGGTATCCAGATTTCCAAAGATCTGGCTGAGTTGGCGGATTTAAACTTCAAGCCCTTGTTTAAATCTATCAAGGAGGATTTGGAAAGGTGGACCAAGCTTCCTCTATCTTTTTGGGGGAGAACTAATACAATTAAAATGATGATTTTACCAAGAATCTTTTACCCTCTCTTTAATCTTAATGTATACCTTTCCAAATCTTTTTTTAACCTACTCTGCAAATATTGTGCTGACTTTTTATGGAACGATAAACCCCCTCGTAGGGCTTATGGGAAATTTACTCAACTGAGGAAGGAAGGGGGTTGCAGTTACCGGACTTTATATCTATTACTTGGCTAGTCATGCGAGGTCGGCCTTATGGGCCGGACATAGCAACCCATCGTGAGTATGTATGCTAGATCGATCTATGGCTCCAGAGTCTTAACTTGGACGTGGAATCCTTTCTATACACTCCAAGGTCCAAGGTTCCCTCTAAGGTAAGGAATACCCCGTTGGGATGGGACATTAAGGCCTTGCACCAGCTTTATTCATTGTTGAGTATCCCCTATGCAAAAGACCTAATGCAACCTTTTTTAAGCAACCCTAATCTCTTGATTGGTAACCAGCCGATAAAGAGGTGTGTAGGCAACCTCCCCATAAACCTAGGGCAGCGGACTTTGTTTTAGCCGGTTCAGTTATATCACCTTCTGTCTTGATGGCGAAACTTAAGATAGATCCTTGTGAACGGTTGCGGCTGTACCAGATTCAAGGGTGTATTCGCTCCCTCCTGGTGGATGGAATGGGGTGTGAGGACGCTGGGGGGTTGTTGAGGAAGATAAGAGACTTGGCACTATCTGGCAATGCAGTTTCGAAAATATGTAAGTTAATTCTAGCAAAGAGAGATTCCAGCGTCTCCTCAGTTTCCCCATTATTGGGAGGTGAATTTATCTTTGGGCTGGTCTGAAGAGACTTGGGCAAGGGTTTGGTTGGACTTATATGCATGTGTCAAGCAAGATAGACTGAGGGGTCTCCAGTTTAATATTTTGCACAATCTTTATCTTTCTCCTGCTAAACTCTCGCGAATATATAGACTTAGTTCCCCAGAGTGCAAGGAATGTGGATGCCCTATGGCCACTATCTATCTATCTATCGTAAACTTTGGGAGTGCCCCAAGGTGGTTAAGTTCTGGGATTCGGTCAGGTCGTGGATAGGCCCCTATTGTGATATTTCAACTTACTTTAATGCTGACGCCTGCATATTTGGTAGGTTTACCCATATTTCATCGGTATTTCAAAAGTGCCAAGTAGCCTTGGTCACCTTAGTGACAAAGCTGCTGCTCCTCCGTTACTGGCGGAGCGACAAGATCCCTTCCTGTAAGGAATGGTGGGACAAATTTTTGGGAGCTTTGAATGCGGAGAGGGCCGTAGCCAGTGTTTTTAAGTCCAGTGAGAAATTCGGAAGATGTTGGGGTAGTTTTTATCGTTGCTTGAAGGATAAATTTGGCTATTAGAGAAGTTGGGACTATTCATTGTTCCTATCATTCTCTTGGAAGCTAGTGTTACATCTCTCTCTCTCTTTATAACCCCTTATAGAATGGGAACAGGTTATTCATATACATTCTCTATCCCCCTCTTAACTACGCTATAAAAGGTGCTTAATAGGATATTCTAGGATAGGATACAGTTGACTTGTTTATTGTTCAGGTTGTCAAGTTCCCTGGTCTTCTTTGTTTTCTTTCCTCTTTTATATAGAATAGCTGCCGGGTGTTTAGGAGGGGGGGTTGGGGAGACTGTGGGGTTGTTTTGTTTTACTGTGACCTGATACATTCTATTGTACTAATGCTTGTATTGGGGTTTATCTGTAGGGGGGTTTGTTCTTGTTTAATGTATTTGCTGTTTGCTATAAAATAAAGTTATTTGCCAAAAAAAAAAGAAAGTTCTTCTTTACCGAGAGGGTGGCGGATACTTGGAATGGCCTTCCACCAGGGGTAGTGGAGACTAGGTTAGTCAGATCATTCAAGAAGGCATGGGATAGGCATAAAGGTATTATAACACTGAATAGCAGTTAAGGAAGGGGGGCTAGGCTTATGGGCAGACTAGATGGACCATGCGGTCCCCTTCTGCTGTCACTTTCTATGTTTCTATGTTAAACTGAAAAAACTGGATTAATACACAGCCAATGAAAAACCCTTTCATTTGATACCATCCTTTCTTGGGGAGAGCCAAAAACGAGCCTAATAACCTTACTTCAAAGAACTTGGGCACTTACCTCGAGGGTGCACTTCCAAGCAGGTCCAGCACCCAGGGATTGTAGTTTTCCTGCAGAACAATGGGTGCAGCTGGCATTCTCACACAAGGCAGACTGCTGCATAATACCATGGCTCTAGACAAAGACATTGAGATCATGCATGAACTGGCTAGCATTTCTGATCAATTAAACAGGATTTAATTGATACTGCACAGCTTAAGGACACTACCAAAAAACTGTCATAGTAATGCAAGCGCTGGCTACTAGGATTACTGAGACGGAAAAAGCAGTAAATGCCCATGAGGAGATACACCACACCCATCAGTGTCATATCAGGGATCACCATAGTTAAATAAAATACTTTCTTGCTAAAGTTGACAACATGGAGAACAGATCCCAATGGAACAACTTGCAAATTGTCAGTGTTCCTGAAGGTGTGGAAAGTTCAGACATGCTTCAGTTTTTGTCCTCTTTCCTCCCCAGACTACTACTGCAGCTGAACAATCTCTCATGACTGGAGCTGGGGTGGGCACACAGATCCCTAGCACTGAAGTCAAGGGAGGGGGAAAGACCGTGGCCGATACTGTGCCGCTTCAACAGGTACCCAGTCAAAGACCTTTACCTGAGAACAGCAAGGGAGTGAGGTGCCATGCAGTGGAAGGGGCACAGAATACAAATTTTTCAGGACTACTTGCAGGTGTTGTCCAAAAAAGGAGAGATTATGGAGGGATAAAACAAGAATTGTACAGAAGGGGCATTGTAGCTTTGCTCCAGTAACCCTCCAAGCTCCAGGTGCAGTACAAGGGGGAGTTCTTAATGTTTGACAGTCCCCAACAGGTTTAATAATTCCTGGCAGACACCCATCTTGAAAGTCCTGCCCATCCCCAACCCCGAGTACAGCCAAAAGGACTGGTGTGACAAGTGCCTCCTCCCACACCAACGGACACACATCAAGGTTCCCCTCTTGCAGGAAGTGACCTGACCCTGATGAAAGCATGGCAACAAGTCCAGAGAGTTCACCAGAAGCACAGAACCAAGGGGCCCAGATACTCCCAGGGACCAGAGGCCAAGACAGTGATCCAGAAGCCGCCAAGTCAGACAACATATGTCGGGAGCTAGTAGCTCCTCTCCTGCAGACACACCGATCAAGCAATCCAATAGGTACGACCCCCTGAGGGAGCTTATGTCGGGCGCACTTGACCTTTCTGGCTCTGGAGGGGGAAATCCAATGAAAGAGCCTGAACCCTTAGTTGCTGCTAATGATGAGGACTGGGACCCTATTTGTCAGGTCCAGGTGGATGCCATTGACGCCGAAGATTTGGCTTTTCCCTTGCCCTCCCTGACCATCACTCCCATTGTTTTGCCAGTTCCTAAAGGTACCGACTGAATACCTGTGGAGTTATTCGTGGGCTGACTCACACAGCGTGGACTTCCAGGTATGCAGAGTTGTACTTTGACATTTTTCCTTGACTGCATGATGCATACCCTGACACTCACATATTGACAGCTACACAGCAGTAACTGACTAAACCTTCAGTGCGAGGTCGCGAGGGCATGCACTATGCGCACTGCCAGCCTTACAGCTAATTCTCCTCCTTGGGTTGGATCCTATAAGAGAATTGGATCCTGGACAGGGTTCAGTTGGTAGACCTGCCCTATCCCAAGGCTGTGTGGCAACATTTGGAACACTCGAGTACGGCTTTGGCAGCCATAGACCTAACCAGATGTTCCCACTGGTCTCACATGGGGCAGCAAGGAGCAGGGATAACACTGATAAAGCTTCTTGATTTTGGGGGTTTGTGGATTCTAAGAACCCTGGTGATGATAGCAATACCCCGAGGGCAGACCAGCCAAGCCAGCCCGAAGGGCTTAATCAGGGACTTATGTTAATTAAGTAAGTTGGTTAAGGGGCAGGGTAAGAGTTAAGGTGCTAAGTTAATGCCTTATTTAGTTTTCTATTGTTGAATATGTAGCCGGCTCTACCCACTTACTATAGATGTTACTGTTTTTGATGTTTCCTCCTTACTTATTCGGACTGCCCCCCCCCCATCATCTTGCTGATCCCCGAGGGGCAGAACAAATACTGGGAGACGTGTTCGGGAGGGAGAGCGAGGAGGTGACAGGGCAGCAAAAGATGTCAAGTATGGGGATCTGTCCTTGATGGCTCTTGGAGACTGCATGGTGATCGCCCTGACACTCCCACATGGACAGCTATGCAGCTGCAAATGTTTAAATACTTAGTGCATGGTCAAGGGGTGAGCACTGGGCACATGGGCTGATTTGTGACCAGACTCCTCCAGGGGCGAGCTCTTAAAGGAAATGGGATATTTTGGCTCAGTTCAGCCTACTGATTAGCCTTCCCCTGGCCAGGGGGGTTTCTTTGGACTACTGATAGGCTGTATAAGTAGCCGTAGGCTAATGTGTCCAATCCTACTATATATATGGGGGCAGCTAAGAGCCCGAATAGGGTGGGCAAGGCTTCTTGAAGCATTATTCCTGGTTGTGAATATCCCAGGGGGTTGGTAGCAATACCCTGGGGGCAGATAAGTGAAGCCAGAACCCAAGGTTCATACCAGGGCTCAGTTAATTACTAAAATTGGTTGTGAACTAGGGTATGAGTTTCAGTGCTGTGTTAATGAAATGCCAGTTTGTTTTTCTGTTGCTTGAGCACATGGCTGGACTCTACCCATCCAGTGTATGTATTAATGTTTTTGTGTATATACTATGGCCATAAGGAGTATCCACAGAGAAACTTGGAAGGCGGCAGGAGCTACAGGGCCATGGAGACACTGAAACAACTACTGTACAGTCAGTGGGTTCTCCCATTATAACCCAGTGCTGCCTTCTAGGTGGGAGGGTGACTTGCTGATGGATCTCCGCAAGGCGCACAGGGTATTTCCTAGCTCATATAGAGAGTAGTCCTGGGGAATCTCTAACTCCTCTTATTGACACAACAAGTGTGTTAGCTCATTATTGAAGGCTCAGCCTGTGGAGCAGAGATTTATCCTCCCCCCCAGGAGACTTACAGGGTCATGGGTTATTGCGAGGTGAATAACCAGACTGCTACTGCAGATTTCTGGGTGCAAATGTGTATACAGAGCTGTGATAGTAGAAAATGGTTGGAAATGTTGCTGCTGTTTATAATGTACAATCTTGGTAATGCCCTCATCCCTGTGTGACAAATAAGTTCCAATACCCGAATTTTGCATATAGGGAGAGCTATGGTTGAGGCATCTCATGATTTGCAATGTAAGGAACTCAGGGCTTTAGCAGCAGGGCAAAAAACTAGAGGGAGGCAGAAGGGTGAATAGGACAAGAGCAGTGGACAAAGCATTGTGGTACATAGGTGTGGTCAGGCAGAACAAAGAAGTGGTAGGGAGTAGTCAGATGAGGGGGAAGGGTGTGGGGTAAAAGGGAGAGGACCTCTCTTAAATGAAACAGCAAAATATCCTTTCAGGAGGGAGGGAGGAAGGAAAAAAGCAATATGGCTAACACACCCAGTATAGGTGCCACCTCATGGAATGTGAGGGGCATGAATTCTCCAATAAAAAGGAAAAAAGTGCTGGCTCATTTAAAAAAGTTAAAAACACAGTTGCCTTCCTCCAAGAGACTAAATTGATTGAAAAAGATGCATTAAAATTGAGGAGAGATTGGGTAGGGTGGGAGGTGCATAGTGTTTCATGTTCTTCTAAGAGAGGGGTCTCCATACTCGGGCACAGAAACTTTAAATGGAAAGTGTTGGATTCTAAAGCAGACAAGGGGGGGGCTAGGTGCTGGTGAAACTGGCAACCCCCACAGGTCCCCTAGTGCTGGCCAATGTATATGCCCCCAATGAGGA
Organism: Neoceratodus forsteri; assembly: GCA_016271365.2. Classification (NCBI taxonomy): domain Eukaryota; kingdom Metazoa; phylum Chordata; order Ceratodontiformes; family Ceratodontidae; genus Neoceratodus; species Neoceratodus forsteri. Next base: position 1,432,807 of record CM057456.1, on the reverse strand, counting down.
TAGCCCAGACTTTTTTCATGCCGTCTCACAAGCACTGATGGATATGTCTTAAGACAACCCAGAAATTATCCTAGGGGGTGACTTTATCCGCACCCTGGACTTTATACTGCATAGGTCCAACTCGAGACCTGAACCTCATGTTCACTCCTTTATAGCCCTTCAGAAACTTATGTCCCTGCATCAATTAATGGATGTGTGGAGAGCTGCAAAGCCAGCATGAAGGGACTACACCTACTTCTTGGCTGCAAAAGTCATGGCCAGCCGACTCGACTTCTGGCTCACGTCCCCAGAGATTACAACAGCATTCCCTGAAATAACCATTGCCCCAATTTATATCTCCAATCATGCCCCTATCACTTTAAAATATCAGATGGAGCTCTGCCAGTCAAAATCAGCACAATGGCGGTTAGATCCCCTCTTGCTTCATGATAAGCAGTTTCAGGAGTGGCTCAAATGTGAAACACAACACTACTTTTCGGATAACCCACCCAGTTTGGCAACGCCAGCAGGGATGTGGGAGGGGTTAAAAACTACTATGAGAGGCAAAATAATAAGCTTTGCTACCCACTGGAAAAAACAGAGGGAGAAGGAGGTAGAGACCCTAGAGATGGCTCTGGCAGAGAAAGAAAAGATTTATAAAAAGGATCCCAAGCATCTCCAAAATTCAGCCCTTATATTTGACCTCACCTCTCTGAGAATTAAGCTAAATACACTGGCTACCAGGAGGGCTGAACTCCAACTACAGCGCACTAAGTTTAAATACTGGGCAGACAGAGAAAAGAACAATGAACTTCTGGAATATAGGCTGCGGAAGCAGCAAGCCGAGTGGCATATTGCCCTACTAAAGGAGAAATCTGGCCGTGTATTTACATCCCCCAGAGATATTAGTAGAATTATGACACGGTTTTACAAAGAGCTGTATGCCTCACATGCCAAGTGGGATGAACAGGAGTTTGGGAATTTTATGGGGAATGTTCGTTTACCTAAGTAATGCAAGAACAGGTGGAAGCATTAGATACCCCCCTCACAATTCAAGAACTCAAGGCAGCCATTGCAGCCATGGCCCCTCATAAATCCCCTGGGAGTGATGGATACCCAGTTGACTTCTACAAGTTAATTGCAGAATCTGTGACCCCCCCACTCCCCATTGAGCATGCTGGAAGACACGCACAAACAGCAATCCCTGCTGCCTACATTAAGGGAAGCAATTTTAACAGTGCTCGCCAAAGAAGGCAAGGACCTTGCAAACCCAGCAAGCTACCGCCCTATATTTTTGATCAATACGGATGCAAAAATTCTGGCTCAAGTACTAGCATCCAGACTGGAACATCTTCCAGGGATAATACACCCTGCTCAAGTAGGGTTCACTAAGGGGAGGGCTAGCACAGACCCCAGGAGTCCTGATATCCCTGATCTAGGCTGCTGGCAACCTCCCTACTCCTGCTGCTGCCATAACAGTGGATTTTGAAAAGGCATTTGATTTGGTAGAATGGGAGTACTTGCATGCAGTCCTGGGGCAGGGAAACTTTGGGATGGGATTCAGAGGGTAGATCCGTACCCTATATCAGGCCCCTATGGCTAGAATCCTAACACACAATATTCTATCTGAATCATTTCAGCTTTATAGAGTGACAAGACAGGGCTGCCCCATATCTCCCCACCTTTTTGTACTAGCCATAGAGCTCCTGGCAGCAGCTTTGAGGGCCCACCCACTCATTAAGGGAATTAGAATGGGGCACTCTGTATACAGCACTAAACTATATGCAGATGACTGCCTGATATTGACCAAAAACATAGGAGAATGCCTCCAGGCAATAACAGGACTTATGAACTCCTTCACTACCCTATCAGGCCTATGCATGAAAAGCAGCAAAATTGAAATTCTACCCCTTAATAGGATCCCCCCCTCCCAACGTGATGGCCTCCAGCCTCGCATGGGCTGATACAGATCTTAAATCTCTGGGAATCCGTATACTGATCAACCTTCGTAATTTAGTCCTCAAAAACCTTAACCCCTTTCTTAAAGCACTGAAACAAGATATAGACAGATGGACCCACCTAAACCTGACCCTGATGGGAAAGATTGAGGTCATCAAGATGATGGCAGTTCCTAGAATTTACTATACAATGTCTCAACTTCCAGTAGAAATTTCAAGGATCTGGTTTGACAAGATTAATAAAATAATCAAGAATTTCCTCTGGGGGCTACATCAGCCCAGGTTTAGTTGGGCAAAGCTAAGAGCTCAAAAGCATAGGGGTGGATGGAATCTCCCAACTTTTATTACTTTAAACTTTCAAGCTATATGGCAGGGACAATCTGAATGTTCAGGAAGCAGTCCAGCAAATGCCCAGCTTGGGTCCAGATTGAATCTGCTGCCTTAGCAGGGGCACATCCAGCAGTGTACTTCACCTTCCATCTTCCCACACAATTCTCAATGTGGCTCACTAAAAAAGCCGCTCATACAGTCATTCAGAAAGTAGGGAAGTTAGCCAATATATGTACACATCCTGGAACATATACGCCCATTTGGCGGAACCCCTCTTTGCAAATTGGACATAGGAGCATACAATGGGAATCCTGGTAGGAAAAGGATATAAGGAAGATGGAAGATCTAGTGGACCCAAATACTAAAGTCATGTTCTTCTTCCAGGACATGTAGAACTGCTTTGGTGTCCCTAAGGCTAATTTTTGGAAATACCTCCAGCTACGAACTGTATATATAGCATGGAAAAAACAAAAATGCAGTTGCCAGGCTTATAATAAAGGGATTATCCACCCTCCACCCCCTACCAATATCATCTTGGCTTTCCAAACCTAAGGGCCTGGCTGGGAAAATATAAGGGCTGATAAAGCACAACTCTATTAGTCAAACCTTGTAGGCCAGATCCAGATGGCAGCAGATGCTGAATAGGCCCATAGATGAGGAGGAGTGGGTTAAATGCTGCCGACGGGCTCATAGAGCCTGTAAAGATCAAAAAAGTCTCCTTATCCAGAAAAAGATATTGCACCTCTGGTATCGGACCCCAGCTCTCCTTAAAAAGATGGGGCTGATGTCCACAGACCAGTGCTGGAGATGCAATTTAGAAGGGGCAAATTTGCTTCACATAATGTGGGAGTGCCCAGTTATCCAGAGCTTTTGGACCAGGGTGGCAAAACTGAGTGGAGCAACTCTGGGAACTACTGTACCTCCATTTGCAGCCTTATTCCTGCTGGGCCTCCAGGCTCCTGGGGTCAAGCTGTCAAAATGGCAAAGATACTGGCTTATGCAGGCCTCAGTAGAAGTCAAATGGCTATTGCTCATGAAATGGGGAACCCCCAACCCCCAGTAATGAGGAATGGAACAAAGTGGAGGAATGCCTGGCAATTAACTCCAGATTACTGTATCTTTCACAGCAAAATGTGCAGGGGTATGAGCTGGAGTGGGGACCCTATCTGTATTACTTTGATGCCCAGGGTCAGGGCAATGTGTCCAATTGGAAAAATGACCTACTGAAACCCCTTTGATTGCACACCTTACCTAATCAATGGCACCATTGTTTTGTCCCCCTGTACACATGTATATCGTCTGTGTCCACCCCAACCCCCCCCCCGGTAGATGTACCCATACTATGGAACATGATTTTTGCTCAGCCGTTACTGTTTTGTCTGTATATAACAATGCTGTTTGTCACTTTGAACACACCTAGAGATGTTGTAACTACATGTTTTCATTCTGTACCTGTATTGGATATCCTGTTTTAACCTTTTGTTCTCAATAAAAAGATTAACTGTAAAAAACATATGCTATAATATAAAAACAGGTCAGGAGATAAAATGTGGCAATGGTTTGAAAAATGTACCACTCTAAAAAAATGTGTTTAACAAACTAAGTGGTCCCAAAAGCCAAATTAAATTTTTAACAAACCCTTAAAAATTTCCAGTGAGGAAGCCCCTCTAATTTCTGCAGCAAGTGAGTTCCACAGAATGTGTACAGCAAATTTTAAACAGGAACGTGGAACTATGTGGAGCCCTGCCTCAGAGGAATGAAGGGGATGGGCAGGTGTGTAGAAGGCCAGGAAGTCTTTCAGGTAGCAACTGCCCAAGTTATGCATGGCTTTCTACATCAATAAACTTATCTTGAAACTGATGTTCCACCTCACTGGCAGCCAATGCAGTTCCCAGAGAACCAGTGTGATGTGCATTGAATGGGAAATCCCAGCGATCAGCCAGGCTGCCGAATTCTGCATGAGCTGCAAGCGACACACCAGCCTTACAGAGAGCTCCAGGTAAAGAGCACTGCAGTACTCCAAACATGAGATAACAAAAGTGCACAGCAGTGTTTCCAGGATGGGTAGCAGCAAGACAGGTTCATATCCAGGTGATATTATGCAGATGGTAAAAGCCACTCCATACAGCTGATGACTTCTGATGTTCTAAAGTCTGCCATCTACAATGATGCCCAGATTCCTTATCTGTTGGTTGTTGAGTCCCTCAATACCGTCGAGCCCTCTGAGGTCCCCACAGTTGTGCTGAGTGGATATTCTGCTGCTGAAGTAGGACTGATGATGGCTATTAAATCTGTAGGTGCCTTAGGAGTTTGACAGCCATGGGGATCCCACTTATTAGGATCCAAAGGCAGGCAAGGTACGACATGGTAAACGTTATGCTCATTTGTGACAGCTGGTTGTGGGCCTTACAGAAAGTTTTCTTCCTCCATGTGAGCTAGAATGAAATGTCCTGAAGTAGGCTGATATTGGGTCCATGCCTGCTCATTGTCCACCTTTCTGCCATTTCAGAAGGACATGGGTATCACTGGTTGGATGACAAGTATTCTTTCTAGCTGAATTAGGACTCTGTAATGCAAGATGCCAGCCACGCTGGGCTAGCCCTCAGGAGTGAGAGTTAGAGTTTTTGTTTTCAAATCTATTTCAGTAGTTATTTTGTTTGCTTTAATTTGCTTTAACTTATCATTCGTTCGTTAGTTTGCTTAATTTGTTTAGTTTTTATTTTATATAGTTTACTTTACTGTTTGTTTCTGGATTTGGAACCATGTTCAGAGACCGAGGCTGTTAGGAATCTGGAATTGTACCAGGAATCAGGGCAGAGAGTGAAGTGAGTGGAGTCCGGAGTTGGATTGAGGAAGCGGTCTGTGGACTAATGAGCAGCGCGATACAATTGGGATTGCCTGGGTGTGCAGCGAGGAGTAGCGTGTGGTGAGGAGTGCTTTCTTTGCTGCATTTGGAGGAGGTTTCGACAAGTGGCCAGGAGTTTGAAGCGTTTTGCTTGCTTTGAATTTGAGGGAGTCCTGGTGAACTGGGGGGAGATCCTTCCCTGGCCCTGACCTCAAGCCAGTGGTGAGCTGTGGTGCCACTGCTGTAGGGCGGCTGTACTTTCGGCTCTTCCATGTTCACCGCTCGGCAGTTGGTGGGCAGCCGGTGCGGTGAGCAGATTTGGAAAGAGGGACTGGGTTAGGGGTGGGGATCTCCCTGAAGCCGGGTGAGAGATGCCAGGTGTCCTGAAGCCGTGGAACATTTGGTTTTGGAAGCGATGTCTGCTATGAACTAGCTGGTTGCGTGAAGAAATCGAACTTTTGTCCCCTGGCTGGGTGAAGGAAGTGAACTGTTATCCTCTGGGTATCCTAGACTGATTTTCTCTGCTCCATTGTATTTGGTTCCAACTGTGAGTTTTTAAATTTAGTTGGATACTTGATTTTTGGATCTTCCCTGCTCTGTGGGTTTGCACAGTGAACTTTAATTACAGACTGCTCCTATTATTTGAATATGAGACTTCTGTTTGAGGTCTGTTGCTTTTCAAGTGAAAGTGGGAGCTCATTTGAAAACCTGAACTATTATTTTTTGGAGAGACAAATTTCTGACTTATTTTGAGTTTAGTAAGAGCAGTCTGCAGTATTGAACTGGTTTTCACCTGTGAGACGGGTGAACTGGTTACTGGCCAACCTAGAGCTTGGTGAAACTGCGGTGAACATTTGACTTCGGACTTTAGTCCTTTTTAAGTTATAGATATTTTGTTTGGATTAAAGGAATTGGTTTATAATATTTTATTTTTATTATCTGGATATTTGGGTGGTGAGAGGACTCTATATCCAGTTATTTAGTTATTTATTTGTTTATTAGATTTATAGTTTATGTTATTGTTTGATATTGGGAGTATTTTCCTTTCTCCCCAGTGGTGGGAAGGGAATCAATTTAATTAATTAATTACTTTAAGGTATATTGTTTTTCTCTCTTCCCCAGTGATGAGAGGACTGGGTGGGGAGGGGGAATTCAGTTAGTGTTTTGTATTTGATTACATTTTTTTGTTTGGGTTTGCGGGGGTGAGAGCCCTTAAATCAATAGTCTGAGGTTTGGTTAAATTGTATTTTATTTTTCGTTATAGAGAGCTTTGTATTTATTTAAGCTTTAAGAGATGGGTTAATTTTTTAGGATTGTTTATTTGTTGTGTTAATTTTGTGCTGGGATAACACTAGGACAGTCAGGTATTATTTCCCCTCCAGGCTCAGGGACCTTCATCCTTTTTCTTGTCCCCTCTTACCGCTGGAGGTTTATAGATGGTGTAGGGCTCTGGGGATTGTTGGAAGAAGGAGGAGGACGAGGGCTGGGTCTGGAGGGGGAATGGAAAGGAGTGAGTGGAAAGGGATAGTGGGGAGCAGGAGATGCCCTGGGGCGAAATGGGCCCAGGAAAGGGGACCTCCCTGTCTGGTGCCCATACCCAAGGGTTCTGATTATAGTCAGCAGGTAGCACGGTCATCCTCAGAGGCTCATCCTACTCGGGCAGTGTTGTGCAACGCCAGGTCTATTAAAAACAAGACGGCTATTATAGCTGATTTTGTTGGGTCATCTGACCTGGCGTGCATCACTGAGACCAGGCTGGATGAAAATGCTGGACCAGTTTTGGCGGCAGCAGTTCCAGCCGGGTACTCAGTGATACACCACCCAAGGGTAAATTGTAGGGGCGGGGGTGTTGCTATCTGCTTTAGAACAGAACTGGGCCTAGTGGAGGTACCAGTGGGAACTACCAAATCCTTTGAATGTATCTTAGGCGAGGGTGTGGGGCACAGGATACTTCTGGTATACCGTCCACCAGGTGATGAGAATGTTTTCCTGCGGGAAGTCGCAGACTTCATTGTCAACCTGACATTGGGGTCCCCCAGATGGTTGGTTGTGGGGGACTTCAATGCCTGGGTCGATGATGAACTCTCCCATTTTGGTCAAGACTTCCTCCAGTTAATGATTTCACTGGGCTTCACACAGGTTATTTCCTCCTCAACCCATATTGGTGGTCATTCATTGGATTTGGTGTTCCTTCTGGGGATGGTGATATCCGACTTGGTGGTGGAACCAGTCGGATGGTCAGACCATCACTCAATTGGGTTCAGTTTTGAGGCCACCCAGAGTAGGTCAGCCCCTATGGAAATGGTCCAGTACCACCCTTTAAGGGGTGTTTCCCTGGATGACCTGATGGCGGTACTGGACCTATCGGGCTTACCGAGAGATTGCATGGATCCAGAAGAGCTGGTACATGCCTATAATGAGGTGGTGGCAGGGGCCCTGGATTCCATTGCTCCTGCTCGTGTTCATCCTCTCACTCTTTGCCCCAGGTCTCCTTGGTTTGATGAGACTCTGAGGGAGTTGAGGAGAGCTGGACGAAGGTTGGAGAGGTGCTGGCAGAGGTCGGGTCTGGATGGTGACAAACTTAGCTTGATGGACCACTATGTGGTCTATCAATCCACAATCTGTCGTAAGAAGGCAGAATTCCTGTCCAGAGAAATTGCAGCTGCACAGAATAGACCAGCTCTGCTCTTCCGGACTGTGGACAGATTGTGCAGTCTAATCTGTCTTCAGCCCAGAAGAGCCTTTTCTCAAGAACGGTGTGAGGAATTTGCTCTATTCTTTGCAGATAAGGTTGCCAAAATCAGATCTGATGTCCGCTTGACACTCTCCAATGGGAGTTGTGATGGTCGGCAGGAGATGTTGGACACCCAGTTTGTGTGGTCTGACTTCAGCCTCCCCACAATCAATGACATTGTGATGATCATCCAATCACTGCGTCCGACCAACTGTGGTTTGGACCCAGGCCCCACACATCTCTTAGTGGGTTGTGTGGATAAAATTGGCCCAGTCCTTGCTGAGATAGTCTGGAGGTCCTTGGAGAGGGGGATTGTTCCAGATCTTCTTAAGGAGGCTGTGGTTCAGCCCCTTCTTAAGAAGTCCTCCTTGGACCCGGACTGTCTGGCAAACTACAAGCCTGTCTCTTACTTACCCTTTGTGGGTAAATTTATTGAGAAGGTGGTTGAATCGCAGTTGGATGAGCATCTGACCAACAACAATGTCTATGATTCTCTCCAGTCTGGATTTAGAAAAAGGCATAGTACCGAGACAGCACTTGTACGGGTACTAAATGGCCTCCTAATAGCGAGAGATCGAAGGACCTGTTCCATCTTGGTCCTTCTTGATCTCTCTCTGCAGCATTTGACACTGTGGACCATGGTGTGCTAGTGGAACATTTGCGATCTATCTCTGGACTCTCTGATACAGTCCTCAGGTGGTTTCGATCTTACCTCGAGGGTAGGACTCAGAGGGTGGTGTCCGGAATTTTTCCTCGGCATCAGTCTCCCTATCCTGTGGGGTATCGCAGGGTTCCATTTTGGCACCCATGTTGTTTGAAATGTATATGCTGCCATTAGGAGTGATCATTAGGCGGTACGGTTTGGGTTTTCATTGCTAAGCAGATGATACCGAGCTGTACATGTCCTTTGTGCCCAGCCAGGATGCTGCCATTTCGGTCTTTAACAACTGTCTTGCTGAAATCCAAGACTGGATGAATGTGAGTTGGCTGCAGTTGAACCTGGAAAAAACTGAGGTGTTGGTTGTGGACCAGGGTTGCTGGGAGGCGAGTTTGTTAGCTGGATCGCCCTCGGGCTTATGGCTTGGGGGTGTCCGGCTGACTACCTCAGACCAGGTGCAGAACCTGGGCGTTGTATTTGATGACTGTCTGACATTTAAATCTCAGGGGTCAGCGGTTGTCAAAACCTCTTTTTACCATCTGAGGAACATCACCCGGGTGAAGCACCTGGTTCCTCCAGATGATCTTCCAACTTTGGTCCACGCCTTCGTTACCTCCCGCCATGACTACTGCAATGCCCTTTACCTTGGGCTACCGGGGGCTGAAATTCGCCACCTGCAGCTAGTGCAGAATGCGGCAGCCAGGCTGTTGACTGGTTCTTCTAGGTGCAGTCATATAATGCCTGTGCTCCTCGGACTGCACTGGCTGCCAGTTTGCTGGCGAATCACCTTCAAGGTCGGTTTGCTGACCTATAAGGCCCTTCACGATCAGGGACCTGCTTACCTGAAAGAGCTCCTTTGTCCCTACTGTCCCCCCCCCCCACTCTCTCCAATCCACTGATGAAGGATTGCTAGAGATTCCCAGGGTTCGCTTAAAAACTTCAGGGGCGAGATCTTTTAGTTTCATGACCCCACCCCTGTGGAATTCTCTACCTCGTCAGATGCGAAATTGCCCGACTGTCCAAAGTTTTAAAGGAGCTTTGAAAACCTACCTTTTTAGTAAAGTCTATAATGATTTCTGAATATTTTAATGTTGTTTTAAGTATTTATTGTTTTATGTAATATTGTGCAGGTGCCTTGGTTTAAGAAAGCCGCCTTATATAAATAAAGAGTGATTTGATTTGATTTGATTTGAATTTTCTGACACATTACTTTATTAGGGGGCCACTGGCCCCTTGAGTTTAAATGATTTCACTCTGGTCTTCACAGATGTCTTCTTTTATCTTGCTGTCTCCTCATCCTCCTCCAGCAAGCAAACTGCCTCCTCCTCCTCCTCTACTACCTCTGCTACGTCTTGGACACCATCATGCCGTTACATGGTATGATCATCACTAATGTGATAGTAAGCATCCTTCCTGAATTTCTTTTTCTTTTCCTTTTTCTTTCACATGTACAACACGATAGGGAGTGAACAATATCCCAAAGTGCTTTATAACAAAAACAATAGTGGAAGACTAAGAGTGCAGGGACTTTTTAAAAATGAGGAGAATTCAGAATTATATAGTGTTTATACACTTTGTATCACAACATGCTTGACAACATAAACTGTATGGGGAGACTGAGTGTGCAGGGACTGTTCAGAAATGAGGAAAATTGAGAATTTTGTTTATGTCTTTCTCTAGTCAAATTTCTGTATGTAGCTGAAGGTGGGGAGCTGGCCACAGAATTTAAAGCAGGATAGGGAAGAAGCAGGATGAGGTATAACAGGAGGGGGAGCAGCTGGCAGAAGGACAGTACCAGGAGTGCTTAGTAGCATACGGGACAGAGGGCACACCATGGGGTGCAGCCAATTCAGCCAGTATGGTGTCCTGGTTAACCAGAACTATTTCCATCTTATCTTCCAATGATGCAGCTCGGTGGCTAAGCTCCTGTATTTTCCCCCCAGAGTTGTACACCAGCTGATTCTAATGATTTATTCTGAGGACTGGTCTCACTTGCACCAAGTCCCATACACTTCTACCAGCCCCAAGTCTGACTACAAGTCCCAGCTCTGTCCACCTCCTACTTCTCCTCCAAACATACAGATTTTCTTTGGAATTACCTATTTTCCACACCAGTGGCACCTCAGTGGAAAAGGGATGAGTTGCTCCAGCAGCACTAGCTGTTCTCCCATCAGCTGCCACCTTCCTATGGGCTTCCCATTCCTCCCTATGCTTAATTTGTCAGTTGGCTACGTTGCTCACTGATCCCCAGAAGAGTGTCCCTTTTCCCATGTCTCACTTATACTGCATGGTGTGCAGGTGACCACACAATTGTTGACAGGGTAAACTCAAAAAAAGGTCCATACTAAGGACTTGTGCTGCTTCTGCCTAAGGGAGGAGTCAGAGGTTAATGGTCACTCTGCATCAGGGGGAACAGCTGGTACCACAGAGAGGCACACGGATAACACTGCCTACTACTGCTGGTACTGGAGGTCAATGGATGGGCTACTGCTTAAACCTGCTGTGATGGTGGGGGGTGGGTGTGCTGCCTCCTCCAGCACCTGCTAATGCTGCTGCCATGTGGCTACCAGTTCCTCCTACCAGTGCTCCTGCTGCCACTGGTACTGCCTACTGAAGATGTAAAAGATGGCAAAATTAAGTTGATATGTAAAGATAGAGAGGAAGACAGAGAGAGAGAGAGAGAGAGAGATCAGGACAGAGTAATGGAAATAAAATAAATTTAGAAGAGAGGAGAAAAAGGTAACAAAAATCAAAGTCACCAAAGCAAGATTGTCAAAAGAGTGTTAGAAAAGTGGAAAAAAGTGGAAAATACAGCTAAAAAGTTGGAAAAATGTCCTGTATAACAAACATAAAGAAAATGAAGACTGCACACACAACAATTCACTCTAAGTCAGAGCTGCAATGTGAAAGTATTTGTATACACACTTTATAGAGATGGCTGTAACATGTGACTTGTTTAGCAAGAGCCACTTTCTGAGATTTTCTCCCAAACTTCGCCTAACCACCTTACAATATTAATAATAATAAACTTTATTTAAATAGCACTTTTCACAGTGTATCAGAGCACTGTACAGCAAAACAGCAATTAAAACCATAAAATATTAAAATATTCGATAATTCAGTGAACCATAATTCCACAAAACAGTCAGTTACAAAGCAGCACCAAATGCTAGCTGAAATACGTAGGTCTTAAGGGCAGTCTTGAAGCTTTCCACTGTCAAGCACTCAAATACCAAATGAGGCAGAGAATTAAATAAAGGGAGGAGGCCACCAATGAAAATACCCTCAATCCAGATGTTTTTAGTTTTACCCTGGGAATCTCCAGAAATCCCTCGTTGGTTGTGCAGAGCGGCCGGAGAGGGCAGTAAGGATGCACGAGATCTTGCAGGTAGCTCGGTCCCAGTCTGTGTAGGGCTTTATAGGTCAGCAAGCTGACCTTGAAGGTGATCTACCTCTGAACTGGCAGCTAGTGCAATTTGTGCAGCACAGGTGTAATATGACTGGATCGAGATGATCCAGATAACAGGCTTGCCGCAGCGTTCTGCATCAGCTGCAGGTGGGAGATATTAACCCCCAGAAGCCCTTGGTAAAAGGAGTTACAGTAGTCCAGGCGTGAAGTCACAAAGGCGTGAATCAAAGTTGGCAAGCCACTGGATGGAACTAGGTGCTTAATCCGGGCGATATACCTCAGATAGAAGAAAGAGGACTTAACGACAGCTGACACCTGAGAACTAAGTATCAATCTGTCATCAAGAATTACCCCCAGATTTCGCACCCATTCAGAGATCAGTAACTGGGACCCTCCAAGCCAAAGTCCAGAGGGACACCCACCCCAACCCCTCTATCCAGCGACCAAGATCCACCACCAACACCACAGTCTTGTTAGAATTGTTTCAGCCAGCTAGTATTCATCCAGTCCTGGATTTCTGCCAGGCAGTTATTAAAGACCGAGAGCACACTATCCTGGTCAGGTTCAAAGGACAGGTAGAGCTGTGTATCATCTGCATGACAGTGAAACCTCAGTCCACACCGTCTCATAATGTCTCCTAATGGCAGCATACAGACCACGAACAGCATGGGGGACAGCATGGAACCCTGTGGCACCCACAAAACAGAGGGAATGCCTCAGAGGAATAAACCCCTGAGACCACCCTCTGTGATCTACCAGTGAGGAATGAATGGAGCCATGTGAGCACTGTACCAGATAGGCTGCAGATGGCATGCAGGTGATCCAGCAGCACCCCATGGTCCACGATGTCGAAGACTGAAGAGAGAGATCAAGAAATACCAAGATGGTGCAGGATCTCTAGTCTCTCATAATCAGGAGATCATTGAGCACCTGAACCAGAGCGGTCTCAGTACTATGCCTTTTACGAAATCCAGACTGGAGAGGGTCGTAAATGTCATGGATAGTAAGATGGTTCTCCAACTGTAGTGTCACAACCATCTCGATAACCTTCCCCACAAAGGGAAGATTAGAGTTCAGACGGTAGTTGGCAGGGCAGTCTGGGTCAAGTAAAGATTTCTTGAGAAGGGGAGTCACCACTGCTTCCTTTAGGGAGCAAGGAAACTCACTCATTTCCAGTGAACACCAGACTATCTCAGCAATGATCGGGCCAATGACATCAATACAGTCTATTAACAGGTGAGTAGGGCCCAGATCCAAACTACAACTGGTTGAGCTCATATCTCTGAGAATCTGCATGACATCCTTGATCCCTAGCTGATCAAACTCCATCCAGAAAAATCGAGGTGTCACAACATTCAGCCGACCACCCCCCCAAAGAATGAGCCGAACGGATCCCTGACCTGATGCCAGCAACCTTATCAGCAAAAAATTGAGCAAACTCCTCACACTTCATGAGAAAACGCTCTCTGAACTTGTAAACAGGCTGGATTGCACAGTCTGTCCACAGTTCGGAAGAGCTGAACTGGTCAATTCTGAGCTACAGCAATCTCCCTGGGCAAGAATTCTGCCTTCTTATGGGTGATTGCCAACTGATAGTCCCTAAGATGTCCCATCAGTCTAAATCTGTTGGCATCTAGGCCAGTTTTCCACCAGCTACATTGTAGCCTTTGCCCTATTCACCTCAACTCTCTCAAGGCCTCATCAAACCACAGGGACCGAGGGAAGACGGTGAGAGGACGAACCTGGATGGGAGCCAAGGCATCCAGATCCCCCTCCACAGCCTGATTATAAGCTTGTAGAATGTTCTCAGGACCCTCACTTGTACCTAGTAATCTCGATAGGTCAAAGTCCGTCAAAAGACCATCTGGGGTCACACCCTGCAAAGGGCAGTATTGGACCATCTGCACAGGGGCAGGTCTATAAGAGGGAGCAAAGAAATTAAACCTTATGTAATGGTGATCAGACCACTGATTGCGTCCACCACCAAGTCGGAGGTCTCCATCCCCAGAAGGAAAATCAGATCTGAGTGGCCTTTAATGTGAGTCGCAGAGGCAACTGCCTGTGTGAAGCCCAATAAAAACATAAGTTGGAGGAATTCTTTACCAAATAGTGAGAGTTCATCATCGATCCAGGCATTGCAGTCACCCAGCACCATCAATCTGGGGGACTCCAATACCATATCTATGATGAACTCTGCGACTTCCTGCAGGAACATCTTCTCAGCTCTGGGTGGACGGTAATTGAGAATGATTCTGCACCCCACATCCGCAACCACAACACGCTCGAAGGATCTAATTCCCTCAACTGGCGCATCCACAAGGCTCAATTCCAATTTAAAACAAATTGCTACACCCCCGCCCCTATGATCCAACCTTGCACAGTGTATCACCGAGAAACCGGCCACAATCGCTGCTGCAAAAATAGGGCTAGCATTATCACCCAGCCTGGTCTCGGCGATGCAAGCCAGATCTGTTGACCCAACAAGATCAACTATAATAGCCATCTTGTTCCCGATAGATCTAGCATTGTATAACACCATGCAAGCTGGATGAGAGAAAGGGACCAACTGAGATACCGGCCCACTAAAGGTGGAGCCCTTGGGTATGGGCACCAAGCAAGGCAAACCTCTTTCAGGATTCCATTTCACCACAGGGCGTCTCCTGGTTCTCACTACCTCAATCCAGCTGCCCCACTCTCCCCGTCCCAGGTCCAGGACCCCAACCCCTCCACCTTCTCCCCACTATCCCCAATGCCCTGCAGCAGCCGTAAACCATTGCAGACAGTAGGGGGAAGTCAAAAGGGTGGAGGCCGTGGAGCTCAGAAGGGAAGTAGCGCCTAACAGGGAGAGCAACCTGCCAACACATACTGACAAAAACCAGAACTCCAGCCCGCAATTATCCCAAAATAACACTCATACACACCCAAACCACTATACAACTAAAATAATCAAAAAGGACTCCACCACCCCCAACTTAAACAAACTAAAACTCTAATACCACCCCAACCCCAAAATGTAACCCCTCGAACTACTACTAATAAAATCCTCCTCAGTTCAGGAAGAAGACAGAAAATATATATACAAACGAGCAGGCTCAGTCAATAATCCGGCTGCTAATCTGCTATGCTGAGGCTCTCACCCCCCAGCAAGCATATATTTAAATGTCCAGTGGAAAACACCAATCTCTCACTCCAGCAGTTCTCCGATCTATAAAGATTTGTGCAAAACAAACTTAAAAGGGGGTTCTCTCACCACCTCTGATCAGAAACTAAAAGGCAGAATTGGAACAGTCAATCTGACATCACATCAGAACAGTTCTTTATCCACAGTCCATGAAAAGAGGAGCACATCCAGCTGAGAGTTCCACCTGAATAAAGTCTCACCAAATGACCATGGCTGGGAAGAGCAACCCCCCCCCCGGGAGACTGGTGCCCCCAAAAGGAAACCCATTATTTGCCAATTAGGGGACACCCTAGGGAATCGAGGTCCTACTGCCCTCCAGGCACAGTTCCCCGTGCCCTACCAGGGAGGCAGCTGACCCACACCCAGCCACCAATCTAACTCCACATCCATGGCTCCAGCAGACAGCAAGCAGAATCTGCGATGATAGAAATGGCCCAACTAAAACCTACAGGTGAGGGTAGAAGCTGAAACACCCCCTGATGGCTAGGGAGTTGGGGCCTGATTTCCCCGACCATCTTCCAACAGCCACATGGCCTGAACCCCTTCACTACAGGAAGTCTTCGCCCTCCAGCAAAAGGCTCCTGCAGCAAAAGCTCCAGTCACCCGAGGCCGCAAACAGCCCCCCCCACTTGAAGAGCTCAGTGGCTAAAGTCCAGATCATCACTCGAAGCAAAATGTCAGATTCCCCAACCAGATCACCTTCTGGGAAAAACAAGGCAGTAACAAACTGCCGACACGACATCAAGCGATCTTCATCCTAGGTCATATGGATCCTCACTCCTCAATGTGGACTGCTTTCCCGGACAACAGGCTCCTTTAGCCATGGTGGTAACCAGATAGTGCAAAAAATGGGCTACAGGAGAACCCCTCTGCTCCACCAGCTGCCCTTAAAGAAGCTGATTGCAGCTATAAAAACTGCCGTAAGCAACAGCCAAATGGAAGCATTCACTGTAACATACGAGCACTTCCAAAGCGAAAGATAATGTTGAAATTTTTCAGCAGACTACCTGAAAAGGTGCCACAAAATTGGTAAAAACATTTGGCCTCAGTCAAGACCGAAAGATGTAGCCTGCCACACTGTGAAGGTGGCCTTAATCTACTGAGACACCCAGTAAAGCTGTCTGAATACCACAGCACCAAAAAGAACAAGCATTTGTCAATGCCGAATGTTTGCTTGCTGGCATTGGCAGTGGTAGTGTAGAAGTTACAGAGCTGCGTAATAGGAATGGCAGTGAAGTATTGAACTGAAGCCAACCCCACCACCACCCTGCAGAGAGTGACAGGCATTGGGGTGTGCCTTTGGGTCATCAGGCATAACGGCCACGCCATTTCACCACACCCCACCTTGCAGACACTGACAAGTCACGGTGTGCCTTGGGGTCTTTGGCCCTTATGTGCACCCCATTCCATCAGGAAGTACGGTGAGATGGGTGCGGTATAGGAGAATGAGGTGAACTTTGGGGCTGAAGAGTCCAAGGCATACCTCAATGCCTCTCACTGGCTGCAGGGTGTGGAATGGTATGAGCATTACAGGCAAGAATCCCAAGTCACACCCCTGATGCCTGTCATTCTCTACAGGGTTGGGCGTTGTGGTTGGAAACCCTAATACCTCAGGCATTCGTTGGTATTTTCACTCCAAATTTTCAACATGGTTTTTGTGACCCCTCCTCATGAACAGTGGCAATATCAGTTTGTTAGCCGAAAGCTGCTTATGCACAGCGACTACGGCATTTAGCACCACAGGTGCAAAAACATTCGAACAGGATGTAAAAATGAGAGCTGTACTGTTCATGGGGAGGTCTAAAATAGTAATGTTGCAAATCTGCAGTAAAATATTAAAAACTGGTGAAGGCACGAAAGGCATAGAAACTGTGCAACGTATAACCGTGAATGTCAAATTAGTTTGGAGATTTTAGCAGCAGATTGTCAACACAGGCATTTTGGGACCTCCGATCATGAACAGTGTCACTGTGATTTTCTTTATCTGTTCGAACAATGATTTCCCACAGTGACCCGCATTCTGCACTGAAAGTGTGAAAACACATTTCAGCCATGTTGTGAAAAATGACAGCTGTACTGTTCATAAGGAAGTGTGGAAAATGCCACTGGTGAAAATCTAGACTGAAAATATTACAAAGTCATGAACTTATGAGGTGCGTGGAAACTGTGCAATGCTCACTCGTAACACAGTCATTTTATGGACTTTTCTCACAAATTTTCAACATAGCCATTTTAAGACCTCCGCTCATGAACAGTGTAACTGTGATTTTCTTAATCTGTCCGAAACATTGCTTTCGCACACCAACTGCACCATTGTGCGCTACATGTTCGAAAACACATTTTGGGTGACATGTGAAAAATGGCAGCTGTACTGTTCATAAGGAAGTGTAATAAAATGGCAATGTTGAAAATCTGGAGTGAAAATATTGAAAATTGGCAAACTTACGAGCGTGCGTAAGAACTGCGCAACACACGCTCGTAAAACAGTCATTTTTAGGAATATTTTCACCAAATTTTCAACATAGCCATTTTAAGACCTCTGCTCATGAACAATGTCACTGTGATTTTCTTAATTTGTCCTGTACATTGATTTTGCACACCAACTGCACAATTGCATGCTACGTGGGCGGAAACATGTTTTGGGTGAGAAGTGAAAAGTGACAGCTGTACTGTTCATAAGAAGGTGTGGTAAAATTGCAATGTTGAAAATCTGGAGTGAAAATATTGAAAATTTGCGAACTTACGAGCCTGCGTAGGAACTGCGCAATGCACGCTCATAAAACAGTCATTTTTTTGAATTTTTCCACCAAATTTTCAAAATAGGCTTTTTAAGAGCCCACCTTATGAACACTGGCAGTGTCGTTTTGTTAATTGTTCCAGAAAGGTGATTTCATGCAGTGGCTGCAAAATCACCCTTCGGGCCCGAGTAACGCCATGACAGTGACAGCATTCATGAGAAGGGGTCCCAAAAACCCCATGTTGAAAATTTGGTGCAAAAATTCCAAAAAATGCCAGAGATATGCAATAAAGTTGAAAAAAATCCTATATATCTCATTATACAGCTTACTGGCATTTCCTCAGTTCGCGGTCGGCTTTGAAGAGTGCAGATGTGTTCCCGGTCCACCGATGATCGTCGCGCCGAGGTCCGGAGGTGGGATGGGGGGGGGGGTGGGGAGGCAGGGTGCGCATTAGGTTGGTGCGGGTTGTTGGGGGGGCAGGGAGAAGTGCCGAGGGACAGTTTTTTATTTCCAGGTTTGTTTATTTTTTTTAAATGACGACGCGGGATGTTTGCCACACTGGGGTGGGCTCCCAGCATGGCACAAGGATGGCTGGTTGGGGGCCTGGAACCGACGGGGGATTGGGCACCCCCGTCGGCCATAGCATCAGTTGCCACGCTGGGTGGGCTCCCAGCGTGGCACCCTGTACCTGGGGGTGGGGAGGACATGGAGCCGACGGGGATTGGGCACCCCTGCTGGCTATACAAGGAGTTGCCATGTTGGGGTGGGCACCCAGCGTGGCATGTGGAAGGCTTTGGGGGGCGCAGCACAGCCGACCGGGGATTGGGCACAACCGGCTGTACAGTGTGTGCGTGGGTGGGGGGGCCGCACACAGTATGCCTGCATATGTGTGTGTGTGTGTGTGTTTGTGTGTGTTTGTATGTGTGTGTGTGTGTGTGTGGGGGAGCATGCATGAGCAGGCGATATCTTACCGCTGCTCACTGAAGCGTAGCTCCCCCTTTCAACTGTACTCCACTGCATTTTGGAGCTGTCATAGACAGCTTCAGCATGCACTGGAGGACTGGGGCTGTGCCTGCCAACCCACTGAATGAATTGGAAGATGGGGTGACACACCTCCGAAAACTCGGATGATGGCACTATGTTTCTTGCACATGTGTGCAAACAAACATAAAAAGCAGCCGGAAAATACACTCTATACCCTGAACTACCTTACTTCTTCTACCCTAGCTGAGCTATAAGCACGAAATAAACTAGAACAACAAAACAACAATACACATGAAATAAAAAATAAAGCGAAGTTCACCGCAATCTTTGTTCACAAAGTACATAGACGAAGTAGCTGCAAAGTGGTCAATAAGTTAGTCCAGAAATTAGGTACATTTCACAAAATGAGTCACAAAGATGAAAATGGCCACTTCTCTGAACTTTGCAGGTGAATTAAACCTTTGCAACATAGTTATACTTGACTGCTTCTGTAGCTGTTTGCTGACTCTGTCAGTTGCTCTATGCAGTGATTGCAATGCCCAATAAATTCTGCCCTGTGCATCCTGGTGCTGCTTTATTATGCCTGTTTTCTTTACATTTTTGTACTGGATCCCAATTGTATTATATTATGTTCTACTTATTACATGCCTTTAGCTTCTTCTGTGCATTCATTACTTATTTGTATGCTTTTACTTTTATTGTATGTTTTGTTTCCCCTTGTAACCTCCCAGGGTGCCTCAGGAAATGAGCTGTTTGACAGCTCAGAAGACATTTCTTGGCAAAATTGTTAAACAAAAAAGTAAATAAGATGTGAGGATAAGACCTGTAACTCATAACTGCCAAAGCCAAAAGTAAACTATGAAGGTGATATCCTCATTAATGGGGTTTAAACATGATTCATAGCTGGCCTTAAGGATAGGCAAACTAGGCTGCCGCCTAGGGTGCCATTCAGTAGGGGGAGGGAGCCATCACCATCAAACAAAGTTACGTTTTTAATTTTTTTTTCTTGGAAGTGACCTGATGGATGGACTGAAAATTAACATGGTCAAATCTGGTGGTGTGTGTGTGTGTGGGGGGGGGGGGGTGAAGACTTGTCCATCAGATTCATTGCTGCATGCCTGCCTACCGTGAAAGAGCCACTCCCATTTCTATTGGATCCATGCTGCTGTCTGTTTTATGTATCTTTTCACCATTGGAGCAGAGTTGTGCAGTGAGTGGCCAGGGAGTAGAGCACAGAAGTCAAGAGAAACCCATCGAGAGTGGGGACTGGAGCGGTGGGAGTAAAGTAAATGTACCCACTATCAGTCTTAAACAGGGCCTGCGGGCCAGGGACTGCAGACAGAGTGAGCAGCAACCAGCCAGCTAGGGGAGTGCAGAGCAGGCTCAGGCAGCAAGAACTGCCTGGATTTGACCTGTGGAGGAGACTAGCAGTCCACCTCCCACTGGCATCTCAGAGGAGGAGATCTGCATCTCAGATTCAGGCCAGAGGAAAAAAACAACTGCCTATTGTTGAAGTCAGGGGGTCCCACAGCATCCACTGAGTGTATGTGGTCCTGGACTGGTGGCAGTCATGTTGTTTCCTGAAGAGGCAGCCAGACCAGCAGAGCAGCAATCTGGCAAGAGGAGGATCATTTTGTCTAACAAGATCAGTGACAGACTGAGTGATGATTCTGAAGTGATGCAGCCAGTTAGCTGAGCTAAAACAAAAACTTGCAATTTCCTGACATTTTGTTTCTTGTTCCCGAACTTCCTGGATTGTGGACCCTCAGTCCCAGTTCTGACTTGCCCCAGTTCCCCCATGGTGGAAACGCTGTGCAATATAAGATGATTATTAGTACTTTGTTATGTAAAATAAATTAAGACCACCTGTGCCATGTGGCAAGACCCAGCTGGGAGGTGCTGCAACAGTGCTTGCCTGGTCAAAAGGGGGAGGGAAGGACAAAAGGTTTTTTTTTTTCCTGGTGTGGTTGCTGTCAGAAAGTTTATTACCTGCAGCAAACTTGGCCCAAAACAAAACAAAATGCAGGCTCTTGCAGACAAGTTGCAGTTGCATTTCAGAAAACAAATATGAGCACTAACTAGCGTGCTGAATCTAGCTGCGATTAAAGAATTTAGTGTTTTGTGACAGAATTGTTTTGTTAAAGGAAAAAAAGTGTTGCTGAGGTATGGGTTTTCCAGTGTTTGGGTTTGTGATATTTTTTTCTTTATCAAATATTTGTGAAGTTATTCCCGCCCCTACCCACTTTAGAGTACAAGATGTCCTTGAAAGATAACAGACCTTTGTTTTATCTTCAAGGCAAGCCTTAAAATGCACCACCGAGCACCTAAAACCACAGAGCTACTGGGGGCCTACCCTGGGCTTTTTACAAACATTTTTCACACACTACATTCACAACATACATGTATCACTCACTACAAATCCAGATAACAGGCTTGCCGGGGGGGTGCCATTTGAAAGTTCGCCTGGGGCGCCACATACCCTTAGGCCGGCCCTGACGTGATTGTCCCATTACAAACCATTACATGATTGATTTATCTTACTGTCACAGGCATGTTCTCTCACAGAACTCAGTCTGCAGCTGTTACCAGTTTCACAATCCCTCAGACATCTGAAAGAGTTACCTTGGTATGCTGTCACTGTGACACTTGGACAGCTGGTTCTGATCACTGTATCATTTTTTATAATATAAAAATGTGTTATGGACTGTTTCTCTAGAGAAATGCTGAAACGGCATGTGAGATCACACACACACACACACACACACTCACATATACACACTCACAGGTTTTAGATACAAGGTGTTACCTGGAAGGCCAGAAGCTAATTACAGGCTAGAAGATACCTAACTGCCAAGATAGATCATAAACTTTTATAACGGTTAGAGGAAGAAAAACAGGTTATGACGTTTTAGTGTGAAGTCATAAAAGATGCTTTGATGTCCTAGAAAGGGGAAGCTGCTCCTAAGATCAAAGAAAATCATTTGAAGAAAATGAGTTGTGCTGAGGATTACAGAATGTAATACTTTGAAAAGACATCCTGTTTTTATATAGATATATTTTTTTATATATTCTGACAGAGGAGGATCTTGGTGACCTCACACAAAGAGGTTGGCCAAGGCAGTTTTTTTTTTATAATTCAAACTTTATTAACAAATTTTCCATAATACAGGGGACAGAAATAGTAACATTCACAGCATAATCTTAAAACAATACATGTTCTGCCACATCCCCCTGCCCCTCCTCCCCCCCCCCGGTACAGCAGTACACTACAACATTGTAGTATAATACCATGTTACAATAAACCTTGATTGAGCTGAGATAAACAATTACCAACAACTCATGTATCCAAACCAACCACGATTAAGGTGTGAAAGGGATCCCAGATACGCTTATAGCTCCGTAGCCTGTTATAGAGACTCACTATAGCATTCTCAGTACGAAGATTAGCAAAGATTTCATGAACCCATTCCTGGTATGATGGGCTAACCTCATCCTTCCAATGCTTAAGTATGATTTTTTTGACAGATAATGTTATCATGGACATGTGAAATCTCCAAGCTTCAGTCTTTATAGGAGACAGGTCTCCCAACAGGCAAATTTCAGGAGTAAAAGCAATCCTGCAAACCCAGTAAGGGGTCCTGTTTGGTTTTCATTGAATCCCATAATGGGGTTATCTTGCGACATGACCAGAATATATGAAGAAGTGTTCCCTCTCCTTGGGAACATCTGGTACACAGTCTTGATTCAAGAAGGCCCCATTTCACCAGTTTTACTGGGGTATAATACATATTATGTAAAATGTGATATTGCATAAGTCGTAGTCTGTCTTGAGACATGTACTTGTGACAATACCTCCATAGTACTGGCCAGTTGAAGGTATGCTGGGGAAAAAAGGAGGCCCAGAACGTGGTGGGACCGTGGGAACCCCCATACTGCTAATGAAACAGGACTTGATACATTTTTGAGATAATATTTGAGGGTCCTAGTAGGAAGGAAAGCTCAGATATCAAGGAGATGGCCGGCGGGTGGGGAGGGGTATTACCCAGCACGGTAGTAATAAGACAGTTTTTTTTAAACAATATTTTGTTTTCCTTCAGAGAGACACTTTTATCTACACTCTGACAAAGAACCATCTTTGAGCACTTTAAGCAGGTATTTAGAGAGAGAGAGAAAATCTAAGTACTATAGTAGGAATTGCACTGTTAAAACCTTGTTATTTTAAACAATTGTATGGTTCTTGTGATATAATAGGTCTGTATTTTATGTTTTACATATTTTTTATCTATTTTAGTAAAATTCTATTTTTAGAGCCTACTTGGTCTGTCTTTGAATTTCTTTCCTTTACAAGTGAAGTATATATGGTTAAAGCAGACACTGTACATAAGCTTGAATGGTGATACCAAACTAGAGAAAGGTAAGCGTTTTAATTTGAGGTCTTTATTAAAGTTTTTAAGGGTTCATTTCTGTACACCTGGTTAGGTGCCCATGGGCAAATATATCTGACCCCCTGAAGACAGAATTATCTGAGCCTGTGCATTGGGTATGCTAGGAAGAGGTTCATAGTTTGAATCCCTCCAGAACTGAGACCAAAGTTTGATCTGAACCCACAAAACAGACAGGAGGGTTACCCTGTTTCTGTTAACTGTTCACAAGACTGCGCTCAGAGGTTGGCACTTTGGGAGTAGAGGGCTGAGCTGCTGAGTGGGTTTGTGACAGTCACCACTCACTGCAACCTTACTTGAAGTATCTCTAGATCTGAATCCCTACAAAGCCACTGTTCACACAGTACACTGTTCCTTATCAAAGGGCAAATGACCCATCCCTTCTGTTGCAGCTGAGAACCTTTGCCTTAGATATGGTAATATAGTATGGTTCTATGGAGATGGATCACAGACTTGCCAATTTACCCCTGGTTATTGATACCTTAAATGACTCCAACACAGAAAGCGTGACGTATATAAATATAACATTTAAAACTCCATGATATTTATATATACTACAAGATAATACACAGCAAAGACTATGGGGAGTACAGCATTTCTACAATGATAAAATAAATACATTTGAAAAGATACAGGACCCACAGAAGAACCTATCTCACAGCTATCTAAATCCTAAGTAGAGTAAAAGAAGTTTACCTCCAACTGGGAAGTTGGTGAGTTATGGCAGATTTGAACCTCTCTACTTTGACATCAGAAAGGCTTTTATCTCAGGGCCTCACAGATGCTTGCTGAAAAAGATGAATGATTAGGGTGTGGCTGAATTCATAGTACACTGGGTAAGTAATTGGCTAAAGAGGAGGCAACACAAGGCTGTAGTGAATGGGGTCATGTCAGAAAAGATGAAGGTCTCGAGTGACATACCAGAGGGATCTGCTGCGGGACAGGTCCTCTTCAAGATGTTCATTAGCAACATTTATGAGGGTATCCAGGGCAGGCTGTCTCTTCGTAGATGACACTAAGCTCAGTGGGAGGGTGGATAGTGATGAGGAAATCAAGGAAATGCAAAGTGATGTATGAAAGCTAGACGGTTGGTCTAAGTTTGGCAGTTAAAATTCAATGCCAAAAAGTGCAAGGTAATGCACCTAGGGAACAAGAACCCCAGGTCAGTATTAGATGGGTGGGGTGAAATTTGGCACTATGGCTGAGGAAAGGGACCTTGAAGTTATCATCAGTGACTCCCTCAAACAATCAAGTCATTGCAACAAGCAAAGCAAGTAGGATGCTGGAATGTATCAGAACAGGGTACTGACAGCAGAAGGGAAGGGGTAATACTTCCCCTATATAGATACTTAGTGAGGCCAGCCCTGAAGTACTGCATCCACTTCTGAATTATTCACCTCAGGAAGGACAGAGATAGGCTAGAGACAGTTCAGCACAGGATAACAAAAATCATTTAGAGCCAACAAGACAGGACCTATGAGGATGTGTTATTTCATGCTTGGTTTTGTAGATTGCAGCATGGGTCCTTTTGTTTTCCATCTGGTTCAGTCAGTGGGGTTCTGTCTCATTCTGTCTTGGCTGTAATGTATTTTTTGTTATTAAAGAGATCCAGCCCTTTGAAGTTTAACCCAAATCAAAATCTTTATAGGGTAGGAACTGGATTGCTCACACAAAGGCTCTTCTGACTGAGTGTCCCTGGGAACAGGCTACAGTGGAATGTAATTTTCAAGGTACACAAACCTCCATCCTCAGGTGAAACACTTTATAGAGGCATTGATGATAATAACAATTAAAAATAAGAACACACAAAAAAATGCATTGCAAATTGTCACATCTCTGTTCCCTGGAAAAATAAAAAGCACATCTTTTAGTGACTCTAAATTACATTTTGTTCATGTTGGAAGGTTTGCTCTTCATGCTATGCACCCAGTTTTTTCTGTTTTAACAATTTGTTAATTCTTTACAGCACCTCCCTTTCTTTACTGGACCACTGGCTATTGCCTAGACAAACCATGTGCATTGTCATGCTGTGACCGACTGTGGTGCCTGGTGTCCCTGTTATAGAACTGCAGAACCAGGCTATACCTAAACAATTTGGGATTTTGCCCACTGGTCCTCTGGAGTCATGTGAGGGGGTTATGGTTGCTGACAAGAGTAAATAGCCTCCCATATAAATATGGTTGCAGTTTCTGCAGAGCCAAGACAATACCCAGACACTCTTTCTCAACTGTGGTGTAAATCTCCTCTCTTGGCAGCAACTTCTTACTCAGGTACACAACAGGGTGTTCCTCCCCCTGTATGTGACCTAACTCAGAATTGTGCCTAACCCTTGAGCAGATGTGCACAATGAACCTCAAACAAGAGTCATGGCTCACAGTACAGGTGCCCAACACAATGTCACCTTCAAGCAGTGGAATGTTGTTTCACAGTGTACCATCCATTGATCTTTTGGTGACATTTTCTTCCTTATGAGACAGGACAGTGTTTGGCTATGCTACTGAAGTTTGGCACAAACATTTGATAGTACCCTCCCATCCATAGGAAGATAATTATTTTTCTCTTTGTTGTGGGTGTGTCCCATCCCAGTATGACATCATTTTTTACTGACTCAGGCTGGGTATGCCCACTCTCCACACTATTCTCAAGGTATGACACCTCTGTCATTCCTATTTGGCACTTCTCCAACCTGACTGTCAGTCCTACAACCTTTAGTCAGCAGAGCACCTTGGTCATGTGCCTGACATGATCCTCCCATGTCTGGCTGTAGATGATGATGCTGTCCATTTATGCCAGAGCAAAGTCTCCAGTGATAGTGGAGAATATTGGACCACCAACATTCTTATACTATTAGCATAGAGCTCAAGTTATGCTACTTTCTTCAATCAGCCTTTCAGTTATTTTTTATTAGTTTGTTTGAGTTGGAGGGCTTTGCCCCCAACACCCCTCTCTAAAAAAACAAGGGGGATGTGGGGGGAGAAGCTCCCCTAACTCAAACAAAGTGGCAAAACCAAAATTAACAACAAGAATAAACACACGCTGTATTCATGAAAGTTTTACAATATGCAGGTAGCGCTGGTCCAATATTCTCCACTATCACCAAGTCTCCTAACCCAAACAGAATGCAGTCCACAGGCCATTGAAAAGTGGTTGGTACATACTTCATCCCTAATGGCATTACTCCATGATCAAACAGAGTGATGAAGGCTGACCTCTCTCTGGTTTCAGGGGTCTGGGATACTTGCAAATAGCCCTCTGTCAGGTCTGTGGTGGTCTGGGGTCTGGGGTACCTGTTAACAGCCCTTTGTCAGGTCTCTGGTGGTCAGCTGCATGGCTCCCCATAACCTCTCTAGGACCTCATCTGTACTGGGTGTGGGGTGGGTGTCTGACTCTGTACAGTGTTTGAGCTTGCAGTCAGAATCCTGTGATCCCATCCTTCTTGGGATAGTACCATTGGGGAGGCCTATGGACTGTGGGACTCCTGGATTACCCTAAGAGTCAGCATTACCATGACCTATCACTCAATGGCATGTTTCAATCTCACAGGGACTCTGTAGAATGGCTGCCTCAGTCAGGCCTGGGACCCTGTATACATGTGGTGCTCTGCCAGTTTGGAATATCCCAGTTTCCCTGTGAACATTTCCCCAAATGTGTGCAGCACCCAATGCATTTCAGCAGCTTGCACCAGTGTCAGTCACTCCAAGATAGTGACAGTGTCCACTGAGGAGTCTCCCTTAACCTCTCAAAGGAGATCCACCAACAAGTCTGCTTCTGCTTCCTCCTCAGACAGCTGCACACAGGCAGAAGTTTCTCATTCCAGTCATGGTGTGGCTTCATTATGTTTAAATGGTAGATCCACTGCTAGCACATCCTGTTGGGCAGTTACACCATGGCATTGACATCCTTCATCCTCCTAAACACCAAATGGGGACCCTCTCAAGCCACCTATAATTAATTCTGTCAGACAGGGATGAGTACCATCACCCACTGCTTGACTTCATACTCCTGGACTCCAGCCCCACAGCCATACCACATCTTCCGCTTCTGTTGTGTAGTAGCTAGGTGCTCCTGGGTGAGCCCCATGAGCTTCTTGAGCCGTGGCCTGAAATTTAAGATGCACTATGCAACACATTCCCTCTGGGGAGCAAGTTCACTCTCCCATTTATTCCTCACAAAATCAAGTGAACCCCTTTACCCTATGGCCAAATAGGGTGAGAACCCAGTTGACTCCTGGGGACTTCCCTATATGCGAATAAGAGATGGGGTGAGTACTTGTCCCACTATCTTGTATACTTGTTGGTAAATACCATTAGTACAGTCTTAAGAGATGCATTAAATCACCTGATCAGACTGTTAGTCTAGGGTAGTATGGGGAGGCCCTGAGCTACCTAACCTCACACTTCTCCCAAAGATGGTTGACTTGAAATTGGTGCCCTGGTCCGACATAATCTCCTGGTGAAAACCCACAGGGCTAAATACCCCCAGCAGTTCACTGGCTGCTTTTTCTGCCAAAATGGAGGACAAAGGCACAGCCTCTGGATACCTTGTGGCATATTTAATCCATGCCTACCAAAATGTACCTCTTGCCTGTGTGACTTGGGGTGCTGAGTGGCCCCACAGTGTCCACAGCAACTTGCTGAAATGGCTCTAAAATTATAAGTGGGAGAATCAAAGCTGTCTTAGCCTTGTCCCCAACCTTTCCCACCCTCTGGTACTGCAGATAAGTTTAGCAATAGTTTTCCAGATCCTGGGCCAGTAAAAATTATTAGCTGGCTTTTTGTACCGCTGATTCTTAAGTATCTGGAAAATGGTATTGTATAAGTCCAGAAGTTGCTTTCTATATTCCATAGGAACCACTATCTGCTGGAGTACCCCTTCCTCAGGTTCTTGCTTTGGAACCCACTAATAATAGAGGAGCCCATTCTCCTAGAATACCTCCCTTTTCCCCAAATCCTGAGAGGCACCTTCTACTCTAGTAGCTAACTCCCTTAATTTCTGCAGGAATGAATCAGCTTGTTGAGCTCTCCCCAGCTCTGCATGCCTGATCTTCCCTAAGTCACACTGTCCTGTGGAAGAGTCACCCACAGCTGGGCTGTCCTCAGTTTGTAGCTGTGGCTCAGAATTGCTTCTTCCAGTGTGTTCTTCATCTACAACTTCTTCTGCTGTTAAAGGAGGGGTTGCTTCCTGTTGCCCTGCCCCTTTGTGTCCTCAGGAGTTAGTTCCTTAGCCTTATCACAGGGAGTGACGTACACATTTTTGCATGATTGCCAAAGTCATTACTCATAATTATATCAATGGGCAGGTCTGGTACAACACCCATATCCTGTATGGTCTAGCCACCTTCCCAGCTTAGAAAGATCTGGCAATAAGACTATAGGCTCCATCACATCTCTAATTCTAGATAAGTGGCTCAGCAAGCTCTGTTACTTGTGAATCAGATACTGTCTTACCATTGAAATGGAGTACCCGGTGTCTCTCAATCCCTGGGCTACTATCCCATTTACTAATATAGGGGACATATGTGCAGTGAAATTAGTGGGATGTGAACTCTGGGTACAGGCCACTGCCTGCTGGGAACTTCCTGAGCTATCTCCTCCAGCTGAACTTGCCCCTTTTGTTAAATGTTTCAGACAGTCATAAGACAGGTGTCCCAATTTTTGGCAGACGTAACACCTGCATTTCCCTGGCTCTTTACTTTTGAAAATATTTGGCTTCCCTTTTTGTTCAGGCACATACTGGCTTGCCTTATGTTCCCTTAAAACCACCTGATGTCCCTCCTCCATTGCTTTTGTGCTGAGCATATGGTTGGCTGAATATGAACTGATCAGCCCTCTTGGCTGCCTCCTTCGTGGAGAAGCAACTGTATTCTCAACTCCTCTGTAATAGCCTTTAAGAACTGTTCCCTGAGGAACAACTCTTTTATCTGTTCCACAGAGCTAGCCTTTACACCATCTTACCATTGCTCTAACAGACTGCCTAGTTGTACACACTTTTCAGAATAGTTATATCCCAGTGCCTTCCATTAACCTCTAAATTTTTGTCTATAGGCATCAGGAGTCCATTCAAAGTATTTTAACAAGGCATGTGTCACTTTTTTGTAGTCTATGCAGTCTTCATTGTCCATCCCGGTGAAGGCTTGTAATGCCCTGCACATAAGGAATGGCAAAAGGTGAGTTCCACAAGAAGCTCTGCCTAATTCAAATCACAGGCAAATTCTCTCAAAAGATTTTAAAAACAAATCAAGATACATCCCCCTGACACTTGGGAAACAACACAGTTACTCAAGATCCTTACCAAAGGGCAAACAACCCACCCCTTTTGTTATAGTTGAGAACATTTGCCTGTGATATGTTAACAGTATCCTGTGTCTTCAGAAACTGATCACAGACTTGACAATTTACCCTTGGTTGTCTATACCTGAAACAACTCAGTCACAGAAAGCATGAAGTATATAAAAATAACATTTACTATTCCATGATATTTGCATATGTTATAGGATAATACACTCCAAAGACTATGGGGAATACATTATTTCTACAGAGATAAAAATAAATGCATTTAAAAATATTGGGGACTCACAAAGGTCCCTAATTCACAACTATCTAAATACTAAGTAGAGTAGAAGAAGCTTACCCCAAGTGGGAACTTGGTGAGTTACGGCAGACTCGAACCTATGATGTTGCTAGTTCAAAGTTCCTAAACATAACTGAATCCAACAACTTCCCACAGAGATATCTTTAAGTGGCTGTCCCACTATGCCACTTCATCATATATGCCTCTCTGACATTGCAGGTTTGACTATATCTTTGTTCTCTGGGGACTAAACCTTTTTGAGAACAGGTCCAAAGTGGATTTGTTATTTTAAGCTTGGTTTCATGGATTGCAGCCTGGGTCCTTTAGTTTCCCATCTAGCTCAGTCAGTGGGGTTCTGTCTCATTCTGCCTTGGCTGCTTACACTTGCAACATGTTTTTTTGTTATGAAAGAGATCCTGCCCTTTGAAGTTTAGCCCAAAACAAAACCTTTTATAGGGCAGGAACTGGATTGCTTGCACAAAGACTCTTCTAGCTGAATGCAGGCATGGGCTACAGTGGAATGTCATTTTCGGTGTCTATTATATCTCCCCTCAGCTGAAACATTTTATAAATTCATTGAGCATAATAAAAATTAAAAAGAACACACACAAGAAACAAGTGCATTGCAAGTTGTCACACTACATATACAACAATAGATTAGCATCAGTGAATTACAATTAAATAATTGCATTACTGGGATCTGATGACTTCACAAAACACAACAGTAAAGTTGGAGCTGTTGGTACCAGAACCCTAAGATTAAATTATTACTTTGTGTTTGATGTCCAATTTTTTTATTTTGCATAACATATGTATCCTGTCAGAACAAAACAGAAGCAATTTGATCAACAGGTACTGAGTCATAATTTACTGTTACTAGGATGTCATACCAGAGAATTGTGTCAAGTTTGATTAAGAAGCAAGTCATAATTCATTGATATGATGTGAGACTAGAAGTGCTAGTAAGCAGGGACTTCTGGTGACACAATTGTCCGCTATGCAAGCCTAGTTTCTGTCTCCATATTGATTGCCTCCTAAATTAATTTTTTTCCTGATACTTCTCCCATAGAAGTTACATTATTTGCCTTGTGCATACTTCCTTTATATGGGTAAATGGAAAAAATCAGCAATTTTCACAGCAGGCTATCCTAATTTCACTTGTGGTTACCTTGGGCAAGCAGTCTCCTCCCAGCTTGGCTATGGTGCAGCATGAAAAACAACAGGCACCCTCATCGATACCGGATCAACCAGCCACTGCTGTAATTTTAGAAGTCCCGGACTTTAGGACTGAATTCTGAGCCTCCCATTCTGAACTGAAAAATGCTTTGACTGTACTCAAGGGCAGAGTGGTTAATTTAGAAAAAGAAGCTTCGGCCTCTGACTCCTGAATTGACCATTTAGAGCGCTTAATGGCTGAACTGATGAAAGACCACAATACCATCCAGGAACGTTGTGAGGACCTGGAAAACAGGTCCCACAGGAATAATATTAGAATCTATAGGATCAAAGAAGGTGCAGAGGGAAAGAATTTAATTGCCTTCATTCAAGATTTTTTTTTACTTCCCAACTTGATTGCAGATTTAGGTCTACTGCAATTTGAAAGAGCGCACAGGTCCTTAATCCCAAAACCGACCTCAGATTTGGACAGACCTAGATTGATTGTGGTCAGGTTCTTGAATTTTGCTACTAAACAAGAGGTCCTTCATAGAGCATGGAAAAAAGGGAAACTTTTCCATTTGGATCATCAGGTATATTTAGATAATGATTATTCTCTGGCTGTTCATGCACAGCAAAGAGCTTACACACCACTATACGCCTTTTACTCTCACATATTTAAACAATATACAATGATGGGGAGTGGGTATATTGGTGGATTTATCACGCCTGGTGTGGTTCGGTTTTCGAAAACAATTTAAAAAAATAGTTTTTTTGCACATTTTTAATTATTTTTATTTATTGCCACATGAGAAAAAAGTTCTGATTTGCAATACTTGTTGAATAGTGTGAGCGCTGAGGCTGCATCATGTGTTTCTGGGTTTCATGCTGTGTCTGGGATTGTGGCTTCAGTGAGCATTTTGCAGTAGGGAACAACCGATTTTGTTGTTTTTTTTCCGATTTCCAACACTGACATTAACTTTTATTTTAAACGTGGCCTTGTTTTTGGAACTGGTGGAAGCTGCAGACTGCTTGTGGTGAGTGGGTGGAGGTTATTAATGATTTTCTGGGCTGAGTGAAGTTTCAGTGTCTGCGCTGAGTGCAGCTGTATTTACAACAGGAGTGTGACATGGAGGTGATGGTGGCACATGTGAAATTGTATTTACAGGTACTGTTTCAATGTCAGATGGTTCATTTTAGTGATTCAGTATAATTTAAGGGTGCTGTATATCTAATGGTTCACATTACGTGTTATTTTTATTTTGACTTTCCCGCGGGTCCATTCCATGAGCGGTGAAGAAAATGACGGTGGTTGTTTTGATTTTTGTGGGAGGCAGTGATACTGGTAGGATAGTGCAGTGGCACAGTTGACTGGCACGTTTTCCAGTGGGTACACTGGAGGGTTTACCACACTGAAAAGGTACCAGCCAACCAATCAGGATGCAGGATTTGGGTGATTTAATTTACCCCATTGTATAATATAAAATTTACCACCCATACCCAGCCCAGATTAAAAAAAAAATTCAGAATGGGGCTCATATCTTTCAGGACCCCAAAGAAACTTTTCAGGAACTGAAATGTAGGAAGCCCACTATGCAAGATGTCCAGATGGATTTAGAAAGTACTAGAGAAATGCGTTCTCTACAAAGGGAACAATGGAATAGAGTTTCCCCTCATAGTAAAAAGTGAAAGCAGGAGCAAAATTTAGAAGCTATAAGAGCTCTACTCTGTTGGCAGGATTGCTCATAAATTTCAAGTCTTGAATTGTAATTAAACTTTGTACACTTTTATTTCTGGCCACTAATGCACTAGGGATTTACTAGTGTTGGAAGGTTAGAAGACCACAGCTAATGGATTGTGAATGAATCTTATACATTTGGTTTTCTAATTTTTTCTCTCTTCCTTTTTCTTTTACTTTGTTTTATCCTGTCTTTCTTCCAGATATTTCTTAGTGATTGCCCTTTCCCTCTGACACAGGGGGCTCTTCCATTTCATGGCTATGCCTCAATCTAGAACTTTACATGGTGACTTTTCTTTTGCTTGGTATATGGGTTTATTTTAGTGCACTCACATTATTTATTTTGTCTCTTTTTATTGCTCTGCTTTCCTTTCTCTCCCCCCCCCTCCCTTTTTACTTTTTCTCTTTGTCTTAGCTATATTATATGGCAGAGTTCCACTGGTGCTTTAGTTTCTCTTTAGTTCCATTTCAACCTCAATATGATTTCTTTTCAAAAAATCACAACTGGCAGCACAGGTGGGTAGATACAGTTTTTTCATTTTGCTGGATGGTCCAGTACCATTATAGGGGACTGGTATGAATGCTGCAATAATATTCAGGTTTGTAGGGTGGGCTGACTCCTTGTTCCGGGAGTGGGTTGGGGAGGATGGGGGATTCAAGCTTGCATTCCCAAAAAGTGTCTTCTCTGACCTGGGCTGCTGGTGGGGAGTGGGGGAGAGGGGCTTCCCCACTCCAAATGCAGGACTTTATCCTTCTTGTGGGGGACAGTAAATGATGTCCCTAGCATCTGAGGTGCTGTTCTTTCTATCCCAGGTATTCTTCTATGTTCCTAACTCTCTGCGGTCAGCCTCCTAAGCAGAGCTGTCCAGGAAAAAATGGAACTATATGCAAATGATAGAACTATCATTGGCTTGTGACACATATTCAAACTGCTGCCCATACCGGCTGCAACATTCCATCAACATATCAGATTTCTTTCTCCACCTGACAAGCCAAGACACCCAGAAGACTTCCCATATCAGTCGTTCTTTGTGGTTCTTCACTGACTATAAGTTGTTCTTATATTATTATTCTTACTGCTGCCTTTATTTTCTACTTTTTACCTTAAATGTTAGTTTTATTACTATTATTTAGTGTTGTTTTGGTTTAATTTCTCAGTTCCTCACAGTTCGGTATAACCATCGTGAAACCGGGGTTTAGTAACCATTGCAGAACCATTGCAGAAGCTTTATTTGCTAAATTCCACTATTTAGTATAACTGTTTTACTTATTTAATTTGAAGTAAATTTTGTGTTTGAAATCGCTAACCCGGTCTCTGTGAACCGCTAACCTGGTTCCTGTGAACTGCTAACCCAGTTCAGATTCTTAAGTTCTCGGTTCATTATCGGAACTTTCATCGGTTCCTGAACTGACTGCAAAAAAATAAATTAAAAAAAAGAATGAAATCTTTACTGCGGTTCTGATTTTTCTTTATCAGTTGATGATGGCAGAAAAAACCTAAGAAAAAGACTGGACTCCCGGGGTTTAAAAAGTGCCTAAAGTGTGGGAACGTTTTTGCAAAAGCAGACAAGCACGACTTATGTGTAGTCTGCCTGGGAAATTATCATTTTTCAGAAGATTGTGATATCTGCAAATCATTCCTACAGAAAACAGTAGAAAAAAGACTGAAAAGACTACAAAAAAGATTAGAGAAGGGTATTACAGGTTCTGACCAGCGCACACCCTCCAAGTCTGCAGGTGAAACTGCTGTCTCTTCTTTAAACACCCCTGACAAGGATGAAACAACTTCTGGAAAAAGGATGGGTGATTCGGCTGACTCACTGGCTCCCACCACAAAAACTAAGAAAACAAAGCATGTTGAACCCCTGGCTGATAAACCAAAAGGGGTTTCATCCGTGCCTCACAGTCTGCAATCGTCAGAGGAGATTGCCCAGGCCATGAAGGTCATACAGGCTCTATGGGGTTTCATACGTACTCCAACCTTCCCTCCACCAGTTCAAATCCCAGTTGCTCCCTCCTCTTAACCAAATCCACCTCAAGAGATGGAATTTGAAGAATATGATTTACCTGAAATTGATGAAGGTGAACTTATTGAACCAGAGATCTCACCAGAGCAGGAGTTTGGCTCTCTCCCCAGACCAGAGGATTTTTCCCTCTCATTTTTCCTTTGTAAGGAAAATAGTGGATTCCCTTGACTTGACTACCACAGAGGTCATAGAAGATGAAGAGGAGGCAGAATATATGGAGATGATGGGGTTAACACCCACAAAGAAAATTCTCCTCCCAATAAACAAGTTCTTTAAAAAAGACTTATTTAAAATCCTGCAGACTCCAAATTCTATTCCACCTCTGGATATGAAGGTAGATCAAAAGTACCATCTGGACAGACAAGGGGCTGAATTCCTTTTCTCTCACCCTGATCATCAGGGAATAGTCCAGTAAGCAGCCTGTGAGAAGGCGAGGGTTCCTTTATCTTCTCAGCCACCTGAGAAGGACTCTCAAAAAATAGACAGCATGTCAAAGAATGGTTATTTGGCTGCTTCACTGGGAGTAAGATAGGCTAACTACCATGCTTACTCAGCACAGTACCAAAAATCACTGTGGCAGTCCATGTTGGCCATGGCAGAGAAGGCTCCTTCACCTCTCTCTGATGATTTGGCTGAAACAGCCAGGTTTGGATTTGAAGTAGCAAAGTACCAGTTTCAAATGGCAGCAGATGCCAACAACAATGCTGCCAGATGGATGGCTCTTACCACAGCCCTTAGAAGGCAGGCATGGCTCAGGGCTACAAATTTAACACAGGATACCCAGGTTAAAGCTGTAGATTTCCCTGTAGAGGATCACTCTTTATCTGGTCAACAGACTGAAGCATACATGAAGAAGGTGGATGAGTATAAAGCCACTTATAAGCGTAATTCTTCAAAGGAAAAACTTTCTTTCTCCTATAGGCCGTATGGAAGGGGAGACAGAGGAAGGACAGCTTATAGTAGGCCTTTTAGTCAGGCACAGGCTGTCCCACAGAATCAACAATACCCACAGCAGACTGGGTATTTCAGGGCCAGAGGCAGAAGGGGCTCTAGGAGAGGCTCCAAATTACCCAAGCTCAGTCCCAGGCAAAACATAACTCCTGACTGAATGATCAAGGTTGCCTCCCCTCTACCAGTAGGGGGCAGACTGTCTTACTATTTTCAGGCTTGGCATTCTGTCACCACAGACAAGTGGGTCCTGGAAGTAGTAAGTCAGGGTTTGTCCCTGAGTTTCATGTCTTTTCCTCCCTTGAGAACAGATCTGGGTTTAAGTGAGAGGGCTTGTACTGATCTGCCCAGTCATAATGGTGTGGCTGGTTTCATGAGGAGCAGTGGGGTAGGCTGCTCTGGTATTACGGGACAGTGCCCTGGCCTCCCCTTGGTGTGGCATTACTTCTGTGGGACTGTAGCCAATTCAAGTGTTTTCAGGGGATGGAAGTTTGGCCACCAGCTCAGAGGGGCTGCTGCAGCACGAATCTCTTGTTTTTCTTTTGTTTATTCTTGCTCTGGAGTCCCGGCATGGAGTTCTTTCATATCAGCATGAATGGTTTTGTAGAGCAGCCCAGACCTCTTTTCAGGCTGATGTGGGCATATGCCTTGAGATGTACAGTATCTTTGAAGGAGTTGCAAGCATGATGTTTGGGTGCCCTTTTCCTGTCCTCTTCTCCAAAGTCCAGCCAGAGCTGCAAAATGCTCACAGAACCAAAATTAAGTTTTGCAAGGTTGTTGGTTAGTGATTTATCCCCCCCCCCCAACTCTACACCTGACGAGATTTAATGAAGCATTCATCCCAATGTGTAGTTTTCCTATGGACAGTTTGGGGTTTTTGAAAGGTTGTGTTCCCTCCCTCTTATCTCACATTCTAAAATCTCCTTTCACTCTTCCTAATACCACCTGGGCTGCTGTTTTTGTTCTAAACTGAATTTTTCTTTTCTTTCCTTAATTATCACTACTCTCCCCTAACTAGGCCCCTTGTGCAGGTGCTATCTTATCAATCCTGTTTTCTGTCTTCTGATTGCCTTTTTTCAGTCACTGAATACTTCATCATTATGTGAGTTTTAATCTGTACCCTAAGTTCTTTTTTTGGCTTATTACATGCTATGTTTTTGCTAAAAGAAATGCTGTGGCCTAGGCTCCTCTCTGGTGGCTGCTTAGACAAATGTTGCAATATCATTGTCAGTGGTGATTTGACCAAGATAGCCTTCTTATTATCTTACCTTGACGGGCACATTTACAAAGTATGTTCAAAAGTTCTGATAAATCAATTCATCAAGGCCTTTATTATCTTTTTTTCCTACTCCTTTTCTATTAGAGGTTTGGTTTATGGATCACAAGACTGTCTGTTATGCTTTAGTATGGGGGGATTATACCTTTACACAATTATAAGCACCAATTGTTTTGAGGCTGGTGATGGGACTGGGGACTGACTCAACACAAACTTACTTCTTGGAAATATTGCTTAATGTTTCTGGTGGCAGGTTTACACAACTGGCAAGTGCATTCTGCCACTGGCGACGATTGCTCTGGGCTGACCTGCAAGTGTGGATTTGTTGCTTCTTGTTCTCTGGTTGGTTTAATTATTCCATACTTGCAGTTCCAGACCTCTTAGCCACTGGTCAATTTTTACCATGCGGATTAGGGGGAACAAGGGTTAACCTTGACTTATCCCCTTGGGGAAACTCTACCTTTTCCCAGGATGGAGGACTATTTTGCTCCTCTCAACCTTGGAAGTCACTGTATTTTGGGAGCTTCAGGTTTGGGGAAGTTCATTGACTGTTGATTTTTTTTAGGTATCTACTTTCTCCAGATAATATTAGACTTTTTGAGTCTGGTAGTGCCCTGTTGGCAAAATGTGTTAGTTAGGCATTCCAATAGTGATGTTACCTTCATGGTGGGGTATGTGGCTTTGGGGAATTCAGATATGCTGTTATTTCACTGGCAAAGTTTTTAACTCACTGTCTTTTATTCATTTCTAGTTATGTTATTAGTCATTTTGTTGTCTGTTGGTCATATTGTAGATGCATCATGTTTGAAGGTTACATGTTTGCAGTCTTTGTTTGCACTCTTTCTGCATATGATGTTTCTGTCATTTTTGTAATATGAAATATTTCTTGCCTTGGCAGGAAGAAAATGTTGATAGAAGAGTATATTTTTATATTGCTCAGTATTTCTATGTATTGAGAGGGATCACTGTATATTTTGAGGATTTTTCAGATGTTTCCCATGGCCCAGCAATCTTTAATGTTGTCCTTAAACATTAATGGGATACATACTGTAATCCCATTAAACGTTCCTGACTGATACAATTTATATGGCAGGACAAGCCAGAAGTTATCTTTCTCCAGGAGACACATTTGTCCCTGGAGGAACATGCTAAATCTCAGTCTTTTGGGTTCATGGTGGTCATGGCAGCTTCTCATAGGTCTGGCAGGAGGTGTGGTGTGATGGTTCTGGTGCCCCAGGGTGTCCCTTTTGAACTGCAGATCAGGTTGTTGATCCTGAGGACAGGGACACTATTGCTACTGGGAAGCTGTATTCTCACCCTGTGACCTTGACATTGGTGTACCTCCCCCCCCAGATCTCCGAAGAATGTGCCCCAAAAATATTTTTTCACAGTTTCAGAAAGTTCTTCAGGGGCAATTAATTATGGGTGGGGATCTGAATGTGGTTTTAGATCTGGCGTTAGATGTTTCTAGACCCCTCCCTCATCGGATTAGCCTGATACAGAAGTATTTACAACAGACTCTTCTTTCTTTGTGCCTGCTTGATGTGTGGAGGCATTGTTTCCCCATGGCAAGGGGGTATACATACAGAACAGAAATTACTGGTGTGGTCTCCCAGCTCTACTGTTTCTTTACAGCAGCTGAGCATCTGGGCTTTCTTTGTGATGTATGGCATGGGGTGACTTTCTTATCACACCATGCTCTGGTGTATGCTCGGTTTGCCCTCAGGGCAAACGCTGTATCTTCACACTGGTGTCTGAACCTAGTACATCTTAGAGACTCTGAGTTTATGCACATGGTTTGTGAGGTGACTCCCCGCATTTTGTCCAAGAACTCCAAACCAGAGATCTCTCATACAGTACTCTGGGATACTTTAAAAGCTGTCTTGCGAGGTGAAATAATTAAGTAGTCGGCCCAGAAAAAAGAGAGAGGGAGACTGTTATTGGAGAATTGCAGGAAGAGTTGTGGATGTTATAGCTTATGACAGCACAGAGAGACCAGACAGTAGCACCCAGGATACAGATAGTTAAACAAAAGTTGTAGAAATTGGTCAATCAAAAAATTGAACAACACCTTTTTAACCTTTAGCATATTTATTATGAAGTGGGGCCCAGGGGAGCAAAGAATTTAGCTAGATGGCTCCAGGAACGCAAAGCTAAGGCTTGTGTCACCATCATGTTAGACCCCATAACAGGGAAACTTCTCACTAGATCCCAAGAGATTAGAGCAGTCCTAGCTGCCTACTGTAAGAATCTCTATATGGAGGAGGTTGATCCTCCCCTCACACAGATTGACAGCTATCTTCAGAAACTTTCTTTACCAAAGTTAACTCCTACCCAAGCAACACTACTTCTGGCCCTGATTACGAGAATGGAAGTGGATGTGATTCTTAAAACAGCAAAGACTCTCAAAGCCCCCAGCCTCGATGGGTACCCTTATGAATGTTATAAACATTTTAATGATATACTCTTCCCTACTATGCTTTCCACTTACCATGCTTACCATGCAATTCAAGGTGGTGAGCACCCCCCCCTTCCTGGAACTATGCAGTCTTAGCTGCTATCCCTAAACCTAAAAAAGAGCCCAGGTACCCTGCTTCATATCACCAAATTTCAATGCTAAATTACAATTATAAACTTAATGCATCTGTTCTAGCTCATAGACTGGAAATCATCTTTCCTCCCTTATTGATCATGATCAGGTGGGGTTTACCAGGGCAAGACAGGCCCAAGATGCTGTGTGCTGTACATTTTTGCTGGTTGCCTATGCTAACACCTGGAAGATTCCTCTAGCTCTTTTAGGTATTGATGCAGAGAAGGCCTTAGATAGGGTCACCTAGCCTTTTCTCTGGGAGACCCTGTCACATTTCAGTCTTTCCTCACAGTTTATCACTCAACTCTGTCATATTTACCACTCTCCCCAGGCTTCTACTTGAAATTGGATGGCTCCCTCTCCAATTCATTCCCACTTTCCTGGGGCACTAGGCAGTGGTGTCCTTTATCCCCCTTGCTTTTTGCCCTTTATCTTGAGCCACTAGCTGTAGCCATTCATATGAATCCAGCTATAGAAAGAGTACCTTTAGGAGTCCATCTTTATAAGATATCCGTGTTTGCACATGATATTTTGCTCACCTTGACCTCCCTGGAGCAATCCATCACAGTGGCTTGGGAACAACTTGCATTGTTTGGTTCTTTAGCAGGATATAAGTGAATGAACAGAAGACAGAGGTTCTCCTTTATAACTTTAACCCCACTAAATCTATGAAACATGCTTTCCCGTTTCCCTGGAACACTCAGGCTATGCACTACCTAGACATTAAATTGCCAAAAGATCTCCTCCTTACTAAGGTACTTAATGATGAACCTTTAATGAAACAGTTGTCTGATGATTTTTCCCATTGGTTTCATCTTCCTCTCAGTTTTTGAATAGAGTCAAAACCATTCGTCAAAATATTTTATCCCGTATTCTGTTGTTACTGCAGATGCTTCCTATCCTGCTTAGTGATTTTTACTTTCTGGAGACCAACCAGGATGCGGTATTCCATTCTTCAACTTCTGCTGGAGAGAGGAGGTCTTGGCCTCCCTCACTTGCAACATTATGCCCTAGCCTCTCAGTTTCACCCCCTTTTGTATTTGATAAATCCACAGTACAGGCACATTGGAAAATGACTGAACTCACTTGGAGTCATTTATTTGATTATACTTCTTACTTATTCAGGAGACCTCCACAACTGTTTCCACTTACAAAGTTCCCTCAGTTCATCAAGAAACCTCTTCATCAGTGGCTTCAGGTTTTACGTAAATATTTATTCCCAACAGAAGTTCTTTGTTTAAAGGCCTTTGCATATGATTTCAACGTTCCTGCTAATTCATTAAAACATAGAAACATAGAATTTGATAGCAGATAAGGACCGCTTGGCCCACTTAATCTGCTCATTTCCCTACTAATGGATAAGCTGCAGATCCTAGTTAACCAACAGCCTACTTCCTCCTGCCCCCCCACTGGAATTGCCGTATGTCTGTCCCATGCATTCTTGAATTCCCCCATTGTTTTTGACTCCACAACCTCTCAGGAAGGCTGTTCCATACATCCACAACCTTCCTCATGAAAAAATACTTCCTTACATTACCTCTGAGCCATCCCCCTCTATCTTCAAATTGTGCCCCCTTGTTCTTGCACATCTCTTTTTCTGAAGGATGCTATCCTCCTGGACTTTGTTGATCCCCTTGAGGTACTTGAAAGGTTCTATCATGTCTCCCCTCTCCCTCCTTTCCTCGAGGGAATACATATTAAACTCCTTTAGTCTCTTTTCGTATGTCTTCTGGTGCAGACACTGTACCATTTTGGTTGCCCTCCTCTGGATAGCCTCCACCCTGTCTATGTCTTTGTGGAGGTGGGGTCTCCAGAACTGCACGCAGTACTCCAGATGAGTCTCACCAACTGTCTGTACAGAGGGATAGCAACTTCCTGTTTTCTACTAGTGATACCTCTCCCTATGCATCCCAGTATCCCCCCAGCCCTCCTTACTGCCTTCTCACACTGCTTGCTCACCTTTAGGTCATCTGATATAACTACCCCCAGATTCCTTTCCATTTTTGTTGTTGTCAGTATCGCATCCCCCATTGTGTACTCTTCCCTGGGTTTTTGTTTCCCAGCTGCATTACTTTGGACTTCTTTGCATAGAGTCTAAGCTGCCATACATTTCACCATTCCTCCAACCTTGCCAAGTCCCTTGGAAGGTTTTTTCTTACAGTGGAATCAATATGGGATAAAATATGTCTCTCAGTTAGTAGCTTCTACTGGCACCTCCTTGTTAGTATCCTTGATCCAGTCTCATATGAATGGTGCCCCCACGGAACATTTGATTAGCGTTATTTACAAGGCTCTTGGAAAAAAGTCTCAAGACTCGACTGAATCTATTTAGATTAAGTGGTTGCAAGATTTACAAACTGAAGTAGCCCCCATAGGTTGGCTTGCTTCAGCTCTCCCTGCATATAGGGTATCAGCCTCCTCATATTGGAGGGAGTATGTTTGGAAGCTGAGGACCAGATTTTTCTGGACACTTAGTAAAATTGCTAAATACTCAGGAGCTGCTTTTGGCAGATGCTAGAGAGGTTGCAGGTGTGAATTAGCTGACCAAGGTCATATCCTTAAGGCTTGTGAGTACATGGGTCTTTTCTGGTGAGAAGTGGTTCAGGAGCTCATAGAGATTTATGACTACTCAAAGCTGCTGGTTCCTGTCTATATTTTGACATTTACTGTCCCAGAGGGGGTACAGTTTGATAGACTTACATATAGACAGGTCACTTTGCTGCTTCTGGCTGCCATTAAGTCTATAACTCGGCTTTGGTATTTCAAAGCCTTACCCACTAAAGAGTCTTGGAGAACATTTTAGTCAAAGAAAGCTATGTCTTGGAAAGCCTATCAGCTTGATTCTTGCATCATATGGGGGCATTTGAACTTCGCTGGTGAAGGTGGGTGATGTACCAGTTGGAGCACTATACAGACTTTGTGCCTCAGAGGGTTCGGGGATGGTGGGGTAATCTGAGAGGCTGCTAGTAAACAATATTCCATAGGTACTCTTGTTTCATAGGTGGACGGATGCTGGGCATCCTTCTTGGGGGCAGGGGGAGGGCTGGTACTTCTCAGCCCCTTCCCCCTTTCGCATTTATTGATATGAATACAGTGACCCCTCTCTTTAATTACATTTAATCCCATCTAACTTGATACATAAGTCTTCTTTTCCTTTTAAGATTACCTTATTACCCCACACTGTATTATTGATCTGGTGACTCTGTCCTGCAATGGTCTCTACCAGGCCAACACTTGTACTTTTGGCTTGCACTGAACATGGCCTGTCTCAGATACCTCTACAATCAATAATGGACAAGGGATTTTTTCAAAATACGGACTTAATTTTGAATTCACAGGTTTTTAGATTGTTGTACAGAGAGAACTCTATTCTCTACTTCCCTGTTGGGAGGTCATGTGCGGTCTGGGACTGCGCAAATTATTATACTCTTGTAGACTGTTCTTGTGGGGTTATAGTATGCTTTTAATGTTATTATGAGATGTTTTTACTTCTGTATTGCTTTATCTGTTTTCCTCATTGCCTGTAACTTATAACCTTATTATAAACTTTAATAAAAAGTTAAAAATTAAAAAAAAAGAAGTGCTAGTAAGCATACCCCCTCATCCTTTTATCACACAAACATAGGACAGTGTATTGCAAAATGTGTGAAACTGAGAAAAAAAATGCTGAACTCCCCAAATGCTACCCACTTTGAGATAGTAGACCACACTGGGGTACAGAGCAGTTCTGAATGGGGGAAAAAAGGGATGCCCAGGTTCACAGACATGCTAGTCAGCCAAGAGGAATGCTGGTTTCATGAGTGCAGTATTCTGAAGGTTTTATGAAAAAAATGCTTTGTTGTTTACAAGTGGCTTATGCTCTATTAAGTTTTATAGTCCAACAGACCTTGCTACTTTATTAAGTGTCCAGATGTGAAGCCCTAGCTGATTATGTTTATCCCATAATCATTAAACTACAGTATAATGCTGCGTACTATATTAAGTCTTAGTTCTTTACAGTGTAGTTAAAGGCTGCTATTGCTATAGTACTGTTTCTCATTGAAAATAAGATAACAAAAAGGTAATAAACGAAACCACCAAAGAGCTGATAAAATCAGACCTGAAAAGCCCTTCTAGAAGTGAGCTATCCATTTCATGTTAAAGGAGTGTCCAAATTGTGTTATTGCAGCAACTAGGATGCTTTGGAAGACTGAAGAGTTGCATTATACAGAGAAAGAGAAATCACTGAGATATTTATACATTAATGATCTTAATACAATATGGCTCCTGTCAGCTTGGTAAATGATGGTAGTGATTCTAAATAAAAAAAGGCTTTAACTAAAAAAAACTTATTTGCTAGTTTTTAGATACCAAGCATTATAGCTTATAATTTATTTCATACTGTATTAAACTAGAAGGCAACTAAGGTTCACCATCTCATTTTCAGTTGCCCTGCTTCTACCCAATTAACAGCTGGGTGTGGTGAAGCAGAGGGAAGTCCTGTGACTGTCTCAAGGTCTTATGCTGAGCCAGTGGATGTGGTGTGATTTGAACATTTGGACTCCTGTTTCACAGTTCAATGGTCTAACCACTTGTATTTATATTGCAGTACTTTCGTGAAATGTAGTGTATGAAGTCGCAATAACTTCAACTGGATATATGTGCAATAATAAAGTATCAATCTAACTATTGATCTGCCTGTCTGTCTGTTTATCTTTCTCTCTCTCTCTCTCCTGCCAGTAAACCACAGTGCTTTCACTTCATGAATTAGCTTCAGTAGTATGGTACAGTACATCTAAGAAACTTGAAAAAGGAGCAACAGATCTGATATGGAAATTTCCACCCTGTATATGGAAATGACCGTACTTTATCAAACATTTCTTCATCAG
This sequence comes from Neoceratodus forsteri, assembly GCA_016271365.2. Lineage (NCBI taxonomy): Eukaryota > Metazoa > Chordata > Ceratodontiformes > Ceratodontidae > Neoceratodus > Neoceratodus forsteri. The sequence continues at coordinate 1,388,377 of CM057456.1, read as the reverse complement.
GGTAAGCTGTTTAGAAGGTGGTGATGGTTAAGCTTGTGTGGATAGTTAATTATCTGCTCTGCCTGATTATCTGGGTCATAAAAAAGTAGAAAATGTTGGTAGGAAAAAAACATCAGTCCATTCAGTCTGCCCTGTTATGGGTCAAACCCATAATAGCCATTGATTTTCCTTTTCACAACATCTAGAGAGTAAAGGGATAATCTCAAAACAACATCCTTCCTTTAAAAACACCCTGTAAACTCTGCTGCCTTTCTGTTCTAATCAGGAAGGACATGAAATATCTAATGACCTCATCACCTGGTTTCATGGAGCAAGGGGAATACTATCAGCCACAACAGCATTTAAAATACATAATCTCTCCTTTTGTGAGCTATGAGGGTACTAGTCCTGGCCTTAGCAGCCTTTGACATACTGTATATAACGGTCCAATTGTTGGACCCCCAGAGTGGGGCTATCACCAGCTCCAATGGTCAGCAAAGTCTTGTTCACTCATGACTACTGCTGCTGTATGACAGGGCTGATAAAGGCCCTGCCCCATTTGTTATGCAGAAAGAGTTTAAATGGAAGGGTCTGTTCTATCCTCTCCTTTTCTGTCTCTTGTCTGTCTGGTTGCACAACCAAATTTTCTTGTGAGTCCTAGGAACTTGATCACTCTGATGGTTTCACAGTTCTTCTCCTCTCGCTGGCTCTTTGCCTTCCCTTTCTGTTCTTTCTTTTCTTCCCCTTGCATATCTGCAGGTACAAAAATATATGTGACTCTTTATGTGGAAATGTTACTGATACTGAGATCCCTTTTTCTAAAACTGTACATGGCTATACTGTTCAAATGATTGTGAAAAGCTATTTGGAACTCAAGGGGTTACCCGAGAAGCTGGTTTGCAAACTCTCTGAGATGCTGTAAACAAGAGGCCAGTTCTGTGTCATTTTGTTATTTTTGCTGCACCTAAAAGAACACTGAAAACTTACAAGAACATTATGTGAGAAGCATGCTGATTTCTTAACGAGTTTCCCAGGCACAGACTTATAAAAAGAGCAGCAATACTTGGGCAAGAGAGAGACAGAGACTGAGATTTGAAATTGAGAAGAACAAACTCAGAAGAAGGACTCTGTTTTCTGTTTGTACTGCCATTGTAAATAGTTATACTGACCACTTTTTATTTCTTTTATTTTGCTGTTATTAATAATAAAATGCTATTTGCAAATTTTGAAATTGCTATTGTTTTTCCTATGCTTCCTGACCTGTACCTCGACAACAGATGGTGTCCGCTTAAGTGGGATTTATGCCATGCATACTCTAAACCAGGAGTGTTGTACATGGGTACTAGACCTGGTACCAGTGAAGCATAGAAGAAATGTGTGGATTCTGCAGCAGCAAGCCAAGAAGTGGTTACAAGGAGAATGGCAGTCAAACTAGCAGAGACAGAAATCCAAGCTGAGACTGTACAGCTAGCACCAGTTATGGAAAAAGATCAGTCAGTGACAGAGCCTGAAAGCCTGACTGCCTTTTTCAAATGGTGGACTATACAACAAAAAGAGATGGAGAAACAGGGAAGAGAGGACATGCATCAGACAGAAAAAGTGATTCAGTGTTTAGAGGCACAGAGAAAAGAAGAAATGCAACAACTCGAGAAGCAAAGAAGAGAAGAGATGCAGTGATGGATGGATGCCTTGCAAGTTATCAAAGCTGGAGGATCTGATACTGGTCCAGCAGAGCAACAAGACACAAACAACTTAAAATACTGTTCATTAAACTTACAAAGCTGTGTTCCTTAGATTATATCAAAGCATACCTGACAACTTTTGAAAGGGTTGCCGCAGCCTACCAGAGGCCAAAGCAGCAATGGGCAATTAGACTGGTACTTGACCTGACAGGGAAAGCCCAACTTGCTTACAGCAATATGGACAGTGCACAGTCAGAAAACTATGACTGGGTGAAAAGCCAAGTCCTGAAAAGGTATGACATCTCAGGAGAGAACTACAGGCAAAGATTTCGGTCTCTGAAGTACAACTCAGTCAACAATCCTTGAGAAGCCTTCACCCGACTCAGATAACTCCTTATGAAATGCCTACGACCAGAGGACAAAACACTCCCAAAGATCATCGAAATATTTGTAATGGAGCAGTTCATCAACATCCTATCCACAGATGTGCAGCTTTGGGTGAAGGAACACCAACCAGAAAGTGGGGAAAAGGATGTTTCTTTGGCCGAAGACTACCAAATGGCCAGACAGATGCCACAGCAGTGAGGTAACAGCCAAGCACTAGTAAGACACTTTTTTCCCATTTAAACTCCAAGTCTGATAAGAACTCTGGTGAGGGTAACTAATCTGCATGCAAAGACTTTATTTGCTATAACTGTAATAAGCCAGGTCATATTGCAAGAAATTGCCATAGTAAGAAGAGTGACACTGGTGCAGATTTGTCCTTAGCAAACTGGGGCAAGTACTTAACAGATGTTAAGGTGGGAGATAAGACTATGAAGGGACTTATAGAATCAGGAAGCAGACAGAGCCTAGTGCATATTGAAGTGCTGGGAAAAAAGCAATGTCCAAAAGGACCAGGTACTGGTGCCATCTGCATCCACTGGGACACTCGATACTATCCCACCAGCCAAGTGGCTCTGACTATTAATGGGTGTCATACCAAATAAAAGTGGGGGTAGTACCTAAGTTACCTGCACCTGTGATTATTGGAAATGACTGCATGATTTGCTGAGTTAATCAAAGAGGGAGTAAATCCTGATGTTTCAGCAGCCGTGGTGACAAGAGCTCAGGCAAAGAAAATCTCAGATGGTGGGGACTTTTTTCCTTTTGCTAATTTTGATTCAGACTTATTTGAGCACAGCTCCAAGATCCAGAAGTCCAGGAAAGAAAGACAATGCCTGAAGAAACAGTGGCAACAAAAGACTGATGGATATAAGGGGTTAACATATGAAAATGTTGAAACTAAGCTGATCACTTATTGTGATTTTCTTACAGAACAAGCTAACAATGTTTCTCTCCAGGGTTATTTTAAGCAGCTGGAGGTGAAACCAAAACAGGGTGAACCTATGTTTAAAAAATGTAATGGGCTACTGTACAGAGTTTTGGTTAACCTTCAGACACAGGACAAGATAGAACAATTGGTTATACCACAAAAGTATAGCTCTGAGTTGTTACAGATGGCACATGACAGTCCTATGGATGGTCACTTGGGGGGGACTGCACCCTTGCCAGATTGCTGTACAGATGTTGCTGGCCTGGAATTCATGAAGATGTTGCTACATATTGCAGTTCCTGTACTGAGTGTCAGAAAGTAGCCCATTGACTAAAAAAGACAAGGTGCCCTTGGTGATCCTACCCTTGATAGATGTGCCTTTTGAGAGAATTGCAATGGATGTGGTTGGCCCCTTAGACAAAAGTAAAAAGGGTAATCAATTCATTTTGGTAGCATGTGACTATGCTACTCGATACCCAGAGGCAGTTCTGGTGCATACTGTCACAGCCCAAAAAGCGGCAGAAGAGCTTGCCAAATTTTTCAGAAGGGTGGGCATACCTAAAGAGATTATTACTGATCAGGGTAGTAGTTTTGGTGCTGCATTACTGAAGGAGCTGTACCACCTACTAGGTATCACTGCCATAAGAACCTCCCTTTACCACCCTCAGACTGATGGTCTTGTTGAGTATTTTAATCAAACCCTAAAACACATGTTAAAAAGGTTTTTAAAAGGGGACAGGAAAGGAAAGACTGGGACCAGTGCTTACCTTACCTGCTTTTTGCTTACAGAGAGGTGCCACAGGCATCAACAGGTTTTTCACCATTTGAAATGCTGTATGGTAGACAACCTAGAGGACCACTAGATGTAATAAAAGAAACATGGAAAGATAACCCCAGTCAGAAACAATCTATTACATCTTATATGTGTACCCTGAGAAAGAAGCTGGCAAAATATGTTGAAATCGCTCATAGTAATCAGGAAGAGGCCCAAAACCAGCAGAAGGTGCATTATGACCATAGAGTAAAAGAAAAAGTTTTTGAGTCAGGTGAAAAGGTCTTGATACTGTTACCCACTACAGAAAATAAACTGTTAATGAAGTAGCAAGGGTCTTATAAGGTGCTTAGACTTACTAGTACAGTTGACTATGAGACTGACACCCGATAGAAAAATCCTACTAAGATATACCATGCTAACCTCCTCAAGAAATGGGTTGAAAAAACACCAAAAGCTGTTTTGCTGATTTTACCAGAAACTGATAAAGAAGATATTGATATAGCTTATGACAGGCTGGAATAAACTGTAACTGCTGATGCTGTAAAGGTGAATGTTTCCTTAACCTCCAAACAAACCACAGAAATTCATAACTTGCTAAAGACATTTGACAGTATTTTTACCACAGTGCCAAGCTGAGCAAAAGGGGTCAAGCATGTAATAGTGACAAGGAATGCTCACCATATTAGGCAAAAGACATACATATTACCAGAGTGGTTAAAAGCAGAAGTGGTTTAGGAAATACAAAAAAATGAAAGAATTGGGTATCATTGGGTATCAAGGGTCAAGAAGTGCTTGGTCATTACCAGTGGTGACTATAAACAAAAAAAAGAAGGGGGTGTAAGAATCTGCCTTGATTTTAGGAAACTTAATCAAGTGTCAGAATTTGATAGTTATCCTGTGCCCAGAATAGATGATTTGGTAGACACACTGGGGAGTGCCAAGTATATCACTATCCTCGATCTCACCAAGGGTTATTGGCAAATCCTCCAAGCTACAGATTCCAGAGACAAAACTGCATTTACCACTCCTATAGGATTCTATCCATTTACCTCCATGCAATTTGGTTTACATGGCACACCCGCTACATTCCAGTGGTACATGGATGTAATTTTATCCTCTCACACTGGTCATTGTAATGTGTACCTGGATGATGTTGTGGTGTACAGTCCAGAATGGAAAAGCCACCTGGAACACCTATGAGCAGTTATCCAATCAATCAGAAAGGCAGGTCTGACAATTAAACCTACCAAGTGTGCACTGGGCATGCAAGAAACCAGATATTTGGACTATGTTTTGGAAAATGGAGGAGTCAAGCCAGAGGTTTTCAAAATAGAAGCTGTAGCTAACATCCCTGTCCCCAAAACCAAGAAACATATCAGGTCATTTTTAAGCCTGGCTGGTTATTATCAGAGATTTGTTCCCAGCTTTGCCAAGTTAGCTACTCCACTCACTGAACTCACCAAAAAAATGATTTCTGAATAATGTGAAATTGACCCCAGAGTGTGATGATGCTTTCAGGGCCATTAAGGCTGCATTATGTTCAACCCCTGTTCTGAGAAGCCCACAGTTTGAGAAACAATTTCTGTTACAGACTGATGCATCAGAGGTAGGCCTAGGTACAGTCTTGAATCAGCATGTAGATGGGAAAGAACATCCTATTCTATATATAAGTAGGAAATTGCATGACAGAGAGAAAAGGTACCCCGCAATTGAAAAGGAATGCCTTGCAGCAAAGTGGGCCATGGAATTCCTTAAGTTTTAAATACTAGGAGCTGACTTTGTACTTGTAACAGATCACAGTCCTCTCGGTTGGCTTAACCAAATGAAGGATAAAAATTCTAGAATCACATGGTGGTACCTAGAACTACAGCCATTTAAATTTAAAGTGATGCACAAATCTGGGAAAGAGAATGTCAAGATATGGATCAGGAATTAAGAATTCCAAAGGGTGAACAAAATGTGAGTTGAATCTTCTCTGTTTGCTATGACGCATATTAACTGAACTGTAGTGGTTATAAGATATTGTAATGTTCAAAGGAGACTCTAAAGAATGCTTTGGAAACCTGTTTTTTAAAACAGGTTCTCTCTTAAAAAGGGGGTATGTGACAGGGCTGAATAAGACCCTGCCCCATTTGTTATACAGAAAGCGTTTAAACACAAGGGTCTGTTCTATCCTCTCCTTTTCTGTCTCTTGTCTGTCTGGTTCACAACCAAATTTTCTTGTGAGACCTAGGAACTGATCACTCCATCAGTTTTGCAATTTTCTTCCTCTTGCTATCTCTCTGCCTTCCCTTGCTGTTCTATCTTTTCTTCCCCCTTGCATATCTGCAGGTATAAAAATGTATGTGAATCTTTATGAGGAAATGTCACTGATACTGGGATCCCTTTGTTTAAAACTGTGTATAGTTGTACTGTTGAAATGATTGCAAAAAGCTATTTAGAACTCAGGGGGTTAACCTGAGAAGCTGGTTTACAAACTCTCTGAGATGCAGTAAACAAGAGGCCAGTTCTGGATCATTATGTTCTTTTTGCTGCACTTGCAAGAACATTGGAAACTTACAAGAACATTATGTGATAGGCATACTATTTTCTTAACGAGTTTCCCAGGCACAGACTTATACAAAGAGCAGCAATGCTTGTGCAAGAGAGAGACAGAGACTGCGATTTGAAATTGAGAAGAACAAACTCGGAAGAAGGACTCTGTTTTCCATGTTTGTACTGCCATTGTAAATAGTTATCCTGACAAAGTTTTATTTTTTTATTTTGCCGTTATTAATAATAAAATGCTATTTGTAAATTTTGAAACTGCTCCTGGTTTTCCTATGCTTCCTGACCTGTGCCTCGACAACAGACTGCCATGTCATACCCCTCATTCACCTCATGAGGCTGTAATTAACCAAAATCCCAAATACCTCTTTAATGGAATGTTTTTGGAACAGACTTTCAGGGGCTGATACCAGCAGTCATCAAGAGGAGCAGCTTGGAGCCTAATGTTCCCCTGTGTTGCCTGCTAGAGTGCAAAATGACTACATAATTCTGGTTTAGACTGGGCTAATTGACATGTGCCTTTTAATTTGTTACATTCACAGCAATCCCTTCCCAGCTTAACCCAGAACTATATGGAGCCATTGAGGACTCTAATAGGCAACATGTGGGAACATTCAGTTTTATGCTCCTCTCGCCAAAAATGACCACCTGGACTTTAACCCCTCCAAGAACAGATTTGAGAGGTAGACATCCCATTAAATAGGTACGAAGATATAATTTTCTTTCTGCTTGTGGGGGGTTGGGGGTATATGTGATAGCAGCATGTATAGGGTGTGACCAGGCTGGTGAGATGTTATTGTCCACAAAGGCCGGGACTGCCCCTCTCCAGTGGCCATACCATGGGGCCATTAGTTATTTTAAAGATTCACAGGGATGGGATTATCTCTCAGAGGCTCAGTGAAGGGACAACTAGACATTTCAAGTCCTCTACAACATAGTTTAGATAAGGGAGGGATGGTGTTTTTTAACAGCATGCAGACAGTGGCACAAACATGATCTAATGTTTGGTATCAAACCTGATTCATAACAGAAAGTTAGTGCTAGAGTGAATACAAAAATATCCACGGTTATCATTTTGGACATACTACATAGTGTCCTTATCAACTTCCTATAGGATGATGCTGAGCTAAATGGGATGGTTCTCGAGTGTCACTGATCTGATTTGAGCAGCTGGTCACTATTCACAGACTATTATGCTAGATGAGTTCTCTTTTTCAGAGGTTGTGGTTGGCTGTGAAGTTACACAGTCAACAATACTTGGCCCCATGTTTGTTGGAGAAACAGTAGAATGTATGCTGATGGCATGGAGGGAGTAGTTGAGGGCTACTCATCAAGGAAGGTCACCAGGATCTTCGTAGATCCACTCCTCCCATCTGTACACAAGGAATAGAGCAAGCATGTAAGAAAACCTTTGTTGAAACTGCTCTGTGGGAGATAAAAGCCTAAGCAGTACAGTAGTTATGTAAACCCTGGGGAGTGCCCCCAAATTAATGAATGCTGATCAGGTGGAGAGGTTACTTTTTTATTGTATTTATTTATTGAGTTCTTGGATTACATCTGTGAGTGGTTGCTCATTTATGGGTTCCATGTCAGTTACAAGGACAAAGGTACATCAAAACAGTAGTACATGTTTTAGACAGGGTAACCGTAAGATCCTGTAATACAGCAGTACATTTTTAGAAAGAGTTCCTATAGTGAACACACCAAATTTAGGATCATAGGCATCAAGTAATTTGCCTGAGTTAAAGTTGGGGCACCCTACTGGGTTGCATGAGAGGAGATGATAGTAGGAGTATAGTGGTAAGTGTGCTACAGGGTGGGTATTGAGTGAGGGGAGTATACAGAATGGGTGGGGTAGAGGTGGCAAAGAGTGTGAGGTAGGGTGGTGACCTGAAGTGCTAAGGATAGGTCACATCAGATGAGTAGGTTAGATGTGAGATAAGAGTGCTAGGGTGCCTTTGAGGCACAGGAAGAGCAGCCACAGCTGGTTGAGATAAGGTGCTGTCATAGTTTGCATTTGAAAACACCAATAGTTGCAACACAGGAAATGTCAGGTAGTAAGACATTGGTATAATGAGGAGCATGGTAACAGAATGCGTGTTGTGCCAAGGCAATACACAGTCTAGGAATTTTGTAGATCTGGGTGGCAGAGTTCCTTGTGAAATGGGAGCTTGAGTGCATGGTTAGGAGTTTCAGAACCCCTGCCGGTAGTAGATTGAGAGAGCATTTCTTGGCAAGGAGGCAAGACTGATATCTTATTCTTTCCTTTAGTTGGAGCCAACTGGTCTATGAGTAATGGTCACAGGTATGCGTAAGTCTTGCAGCACTTGTGAGAAGATGACATGCCTTATTAAGCATGACAGAAATGTGTTGTAGGGCGGTGTCAGTTGCCAATCCATAGATAGCCAGTCCATAATCGACAAGGGAGACTATTGAGCTGTTCATGGCCAGATTCAATGCCTCATAGGTTAAGCAGTGCTTGTGGTGGTAAAGAATCCCTATTCTTGTACTGATGGCCTTTGCAGTATTATCAATGTGTTGGACATAAGAGAGAGTGGAGTCTATTGTGATACCCAGGTATCTGAAAAACTGGATGTGCTCCAGGGTGTCACCGCTTTCATTTCTGATCACAAGGGATAATGCGCTGAACTTACTCTGGGTGCTGGAGTACAATGTTGTCTTTGTTTTTTTACAGTTCATGATTAGTCTATGCTCCTTAAACCATTTCTCTGCAGATGAGAATCCCCTTTGGAGTTCAACTGTTAGTTGTTCCAGATGGGGGTTTCTGGTGAAGATAATCACATCATCTGCATAAAGGAGCATCCAGGTTAGACAGGAGGCCGGCAGTTGGTTTAGGAAAAAACTAAATAGTAGAGGCCCCATAATTAACCCCTGTGGGACCCTGGAGTGGACAGGTCTGCTAACAGAGGTGTTGTCTCCTAGCCTGACCTTTTGTGATCGGTTGTGAAGGTAGCTGTTAAACCATGAAACTGATTCTGAAGAGAGCCCAACAGCAGACAACTGATTCAGAAGGAACTCATGGTGCACCATATCAAAAGCTTTTGATAGGTCAATAAATGTTGCTCCTACCAGAAGGTCTTGGTCTAGGAAGTGGTGGATGTAACCTGTGAACTCCAATAATGCTGTGATGGTACTGTGACCTGGTTGAAAGCCATGTTGTTCAGGACAGAGGAGTTGGTACTGGTTCAGATACTCAACAGTTTCAGTTAATACTTTATTACTTAATATTGCAACCAGGCACAAAAGTACAGGTTGAAGTTCTATACAGCATAAAAAGATAAACATTTACATATAGCAGATCCAAAACATAAAATTATACAATGTTAAAGCAAGAAAAGAATAAAAAGACATAACATTCATTTCACCACATTCAAATATTGCACAAAGATTTACTGTAAGTTTGAATTCTTGCCACAGGTTTTTCTCACATCTCCTTACTTTGCAGATTATACCCAGACATATTCCTCGATACAAGTAAACAATGCAATTTATGGTCAGGCTCACACATTTTTTTAAAAACCTCTTTAGTCATTTTTTCTCTTCTAGTATCTAACCTATCAAGCCCACATTTAATCAAGGCTTCCCTATAACTCACATCCCACCCAAAAATTACTCTTAGTGCCTTTTTTAGTACTCTTTCCAAATCTTCAGATTCACTTTTGGCGAAGCCACTATGCCACACAGCAGCTCCATATTCAACCACCAGTCTAACCACTGTAGTAAAATAATAAACCAAATCTGATTCATTCAAACCTGTACATCTCATAACAGTTAAAAAGTATAACCTACTATTTGCTTTCTTTACCATGCTTAAAACCTGTTCTGCCCAAGAAAAATCATTCTGAAAAATGAATCCCAAATATTTCACTTTTCTTACTACTTCTACCTCCTCACCCCGAAAGACAATCCTTTCATCTCATTCCATTTAATCTGCTTACCAAAATGTATCTCTTTTTTTTTGTGGGATTAATTTGTATAAAATTATTTTCAGACCACATGTCTATATAATCTGAATCACTTTGCATAGTGCTATCTTCAACATTGTCCCAAATATCCAATACTGTAGTATCATCTATATACTTTATACATGGGTCCTTCATGTCTAGATCATTTATCATAATCAAAAATAATAATGGCCCAAATCTAGTTCCCTGAGGGACCCCACCACACATACCCACAGCCTTAGATTTTATGCCTTCCATCTCAATCCATTGTGATCTTCCCTGCAAAAAAATGGCCACCCCATTTACTATATACTCTGGCACATGTAAACTTTGCAATTTTTGTATTCCCATCCCATGATCAGTAAGATCAAAAGCTTTTTTATAACCCACCAAAACAACTCTTACCTTATTTGCTTTATCCCAAGCGTTCATACTTCGTTACAAAAATGTTAAAGCAGCGTCAATAGTTGAGCAACCCCTCAAGGAACCAAACTGATTTTTGTCCAAAACCCCCTCCATAACATCCATAATCCATCTACAAATAAACATTTCACATACTTTTGAAACCGTACATGCTAAAGCAATTGGTTTAAAATCTGTTGACATATTTTAAGGTGTCACAATTTTAGGAAGGGGAACATCCTTTGCCTGCTTCCACTGTAAAGGTTTGATATGAGTTGGTGTCAGTAAGTTCCTGATATGGGGCCCAGCACAGAAGTCTTTTTCTTTTTGACCACTAGGGCTATCGATGAGTTGTCAGTGGGGAGGAGGACACATGGCTGGACCAACTGAATATGTTTCGGCATAGATTATAATTATTTTGTACTAGATAGAGGCACTTGGTAGCCACTTGCTGACACATGCAGGTGCATATTTGCCCCCAAGTAGTGCTAGCCCTACCTGGAAGGGTGCCAGGGCATGTAGGTCTGGGAATGCCAGAGTTCCAGAGACACACACCAATTGGAGATATGTTTATGGAAATGGAAATGAATATAACAGCAGTAGCAGAGCCCCGTAGCAAAAAGGGAGGGAATCCTGGTATTGAATGTAGGAAATGTAGTATAGTGGGTGTAAACAATGCTTGTGATAATGGAATGTATGGAATGTGGTAAATACTGACAATTGAAGATGAACTGAAAGGTGAGAATAATGCCCTTCTAAGCTGTGTGTCATTGTCACAGCAAATAATTGTAAGTTTATCATTTTTCAAACTATTTTATGTTCTTTTGTTTCAGTTCATTTCTTTTCTGTTATTCATGTAATGTTGTTTGTGTATCTCTTTGGGTTGCTCTGTTTCTGTATATTATCTGTAAACTGTCTCACTGCTTAACTGTTTGTAATCTCCCGGGTCATGTCTGAAAATAGACACTATTGTGGCCATGGCACCCTCCCGGTAAGCAAAAACAAAATAAAAATAAATAAAATGCAACCTGCCTGATCCCAGCTCCCAGTGTGGACATTGGTTTGTGAACAGTCGATTTATTATATATTTATTTAAATACTGGATAGTCCATGGGCTAACAAACCCATTTAAATGGTCACCCAGAAAAAAATGACAAGACACTGATAAATTAATACAAACAAGAACAAATACAAAAGCTAAGCATTTATATATAATCATACTCTGAGCAGTTTAAAAACTGAAGTTTAAGAGTCCTTTTAAAAATGCCTAAGGACCGCACACTAGTAATTGAGTTTGCTAAAAGAAATTGTTGTATTTGGGTAACTTGTAGGCTAAGAAATGTTTACTTGTGTAAATACTGTAAAGGGACTAGACAACTGATTGTGTTTACCAGACCTTGTGTTAGCTATCTGTTCCTGAAATGCAAATAATTGAGTTGATGGAAGATGAAACGAAACCCAACATCACCTTTTCTGCCATAATGTCAAGAAAATAATGAAATTTTTTTTCAACTAAAAACAACTAAGAAAATTATAAAGTATACAATGGTGTGTCGGGCAGATAACAGAGAGGGAAGACAATCAGTTTTGTTGTCGAGGGTCCTCACTCTGAACAGTGCTCCCTAGCTAGATGAATGATAAATAAGAGATTATAGTCCAAAACTGGCAACAGAAATCACTGTGCCAACAGCTTTCTTGTTGTTAGAACAAAGAAAGAATTTGGTTGTTATAACACACCAAGTCCTATATGTAAAAATGTTATCCATATTCACAATATGAAACTCATGAAAGAGAGAGAGCACTGCCCAGACTGAGTCCTAAACACATAAATAAGGGGACCTGTTCAAGAATAGTACCTTCAGGTGTGGTTAAGAAAAGGGAAGGAGAAACACTGTGTTTCTTAAATCAGTTATGGAAAAGTAATGATTTTGTTAAGTTAAATTTCAGACTAAGGCATGGTATGAAAACCATTTCTAGACATTTTCAAAATCAGATTAAAGTGCCAAATTCAAGTCTGAAATGCTGGGACCAGTGGAAAAATTAACACATCATCAGTGTATAGCAAGATATTAGACTTGCTTCATGTTGATGGGAGGGCATTCAAAACAAACTGAAAAGAATTGGGCCAAGGATAGATTCTTGTGGTGCTCCTATGTTAAGTGGAGCAATATAATAATATAAATATTAGTCTGCCATTTGTGGTGCCCCAAAACTGTACATTGATCATCCCTGGTCGTCATTCACCCTGACCTGTGGTGGCAATGTAAAAGTACTACTGTTTCATGTTATAAGGCAGGTGCTCCACTGGAGGGGAGATGCCACAATATATCCTTAGACACAGGGGGTACCATGCCCTTACATTTATTTTAGTTGACCAGAAAAGGACTGAGGGCTAAAAAATGCTTTCTGTTTTCAGTCTGGGCCTGGAGGAGGGGGATACAGATGTAAACGAACTGAAGTTGGACCAGGTTAGTCTGTCTGTGAAAGTTACTGGGGTAAATCTCATCAGGACACTGAAGCAGTTACCTTGCTCTTTTTGAAAAGTGCCATGGGAACTTTAACATCCACCTAAACAACCACCAGAGCAGGCAGATGAAATCTCAGCTTAACAGCTAATCCAAAATGCAAGGACCCCTTGTTAATGCTGTCTATTTCCCAACTGATACTCAGTTTTTAATTAATTTATTGAAATTTATTTCATCTAGGCAAGCAAGCAGAATAAATTACAAAAATGTTCTTTCTATCTGTGACCCTACTGATCAGTTCCAGGAACCCAGTGACATTAGAGGAGGGGAAGATCACACTACACAGGTTTCACTACAGGCTTCCACTCAACTAATGTTACCAGGTTTGTAAACTGATTAGTAGCTTTAACACTGAATATCATGCAGTAATAAGGCAACATAAATGAGCCACCCTAAAAAAGGAAAAAACAACATTATTTTAAAGTAGATGCAAGAAAACATACAGTAGGGATTATGGAGATCACATACACACCCAAATTTCTATTTTTTTAAAGTGGGAAATGCCAGGTTTATGTTCCTGTTAATGATAAGAGAATAAATAACACCCAAGTATAAAGAATGAGTGATTAAACTGAGTAGGCACTGTGACATCATAGAACCTGAGAGTAAAGCTCAAGTGTTCCAATGATGACACAGAACCTACTGTATGAGGTGCAAGAATAAGTAAGTTCTTCACACGTGGGTGCTTTATTTTTTATAATACATGAATACAATGCTTTTAGCAAGATAATAAGTTTAAACTTACTTTTAACCTTTAGTCTGCCAACAGAAATTAAACGTATAGAAATTCTGAACTAATATAGCAGTCCGTGGCATAGCAAGGGTTAAGTGAGGTGCAAAGGAAGTCATTCTGCACTTCACTTACATAGTGTGAACACATTCTCAGTATGAAATGTTTATTTCTTTTCCACAGCAGTTTGTTATTTACAGTACAGCCCAAGTGGCTCCAGCTCACAGACACACTCATAATGAACATGAATTGTTCTGCACATTCTCAAAAAGATGGAAAACACCAACATAAATGGTAATAGTGTATTATAATTCATTAGTTTCCACACATTAGCAAAGATAGCAGAGTACTCCATATAGTATCAAATACTAATGTACCACAGTACCCATTTGGTAGTTTGGGTCTACCTGCTTTTCTTAATAAGTTGCTTGAATTGGCTATATTTTTACATGCCCTGTACACATTGGCTGTGTTATGGCACAGTGTTGATTTATTGAATTTTCTTAACCAGGTAGGCCCACTGGAACCCAAGGTCCTTTTATCAGGGGTTACCTAGAGTTAATTACAGACAGTACAAAACAATATAGATTTTACTGAGTCAGATAATACTGTACTTGGGGTAATGAACTAGGTGTGTTATGTTAGATACATGCCAGCACAAGGAATAATATACCCAAGGGTACAGGAGATTAATCCACAGACAGGATCATATGACATGTTAAGGCATTAAAACAGTATTAAACAATCAGGATGGATACAAAATGGGCATAGTAAATAAAAATTAGTATTGAAAATGAACTTGCTCAATGGAGCCTTATCCTGGTACAACAAACAAATAAAAATACAGAAATGTGCTTGACAGAGGAAACTAAAAAATAGTTTTAATGTCTCATAACAACAGCACTGGATAAGGATCTGTGATCTCACTGACCTGTTTACATTAAACAATCACAATTGTATTAATACCCTTCAAGTCACTTATTTGTATTAAAAAATGCAGCAACTGCCATCTACTGGCCAAATGAAAAGATTACAATTGCTCAAAAGGACAACCTTTTCTGTCCTTTTCCTTCTTTTTTTTTCTTTTTTTATGTATTTCTTATTTAAATTGTAATTAAAAAAATATATTTCATTACTAATCCTAATGGACCCATTTCATAATTACAATAAGGTAATCCAGGGTGAGCTTTGTACTGTGATAATGACACTTCTCAGGTGGTGGAAGCACTCAGCTTTTGGCTCTGTGCTTCGACCCACCCAAGGCATGCAGTCATCCCAGCACAAAGCACACCCTGTCATATCTTATGTCTTAATTCTCGAGATATTAAAATGATCCTACTACTACTTCAAGTGGGTAAGGCTTGCTAAAATAACTAATCTCCAGCATGTTAAAATAGAACAGCCCTAATTATTTAGGTAAAAAGTCATCATGATGACACGGTTAACTCTATTATAAATCACTAGCATGATTTTAGCCAGTCAAAGCTCAGATCTGCAGGACCTCTTATCCTGCAAAAAGCTGTTATCCTTTATTTCCATTCACATTTTTCGCCAAGCCAGTAGCTCATCTTTTCAGGGATGTACCCTGTTCACAGGGATATACCCTGATCTGGCCGAGGGGATCCTGATCGTTACATAGATAGTTACTGGGTTTTTCTACTTCATTTTCTCCCTCCCTTCTTCCCTAGCATGAGTGATGCCTTTGTCAGCCTTGCACACATGCTGCTTCCCTCTATGGCAGCAGGAGCAAGCCATCTGGCCCAGCCTTAAGAGTCAATGTGGAGGGGGAGCTTGCTGCCAACCCTCCACAGCCGAGATGCACTGGTAAGCAGTGGCTGTCTTGGCCTGGCAATACCTATTGGAGTGTTGCCTTGAATTCAAGTAGTTTCACAGCAGCCCAATGCTCTGCTGCTGGACCGTGGGGGTGCCCACACATCTGTCATCTTATGCAGGAATGTTAAAGTAAATGCTTCCATTTCAGATGCTGGGGAGGAACATTAGACTTATTTTTGTAAAATAACTAAACACAAAACTTAGTATAAATCACCCTAGCTACCTCAGGTGTTTTATAAGAAATTAATAAGGCCCCCAAGGGATGTCTCTCATTGTAAAAGAGGGTCATCTTATGAGGTTTGGGCAGCCAGACCTGCTTTGTTTTAAGGTCCTTACACCCAAACCTTGTGAGATAACTCTATTATAAAATATGACACATCCTCCAGAGGCTCTATTAACTTGTAGTACAGACAGCAGTGAACTTCATTTTTCAGTTGTCAGCATTGTCAAATGCTTCATTTGTTTATTGCAACTCATTTGAAACTCATTGGCAACTCTTTAGCCAATCAATGCAATGACAACTCCGTCACTGTCAAATAAGTTCAGTTATGGCTCTGGACCAGAATCAGACTAGGGCAGATTTTAGATAATGCCTTTCCTCAGAGCACTTTAGAAAGCAATGATATAATTGCATACAGTGCAGAGACAATCTGTGCAGACAAATATGGCAGCCACTAAGCACGCAACCACATACACCCAGACTGACAATCCCCTTTAGAACCAACAGACTCCCAGCAGCAAAGGGAGGTAGCACATCCCAGATGGGATAGACCATTTGCTCCTGGGCACCATATTCAGTGGCCAGCATACTACTTACTACATATGGCATGCAAGGCACCAAGGGGCCATTCAAATGTCATTATATGGCCACTGTCAGCTCTGCACAATGCTTCCATACACAGATGCATGGAGGCATGGTGCAGAAACACAGCCATGGCCACCACCTTCACTCAGTCCCTAGCTAGGCAGTCCTTGGTAGACAAGTGATCCCCCCATCACCTAGTTATGTCATAATTGCCCCTAGTAGTCTAGCATGCCCTGCTTTCCAAGTTATGTCATAAGTACACCAATGTAGTCCCATCTCAATCCCCAAATTCTGTCGTAATTTTCGCTGGTACTCTATTGATCCCCTGATCCCCAAGATAATATCAGGAATTCATTAGTTGTTTAGTGGCCTCCCCAGCCTGATCCCCAACTGAACAGAACACATCCCTGCAAGCCCAGTGGTACCTCGCTCATGACCTATCCCTGTTATATAAATTTCCCCCCCTCAGAGCTACTCATTCAGCACCCACCACCCCGTTCATCCTCAACTCAGCCATCAAGACCTCTTCCCGGGTCAGTGGCAGATCTGAAAATGGTGACTGATAAAGACCCTCCACAAGCCACTTCAGCCAGCCACCATCTGAATGACAGAGAGCGAGTGCCTGCATACTGCCATTATTTCCTTTGGAACATAAATTGCTTAGCTTTCCTGTACAACAACTCCAAATCTATAGGAATTATTTCCCTGTAGACTGCCCTTTTGTCCAAGACAATACAGTAATCCTTGTAGCTCTGGAAGCCCTGGGATTTTAAAATAAATGTTGCATTTCATAGGCCCATCAGTGATGCAGTATGGTAAACACTCGCTATGCCAGCAGCACAGGTTAGCGAACAAGCCTGGGGCATAAGGGGCTAACTAGAGGTATGGAAGATTGATTGATTGCCCCAGAGGATATTTGCTTCTTTTGGTGAGAAAGAGTTGTATGATTCTCTATAACACTGCAAACTAGGCACCCATGGGTGGTGGTGGTACTGTACAACAGGAGGCACCAGTAAGGGTGGGGTGACACCACCTTGCAGTAGTACACTTTACCTGTTCTGTTGTCCTTGTTAGTGGTGTCCCATGGGTACAAGAAAAGGTTGTCACAGAAAATACCCTAACTCAGCAGGATGAAGAAATCCTGCTACACTTTGGCCCTGTGCATTCTGCCTGTGGCCTCCTATTGTCCAACCAATGGATATACTACTGCCATTACAACGGAGTAGCCATATGTAGGGGTGACAGAGCTAGGTGGATAGCATGGTGCTGGTTTCTCCACTGAAAAGCATCATGCCAACATCAACACAATCTTAGTGCTGGCAATTTGTGCTTGGTATTACAGTACTTAATATTCTAACACCGAGCTGCTATGGATCACAGGGTAGGTCATATATGCACTTGTGGGCAAAGCTGTGAAAGTTCGTTTAATCATAATAAGGATTTAAACCCCTGCCTGGTAGTGTTACAGGAACACCAGGAAGGAGACTGGTCCAGTGTTCCACCAAGCTTCCATTCAAACCCTTTTTTCAGACATCCATGATATCTAATGTGGATCACAGGGCAAGGCACTGACACATTTTTGACAGGTGATGACTCTTTCATGATGCATTCGGTTGAAGGAACCAGCCATTATCTGGTGGATGCCATGGGGCTCCGTTGAATGGCATCACTGATGAAGGGGGCATAAATAGCTTTAATAGTTGTATTTCAATTGGGCTATCCTGGGTAAATAAACTCCAACAGATGAGGAGATAACAAGGAAGTGTCTGCAGTTCCAACAGGTTCAGGTGTAGTTTCTGTAGCACTGCCACTACTGTCCCTGCAGAATCTTGGACACTGGCTTTCACCACAAGTACTACTGCCCTAGCAGATGCTGGCAGAGTTTTGTTAATGCAAGCACTACTACTTCAGCAGATCTGCATCTACCAGATACCTTACCTAGTACACACTTTACTGTCCCAGCAGATGCTGGGATACTTCTCTTTACACAGGAACTTTTGTCCCAGCAGATGCTGGCAGAGTTCCATTCCCACAGGCACTATTGTCCCAGCAGATCCGCATCAGCAGGGATACTTTGCCTGGCACAGGCACTACTGTTCCAGCAAATGCTGTGATATATACCTTCACTGCAGGCACTAGTGTCCCAGCAGATGCTGGCAGAGTTCCATTCCCACAGGCATTATTGTCCCATAATCCATATGAACAGACTAAAAGAGCTTAATATGTATACCATTGAGGAAATGAGGGAGAGGGGGGGAACGGGATAGAAATGTTCAAGTACCTCCAGGGAATCAATAAAGTCCAAGAGGGTAGCATATTTCAGAAAAAGAGATGTGAAAGAACATGGGGGCACAATTTGAAGATGGGGGGGGCAACTCAGGGGCATCGTGAGGAAGTATTTTTTCATGGAGAGGGTGGTGGGTGCATTGAATGGCCCTTCCTGAGGAAATTGTGGGGTCAGCAACAGCTGGAGAACTTAAGAATGCATGGTACAGACATAAGGCAATTCCAGTGGGAGGTAGGAAGAAGTAGGCTATTGGCAAAACTAGGATCTGCAGCTTATCCAATAGGTTGAGAAATGGGCAGACTGGGTGGGCCAAGCGGTCCTTATCTGCCATCAAAGTCTATGTTTCTAACGTTTCTGTGTCCCAGCAGATCTGCATAAGCTGGGATACTTTACCTAGCACAGATACTACTGTCCCAGTAAATGCTGGGGTGCTTACCTTCACCACAGGCACTATTGTCCCAGCAGATGCTGGCAGAATTATGTTACCACAGGCAGTACTATCTCTTTACCTAGCACAGGCAATACTGGAACAGGTTCCTTCACCACACACACTCTGGTGTCCTAGCAGATGCTAGCAGAGTTCTGTTACCACAAGGACTACTGTCCTAGCAGATTGCATCTGCTGGAACATTTTACCTAGTGCAGATACTACTGTCCCAACACACACACTGGAACACTTCCCTTTACCATAATCACTGGTGTCCCAGCACATCACATCATGTGCTGTCACGGCAGTATATGAGGCAAGGTAAGTGACTAGTAGATGCAGATCTGCTGATATAGGGCCTGTAGTAACAGAACTCTACCAGCATTTGCTGGAATAGTACTATCTGTGCTTGGTAAAATAACTCAGCAGATGTGAATCTGCTGGGAGAGCAGTGCCTGCAGCAATAGAAATCTGTCAGCATCTGCTGTGACAGTAGTGCCTGTGATGAAGTAATGTGTTCCAACATATGCTGGGGCAGTAGTGTGAGATATAAAGGAGTGTCCCTTCAGATGTGAATCTGCTGGGAAAGTACTTTACTTCTTGTGGTAACACAATTGTCAGCATCTGCTGGAACACTAGTGCCCATGGTGAAGGACAGTCAGTGTTCCAGCATCTACTGGGACAGTAATACCTGTAGACACTAGCGTAACTGCCAGCATCTGCTGGGACACAAGTACCTATGGTGAAGGGAAGTGTCCCAGTGTGTGCTGTTCAAGTAGTGTCTTTGATAAAGATAAACTGTCACAGTGGATGTGGATCTGTTGGGGCAGTAGTTCATGTGGTAACAGAACTCTGCCAGCACTAGCTTGGACACCAGTGCCTGTGGTGAAGGGAAGTGTATCAGCATCTGATGGGACAGTAATACCTGCCGACAGTAATGTAACTGCAAGCATCTGTTGAGACACTTTTGCCTGTGGTGAAGGGAAGTATCCCAGCATCTACTGTTACAGTAGTGTCTCATGTAAGGTAAACTCTCCCAGCAGATGAGAATCTGCTGGGACAGTATTGCCTGCTGTAGCAAAGCTATGACAGCATCTGCTGGTACAGTATACTAGTGCCTGTAGTGAAGGTGTCACAGTATCTTCTGG
Organism: Neoceratodus forsteri; assembly: GCA_016271365.2. NCBI lineage: Eukaryota > Metazoa > Chordata > Ceratodontiformes > Ceratodontidae > Neoceratodus > Neoceratodus forsteri. The sequence continues at coordinate 1,367,957 of CM057456.1, read as the reverse complement.
GACTGTAGTGTCTGTGCAAGGTAAAGTATCCCTGCAGATGTGGATCTGCTGGGACAGTGGTGCCCGTTGGAACTGAACTCTGCCAGCAGCCACTGGGCAGGCCCTGTGAGAGGAATTCTGAGCCCTGGGAAAAGTTCAGACTCTGGGGCCCCTATGCAGCTGTGTACAGTAACATGCCAGGTGGCTGGGGCACCTCTTTGGTGCAGGGCACCTTCCCCACCCTCTCAAGGGCCCTGCTGCTGGGATACTAGTGCCTGTTGTGAAGGCAAGTATCTAAGCATCAGCTGGGACAGCAGTGTTTGTGCTAGGTAAAGTATCCCAGCAGATGCAGATCTGCTAGACAGCAGTGCCTGTGGGAGCATAACTCTGGCAGCATCTACTGGGATGGTAGTGCCTCTGGCAAGGCAAGTGCCCCAACATCTGCTGGGACAGCATTGTCTGTGCTAAGTAAAGTATCCTAGCAGATGTATGTCTGCTGGGGCAGTAGTCTTGTGGTAACAGAACTTTGCCAGCATCTGCTGGGACACTGGTGTGTGTGGTAAATAGAAGTGACCCAGCTTCTTCTGTCACAGTAGTGTCTGTGCTACAGAAATTATAATCAAATCTGCTGGCATAGTAGTTGCAGCCAATCAATGATTGCTGCACAGCAGGTGAAGAGGATGCACATGCATGGTAGTGAAAGCTTAATGCTGAAACTGTAGAATGGCTGCCCAATCAGGAATTGGCAATACATTGGACCTTTTTATAATAATACCCATGACTGACATGGCAATACAGTACTAGTAGTGTACAAAGCTGTCTGAGGTGTCATCATTTGGGGATGCTACCACTAAAGGCTGCAACTGCTACTACTGTGTTGCCATGTCAGCCTGGAGTTTTATTATAATAAGGACATCCGTTTTGCCAGTCCCTGATTAGGCAGACATTCTGTAACTTCTGCATTAATCTTTCACTACCATGTATGTGCATCCTCTACCTGCTGTAGTGTGCAGCAGTCCTTAATTAGCCCAAGTCCATGGTGTAATACTTTCTTTAACCCAGGAAGACCTGTGGCCCACTATACAGTAGCTACAGCCACATAAGCTGTTCTCTACAGTGGTTCTCTCATGTGCCTATGACAAAATACATTTTGAGACTAGGGCCCTAAGTAGTGACAGGTTGACTCATGAGTTTGAAGTTAGCCATTAACCCATTTTCTGATAAGTGGATCTGCAGGAATGTTCATCTTAACTCAGTCTTCAGAAGCAGCTGCTGCATTTTAGAAAGATGTTTCCCCCGTGCTAGCCACCCAGATACTTGGCAGGACTCGCACAGATGTGCAGGTGTTGAGGATTTGAGAAGTTTCCCACTCAAACAGTGGAGCACTGCCGGGCGCGGGATGACGAGAGAGAGTGCGCAGGCTCCTTCTCTGTGTATCCAGCTGGAAGTGATTGTGTGATTGGCGTCCTCGTCACCCCAGCGACCGCCCTGTCGGCGCCAGCTGGACCGCAGCGTGAATGGGTGACGTCACGGGGCTGGCGCCGGACAGTCTGGGCTGCAGAGCCAATGAATCAGCTGTCAAGGCAAGAACAGAGAACATTGCATATGTGAAGAGTAAGAAGATGGCAAAACACACAAATACACACACAGCTGGGCAAAGCCGGGGCAGGAAAATCCGAGAAAAAGAACCACTTCTCTCGACCACTCTGGATAACTGTCTTGTTTTTCTCTGTTATCTTCCTACTGTTTGCAGGTTGCACCAACCTCCGGACCCATTCGCACTGCTGATTCTGCTATCTGCGGGTGCCATTATGGTGAGGAAAAGTCCAGACAATGCAAACAAAACAACAACATAGCAAGTCAGTGCAGGTTTTGTATTAAATGGCTTTCTGTAAACTGTAACTCGTCCTCCATGACATCATTCCTGCACACAGTTGCATATTTGTTGCTTCTTTGCTTTACCTTGGCTGTGTCTTACGGGTAGGTGTAGTGTGTTTGGCCAGCCTTTGCCTCTAGTAACCGAGCGCGCTCGCTGGCCCCCTCTCTCTCGTACACACAGTCTCCCCCGTTAGCAAATTCCTTGGAGTAAAAGCCGCCTCTGTAAACTACAACTATCACACAGAGGTGAATGAGAGAATATTGCCAACATTTTATGCACAGTAATTACGTTGTGGATGGATGTGTATAGTTGCAACTTTTTTTTGTATTCAACCTCGTCTCTCTTGGTTATGAAATATAAACACAACTGACTATACAGTGCCGGACTGACCCACCTATTACCGTTACCTGGTACTTTCTAGATACCCCTGCCCCGCACAGCTGTGTTCCTACCAATCTTATAAACACTGTAACACTCTTCCTTAAATCATCTATTTTTGTAAGTGTGTTTAATATTTTAAGGTACAGTGCTGTATAAAGCGTAAATGGGAGCCATATGTGCCAGTTTGAAGTGGAATGCTGACATGAATGTGTCAGTAGGGGGACCCTTGTTCATTTTCCAAGTGGGTCCCAGTACCACCTTCCCAGCGCTGCCCTCTCTGAACTCCACAGTTCTCCCATGAGATATAATTGCTTGCTGTCACTATTAACACCACTTTTTAGGATGTCCAGTTGAGAAATACAATACGAGCCCTGAATAAACCTGATGGAATCAAAATATAACATCACACCAGCGCGGCTTTACAGAAAGGTACACTGGTGGTGGTGGTAAATGGGGGGGGGGGTCTGTGTTACACCAACCTGCTCTACATTGTGTATCAATTAACTTTACTATTTACAGGACATCATAACTGAGTGCCTCTTAATTTAATAATTGGGAGAGGGTGCTTTTCTTACAGTGTGCTTTTACACCAGCCGTGTCTGGCGGGGACCCTGTGGCTCTGGAATTTATCAGGTAAATTAGTTGGGGGGCACATTAACTCAAATGTCTGTGGGTCCCAATGTTGGCATGACGACTTTATTATTAAGTTATGTGTTGTAAACCGAAAGTAAAAAGAAAAAAAGAAACATGTTTACACTCTGCCTTTTGAACATTTAAAGAAGCATATTGGGCTGGTGAGGACAGCAGGGGAGTATGGGAGGAGGGGAGTGAGTGGCCATTAGGATATTCGCACAATATGTATAGGTAAGGGGCAGAGGAGATGAATCAGTTTGCCTTTTTTCTGGCGCCAGTTTCTGTATATGTGTTTAACATTCGATTATATGAGCCCAAGTTTGATGTTCTAAAAATCTTAACCCGCGCCCAGTACCACTATTATTTTATGAGACAACAGGCCTTAGTACATTCGTGTTCATAGAACGTGAATTTATACAACACAGCCATTTGTATGTCAGTTGGTATTAGCTGTTCTTGAATTCATTGTTTTTGATCACCTCAAAGGTCAAGCATGTCATTCATCTCATCCTCAAAGCAACTTCCCGGTGTGAAAACAATAACAGAATATTGTTTCTAGTGAAGAAAAATGCAGTGCAGTTTGGCTTTGTAAATGTGATATATTGTAGACCCCCTCTCGCATATTATATGATGCACATTCTTGTAGTCTGTCTCTGAATGTTTATTATTTGTGTTTGCTGCTATTGTGTTGTTGCTGTTGCTGCTGCTGCCCACTTGGCCAGGTCTCCCTTTCAAAAAGGGTTTTAATTGCAATGGGAAGTGCTGGTAAAATAAAGACTAAAAGCATCATACTACATATGTTAAACATCTAAACATTTGCACGACATGTTTTAAACATCGTTCTGTTAGCAATGCGGCAGTAATAATATTAGAAATCGTGCTTCTCCATAGAAATCCACCTTTATATTATACTGCCGCAGCCCCTTTACATTTCATCAATTATGCATGTATTTATATTTATGCCGGTATTAGTAGGCCAGCGCGGTAATGTTATACTGTTCCTCTTCGTAAATAAATCATAGGGATGTCTGAAGAATGAAATATGCACTCTTGAAATCCACATAAGTGCACAAAGCAGGTCGCATAACCGACTACAGTAGCAGTATATAAAACGGCAAACAGGCTCTCTGTATGTATTTGTACTTTAAGTAGGTGTTAAAAAAAGGAAACTATTGACAAATGAGTTACAAGAATATTGATGCTAAGGAAAGCATATAGTAAAAGCAAATCAACATACTAAAGCATATAATAATGTCAGACAATTATTCAACAATCTGTATACTCATCACATTATGCATCAGTTATTTTTAACACGAGTTACCATAGATTACAATGCAGTCGTAATTTGAAGTGAACATATTTGTGCTGAAACTAAATAAATATTGTTGGATAGGTGATGCTAGGTGATGTGATTAGTGGCCTACATATTACAAAAATATTAAGCACGCAATTGATTGCTGTTGTATTTTAGATCAATGCTAACTATAAGTGCAATGTGCATGATTGTAATGTTCTTAGTTAAAACGTAGTCTGTCTCCCTTGAGATTTTCTGAGGATATTACTTCAGTTTTTTGTTTGTAATTTGCATCTTAAGTTTTTCATAGGGCTACGTTCAAAACAGGAAACAAATGTAAAGAAACAAATCCGATTCAATGAACATATTTATTATAGACATACAATCTTCATTCTGCACAATTCCCTCAGAAAAATAATTAAAAAATATTCCAATCTTAATACAGTAATACAAATATTATTGTTTTATGGAGACACTTAATAATGCTTAGTTTTTTGGGAGGGGCAAATTATATAATACAATATGCATGGACACAGGACTTCAAAGAGCAGCATGAAAGGGAACATAGCAAGGAATGCTGTCTCTCCCAATTAACTGTTTGTCATTTGGATGTTGCAGGATTCCAATCGCATTCCTGCATCCCCGGGGCTGTCACTTTCGCTCTTCCGCTGATGGACATCACAGTGGGACCAACCACCGCGTTGCATGCAGCGCCCCTTTTTCATTGGTACCGACAACATTAGCGGGGCTGACTGGGCGGCGGTCATTGGCCGCGCGCGGCTGAACAAAAGGAGAGTAGCCCGCCCCATTCACGGTATAAATAGCGGTAACTGAAGCGCCGCTGAGCAGAGCGAGTTCTTCTCGCTGAGTGACAGGGCATTAGATTTAGGGCATTAATTAAGTGCTGCGCGTAACACCGTCTCGACAGTGGCTGACGGACAAGGCTTGCTATTGCACAGCCCTGAAGGAACGGACATCGCAGCTAGGTTTGACAACACGACCTGCTTGCTGGTTTATAGTCTCATCTAAACAAAGCAACTAAACAAACATTAATGAAAATGAAAGCTGTGAGTCCAGTCCGCCCCTCGAAGAAGTCTTCTTCGTCCTCTTCGCCGGGCTGCAGTGAGCTGGCCCTGCGGTGCCTGTCTGAGCACAGCCTGAGCATCGCCCGGTGTAAAATGGAAGATGAGGACTCGCTGTGCTTGCAGTATGACATGAACGACTGCTACAGTCGTCTCAAGAGGCTGGTGCCCACCATTCCGCCCAACAAGAAAGTGAGCAAAGTGGAGATCCTGCAGCATGTGATCGACTACATTCTGGACCTGCAGCTGGCCCTGGAGACGCATCCGGCGCTGCTTAGGCAACAGGAGGGCAGCCCCGTCGCGGCGGCCGCCACCCGCCGCACGCCCCTCACAGCGCTCAACACTGACCTGGTAAGGCTGGTGGCGGTCGTGATCGGCAACCGCCACAGTGGCCGCTGTTTTGTTGTATATAGTAATAGCATGCGATGCACTCTTGTTGATAGATCAAGGGTGGCATGATGTGATCAGGGCAGCCAAACGAAATGGTTCAGCTGATGAACATGACCCATCTTGCTCGTCCGGACTGAAAGAAATGAGAAACATAAAAATGCATTTTATTATTATTATATACTTAATTGCGCTGAGATGTCCTAGCTGATATGCAGCATCTTGCTTAAAATGGGAAATATTGCAGATATATGGGTTCCGAGTGTGTGTGTCAGGTATTTGGAGCAAAGCGGGTGCTCTTTCCTGCGCACTACAGTGTGAAGTGTTCAACGATTCCCCATCTAGATCACAGGGGTGTTTCTTGCTGCATTTCAGTTACGGCTTGTGAGAAGTATGGCAGCTGGTACTGCAGCAAAACTGGACAGAAACATGTACAGTTAGTTGAAAGTCACGATAAACAATTAACTTGTGTGGGGTTGCATCTAAAAGTAATCAGATTACTTATAGCAGTTACCTGATGTCACGATCTTGCTGTACTATACATTTGTGGTTGGACTTTGGTAGCAGTCCATTCGGCAGTACTAGCTTTGATCATTGCAGTGGCATATGCTTTTAAAATGTTTAACCTCAAATGCTATTATGACTCGTGGTGGTCGACGTCAAGCAGTGCCTTTAGCTGATGCATTGTTTTATTTTGAACTCAGAATATACTACCTGGGCAGTAAACTGCCAGCCATTGGTAGGGGTAATACTATAATTGAGGAGTAATGTTGTGGTTTTAATTGCATTTTTTTTGTCGTTTTTCCAGGACGGTCCTGTCGTCAAAAAGCAGAGTGACAGTATTTTGTGCCGCTGAACTACTTGGGAAGGTGAGTCTGCTTGTAATTAAAACACCAGGAAAAACCTTTAATCATGGTTTTGATCCGACAGTTGTTTCACAGCCATGTGTTGTTCGCGGTTAACACAAACATAGCAACTGGGGCGATTAAAGAACAGGTAACCATTACACTACTGAGCTTAACTATATGTACAACAAATTTAAGTGTTCGCGTTTTGTTGTTGTATTTCTGTCATTGGTCTATTAAATATTTCAGATAATGAAGCAGTTATTTCATGGTCTTTCAAAATACATCTGGCTGCCCCCTAACTGGCATCACAGCTGTTGTTGCTGGCATCAGTCAGTCATGGTGCGCATTATGATGTCATAGAGGCATTATGAGGTCTGTAGGAGATCGTGGAATGATTTGTTATACAGACGTTTTGGGGATAGGCTACAGAAAATGAGTTATAAACCGTTAAAAGGAAAATAAATAAAAAAAAAATAAAATAAGTCCCTGGCAAATTCTAATAGCTGCAACATCGTGTACATACTCGAGTATGGAGTTGCTGTTTTAAATTAAATGTAATAAGGGTGGTATTTATTGGGAAGAGGAATCGATGGAAGGGAGATGTAATGCAATTCCGATAGCTCTGTTAAAAAAATCGTCTTAATTTATACCTTAAAACCTCCCGGTATTAAAATGCATAACACTGTCCTTCAAAGGAGCAAATGACCAGCATGTTCAGCCCATTCTTATTTTAAAGAATAATCTACTTAAGAATAGTGTGCACAATGTTTTTATTGTTAAGGCATTGTTTCTGTCGTATTCATTTAATATGTTAATAGTGTGTACGTTCAGAAATGACCCTGACGTGTAACATCAGTATAGCGTTGTGAAGCACTGGCACATTTGAATATAAAATGCATAGTAGTTGAGATGCATGTTTTAGTTCTAGAAACACTTGAGTAATGGTAATGAGCAAGATGCAACACAAGTCTATAATCATTTACAACTAATGTAATGTGGGGGGATGAGCCCAGCTTAAAGGCACAGCTGTGTGCTCGTAATGTTGTCCTGTAGTGTGGGAGCCTTGCTAGTTGTTTGACCTGGTTTGTTTTGGGTTGTTGATCAAGCATGTCTTGTGTTTGGTTGGTGGCGCCAGTCAGTCTGGAGCACAGCAGTTTACACACCCCCTCTATTCATTGCTCTTCCACAGGTGTGCAGCAGGCTGAGACAGAGCAAGAAGAGCAGACGAAAGGAGAGAAATGAGAGGGAAGACCGGAGAGGGAGGGAGACTCGAGAACAACCATCCAAGACAGATATCTATCAACGCCTAACCTCTCCTTTTGGACATTATCCCGAGAGCGAATTCGGTCCCCCCATCTCGACTTTCACAGCATTTTAAACATACCGTTGCATTTTTTTTACAAGAACAAAAACTTATGATCTAAGAGATGACATGTGTAAATGGGATACTTGAAAGTGGGGTGAGTGGATAGACGATCAAGAGTCAATCAAGCCGTAGAAGTAAAGTTCTAGTTTAATCCACTGAAGAGCTGGTTCCCCAAGCTTTACTAATCTACCACAGAACTGTAGATAATTTTGACATCTATTGTTTCAAATAGATGATTGCAATGGGCACAGGGACGTTCTCCTCCCTGAAAGAATGTTATGTTGTATAGTTGTATAGTGAGTGATGACATTTTTCATTTTGTATATACAGATGTTCTATAAGTGTAAGTGAAAAAACTATATGCTTTAATAGACTACTGTAATTAAGATATTTTTAATTAAATGCGTTTTTTTGTAAATAAAGTTTTGGACGCCTGTGTATGCTTTGTGTTCAGGATGGATTGGGGGTGGGGGTGGGGGGTGTTGGTTCAGAATATGGGTTTATAATCGTATCATTTTATACAGGTCATCACACTAATAAAACTGCAAACTATTGTAAGTATAATGAAAAACCCGCAATATATATATATATTTTTTAAATCACAAGACATGCATTTTCCAGTTAGTTAAATAAAAGGCCAAACACCATCTTAACCGTTTGCACTGAAGCTGTGATTAGAGATTATATACCATTTAAACCGAAGAATGTGTGCATCCTGTGCGAGTTATATATTGTGTTTTCTAGATGAAAAGCTCGGTGTAAATACGCATATGGTTTGGCCTGTACCTTTTGATGTGCACAACTAGAACATTTTCTGTGATGCCAAGACAGGAACTAAATGAGGACAAATGCGCATATATGAGCTGGTTTCTAAATGCAGAGTCACAGCACTGCGTGTCTCTTATCTGTTCCCAGTGCACGACTATAAATGGGGCGTGTCCTGTCTCCCCAGGGCCCTGCACCGCAGCTAAATGTCCTGCTCAGGAAGCGAGTTAAAGGAGAGAACTGATTCGACCCTGTAAACCTGTTTCTTCCATACCTTTCAGCTGTCCCTGATTTTGCCTCAACATTTTCCTCTGTCCCTCCTAAAGGTTTTGTTTCCGTGATTCAATAGTGGGGTCGGGGATTGTGTAAGCACAGAATAATGTCAAGTAGTAGATTTACAGACTCGTTCTTCAGAAAATGCGTTTTACACTATGCCCTTTATTCTACCAGCTTCCTGACTGGACATCTCATATTTTTTTAAGATCTGACCCTAGTTTTAGTCCTTTGTCCCTGATTTTTTTTAAGCCCTGTCCCTGACTTATGAGGCAGAAGGTTAAGAGGTATGGTTTCAATTAGATGCTATGTTTCAAATGCTATAATGGTTCACATTCTGTCTCATCTTTACTGTACGTTTAGTAATTTTGGTGCGTGTTTCGGATTTATATGTTGTTGGTTAGGGCCGCTTAGAACTGTATGGTCCTTGTAAAGCTCTTACATTCTTGCCACAATGCCTCACCATTCTACTATAGAACTCTGACTGAAATGGACATTAGCTGCAAAATACAGTTATACTATGGTACTCACCATTATAGGGTGGGAATTAGAAACAGTTGCTGACTTAAGTCAAGAGCAAATAAAGATGAGATGTTTCAACCGAAAAAAATGACTTACAGATTCAACTCCGTTCTCCTTTCAGCAGTATTGATTTTAGGTGGGTGTACTTATGTATTTTTTATAATTTGTTTGTAAGTACAGAAAAACACTCTTTGAGTCCAGTGTTGTTGTTTTTTCTTCTTCATGGGGCTCTCTAGTGTTGGGGAGGGGGTGATGCAACTCTAGTTTTAATTGGTCAAGTGGTAGAAGATTTGGCTCCCCATCCCCGTGGAGACCCACCGATTTATCCATTTGCTGTAGAGCTGCTTGCTGTGTCACTGATCACCATAGGCACTTTGTAGAGAGCCATTTTCTTTTATGGATTTTCCGGTTTGGGTTTTATACATTCATCTGGATTTGTTTTCCGCCATAAAGCATACTGTGTGTGTGTGTGTGTGTGTGTGTGTGTGTGTGTGTGTGTGTGTGTGTGTGTGTTGGGGGGCTCTTGAATCACTGAGATGACTTCAAATCATACCTGTCAACTGTCCCTAATTTTCAGAGACGTCCCTCATTATGTCTCTAAATCTTCCTCTGTCCCTCGTAAAATCTGTGTCTTTGTGACTTAATAGTGGGAATTGTAAGCATAACGTAATCTCAAACATTAAAGTTACAGACTTGTTCTTTAGAAAACGCATCTTACTCTAATTCCTTATTCTATCAGGTTTCTGAGTGAATATTACCCGATTTCGAGAGTTTCTCTAATTGCGAGTCTTTGTTCCTATTTTTTTTTATCCGTTTCCGATTTATGAGGCAAGATGTTGTGTGGTATGCTTCAAATCACAATTAAGATCGCATTATACACAAAATATTTTGCTTAACATGCACTGTTTTTATCATTATCAAATAATACAATCAACAGAAGCGTGACATCTTAATCAGTCTAACGCGTACAATGGTTTACAATGTTCGTCTCTTAGCCTTTGGGATCTCCATGCAATCAATATGGAATTGATTTTTGCACGCGCCTTGCCTATGCACCCAAGTGGCAGTCTAGCGGTGCAAGATCAGGAATAGCAGCAGCAAGTGGCGCAAACTAGAGGTTTCATGGCTCTGATGTGGATGAGAGTCATTCCTGCCATCACTGATCACACAAACTGATATCACAGTTCTGAGTCTGACGATTATAAACCATAGCTATCATGAAAGAAGTTCAAGGAGATTTCCACAGTACCCACACTGCCGTGCACACTGATTTGTAGAAGGTTATCCCCGCAGCAAGTGGGGAAGCCTCTGACACTAACAGAGAGAAAAGAGATCATGTTTGATCGAATGGGATCTCTGTTGTGAATACAAAGTTCTATTAAAGCTGCCCACCCCCCGTTTATGGGGCGGTAGCCTGGTTTCTAAGAAGCTAGTCCCCTCACAATATGCTTACTAAATATAAACAGCATCCCTGGCTTGGGGGTCATAGTGAACGATTACGGCCAGTTGCTCAAGCAGACACCAAAGTTATACGGTAACAGGCTTGGAAACATACGTTTGGAAACAATTAATAGTGCATGGGGGGGGGGGGGGCGGAGCTCCCCCACAGAAGAAAGAAACAGTGGTGATGATAACAACAAATATAAAGTAAAGGTAGAACTCCGATACAATAAATAATAGTGCGGCAAGTAGTACATAAGACCCGGGGGTTGTGGGGGGCGGAGTGCCCCCACAGAAGAAAGAAAGGGTGATAATAATACCAATTTAAAGTAAAGGTATCAATGCAGAAAAACGCAACGAAGCGATCTGGCCGTAATCCATCACTATCGCCCACTTGGGTTTTAAACGCGTTTGTTTTTCTTATTTAATTTGATGCAAAGTTAAATTTAACTTACTATGAAAAATATGCGTGTTTGTTCATATGTTTTATAGAGTGCCTTCGAGGGTGGGGGGGGGCTCGAAATGTTCAGAGCGGTAACTTAAACGAATGAAAATAGTTACTGCGGACATAAGTAGGGCAAATAGAATATCTGGGGTCTGAGCATATTTTAAGAAGGAAATACACCAATCTTTTATTTGCATTTTTTAACCATATTTAGTGTTTTCCGGAACCACAATGAATAAGCTGTATTTGGTAATATGTAGCCAAGGTACTTCCCTCGCAGGCTCAGGCGGGTGTTGGCGCTGAGATGGTCAGTCTAGTTTGTCGATGATGGGTGGGGCTGCCTCAGAGAGATCCTGTACAAGTACGGTACCTGTATGTGATCTCCACTGGCTGCTGTACCATTTGGGACAGAGCTGGGATGGGTGTACCGCTGGGTCCTGCAGTCTTTTCCAGTTACATTATTGCTCAGGAATCACATGAGGTCTGCAATGAGAGAGCCACTATTGGGACTCGACTGGATGCAACCCAGAACAAACGAAGACGATCCAAGATTAATAACATCAGCTAAACCTACATTATTGGATAGGTGGGTGTATGCCGAATAAAAAGGCAGAATGTCAATCTCCCCTATAAGAATTAGAAAAAGAGATAAACTACATATCTTTGCTAAAACAATGGAAGCTTAGCTTGCCAACGGAGAAACGGCCAGGAGCATTACAAAATTCAGGCAATTTTTCAGTGCTCACTGGGTAATGATTAAAGAGATTTATAATTGCATTGCGTGCTTGCCTTAGGGGAGTTAAAGAGTTATCTATTTACTACTCCACTACAGTGGTTAAGGTACCCCTATCTGAAGTAGCAGCAGACTGGTATTTACATGTCGCAGGCCCTGCGCTCCAGTGGTCAGATATTCAGATCAATGGACTAAAAATGAGAGACCACAGGTTTGGAACCTGTGGCAACCAAGCTCATGTGACCTTGAGCAGACCACTTGACCACCCCATGCTTATGTCCTCTAAGCTGTAAAACAGGATTGAAAAAGAACACCAGTAAAACCAGATACTGTATCTCAGCCAGGTGAGACAGGGTACTTAAAAAAAGGGTTAATAGTATGGGATCCACTGAAACAGCACCTCCTAGCTGCTTGTTAAATACATCCTAGGGCCATTTACTTTAATAATTATCCACCATTTTAAAGTATTTGTTGGGCAACAGTGGTCTTCATTTAGCCAGGCCAATCTAATTAAAATGCAGTACCACCTCTGCTCAATACCAGCCTTCTTCTCCTCAAACTAGATGAAGAAGTAAAGCACAGAGAAGACATCTGACTTCTTGTATATCACACAAAGATCTCACAGCTGTGAGGCTGGCATTTTATAAAGGAAGACAACCCCCCCCCCCCCCCAGCGATTTCAGTTGCCTGGGCCAATTTGTAATACTACCTAATTTATGGTCACTTGAGGGATATATTTACCACTAGGCATCCAAGGTGCATATGGCACCATATCACTTTTTTTTATCACTGAAATGTGACATACTGACAGGAAAAGTGTTAGAGACTAACCCACGAAATGTGGGGCACATACTCAAACATGGTGATAGAAGTTCAGAGCACTGAGGAGTCCCAGAAAACTTGCTTTTATATTTGCAAATTGCAGTATTGATTTAGCAACATTTATTATAAATATATAATTTAATGCCTGAGATCACAATGTGCAGGGAACCTTTTCCAAGTTGCAATTCTAAAGGGTAAAATGTCCCTCTTAATGTGGGACACATGAATGGTATTGGTACTGGCCTCCTGCTGAAATCTGAAAACTGCTGTATTTTCAGGGCTTGCATGATTTAAGGCACTTTATAATTGGGCCCATGGTCTTTCATTTCATAATTCAGGGACTAGATTCTGAAAATGGCTTAGACCTTGCACAGTACTTTCCAAGTGGTGCACATAATAGCACAGCCGACAGCACCATGGCTTTGAAAACTATAATATTTGAACAGAATTCTATTAATATTTCACATTAGTTCTGATTCTGAATCCCCTACTTTCATTATTGAGGTAATGTGCAGAAAAAAATGGATACTAGTTCCTTAAGAGTGCACATGTTTCAGTTGCTTATTTAGTTCCAACCTAAGGTCATATTACCGTTCTTGTGATATCACAGCTTTTTCCTAAACAACAGATTGTGATGTTACAAAAGAGAACTATAACTTCAAGAGACAAATAACCTGCTGGGACTGATAATCTGAAAAGGATAATGATCCTGTTTTCCTGACAATGTCCTCGGTAATAAAGGGATTGAGAAATCTAAAAACAGATGTATTAAATGCAAGCTGGATTTTGTCAAAATATTATGGGCTCGATTCTTGAAACTCTAAAGTTGATGCAAGGTGCCTGTGTCACACAGAGGAGAAGCAAGGGGTACCTTGCATCAAAACATGCAGAGATCCTGATTCAGAAAGGTCCCCCCCATGCCAAACCAGGACCCCGTGCACTAGACTGGCCCTGCACCAGGCTGATGGATTCACCAAGGCACTAGGGGGCTTACAGCAGATGCAAGCTGCCATATCCCCAACATTGGGATTCAGGAAAACCCTCCCAGAAAGCACATGGTCCAGGTGAGTTAGACCACCAGGACTGGTCTAATGAGTCATGTGCCACCTCCAGAGCCCTCCCTGGGTGGGAGGAGACATGTTCCACCTGCCACCCATGGTCTCCCACACCCCCATGACATTATTTTTTGTGCATTGGCATTGTATTTGTCTAGTGCACCAACCCACTAATCATAAACTACATCCAATGCCCTTTGTGGTGCAGTGCCTTCAGCAGCCCCCTCATGGTACCCAGCATGCAGGTACCCCCAATACACTGGCACAGCAGCAGCCCCTCTGATGCCCACCAGTGTGCTGGTGTCACCCTTCCATCACCCATCTGTGTCCCAACAACCCTCCCCATGCACTGCCCCATCCACCACAACCCCTGCAGCCTCCAAGCAGGTCTCTATTTCTGGATGCAGATGCCGCCCAACCACAATGCAGCTCGCAGCAAACCTCTCAGGTGTGCTGTCTTTTTCCCAGCTGTAGGACTTTGGCACCAGGATCCTACCCAGTAATGAATTGGGTGCAGGGTCCCTGGTGCACTGGTGATTGACACAAGCTGTTGGTGGCACAGCTTGCACCGATCTTTGAGATTTGAGCCCATGTTTTTACAAGGTTTTCCACGAGGCATTAGCTGTTCTTTAAGTTTAAGATTCTTCATTAACAAGATGCTGACCTCCACCCAGCTTATAAAGGTATCAACTAAGTGTGCAAAATCCATTAATTGGGTGCTGGACATAAGTGTAAACAATTTTCATAAGTAAAGTTGGCTGATATAATTAAGATGGTCTGGATGCAGTTATTTTCAAGTACTAATACTGTAGAATTTAGGTGCAAATTTTATAACTTGGATGCAAGGCCTGGAAGCTTGTGGAAACCTAGCCCAAGTGCATGAATCACTCCACTCCACTCCACTACATTACACTACACTACACTACAGTGGCTTCCTCAGATGTAGGGTCTTACCTAAGAATGGGTATTTTTGAGACATCTAAGTGCTACAGACCATCTGGCCACCTAGAATGCTATGTACTATAGTAGTGAGTTTAAATGTGGCTACTGGCAATACGGTTGGTGGATATTTCTGACTTTCTGTTTTATGTTAATACCACTACCGATGCCATTCTTAATTTTTTTTCACTGGCCTGCAGGTTTTTGTTTACTAGATAAGAACAAAGGCATCTCCTGGGATGGGGGGGGGGGGCTGAAGCCACCCTCAAATTCTATTTTTGTTTTGTTTTTAATTAAATGAGGCCATTTTACTTGAGTGATTTCTTTATGAAATAAGTCCCCTGCGCTCTTTAGGTCTAGAGCCTCCCCCTGAGTACATTCCGTATACAAGGAGTTGCTAGTTTTTAGCCACAACCTAGGAGGCTACAAGAAAGACAAAAACATCAATAACAGGCTGATTATACAGTATGATACAAACAGGAAGCAATGCAATACATTGCAAGTTTCAGACACAGCTTACTGTTTTAAGAGTGGACACACTTGCCTTTTTAGAGTACAAGAACAACAAACCAGAGGTGAGTGGTTCTGGTACCCTAAGAATCCAACATTAAGGGTGCATTTGGTGGCTGTATTGAAGTATTAGTGGTTGCCACAATTGATAATATTAAAAAAAGCAAAAACGACAAAAAAAAAACCTCCCCTAAATGTAACTGTTTCCAAGGCACCTGCGCATGAGATACAGTATTCATTTTTATACTTGCAGGGGAAATGAGTGCTCCAGTTGGTCAGAAGTACTCCCAAAGCAGCTGACTATGCAATTTCAGTACATTTGCCACAGTTTGAATTATTTCCCCCAATAAATCTAAAAATGTGCATGTGTGTTGGTGGGGGTGGGGGGTTACCATTTTCAATTATTTACTTTAGAGCACAAAAGTGCTTTAGGGCAGTTCTGGGCCACAGTGTGACTTCACAGTGTAGTCAAATAGATGTGAGCAAAAGTTTGCATTTACTTTGCACCATTAAATGGAAACTGTGCATGGGGCTATCATGTTCACTGGGGTCCTGCTTCTTCATGATATGGGTAAAATGGTCATTCTGACTTCTTTGCACCTCTAAATTGTGAGCGTGTATGGGGCCCCTCATGTTCACTGGGGTTCTTGCTTCTACCCAGTTTTCCACTGGGAGGACTGAAGTGCAGGGGTATCAAGAGACCTGCTCAGAGATTCCCAGTGAACTAGTGGCTGTGGGATATATAAGACATGGTTTTACAGCTCTTCGGTTCCTACCACTTGTTCACACTGCTGCCCCCACCTATAGACTGTGACATCAATGGAAATGGTTGAGCAGCACGCTGTTCTAGAAATGATTGATAGTCTGGCATATCATATGAGCTGCTGGGGGATATGCACCACACAACCACTCAGAAAACCTGGGTTCATGCCTCAAGCTGACTCCTGACAAACACTAGGCTGGGGAGTCTGGGATGCACTGTTAAATAGAGCACTCAGAATCCAAGGAGAGAAGCCGGCTCGGTGGCACTGAGGGTTGAGGTGCTGGATGCCATACCTTGTGCCACACCGTTGACCCAGGTTTGGGAATGAGCCCGGGTTATCAGGGGCTGGCAGTGGAGGGAAGAGATCGAGCATCCAGATGGACTGCTCTCTCTTCTCGGGGAAGGGTTCAGGGGAGTGATCTCTCACAGAGTGACCACTGATGGCAGTCAGAGGCGCACGATGTAGCGATGCTGCATATGCAAGGGAGAGGTGGAGCTGCAGCATAGTGATGCCTTGACAGCCATGCTCCGCTCAGGACAGCAACACATAAGGGTAAAAAAAATACCCTCTGAAGCCCAGTGAGATGATGGAGGCCTCGGGGGCGTGCCCACATCCTAATGCCAGTCCAACACACTCAGGACTCTCCATGGCTGACCCGACGATCAGCAAGGTACCTCTAATTTCAGAAAGAGCCACCAAGAGAGGGCAGACCCTTTCCCAGGGGGTAATCTGGGGGGCTGGACTTGGCCAGTCATTCGGGGAGAGCCTGAAAGAAGTGAGGATTCAGGCAGGGAGTGAGAGGCACAGCCAAGTAGGCACTCCTGAAGGATGCCCAGGCCCTGAGGAGAAAAAAAAATCCAAGGGGAGGGGCATGACCATTCTGTTGTATGAATGACACCTTTAGTGCATTGAACTGGAATTGGATACCATGGGTAAGCTGTCAACATTCTTCCCTCCCCCAACTGAAGGTTCAGCACTGTGGATGATTCCATATAGAAGGAAGTTGTGGATCTGAACTTAAAAGGAAGTAAGTCAGATATGGTATGGCAGATTGACATGACTTCCATCCACCCATGTTCCAGTGGTCTGATGTTGTCCTCAGAGAGTTGCTGTGCAGTGCTGGATTCAAGGAAGGTGGCTGGAGGAGACCTGCTGTGAGGTGAAGCTACAGGATCACACTGACAAGAAGGGAGTAAGAAAAAGGGTAATTAAATGGCATCTGTCAAAGATAAGGTAGGAGTCCAGACCAAGGTCAATGTAAGCAGGCACTCTGAAGGTGAATGCAGTAAAGAAAAAAAAATGATTGACAAGCAGCACATTACAGTAAATTCCATTATTACAGAAAGAAAATATGTGCTTATTTTACCTAGTACCAACAGGGTTAGATATAACATTTTTACAGCTCTGTACAAGCAAAGCAATGCATGATGTAGTGCATTTAGGAGCGCAACAGGAAGGCAGGAGATCTGAGGCAGACTAAGTTCAGCAGCCATCTGCAGTAGAACCTGATTGTTCCATTTTTTCTTTCTTTTTTTCCCTGTTGCCAGCTCTACCTCTTGCCCCATATTGGTGCTATTTCCACCTTCCACCCTTCCTCATCCCCAAAAATAATTTCCCTGGTTTCCGGTGGCACTCTCCCTCCCTGTAAAAGTTGTCCCAGTGTCCAGTGGTATCTCGCCTCCCCATCCTTGTAAAACTTTTTCACAAGTATCCAGTGGCACCCCCACAAACACACATCCCAATCACCCAACTCTTGCCTCTAACTACAGCTGGCACAAATTCTCTGTTCACCCCCTCAGCCAGTTACTGTCCGAGTCATGTAACTAATGTACTGTATTGATATACTTGCTGGTAAAGCACTATAGTAGTTTTGAACCTTTTTTTCCAGCAAGCAAGCACCAACAAGTACAGGGTGAACAAACTCTGTGCTTGAAGACTAACATAATCTGTGCTGTTTTCCTAAATAACTGTAATTTCTGTTGCAACAAGGGTAAAGTAAGAAGGTCTGGGGTCAAAGGCAGGACCTGAATTAGAGGTGTTGTGAAGTTTTACTTCGCTGGTGATGTTCTGGCTAAGTTGCTATATATGCCTTTGCAAATAACTTTGTGAATTTTCCACTTCACCATTTTGCCACTTTGCATTGAATTTTCCTTTGGAAATGGCATTTTTTGAGGCAAACTTAAGGAGAAGTTAAGGAGAAGTTGCAACCTTGCCTTAACTTTGCTGAAAAAGTGCCATTTTGTCTGCAAAAAAACTTTGCGAAACTTTGTGAATGTGACAAACTTTGCAGATTTTTTCACAGAGTGAAGTTTGCCAACTTTGCACATCTCTAATCTGGAATACAGCGGATCAATTTGGGGCAATCCAGGAAGCTTAGAGGGAGCACAAAAAGGCTACATGGTTGATTTTTGCCATGCTTTTTCTCCAGCAAGCTATTGCCAGCAAGTGCAGGGGAAAAACAATTCTGTGCTTGAAAACTAACCTAATCTGTGCTTTTTTCTAACTAACTCATTTCTGTGCAGCAAGGGCAGGGTTGGAAGGTTGGGGGTCTGAGGCAGTACTGGAACAAAGCAAACCAATTTGGGCAGTCCAGGAAGCTTAGAGGGAGCATAACAAGACTCCATGGTTGATTTCCAGTGTGCTGTTTCTTCCACAGCCAAGTGCCAGTAAGTACTAACTAATTGTGATTTTTGTTGAGTAAGGGCAAGGAAGGAAAGTTAGGGGTTGGAGGCAGGACTGAAATACAGTGGACTAATCAGGGCAGTCCAGGAAGCTTGTCCCATCACATTCATGTCCCTGAGCTTAAATGGAACAGAGCAGAAATGGGATACGTGAAGAGACTGGCATCTTAGGCATTGGCAAGTGTCTCTAGGTGACATCATACGTGCAGGGAACTCTGCCGGTCCAGTAAGGTAAGATACAGTTGAAAAGTGTGAGGTACCTCATACACAGGCAGTGCAGGGTCATGGTGTGACTGTGGGTTAGCCAGCCCTCACAGATTCCAAGACAAACAAAAAGCAGCCACACTCAGAGAGGACTGTACCATGACTTGGTAGAGTTTTAAAGCTTTATTTGCCAAAAAATTCTGTATATCACAGATGTGGTGCAAATGTCAAGCAAGCTAAGGCTAGACATCAGGGGCCAGATATTGAGTAATGGGCAAAAGTAGAGTGTAAAGGTTTGCCCTCTACTTGCCCTTGTCCATGACCTCGAGTATGCTATATTCATTGGAATAGTGCACCAGTGCTATTAGACTCAATATAGGGCCTTGCTAGGGTAGCGCAAAGTCAGTATCACTGCCCTGACATGGATCTGGGCTGTTTGCAGCTTATACAGAAGTGCATGCAAATGTGGCCCTAGACCTGCTAGCACCAGGAGCCCCAGTGTGATATTCAACTGGCACATGCAAATTAGTCCATTGGGCATACAAGGCACTAAGAGGCCATATATATTCTCATTATGGGCTCATTTGCATGGGAAGTAACAGCAGCTTTGTATCCTTGTTGTGGCTGGTCACCATGTCAGGCATGGTGGTGACTGGCTCTGCACCCCAATCACCTGTCCTCCATACACATTTAAGTATTCCCTGGTGTCTAGTGGCATCCCCTGCCCTTCAATCCCCATCCCTATAATGTAATAATCATTCCCTGGTGACTAGTGGCACTTACTCCCCTCCGATCCCCATCCCCGTAATGCAAGAAATATTCCCTGATGTCTTGTGGCACCCCCCTCCAGTCTCCATCCCCATAATGCAAGAATTATTCCCTGCTGTCTAGTGACACCCCCTGCCTCTGATCCCCATCACCGTAATCCAGAAATCATTCCCTGGTGTATAGTGGCACCCCCCGCACTGAGCAAACTACCCTGCTACTCCCCTACCTCCAGTACCATCGGTGCCACATAGTTCTGATAAGGTGACCAGCACAGCCCTCCTCTCACCACCTCAGTCAGTCACTGTATGGACTGACAGGGAGCAGACATCCTGTGTACTGTAAAGGGAGCACACATACAGTTTACAGTAGACAATGTGTGTGCTCCCTTTATAGTACACAGGATGCATGCTCCCTTTCAGTCCATACAGCAGCCAGCTGAGGTGGCGAGAGAAGGGCTGTGCCAGTCATCATATCAGATCTGTATTGCTCCAACAGCGATGGAGGTAAGGGGTTGGCAGGGTGGTTTGCTTAGTGCAGGCGGTGCAAGGAGAGGTGCCACTAGACATCAGGGGATGATTACTGGATTACAGGGATGGGGCTCAGAGGGTAGGGGTGCCACTAAACACCTGGGAATAATTCCTGCATTAGTAGGATGAGGATCGGAGGGCAGGGGTGCCACTATACACCAGGGAATAATTCTTGCAATATAAAGATTAGAATCAGAGGATAGGGGTGCCACTAGACACCAGGGAATGATTCTTCCATTATGGGGATGGGGATCGGAGGATTAGAAGATGGATGGTGGCACTAGACACTTGGTAATACTTATGCATTATGGGGCTGGGGATCGGAGCGTGAAGAGTGCCACTAGACACCAAGGAATTCTTTTTGATTAAATCGATGTGTGATCAGAGGGCAGGGGTGCCACTGGACACCAGGAAATTCTTTTTTATTACAGTAGTGGGTGACAAAGAGTGTGGGTTCCTCTGGACTCAAGGGAATTCAGTGCTTCAATGGGCTGGGGTGGCCCCAAAGGCCTTAAGTCAGGGTTTGCAAAGGCAGTAACTTGCACCCATTTGGGTGCCATTTACCACATGTTCAAACCTCTCAATATCCCACTGTGCTCATATGCAGGGGTGGACTCCTTCATTTACATGGGTTCAATAGTAACTTAGCACTTGGGCACTAAGCGGTTGTGCCCATGCTGTGCAGGTGTCTGAATATAGACCCCCATTCACAAATCGGGGGCAACCCCTAGATAGCACAGGATCATACCCCTTAGTGCCTGGGCTAAGCTTTGAATATCTGGCCCCAGGTGCCCTTGCTCTTTGCTGTAGTGAGGTTTGTCAGGGGGCAGACTTCTGGTGTAATCCCACCTCTTAAGTACCCCACATGTACTGGTGATTGGTCAGAACTGTGGAACACCATTACAGGTATAGAACATGTGTTGGAGTTGGTGAAACTCAAATGTACGAAGTGCAAAGCATAATAATACAGTGAACATGCACAAGTGATACAAACCCAAGTTAAAAAAAAATTGACAGGCCTATTGTATACACCAACTTTTACAATAGAAACAATGTAAGTTTTAAGGCAAGACATATGGAGAAATTAGTAACTAGCATGCAGTACAAAGAGGAACGATGGTACAAGCTAAAAAGAAACATAAATGTGCTCAGATTCTAAAATGGACCTTTGTGACTGTGGTAATACAGAAAAAAAAAAACATGACTCTGGAGTTGCAAAGTATGAAAATGTAGGTCAATGGGGTGGAGGTAGTGGTTAGTATGGGGGAGATGGAGTGGGGCAGAGGCAGGCAGGATGGAGGAGACAGATTTGAGAATGAAAGAGAGGCAAGGTATGAGAAGGGAAAGAGAGGGTGTACAGAGTAAATGGAAATATGAAGGCCTTAAAATTACTGTTGGTTACATTGCTGAAATATCCCCATTTATGGAATTCAAATATCCATTGTTGTGGGGATCTGCCTGCAGATTCAATGTTTTATCCCACATGGAAACCAGGGGCTCGATTCTCAAAGCCCTGAGATTGACGCAAAGTGCTTGTGGCAAACTTAAATGGCTCAAGTGTCACCTTGCATTAAAAACTGTCCCCTTAGCTATTCATAAAAACAGCCTGCATCAACCACAGGCTGTCTGCCCTAAACGGGGCTTGCGCCGTCCATGAATCCGAAAATGGGCTGTGGCCTGGCACTAGGGGACATGTGTCAGATGCAAGCTGCCACATCCCTGAATGTGGAATTCTTAGAAATCTCCCAGAGGGAGAAATTCTAAGCACTCTTAGACCAGCCAGGGCTGGTCTAAGCCTACATAGAAAAGTATCCTCTTGGACAGTAGCCTGTTTGTGGCAATGAGCCATGGTTCCCCCTCCCTGATCCCTGTTGTCCCCGTACTTATAACATTTAAAATATCCCCTCTTATTGGTGGTCCAGTGGCCCCTTCCCCAATCCCTGTTGTCCTGCTAATTATAACCTTTAAAATATCCCCTCTCATTGGTGGTCCTGTGACCCCCCCAATCCCATTGTTCCCCTAACTATAATGTTTAAAATATCCCCTCTCAGTGGTGGCCCAGTGTCCCCCAACCCCCCACCATAACAGGTAGTGCCCACCACCCCACTCCCCCCATCCAGAGACAGAGCCAGAGACTGGCACAGCCCTCCTCACACCTCTGTGGCTGGCCCCAACTGAACTGTCACTAAGTGCTTACTGTAAGGTGTACACGCTCATTGATTACTAATGGAGACATGCATCACAGTACATGCTCAGTGACAGTTGAGTCGGAGGCTGGCGTGGGGTGTGAAGAAGTCTGTGCCAGACTCTAGCTCTGTCTTGGTGGGGGGTGGGGCACCACCTGCTGGGTGGAGGCTTAGCCACTGGACTACCAATGAGAGGGGATATTTTAAATGGTATAATTACGGAAACATTGGGGATGAGGAGGGCACTGGACCACTAGGGTAGGGGATGACATATATGTATATTTATATCGGGTGGCATCCAAGACTGGGGGAGGCACCAGACCTCTAGGATGTGGGATGGCATATATCAATATTTATATTAGGCAGTATCCAGGATCAGGAAGGGAAGCCACTAGACCACTAGGGAGGGGGTTGAAATATATGCATATTTCTAATGGGCCACATCAGGGATCGGGGAGCCACTAGACCACCAGGTAGAGATATTACACATTTACTTTATGGGTATGTGGAGGGGCCACTAGACCAACAGGGACTAGAGTGGCACATGGCCACCTTGCAGCTTGCAGCTAACCCTCCTGGTTCACCATCTGTTGACACTGCCATGGTTGCTGCAAGCTTCAGTCTTTGCTGCCAGGACCCTTCCCAATACAGAATCAGGCGCAGGGTCCCTGGTGCACTGGGCTTCGGCACAAGCTGCTGTTTGCCGTGGCTTGCGCCGCTCTAAGCCCTTTTTGAAAATTAAGCCCCTGGACTCAAAGACAGAAAATATGAAGAGAAAGTAGATGTAGGGTAATACATGGAATTCCATAATTAGCATACCCTTTTTATTTGTTCTCTGCATCAAGAACAGAAAATTCAAAGTAGAAATTAAAGACAGCAGTATTAGACATTTAAAGAAATATTCATATTAACAAACAAAAAATAGATATCTTAAACTCATCTCAGCAGAACAAGCCAGAAAAGTATTGAAAACAAATGGCTGGGTTTTTTCTTATATATTTACTTTGTCTATAAGAGGGGTTTAAGTTCCCAGTCATCATGGCTGAGGCTCTTTGGGGAGAGGGTTCCCAATGAGAAAATCCAGAAACTTTCCCTTTTATGAGCCTGTTCCTCCCCTTCTGTCAATTCTAACATGCTCAGTTCCCACACATTTGAAGAGATTGTAGTTACTAGAATGATGTCTAAGAAGGTGTGCTCCAACTGGTGTATTTCTTTATTGATTTTTGATATCCCTTAGATGCTCCTGTATATGGAGATGCAATGACCTGATGTACAACAGGGTGCATGGGTACCAGAGGGCATAGATAACAAATTCAGTGCCACAGCTAATGCACTCTCTTAAATTTTTCTACTGTAGGTTTCACTAGAGAGTCCATTAGTCTGTTGACAGTGCCTGCAAATGGATAATTTCCCATACAAGTGCATGCCAGCAGATTTTACTGGTAGCCAGTTTGGATGTTGCTGGGTGGTGGTAGAGAGAGTAAACCTTCTGAGCACAATTTCATCCTTAATATTTTAATACATCCTTTTTGTGTGAAAAGAGGGGGCCTTTATCTAGTTTGTATACCAAGATGTGGTCACTTTGTAATAGCAGCCAATATTTTTTCACAATAACCTCAATTTGACCAGCTTAGTTGCTGTATTCCATGATGAAACATATTTGCCAATCTTTCTGTATACCTTTTGTATTAGGTTTAATGAGGTAATTTCTGTTACAACATTGAGCTCCTTGTAAAGCTGTATTCAGCTCATTTGTACTATAACCAATACCAAGAAACCACTCCTTAAATTCTAATTCTTCTTCTGAAAAATCAATCTGATGAACAACTCCTACATAACTGGAAGATCTGTCTAAAAGGTATAGATTTGATTAGCAACCTAGGATGTGAGCTATCCACCTGTAAGAGTGAATTGGCAGCAACAGCTTATAATAGCCCTTAGACATAACGGCTACACCATTCCCTGCTAATAATGTGTGGCCTATGCTTGAAGTGAGTGCGACATGTCTAGTGCATGCAGGAACACCACGGAGGCACCAACGCATGTCATGCACAGATGGCACCCATGTGCGGTATGAACAATGTACACACAGGGACCCACATAGTGTGCCAACATGCAGCTATGACCCCACATGTGATGCATACATGGGGTCTTTCCTGCATAGGATGCGCAGCTGACATTCACAGTGCCTATGCATGATGGTGCGGAGTCTACCCAGGTACATGGTGCAGGGTGCACACAAATCCATGTCCTGAAGGGCTGCCATAAGCACACGCAGAAGTCCAAACAGCCAACGGCAACCCAGTACACTGGAGACACAGGCACACATTCACCCACCCATAGCACCAATGTGCCAGCACAGAGCACGGCCAGTAGAACAGGTTGTGTTGCAGCAGAGGGCAACACCACTGCATGGGAGACTTGTGCAAGTTGTGCCATCCTAAATTGCCAGCAGCATTGTTCACATGGATTAATTACTATGCATTCGAGACATCACAATAAAAATATACCAAAATTAATTCTGAGTACTTTTACACTTCCCTGGCAGAAAATATGATATTCGGTGCTTTCGACAGTATTTTGTGCATTACCAGTTGACCAAGGGAACTTAAAGCCACTTTGTTTGGAAATTCTCAGTGTGTGAAAGATGACGGTCTGCTTATTTTATGTATTGTTTATTTATTGAAAACATTTCACCAGGAAGGGCACACTGAACAACAAGTTGCTCGTCTCATGGTGCATCCTTGGGGAGAGGGAACTGGGAGAAATAACATATACACAAACAATCAGGAAATGTACAGAATGTAACAGAGATGCATGTGAACAGCATATACCTGTTTAGACCTCCAGAACAAATATTGAAGATAGCGAGCCACTTTCATTGAGGAGAAAACACTGCTTATTCTACTCCTTTCTACTTAAAATCAGTCACTTTCACTTGTACAGTAAGTGTCTGAAATATTACGCATGTAAATTTCCTGGTTCCTGGTCCTCCTCTCAGGGGCTATCCCACGGGCTGCAATTTGATATTCCAGTCTATGAGCACACACTACCCTCTAGGCTCCTCTTTTCACTTGGTAAATGGAAATGGACATTGCAAAACCTGGGTGGGTACACACATGCAGGCTGCATCATGGGGGCTGGAGAAATCTGTCTTGCCACACCATGCAGAAAATATAGTAAATGCAGGATCACAAACCTTAGTCATTGCGGGACTGGAGATGCTGTTGCCTGGAAGGAGGGGGTGCAGTGAAATGGATGTTGCTAGGAAGGACCCATTGTGGCTGTGCCAATGGGGAACAACAGCATGTCCAACTGTACCTACCACAGTCCAGCTGGTATCTTCTGTGACATGTGTATGTTTTGTCTAATATTCTTGTTTGTGTCCGTCTTTGTGGCATGTTATCTTTCAGACTGGTAGATCTCCACAGGGACAGATGTGGGCATTATGTGGGCTTTGTGTGTGGCTCAGGGATCTGTAGACCAGCTCTGGCTGGTTTTAGTGGGGGCAGATGGCCTTGCAGCTTTCCACAATCCCAAAAAAGGGGATACTGCATCTCCAGAATGGTGCAGGGCTTCTTCCACCTGGTTGCAGCTGGTGCATTGGTGCAATCTCAGTGCATGCTGTCTTGATGCAGGTGGCCCACTTTGGCTGCAAGCAGCATACCAATATCAGGAATGGTGCACTGTGTGGCAAAATATGCCCCTTGCACCATACCTTGTTGGTGCAAGCACCAGGCATCATTCTTGACCTTTGGAAAATCGTACCTACTGTTTCATTACAGTGCACTCCCCAAAACATTCATCAAGTGCACACTGCCTTGTTACAGTGCACTGCTAAAGAATCATCATGTGCACAACACCTGGTTATAATCAGGGCCACTGGAAAATTGCGGGCGCAATTTTTCCGCAATTTCCGCAATTTTCACCCTTCTCCGCATAAAATCCGCAATTTCTTGCAATTTCTTACATTTATGGAATTTTTGACTGAAATTGTATAAACAATATTTTAATTCTCAAGGAAATCTACTCAGATATGGTACACAGACTTGGATTTGACCAAAACAGTACAGTGTGAGGTGAGAAGGGGTCAAATGTGACTGCTTTCATGTGATTCACTTCCCTGCTTTGGTTTCAAAATCCTCTGGTCATGCATATGTAGACTTGAACACTTAAAATCTGTGTTAAAGCAGACTATCAGAGAACTTTTTGCTGATAGTAGACTGAAACAATAGTTGTGAGAAGAGGTGCAAAGTGTCCCATTCACCTAAATGAAGCCTTGACCACAATGCTTGTTTTTGAATGGAAAGGTAGATTTTCCTTGTATAAATACTTTCAATCTGAAAGGATTTTGATTCAAATGTGTCAAGAGTTTGGATGGCCTTGCTGATTATAAACTTGAATGTGCTTCTGAGGGGGTTGGTGACAGTGATTCCTTACATGTCAGTCTGCCACAACTGTATACTCACATACAAAGCCTACAAAAAGCAAACATTTCTGAAAACTTGCTGAACAGGGTAAATATAGTTAAACAGTTACCTTCAAATAGACAAAATAATTGCAACCCAAGCAAAATCACTGCAAACCGAGTAGAACAAAAGTACAATGTATTGAAAACTATTGTATGATGTAATGAAAAGCTATTGGTATGATTTGATACTTTTATCATGTGATTTTAAAATGTACTTACAGTGCTGATTAAGAACAGTAATCATTTTAATAAAACAAATATTTTTCTTACTAGACTTTTATTAGGCAACCTGGTTATTTGTTTATTTTTTTCTTTCACCAAAGCAAGTAGTTTAAACAGGCTTCATTATTTAACATCTAGAAACTGGCAAAATATGTTGTTTCAGGGTGTATTCAGTACAGACAAACTGTAAATTACTGAATTAAATGTAGTTAGCACTGCATGATTTAGATGTCTTGATTTTTAGAAGATATGCTACACAATGATTAGTTTACAGTGCATTTCAAAAACACACATTTTCTTCATATTAAAAGCATTTTCAAGTGGCAATACATTTATCTAACAATTTATGCGATCAATACATGCTGCAGCAAACAATAAAATATTTATTAGGGGGCAGTGAGGATATGTAGTGAACCCCCGCAATTTTCCCTCAATTTCTGCAAGAAAATCCCGGCATTTTTGGGTAAAATTTTCCGCAATTTTCCAGTGGCCCTGGTTATAATGCACTCTTAAAAAAAGCATCATGTGCACAATGTCTGGTTACAGTGCACTCCCCAAAAAGTCATCAGGCTTGATTCTCATACAGAT
This sequence comes from Neoceratodus forsteri, assembly GCA_016271365.2. Lineage (NCBI taxonomy): Eukaryota > Metazoa > Chordata > Ceratodontiformes > Ceratodontidae > Neoceratodus > Neoceratodus forsteri. The sequence goes on along the minus strand of CM057456.1, from coordinate 1,340,193 downwards.
TTGAATGCCACAAGCCCTAGGTGCAACAAATGCATGGCATGTGGGGCTTGTCGCATTCCTGGGGCAGCAATTGGGATTCTCTGTCCCCAAGCCCCCCGTGCACCACATGTGGCAAGTTAGACCAGCTTTTGCTGATCTAATTTTGCTGACCTTTTTATGGGGTTTGTGCAAAGTGTTTGGTGCAGGCCACCTTAAAAAGGGTAAAGTATCACAAAAGCATGTGACCTACAAGAATTAGGTGCACCCTGAGCCAAAGTGTTCGGGGCAATGCAGGGTTTGATGCAGGGCCTGTGAAAGCCCTGCATCAACCTTTGAGAATCGATCCCATCATATGCACAATGTCTGGTTACACTGCACACCCCAAAAAGTTATCATGTGTACAATGCCTGGTTACAGTGCACTCCTAAAAAAGATCATCATGTACACAATGCCTGGTTACAGTGTACTTGTAAAAAGTGATCATGTGCACAATGCCTGGTTACAGTGCATTTGTAAAACGTGATCATGTGCTCAAAGCCTAGTTATGGTGCACTCCTAAAAAAAACATTTGTGCACAACATCTGGTTACAGTGCACTCCTAAAGAAGTCATCATGTACACAATGTCTGGTTACACTACACTCCCAAACAAGTCATCATGTGCACAATGCCTAATTACAATGCACTCATAAAAAAAGATGATCATGTGCACAATTTCTGGTTACACTACACTACCATAAAAGTAATAATGTGCACTACGCCTGGTTACTGTGCACTCCTTAAAAAGATAATCATGTGCACAATGTCTGGTTACACTACACTCCCATAAAAGTAATAATGTGCACTACGCCTGGTTACAGTGCACTCCTTAAAAATATGATCATGTGCACAATGTTTGGTTACAATGCACTCGGAAAAAAGTCATCATGTGCACAATGCCTGGTTACAGCACACTCCAAAATAAGTCACCATGTGTACAATGCCTAATTACAATGCACTCCTAAGAAAGTCATAATTTGAAAAATGCTTAGTTACAGTGCACTTCCCATAAAGTCACTGTGTGCACAATGGTGGGTGACAGTGTGGCTCTCCCAAAAAAATCATCATTGCACTATACCAGCTCACAGTGAAATTTAGAAAGATACTTGTGTGCACAAGATCTGGTTACAGTGCAGTCCCAAAAAGTTGTCATGTACACAATTCATGGTCACGGTGTCCTCCCCAAAAGTCATTGTGTGCACAACTCCTGGTATCAGTGTGCCCCAAAAAGACATCATATATGAAAGGCATATTTATAGTGCACTCCCAGGAAAATCATCATGCTCACAATGCCTCATCACTGTGTACTCCACAAAAAAGTAAGTGTGTGCACAATGACTGGTTACAAAGTATTACCCAAGTTAAGTCTTCATTTGCACAATGCCTAGTCATAGTACACTCCCATAAAAGTTATTGGCAAAATGCCTGATCACAGTGCATTACAAAAAAGTCAGTGTGTACAATGACAAGCCATAGTGCACTCCAAAAAATGTTTTTGTGTGTACAATTCCTGGTCACAGTTCACTCCCACAAATATCATCATGTACACAATGCAAAGACACAGTGCACTCCAAAATATGGCAGTGTGTGCAGACTGTCAAGTCACAGTGCACTCCAAATGAAATCATTGTGCATACAATGCCTGGCCACCATGAATTCCCAACATGTCATTGTATGCACAACACCAGGTCACAGTGCATTTCAAGAAGTTATTGTGCACACCATGCCTTGTCACTGTGTACTTCCTAAAAGTCATCATACACACAATGCCTGGTCACAGTGAACTCCCAGAAAAGGCATTCTGGGCCCCATATTTAGAGCTGGATGGATGTACACGCATAACAGTGCATTGCACAAAAAAGATGCGCCAGCTGGCTCAGTTGTGATATTCAAACAGAATGCACAATGGAAACAGATCATGCATACTGTATGAATATTGGACCCTGGATATGTAGCGCATAATAAGCAGCAGCCATGTATGGTGTGGTGCATTCAGGATGCAGGGCTGAAGACCACCAATAGGGGAATAAATGGCTCATACCTGTATGTGCCACAGCCTCCATGAGCGATATTCAGCCAAAATATGCAAAGGACCCCTTTGGGCATGCATGGTGCAAAGGGGCCATTTGCATGCCCATTATGGACTCATTTGTATGGCTGCGCTTGGCAGAATGTACCAGCCATTCCCCTCTTCAGCCCCGTACACTGTTAGAAACATCAATCAACAATATCTCTGTTTCCATAGTGTGGTGGATCCCCCTTCCCAGCCCTGTACACTGTTAGAAACATCAATCAACAATATCCCCATTTCCATAGTGTAGTGGACACCCCCCCCAACCAGCCCCATACACTGTTAGAAACATCAATCAACAATATCTCCATTTCCATAGTGTAGGGACCCCCTGCCTGATCACCGAGTTTAATAATAAAAACTTCACAGACCCCTGTTTCATAGTTTAGGGACCCCCTACCCCACCCGATCACTGAGTGACATAAATATAAATACACAGTCCCATTTTCCATGGTGTAGGGATCCCCCCATCCTGCCCAATCACTGAGTTACTAATAAAAACTTCACGTTCCCCTGTTCCATAAAGTAGGGACCCCCCACCCTGCCCAGTAACTGAGTGGCATAAATTTATATACACATTCCCCATTTCTATAGTGTAGGGACCCTGCCACCCACCACAATCATTGTAGGAATTATAATACATGATCAAGTCCCTGTTTTCCATAGTGTAGTGCTCCCCCTCCCGGTATGCAGTAACCCACACCCCACACCCCCCATCCCATCCTGTGCTGGCAACTGGCACAGCCATCCACACCCTGCCATGACTAGCCACTGACTGATCAGTACTCAAGTGCATACAGTAAATAGTACACTCTCATTGGTTGTCAAGACAACCAATTAGCACATACTATTTACTGTATGGGTGTGGAAACCATATCAGTCAGCTGCTGGAGAATATGTATTTCTTTGAAACTTGGCTTCCCAACCAAATGCCCTTTGGGGTAACCATTGCCTCAGTGCTTGTGCACAGAGGTTATTTGTCTTTTAAACATTTTTTTGTTTTAATTGGGTTCACCACAACATAACCCAGATAGACCATCTTAGGGTAGCTGGTTCATTCCACTGGGGTGTCAAACAGACGAGGCATACTGATGAGTCCTGGTAAGACAAAACATGTGTCTACGTCTTCTGTTGGCACCCTTTACAAACTGTGTGAGAGGCTTTTTGGCACCATGCATTGCTGCTTAGAGTTGAACCAGCATAATATTCTGTGGTGATTTGCTTATGCAGCCCATGATGCATTGCATTGTGGGGGCATGTGTGATTTTGTATTTCTTTGAAACTTGGCTTCCCGACCAAATGCCCTTTGGGGTAACCATTGCCTCAGTGCTTGTGCACAGAGGTTCTTTGTCTTTTATATTTATGCCACTCAGTGATTGGGCAGGGTGGGGGTTCCCCACACTATGAAAAGGGGGAATGTGAAGTTTTATTATTACACTTGGTGACTGGGTGGCGTGGAGGGATCCCTACACTTTTAAAAAGGGGAATGTGTATTTATTTTCTTACACTCTAAGATCAGGGTGGGGTGGGAGGACACTGCACTATGGCAAGGGGAAAGAGATGTACATTAATGTTGCCATTGATCGGGGCTTGGGAGGAGGACCTTGTACATGGCCCTACACTTTGCTCAGGGAACCAACAAATCCCACGCATAGTTAAAGTAGGGTTTGTAAAGCGTAAGTATGCAGTGGCGTAGCCAGCCATAGTTACACCTTGGGGAGGTTGAATACTGTGATGTGGGGCATATGCATGAGGGATCCCTCATTTGCAATATTCTGCATGGTGGCACAGTTGTGTTTGAGGGGTGCATTGGGGGCTTCTGAATATTGCCCCCCCCCGAATGGCCATCATAAGTCTGAAGATCCATAGCGCATTTAGGGATGCACTATGCATCTTTTCTGAGTATGTGGGCCTATGTGTACAATGCCTGGTCATTGTGTAATTGCAAAAAGTCATCATATACACAATGCCTGGTTACAAGGCACTCCCAAAAAAGTTGTTATATGTACAGTACTGGGTCATCATGTATTTCACCAAATATCATATTGTGCACATTTCCTGGTCACAGTTCACATCAAAAATGTCAATGTGTAGAATACCTGACCACAGTGTGCATTCCAGAAAGTCATTAGGTCATTGTATGTGCAATGCCTGGTCACAGAGAACTCCACAAAATGTTATTATTTTGTGCATGATGCTTGGTCACAGTGCACTCCACCCGAAAATTGTAGGCAGAGTGCCAAATCACAGTGCACTCCTAATGATGGCACTGTCTGTTCAAATATGAACAGTGATGTACCATATACAACAGAAGCATATGACAATTTTAAGCTTTTTGCCTTAAATTTATTGTGTAAACATGCAAAAACATGCGGAAAACAGCTTTAGCACTTACATATGTGGTCATCCTGATCAGAGACATTGGCAGGAAGAAGGAAAGAACCTCCAACTGGTTTTGCTCATCAGCACATCATCAGGGAATGCTGCCAGGAGTGATAATGATACTTTAAAGGCATCTCCTTATATTCAAAAAAAGACCGATCACCAAAGTTCAAGGTCCATTATATGAATAATTTATTAAAAGTGCCAAACTGCATAAAAAGTGTTATGGCTCCAAGCAATCCACCCTCATTGTGGCAGCAACGATCATCCCATCTTACATTTTGCACATACCACTGCTGTCAGGGGGGCCATTTCAGCTTTCAACGGGGGAGGCAACAACTGTTCAGAGGGGTTGTGGGGGTGGAGCCAAGGGCTGAAAAACAAAAAAACTACAGTAGCCTGCACACAGTGCACTGCCCCCTGCCCCGCTTAAATGGCACCCAGCTTGTGCTTCTTCATTGAGTACCCACTGTTTAAACACCTTAAGACACTAATAACAATCTGTGCATATTCACATGCTATAAGTGCATTCAACAATAAGTGCAAAGTGCATTTAAAAACAGCATGACTGGCTGGCCTGGGGGCATGAGGGTTGAGGCATCTGCCTTACCTCACGCCATGCCAGTGACCTGAATTCAGGACCGAGCTCAGGGCACCATAGGCCAGACGGGGGAGGAGAGGATCAAGCATCCAGAGGACCGCTCTCCTCTCCTGGGAGGAAGGAGAGACCCTGACCCATAGTGTCAGTGGCTTCTAGTGTAGACTGGGAGCACAACACCTAGGGGTCTTGTAGAAGAATGGGGACACCATCGGCGGATATCCTGCATGCAGGCATGGGAATACTCCCACCATGTGCTGGATGTCATTGCACTCCACGCCTTAGGGGGAAGCAAGAAAAGTGGAAACACCCTGGTGCCCAACAAGACAATGGCAGCCCCCGTGGACAGGGCCACATGCATAATGCTCTCTGGATCCTCTCTCCTCTGTCTCAGGGCCCCAGTGGGAGAGGGATCCTGTCCTCGATTTTCCAGTCGGGGGGAGTCTCAGGCAGGGCAGTATGAGCCAGTTGAATGGAGTCTCGCTGGAGAAGATCCCGGAAGCTGGTGACTGGAGGGAAAAAGAGTCTAAAAAAACCCAGCATGGTAAATGCCAAGTACATTACTTTAAAAAAACAGAACGCACGATGTCCCATCATAAGTGTATTATTTATTCCTGCAAAATAAATAAAAAAAATAGAAAAAAGAGCATAATGAATTAATAAAAATATGAATTGATTTAGTTTAAATGATCGTGGTCATAACTAGCACCATTTATAAATATTGGGTGCCATCAGTGTACTGGTCCACAATACATTGCAAGAATATAATATATAGGATAGTGCATGGGGAACGGTTGACAACAGGCCTATTCTTTCACCGAGTTGGCACTATGACTACGGATTACCTCGAGATCGCAGCTCGAGAGGTAATCCGTTGTCATAGTGCCAACGAGGTGAAAGATGCCCTGTTGTCAACTGTTCCCCATGCACTTTTCTCTTTATAGGTATGGAACGCCGCTTTTTGGGAAAAACAGTTACTAGAAGGAAAAAATTATTTACACTGTGAACGTTTTCATGCTAACCATTAGTACTGCCCCCGATATTGCTGCTTTCGCCATGTGTCCTGTCTATGGAGTGAGCCCTAATTGTCAAATGCTGCTTGAGGACACAGTGTGACGTTCACAGTACAGTAGAAAACATCATTCTGTTGTACTGCGAACGTCACTAGTGTGTGACTACAAGGTTTCGAAAACTATCGATTTCGGTGGAGAACGACGTTCCACCATACACTATATATTTATTATACATATGTGTTTTACATATCTCTTTATAATCCAGTTTGTTACATTTGATTCTTTAAGTAATGTACCTGGAATTTGCCATGCTGTTCTCAAATGCACTTTGCACTTATTGTTAAATGCACTTATAGCACGTGAATATGTACTGATTGTAATTAGTGACTTAAGGTGTATAAACAGTCAGGTACTCCATGTGCGTGCTCTATGAAGAGGTACAACAGCAGTACATGCAAAACGTAAGACATGATGACATTTGTTGTGCCACCATGAGGATGGATTGCTTGAAGTTGTAAGATTTTTTTATTCATTTTGCCACTTTTAATAAATTATTTATATAATGGGCCTTAGACTTGGGTGCTCAGTTTTTTTTTGAGTATATTGCTTGAGTTTACAGGGTAGCACCAAGTCAATTTTCCCAGTGTGGCTATCTTTGTTTGCTAAGGCATCTCCTTAAAGTGATACTGTGCAAATTAAGTGCATGGAGTAAACATCTTTAAAAAATTATTCAGTAGCACACTGTTGGAAACATTTTACAATAACTCTGAATCACATCATCAAATTCGTTAAATGGTATTGTATATGTCCACACATAAATACAAGATAGTGTGTGTAAAGTACCCAGAAATACAACCTAGTCAGCTTAATATGCCCTTATATTAGAAAGCTAATGATGTAAGGAGGAGAAAAAGCACCAATGCAGTGTAATACCTATTTTGTTCACTAATGAATATGACAGCCAGCAATGCTGCATCTCATAGACAACAATAAATAATTTAGTCAATCTAATGTTAGACTATTTCTATAAAACCAGTTCTATAGCAATGTAATATTGCTTTCACCTGACATAATTAATTTTGCAACCGAAACCAGGATGATATTGCAAAGCAAATTCATATCCCTATTACAGTAGAAGCTGCTTAATGGGGATGCCCTGGTGGCAAGTTTTTCATCCCCATTAAGCAGCCATCCCATTTAACAGAAGCCATTGAAATGGCTTGTTGCACACACACCATACAGCTGTACTTGATTCCCCTTACAACAGTGGCATTTGTACTGTGTATTTGCACTACTGTGCTGTATTTCATTACTGTACCTTTTACTTTGCCACCACTGATCACAGTGCCTGCTAACTGGGCTCTGTACTCGAGCTGTACTGTGTTTTATTTGGGGAGCTGAACATTTTGGTTTTTTTGTACTCTCCTTGCCCAGATATTCAAAAGGGTTGCGCCATGTGCAATAGGGTTGCGCCTACGCAAGTCCGAACTTGCGCCATTCTGCGATATTCAGCAGGAGGCAGTTGCGCCACTGAAAACAGGCTGAGCAACAGCGCAATGCACATGAATGCATGCTGAACTGGAGGGGGAGGAACCATGCATAAACTGCACAGCCCGATATTCAGTCGGGCTGTGCAGAGTTGTGCAGGCACAACTCCCAACCTGCGCCTGCACCACTTTGAGCAAAAAAAAAGGATCAAGTTGAGGTCCACCCACAGGTGAGCTGCTGCATTGCAGGGTGCAACACAGCAGCTGCCACCTGTGGCTGGCCCCCCACCCTCCCTGTGCCCCCTGCGGTGATTGTGGGCAAAACAGTCCTCAGAATCCCCCCCCACCACCCCACTGGCCCGATCATGGGCACAGTTTAAGTGCCCCCCACCAGCCCGATCACAGGCAGCAATGTGCTCTCCCAACATATCCCTGGTGGTCCAGTGGACCATGCATCCTGATCGGGATGGTAATAGGTAACCCCCAAACGTATCCCTGGTGGTCCAGTGGACCATACATCCCGATCGTGGAATGGTATTGCACCCTTCCGAGCGTATCCCTGGTGGAATTCAGTGGACGTATATCCTGATTGCGGGATGGTATTAGGAATTCTCAACATTCCCCGGTGCCTGGTGTTTCATTTCATTTACTACTTACTTTTTTCTATGGGAGCTGCCACCGCTGCTATCGATGATTGCTCGGGTTGCATTGGTGTGTGTAAGAGCTACGTGCAGTTTTATGTTGTTCAGTTTCTTTGTGAATGAATGTCTCATTCACAAAACTGACTGTCTTGTACGGTATGGGCTGCACGCCCATTGGCTCTTGCACTGCACCAATGGCATGCAGGCCCTTACCGGCAGTCGGGGTGGGGCTGGGCGGCGGGGCGGCAGGAGGGTGGATGCTGCCCGCCGCTGCCAGGGGGGATGGGTGGTGGGCTTCGTGGAGTGGGTGGGTGGGGACACTAGGCACCAGGGATGTGTTCGGGGGTTCCTAATAACATCCTGCGGTCGGGATGTACGGTCCACTGGACCACCAGGGATATGTTCGGGGAGCCATTGCTGCCCGCGATTGGGCTGGTGGGGACTTAAACTATGCACGCCGATCGGGCCAGTGGGGTGGTGAGGGGATTCTACACTGTTTTGCCCATGATCGGCTGCAGGGACGCCGGTCCTCGATGGCTGCTGCCTGGCAGGCGCCAGGCGCAAGTCCTCGGGATCGGCGCACCTGCATGCTAATGGCATGCAAATGGGCTATAATCAGATGCAAATGGCACCCCTGCACCTTGCATGAATTATGGCCCCATTTATACGTCACCTTTTGAATATCGGATTTTTGCACATGGCGCATCGGTATTTGTGCCACCGCAAGTTGAATGCTCCACTCTGACAACTCTGCGGTGGCATGGGGTTCCACTGCGCCATGCACAGTGGTTGTGGTCGGGTGATATTCAAAGGAGTTGCTCAAGGGTGCAACTCCTTTGAATATCGCTCTGGACATACCACTGCACAACTATTTTGTGCAGTGCAAGGGACTGCGCCACAAAATAGTGCAGTTTGAATATCCAGCCCTCCATGTCTAAATCTTTTGCTTTTTCAAACAATTTTCTTTTTATCAGGGGTCTATATGGTGTTGAAATATCAATTTTCTTTTTAAAATCTGTCCATAGATGTGTCATTATTATGTTGGCCAGTATGTTTTTCAGAGTTGCTAGCCATTTTGAATTATATTTTTCTTTGGACCATTTGATTTTTTTTTTTAGACAGTTATAAGGAAGTTTATTATTAATATTGTTTATTAGTTTTAACCAGTATGTTACTACATTAAGTTCTGTAATTGTATTTATGGGAATTTGTCCTAATTCTGCTCTGACCATTGCATTTGAGGTTGATTTAGGCACTCCTAATAGAGCTTTGTAATAAAAAGATATAACTCTGTCAGTATTATTAGTATTATGGGAGCCCCATATCTTGGCTCCATACGTCAATATAGGATTTATTTTAGCTTCTATTGATTGTAAGGCAGGAATAATGGTATTTCCCCCAAAATTATAGTTACATTTTAATAATGCCTTTGCAACAAGTTTTGCTTTTATATTTTGATCTTTTTGGTGAGCTGCCCAATGTGTTGAATATATAAATTTTTTTCCAAAATACTGATATTCTTTCACTATCTTTATTTTGTTACTTCCTAGATAACATTTAGATTGTTTTAACTGTGATTTCATTTTCACAAATATCATTACTTTCGTTTTACCCAAATTTATTTTTAATTCTATATTTACACATTTTTTTAAATATGTCAATTTTACGTTGGAGGCCCACTTTAGATAGGGCAAAAATAACAATGTCATCAGCATATGCCAGTGTGTGTGTAACAGCCTGCTATTTATTTTTTGGGAATCTAAAATTATAATTTCACCATCTATCAATGGTTCATTAATATATATATATATATATATATATAGATATAAATATAGATATATATCTATATTTATAGATATATATCTATATCTATATCTATATCTATATCTATATATAACAACAGAGGTGTTACTAGGCAACCCTGTTTAACTCCTCTATTTGTGGAAAAAAGTTTGTTAGATTGCCTCTATTATCATATCTTACTGTCGAGGAGGTACCTGTATATAATAAACAGATCATTATTAACAAGTAATGGTCAATGCCTAAATCCAACATAATTGCCCATAGATTTTGCCTACTTATTGAATCAAATGGCAACGAAAAGTTGACAAAAAGTACAGAGTCACATTTTTCTCATATTTACATATTTTTCTATTAAATGCAAAAGTACATAGGCATTGTCAATAGCAGAGAACCCCATTCTAAACCCAGCTTGAAAAGGTGCAATAATTTTTTTCTCTTCTGTCCATTTAGTTAATCGATTCAATAATAATCTTGAAAAAATTTTGGAAACTATATTTAGTAAACTAATGGGACGGTAATTAAGGGGTTCATATACTGATCCCTTTTTATGTAAGGGGACAATAATATTTTTTGTCCATAGTGAGGGAACATATTTATTTGTTATACATAGATTAAAGCAAAAAGTTAACACTGGAACCCAAAAATCACTGTGCTCTTTATAGACTTCAGGAGGCATATAGTCTAATCTCCTGGCTTTATTGTTTTTCAATTTAGTAATAGCATCTCTGACCTCATTTTCTGAAAATGTAATGTTAGTTTTGACCGAATGTTTAAGATTATTTATTAAAGACTGATCTATATTATCTATTTCTATTTTAGAGAAAATTGACTTAAAATGATTTGTTCAAATTTCTTTTGGGATATGGGTTGTTAATGTAGGGTGGTATTCTCTCACTCCTCTTGCTACCATCTTCCAAAATGAGTGATTATCATCTAATATTACTTTATACATCTCTGCCCATTGTTTTTGCTGATATTCTAATTTTTTGTCCTCTAACCATTTGTTATATTTTTTACAATATTTATTTAAATTTGAGAAATTAAGTTTGGAGGGATGTTTCTTAGTCCATTTTATTAATTTGTTAAGTCTTTCTTACATTTATTGTCAAACTAATTTGTTGGTTATTGTTTATTTAGTTTAGATTTTACATAAAGAATATCTTTAACTTCCTCATTTAATTGTGTTATCTTTTGCTCCATCTGGAGTGGGGTGTTCAAGTTTGAGTTGATAACATTGACAGCATCTATGTGCCATTCCTGGAGAATATTAATCAATCCAATATCTGTAACTTTTAGGCCAGCCCGGTGGCACTGACGGTTGAGGTGCTGGATGCCACACCTCGCTCCATGCCGGCGACCCGGGTTCAGGAGCAGACTCAGGTCGCTGGTGGGTCACCGGGGGGGAGATAGGCTTGAGTGTCCCACAACAGGTCGCCTTCTCTGGGGAGGGTTGAGGCTGAAGCATACACATTTGCCTGACTCCAAGCAGAGGCAAGGAATACTGCAAGCCCCAATTGTAGGGGATGGGCGGCTACTGTACAGCGTGAACGCTGGTGGCTTATGCCTTGACATCAGGGGTCACATGCTGTAGGGGAGTGAGGAAAAGAAAAAACACACCTGCCAACTCCAGGAAGAGGGACTTCTTGGAGCATACCTCCAATGTTCTCTGCTCACCAGACCACCTCCTCAACCTGACGCAATGAAGGATTACAGGGTGAAGGCACCCCACCTCATCCCCGCTTGAGGGGAAAACTGAAGCTCCATGGAGGATCAAGAGGTAGGTCCAGGTGGGCGAGAGGCAGGAGGATGACTCCTTGGATGCCCTGAAGGGTCAGATCCAGCAGGCAATAGGGGGTAATAAAGAGTGATTTCAAAAAAATAAAATCTGTAACTTTTCCTCACCTAAGTTGATTACTTCCTTTACTAAACAAATCGGCCATAGGGTTTATTTCTGTATCACTATGGATATTTCCATTTTTGAACAGAATTTTTAGACATAAAGGTGCAAGATAACTCTCTGGTCTCATTTGTATATTAAGATTTGAGAGAAATTTAAATCTGTCCAAATTGCACAGAATATAGTCAGTAAAATTTTGCCCATTCTGTGAAAAATATGTTGTATTTTCTTCTAACTCTCCATCAATTCTCCCATTAGCTATTAACAGCATATTTTCCTCAATCAATTCCATAACTTTCTTTCTCTGCTCATTTACCACTTTGTCTTGGCTGTTTCTTGGTTTTATATCTTCTGTTACCAATGATGATGAAAGAACATCAATTTGATCAAACAGTGCAATCCTGGCACTAAAGTCATCAGCATTCAAAATGAGATTATTAAGGAATTTCTCAGATATCTCATTAATTTCATTGTTTAGATTTATCCATAAGGTCTGATTCAATTGGTGTAATTTTTTGGGGGGAATATACATATTGCAAATAGTAAAAGGGGTCGAGTTCCAATTAATGTTCTGTATAATATAATTGGGATCTATTTTTTTTCTCTGTTGAATATCTTTTATTAATATATATTCATTACAAGACAGACAAAACCGGATTACACATTCAATGTCAAGTACAGTATGGTGCAGATGGTACTAGGAGCTTGTCAGTCCTGTTTTCCATAGATGGATTACATTATTCATATCAACTAGCATTCTTACTTATTAGTTATAAATTACAGCAACAGCCGAATGAGATAAAAGAACAAAAAGCACAGAAGGAGAGAGACAGGGAGGTGGGTACTGACCAGTATCCTTTTCATGTTGCCCTTCCCTGGTTACGCACTATTTCAAATTTTTTTGGGGAATGGATTCCATATCTGGTAATATTTTTTAATTGATTTGAGTGAAATATAATGTATAAATTCTAATGTATGTATGGTAACCATGGCATTAAGCCATCCTTTATATTCCGAGGGGGGTCTGAGTCTTTCCATTTTAGAAATATCTGCTTATATGCTTGAACTAGAGATATATTTAACAATATTTGATTATCAATTGTAAGTTGATTATACAAGGGTCCAATACATAGCATCATCCAGAGCAGATGTTTGTACAAAGGAAATTTAATTGCATCAGCTAGAAATTCCAAAATCTTTTCCCACCATATCCAAAGTTTAAGGCATAATATAAACATATGGAGAAGAGATCCCTCATTATTTTTATATCGTGGACATCTCCCTGACGTATCTGAATTAAACTTGTTTAATAGTTCTGGGGTATAATATGTTTGATGTAAAATGCTGAATAATATTTGTTACATCTGAATGGATTTTATACCCCATGATCTTATATTTGTGGCTTGTTTCCAACATGTGGAAGATATTTGCTTCCCCAATTTTTCTTCCCACTTATGTTTCAAATTCAGAATGTAAGACGTGCGAGGGAGTACGATATTATATATTTGGGAAATCGTTTTTTCATGAGAAGGTGACTTAAAGAATTTTTCTAAAGCATTTAGTGTGTCTGAATAAAACTTATTAAGGTTTTTAAATATGAAGTCTCCAATCTACAAATATGCATAAAATTGAGAATTCGGTAGATTGTATTGTTTTTTAAGTGTATCGAAGTCTAGCAACTGTCCCTTATCCAAAAACTGTCCAATTTTCCTAAGACCTTTATTATACCATTCTTTAAAAATATGATTTTGTATGGACGGTATAAACTGAGAGTTCATATAGGTGGGGGAACTCCATAGATAAAATGTTTTTAAAAATGATAGATACTAGTACATATTTCCAAGCATATTTTGTGGCCTGAGTAGTTAATAATAGTGGAATTTTTAATTTTATTGTGTCCATATATAGTATAGTATATGTTTTATAATAATGAACAGAGCTTTTGCAGTTTCCATAATGAGTGAGGCTTCTTGTTCTTTTTTCCTTCACCCATTCTAATATTATGCATAGATTAGCTACACAGTAATATATTTTAAAGTTTGGAAGGGCCAATCCTGCATCGATGTGTGGGGACATTTGTTTTTCCATTTTTAGTCTTGGCCTTTTGCCTTTCCATAAACATTTTTTTATTGCTGCCTCTAGGGCCTTGAAAAACATATCCAAAATTATAATTGGCAAGGTTTGAAAACGAAATAAAAATTTTGGTAAGATTGCCATTTTTATCACATTGGATTGGCCCATAAGAGTATAAGGTAAGTTTTCCCAGTTACTTAAGAGCTCCTTAACATCTTCTAACATGGTATCATAGTTCTGGGCTTGTATTTCTTTAAGCCTATTATCAATCTTAAATCCTAAGTATGTTAGTTGGTTTGTTTAATATGATATTGCTCAGGAAGGGGGATAAATGGATTAGAATGTGCTTATGTTTCTAAGACTTCAGCTTTGGTCCAATTTACTTTAAATCCAGAGAACTCCCCAAATTTAATCATAATATCAAGAATACCTGGAAAGCTATGGTTGAGATCTTTGAATGAAATGAGGGTATCATCCACGTACAAGCTAATTCGAAACTCTTTTCCATTTACCAAAGGCCCTTGTATTTTTGAAGAAGTCCTTATGGCTATAGCCATAGGTTCAATAGCTAGAGCAAATATTAATGGTGAGAGAGGGCAGCCTTGATGGGTGCATCTCTGTAATTTTATTATAGGAGAAATGTTTGAGTTGGTTTTAACACTGGCCACCAGGCCCGAGTATAGTATACTAATCCATTTTTGAAATCTTTGACCAAATCCGTATTTCCCCATAACATGTTTAATATATGGCCATTCTACATGGTCGAATGCCTTCTCTGCATCGATTGCAAGAATAGATAAGTCCGTGTGCATATTATGATCAATTAGGTGTATTATGCATCTAATATTAGTAGCTCAATTACACCCTTTAATAAACTCATTTTGGTCAGGGTGAATAATATCTAGTAACATACCCTCAAGCTTGGTGGCCAGTGCTTCTGCTGGTATTTTAGAATCTGAGTTAATCAGTGAAATAGGGTGATATGATGCCAGGTTATAGGGGTCTTTATCTTTTTAAAAAAATAATAATATACAAGCTTCCCTAAATGTTGGTGGTAGAGTTTGTGCCTCAAATATGTATCCAAATAATTGTTTTAGATGTGGGGCAAGTTTAGGGGCAAATATTTTATAACAGTCTAAAGACAGTCCATCTGGGCCTGGGGCCTTTCAAGGGGGAAGTTTGGTTATGGCCGTAAGTATTTCTTCTAATGAGATGTTTTGTTCTAGGAGCTCTGCCTTTTCAGGAGTGATCCTGGGTACTTGAATCTTGGAAAAAAAATCTTCCTGGGATTGTTGAGAATTACTAACTTCTGAAGTATACAATTGCTGATAAAAATTATAGAAAACTTTGTTAATCTCTTCTGGCATTAAGACCATTTGCCCTTGTTCATTCTGAATTCTGGCAAGAATATTTTGTTGTTGTGCACTTTTAAGTTGCCAGGCCATGATTTTATCTATTATTTCTGCTGTAGCATAATATTTACTTTTAGTATACATCACCTGTTTTTCTGCCATCTCAGCTACTATCCCATTATATTCTTCTTTATATGAAATAAGGGCTTCAAAATTCTGATTATCTCCTCCAGGTCCTCAATCTTTTTCTCCAAATTTTGTAGCTTGTCTTTTTTTTTTTACTTATTTTTCTTAATTGTATATGAAATAACAATGCTTGTTATCTATGCCTTAAAAGTCTCCCATATACTTACTGGGTTTGTATCTGTTATTGGGTTATGATCAAAATAGTTATTTATTTCTGAAGTAATATGGTCAATAAATTTTGAGTCTTTAAATAATATTAGGACTATCCTAAACTGATAATTAGTTAGGGTGGTTGGGATTTGCATCTCTAATAGAATAGGTGTGTGTTCCGAGATTATAATGGCATGATATTGAATATTAGTTATTAAAGGCTCTATTTGTTGTGAAGTTAAAAAGAAATCTATACACAAGTAGGTTTGATGCGGAGCCGAAAAAAGAGTATTGCCTGGTGTTGGAATTTTTTTGTTCACCAGGGTTCCATTAATTTAAAGTCTTTCATAAACTGCGAAGTTGTAAGTGCGGTGGATGTCATTTTCTCTGGTCTTGTTCCAGATTTATCTAAAGTTGGATCAAGAGCTAAATTAAAGTCTCTAGCAATAATGTAAGGTGCTGGGAAACCAGCAAGTTCTAAGAAAAAATTAGTAAAGAACTTTGGAGAGTTCTTATTCAGGCCATAAACATTGCATAATGTATAGGTTTTTCCTTGTATTAAAACCTGTATAATTAAATATCGTCCCTGGGGATCAGATAATATTTTCACAATTTTATGAGCTAAGGATTTTTTAGTGAAAATTGAGACTCCCTTTGAAGTGCTAGACTATGGAGCATTGGCCCCCTCCCCATCTTTTAGCATGTAACATAATTTCTTTTTGATCTTAATGAGATTCCTGAGTCGTGAGACAGTTTGTCCCCATGCAATCTACATGATTAAATATGTTCCTAGCTTTCAGGTGATCTTGCATCCCCCATATGTTCCATGTAATTATTTTTAAGCTTTGCATATTATTCTGTATTTAAAAGCATATTTTCACCACCTATGACTATACTGGTCCATCTCCCTCCATCCTTCCCTACTGTCAATTGATACTATTAACTTGTGCTATAACCTTTTAATGTATACTTGCAAATTAATGGCGTTGTCTGTTGAAAAATCATAAAGGCTACAGCAATATTCACTATTCAAAAAAATACAAATACTTAATCCCACCCATCCCTCCTTCCCACTCTTCCAAGCTTGGCATAGTTTTTGCTCCTACTTGTTTAAATATTTTCTGCATCCATATTTCATCATATCCAGGTCTTCCTATAAAAAATATTGCCTGTAACAGTATACATGTCTCCCTCCCACAGTCCAGCTGCTATTGCAAATTATTCTTTCATATTTCTTAATTGTCATACACATCATTATGTTTAATATCCTCTTAATAGTAAACATGCCCATCCCCACTCCCTCCCCCCCCCGTTGCGGTTTCTTGATTAGCTAATGCTGCTCAAGGGCTGGTGTAAAAGTCCCCTTGCCCTTGGACCAAGTGTTAAAAGAAGAAAAAAAAAAAGAAAGGGAGAAAGAAAAACAGGAGAGAAGAGGGGGGCCAGAGTGAGCATTATTGGAGTAAATAACCATCAAGCAATATTGTCAAATAAATTGATGCACACATGTATATTTATTTATTTATTTTTGTCCCCCTTTGTTTCTCCCTCCTCTCCTCTCCCCTCGCTCCCCCTTCCACTATCTATCAGTGTGCGACTCAGACTATTCAGTCATTCTCCTATCTCTTATTTTTTGAACTTTCCTTTTGTCTTCCCTCATCCCCCTCCCTCCTTTTATTATTTACTTTGTTTCTCCTTTTTTTTCCTTTTCCAGTATGCCGCCGCCCCCCTCCCCAACGCAGCTCTCCTAGTCATATCCACTAGCAATGCATATTAAATCAAGTTTCTGGGTTTATATTTAATACACTTATGATCTAATTTTCATCCCTCAGCTCAGGTTGATCATGTTCGAACCCCTAAGAAAAGTTCAGCATCCTTACAGTTAATAAACGTGTGAACTTTGCCATGCATGTAAAATCGGA
Source organism: Neoceratodus forsteri (assembly GCA_016271365.2). Lineage (NCBI taxonomy): Eukaryota > Metazoa > Chordata > Ceratodontiformes > Ceratodontidae > Neoceratodus > Neoceratodus forsteri. The sequence continues at coordinate 1,322,605 of CM057456.1, read as the reverse complement.
TTTGAGCTGCATAAAGAAAGCTGAAGAGCATGTCATGTTGTTGCAGTAAGTCCTTTACTTTGTCAAAAGATCTTCTTGTTTGTAGTGTGGTATATTAGAGGTTAGGATATGTGGAGAACTTTAACCGTTCAAATGTTAACCCTCTGTTTATTGGGGCATTTCTAAGAATTAACTCTCGATCTTCATAATAGTGAGGTTTAAGATATACAGGTTGAGAGTTCTAATCCTTATTTGAAAAAATCTGTTGCTTGGGTCCCCAATGTGCTCTGTCCAAAATCATTCGTTCTTCGGGATATTTTCTACTGGTAGCCACTGTAACTAATTTCTCAAAGAAGAGGAGCGGGTCTCCCTCTCCCTCCAGTCCATCAGGTATCCCAATTAATTTAACATTGGCTCATCTTGATCTATTCTCTAAGTCCACTGCTTTTTTCTTTAACTCAGTTAGTTCTTTCTTGAGTTGCTGTTGTCGGGTAATTGTTGGACAGAGTTTGCTTTCTATAGTGCTGATCCACTGTTCGGCTTCATTTGTGCGTAGTATTAAAGAGCTTAGCTGTGTTTGTATGGTGGCTAACATTTCCAACAAGTCTGAAATAGCAGACACAATGGTAGCAAATCCTGTTTTAATTTCATTCTTAACCTCTACTTGAAATTGTATAAGGGTTTCTTTATTGACTAAATCATTATCAATACTGTTTGAAGCACTGCTTTCTCATCTTTTTTTCATTTTTATAACCTGGTAGGTTAACACTAGAAGCAGATTGAAATATGGCACTGATACATGTTTTGTCCATATCAGCAAATTGCTGTATTTGTGAGTCACCATCGGTAGGTGAAATTGTGGCATCAGAACTATCAATATTACCTTGAGAGTCCATTAGTGAAGAAGCTGAACCAACCTGTTCCTGCATGCAGCACTGTGTAGCGCCAGTAAATTCAGAGTGATCCATATTTTCTAATTTGGCTGCGGTAGTGTAGCCTCTTTCTTCAGTTTCCAGAGCTGCAGTGCTGGTCAGAGGAACTAGATGTGTAGACTGGGGAAGAGGAGAGAGTGGTCTGCCAGTGAAGATATTATTTGGTGTAAAAATGGTATTCACTTTTTGTTGCTGCAGTCAAGCTCTGCTGTTCATGCCTGTTTTGGTTTCAGCTGTGGTGATCGCTTTGAGGTTTGAAGATCACTTGTCTCATTTCTTCTTTTTGCGGCGTTGCTCCAGGAGCATTTGCAGTTTCCCCGTTCTATTAGCTGCTGTCCCGGACATATTTCTACATAATTGTACAACCCGCAACTGACACCTCAATTGAAGCAGACCAAAATAAACATATGGGCAAAAAAAGCAAAGCCAACTGTGACAACATTCTGCAGCAAAATCGTTCAGGCCGTGAGTATAGGGCAACACCCGTCCTTACACTACCACCATTGCGGAATGCTCGCACATAGTGCATGATAACTCTCTGGTCTCCTTTGTATATTAAGATTTGAGAGAAATTTTAATATGTCCAAATTGCACAGAACACAGTCAATTAAATTTTTCCCATTCTGTGGAAAATATGTTGTGTTTCCTTCTAAATCTCCATCAATTCTCCCATTAGCTATTATCAGCATATTTTCCTCAATCAATTCCATAAGTTTCTTTCCCTGCTCATTTACCACTTTATCTTGATTGTTTCTTGGTTTTACATCTTCTGTTACCAATATGATGAAAGAACATCAGTTTTATCAAACAATGCTATCCTGGCATTAAAGTTACCAGCAATCAAAATGAGATTATTAGGAAATTTCTCAGATATCTCATTAATTTCATTGTTTAGATTTATTCATAAGGTCTGATTCAATTGGTTTAATTTTTTTTTGGGGGGGGGAATATACTCATTGCAAATAGTAAAAGGGGTCAAGTTCCAATTAATGCTCTGTATAATATAATTGGGATCTATTTTTATTGTTTCTTCAATCACAATTTCCTTTTTTATTTTAATGTAAATTGCCAATCCTGCTTTATTTCTCCCATATTTCACATTTTTAGTTGCTGGTGAGTTTATTATATGGTAACCATTGACATCAATATTACAAGCCCAAGTTTAATTGAAAATATGACATCTTTAGTGGTAATAAAACTAATCCATTCTGTGTCCTGTAGTTTACCCGCCAGTCCAGCGATATTCCAGGAAATTAGATTTGTCTGTAAAGTTATCTTCTTTGTAGTTGACTGAGTGACTTCAGCATCTAATTTGCTTTCTGTTACCAGTCAGTCCTCTTTAGTACTGTTTATACCATTGTTTGTTTCATCAATTTGATTATTCATATCCACCAGAAGAATTCCTGCATAATCTAATTTATAGTCATTCTTTTTCATAAGTAGAAACATTTCCTCACTGGAGCATTCTAGATCTATTCTAGAACCACAATCTGGCGGGAGTATTCTGTCTGTCTTCCTTGCATTTTAGTTATTACAATAAGTCTTCATACAGGCAGATAATAATGCTAATACCAAAGTAGATGACATCTCCTTATGTTTATCAGTAATGTAATTTATCCCACAGAGTGACAGAGTATTAGTTTTCCCATTTTCTGGTATTTTATCTGGCTTAAAGTGCCCCCCCCCCCCACAACGACCAGACGCCTCATCGCTGCTCCGACGAACCGGATGGATTTCTCTATACCTGCTCCTCGCTGCCTGGGCTGGGTGCCGATCTTCCGTGGGGGACTGCCTTCTGAATTTCAAGGGGTTGTGGTTCAGTGGGCTGCAGTACTGTACGGGGAAATTCTGCTTTTCGGATACTTACCACTTTTTCCGACCGGGGACTGGGGAGATTTCTGGCACAAATTTCAAATTCGGCACTGGCGTCTGATTAGCTCCCCTGTTACAGACCAGCCTGACTTAAAACTGCCCTCTGGAGCTGGCGGCTCACTCCTTTATGACATGGACCTGGGGGAAGTGGTTTGGGAGCCCTTTCACTACGGCACCCCCTCAACGACCAGATGCCACATCGCTGCTCCGACGAACTGGGCGGATTTCTCTATACCTGCTCCTCGCTGCCGGGCTTCCATGGGGGCTGCCTTCTGAATTTCCAGGGGTTGTGGTTCGGTGGGCTGCAGTACTGCTCAGGGAAATTATTCCCACCAACCCACCCCGTTCCCTCCTCCCATCCCATTCCTTCCTCCCATTAAATGCTCCCCAGCCCCTCCCACTAGCCTGGGGCCACCTCTTCTCTACCTGTCACCACAGTGGGTCTAGGGCTGCATCTCCCAGAGACCTCTGGGTCTCATTCAAGGATCGCTCCCCTGACTGGCTCTGTGGGGGCTCAAATCAGTGTGCTGCCTCCTATCCTGGCTTAGCTGGGATTGAATCCAGGCTCTCAATTTGACTTGTAAACAGAACTTTTCTTCTTGCCTTGTTTTTACTGTTCCCATCACCGGATTGTACTTACTGGTGTTTCTTAGAACCTGTATTTTTCCCCATCACTGGATTGTATTCTACAACTGAAAGTCTTGGACTTATATTTACTTACAGTCTAATGTATGCATTATATCATATCTCGCTGTCTCACTGGGTTAATACTTGTACTTGGTAGTTCTCACTGGTGTTGTATAGGGCCAGTATAATATACTTGCTTCTGCAGGCTAGATATAGTGTCTCTACATACTTGTACTGGTACTGCATTTGCTTGAGTTGTTCAATTCCTACCCCTCATCTTGTTTGACCAGCAACTGCTACCCCTGGGCCATTACACTACAGCTTTCTGCCCCCTGTGCCATGGCAATCCTGGCCTAGCATCTTTCAAGGCTGCTACCTGTCTCTTAATTGGTGTGGGGTGACTGCCACAGCAGGCCTCTGTCAGTATAACTCCGTGCCGCTGTTTTTGGGTTAGTCTCGGTCTCTGCCTCTCTTGGGCTGCCTGAGGCTCTAGGCCTGGAACTCGGCTGTACTGGACCCCTCCCTGTGGCTTTTAGGATGCCACCTTGGGGGTGCTCAGTCCTCCCTGGCCTAGCTGGGGGCACAGCTCAAACCCCTGGGCCTCAGGCTGCCTTGCCCTCCTTCAAGCCCTCTCCTACCTGGCTATCTACCAAAGGCATAAAGCTGGCTCACCTGAACGTGAGTAGTCTACTACCAAACCTAGCAGAGCTAACTGCCTGTGTGGTTCACTACAACCCTGACTTTTTTGGGGTCACTGAAACCTGGCTGAGGCCACACACCCCAGACTCTGTATGTGCCCTCCCTGGGTACCACCTTATTAGGCTGGACAGAGAAGAGAATAAGCGGGGGGTGGGGTGCTCCTCTACTACAAGGGGCATTTAAACATGTCTATCATTAGGCATACCCCCTGCACTCCCCCTGCCTGTGAGTTCTTGCACGCCCTCCTCCTTCTAGGCAATACAAAAAAGATCCATGTGGTATGTGCCTATAACCCTCCAAAGGGAGGAATGCTTGGGCTCTCCTCGTTACTCAACTGCCTTAATGACAAAGTGGGCTCTAATTGAGCTACTGGTCCTGGGTGACCTCAACTTAAACTGGTTGGGGGCAATGCTGAGCTTTATGAGCCTCTGCTGTTGGGCCTTGCCCTCACACAACTCATCACCGAACTCACGAGGCCCTCCCTACGTGGGGGGAAGGATCCCTCATTGACTGGGTACTGAGTAACAGGCCTAATAGAATAGTCTCCTCGGGTGTCCTCCCTGATGCCATCTCGGATCACTCCCCCATCTATTGCACATGGGGCATCTCACCCCCCAAAATCCCTAGCAAGGTGATCCAGATGAAGAACTACTCAAGCTTTAGCATTGAAGACTACCTTGCTGACCTCCAGTAAACCGACTGGTCCCAGGTCACTGCCACAAGTGATCCCATGGAGGCCCTCGACAACTTCCTCACTGTCTTCACGCCCCTGAAAAACAAACATGCACCCCTAATGAAAAGGAGGGTAAGGGGCAAGGTTACCAAGTGGCTCCATGGTGGCCTATTCTCCCTCATGAAGCAAAGGGACAAATACTGGGCGAGATTCAAATCCTCCCACTCCAGTACCAATTTCCTCAAACATAGACAGCTGAGGAACTCCTGCAAGAGAGCCATCCACTCTGCTAAGAGTGAATTCTGCCAGTCTGCCCTGTTATCCTAAGCCAGCAACCCTAGCACCTTCTGGCAAAACATTAGACACTCAGTCAGGGGGTCAGCCCGGGCTCAGGCCTCCGACTTGCTGATTGGGGGGGGTCAGTTGCAATAACCCCCTCACTATTGCCAGTGCTTTTAACCACCAGTTCTCTGACCCAGCTGCTCCCTCCCGTAATCCCTTGGCCCCGTGACTGTGGGTCCCCCCCATGATGGGACCCCCAGCCAACCTTCCTTCTACCTAATGGCTGTCTCTGCCTCAGAGACCCAGAGGCTCCTTGCTAGTCTCTCCCCTCACACTGGAGCTGGGCACGACAGCCTTGAGCCAAACTTTCTCTGCCTTGCGGCATCCCCCCCTAGCCTGGCCTATTTTTCACATATTCAACACTTCCTTAATCTCAGGAACCATCCCAGAGGTATGGAAGGTGGCTAGGGTCATCCCTGTACTCAAGCATGGTGACCCTAAGGATCCCAATAACTACCACCTTATTGCGATCCTGTTGGTGATCTGCAAGCTACTTGAGAAAGTAGTTGCCTCCCAGCTCGCTCATTACCTTCAGAGTTATGAGCTACTCTCCTAAGCACAACACTGCTTCAGAAAAGGGCACAGCACATCTATAGCCTTTGCAGTGGTCACCTCCGAGATCAGGTCTGCTACCAACCATGGTAAATTGACTGGAGACATCTTTGTTGATCTCTCAAAAGCCTTTGACTGGGTTGATCACTCACTACAGTGCTGTACTCTTTGGTCTGTGGGTTTCTACCCCCTGCCCACTCCTGGTTCTCCAAATACCTCACCTGGAGGCAGCAATATACTGTCTTTAACAAAGCTCTCTCTAAACCTTCCCAGGTGACCTGTGGGGTACCTCAGGGCTCCGTCCTTGGACCCATTTTGTTTTCCCTATTCATAAACGAGCTGCCCTCAGTCTCTGCCCATGGGTACTCCACCTTGTACGCAGATGACCTTGTCATCCTGGTCAGCTCACATGACATCAAAAACATTAACTCCTAGTTAAACTACAACTTTAACCACATTCAAACCTGGCTTGAGGACCACAGGCTAACCATTAACCTCATTAAGACCCAGGCCATGCTCTTTGACTCCTTGGTCAAGATAAAATCATGACAAGCTTCTCTCAATATCTCAGGAGCTGATGGTCCCCTCCTGAATGTTGCGGATGCGGTCAAGTACCTGGGTGTCACCCTTGACCCACAACTGGACCTCTCACTCCACATTCAGAATGCCTGTAAGGCCACAAACTGCAAGCTGGGCATGGCTTACAGAACTAAAGGTTGTCTCACCCCGGCCACACGTCTCACCATTGCTAGAGGGATCCTCCTACCCATGCTCAGTTATGGCTTGGTATCCTTTGCCCACGTTCCTAAATCCAGTCTCTCCAAATGGGACACAGTGTACAACAATGTAAGCCATTTTTCCCTCACCACGCCTCATCTCACACACCGTTGAGAGCTATACTCCTGACTGGAGTGGCTTCCCCTGGAATACCACCGCACCTTTGTCTTTGGCAACTTCATTGACAATATTGACAGAAATGCCCTTCCCCCATACTCACCTCTTTCCTCAAACCTGCTAACCCCACCTACTAATTAAGATCCAGTGACTCTCAGGTCCTCCTGGTTCCTAAAACCCATACCCAAGTAGGGGATCGGGCCTTTTCTGCTGATGTGCCCAAACTGTGGAACTCCCTTCCTGCTAATACTCGCTCCAATGCCTCACACCCCTGTTTCAAAGCCTCCTTATGGGGCTTCCTAAAATTGGCCTCTGCCTGCCTCTGTGCCTGAGCAACCAAACTGGTCCCAACTGTCTGGGCATGGTGACCCCAGCCTCTACTATCACTTCTTCCACTCGGCAAGCCCAAGGCCATCTGACCCACCTGTTGAATATGGTGCTGGCAAACCTGATGCCATCTGTCCCACCTTCTATATATGGTATGCTTCCCTGCCCTAGATGACTCTGATTTGAGTGCCTACAACCTGTTGCCCATCCTGTGTAGCTTGCCTCTCAATTACCTGGCTCTGCAGAGGGGTACTGGTGACTTGTCCTGTATGCATCTGCTGCCCAGGCCAATACCACACGTCATCTACCTCTTGATGAAATGTATGAGCCTGAAGCTCTTCTATGTACCTAGCTAGCTTGATGTTTGTTGTTATGTACGTTTGTTTATATTCCCATGCCTGTACTTATTGCTATTCTACCCCTCGCCCAAATGTCACTACATCTCTTGCTTCTGTATGAACCTTGTCTGCCCGATGATCACAATGTACCTCTTAATGTAACCATTGTTTCAGTGCTTTGTGTGCACCCTGTCTACCTGTTTACTCTGATTTGTACACTTGTAATCCTCCCGGGTCACACCTGAAAATAGGCACATGCTGTCTAGAGTGCTTACCTGGTTAACAAAAGCAAATAAATAAATAAATAAGATGGATAAGCCCAGGTATTCTAATCAAGAAATCCTTGACCAAACTTCCTTGCCTGTCTTTAAATCTGAAACCAGTACATATGCTGGACATAATAGGTCAGTAATATCTCTATTAACCAGTAGGATAAGTGTTTTAGCTTGGGGTATTTGTAGTTCTGCTTGAAATAAGTGGGAAATTAGTTCTTCCAGGAATTCCTGAGTTTCATTTGGTTTCAAGAATATCCTTCCAATCCTTAGGACCACTTCTTCATTACCTATTTCTACAGTGTTATTGCTTGTTACCCTTTCTATCTGATTTAAGCTATTTTCATCTGTTTTTTTCTGATTTCCTCCACTTCCTTCACATTCTTTTTCTCAATTTTTTTCCACTACTTTTTCCATAACCACTTCCTTATTATTTTCCAGCTCTTTTTTTGGCTTTATTACTACCTCCAGTTCTAAATGGAGGAGAGTATCAATCATCTTCATCCTCTCTGGTTGATTTTTTTTTCTTGTTATTTTTCTTGTTTTTTCTTTCTTGTTTTTATGCTTTCTTTTGACTTTCAATATTCCAGTACATGTTTTCTTATCATTATTGTTTACTGGTGTATCTGGAATAATCACTGTGGAAAAGGATGATTTCTGAGGTGGTATCTGCTGTACCATTTCCTCAATTCTGTTTTCTAATTTATCCATCCTGTTCATGATCATACCAACAAAGCCATCGACTTTGTTTCTCATATCATTCAGTGCCTCTACTATTGCAACATTAGACATGATTGGGTGCACCAAATCTTTGATTGTGTATTTTAATAATGTATTAGGGCAATTATTCAGGACCTCGTCCTCCACCTCTATCTTTTCTACTTCTGCATCCAGTCTTTGGAATACTGTATTCAGAGACCCAACTAAAATAGAGGAATTATTCTGGATCTGGGACTGTGTTTCTTGTACTGAATGCAGTGACATTTCTGACAAGTCTAATGGAGTAAATAGTTCTAGAATAGTTCCTTGTGCTTTAGGAAATGAATCCTGTATCCATTCTCTTTACCTATCTGCTCAGGAATTTTGAGACCATCAGTCTCTTGTTAGATGTTTTTTAAGATTTAACTTAGTAGGGAAAAAAATATGTTATATCCTTCTGCTTAGCAGCTTGATCTCCCTGTTGGACCCTTTCCTTCTTATACCTTTTAGTATTTTCCTCTTAACCGGTGTTACTTTTGGTTTTTCTTTCTCTGAGCTTTTACTTTCTTTGTCTTCCTGTGTCATCAATGTTTGATTTTTTTGCCTATTACAATTTTCCAGTTTAACAGGTAAATCTCTATTTTGTTGAGGGCTTTGTTTAACAATTTCAGCATAGGCTGTAACTTTTGGTTTGGGATCTATTGGGGTAGATGTTGTAATGGTTAATTGTTCATCAAATACACTGCCATTTCCTTTTTTAATTTTTTTGCCTTTGTTATAATCACTTTACCACTTCTTGTATTCATTTTTAATCTACTCTAAGATATGCTCTTTAAAAGGAGATTCTTAGTTTATAGATGGTTATAGAAGGTTACAGGTGGCTAAAGCACCTTATTCAATCTACAATCTACTATTGTGCAAATAACATACAAATGTGACAGTAAAATATCAGCTTGATATTTCTTACCCTCTAATATTTCACCTGTCTCATGCACTTATATATCTCATACATGTGTCCTTGTATTTCTTCTTAGTTCAGAGTCAAATGTAAAACATATAGAACCTGTAATACATCAATACTATCTCATAAACAATATGTGCAATATAAGGCAAGATGCAATTTGCTCAGTTAATTTAGATAGCTACTATGTTTAAAAGAATCTCATGTGCAGTGATTTTTGGATGAATTCAGGGTTGAAGTTATTTATTGTTGGTCCAACAGCTGCCAAGTCCTGTATTTATATACTTTATGTAGTTCTTATGGAGCCATTGAGGGGCTTTACACGATGCACAATTTTAACCAATAGGATTCGCTCTTCATCTTCAGACCAAAAATTCAGAGTTCTGCCACTGCACAGTTGGATCGATGCATTTTTCTTTAAAATCCCTTTTGCTTTATTAGTTTCTTTACTGTCCACCAGGCAGTTCCTAATCCTAGATACTTTGGTCACCAACATTAGTGGGTACAAATAACAAAAAATAATAATAACAACATCCAGAATAAATACCCAGCAGTATCCTAGTTTAAATTTAAAGAACCTGCCAAAAAAAAGTTAGCAAATGAGAACAGACATGAGTGAACCTAATGACCTATTAATTATTGGCACAGGATACTATTAATGTCTCTCTCTCCAATTATATAGGCCTTTAGCTCAATTTTAAAATTAACAGTATTGGCCTGAATTGTTATTTCTGTATCAATACTATGTCAGCACCAATTTAAATATTCAATTCAGATATTCAATTCAAATAAGCTTACTTTTAGAAGGTGTTTTTGCATTTGCTTCTACCGAGACCAAGGATTTATCTAAAGGCCTCTGCCTTTCTCCTTTAGTTCATTTAGCTCACGTTGTACCTTACACAGCAAATCGGGGCACACACTGTATTGCTGTGTAGCTTCTTAGTGCACCTTCAGTGCAATTTGGCTGTTCGATACAAAGAGGGGATGCAGCGGGTGCTCAGCTCTCAATACAGCAGTGGAGACCTGCACTTGTGTATGTTTACAAGAAAAATACTAGGGCTAAAAATTATATATAATCCTCTGTACTTATTCTATAACTTCAGCCCCTGCTCAAGAATGCAGTTATGCAGTATCAAGATAACTTTCTCCACTAAACCATTTCAGTAGGCTCTTTACTGCAATGCGTTGGTTCCCAAAGATGGTGACTATTCACCACAGGACGCCACACATGCTCTTTTAAGGTAGTAGTGATGTCAATAGTGTCATTAGTTGGTATGTGGCTTTATCTGAATTGGATTGGCTAAGGTTATTTAAATGGTTTCAATGGTTTAAACCTCAAAAAGATTAAATATAAATTGTAAATAAAAGATAAAAGCACTGTTGTCTGTTAATATCAATATCCAGCATAAACAACATAGATAGCTAATTCCACACTACCTTCTATCTGGTGAAATATGCGTTTGACTATATTTAAATGAAAAACGCCCATTTTTATCATTCAATAGCTCACGTATTCTGTAGGCTTCTTCAAACTAAACAGGAACATGTAACACCTTAACTATCCTGGTTTTTAAGATATGCAGGTTTTACATCTATGTTTAGGAGAGGGTTCTTAAACAAAAATACTGAATTGTGCAGAATTAAAAAAAAAAATCCATATTTTATAATAGACAAACATAGACAGGCAGACACAGCCCAGTCAAAGCCAGCTGAGGCTGAACATATGCACAGCAACCACATTTTATCTCATTCATATGTAGTTTCAGTTAGCATAGGAAACTCAGTTGAGATGGGTAATAGATATATTAAAGGTGCAGGACTTTCTGAAGTTAGTGCCTCGCAGCACCCTCTGATTCCTTCCATGAAAGCGGGCTCTTCCACCACTCAGGACTTCAGGCACTCTTAGAAAAGCCAGTAATGGGGAGATTCTGCACCAACATTTGGTCATACAAGCTGGCCTGGAAAGGCTGTACACTTGCTGCAGGTATGGAGAGGCAGTGGTGGCATGCCTGTTTTTAGCAGAACAAAGGCATTGTACAGCTTCTGCTTCCTCAGCTTCTCACTCCTTTGCCAAGTAGCATGCTGTGACTCACCTCACATCCAGGGTCCTCCTTCTGCCTCTGATTGTCTCAAACTTGAATTCCCTGGTGAGGGGAATTTTTTTTCTGTTACATTGGTGGCAGTAGTGGGATCTGTGTGGCAGCTGGTGCCAGTCCATTGCAGAGCAGCAGACAGTGTGCATTCCTGTGAGGCAGGAACTCTGAGACAGGATAGGAGAGAGAGAGAGAGAGCACACTGGTGATGGAGTGCCAGCAGAAATATACCTTAACAGTCATGAAACAGGATTTCAAAAGGTTGCATTGTTTACTACAGTTTTTTTTATTTCTAGAAGCTTAGTGCAGTGTAGTTAGAGAATATGAGCTCCTCAGGCTATGTCAAATTTCATGTTCAGCAGCTTCATGAGCTGTGCACAGAGAGGGGGATTGTCCATGAGGGCATGACGAAGAGTGCACTCATGGAAGCCCCATTGATACATGACTGGCTGCAGGAGGGGCAGACAGTCTCAAATGAACATGGCCCAATATCTGGTCAGCAGGTGGTTGCTGAGGACAGTGATCCAGGTAGCGAGACCGAGGTCCCAGTGGCTGAGTAAGGGGGAGACACCTTGTGGCACAAGCTGGGGAGACTGTGCAGCCCTATCAATCTCAGCTTGAGATCCTAAAGGCAGAGCTTGCCCTGAGGGATGCTGAACTGCAGAGGGCAAGGCTGGAGGCTAAGGAAAGAGAAAGGGTGAGAAGAAAGGGAGAAAGAACAATGGCACAAGATTGAGATGGAGAAAATGCACCAGCAAACAGCATGGCAAACCATAAGTAATGGCAAAAAGAGTCCAACCCATGAAGACACCATTAATTCTAAAATGTTCCCACAATACTAGGAAGGGGATGATCTGGATTTCTTTTTAAAATAATTTGAGAGGGTTTGTGGGCAATTTAAAGTAGACAAGGCTTTGTGGATGACCCACCTAACCCAATTGCTTACTGGCCATGCTTTGCTTGCATTTGCTTGAATGGACAATGATGATTGCACAGACTATGATATAGTTAAAAACATTTTATTATAACATTTTGAACCGACTCCTGAGGCTTACAGATGGAAATTTAGAGAGTTAAGAAAAGTCCCAGGAGGCAGCTATGTAGAACTGCATGTCCAAATGTGTGCTTATTTAGACTATTGGTAGATAGGGCTAAGGCAAGGATTGTAGAGCAAATTAAAGATTTAATTACTTGTCTTACTTACTTGGTTGGTTAAGGTAAAAGAAGGCCAGAGGGTCCATCATGATTACCTCCCACTCCAAGTGGGCAGAGAAAATAGGGCATTTCTCTTACTTAGAAGAAAAGTATTTAATTTTTGAAGGAGAGAAATTGTTTTGTTCAACAACAATTTTAGGAAGCTTGTTCCAAAGTCTAGCTGCCCTGATGGTGAAAAAATGATCCCTCTTGTTTGATGAGGCTTTTGGAACAACCAATTGCATGTTATGAGACCTCAGGGACACATCCCTATTAAGAAAGCCAAAGCTGCTTTGTTCAAATAGATCTGAATTATGTAACATTTTAAAAAGTAAAAAATGATCATCTCTTACCCTTCTCTCCTCCAAGCTAAACAAACCAAGTTTGTCTGGTATCTCTGTATAACTTAAATTTTTAAGTCCAGAAATCATTTTAGTTGCCCTTCTCTGCATTCTCTCCACCATATCTATATCTCTTCAGAGATAGGGACCTCAAACCTGCAAACCAAAGTCTAGATGGGTAATTGTAAGGGAACAGTTTCTTAAAATTGTACCTGATGACCTGTGTATTTGTCTGCCATACTGGGCATGCAACTCAGCAAAAGAGGCAGCAGAAGTGCTGATTTGTACGTAGCCAGTGGACCACATTTACAGTGTAAGAACTATGGGAGTGGAGCAGCACATGATTTTAAGGGGACCCATGGAGGCCAGCCTAAATGGAACCAGCTTGCACCCAAGCCCAAAACAGAATCCATCAGTTCTAAGGGGAACAAGGAGCCAAGGGCAAAGGAATGCTGGATTTGCCAGAAAGTTGGGCATCTATCCTATGACTGCCCTAAAAACAGGAGAAAAGGGAAACAGCCTGTGAGAGGGGGTGATCAAGACAGTACACCCCAGTTGGTAAACTGTTCATACACTATAGTACCACCAAACTCCACCAAGCATATGCATTCTATTCTAGTCAATGGGACAGTAACACAGGGATTGAGAGACACTGGTGCCTCCATCTCCATGGTAAGACAGGATCTGATCCAGACAGAGCAGACACTGCCAGGGCAGTTCTCCAAGATTTGGGGAGTTATAGACCCAGTGGTCCAAGTGCCAATGGCTCAGGTCTTCTTGAGCTGGGAGGGTGGCCATGGGGTACAGAAGGTGGGAGTTGTACCTGATCTCCCTGTGGATGTGATCATGGGGAATGATTTTGACCACAGAAAAAGCCTAGTATGTGTTGCTACCCATAGCCAGGAAAAAGGGCAAGCTTCTGAGGGTGAGGAGGGGGTGACTCAGCCTGTGCAGACCCATCCCTCAGCAGCTGAGGAAGTATCTAGTGTGGGTGAAGGACTAGGCAGGAGTAGCAGCCTTGAGCCCCAGCTGCAAGCAGAGCAGGTCATCACCAGGGGCAGCTCTTCTCCTGAAGGAAAACTGGGGAGGATCAGACAGGAGAAGCTGGGCAGGGCACAGCGAGCTGATTCTACTCTCCAAAAGCTGAGAGAGATAGCAGATAGTGCTGAGGCCTCTCAAGGGACTAAAAAGTCAGTTTATTGGGAAAATGTACTGTTGTAGAGGGAGTGTTCCCCACAGAGGGGGGCTAGAGGGAGAGGTACTCCAGCAGCTGGTAGTTCCCTGGGACTACTGAAAGCAGCTTCTGGCCCTGATACATGATATTCCTTTTTCAGGCCACCTGGGTATTAACTGCACAAAAAAAGTGGCTTGCCAACAATTTCTTTTGGCCAAGCATGTACACAGACATGCAAATTACTGTCAGACTTGTCCACAGTGCCAGCAGGTTGGAAAGGTTGGGGACAAGGCTAAGGTAGCTTTGGTGTCCCTGCCTATGATTGATGAACCCTTTAAGAGGGTAGTCATGGACATAGTGGGGCCCCTGAGTGCCCCAAGTCACATGGGCAAACAATACATACTGGTTGTTGTAGATTGTGCAGCCAGGTACCCCGAGGCAGTGGCCATGTCCTCCATTGAGGTAGAAAAGGTGGCTGATGAGCTCCTAGGAATCTTTAGCTGAGTAGGGTTTCCCCAGGAGGTTTAGTCAGACCAGGGTGCAAATTTCATGTCACCCTTAATGACCAGTTTGTGGGATAAGTGTGGGGTGAAACAGCTCCATGCTTCAACCTATCACCCTGAGACAAATGGCCTGGTTGAGCAGTTCAGTGGGACCCTTAAAACTATGCTCAGGGCATTTGCTGACCAGCATAAAAGGGAGTGGACAAATATTTGCCCCACCTCCTGTTTGCATACAGAGAGTCCCACAGGAGTCCACTGGGTTTTCACCCTTCAAGCTCCTGTTTGGTCACAGGGTGAGGGGGCCCCTAGATTTAGTCAGGGATGAATGGGAAGGTAACCATGCCACCAAAGAATAGTCTGTTTTGGAGTATGCCCTAAATTTCAGGGCCAGGCTTAAGGAGCTCATGGGGCTCACCCAGGAGCACTTAGCCACTGCACAACAGCAACAGAAAGCCTGGTACAACAGTGAGGCCAGATCCCGGGAGTACGAAGTTGGACAGCGAGTGATGGCACTTGTTCCAGTCTGACACAATAAACTGCAGGCAGCATGGGAGGGTCCATTCTCCATAATCAGGAAGCTGAGTGATGTTAACTATATAGTAGGGTTGCCGGACAAAAGGCATAGACAGAGGGTATATTATGTTAACATGATGAAGCCCTACTATGATGGAGGAAATAATCCTCACATGTGCAGCATGCCAGAGGAGGGGAACAAGGCTAATTCCCTAGTGGACCACCTTGAAGAAGCCCAGGAGGAATCCTCAGTGACTAACCTCACCTAGTCAGAGCAGCGGACACTGGCCCAGGCTGAGGAGATGAGGTGCTGTGAGAATCTGGGGACATGTTCACACAAAATCTGGGGTACACCACAATGGCTGAACACCACATGGACACTGGGGCCCAAGTTCTGCTGAGGCAATCCCCCTACCGTGTACCTGAGGGGGTTAAGAACACCATGCTGGAGGAATTCAGGGAGATGCCGGCCCTTGGAGTGATCCAGGAGTCCAGTAGCCCCTGGGCTTCACCTGTGGTCCTCATCCCCAAGAAGGACAGTACCACATGATTCTGTGTTGACTACCAGAGGCTAAACAGCTGTACTGAGTCTGATGCCTACCACATGCCAAGAGCTTATGAGACCTTGGAACAGCTGGGGGGATCCTGGTTCCTGACCACAGCAGACCTGATGAAGGGCTACTTCTGCTGCTAACCCTGCAGCTAGAGAAAGATCTGCTTTCGTTACCCCATATGGCTTATTTGAATTCAGAATAATGCCATTTGGGATGAAAAATGCACCCACAACCTTCCAGAGGCTTGTGGATTGCATCCTGGGTGGGGCAGGTTAATATCCACTGGCTTACATAGATGACATCGCCATTTACAGCCAGTCATGGGAGGATCATGTCAGACATGTGAGGGAGGTGTTCCACAGACAGAAGGCCACAGGGCTGACTGTTAAGGCAGAAAAATGCCATGTAGGCATGGCTGAAGTGTCTTACCTTGGACACCAGATGGGCAGTGGATGCATCCATCCAGAGCCAACAATGATTGATGCCATCCAGCCCTGGCCCACCTCTGCCACAAAGAAGTAGGTAAGGGCATTTTAGGGAACAGCCGGGTACTACTTGAGGTTTGTCTCTCACTACAGTGATCTGGCCAAGCCCCTGACAGACCTGATGAAAAACAGAATGCCTGAGAAAGTTCTCTGTAGAGAGGACTGTGAGTCTGCCTTTAAACAATTGAAGGAGGCATTATGTGGGTCACCCATGCTTGCTAGCCCCAATTATGACTTAAAGTTTGTAGTGCATGTGGATGCCATGGACCATGGGCTGGGTTCCATTCTGAGCCAGGTTACACCACAGGGGGAGGAACATCCCATAGTGTACCTGAGCCAGAAGCTTCTGCCCAGGGAAGAGTCATATGCCTCAATGGAGAGGGAATGTTTGGGAATAGTGTGGGCCCTTCAGAAGCTGCAGCCATATCTGATTGGGAGGGAGTTCACTGTTGTCACTGATTCATAACCACTTGGCTCCATAGGACTAGTGGGCTAAACACAAAGTTATTGCACTGGAGTTTGGTACTACAGTCATATAGTATTATCATTCAGATCAAAGTGGAGTGCAGCATGCCAATTCAGATGGACTGTTGAGGCAAGGCTAAGTGCATGGCACATTCATTTAGGCATCCCCCAGGCCCTACATGAACGACAGTGTCTCTTGGAGGTTGCCCAAAACAGACACACATTTATTTCTTGAGGGAGAAGATGTGACAGAAAAGGGGACCAAAGCCATGTATTCCTTTGATTCATTTATTCTTTTCTAAATATGCAACTGCTTCAGGTTAGGTACAAGAGGGTTACCAGATCACATGATCAAGTAGTATATGACAACTTATGCCAGCCAGAGTAGAGGGTCTGATGTTCTCATGGGAAAGTTAACAGGAAAGCTAGCAAGGAGGCAATAAAGCAATAAACCCAGTGGGGAGTCCTTCCTGGAGATGTTCCCATGTTGAACAAAGGATCCAGGTGTATGTCACAATGTTAACAAGGAGGTACTGAAGGATGGGTGGATACACACACACACACACACACACACACACACTCAAAGAGGGCTGGGACAACATGGAACTGTCACTCAAATTGAGTGAGAGACCTCTCTACATGGAGTGAGAAATATATTGTGGTGTTGGAAGTAAGCACTTCCTCTTGGACTTGGTACCTCTGAAATCCAGAACCCTGCAGCTGGAAGTCTTGTAAGGAAGACAAGCTTAGGGAAAAGTATTTTCTTCAGATAGCGACAGGTAAAGACATAGGTTTTAGCTGAGAATAGCTCAGAGTTCTGCTGTACACTATCTGTCTGTTCAACCTGGTTTTATTTTCTTCTTCTTAGTAAATGTGCAACCCTTTTGTTTCCTGTAAATCCATCCTATTGTAAATAATCATAGTCTTTTAGTAAAGCTTCTGTTTTTATAGAATCAGTGACTGCTTTTTTATTTAAAATGGTAATTCTACTATTTCTTCTGGACTCTGTTTGCAATCCATCTCTGAAAAGGCATTCTGTCCTCAGTTATTGTGTTTGACCATCCTGACCTTGAGCAAGGAGGAGGTAAAAACAGGTTTCCTGGATCCTGTTGGTAAAAACCCTCATAGTGGCAGTGAACTTGAGGTCCCCGGTGAGGGGATGTTTTCCATTACACCTTGTATGTGTGGTTTTATCAATTGTATTTCCACCTTTTCCCCTTCCCTAGGACACATCTGGAAATGAGCTATTATAGCTCAGTATGTCTTTCCTGGTGAAACTCTTTCAAATAAATAAACTGTAATGGATGTAATGGATGTAATGCCTGTAGATTTGCTTGACCAGGTAATTTGTTTATGGTTTAAGGCAGGGTTTCTCAAATGGGGAGGTCCATGCCTGTTCCAGAAGATGCTCAAGCAAGTCTAAAACAGTACTGTAGCTGAATTTTGAGTTTTAGATATTTTGTGTGAATGGATGAGGTAAACTGAAGAAGGAAAATTCTAGGCAAATTTATGTATTTATTTACAAATTGGTGACCAGGAATGGTACACTGACCCAAGGCGCATTTCAGGTGTACCTAGATAAGGGTATGGAGTGAATACAAGTCACAAGGTAACTGCAAAACAGTTGAGCAATACAAAATACAAAACAGTGCAAACCAACAGGAATAACAAGCAAATAATGAGAGGCAACAATTGACCAATTAGAATAATGGCAGAACAGCTCAAATACAAAGGTTAAACAGAGAGGTACTAAGAGTAGGAGTGAGCAAGAGGATCCCTGAGAAGGTGCTTAAGAGTAGGGTAAGGGGAAAGAGGCAGAGGTGGGTCAGAAGGCTAGTCTAGATAGAGGGGAAAGAGACAGAGAAAGCAGTCTGAACCATGAAGGAATTTTAGAAAGGGGTAACAATTCTTTGAGAGTCAAAATAGTGGAGCAAGTACACTGGCCTAGGAAGGGGGTTACAAGATGGTGGTTACAATAAGCTGAATAAAATGAGAGCCAACTACTCAAAGGAGTTTCACTTTATTATTGATGTGCTGTCCAAAGTTTGCTATTTTTCTGTGGGAAGGCCCAAGATTATTTCAATATTTGGGTGAGGCTCAATATCTTTTCCATTGCTTGGGGAAGGCTCAGTATAACACAGTCTGACAACTAATTTAAGGACAGGATAAAAGGTACAATATACATCACATTTCCAGTAACTCTTATTTTATTGTGCACACCAATTGGTGCTCTTGTAATAAGGTCTATGTATGCTGTACCATTAGGTATTTAAAGATCAGGATACAGGACCATATCAGGTCAATTAGAAAACAACACTTGAAAAGAACAGTTGCTGCACACTTTCAGGAATACTATTAATGTAATGGACTTTATTTTATGGGTACTTATATGGCTCCAGCAGAAGAATGTGTGTGTGTGTGTGTGTGTGTGTGTGTGTGTGTCTGTTGGGGGGTAGAACCAGAATAATTTAACAGAAAGAGCCTCATTGGATTTTTACATTGACTGTCCAGAACCTTCTGTTTAGAATTTGGTTGACCAAGTCTATAAAAAGAAAGAACAAGGCATACAAAAACCAAAAAAGTAATCCATCAGATGGATCATGTCACAAAAACCAAGAATAAACTTGAACAAAGGAAACTAAAGACCATGATAAGGAAGGAAAATATGCAACTGGAATTTAAATTGTTCCATACCAAAGACAACAACAAAGCTTTTTATGCTTACATAAACAATAATAAAAATACTAATAGAACAATAGGCCCCTTGTTATGTAATGGTACTACAATATCAAATGACTTTGAAATAGCACATCAGTTAACACCTATTTTTGTTCCGTATTTAATAATAAATCTTCGGGAGGGATGAAATTACATATTACTTCAAGCCCTAAGAAACACTTTACAGAAAATGATGTATTGTCTGTATTAAATAACATCAAAATAAATATGTCACCTGATTCAGACAATATACATCCAAGGATCCTTAGAGACCTGACAAACTTTATAGCTTACCCATGTATGACTTTAATGAGTAAGCCCCTTGATCACGAGGTGGTTCAAAATGACTGGAAGTAGAGCTGTGTGGAATTTCCAAATTCCAGCAGAATTAAATTTCATGGAATGTTAGAAATTCTGCCAAAATTCTGCCAGAAACAGAATGGTGAAATTCAATGGCAGAAAATTATTGCAGAATGATTTTCCATGGCAAAAATGTTGTTGCATGGAATATTATTCTGCAGATCTCAATATTTTCCATGGAAATAGTTACAGAATGATTTTCCACAGAAAAATGCTGTCGGTGAAATGTTATTTTGCGGATCACAGCAGATGGAATTCCACAGAGGAGCCAGTAAAATTCCAGTGGAAATTCCACCGGCAGAATTGTAATTCCACACTAATTTCGCTGGCAGAATTCTACATTCTGCATAGCACTAATAGGAAGGGTGCAAAAGTGGTGACAATTTATAAGAAAGGGAATAAAAATGACATTGCAAACTACAGATCCATCAGCCTTACATCGCTGTGTGGTAAATTACTGGAGAAACTATTAAAGCAGATACTGGAAATTGAAATGAAAGCCATGGGTTTGGTAGATAGTTCACAGCACAGGTTTAGAAGATGTCTGTCATGCACAAGCAACCTTATCACCTTCTATAATACAGTGAGCACAACTATTGGTAACAGGAAACCAGTAGATGTGATTCTTTTGAACCTTGGGAAAGCATCTGACACCATGCCCCATGATTTATTACTTACCAAAATAAAAAATATGGGATTTAACTTACATATAATAAGATGGATACAAAATTGGTTATCAGATCAAAAATAAATCAGAATAAATTGACATTTGTCAAATGAGGGAATCTTCAGCAGTGGGGTGCCCCAGTGGTCGGTGCTGGGACTGGTGCTCTTTGGTCTCTATACACTGTAAGTGACATGAATGTAAATGTAATTAATTCATTTACCAAATTTGCAGATGATACCAAGATTGGAGGGGAGGTAGACACCACTGACAAACATAAATCTATGGTTAAAGATTTAAAAGGACACTGTCAACCCCTTTAGGCCTCAAACTGTCCCTAGTTTAGAAAACATACTTTATAATTGTTCACATTCTATAAAATGTGCTGGTGTGACTGTAATTTGATTCTGATTCCTTATTTCTTTTTAAAGTGAAAAACACACTGCTTACCATACTAGTGTTACCACACCAAAATGTGTTTGTTTACATTTCTTAATCAACTCCTACTGAATCTTTCCTGGACTTGGGAACACCCCAAAACAGTCTAATCACTCAAGATGCAGTGGGAGAAGAAATTACTATTGTATCATGAGTGACTATACTGTTTGGGGGTGTTCCTAATATTCAAGAACTGAACAATAGGAGCAGATCAAGGATTGGAAACAAAACAAAGTTGGTTATTATTACACAATTACCATGTATTTTGGTTCTACCAAGAAAGGAGGCAGATTAAACCATCACCAACATCAGTGAATTTAAGAGAAGGTAAGTTATCATAAACTAGGTTTTCTGCTTGAAACAATATGATGCAAAAAGGGTTGAGGGTGTCCTTTCAAAATCAATTCAGGACTGGGCTACACAGAACAAAAAGAAATTTAATCCTCAAAAGTGCACGGTGTTACACTTCAGTAAAAATAACCCAACATTACTCTATTGACTAGATGGTGTACAATTTTGTTCGATGAATAAAGAGAGGGACCTAGGAATCATGGTTAATAATGAATTAACTTCCTTTGATCACTGCACCCAAGTGCTAAAAACTACAAACAGATTATAAAGTTATATTCAGTGAACATTTGTCTCAAGGAATACCCAGTGCATCACGCAACTGTATAAAATCTACATAATACCTCATCTAGAGTTTGGATCCCCATTGTGGAACCCCAATTTAAAAAGGAATGTTGCCTTAGTTGAAAGGACTCAAAGGAGAGTAGCCAAACTAATATGCGGGATGGAAACCTTGAGTTACGAGGAAAAACTGGCTTCATTTGGACTATTTAGTTTAGAATAAAGAAGAAGGTGGGGGGATCTTCTTTTATTATTATTTAACATCCTGAATAACTCTGAACTTATGATCCACTGTGACCTAGAATTTAACAATAGATCAGTCTACTTAAGGTCACATAATAAACAATTGCTGATCCCAAGGGCAAACAATAGTAAGAGAAATAATGATTTTACAATAAGATCAGCCCGTCTGTGGAACATAGAAACATAGAAACATAGAATTTGGTGGCAGATAATGACAGCTTGGCCCACCTAGTCTGTCCATTTTCCTACCTAACAGATAAGCTGCAGATCCTAGTTAACTAACAGCTTACTTTCTCCTAACCCCCCACTAGGACTGCCTTATGTCTGTCCCATGAATTCTTGAATTCCCCCACTGTTCTTGACTCCATGACCTCCTCAGGGAGGCTGTTCCATGCATCCACAACCCTCTCTGTGAAAAAATACTTCCTCACATTACCTCTGAGCCATCCCCCCTCTATCTTCAAATTGTGCCTCCTTGTTCTTGCACATCTCTTTTTCTGAAAGATGCTACCCTCTTGGACTTTGTTGATTCCCTTGAGGTACTTGAAAGTTTCTATCATGTCCCCTCTCTCCCTCCTTTCCTCAAGGGTATACATATTAAGCTCCTTTAGTCTTTCTTCGTATGTCTTCTGGTGCAGACCCTGCACCATTTTGGTTGCCCTCCTCTGGACAGCCTCCACTCTGTCTATGTCTTTGCGGAGGTGGGGTCTCCAGAACTGCACACAGTACTCCAGATGGGGTCTCACCAACTGTCTGTACAGAGGGATAACAACTTCCTGTTTTCTACTATTGATGCCTCTTCCTATGCATCCCAGTATCTCCCCAGCCTTACTTACTGCCTTCTCACATTGCTTGCCCACCTTTAGGTCATCTAATATAATTACCCCCAGGTCCCTTCCATTTTTACTGTTTTCAGTATCTCACCCCCCACTGTGTACTCTTCCTCTGGGTTTTTGTTTCCCATGTGCATTACCTTGCACTTCTTTGCATTGAGTCTGAGCTGCCATACATTTGACCATTCCTCCAACCTTGCCAAGTCCCTTCTCATCCTTTCCACTCCATCTTGTGTATCAACCCTGTTGCAGATCTTTGTGTCATCTGCAAAAGAGACATACTTTTCTTTGCAGTTCCTCTGCAACGTCACTTACAAAGACATTAAAAAGGACTGGTCCCAGTACTGAACCCTGCGGTACCCCGCTAGTAACCCTCCTTTCTTCACTATGTACTCCATTTACTACTACCCTTTGCGTCCTGTTGTCTAGCCAATTTTTTATCCAGGCTACCACCTTGGGGCCCACTCCATGGCTGGCTAACTTGTGTATTAATCTTTTGTGTGGGACTGTATCAAATGCCTTGCTAAAATCTAGGTAGGCTATGTCCACAGCCTCTCCCTGGTCTACTACTTTGGTCACCCAGTCAAAGAAATCTATTAGATTCATCTGACACGACCTTCCCATTGTGAATCCATGCTGCCTTGGGTCCTGTGCCCCACTGGCCTCTAGGTACTCAACAATTCTTTCCTTCATAAGTGACTCCATCATTTTCCCTACCACTGAGGTCAAACTAACTGGTCTGTAGTTTCCTGCCTCTGTCCTGCTCCCACTTTTGTGAAGATGAATCACATCTGCCCTCCTCCAGTCCTCAGGTACCACCCCATCCTCCCATGATTTGTTAAAGAGAGTAGTCAACGGTGTCACTAGTTTTACCCTTAGTTCTTTTAGAATTCTTGGGTGAATCCCATCAGGCCCCATTGCTTTGTCCACCTTCAATTTTATTAGTTCTTTCAGAATCCTTTCTTCTGTAAATGGACAGGTATGGACCCCCATCTTCAGAGTGTTTCTCTTGTTTGGTTTAGGTACCTCCCCCTCCTCTTCCTTTGTGAATACTGAGCAGAAATATTCATTCAGTATCCCTGCTTTTTCACTGTCCCCCTCTACCAACATTCCCTTCCCTTTATTAAGCCTCAGTAACCCGCCTTTGGTCTTTCTTCACTCCCTAATGTACCTATAAAATGTCTTATCCCCCTTCTTAACAGAATTGGCTATCCTTTCCTCCATTTGGGCCTTTGCTATTCTGACTGCCTTCCCAGCCTCTTTCTGCTTTAACTGATAAAGTTCTCTGTCCTGCTCCTTCTGTGTTTCCTTATATTTCCAGAATGCTTTCCTTTTCTCCTTAACCTTCCCTGCCACCTCTTTTGAGAACCATAGCGGTTTTTTCCTTCATTGTGTTTTATTGATTTGCTTTACACAAAGGCTTGTTGCCTCTGTGATGGCTGTTTTGATTACTCCCCATTGTTCCTCCACCCCTCCTTCTTGCCTGTTTGCTAATGCTTTTCTAAGGCACTCTCTCATTTTCCCAAAGTCAGCCCTCCTAAAGTCCAATACTCTTGCTTTTGTATGGCTTGATTGTATGGCTGTGTTTATCATGAACCACACTGTTTGGTGGTCATTTGTTCTCAGATGGCTACCCACCTCTAAATCTGAGATTCTTTCTCCGTCCCCATTTGACAGTACCAGGTCTAAGATTGCTCCCTCCCGAGTGGGTTCCAATACTAGCTGTCTGAGGCATGCCCCCTGTAGGGCATCAAGAATGACCCTGCTCTTGGATGTGCCTGCAGCAAAGGTGCTCCAGTTAACATCTGGCATATTCAGGTCCCCCATCAACAATATCTCCCCTTTTTCTGCCATTCTAAGAAGCCTTCTATCATTTTCTTGTCCATTCCCTCCCCCTGAGATGGGGGTCTGTACAAAACCCCCATGCGGATTGTAGTGCCATTTCCTGTCTCTAGGGTGACCCAGAGTGCCTCATCTGCTCCCTGTTTACTATTTAGTTTTGTTGCTTTGATCCCTTCCTTTACATAGAGAGCTACTCCTCCTCCTCTTTTACCCTCCCTGTCCCTCCTGTAGATTGTGTATCCTGGTATGTTGACATCCCAGTCAAGGTTCTCTGTGTACCATGTTTCTGTGACTGCCACAATATCCAGGCAACCCTCTTCCATCAAGGCCACTAGTTCAGGGAGCTTGTTACACAGACTATGGGCATTGGTACTCATCACCCTCCACTTTTGATAGCTTTACCCTTTTAGCCCCATTCCTGTCCTTACTGCCTTTGCCTTTTTACATTTACCTCTGTCCCGCTCCCTAATAACTTCTCTACATTGGTGTTTACCTCACTAATTACCATGTGTTGTGGGGGGAGGCTGGGATTTCCCTGCTCCTTTTCAGTGCCTCCCCCCTTGGCTAGTTTAAATGATTGCCAATGAAGCATCTAAACCTCTCACCTAGGATCCTGGTTCCCCACCTGGACAGATGCAGACCATCGCACCAGTATAGGTTTGCATCCCTCCAGGTGGCTCTCCAGTCCCCAGTGAAGCCAAAATCCTGAGCTCCACACCAGTTTTTCAACCACTCATTGAATTCCCTGGAGAGGAGTGCCCTAGCATCACCCTTGCCATAGACAGGCAGCACCTCCGAGAAGGTTACCGTATGCGCTACTTGTCTAAGTTCCCTCCTCAACTCAACAAACTCCTTTTGCACTGCTCTGATCCCATTCCTAGCCAGGTCATTTGTCCCCTGGTGGATTCGCTTCCTGTCCCTCTAAGCCGTGGTGCCAGGAAGGCACCTTACCTTACTCTCCTCTTCCTCCCCCATTTCTACCCCCCTAATGATTGAGTCCCCCACCAGGAGTTGTTTCCTTTCCCTGTGGGGTCCCATGCCACCCTCCTGTGGGTCTCCTTTTTGAAGGTTCCCAGCATCCTCCTTTGTCTCCACTGCAGTGCCTCCATAGAGGAACCACTATCCACCAGAAGAGCGAATAAATTGTGGAGAGGTACAGCTGGAGGGATGCAACTATGTTCCACCACCCTTTCCCTCCCTGAGTCCACCCTGGTCCAGCCTCTCCTCTTTCTTGGCAACCTCTGAGGTAGTGGCATTGGCCCTGGTGGTCCCTGGGTGGGGGAGAAGGTTTCACGAATCCTAGCCAGGTCAGCCTGGAGATGGGCAACCTCCTCTCTCAGACCAGAGAAGTGCCTGCAAATAGGGCAGCATCACAGCCTCCAGAATGTCTCCCGGAACACTGCCGCCCCACAGCCATTGCACTGCACCACTCTTATCATGTCTTATTTTGTGTCCCCTCTCCTATTTCTCTGTATGCTTACTCTCTACTCTCCTTACAACTCTCACCCTTCCTGTTCTGGGACAGCAACTTCCTATCTTTTTTAGTAGTCTCCTTCTTCCTTGCTCAATGTCAGACCACCAGCAGCTGGGGGGAGAGTGAGCTACTTTTTTCCTTTAGGGTTGACAAAACCAATGTTTCTCTATGATCCTTCCCTTCCTACTGCCAAACAGGAAGTTCCTGTTGACAGTCAGATCCAGTGGCTATAAAAGTAGAACTGGCTTTGGGTGGGATGGAGGGCAATTAGTAAGAAAAAAGGCTAGCAACAGGAAGTTGTAATTTGAGTCACCTGCTTTTATAGTGTCTAAGCCACACCCCCAATTAAGCTCTCTCTCCTTCTACTGGTTTAGCAAAGTCAGCTGATACAATTCCCTTCCCAGCACAGAACACACACTGACTTTCTTTCCTTTCTTTTTTTTTAACCCTAAATAAAACCCCTTCTACTTCCAAATTTCCAAGTGAACTAGTTAACAAACCCTCATTTGGTAGTTTTAAACTAGGGTTGGATTAATTCATTCTGATGTCAAGAACAACATAATACACCCAGTAGGAGTGGAAGACTTTCAAATAGGCCATTTGGCCTTCTTTGTCTTATTAAACCAAGTAACCAAGAAACCAAGTAACCAAGAATGAATAATTTGACCTTACACAACATTTCCTGTAAGAATGTGTCAAGGTACCCTTCCTGAATCCTTTTCAGTTTTTCATTTTCTTAAGGTCACCTGAGAATTATTAGTTGGGAGACAGTACCACCATATAGATTGTCTTGGCAATTACTGTAACTCCCTTTGCTACTTCAAAATGTCTGTTCATGAGGATTCCACCAGTAATAGCCTTACACCCCTAAATGTTTGGCATAATTTAAATTTGGCTTTGTTGTATAATTTTTAATTATCTACATATCAGTGTGGAATTCTTCTTCTGCATTTAAGTGTTTGTAATTTGTAGTGTTGCTGTATATCTCCACTTTCAACACCCTTTTTCAAATTGCTATCAATTTTCAGTCTCTTGCATGCTAAATTGTAACCTCCCAGGTTGTGCCTGAAAACAGACAATTTATTTTCTAGTGTACTTGGAGTTTGTACTTGCAGTTTATAAGACAATAGTAGACTTTAATGTCCATTGAAAACCATCTCAAACTAAATTCCAGTAGTATTTAAAGTGACCCCATCCATAAATGCATCCAGTCTGTTTTTAAAGATGTGAATATTATCACTTGAGATAACTTCTTTTAGCGAATTCCATATGCACGTGATTCTTTGTGTATAAAACATCTTTCGATTATTTGTCTTGAATTTTGTATTTGCCTCATGTTACTTCTGGTGTAATGTATAATATTTAAATCCCCTTAGTATTCCATTGTTCTTGTTCAGATTATAGAACAGTAAGAGATCCCCTCAGATCCGTCTCCTGTGTGAGCTATGCAAAGATATGCTTTATAATCTCCTGTCATATGTCATGTCAGTCAGTCCTCACATCATCTTGGTGGCTTTATGTTGAATCCTTTCTAATCTGTTCTTAGCCCCTTGGTTCAAGCCTCTCCAGAACTGGGAACAATAATCTGTAATTGGACAAATGTGGGATTTATATATGGGTAATAATACCTCATTAGATCTCTGACTGAAGTGCCTCCAGATATTACTTAGCTGATAATTTGCCTTACCCAGCATCTCATTTGCATGTTGTTTAAATTTAAAATCAGCTGTTAACCTTTATACTCAGGTCTCTTTCTGCTTTTATAGTCTTAACTTTTATGCTACTCATGTAGTAGTCTCGTCTTGGGTTGTTTTCCCTTGGGTGCATAATTCTACATTTTGTTTTGTTATTGAAATTCATACCCAAGCTTCCACCCAGACATTTTAGCTAGGCTATTTAATGAGTTTTGGTGGTCCTCTATGGTGATCCGTATAACACCAAATTTAGTGTCATCTGTAAATTTGTTGCACCAATTTGTAATATTTGTTCCCAGATTTACTATGAAGAGACAAAAAAGTAGTGGTGCCAGTACCGGCCCCTGCAGAATCCCGCTCATGGCATCTCCCTCTGCAGAGCTGAAACAGTTCAGTCTGACTCTCTGTGTTCTTCCAGACAGACAGCCCTCTATCGAACCCCAATGATTTTATGTATTCCTGGATAGTGTGCTATTATTTTATTGACCACCTTTTATGAAGATCTATATAAAATGCCTTGCCTAGATCTAAAAATATCATATCCACTATGTTCCCCTCATCCAGTGCTTTACTCACTTGTTCCAAAAGCTTATTAGATTTGTGTTTCATGACCTACCTTTCCTGAATACATGTTGTAATTTATCTATATATCCATGTGTGTATGTATATATAATGATGTCTTTTATATCTTTTCTTTTATCTTGCCTGCCACTAAGGTGATGCTTACAGGCATGTAATATTGGGGGGGTTTTGCACTTCCTTTTTTATGAATTCGTACTACTGCAACCTGTCTCCAATTGTCTGGCACCACTCAAGAGTTTAAGAAATTGTTATGCTGTAAATGTAGGTTAAGGAAGCAACAATAGTGTTGGCAAATTATTTCAGTAAACAAGGTGATATTTCACCTGGTGCTGCAGACTTATCAGTTTTTATATTTTTGATGGCAGACAGGACATCCAAATGTTTTATTTGATCTTCTCCTTCTACTAAGTTAATTATTTTGTTTGAAAAGGGTTTGTTTTTGGTATACTGAGCAGAAGTACCAGTTTAATTTTTCCACTATTTCCCTCTCCCTACTTATTGTATTTCCATAATTTTCTAATGCTCCCACCTGAGCTTAGTGTTTCCTTTTTTAATTTAAATACCAATAAAAGGCCTTTGTATTTTATTTATCCATGGCTAATTTAATCTTGTAATCTCTTTTTGCCCCTCTAATACTTTGTTTCTGGTGTTGTTTGTTTGTTTTGTTTTTGTATGTTTGTACCATGAGGGAATTTTTCTTCTACTGTAATACACAGGTTTTTGTGGAATGTAGCTGTTTCTTAATTCACACATTTTTTTTCTTTCAGTATGCATTAAAATGCACTTTCGTTACGTAGTTCTGATTTCCAGTGTCACATTTCAAGTTAATCTCTTATTACATTATAGTTACTTGTTTTATACTTGTAGTAAACTGATTTGCCTTTTTTATAGTGAATGTCACTTTTGATTTTTAGTACTAATACTCCATGATCACTAGATTTGAGGGAGTCAGCTATTTTATAAGTGCAGGTATCATTACTGTTGTGTGCCAGGTCCAGTATGTTTTCTTCCTTAGTCTTGTCCATTACTATCTGTGTTAAACTATTTTCCTTGATCATGTCCAAAAATCTATTTCCTTGTGAATTATTTGACATGAGGTTATTCCAGTCGATAATCGGGTAGTTGACATCCCCCAGGATGGTACATCTTCCTTCCTTGAGAAATAGGATAGCTCCCTCATGTAATCCTCAAAGGTGATTTTTAGTATGTGGTGGGATATAAATGGGCCCAATTGGAGGTTTATTTGATTCTGTGTCCTTAATGGACACCCAGACTATTCCTAACTCAGAAGGACACCTTCCATGTAGCCCTTGCCCTGAGCTCAACTCTTACATAAAGTGCTACTCCCCCATTCTTTCTTTCTATTCTTTAGGAATAGGATGTGTCCATCTATTATTTTGTCCCATGTATTATTATCCTCCCACCAGATTCCTGTAATGGCAATGAGGTCTAATGATTTATCTGTAATGAGGATTTATAGACTGCCAGGTTTACTAATTATGCGTCTAGTATTCAAGGTGAACACAGTAATGTTTTTATTATTGGTTTTATTTTTGCCAGTATATTCCCATGTCCCTGTAGGTACAATCCTTCACCCCTTTGTATTAGTTTTAATATTCTGTAACATCATCTTGAATCTTTCTCACAATATAAAAAGGCAAAGAACATCAGCACAAAAGCATTGAGGCAAGGGTCACCCAAAAAGGGAATTGGCAACAAAGTCAGGTTTGGAAGAAATGCAAAATCACATATGTCCTCATAATGCAAAGCATCATAGGATATATATGCAAATCACCATGGACTTTTTTTTTTTATACTTCTTTTATTTTATGATCACTTTCATTCTTCTTCAGTGAATTCAAATACAATATTTCCAGATATTACATCTCATATAGAAGGATCCATCTGTTTAACATATAATCCTTAGCTGTTTCTCAAAGATTTATAACAGTAAGGGTTATTAAAATGCAATAAACATATTTGTTAGTTAATAATAACATTCAAGTAAATACCAGGTAAAATCCAAGTGAAGACAGACATTGGGCATAAAAAGAAATTGTTCTAATCAGTTGTGACCTATTTCAAAGGTGCCAAATTATATCAAAATACATTTATTTATTACATATTCTATTTCCTGA